>OX382296.1:20583109-21881609 GCA_947507805.1 Aporophyla nigra
GTCTTACTTTTTATGATTTTAAAAACTAAATTGTGAAGCAAATTTTATTACGAACAATAATTCGGGAACGAAAAATCTTTTGACATTTGAAGCTTAGCTGTGCAAAATTTTAATCAACGTGTGGTTTTGTCTCTGTGGCAGGTCGAAAGGAACTCTCAAAACTGCTTGCCTCCTGTCGTGGCCTGACGGATTACCAGACGTGTCATACATGGATTTTGTGTGAGTATTCAGACCAATTTTCTAACTCTATTTTGCTTTTTTGTTCGTAGCATATTGGCATTTGGATATTATGATCAGAAAATCTTTTGTGTCAGTAGGTATCAATATTTATGATAGTAATAAGAATATTTGATCAATATTTATTGTGACAATAGCTTTTGCCTGCGGATTTGCCCACGTGGATGTTTTTTTTTTATTATTCATAAAAATAACAATTTACATGCATTTTACAATTAATCATACCCCACAAACCAACGCGGGTTTAACAGTGGTATGACCAAACACGGCAACTCGGTGTCACTACAATCTCTTAATTAACAACAAAAATTTTACCTCGACAAAAATAAAAACAAAAAGATTAACTAGATCGCACTGCAATCTAGAAAATAACGCTTTAGTACCTACTTATTCAATTCTTGTTGAAAATTATCTCAAGATGACAAAATACCGGAATTTAAAGTATTCTTATATTAGGTTATCTAGGTCCTTTTTTTAACGAGGAGAAATGCTCATGCATACTGCCCTACCACGGGGAGATAGCGCAGTTATGTGGGACCCAAACCCACTAAAAATCTACGGTGTCCTCCTACACCGCTTATGGCGGGAACACGGGCACACCTAATTCTTCCGCGAACCCGCCACGGCTGTCCGTCACCGGACCCTCCTCTGGAGGATAAGATACCACCATTTACGGCGTGCCAGAACACACATAGCACGCCGTGTCCACCCCGGGAACCAAGAAGCATTTAGGCGCAAGACAACCCCTTGTATGGCACCCTTGGTCCCCCTGTGACAGGTCAGGACTGTGGCCCTGCCGCCTACCACATTTCGGCCGCAAGGGATAGGGAGAGGGAGAGTTCCCCTGTGGCCCCATCGCATCCGCCATCGTACGGTGGCGACCCTAACCAGGCCGCGGAAGCTAGGGAGAGCGGCGCACCTCAATACGGCGCCTCAATACTGCTCTCCCACCGCGGCCTCCAACCCTCAGCCGCGATGCCTCAGATACTAAGACATCGCGGCCTGCTTCAGTAGCGATGTCACCCAAGCGACACCGCAACCTACGTGTTGGCCGCTACGTCGTCGGCTTTGGCAGCAAAAGCCCTAAGGAGCGGCTCCTCCTCGGGTTCCTCTTAGCTGCACCGTGGGTTTCCTAACCACGGCTACTGAGCGACGAGGCGGCGCCTCGTCAATGCGGGAACCCACTGAAGGGGGGGGAGTTTATCTAAGTCCTAACCCAGGTTTTAGTTTTAGTCTTAACCTTTCTTCCAAATTCGTTCAGCCGTTAAGCCATTAAGAACGTGGCGCCCTAAACTCGCAAACCACGAGCCGACGCAAGGGCAAAATTCGGTCGGAATATTGCTATCTCTGTTTGACAATAGAAGGCCAACGGTGACGCGGTGCGCAGCCGTGTGTGAGTGAGTAGTAGTATCTAGATCTACCCTTTATTCATAACGACTCGAAGACATTTTTATTTACTTGTAATTAGGTATGTTCGTTATTTGCTTTATTTTTGTTGACTACTTCGGGGAATCGTTAGTAAATGTATAGACTAGTAATGCGTTTTGTGGAAATTTCTTTACAATGTCCGTATCTCAAATTATTACAATTTATCTCGACATCTAGGCCTTTTGTAGAGAGTCTTACATACCTTTCCTAACTTGGTACTTGTAAACTAATTTTAAGCCTATTTATGTTTGTTCATTCCCTATGGAATGGTCTCAACTTTAAAAAACTGGCAAAGTGCGAGTCGGACTCGCGCACCGAGGGTTCCGTACAAACCTGCAGGTATTCACGGTTTATGCATAAGGTTTATGTTTATGAAATGATTATTATTATTTTTATATTTCAGTTGACTGAATGAAAGGTAAATTGTGGTTTACGATTTATGACGTATTAAAAAAAAAACTACTTACTAGATCTCGTTCAAACCAATTTTCTGTGGAAGTTTACACGGTAATGTACATCATATATTTTTTTTAGTTTTATCATTCCCTTATTTTAGAAGTTACGGTTTTTTTCCTTTATCTGTGCTATATATAAGACGTTGCTTCGTACCAAATTTCAAGATTCTGAGTTCACGGGAAGTACACTGTAGGTTTTGATTACCGTGTGGTGCCGGACGTAAAGAATAACACCACCCCATTTCTTACCGTGGGTTTCGTAAAAGGCGACTAAGGGACTTACTAGAGAATGGGCAGCAGCGTTCTCTATGCATTTTACCACCATACTGCGATCGCCAACCCGCCTGCCAAGCGTGGCGATTATGGCAAAGCCCCCCAAATTGGGGGAGACCTAAGTCCAGCAGTGGACGTCTTACGGCTGAAATGATGATGATGATGAGAAGTTACGGGGGGGACACACACTTTTTACCACTTTGGAAGTGTCTCTCGTGCAAACTATTCAGTTTAGAAAAAATGATATTAGAAACCTCAATATCATTTTTAAAGACCTATCCATAGATACCCCACACGTATGGGTTTGATGACTTTTTTTTTTGAGTTTCAGTTCTGTGTATGGGGAACCCCAAATATTATTGTTTTTTTTTCTATTTTTGTGTAAAAATCTTAATGCGGTTCACAGAATACATCTACTTACCAAGTTTCAACAGCATAGCTCTTATAGTTTCGGAATAAAGTGGCTGTGACATACTCGGACAGAGAGACATGACGAATCTATAAGGGTTCCGTTTTTTGCCATTTGGCAACGGAACCCTGAAAACGAAGGCTTTTTCTGTCATATTTATGTATAAGTAAGTATTCTTTTTACTAATTTTAAAAA
Organism: Aporophyla nigra; assembly: GCA_947507805.1. NCBI lineage: Eukaryota > Metazoa > Arthropoda > Insecta > Lepidoptera > Noctuidae > Aporophyla > Aporophyla nigra. Next base: position 20,586,107 of record OX382296.1, read on the forward strand.
TTTTATCACTACATATTATAAAACAAAGTCCCCCGCTGCGTCTGTCTGTCTACTTGCGAAGTACTCAAAAAATGTTGAACGGATTTTCATGCGGTTATCACCAATAGACAGAGTGATTTATGAAGGTTTAGATGCATTGTCCAACCTCCACGCGGGCGAAGCCGCCGCCGGCAAAAGCTACCTACTTATAAATAGATAATGAATAAATGTTACTAAAAGTGTTACGCAAAATATTAGTAACAGACAAATATTCCAATAATTTATACATATTTACGCGATAAAAGAGGATTAATAAAACACAAGGTTTTTTTATACGCTTTATATTAGCTTCACTTTTATGTTTGTTTGTAACCGACTCCTTATAGCGCGATTTTGACCCACTTCAAACGACCAGATTTCATTCAAACTTTGCACACCTGTCAAGGACCGATGACAATGCAATAATTTCATAAATTTGTGCCATTATCCTTGCCAGGACAGCAAAACAACTGTCTTCGAAAACTACGCTGGCATACGTCACAAACTACGCTGACATACGACATAAACTACGCTGACATACGTCACAAACTACGCTGACATACGTCACAAACTACGCTGACATACGTCACAAACTACGCTGACTGACTACGCTGTTTCGAATTTTGAGACGTATGTCTCAAAATTCGAAACACCCTAAAAAATAGAAAATAAATAATAAAAATAGCGTGGGGTGCTTTTAAGGTATTTTTTTATTGATATCAGGCAACCCACGCTTTTTTCCATTATTTTGTACTTTTTAGTTTGGTTTTCAATGGAAGCGTGTTTTTAGTTTTTTTAAACTATTATTTTTTAATTAAAATTTATTTGTAATGTTCTTACACGTTACTCTCCTGACGAAAAACCTTATAAAATAAAAATCAAAAGTAATTTATTCAAGGTAGGTTTAGAATCAGCACTTTTCGAACCTCAAAATTACATAAAACAGTCCCACAAACCGCCCGCCCGACACCAACTCCCCAGCGGCACTGTTTAGTTACATAAACTTGATTCTATACAATAGTAGGTAAGCAAAGTAATTACGAGACACAGAATATTACAATACATTGTTGACCATATCTTCGAGAGCAGTGGTCTGGTGGCCCAGTGGTAATGGCCCCGAGTTACGAGTTATAGGTAGCGGGTTCGAACCCAGGCAAGCGCTTTACTATGTATAAATAATGTCATCACAATTGCTCTCACACCGGTAAAGAAAAACATCGTGAGGAAACCGGCATGTCCTAGAATTAAAAAATCGAAGACATCAGACATCTACCAATCCGCACTGGGCCCGTGTGGTAGATTACGGCCCATTCCCTCTCAGAAAGGAGGCTTGTATCCCAGCAGTGGGAACGTTATAGACTGATTATGTATTTGCCATATGTCAGCTAACTATGCCAATATACCAACAAATAAATAAAAACTGGTGAAGTAAAAAATATACAAAGTAGTAGGTTTAAATAGTGTGTGTGTAACACAATAAATGAACATTATGATTATAAATTGTTCAGAATCGTTTACAGAATCGATTTCTGTTATTTTCTATACTGGCAATTGTTTATCCCAGAAATAATTAAAACTACGTTAATTATGATCAAACTCACGTTCCCACGGACGTAATAAGATCGCGGCTGGCTATTTTCGCGCACTGTATTTTCCACTGTCGGTGTTGAGCCGAGCATTGAGAATACAACAGAGTGCAGCGCGGGAGAGTCTCAGCGCGTCGAAGCACAGTTGAATTTTCACCTCTTGGCGCTGAGTAGTATCTTGAAAATCCAGTACACGAAAATAACCAGCCGCGATTTTATTACGTCCGTGGGAACATGTGTTAAGTCATAAAATAATTAACGTAGTCATAACATAATTAACGTATACCTAGATAGGTAGGTAAATACCAACTTATACAAAATATACTTAGGTACTTACTACTATTAAACTCGAACCACGAAAAAAAAATCTTTACTTTATTGGGCTGAGTTTAAAAATATGTAAGTAAACAATTAGTAGTCAAGCAATATTAGGCAGGTAACTTATAATATATCATTGGGTAATAGAATAGGTTCTCACTTACTGTGAGACACATCCCAACGTTGGGAGTCCATGTTGGCAACCAAACCGAATCGTAAACAATAAATCCAGGTCCGTAAACAAAGTTCCTGCCAGGGTCGCGAGATTCGTTCGAAAGAGTTACCATGGCCCTGGCATATGGGCACCTGATGGAACTAACTAACGGGTGGGTTTTAGTCAGTAAAAGTCTGACACGCCCTCCTGCTCCGCCCAGAGCGGAAGAAGTCATTTGATGATTTCCCATCCAAAAAAAAAAGCAAAGTTCATCATCATTGCATTCTCATCAGTCATTCAGTCTCTGTACTCGATAGCAGATCAGAAGAAAAATCAAAAACCAAGTTCTATAGCATAGGTCAATAATAGTGTCAGAAATATCACAATACAATTGAATAAACAAATAAAAGTACGCCCAATATGCATGTTACGCTAGTGTGAATGTATGTCCGAGCGGTACACAACACACCTACCGCGAGTCGTACAACCGTGCACACATTGACATTTTTGTGAGACGCGATAGCACTACCAGCTATTGAAAATTATGATAAATTTGGATGTGTTCCGTAATACCAAAAATGATGAATGAAAACTTAATGATTTTTCAATTGTTTTTTGTTATTTAGTATCTTGATAATATAATCTGTGTTATGGATAAAACATTATTACAGATATTGTTGTTTTTAATGCAGAAAAAACAAAAAGAAAACATGTCATTTATGTTGTAAAAATGTGCGAAATGCAATTCGCTCAAACTTTGTTTTGGCTTAGTTTTTTTTAAAAAAAAACGTCACCATAACCTAGATAAATACTGTCTAAAGCCGAATATCATCTTAAACTGGTGGAAATATGCTCAAATTGCAAATGATTTTGGTATTACGTTTGTATGGACAGACTGTCCGTCGCCGAGCCCTTAAGGCGTAACAAACTGTGTTAAATCCGCTTATTTTAACATAAGGTTTGCCCAATTGAGTGCCGTCATTGTCCATTTTTATTTTGCCTATAGATACGAATACCGAATAATAAACTTTTAAATTTATGATATTAGTAGGATTAAAGATACCGAACAAAATTAGAGATTTTTTAAAAGTATTTAAAAACTTAGGGGTCCGTTAAATAAAACTAAAACTTAGAATTAGGTTGCCTCCCATTCACCTAGTTTTATTCTTTGGGGATTTACATAACTATTAAGCTAGCAAAATGTCACGCAACTATTAGATTAAAGCCTGAAAGTCTCTGTTCTACATAATTTAGGGCTTTAAACTTTGACTTTAATCTTAATAAAGTACAGATACCTCAATTTTGTACTTTTTATAGTAAGGACATACGGTTGACTCAACCATCGCTCGCTTCGTGATCTAGTTTGGCAGTTTGCAAATTAAGTTTTTGTATTAAAACTAAGTTTGTAACAAGTAAGTTTACTGCAGATTACGACTAATCTATCATAGCTTGGACTTTCTTCCTTACTCCGTTTGTTCAGTGACCCAAAACGTGCTTTGGCATCTGATGCGGAAGTGTCCATCCTATAGTACTTATGTTGATACTTCGCAACTGAAAATCATAGTAGAAAAAGAAAGTTCAAGAACTGACACCTGATTACTGAAAAAGCATGTTCTACAGAGTTTGAAACAAGAAAATATTCTCTTCTGATAGCCGTTGTCGTATGGCACTTCGCCCTAAATATTAACATCGGTTCCTATTCTTAGAATGTATTATTCAGCACTCCTAGCCAAGATGATAATCTGCAATCGTTAACGCTAGTCGAAAACTAATCAAATGTATGGAAATTAAATCATCTCAACGTTAAGTCACGTGGTTAGAACAAACGAATAGGAAATTCGTAGCCAAGTTCACTTCGTTCAAAATGATAGAATGAATTGTTATCGTTTCTACAATGTTCAACGCTACATCTTTTGTTACAATGTAATTTTTCTAAAGACATTGTAGAACGAGCGGCCGACTCAGGCGCGTCAACATGGCTACCAACTTATCGTTTTCTACAATTGCTGACACCGAGGCGTTACCGAATGGAGGACGGAATTCGACACGAAATGGTTGTAACTTGGCTAGGGGGGCTGTAAGCAGTAGTTGCCCGACAGTATCGGCCCTGACTATTGAGTTGTAAGCCGTTGACCCGCACCCAGGCAGGCGCTTTACTTTTTGTGAATTATTTTCATCACTACTGCTCTCAAGGCGATGAAGGATAACATCGTGAGGAAACCTGCATATCCAAAACTAGCTTCTGCCCGTCACTTCGTCCGCGTTAAATTTCTTGTTCCCCCGACCCTTCCCGTCGCGTCGAATCGCCTACCCGTGCGATTTTTCCCGTTTTTGCAACATTTTTCATTACTGTTCCGCTCCTCTTAGTTGTAGCGTGATGTTATATAGCTTATAACCTTTCTCGATAAATAGGCTACCTAACACAAAAATATTTTTTCAATTCGGATCAGTAGTTCCTGAGATTAGCGCGTTCAATCAAACAAATATACAACAAACAAACAAACTCTTCAGCTTTATAATATTAGTATAAATACAAAAAATCGAAGGCATGTGATATCAACAAACCCGTACTGGGCCCGCGTGGTAGATTACAGCCTAATCCCTCTCGAAGAGAGGAGTCCTGTATCCCAGCAGTGGGAACATTACAGGCTTATAATGTTGTTGTTGTGTTCTGTAACGGTAGGTGGCATACGACCATACATACATACCGGTCAAAATCAATACTCTCCTTTTTGCTTCGCCGTGGTCGGGTCAATACATGTAGAATACAACCCATCACTGTTTGAAGGGGTTCGCTCGTACTGATACGACTGTTTCGTTCGTATACGCATCCAATCTAGCCGATCTGACGTAGACCCGTCGGTTCACATTAGACTTTACCTTTATTTTCTTAACCAATTTTGATGGGATTTTAACGGCTGATAGCTGATATTATAGGCAGTGACTTAGGCTACTAAGAAAATAATTAATAAATTAAATCTTGAAATCCAATATATAAAGTGTTCCTATTAATAATCCGTAACTTTAAAATATTAATTAGACCATATCTAAGAATATTTAATTTTGAAATGGTTTTTTTTTTCTTAAACACGGGTGTAAGTTTCATTGATAATTACAAGTTAATCATTCTCATTCAGACCAATAATTCGAATTCCATAAATTAATGGATTTTATTCAATAATTTAAATTATACATATTTCACGTAACGGTTTTTAATATAAATAATCGTGACGTCGGATTATTTTGTATGGAAAGTTGAACAAAAAAACAATCATTTGCCAGATAATTCTTTGCCATGCTTACATTAATACCTACTCTAGAGTTATGGGAAAAAAAACACTGCACTGCATTCTTTTCTACATTCACGCGAAAGAAGTCGCGGGCACAGCTTAAAATGCTTTGTATAATATTTTACTGCTTCTTTGTTATTTACCATACGTTTGTAAATAGATACTTTTTAGCTAATGGAAATTCCAACTGACCTTTGCTACAAAACCGAAATAGGCTTCATGAAACTTTCCGGTGTTGATTGGCTTTTGTTGTTTTTGTCGATATTAATTATAAAAGAATACCTTGCTTACAAACAATTAGATGTAAACAATTTGCTTGAAATATTTTTATACAAGTTGGTGGCTTATGTTTGTAATTTTCCACTAAAAACATCGAGTAGGTACTAAAGTGACCTCAGTTGGTGTTGATGATTGGATTTGTGGTCGTTGAAGAGATCGATTTTCATTTTTTGTACAAATCTTAATATACAGGGTGTGGCGTAACTAATGGTCCACCGTTCAGGATTCGATGAACCAGATAATTAACTATAACAATTAAAATTTTTAACCATTTTTACCCAATTTTTTTTTTTTACAAAAATTGCTCTTGAAGTTGATGGTGTGTTAAAAAATGGGGTTAAAATTAGAGAAGCACCAACTTTTTCTTCAAAAGAGCTGAAAATCATAATTTATCATGATAGCTCTAGTATTCAGCAGTAATTAACAAAAATCAAAATGAAAAAATAATGGTTTTTGTTGAAACTACAAACAAATATGTAATAAAAGGTAGAAATTTCGTAAATAAAAGACAAAAATGAAATATTTTCGGAACCCTTGGGTAAAAATGTTTAAAATTTTTAATTGTTATAGTTAATTATCTGGTTCATCGAATCCTGAACGGTGGACTACTACTTACGCCACACCCTGTATATAAATTACGCGTCACGTCGTTTGTTCGGGATGGACTCCTAAACCACTTAACCGATTTTAATAAAATTTGCACACCGTGTGCAGTTTGATCAAACTTAAAAGATAGGATAGTTTTTATCTCAATGACTGATCTCAATATTTGCAAATTAATTGTTTTTATAGGATAATGTGTATGTTCATTGGTTAGTTCTATGAATTCCTAATAGATGGCGTGGGTTTAATTTCTAGATAATCTTCTTTACATGCTTAGATAATTATATTAAACTACGCAAAAGATTTAACACGGTTTTTACTAATAGACAGGGTGAATCAAGGGGAGGTTTGTAAGTATAATACGCGGGCGAAGCCGCTGGAAAAAGCTAGTATATTATAGTTAGGTATGTGCACCTATCACATTTCCACTACTGTACATAAGTGTCTTCTAAGCATTGTCACTATCAAACTCAAAGCATTTTTCTCTGTTAAACCATTTATAGGCACTTTTTAATTTATTTCTTTCTTTTCTTAAAGGTTCACACACAGCACATACACATACATACATACAGGGTGTCCCAAAAATCAACGTCAAGCCGAAAACGGTTGATAGGCCAGGTGGTAACAGTTATCAGAAAAAAAAAATCTAAGTTAAGTACTTTTCAAATTATTGACATTTTTTTTTTTTGTGAGTGTTGTAACCCAGAATAACCCTTCTGTAAACTACAGTCCAAAATTAAAACACAACTGCCTCAGTTTTAAAGAAAACATCACTTTTTTGCTCCGCCATGTACTAAAAATTATTACATCGCCCAACTTTAACTGACTGTACTGAAAAAAAAAATACGCTTAACTTAGTTTTTTTTTATTATTTTTCTGATAACTGTCACCACATGGCCTATTAACCGTTTTCAGCTTGACGTTGATTTTTGGGACATCCTGTATAGTAAATCATACGGTAATATTCTAATATAAATACATACCAATTATTGGTAAACACAGCTTTGACAGCAAAGTCGCCAATTACCGCTTAGTTGCTAACTTAAATGTAGGTGTACACTTAATTAAGAAAAAGAAAAACAAGTTACGAAAATAAAATAAAAAAACAGAGTAAATAAGATAGGATTATTTTGAATGATTAGTCTGAGATTTCAACTACGTTGCATTGGTGTGTAGGGAGGTCATGATTCCTGATTTAAACTTTTAATTATAAAAAAGTCGGCCATTTGGTCAAAAAGTTGACGCTGGTTGCCCATTTTAAAACAGATCTCTATGGAAAAGAACGGGCAATAAACTCCAAGGACTGTACAGTCCTAAGCTTGTTTCATACAACATAGTGAAACCCAGTGACATCTTAATACCGGGTCATCGTCATTTGGGCTTTTAGCCAGTTAGCGACAGCATGTCGAACTCTCAGTACTTTACAATTATTCAAGGTGAAAGAACGGGGCATTCAAAATGTCGTTGAAAAAAAAAATTTTGCTGGCTACATTGAAGAAATCCTTATGAAAAGCTGAAGCAGAGTTTGACTACCTATCAACTTAAAGTTGGAAACCGGGCGTTACTCACACTGCACCATCCAATAGGGAAGATGCAATTATAATATTTATGAATATTTTATGCTTTAAATGTTAAAAAAGTATAAAAGAAGGGCCACTGCAATGTTTTTATTTTACATAATGTTGATTTTTAACAATAATTACGTATTAAAATTACTTGAAACGAAACGTATTTCAAAACACCAATCAGCGTTTAGTGACGTCAGTCCTGTTACGACGACTTGTTGAGGTTATGGTTGTAAAAGTGAATATTATTTTATGGGAATATTAATTGCGTTTTTTAAATAAAAATGATAGTTGGGATTATCAAAGCAGACTCCAGGAATTTATTTACCAAGAGTTAGTGTTGACATGAGATCTTTTTTCAGAAAAAGGTTTCCTCCAGACATTTTAAACTTTTACCAATTATCAACGTCGACCTCAAACTGTAAAATAAAAAATCTACTATAGACAAGTTTTGTAAGTATTAGGTAGGTAACTAACGTGTTTTTACGTACAAGCAGATTAACTAAGCATACTCGTATAACAAGTATATTCGCCTTATGACGTATAACACACACGACATATAACAAGTATATTCGCCTTATGACTTACGTCAAAGTGTTCTTCACAGCATCGAATAGTGGTCTTTGGAGAATAATTGTCATTTCTTTTTGCAGCTTGATATCACTTTTTTCTCAATTTTGGTCAGAACGTCTAGTCAAAAACAATTTATTTGGAAACTTTTTTGAAGCAGTCACGGACTCATTGGCACAAAACATGAATAAACGCGACTTTTTTCGGATTATTCGTGGTTATGTTATGATCACCTGATGTTGATGGATAGTCCATTTTAAATTTTTACAAAATATATTTCGAAAGTCGAAAAAAATACGCAAAAGTATGAAAGCCGACGAACAAATACGGCCAGTGACAGACAAGAATGACGTCATCGGAACTATAGGTCCGTTTTCGCGGGAAAATTTAAACTGTCAATTTGAAACCGCATTTTTTCCGATAAATTACAATGTTTTAATTTTTTTATATATTTGTGGTCTATTCTACATGGAATTCCTTAAAGTGAAAACAAAAATAAAAATATTGCAAGTTCCCTATTCATGGTCAGCATTCACAATATCCTAATGAACCGTGATCGCTTTATCAACTTTGAACTGAGTTACGTCCCCAAGCTAGTTAGTCTGATCTGTACCTTTAATTGAACTAAGTTATACTAAAGACGACGGTTTCAATCAAGTGATAGTAAGTTTATTAGTCTCTCGAATTGATATGCAGAATGGAGTTGTGTTTGTGTAGTTTGCAAGGATCTATTAAATTCAAGCTTATAGTTGTGAGTACCTACTTACAACTACAATCTTGAATTTCTACACACATGTGTATATGAGTTACTGCACAGAGCATACCAAATGGGATCCTATACAAAATATAAGGTGCATTTACATTCAAATAATTGCGCAATGTTTGAGCAGTTAGGTCTTCAAGTAGTGCGAACTGCCCGTTATTAGATATTGTGCCGCACGTAGCCACTGACAGTTGGACTGATCGAAAAATTTTAGGTCACTCCGCGCTGTGGAGCTGGCAATGCTTGGAGTTTCATTGAAGGATAAATCAGAAACGAACTTACCCGCAAAGAACCGGAGTTACCGACACAGCTTGTAGAGTGAGTAAGTTGAAGTAGCAGAGACCGTGTATCGGCAAGCGTAGTGTGTGACGCACGCTAGCTAGAAGGACCGATGATCTCTAAAAGGTGGCTGGTATAGACTGGATTTGGAAGAGCGAGGACAGGGTGTCGTGGCGCAGAATGGGAGAGTCCTATGTTCAGCAGTAGACTATAATAGGCGCAGTTGATTGATTATCGGTACGTGTTTTATTACTTCTATGTGAAAGAGGGCAAAACTTGCAACACTTAGTCTAACTTGGGCACCCACATGACTTAGCGTGGGTCCTGGGTGCAGTCACGCGTGCTACCACTAGACCAACAAAGCAGTGAGGTAGACATTCTGGTTTAACAGTAGCAGTTTTTTTCTTTGAATCAAAAGTATAATATATTACTGTCATGGATAAAAGGAGGAAAAAACAATCTTCAAAGAAAAAGGTTATTTTTCCAATCATCCCGTCTACTCAGGAAAAAAATAGAAAATAACAAGTTTCTGTGACTGTGATACCCGTTTAGATTATAAGTTAGACATGTCGTGATTCTATACTTCCTTTCTTTCCCTGCAAATTAAGTTTATGTTTTTTTTTTTGGGTTAAGACAAAAAAGGGTCTACTTTATCTTTACATAGTTTATAACAAAGTTGCTTCCCGCGTCGGTACGTTTAGATCTTTTAAACTATGCAACGGATTTCAAAGTAGGTTTTATCAACAGACAGAGTGACAAAAGCTAGTTATATTATAAGCGATTGTCTGAATTGTAAAAAAGTCGGTCAGTTATTGAGAAACTCGAGGCTGGTTGCCTATTCTAAAACGTAGATCGTAATAGGAAAGAACGGGCAAGAAACTTCAAGGATTAACTAGTTCTGTGTTTGTTTCACTCAGCGTAACCCAGCGATATTTACCACTTCATGGGGCTTTTGTATTGGTACCAAGATAGTCGTAGCTTGTCGAACTGTCTAGGTACTTTAGAATCATTTAAGTTAAAAGCCCTGGGCCAAATTTTGATTTTGAATGATTGGAGTGCAAACTGGCATTTTCAGTCTTTATTTTAACAAAGAAAGCAAATATTTTTCTTGACAGAGTTGACAAACGATGCATTATTCTGTATTCATTATTATTTAATTTCAACATTATTTGTAATTATTTTTGTGCTATTAATACTTTCTGCATACCCTCGCGGCTTACGTTTATGTATGTATGCGTTATTGTTCAGAAATTAATTTCTTATTCAACATAATGATCAATAATGCTATATTTGTTAACACGGATCATTTAACAAAAACTATTCTCTGTATTATTTCCGTCCATATTAACAATATCACAATATTAATAAATCTGCAACATTATCCAATTGTTCATGTGGTGTCGGACGAAAGAATAGCACCATCCCATTTCTTTCCATGGGTGTTGTAAGAGGCAATTCAGCGACTTACTAGAGAATGGGCAGCAGCGTTCCCTAATGCATTTTATCATCATACTGCGATCGCCCGCCGACCCGCCTGCCAAGCGTGGCGATTACGGCAACCCCCTTTGTCTATGTCCAGTAATGTCTTTCGTTCAGTCTTTCGGCTGAAATGACGACGATTACCTAATTCAAGAAAAATAAAGTTAAATGTACTACCTTACTCCATAAATACACTACGTCGTATTCTGTAGAAACCTCTTTGATATCAAGTCCATTATTGTTAATCAATCTATTGAATCCTGCTCAAAAGCTATTATATCTAATAATTTATCTCAGAGAGTAAGTAAGCTTTAATAGTTTATCCGACCGTTACAAATGTTTATTAGATAAGAAATGTCCCAAGATCTTATATCTTCCTATTGTCTGGCTTTAACCGTAGCGTTGTATTGTTAAACTTGGATTTGTTGAACAGTAATTTATTGAAGAGGGCTTAATTTAGACTGTACTGTATTTATTGGAATGGGATTAATTTAGTTTTTATTGTATCTGGTGGAACAAGAGGTCGATTGGAACTGGATTCTTCACCGCTAAACATTTTACTGGGCATAGATGTATGTTGCAGGTGAGAAGAAAAACTCTGAAGATGGTTTTTAATTTTAAGGTTATATTTGAACTCACCAAATGAAACAGTTTCTAGACACTTGTTGCCCGCACGATGACAGATGGTCAAAAGAGCTGCACCACGCCGTCTGTAGCCGCTCTTATCAACTCGCACGAACGTCAAGTTAAACTCTGTCGCAACGCGCCAGCTGCACGCTTACGTTTCGTTGTCAGTTGACATCCCGTACGCATGACTCCTCCGATATATTTATGTTAATTTGTGGATCACCACATACCTAATTACAATGATATCTACAATAAATTGTGAAGTTTAGGTCGTAATTTCTATAGTGTTGCAAAGAACTCGAGTACTCAAGTCGTCATTTTAAGGACTCAACTCAATTACGCAAGACTCAGTGTGCTCAAAAGGCTCGGAGTTTAGAGTCCTCTAGAGTCGAGACGTTAACCATAAAACCATTAAGGATATAACAATTTACGGTTCTTTAAACATTACCGAAAAAAAAACTGTCTTTATTCAATAATGCTCAATTTCACATATTTCATTTAAATTCAACATCTGCCTAGCCATTTCCCAAATGTGTTGGGGTCGGCTTTCAGTTTAATCAGGTGTTCGTCTAGAGTCGAGACGATAACCATAAAACCATTAAGGATATAATAATTTACGGTTCTTTAAACATTACCGAAAACAAAACTGTCTTTATTCAATAATGCTCAATTTCACAACGCTCTATTTCATTTAAACTCAACATCTGCCTGGCCATGTCCCAACTATGTTGGGGCCGGCTTCTAGTCTAATCAGGTGTAGCTGAAAAAATACGACATAACCTCGCTTTACAACTTTAAAATCAAAATCGCGTCCGTTTATGTCAACTAACTGAAACCACAAATGGAGTCCAGTCACCCCAAAAGTTAGCCGAACGTCATCCGATATTGCCGAGTTTTACGAAGTAGGCCGAAAGGCGTGTGACAATTCACGAGCTTCTGGTTTTGGCTTAGCCAAAACTTCGGCTAGTTAATGGCAAAAAACGAAAATATGACCAAAACGTTAGTTTTGCCGGTCACTAATAAAAACTAACAGCTTTGAAGGCGGTCCACGATTAAAATTGTGCACTCAACGTATTTTCGGCCTCACGAATTTTATTAGTATTGCCGGATTTAGATACAGCCGCGCGTGTAGGTACCACTTCTTCCTGCCCATCTCATATAATACGGCATGAATTTAAAAAAAGATGAACTTTAAACATTGTATGCAGATCGCTAGATTGATTAGTTTCTGAATAATGCATTCTAAAAACAAAAATTTTGTTAGATGTCAAACGCAAACTAAACAGTTATTTAAATTAGCTGAATAAACAAAAGGGAATATTAATATACCACTAACTATTATACAACATGTAAAGTAATTAACGCACACCCTCTTTTGAATGAAGCAGCAGATTTTTTTTCGCGATTTCAGGTTTGGTCCCATAGTAAAAGTTGTTCTTAATGATGAGTATAATGACCCCCTTAAGAGGGTGTGCGTTTATTACGGGACATGTTGTATATTTCACCTTGTCTAGACATAACACGCACCTTTTCAAATATGACAATAATTTTATGAAACAATGAACTTTCAATATTAATTATTCACACAAAGATTATCTTGTCCAACGCGTGGTAGTCAGTTATTAAGTAAATGTTTAATGTCATATGTTTATGGACCGACAAAAATAGACTGCCTCGTTGGTCTAGGGGTCGCAAGTGCTACTGCTGAGTATGAGGTCTTGGGTTCGATTTCCATGTCGGGTAAAGTATATCGGGAATTTTCTAGTAACAGCCCGGAGTTGATGGCAATAGGTTCGCTTCAATATATTGGACTAAAAAATAAAATAAAAACAATGAGAAAACGAGTGTTTCTACTACGAGTTTATCTCTTTCTAACCTTTCAGGAAAATAAGGTGTTATGAAAAGTTATTGTCACATAAATGTGTGTATCTACCTATAAAAATAAATAAAAGCTTCTTATTCTTATTCACACACTACTATCACATTTGTTTTCCCAGCTGGAACAGTAAGAGCTGTTTATACGCGGGCACACATCTGAAGTCTTAGTGTAAATTCTATCAAGAAAATATTTCATAATATCTTTCCTAATCCGGGTACCATATCTCATCAGCAGCCTATAATATTCCCACTGCTTTCACACAGGCCTTCTCTCGGTGAGAGGGAATGGGCCATAATCCACCACGCGGGCCCAGTGCGGGTTGGTAGATGTCACATGTCTTCGAATTTTTGGTTCTAAGACATGCCGGTTTCCTTACGATGTTTTCTTCCACCGTGTTGAGAGCAGTGTTGATAAAATAATTTACACAAAGTAAAGCTCCTGCTTGGGTTTGAACTCACGACCTACCATACCTACTCTCGGAGAAAACACATAACTTCAAACGACGCTGCAACATCCACAGGCTAAGAAACAAATCATTGCGATTAATATCAGGTGCGGACTGTGGGCTTTACACAGGTTACTATAATTGCCAGTCGACAGTCTCCGAAGCAATTGGACTAGCCCGCAGATGACTAAAATCGCAATTTTCAAAGTAGAGTAGGTTTCGAATTTTATCGTGCGGCGACAGATCGCATGCGGCTGGCGACTACCATCGACCGTGAAAATGGTAAGTCACAGGCAATCGCCCGCTGCATGAAAGTCGACATATTGATGCAGAATGAACTAGTTACCTGCGATTTTATCGACCTGTATAAATGGGGTGGCGATCCGGCTTGTGAGGCAATTTGGTATTTGGTGGCTGGTTACTTGGCATGGCGGAAATCGATCTTTGCAAAAAGAAAAAATCGTGAAACACAGTAGATATAAATTCCACATTAGCTCCATTTCCACGATAGAAGTTTTTTGTCTGTAACACACCATTAAATTAAAATAACAAACGACTTCATCACTTAAAACTTTTGTTGTTGTTTCAACTCCTAAGATGCCACACGCAATTAAATCTCACAGAGTAAATTATGCTTTATTTGCATATATAGAGCAAGTCACAGGAGAACTTGTGGTTAACTATTAACAGCCGTACGGGTCGATCGAAGGTAACGCTGCGCTAGCCGCGGTCGGTTTGTGGATGGGCGAACATAACATATCGAGACTCCTCCGAGTTCTGAAAAGTACATTATATCGTCAATTCCGGCTGTTATTTGAACATCCTTGACAGTCGTTACGGGTAGTCAGAAGCCGGAAAGTCTGATAACTAATCCAACTAAGGTTGTTCCACTCCATGTAAAATACATGTGATATTCAGTTGCATTCGGTTGGAATGGAAGTCGACTCTAACATAGTTGAGAAAGGGCTAAACAGATTTATTTTGAGAGCAAGTCAATAAGTGATGTAATAGTTACAAATTGTACCTATTGATTGCTAACACTGTGAACAAATGAATCAGTTAAAATCATCTTCACACTATATTTTAGTCCCACAGTACAGGAGATTGCAAACTCATTGAAGCATATAGTTCTGATTGAAATGATTACTATTCAACCCACGTCTGTCCCTTAAGTGGGAGCCTCCTCAATTTCCTCTGCGTCGCACGATCATGTAGTTTTTCATGCCAATTCTCATGGAGATAAGACCCTTATCACACTATCATCCTCTACAAATTATTATACTTCCTTACTGAATGTCCCGGACCAAAAATTTTGGGTTAAAACCACAATCTGTGTAATAAAAGTGACTGATTTAATATTCAGTAGAGTTAATGCGGGGTTAATGGGAATTTACTCAGAGAACTTTCCGCCGCATTGCACCACTCAATGCACAGAAAGCCGTGAACCTATAAATTCATTCAGTACAGCTAATGGCAACCAACATTAAATTCTCTTTTCAGAATTGCAAACATTCTTGTTTTCAATTCATCAGTATAGAAAACCATCTTTGACTTTCTACACGAGTGCATTGAGCATAATGAACATCTTTACGCGTACACTAACTTATCTGAATATGTCAAAGTCCAAAGACCTCAACATATTGAAGAATGGTTCGCTTAAAAACTCACGAGTCACATCGCATCAATTTACAGCGTATCATTTATTTGGCAAGAGGTTATTGCCAGCGACGACATGCCTTTCAAATAAATTAACGACAATTTAACACGAAAAAAGTTTTAGAAACACAAAATGGTTGAAAACTCGACGAAAATTTCGTGTAAGGTTTTCTTACTTATATATTTGTATATATAAACACACATTAAGTAAAGAAACAAGGCGAACATTTAAAAAAACAATGTACAATATTAATAATTGTTTACAAGTGCTGTAAACAGCAGCAGAGGTAAAGAATAATCAACTTAGTAATAAAACACAAATGATTTCTGTGGTTTGTCGTCAAAAGTCAATTGTATTTCTACTAACTTTACAGGAACGCGATAAGAAGAGCGAATGGTTATATTTCAAATTTTAATCGTACCAAGAAAAAATAACTAATCATAGTGACTTAAATATAATAAATCCTATCAAATCAACAGTGCAAAATTAATTTAATAATTTATGAGATAATATAGATACACTAGAATACATCGATTATTTGTCTATTAAAAATGGATCAACTACCACTTATATTTTTATAGAATATATAAAAATATAATAAGATCTCAAATAGGTATTGGTAAGATTAATACAACTTTAGGATTTCCACAAAATTAACAGACGTCAATCAATAATAATAATAATTTCTTTATTGCCATAAAAAACAGGTTACAAAAAACTTGAGACCCTGGCTCCAGAGCTAGGTTAAAGTACCTGTATTTCAGGAGCCAGTGACTTCTTCCATTTAGGTTGTTAATATTAATGTTTTATGCAGCAAATGGTGACAAATTTATATTACTTAAAATTACATTCAATACTAATCATTTAAATAAATTACTAAAATAGAATCGTACAAGCAAATTAACATTAAAGAAAATTTGACAATCTCAATAAAATAAAATGAAAACAATTATATATTATTAGAATTATGACAAATATTGATAAAAAAATAATTTGAATTGAAAATTAAAAACAATATTAATAATAAAATCAAGATAAAAACAAAATAAAATTAGGGCAAAAACACAATTACAATAAAGAAAGATTAAATAGTAAAACAACACTGATTTTAATTTGGGTGTGCTGATATGAGTGTAAATGCGTGTTAGGGGGTGTGTGTACTTGTGTGTGAAAGTGTGTTGTGTGAGTGTGTGTATCTGTGGGTGTACGTGTGTGTGTGTGTTAATTGTGAATACCAATTACTTATGTTCTAATAATTTTATATCGATTGCAATAAATTTTCAGTTTCGCTGTAGTCCTGTGTCAGTAGCCAGATCTTTACCTTCTTTTGTGTTTCACGAATCGTAAGGGGATTGATGGCCAGAATTTTGTTCAATTTATTGTATAGAAAAGGTGCAAGATATATTCGCTGTCTCCTGGCTGACGCCGTATGACAACGCAACGGTTGGCAAACATTTGTTCTGGTGCGCTTCTTGTTGTAATCTGTATTAAATGGTGTAGTTCTATGCTGTTTGGTAACAACTTGCAGTATATAAATCTGTCTCACTGTCAGAACTTGGCACTTCTCGTATAGGACGCTGGTGGGAAATCTGAAGGGTCTGAAAGTCATTACTTTAAGAAGTGATCTTTGGGCCCTTTCCAAGCGAATCGTGAAAGTCTTACATGCACCACCCCACACAGTAACACAATATCCCACGACTAATTGCACGAGCGCATAGTACACAGTTTTTGGATGTGAAATCATCAAATGACTTTTCCCGCTC
Source organism: Aporophyla nigra (assembly GCA_947507805.1). Taxonomy (NCBI): domain Eukaryota; kingdom Metazoa; phylum Arthropoda; class Insecta; order Lepidoptera; family Noctuidae; genus Aporophyla; species Aporophyla nigra. The sequence goes on from OX382296.1 coordinate 20,603,382, forward strand.
GGGGCGGAGCGGAATGGCGTGTCAGACTTTTACTAACTAAAACCCACCCGTGTTCATTCAGTTGCCCATATGCTAGGGCTACGGTATCTCTTTCGAACGAATCTCGCGACCCTGGCAGACTGAGGTATGTCATAGGTTACAAAACATTAAAATATTTGTTGAATTAATAAAAAAAAAAACAACAAATGATATTCCTTAGGTATCATCAGTTTGTGGCACATGTGCATTAAATCTATCTGTTTAATTTTATCTATTGGGGGTTACCTATCGTAAACTGGGAGAAGACCACTTAAATCTTTGTATTAGGGACAGTTTTGTTACGTTTTGCTTAAGGTTTATTGCGACAGTCCATTCAGTTATAAGAATCTTCCATGTGACTAGCTTTATAAAATAATTTGTATGAATTTTCTGCCTCAATTTTTATTTCCGTGAGTTCATTCAATTGCATCTTAGATCCAGACAGGAAAAAGTTCAGTTGTTAACCTTTTTAAAAATTGTTTTGACATCTGAGACATTTCTGCGTGCTTTATAAGATTTATCGTCGATTTTTGCAAATTGAAACGCCATATACCATTGGGCAGGTGTATTAAGTATTTTTCTTGCATCTGTGTTTCTATTAGTGCATGCATATTGTCTCCCTTCTTTTGTGTGTAACCAACAATCATGAAATGATAACTAATTTGTATTTTGTTTGTAGTTATAATTTCGAACAGGATCGTGTTTTTAAAGTATAAGATACACTTTAAAACACGACTCTGTTTCGATTATGACCATCGGAGTTATCTGACCAGAATCGGTGAACTTTAATACCTGCCTAAACTGTTCAATAAACGTATGCACACAGCTAGCAAAAGCAATAACCCTGACGATATCCAATATCAGAAATTGTGAAATTATAAATGGTTTGTTTTCGTTTATAGTAAAATGTGCTTACATTCCCTTAGGATGAAACTTAAGCACTTTTGGGGATTGTAAGCTGCTGTTAGGATTTCAGGTTTCTGTTGTGTTAATTCTTTGTCTTCGGTTTTCAACTTTCTTGCTTAGTCTCTTTGTTTCAAGTGCTCTGCCTGGTTTCTGTATCTTGTTTTGTGTGTAGTTTTCAAATATGTGACATTCTTCTCACGCAGCTTTTTCGGCTTGTAGAAACTAGTGTTTAAGTTTTTGTTGTTGATATCACGACGATTATTGGGATAAAACCATTTTTCGAACAATTTATACATTTTAGGAATCGATAGAAATCCATCAAGATAATTTTTGGAGGAATATTTACGAGTATGCGTATTTTTTAAAGCTATCCGATGGCATTAAATTTAACTTTACGATTTTTTTGAGATACCGCTATTGCGCTTAATAAGGTAGTATAGGAAATTGAAATTTATAAACGAGGCTTTTGAAAACATGGTTTTACATCCAGGAATATTCCTTATAACAACGTTGTCCGTTTCATTCATAAGTAAAGTGTAAGTAATGGTATCAGTCTTATAGTATTCTCCTTGTCTGTGGTTATCCTCTTCTTCATCTCTTTGGGGCAAAAAGCCGCACTGTTTTTTTTTGGATTTGAAATCATCAAATGACTTCTTCCGCTTTGGGCGGAGCGGGAGGGCGTGTGAGATTTTTACTGACTAAAACCCACCCGTGTTCCTTGGAATGATCTCCACTGTCTCAAAACATACAATAACACAAGAAAAACATATTTTGTTTTTTTGATAATAATGTTAGTCAATTACATCTGCACTCCATGCCGTTTCGACGTATACTGAGCCAGTTTCAACTTACACCAAAATAACCGCATTTGTGTACCGCGTATACTAGTATGTGTACACTTGACTCAGTGTATTATGTGCAAAATAAATAAATGTAAACTTGATCCAATATACGCCATATTTTTTCAATTATTTATAGGGATATAATTTTTATTTTACACACGTACCTAAATAGGAAATGATTTAAATGTTGCTAATCGTATACTAAATAAAAAGTGCAATTGTCGAAAAAAATTGAAAACGAATAGAGAGCAGGTAAAGTATATGCCAATTTATATAAAAGCGGAGAACTACCTGAAATATTTTCCGCCATTTTAAAATTGAATTTCGTAGATCGTTCCAGATCGTGGAACGTACTTGTAACAATTTTGGAGCCACGTTCGAAGCTGCAGTCTTAATCTATTTTTGCCCACAATATAGTAGACTAGAATTGGGAACAAAATGAATTTTCAATTTGTTCAGATCAAATGTTACGTGGGTTCTCAGAATATCTCTGACTGACACTCGTATAGACGGAATATTGACAGAGAGTAAAGGCTATATTGGTATCATGATCTAAAAGGAGAGATTTGGATGAGGTTTTTTACTGCCTGAGGCTGACTTATATCAAGATTATGTGAGAGTACAGACTTTTACTGACTAAACCCCACCCGTGTTCCTTCAGTTGCCCATGTGCCAGGGTCACGGTATCTCTTTCTAACAATTTCGCGAGCCTGGCAGGCATCGGTCCTAGCAGACCCCTTCAGTGCTGCTGACATCTCTTTGAGGCGCGCGTGGAACACTACGCGCCGTCAACCCGAGCCTGGTCCTTACCGGGCGGCGAGCTACCCATTGCTCACCGCCCGCAAGCTCGCGCCTACGGTGGCCAGGAGTCCGCTATCGACTCCCTATGCCTGGGGTATTAAGGTGGATGCGCTGAAGTAACCCGCGAAATTCAATTAATACTTTTTGATTATTATAAGTTCCAGGTTGATTAAAATATGACTTGCGATCGTCTGTATATGATTTTACAGAATGATAATAATTAAAATCATCAATACAAACCTCGAAGTTCATTTAATGACTCAATGACTTTTGAGCAACTGAATTTTTTTTCACCAATTATCATTCAATGGAATTCAATGAATTTAGAGGGTTAAACGGGCGCGAATCATATTTTGTTTAACATAGGTACAGCCTGGTCCTACAAGTTGCAAAAATACTTAAGAAGACTCGAAATTCGCGGACTACCCTGGCGCCTACCCTCCCCCTTTAGCTGTATTTTTAATTTCGGGTAGGAATTTCGTTTCTTTTTAAGGTAAGACGGGTTAAACTTAGTAATAGACCTTTATTACTAAGCTTACTTGTCTGGCGAAATTCTGTATCTTGTTTTAAATTAAGAACGGTATAGTAAGTTGATCTCGTTACGTATATTTATAGTTTAAATAAACTTGATGGTACGTAACCCGCAGTGCACGAGTCCGAATTACACTTGGCCAGTCAAAATTAAAATGATTTTTATTTTTATTTTCAACCGTACTTTCTGCTCTACGAAACTTTAAATGTTGGTTCCGTGCCAGAATTTGGATGTACGTACTCGTGTTTAGTGCAGATGATATTCAAATTTTATTCAAGTTAATTTTCGGTTTTTCATTGCTGTCTGCTGTGGTTGTGTACGTAAATTACAAATGTTCAGCCTAATTGAACATGCGGGACACATGTGGGTTTTAATTTTTATTATTACTAACAAAAGCCCTTTATTCAAACTAGGTTGAACGTCAACACTTTTTGAACGTCAAAATTACCGAAGATAGTTCCCCAAAACACCCGTCCACGTCACCTCTTCTTAGTGCTATAGCTGGAAAGAAGTGAAGATAAACTTTCCAGCACCACGACCGTCTGTTAGGAGAACTTGATTCTATACTATTTAGTAAGGCTGTTTAGTAAGGGCTAATATTGTCTACAGGCTAGTTTACGGGCAGTCCGTCTTGTTAGAATACAATTCATGCGTGCCCATGCCTCGAAAAGCATGTCACGCCGTTGGTCCCGGCTATCATACATAGATTTTTGATATTTTTTACGGATAATCAGAAGTCCGAAAGTCTCACAACCAGGCACCAAGGAGTGTTTTGTAACTCTGTTACTGGGTTGTGGGAGTCAGATAAACAGTTGCTCTATGTAAAATATTTAAGTTGCATCTGGTTAGACTAAAAGCCAACCCCTAATATATTTGTGAAAAGGAAAGGCCGATCTTTCATTTTTAAACTGTGAGAATAGTTAAAGGTATTTAAAAATAAAGATTTAATAAGGTGTTATCTAAATTACCTCTCAAAAACCACAAATTAAAAAACAAAAAAAATATATATTTTAAGTCGACAACTGAGTAAATGTTACAGCGATCTTGTTAGGTACTCTAATACTAAATAACTGCAATTTTAAACGTATGCTATTTTAAGTGAGATAACATTTTAAGTGGAGTAACGTGGAGTATAAAAGTTCACAAAACTAAACACACTGGAATAATACTTTCATAATTTGCGTTTGTCTGGCTAAAATGCTGCTTTTAATAACGTTTAGAGAATTAAGACTTCCACTGACAGGTGCGAGTAGAACAATTTTTATTAAAACTTCATGGAAATTGTGCTACCAGAACTACGTCGCATTGTCGTGTGGCGCGTGTCTGTGGGAGCATTTAATTGTTTGTTTTTATTATATTTGTGCTATACTGAGTACTGGCAGATAAGAATGAAATGGCTTTTGCTAATGCGGTGTATTTATATAATGTTAACAGTGTTTTGGCACCTCTTTGCAAGCATTTAGCCATTATTTTTGAACTAATTTTCTCCCCTGACGCCATCCGCGTGGATGTCAGAAAATATCCCAAGGGAGCGTACTACTGAGATTGGTACCCTCTATGTTACTACAGGTAGTAAATTTTAAAAAGAAAGTCGTTTTTGCGCCAATCTGGAACATATTTTGTTCATCAAGACTAAAAGACAACCGGATTGAAAATAATAAAAAGTTTTCATTCCTATTGTATTAAATGTATAAGATTTACCTTTAATAGAAAAGTGCCACCGATGCAGACCGATGGCCAGTAACCGGGCAGAAATCCGCAGTCAAGTCTGGTACTGAGAAATGAAGAAACCTAATGGAAAACCCCACCTTTTTTTTTCTTTTTTTTTTTTTTTTGGATGGGAAATCATCAAATGACTTCTCCCGCTCTGGGCGGAGCGGGAGGGCGTGTCAGACTTTTACTGACTAAAACCCACCCGTGTTCCTTCAGTTGCCCATGTGCCAGGGTCACGGTATCTCTTTTGAACAATCACGCGACCCCGGCAGGCATCGGTCCTAGCAGACCCCTTCAGTGTGGCTGACATCTCTTTGAGGCGCGCGTGGAACACTACGCGCCGTCGACCCGAGCTTGGTCCTTACCGGGCGGCGAGCTACCCATTGCTCGCCACGAAAACCCCACCTCACAACATTACCTAATACATCTGCCGCACTTCTTTGGAAATAACAAGTGTGATGTTATGATTAATGTAAACTATATATATAAATAAATATATAGGTATATATTGTAAGTTGCAGAAAAGTGAAGAGTTCGAATACAGGCAATCGTTTGCTTAAAAGGTCACTTCTATCGCAAGCTATGTAGTACAATTTTGAGTCGGCGCTGAAAAATCAATGAACTAAGATCACTCAAAGCGCTGACTCAAAATTTTAACGTTTATTATTTCTTAACCGACGATAAAAAAACGGAAGAGGTTAACAATTCGACGCATATATTTTTTTTGTTTTTTTTTTTTATGTATACGCATAACTTTTTTTACTTTGCAGTTTTTTCGGCGGATTAATTTTTTGTTAAAAAGTTTTTATTTTACAATTTTTTGTGGCTTTATTGTACTAATAATACTTGGCAAGGTATACCCTATCCATTAAAAAATGAATTATCAAAATCGAAACTCAGTATAAAGTTATGCGTGGTTATACATTACAATCAGTGAGTTAACAATCAATCATCCCCTGTTTTCCGACCCTTAGGGTTCGATTTTGTTTTCCAAATTTATATGGGACCACCTTTGGAGTATACCCTTTCCAATAAAAAAAAGAACTATCACAATCGGACTACTATGTAAAAAGTAATACGTGGTCATACATGAAATATATAGTATATATTATTATATATACATGTCGGATTGAGAAACTCCTCCGTTTTTTTTTTTCGTCGGTTAAAAAGTCACTTCTATCGCAAGCTATGTAGTACAAGATTTAATCTTGCTAAGGAAAAAAACTACTTGTACTGTATTGTATGTATTTTTTGTTACAGTTACCAAGTATTGTTCTTCGTAGTAACTTACGCCATCCCCATGCTTGGGATGACCTTCTTCTACTCAGCCATGGGCAAAGTGCTGTGGGGTTCCGGATCTATTGGCGAGTTGACGCAGCGACAAGTAGACTCAATACGATCGAAAAGAAAGGTATGGCTGTCAAAAATATTAATAATAAGAATTGAATTAAGGTTCGTGCAGAACCGCGTTTACATTTCGGAGTAGGTAACTAGACTAGGCTTTTATTAGTATGTTTTGGGAATTGCTGATTGGTTTCATTTTACGTTTTTCTAAGGTACGCACTCGTTTAACCAATCACAGGATTTGTTTAAAGCAATGCTTAAATTTTGAGTGAGGTTCTATTATACGGGGTTAAGTCTTTGACATAAATGGTTTTATTTTATCAATACACTTGCTTCTGCCCACCACTTAGTTCACGTGAAATCTCTTATTTCCCCGACTCGCCCTTTCGCATCTCATCGCTCGCGATATGTGATAAGGTATATATGAGATAAGATTGACTAGTACAAAATGCCTCAGGCATAAAGTCCTCCTTTGTACAGTATATTTTTTACTTGTGCATAAAGTTTTAATAAATAAATAAATAAGCGTTCCTTCTGACTTGTTTTTATTTTCTTGGGTCCTTGGCACTTAGCGTAATGTTAAATTCTAGAGGCCTTTTCAATAACTTTTTTGTAATGTGCGTTTTGTTTGTGCCTAATAAACAATTTTTTTTTTTCTATGAAATGCAAAAAGATTTTTCAAATCCAATCCGCAGTTCCAGAGATAAGCTCCTCAGATTTTTATTAGCGAAAATATTCTTTATTATAATCTTATCCTAAACCGACCCTTTAGCAAGTTAAGATGTCTTTTAATTCGATGATCTCCAGATTGCTTTTAAACTAATTGCTGGTTTGCCCACAAATTTTCTTTCAAATATTAAAACATACAGTTTTAATATTTTAAATCCCGTCTCTGATAATACAACGATTCCTTTAAATATAACGAAAACATAGACAGAAATTGTTGCAACAAAATAATATTGAATGTATAAGGTATCTTGAATTTAACGAGTCGTCTTTTCCTGTTCCAATTCTTATAACTACAAATTGTTACCGACAGTTTTCTCCAAAACTGTAACTCACCTTGCAGATTTTCAATACAACACGTTGTCTTCTCGAAGCAACGTTGTTGCCAAACCAATGTTTTATTCAATTTCGTTCGCTCACGTCGTGTTTGTTCACGTTCAGACAACCGAAGTGAAGACAATGAGGCTGTATTGGAAATATGCCAAGAGTTCCGAAATTGGAACAGAAAATGGTCTAGCTATTACTTTTAAATGAAGAAGAAAGTTGAAGTTGTAGGGCCTAAATATTATAGCAGTACTAGAATCAACGAAAAAAATAAATTGGAGGGACGTGGTAAAAGGTGTCTGAGATCACAGACTACTTATTGCACAATTTATTGACGTAAATCCACTTTAAATCTTCACTTTAAAGTGCGTTTCAGATTGAGCTATAGATATCTACGTTATACCGATGATTTTTGGGATGTCGGATCGAAAGTTATTAAGAAAAGCTTTAAACCCCCATAACTAGTTTGCTACTTCTTACTTATCAATCTTTCATATGCTTGTATTTCAGAGGTAAGTAAACAGTTATTATTTTTCTTTGTGTTCACAATGTGTGTTGTAACTTTACTAATTCCTTGTTCGCAGGTCGTGAAAATGTTCATTCTAGTGATAGTTATCTTCGGGATCTGCTGGCTGCCCTACCACTCCTACTTCATATACACTCATTTCAACCCATCCATACTGTACATGAAGTATGTGCAGCACATGTACCTTGCCTTCTACTGGCTGGCGATGGCAAATGCTATGGTCAACCCCATCATCTATTACTGGATGAATGCCAAGTAAGTTTTTCTTTGTTATTTTTGTATTAGTCATATTTAATATTTAGTTCTGACCACATTCGCTGCTTTGAATTTCTGCATTCAATCGTTTGCTACCATCCATGACATTTGTACTGTGGCAAAAACAATATCTTAAGTTGCTAGATAGCCTATTCTGCAAAAAAATTACAATACTAACTTAGGTGAAATAAGCTTATCCGGCTCGAAGGACAGAAAATGTGTATGCGATGCTGAGTCACACACTCCATGGTTGTTTGTTTGATTGACAAGTTAAGTATAACCAAAGATCATGGTTATTGAATATAATTAATGATCACTAATGGTATATGAATGTTGTGTGAATGAGTGCAGCTGACTATGAACGGTGATTGAGTACTGTCGCATTATACTATAATTTGTGCAAAGCCACAGAAAACTACTGTTCTATTCAATACGCGTGTGCATTGCATAATACATGACTTGTACAGTAAACTGTCGTCCCATCTAGCACTGAGGATTGACAGTTCACTTCAAGCTCACTTCATCTACGTTTTCACGCTGATTTTTCTGTAATCGTATTAAATAGCGTAATATCTTTGAAATCATAAAATGATAACAAGTGGATAAAAAACTGTTACTGACAAAATTCCACAATCCAAATCAACGTGTTTTGAGTTATTCAAATCTGTTCAGATTTTATTAATATTTTTGTTCATTATAGGTTCATTTAATTTTAGTAGCTTTTACAAACCTCCACCTTTTCTGAACAATAGAATATAAATAACTAAATTAAACATGTGTAACCATACAGTAAGCGGTACATCCCTTACTTAGAACCTGAACAAACTTTTATTAACTAAAATTTAATCAAAAGTCATTTATTCTTAGGCTGAGGATCAGCACTTTTCGAAAGTCAAAGTCAAAGTTTATTGCGCCACTTCTTCTTCCCAGCTAAAGCACTAGGAAGTGGTGAAGGGTGGGCGTTTTGGGTCTTATGTAATTTTGTGCTGCTGGGGAGTTCCCCAGCAGCACAGTTGTCTGTCTAGTTAGAAGAACTTGAGTCTATACGATTATATGCGGTAAACATTAAGATACACAAAACATTAGCTTAAATTATTTGCTATATGCCAGTTAGCCAACCCAATATACCAACAAATAAAATGAAAACTATACTCAAGCAAAAGCAAAAAAAAATAAAGAGCGTGACAGCTTACATATGCAATGCAGAATTATGTTCACATTGCTGTTACGACCTGAGTTATAACTCGAGGCCACAAATGATAAACTAGGACCATCGACGTAAAAATAATAAACAGGCAGGTAATATTAACATCAATATCAACATCAAGGTCAGCAAGACGACCAATCACCACAAGCAGCACCCGTTCACGAGCATAACGCAAAGATCAGTCATTACTCCCCTCGCCATATTTGAGGGAAGGGGGTAACCCGACCCCCAACGCTACCGCAAGCTTTGACATCTAGTAAGGAAGCATGACGAACTTGACTTGCTGCCGGTTGCTCAGAGAAGAATTGGATGATCACTTGTCGAGGTCGCTAGCTAATCACATTATGCAATACTACTAATTATAACATGTCAGAGCATTGATCATGTCAATACTAATAAATAAAAAATTGACACAAACAGTCAAAACATAATAATTATGTAAACAATTAGATTGAACCTTTCACTAGGTACGCTAATACTGGAGAAAGAACATTAACATTGTCTTGCGTTAATCACAGCGACCAACTATTCTTGTTATTTAAATAATCATTGATGGAATAGTACGCTTTTAAACAAAGGTTGGATTTTACTTGAGCTTTAAACGCATTAAAGGGTGTAATTCTAGTAAAGAAGGTGATAGCTTGTTGTAAAATGTTATTCCAAGCCCAACAAATGAGTTAAGATTAGAGATCGGATATTCAGATGCATATTCACCTAAAGTTGAAATATTGGCCAATATGGAATGCGCATTTTCACCGTGTTTTGTGTGTTGTTTTAACTTTTTACCGTATTTTGTGTGTTGTTTTAACTAACACATTCCACCCTACACATATGTATTTACATCTGGGGTTAAACATTCATTTTAAATAAATATGATAATCCAAGAAACCCGGCTTTAATAAAAAAAATACGAAGCCGCTTCCGTGCGTTCACGGCTAAATAGTAACTTAGGTAAATATGCATCCGAATATCCGATCACTGGTTATGATATATTAAATTTTAATATAAAATAGAAAACGAACCTTTAAAATGTACTAAAGTCAAATGTTAATATAATTACTGATTTGCGGTGAAGAAGGTAAACCTATTATTTGTCCATTGTTTAAATCTGGATTCATTGAAAGCACATTTTGACCTTATATCTGGGACTTACGATGGATTCAGAGGCTATACAACGGGTAGGGTCCGAAAAGGGTAGGTATGACTAATGAATCATTCTTAGAATCATGTATACATATATATATAGCTTTAGATGTGAATTCAAAATTGACAAGTCACGTGGAAAACTGATAGTGCCTATTTGTATTAATACAAAGTAATATATTAGTTCCGAATGAATACCTATCCTATTACAATAGAGATATTTGAATTTGAATAGTTTTCAGCACAGGGATTCATGTATGAAACCATTTATGCAGAGAGTTAATTAATACTTAGTTTACAAATATTTGCCGAATTGATAAACGTGTAAACATAAATTTATTTTAGGAAATACCTTAAAATATTTTGTTTCAATCAAAAAGGATAAACATGGAATAAACATGAGGTTTATGTGTAGGCGTTTTCATTATTTTCAAAGTAAGTAAATCATATGTAACCACTTCTATGCCCCACGGCAACTGTAATGTCTACCTCGCACATATAGTTTAGGGGATTATATATAAAAGAAACTTGAAGAAAAGTAATTGTTTTTGGCATTTGAATGTAGAGCAAAGCTACATTTGAATCGAAGTTTCTAAATAAACTCTTTAATGTTCGTGTGTGTGTAAAATTCAGCCCTAACTCTTTATTTAGGACTGGTTGGCTAGTATTGCACAAATAAATCTAAAATCTCGGCTTTGCATTCAAAGCCAAATATTTTTCGATTATTTGTGTAATAAAAGAATTTTAGTATAAAAAAAACAACCGACTCCCTTAAAAAAACACTACAAAGTCAAAAATAACTAAGTTTGGAAGTCGGTGTCTTAGGATTTGTATTTAAGGATTTTTTGCCACCGACTTCCGAAATTAGTTATTTTTGACTTTGTAGTGTGTTATTGTAAAAAGGTTTTATTTTTAACTTTTTAGTTATGGTAGATACTCCGCACTAATCTAATCGCGTTATTCGTTCATTTGTCGTGCAAATACTTAATGCAAATTTAAGAATTATATGGTTTTCCCATAGATCCCATTGTCCGAATGGAACCAAATTAAAATGGGACCATTCGCGAAGCACCAGCTCTTAAATAAAATAAAAAAAAATCATCAAAATCAGTTCACCCAGTCAAAAGTTATGAGGTAACAAACATTAAAAAAATTCAGTCGAATTGATAACCTCCTCCTTTTTTTGAAGTTGCTTAAAAATATGGAGAAGGTATTTAATTACCACCAGCGTAAACCGGGAAGTCATTAAGGCACACGCTTTTGGTTTACGTTATAAATTATGGCAGAAGCACGTGCAGGAGACATTAACGGGCAGATGGTAAAAAAAACAAAGATTTTCATATTTATATTACCCGGTCGCTGAAAAATTTCGTCATCAGGTTGGCAAACAGGCAAATTATTAAAATTGATTTCTGCCTTTTATTTAAACCGATGGAAATTGGACAGGTAAATGCATAAAACATCGTTGAGGTATATTCGTTAAGACAGTTCAACACCATGAAGTGATATGGTTTAGCAATTTTTATCAAAATTCTTCGGGTTGTGATTAAAAATATGATACGACTGGGGTGCAATAATGATCTACTGATTTGTTGCCGTGTTGGAGAAACTGCGTCAACATTTGTTCCTTCTGCTACACTATTTTTATCTCATAAAGCGAGGTTTACTTGTAGTAAACATGTGTGTTGTGGTAACTTGTGGAATTCACGCTATGAATATGTGTTGAAGAGAGTGTGTGTATTATTTACCAACGCTACTCGTCTCTACGCACACGCTCACACGGTAGACTTGGTTACCAAAAGTAAAGCGCACGTTACTTCGTGAGAAAAAATACAGTACCATGAAACGAAAGACACAACTATGTCTTCTTTTCTACTTTTCAAACCAGAACATAACAGTACAATTAACCGGTACACATAATTCACGTCTTCAATTTGCCAGAGAGTACCCAACTGTCTGGCAAATTAAAAGGGTCCCAATTTGTACCGACGCGTTGAAGCGTTATATTCGTATTAGCGTTCGCGTTGTTGTATGCGAACACGTTCAATCGCTCTGTCGAATATACTTTCAAGCATTTCAGGCGTGTGAACTGAATTGATGGCCTGCGGCTTGAACAATTGCATTGAGTCTTAGATTCTGTTGCCTATTGGATTTTTGTAGCTCCTTTTCAATGTTTGGGTACAACAATATTATATTAGGAAATACCCACCACTGCTCCTCTAGCAAGGAAAAATCATTGCTGCTTAATATTTACAAATGGCGAACCTCAAGTATCACTATATTTGTGGAGTCTGTATCAAAAAGACTCCACAAATAAGGCGGTACCATAACAGAACTTGTTATTTGCTTTGTAAATGGATTAGAAAACATAAAATTGCACTACGGCAGGACGTTAGATACTTTAAGTGCTACAAGGTAGCTTGTCAATGTTTTTACAATGAAAAACACTGACTCTATTGAAAAAACTAAAAAAGACGGATGGACATATGTTCCGATTTAAGTCACATGCCGTAAGATACTTGTACCTTTGAAAGTATCGAAAGGCCGGTCTTGATAAGATCTACATAATACTTAATAGTAATTCTGCCCTTTTTATAAGCAAAGTTTTTACAAGTTGTACCTACCTGTAGCTGAATTTATCGATCCAACGGTTCGCTTGACTGAGTAGTAATCTGAGTAGTCATAAAATAATGTGCAGTACTTCCATTTGTCTCTTTGATAAAATCAGAAACGAAATTATCCGGAAAAGAACTGGAGTTACCGACATAGCTCGCAGAGTAAGCAAGCTGAAGTGGCAGTGTCCTGGCTATGTCAGTCGAAGGACCGATGGCCGGTGGAGTAGACGAGTCCTGGAGTGGAGACCGCGTATCGGCAAGCGTAGTGTGGGACGCCCCGCAGCTAGATGGACCGACGACCTTAGGAAAGTGGCTGGGGCAGACTGGATGCGGAAGGCGGAGGACAGGATGTTGTGGCGCAACATGGGAGAGGCCTATGTCCAGCAGTGGACTGCGATAGGCTGAGTTGATTGATTGATTGATTGACTTCCATTTGTATAAACACTCTTCGCATTGTAGAGGATATAATCGAATATACGCGTCACTCGAGAACTCCTTTTTAACGTATGTTAAAAATACTCATTTCTCAAAAGAAGTAATCCAATGATTGGCTGACTGGCAGTTACTAAATATAGATAGTCTGTAGAAAATAGTAAATATTGCTACTTTTTACTATCTAACTCAAATGATTTGAGCAATTTAACGGTTAATAATTGCGGCATTACCTAAACTTCATTTTTACATTCACCTTTGGACTGTTATATATGACTGTTGTGTGTGTGTTATATGTTGTGTGTGTGTATCTGAATTTACAAAAAAATATGTGAAATGAGCTTGAAATTATAATAAGGCTACGAAATAAATACTTTCACTGGTGGAGCAAAATGGCTTTGGGGATACATTAATTTACTTGTAAACTTATTAGAGGGGCAGTTTTGTACACAATTTACACGTAATCGTGAACAAGTGCTCCCTTGTACCCTCTTTGATAAACTATATAATTTAATTAATTAAAGCTGAGTATTACATTATAATAAAAGGTAGAAATCTCATTTTGCACACGAAGATTTATGATACTTACTATTTTTAATTTAATCTCTTCGAAAAAATTAGAGAAAACTTATTCAGTGTTCTTAAACAATATGAAATTGAAGACCATTTACAAGTTTCTAATAATAAACACAAACATAAAGTAAAAACGTCGGTACAAAACTACCTATTAGATAATTAATAGTAATAATAAATTAGATAATTAATAGTAAACGATCCAAACCATTTACATGAGAATATAAGATAACGTACTATAAAAACGTTATGCTAAGTAAACATCACTCATACAATATAATAGGCTTTAAATTATTTTAAATTCTAATTGGTTGGGTTATACATTTAACGTTTTTTCTCAAATACCGGGCTAGTGTAGTTACATCGACACGGAGTGGTATTTAAGTAATCATAACAGATATTTTAAATCTTTTTGGGTTCGAGAAATAAACATCTGCGTAAAAAGTTAAATGACCATTCCTAGCTTTGTTATATAAATAAATAATATGATGAATAATAACGATCCCAATAGGGATGCCTGTGGTACTCCATACGTGAACTATCACGCACGTAGTCCCACAAGGGTCCATATTCGAATTGAAAGTTTTGCTTTACGTATGAAGCATAAGTTTCGACTTTATGTATACTGACTACTTGGAATCTATTTGTTCGGTAAGATTTGAACATTTGAAGTGCCTTTAATACCACCGTAATCTAAATTGTCTACTAGCAGTTTGTAACTTACGGTGTCGAAGACTTTCTTTTCAATAAAAATCGGTTGTTTATCACACTGAACAGTTAAGATTTTTTTACTGACTAATTTATTTATTATTTTTGGTATGAGATCAATACTGGCTGCGGTAATATTATTTTTAGCTCTAAACTGATGTTGCGATATAAAATTAAACGAGTAAAAGTAATTTAACAGGTGATTCTGTATTAATTAATCCATAATGTTTGACTTTATTGGTAACACAGAACAAGGATCATAGTCTCCAAGGTCGGTTTTAGGTTCTGATTTATAGATTGGTGTCGCCTTTGCAATCTTAAGAATGTCTGGAAATTCCCCATCAGTCATGAGTTTATTAATTTGCCTAGCTTTTCGAGACTTAATTTGAAAACTTTTGATGAATTTTGTGGTTATTTTATCCATACCGCTTTTTGAATTTGGATCGAGATCATTAATTATTTTAGTATTTTCATTAGCACTACATGGATCTACTGTCAAAAGTTACTGTTTATTCTTTTTTGCGGTACAAAATTACATGTTAAAATCTCGCGAAATAAAATTGTGAAAAATAAACATCAACTAAAAGCTTTGCAGGGGCAGCACTTCGTTTTATTTAATTTTTAGCTGAGGTATTTATAAGGGACCTGTAGTTGCGTCCTGTTATTGATACCTTGTAAATGTTGATGTATTTTCGTCGTTCCGTCTATCGTTAGTACGTATTTGTAAGTATGTTATTTCAAATACATCCTATAAAAGGTTTTATCTTGTTCTATTTTAATTGATATAAAAAAAATCGAAATCAACATAAACAAAATGACCCGCATAGTCTTTACATTCATAATAATTAAAACAAATAATACATTATTAAGTAAAATATTCAAGTCACTGCATAAAATTCATCAATGTCAATGTGTATATACAAATCCGGAAATAATCTTGGTCAAATTGTTTGAGGACCATGTAGATCGGTGTCTGAAAGGGTCTTTTGAGGACAGAAACACACAGATTTGTGACAACCTGTCCAGTCACTGCACGTATTTGTCAATTATCGTGTGGCTAAACTCTGAGCTTAATGTCAATGTTGGAAAGCTCCTGTGATTATGGTCAATAGTAATTTTATAATGAAACCCTTTTCTATGTGGAAAGGCTATTTTGTCTACACTTTAATAGTAGTTTAGCTCTTTGTAAAGGGCCTGGTTTGGAGAAGCACATAAAATGCACATTCAGGGAAAAAATAATCATAAAATTAAGTAATGACTACTAACTTAAAATGTCCGTTTATTCAAGTCACAACATTCTTTGTCAGTTCTATGAAATACAAACTAACGTAGTGTTTCAATTTGATAACCAGTTAATTTTCCTGACTGAACTTACGTATCTCTGCCGTCAAGCTTTGTTGATATGAATTTAAGATTATTCTGCACCATAATTTTGTAACACACTTTCTAACACACTCCGAAAAAAAGAAAATAGGAATTTCCTAAATCATTGTTCCATATCTATGTTTGGAAAAATTTGTTTACCAGACAGCATAAATAACGTAATGAATGCTGTCCACTTTTTCAAACAAATGGCTTTGCCATGTATAGTGTTGCGCTATTACTTTGCAGCTTTGTCACCTTGCGACGCCTGTACTTGTAGGTATTGCAGGTATAAAATGCACAGCTCCTACTTGTTTACCATCTAATAAAGTACCGCAAACAAGGATTTTTTTTGTGGATTGGAAATCATCAAATGACGTCTCCCGCTCTGGATGGAGCGGAAAGGCGTGTCAGACTTTTAGTGACTAAAACCCACCCGTGCTCCTTCAGTTGCCCATATGTCAGGGCCACGGTACCTCTTTTGAACTAATCTCGCGAACCTGGCAGGAAAACAAAGTTTATGTGTCTTTATAGCAAAAAAAGGAGAGCAAAATAAACTAGGGCCTCTATATTAATACTATTGCCTATCCGACTTGGGTGGATGAACTTAAAAAGGTTATTTTTTTATCAATAGCAGTGATGATTCTAACCCGAAATTCAGGCAGTCATTTTACTCTGTATAAATTATTTCATTACCTGTGGTCTCTTGGCTTGGTGAGGAAACTGACATGTCCTGAAACCAAAAAAATCTAAGAAATTTGACATCCATCAGCCCGCACTGGATCCGTATGGTGGATTATGGCCCACCCCCTCTAACCGAGGGAGGCAGGTGTGTCAGCAGTGGAAAAATTTTAGGCTGCTTATGCAAATAGAAATGTAAGATTGGCTTGAAATTTATGGCAAAGATTAACACTTTCTTTGAATTTGTATCGCCTCTAAAACCTATTTATGCTTCCAATTCAATTCAATTTATGTTCTAGAAAAATTCTAAAGAGATTAAAGTGAATAAAATTTTCAAACCATCCAGACTGTACGGGTGTTCGTTATTTCTAGAATTTATTAATTAAAATGTGTATTTAACGTAGTCTAGTCAGCTTAATTGGTTGTAGGTTTTATTTTAGAAAATAATAACTTCGTTGTAGGCGTAATTTCACCTTTATACCTACAGATAATTTCAATATTTTATTAGTGGAAATGTCGGGAGGGGACAACATAATTTCTGTCCATTTTGGTGATGCTCAGAAAGGTCAGGTGCGTAGTACTCAGAATCGGAGTGCATGTATGTCAGACCATAAATAAAATGTATAAACGAGGCAAAAGAAATATGTAAGGATTACAATAGGTATCGTTTTGTACTTTCTGCCTAGCCCCATGGGAAGAAGGCTTGAGTTTATGAGTGAATGTGTTTCATTAGTAAACATACTCGTAAAAGCGAATATTTATAAAAGAAAGAATTGTGAAATAGAACAGGAAAAACTGTACAAAATTATAATGTTTACAGGATTCAATAAATGGTTATTTCATCCAAATTAAATTGTATTTGTGAACCATGAATTATTGCCATTATCTAGGAACTTCATAATATCTTTTGTAATCCTTGTAATTTATCTATATTTTTCTTCCCCAGATTCAGGACATACTTCCGAACGGCGATCCTGTGCCGCTGGCGCGACATCCTGCGCCGGCGCAAGCGGCCGCTCCCAGAATCACCACCGGACTGTATTTCGCAGTCCGGTAGTCGATCCCGATCAGGTTTTTACTCGTTAACGTAATTATTAAAAGTGATCTTTGGTATCATTCATTTCTGTCAACAATCACTTGTGTAAAAAGTTCAAAAAAGATTTAAATTTCCCGAAATATTGTGAATTGAAAATAATCAAACATATTTTTTTAAATTAAGACATGGTCCAATGTTAGTTTTAATAATGGGGTTATGATCTACATGTCTTGGGACGTCTGAAGATTATTTCGCGAATTTCTTGATCTTTATCAGATCTGTGCAAAACGGGGCGCTATCGGAAGTCTTTACGTGCCAATTAATGATACTAAATCAAAGCTATGACTGAATAACTAACCCATCAAACGATCCCAAAAATAGGAACAAATTTCATGTAAGCCCTCAACGGTTTTCACAATAACATTTATTGTTGTTTCTTGAATAAATAATAAATAGTTAACTTGACAAATATGTCAAGTAAGCTAGGTAAAGTAATAATAAATAACTATAAATTCAATATCTATAAGTAGTACCTTTTCAATGTCAGTATAAAATAGTACAAGTTCCTCGTAAACTACTGGATACGGAGAAAATCCGGCGCGAAAATTCATCCAACATCAACAATACCATGGATACAAAAGGAGATGAAATATCGTAAAGGGGTGTTCGCATCAGCGCGAAATGGTCATGGCATTATCTCCTAAGACTATTTATAGTAGCGATGAGTATGCATTGTCCATATCCAGTTACAGACAAGTAGGGGCTGATAAATATGATGAGGGTCGAGAGAACCTTTCCCGTATCGTACGGATGAGTTATTTTTAACATTAACTTTGTGATGAAATCTAAAGTAAACGGAAGATAAAAGACACAAGCAACTCTTTTGTCTTGTTTTTACGTGGTAGGCATGTGTCTCTTACAGGGAAATAATGAAAAATTAATTACTTTGCATCCTTAGCCGCGAATTGCTTGGATAGATATTCTAATCTAAAATACAGTTTTTGTGTTTGATATTCTATTTCAAACGTGGTTAAAATAAGCAGAAAAAGAACAAAGCTTATTCAAAACAAACAGAAAAAATAAGAAAAAAACGGATAACTTTTTCAAAATAAACTTCTTCGAAAAGAGGCCATTTAACCCGGTAAATAAAAATCATATTTAATAATCTTAAAGACCAATTTTCTCAAGAATAAATTAAGGAACGCCATCGGCGAGTCGAATGGAATGCTATCGATTAGCTGTCAATGTCATGGTTCTGTCAGCGCGATTGATAAGGTCAAAACCCGTGTACAAGTTTGTGTATTTACGTTTCTTTTCATCGTGTGAAAAGTATCTTGCAGTGGAAAAGATTGAAATAGTTTATTCTTAAAAACATTTTGAACCTTGCCTTTGACTACAGAAAGCTGTAATTACAAGCTCTTCCAGCTAAGAAAAGAGAAAGTAAGGAACTTTCAAAACTAAAGTACAGTGAATAAGTAAAGGGTAGTCAAACTCTTTAAACCTTGGAAAGCTGAACCTGCATCTTTATTTTACTTATTTACTAGGTTTCTCAACAATGAGTACCTACTTAGTTACAGTAAAAATAATACTACGCATACTTAAGTTTTGGAGTCTCATTACTTACAGAAAAACACAGCATACACTATGTTACATGCTAAAAATAACACAATTGATGAATTTAAACTAGTAAAAGATTGTTTCGAAAATTTTTAATTAAATGGTTCATAGCTAAGCTGATCACGCAAAATAAAACAAATAAAAATCGATTCGTTTTTTATGATACATTAATATAAAATGTTTGTAGTTTTGCGCAAGTGATACAGCGGTAATTTTAAAATATTTTCCGTTTTTTATCATTCCTTTGTTAATTTCACACTTACGATCTTAACACTGTTAGACTGTGTCCCAACGAAAACCGATTGTCGCTTTCATATTTCACTTTAATTCGGTGAACTAGAACGCGTGGGCGCTGACAGAGGGCGCAAGGGTTACGTTACACTAACTTTTTAGTAACACGTATCACGTACTAGCAAAACTCATTGAAAAGACTATCCCAATAACCCTTGGAGACATAAATATTTATGATATCACATTATATTTTTAGTATTATATTTTATTAGGGTCACAAAGTTTGTTAAGGCATTTTGACAGCGCTCAAGTCACTTCGGCACATAAAAAGTACACCCATATAAAATGATACATCAAAATAATAATTTATTTTATCGGTACTATTCAGTCACTCCGCGACACAAAGATAGCCACGGAGAGTTAATCAAGTCAATCTGCCTACCTTCTTCCAACAATGTTAGGATCAGCTTTCAGTCTAACCAACAGGAGCTGAATACCAGTATTCTACAAGGAGCTACTGCCTGTCTGACCTCCACAACCCAGTTACTGGGTAATACGACACGCCTTTGTAAGACTAGCTGCCAACCAGGGTGCGTACATTTAATATGATCCAGAAGTGGCGATATTTAAATGGATGACCATTGACAGTTAGTCTTACAGTGCTGACTGACTAATAATTTACCAGGGCAAGAAATTTACATAATAGAAAAGTAGATAAGACGCCCCAGGCAAAACAACTTATAAATCATAGCTTTTTACCCAACGATGATCGAGCCAGCGCAAACTTTGGGTGAAAAGCAATCAAACCTTGACAAATAGCGATGAATATATCAGATTTGTTTATTCCGATAGACATCCATTGACCCTCCGCAACTAAATTACCAAACTGTAGATCAATATGACAGGACACAAAAGAAAAGCTATCAAATAATTCGAGTTCGGCTTTGTGACGATGTATTTTAGGAACACCAATCATAGCAAGCAATATCTACGAGGTATGAAAGTGTCTTGATATTTATTGGTTAGATAACGCTTGGCCTTCCTACAAGTAAATGTCAAGCAATGGATTGATGTTCACGGTAGGAAGGTATCACAAAAGAGTGCTAATATAATAGCATTAAATTTATGTATTTTCAAAATTACCCATGTATTAGCTCAACCAATCAACATTCTAGCATAAAAATACAATGCATAAAAATGTCTGAGAATCAATTATTCGCATTCTCTTGAACTACATTTTTGAGCAATAATGTATTTTCCTAATGTGTAAAAATATAATAGCAAAACTTTTGATGTGGTGGGATATTCTTTGTCCTAATAATTTATTATTCTTTAATATTCTTTGTCCTTTTTACCCGTGAGAACCTGTAATTGGCTTTATGTTTCTTATACAATTGTTATCCATACGTTATAGCTGTTGGTTCTCCTATGAATAAATAAATAATATTAAAAATTTTGATGTTCATCAATCACATTCGGATTTGAATGAAATTTGGCATACAGATAGATTATATAATATTCCTCAAGGTCTTATTTTGTACCACGATTCCTAGTTCAGCAGTAGTGCTTCCGACCACAAGACTAACGAGGACACAGATAGATTATTAACAAATTCCTTTGTATCCTGGAAGTAAATTCCGGTAGGATTATTTTCGACCTCAGCGCGAGCACAGTCGCCAGCAAAAGCTGTTTTTTTTTTATGCGAAACGTAGCATTTGGCCAACTATTCTGCATCTATTGATTTAGGCAGCTACATGGTTCCTGCAAGACGACAACATGGTGTTGAAACAATGTCACTGAACTTTGTTTCCCAAAATTAAAGGCTTTCCAATTTTTTGTTAGACATGTCACATTCCAATAGTCACATCTGTTCAAGAGCATAAAACATTTACTGAACACATATAAATATTAGACAGATTACCATTAGCCGGATTTGAGATCCATAATAAAAAGCCCGAATCTCTCAGAACACGTCCGGTCCCTACTTACATGATTTATTTTTAGCTTTAAATATGATATTAGACCTTTTTTGATCCCTCAGTATCTGTAGGCACTTTTTCAATGATCAAATTAACAGAACACCTTCATAATTCAAATAATATGAATTCCTTTACGAGGATGTGAAATTAGGCCATATTTTTTACTATAAGTGGATACAAAACGAATTATAAAATACTAGCTTTAACCAGCGGTTTCGCCCACGGGTATATTGGAAATCATTCCACGGGAACTTACTACCGAAATAAAACTAGTCTACGTATTAATCGAGATCATAAACTATGTTTATGCAAATCTTCATCTAAGTCCGTTAAGCAGGTTTTGTGTGATAAAGTAACAAAAATTCTAACATACTAACTTTCAAATAAAAGATATCAGCTTTAAAACTTTACGCGGCGTATTGGTACGATAGCGATAACTTAAGTTCACTTTTATAAAACTAAGATGGCGGTTTATTCATGCAGTCAGGCGACATTAATCATTATTATGATACACATAAGGTTGCGCCAAACCTAATAACATGCAAAAGTATATTAATATTATTTTCTTACTATTATTTCTTTTAATAACATAACATCTCGCCAATAAACATTCATATTTCGCCATTTATATTAATTGCGTGTGAGGTGTGCTGTCCAAATATTTGTCACATTTAGATTTGGATACAGAGACAAATATAGACGAAAACCGGTCAGAAAAAAGGATTATAGCCGGCCGGAATATAGGATTATAGTTTCTTAGAATGTAGAATTAAACCCGTGTCCTACATATTGGAGGAATACCCCAGAGAAAATTGAATATACAACATTTGGGAGCATGCATAGTTTGGGAATTAAAGACAGGGTTAGGATTTTTTTGTCCGTTAGTCACAGTATATTGACAGCTGTCATCTCTAAGCGGTTCATATTAACATCAGAAAGCCAAACGCAATTAAAAACGTTGAAAATCTAGTCGCACTCTCATCTCGGCGACAGTCAAATGTCAAAAACTTGTCAAAAATGTGTGGAAACTAGGGGTATTTTGATAGATTAAGACTGACACCAGACTATGAAGGTTCTTAAAATGACAAGAATTGACCCTTAGTTAATTGATAATGTGTTTAACTTTTACACGTTTGTCAGATTACAGTCGTTTTTTTTTAAATATCACTATGGACTGTAATAAGCTTATAGGTAAATAAATGTTTAGGCAAATCGACTACCGACTTACATTTTCCGTATATTTAAATCACAATGTTCACCTTGGTACCGTGTGGTGTCGGACGTAAAGAATAGCATCACCCCATTTCTTCCCGTGGGTGTCGTAAGAGGCGACTACAGGACTTACTAGAGAATGGGCAGCAGTGTTCTTATATATTTTACCACCATACTGCGATCGCTAATCCGCCTGCCAAGTGTGATGATTATGGCAAAGCCCCCCAAATTGGGGGAGGCCTATGTCCAGCAGTGGACGTATTACGGCTGAAATAATGAATGAAATGTTCACCTTACGCAAAATACGCGCATTGACTTAAAGTTGCGGACAACAGCCAGTATTATCTACTTTCATAACTGTCATTCTTTGAAAGTTTAAAATATTAAATTTTATACTAAACATGAATAAAATGGTATTCAGCTGCATCCGAGATTGGAAGCCGACTCAAACATAGGTGACAAAAAGCTAGGGAGATTGAT
Organism: Aporophyla nigra; assembly: GCA_947507805.1. Classification (NCBI taxonomy): domain Eukaryota; kingdom Metazoa; phylum Arthropoda; class Insecta; order Lepidoptera; family Noctuidae; genus Aporophyla; species Aporophyla nigra. Next base: position 20,626,645 of record OX382296.1, read on the forward strand.
TGCTTTTAAATGCTATGACTTTAGTACGGCAAATTATCGTAGTAGGTATTTCAGTGATTGTGTTTAGCTATTACCTATTTAAATCCATTATAACAGAACTCAATATTTTCTATCGACACTCTTGAATAAATGCTTAATCGAAAATGAAAACGACTACAATAATCCCCTTGAAGTATTCGCCTCTACAGGTATCGAGGAACTCAGAAATTCAAGAGGAAGTGCAGTAAACGAATGGCAGCGCTCGTCGTATCGGATGTACAGCGACCTCCCCTTGCAGAGACCGCATTTGCTTGCTAGCTGCCCTAAGTGTCCACACGGGATCTACTATGATGGTGAGAAATAATTATCTTTTAGTAATAAGTACTTTAACGAGAACGAGAACGTAGAGATACGAAGACATACGAAGATCTTCAATATTAGAAAGCGTGTTATGGCGCTCAAATAAAGTTGGCATGGCGCAATGATGACAGGTGGAATAAGATTCTGATAGAGTGGCGTACAAGGAAAGAAAGACTATATATAGGTCGTCCGGCAGCGAAATGGGTGGACGACATTGTTGCTATCGTGGGCAAAACCTAGGATGGCACAGGAGGGAGGGAGGCAAGGGCGGTATAATATACAGCAGTGCTTAACTCTGTGGATGAAGACGATGATGATTCCCACATCCAGCGGATTTCTGTGGTCTTCAGAAGGTTGTCAGTCCACCTTATTTTACTCGCCACTTGACTAAATTGCTAACATATTCCGAACCAGGCTGTATGTCTCTGTGATTTGCTCTGCAATTGCTGTGGTATCTGGACTGCAATTATTCTGTCACAATAATTTATAGAAACAGAGCAATGTTTCAAATACTTTTAGCCGTAAACCTATTTAGATATTTGCAGAGCGTATGGGCGTGTAGGTAAGAATCGCGGTAATAATGAATAAGAGCTTGATGAAGTGATATCGATGGCCCCACCGAATATACGTGCAAGAGTTCTTACACGAGTCTTTTTTTAAATTTTCCGTTTTTTTTTTGCTTATCCTGCACCAACTTAATTTTTTTTATTAATTTTGGACTCTATCTATCTAAGTGCTATTATAATAGTGAATTTCTTTATTCTGGGGAAATAATTAATTTTAAAATTATAAGAATAATAGTTTGTGCTATTATTACATGCTTTTTGAGTCGCCAAGTATACAATAATAAACATGTTAAAACCTATTACATAAATGAAAACTGATCTTATTAACTCTAATATAAATGTATACGATCTTTCCAATCATATAATAGCAGAACAATGTACTATAAACAAGCGTGTAAATAGTTATAGCTGGGTTCAAAAATAAACTTGATTTTTGGAGAATAATAGTGTACAGTTACAGTTCGTTTTATTCGTTGTGTATTATTACACGAATAAACGTGTAATGATATATTAATGTGACCTAGTCAAGCAAATTTCACAAGAGCAAAAACATTAAATCGCTTTTCATGAATTTCCTGAAACTCGTTAATGTTTTAAAAATAATTAATATACAAGTCTATAGTTTATTTTTGTACCTATAATTCGATAACACATTATTTATACCTATTTACAATGAAATGAGCGTTATTGAAGTTTGAACGTATTTATTTTTTGCTGAAAAGTTATTAATTTTCTCTTACACGATTATTCGGTGGGGCCATCGATGTATCGGAAGGAATTGGGAAAGAAAGGGTATGAACGTTATATAATTATTTTGATGGATCAATCATTCGTAATAGATTAGTTACATAATAAGGATAAGATGATTTTCTGTGAATAAAAATTAACATGAGTGAACGCTGTGTAGTAGCACCAGTAGGTTCATGATCAAATTACTTACGAAAATAAAACTATTTTAAAAATTTGGTCAATAAAGAGTATTATGAGAATGGCAAGGTCAATTGTTTTTAGTATGCTAGTAATAAATGATAAATGATTTTGTTTCTGGAATTTGGTTTGTATGAACACTTTTACAAATATTGATATTTTGTTAAACTAGATGAGGTCAGCGCTTCCTTACTGACTACTCAGAGTAGATAGGTCGAAACAAACTCAGAGGTCACAGTCTTTTTTAATATCCAAACATAATCTTGGTCACATAATGTAAAAACCATATGTAGATTGGCGACCGATGGTATTTTGAGGAAAGAATCACACAGATTGAGTGGACCTATCCAGTGCAAGCATTTATCATTAATCGTATAGCTCAACTCGGAACTTAAGGAGCTCAACGATTCGACAAACAATATCAAAGAAAAACATTTGGGTAGGCTACATAAACTACTCAAATTGCCAAACCATAATCATAAGTGAGTATGAAACTGATGAGAGCAATGATGGCCCAGTGGTTGTCCACTCCGACTTACGAGTTGTATGTCATAGGTCTAAACCCAGACAGGCGCTTTGTGTAAATTATTTCATTATTACAAACGGTGAAGAAAAACATCGTGAAGAAAAACATCGTGAAGAAACCGGCATGTTCTAGAACCAAAAAATTAAAGACATTTGACAGCTACCTCTCGAAGAGTGGGTACATTATTGGCCGATTTTGCTGATATGAAATGTAATAAAAATCAAACAAACTAAGGATATAATAGGATCAGGATGAAAGGAAATCAAGTAAGCGAGGCAAGAGGACAATAAATGAAAAGCTGTAATATCAGAACTTGCAGACGCCTTTTGAGCAGTCATCATGATAACGGAAAAGTGAGAAATACACCGTAGATAGAAAGGTAGGATATATAATAGAAAATAATTTAATACTGCAACTTTTGGACGTATGCTAGATGGAGTGTCAGCTTGATACAGTGTTGTACTCACAAAACTTTTAAAATATGGTTTAACCCTTTATAGGACGGCTCATACAAAGTAGCCAGTAAACTGGACACTTACTTCAAGGTACCTAGGACCTTGATGTCGACGGTCACTTCTTCCTATAAAGTGTTAAACCCTTTATAGGACAAAACTGAACAGTGAAGTAGGGTTAACCCTTTATAGGACGGCTCATACAAAGAAGCCAGTAAACTGGACACTCACTTCAAGGTACCTAGGACCTTGAAGTGGACGGTCACTTCTTCCTATAAAGTGTTAAACCCTTTATAGGACAAAACTGAACAGTGAAGTAGGGTTAACTCTTTATAGGACGGCTCATACAAAGTGGCTAGTAAACTGGACACTCACTTCAAGGTCCTAACCTTGAAGTGGACGGTCACTTCAGTTTACTGACCACTTTGTATGAGCCGTCCTAATCATCATCATCATTTTAGCCGTAAGACGTCCACTGCTGGACTTAGGCTCCCCCAATTTGGGGGACTTTGCCATAATCGCCACTCTTGGCAGGCGGGTTGGCGATCGCAGTATGGTGGTAAAACGGATAGAGAACGCTGCTGCCCATTCTCTAGTAAGTCCCTTAGTCGCCTTTTACGACACCCACGGGAAGAAATGGGGTGGTGTTATTCTTTACGTCCGGCACCACACGGTATAGCCGTCGCCGTCGTACGGAGCCGTCCTATAAAGGGTTCATTCCTTTTTGGTCACATTTGATAATGCAGTTTCTGTAATAAATTAAAACAAATTGTCCTACTACTGCCTTGTATCACCAGTAAGAATTTTCCAATGTCTTTAAGTTATATTTCCTTCTAACAAAAGCCCACTTTTGACTATAGAAACAATAATTATGATTTCCAAAGTTTTGTAACTTTAGAAATAATATTATTTCCAACATGAAAACCAAATCAAGTACCTCTGATTGTATCTTGAAGTCCTGAATATATTCGATATCGGCAATTGCTTCTTCGTCGGCACAAAACATTCAAGAAAGACAAGTCAAAACAAGAGACAACTACATAATAATATCAATTTACGTATTGGAAACAATAGACAAAGGAAATTTCATTTTGTTGAATTTCTCGTATCCTTTGAAGAGTGATATTGAAAATCTAAAACTCGACGTCGTCGAGTTTTTGATTGGCACCACTCCGTCAGTTTATCTGAATATCAATAGAAACATGCAATATAATATCAGTGAAATACAATAAAATCAATCCAAACTTGAAATAAAATATCAATGAAATACTAGGTACTATAATAAACAGTGAAACTCGTTTATAAAATTGAATCGCGATGATGACCCGAGTGCAAAACTTCTTGAACTTTTTAGTCAAACTGAAACTTAATGAAAATAGTTTTCATTGTCTTTCTGACTACGGCGTTTTGACAATGAACGGACTTTAAAGGGAGAAATAAATTAGACGTTGGTGATTTATATTAAACGTTTAAAATAATGTCAGAATTCTAAAATTTTAATAAACATTTCGCGCCGTTTTGGTAAGTAACTTACTTGCAAAGCTCTTGATAATAATCAACGAAACGGTAACCCTAAAACTAAATACATGCAATTAGCGTAGACTTCTTAAAACCTTAAGTGAAGTTGTAGTTTAGTTAGGATCATAAATGTTTATCTTTTCATAACTTTACTGAAATGTAACAAAATACTATATAGTTATCCGTACATTCGAGTCGTTTAATAGCTACTTATTTAATACCTCGTCCTTCGGTGTCGTGGTTGCAAGCGCGATTGCTGAGCGTGGAAACACTTTGTTAAAGTCAAACAAAGTCACAGTACACTAATATAAAGACAGTATAACTTTTTGAGTCTTGTTATCTGTAACAAAATTAATGAGAAATTAAATATCTATCCACTTTCGTTACGAGAGTGTAAACTGAAATTGAAAAATGGCTGTAATACATGACTTATGAGGAAGCCGAGAGCCTCATACAAACTTAATTATCATATAACACTCTCCGCATACACATACACGCACCTTTATCACACACACGCACACACGCACATACACCCACTTATTTATACGACAACTATTATTAATAAATGTTTAGTTCTAGTTTTGTTACTTCAATGTGTATGTCTAGTTTCTATAAGTTCAATCAAAATTGTTACTATGGAACTTAGTTGTCTTTCACTCCTGGGGTGGGCGCTAATATATACGACACAGTTTCTTAACTAACGCTATATTAACGAACACAAAATTGTATTGGTTTTTATTCCAAGAAATACTTATACATATATTTATACAGACAACTTATACAGACAGACAAAAACAATAACAAACAACAACAATAACAATACTTGACAGAATTTTGTCAAGTACTTGAAAAAGTGTTGTGTACCAGCCCGGAGTTTAGAAATTGGCGGTGTGAAACCCCCGAGCCACGTCAAGTCATTGGTCCTGCGCCTGATCTCTCTTCGGTTGTGTCGGATTGCTGTCCCTTCGATAGGGAATAGTGAGTGTACCTGTGACTGCGCACACACTAATTGTGCACTATAATTTCTCCTGCGCCAATTGGCCGCCATGGCCGAAATACCGTCTGGAGGACTATATTTAACACTGAATTTATTTAATCTTGAAAATAGTGTATGTCCACTAGTAAGCTCAATTGGCCGCCATGGCCGTGTGGTGCCGGACGTAAAGAATAACACCACCCCATTTCTTCCCGTGGGTGTCGTAAAAGGCGACTAAGGGACTTACTAGAGAATGGGCAGCAGCGTTCTCTATTCATTTTACCACCATACTGCGATCGCCAACCCGCCTGCCAAGCGTGGCGATTATGGCAAAGCCCCCCACATTGGGGGAGGCCTAAGTCCAGCAGTGGACGTCTTATGGCTGAAATGATGAAGCTCAATTGAAAGATTACTACTTTCTCATTAATTAAATTAAATGGATACTGACAATAAAATGAAACTTCTAAAGCGACATTAGTTGATTAACAAAATTTCCTTACGACTAATCAAATTCTAGATTTATTAAGGCTATAAATATACTCCTAACTCCATTAAATATTTGAACGCTCAATTTGCACGACTGTAAGCTGTCGTTTCAAGATTTTTTAGTTACGAACCCACTTAAATTTTTTTGCCAAAGTACTCAACTAAATGGCATTACAGATCTTTCATTGTTTTAAGGTTTATAAAAAGAAAAAAAATATAACGACGTTTGTACTCGTATGGGGGACAAAAAAATTTTTTTTTTAATACAGAATACATAGAACAATAGTGATGATTTTTAAGTAAGTCAAAAATTTGCTTCAGTGACTGAAACAGTTTTTTTTTTTCAGTACACAAGATACTCCATTAATCAGTGTTTGACATTAACACAACGTATAATTAAACCTTTTTTCCAAAATAGACATTACTAGTACTCTTATGAAATACATATTTTTTTGTAATATCGTAGTAGACTTAACACAAAAAATCTAAGCAATTCAAACTGAATTTCATATGAACTGCTTTTAATGACTAGAATAAGTTCCACGCACTTCATTTTCAAAGACTGTTGTGCGAGACAGATTATTTAATCTCTCGCCACTCAAAATAAGTTCTTCAACTTTTTCGTGGTATATATTTTATAGTTTTTCTTTTGTATTTCGAAAGCTGCTGTACGACTTACGCCATTTGTCATTCGCAGAAATCTTTAAGTCCTTTTTAAATGCCTAATTAAAATTAAATACTTTTAAATTAAGAAAGACGTCATTTTAATCCTCAATCTAAAGCAATGGCCTAGACATGAGAGATTTTCAAAGAAATAATATATTAGGAGGGCTTGAAATTGAATTGTTTTGTTCTGTGTCAATATAATCATTTAGAGGCACTTGATACTTACTTTTCAACGATTAGTTAATGTTTAGTCATAATAAAATGGATGGTTTTTCGTTGAGTAATATTTATAATTATTTTTTAAATGTAGCTTTTTAGTGACATAGCGAACTAGATTTAACTTTTCAATAGTTAGGTCTAGTTGCTACAGTCTAATAAAAATCTACTTTAACTTTTTAAATCTCAAAACAATTACAACTTTACTTAAGCTTTTATTACTAAGTTACAAATTCGACATTAAATAAATAAAGAGACCAGATTTAAATGCTAAAAATGTTAACTAAAATATTTTTCTGCACTTACGTCGTTTATCTACCTAAAAACCTTAAATTCATTTTATTCATTCACTTACAGACATCGCAAAGCCTAAAACAGCTGCGTCTAGAATAACGAAATTTTGCAAATTCATATCCCAAAAAAGTTAAATAAGAGATGAAATTTGATAAAAGCTTGTGATAAATAAGATACAATAGCATTTAATCTTTCACTGTTACTGTCTTATTGTATTATTACTTCAAGTCTCCGAGGATTTAGAAAATATAACTAGGCTAAACATTTTTGTAATAAATCCTTTAAAACTGAAACGAACATTCAAAGCAGGCTTTACATTGTTACAACGCGTTTTAATAAAAGAGTTTTGTTGAGAAAAGATTTTTTAAATGCCGGTGTCCTGGGTAGTCGTGTAATTATTCTGTGCGACATAAAGCTTTTTGTGAGGATTCGTGTTTAATATTTAAAAAATTCTCTCTTTATCTTTGGAGGGGTTAAGGCTCAATAATAGCAGCCGCACGGGTTAATCGATAAAGTTAAGATACTCGTCAATGAGTCCCCATCTGAACCCCTCCATGCCTCGGAAAGTACGATACAATGTTGATCCATCTGTTATTTGTGAATCCTTGACAGTCATTATGGGACGTCAGCAGCCCGACAATTTAACTAAGGGTATTATCCAGTAATTGGGTAGTGGAGGACAGACAGTTGCTCTATGTAAAATACTGGTATTTAGCTGCATCCAGCTAGGCTGGAAGCCGACTCCAACATAGTTGATAAAATTCTGGGCAAGATCAATCCTTGCCCAGACTATTTTTATTTCTTTTACCTGAACAATAAAACAAAAAATCCTGACAAGATCTGTCAATCTGATATTTATTGGTCAGACAAAAATTTGGAAATTTATAGTAATCACCCCTTAATTAAAAAATGTCATCATGTCTAAACATGTCTACGACGTAGCAGCAGCTACGAGTGAGTCAGCTACAAACAATGCGCTACGCGCTACGATCGAAGTTCTACAGAGGATTATTCAACCGACGAACGATTTTTGAGAGATTATTGTTGTATTTTATTTATTTACACAGCAAAATACATTATAATTTAACATTTTAACGTTAAATCATTACGAATTACAATTATGTCTATAGTAAAGGACATCATTATAATTTTATTTGATGTTAAACATTGTTATTGTATTTTTAATATATGTATGCTGCTATCTTGCAGAAACTTGTTTTTATTATGATTTAGGTCACTTTGGGTATGACTGATTGTATGAATGACTGAGCGATTGCTTTGACTGCCCTAAGAAAAGTCTGTAAAAACCTTTGAGCTAATTTGTGTAACCAATAAAAAAATAAACTCTTGATGATGTCTGTGATAATCTGAATGCAATAGAAACTTTTCCCCCATTTCTTCCCGTGGGTGTCGTAAAAGGCGACTAAGGGATTTACTAGAGAATGGGCAGCAGCGTTCTCTATGCATTTTACCACCATACTGCGATCGCCAACCCGCTTGCCAAGCGTGGCGATTATGGCAAAGCCCCCAAATAGGGGTAGGCCCATGGCCAGCAGTGGACGTCTTGCGGCTGAGATGCAATAGAAACTTCTCAAGAAGTCCTTATTAAAAACTTCACAAAAAAGAATAGATTTAGATTACTTTCAATCATCAAATATAATTAATGAATGTTTTGTTTGTTTCAGCCTACATTCACGGACGGCGTGTGTAAATATTATTTTGATAAACTGACAATATATTTATAAAGTGACGGTTTGTGCTGGTGAATAGACTAAATATTTATTAAATGGAAATTATTTTTTAGTGATCGTTCGGTGTATAAAATTAATGTACCTATATTTACTAATGTATAAATATTTATACGGAAATTAGTCAAATGTTTAAAGTGATGGACTGTTAGATAAAGACCGCAGCTGAGCTTTGGGCGTATTAGACAAAATGTTCCCGGATTTCTTTATCAGCAAATAATCTAGTCACTTACCCTCTAAGTATTACCTGGGACTTGTCGGTGATATGTTGGAGTAAAATGTTAGTGGTACTAAAAATGTGACCTACCCCGCCAGGAAAATCAAGTGTTTAATTAGAAAAGGTTATTGGAATATTTCTCTTCATATACGCTCTAAACTACGGTATAACATGTTCCACACTAGCATCCGTTTCCGTTCTAAGCAAATGAAACGGTGCTCCATTCACAAAATTGCATGCTTAGTTTGTGTAAATCCTTCAAGTTACTGGAAAATTTTGCTCAATATATTTAAACCAAGCGTTCAGAAGGCTCACTTTCGCTTAGAGTTTTAGTATTTGATTGTCAGTTAGGAATTTGTAGAATTATTTAAAGGATTATATAACGGATAAGACGAATTTAATAAGTCTATTGTACATTTTTTTTTAACACAACCGCTTCTCATAGCTTTTGTTTTTTGCACCCTACGTTTTCACTTTTGTGTATACTGATTTCAGTTTTATCGTATATCTTTAACGAATTGAAACGATTAGTATGTGGTGACATCTAAAATCATCACACTGACATTGCGCAAAATTCTGCATCATGCAAGCAGCGTTTGTCGCGCAACTAATTTATCTTCAACGTCCCGACAACAATCGTTGAGCAGTGGCCCATCAGATACGACACCGGACACCGATACCTCTTTATGTTAGGCAGCTACAAAACTTAAAATACCTGTCAAACAATAAAGAAATTGTTAAAAAAAGAAGTGTTTGAAGCATCTCAATACACTATAAATTGACGTTGTTTCGAAGGTGTTAATGTTTGTATGTGTATATGTTTTATACACAACAAATGTCCTACAAGACTCGTCAAAAACAACTATCACAACTTGTACATCTTGTTTATCAACGCTGGATTATGATGTATTCCTTCACCCCATAACAAACAGGATTTTATAATGAGATAGTCAATAGAATGGCTCTATTTTTTAATGATAAGCAATGTGAATTGAATTATCTTTGCCTGTTGTCGATGTATGGTCAAACTACTGTATACTGAAAAAAATTAAGGGAGTTAACGTGAATTTATGATGTTTTTCTCAAATCCTTGACAAAGTTGTTTTCATAATGGGAAAGGCTTTTTATAACCACACAATGGAGGCTGTGAAGTGGATCACATAGATTTGCCTGTTATCCATAAAAGATCAAACTACTAAAAAGTTGATTTACTGATCAAACCAGCTGTTCTATGCATAGTATGTTACGTTTTCTTTTGGGCTATCCGTTTTTCCAGTAAATTTTGTAAACAAAGATTTAAAAATAATGCTTTTGAAAACTGATTAAAATAACTTATTTTTTTATATTAGACCGCAAAGATACTTTGTAAAAAAAGCAGCAATCTTGTCTAAAAAAATCCACATTCTATTATTTTTTTTCAGTTCTTATGCATGATCATACCTATATCAAGTTTTTTCCTGTATTAACGCAGTTTTCAATATTATAAACTTCTTTGTTTTGTTCATAACATCTTTTTAAATGTGTGTAAGTTGTGTTTTAAATATATATTTTTTTAAACGAAATTTATCACCAGTCGTTTTTTGCTTGTATGTTTAATTCAGTAAATAAAGTCTCAGGTGTAATGAAAGATAATTGAGTTTCAAATTTCTAGTAATAAAGTAATGAAATAAAATATCTTGCATGATCATCTTGGTGGATTTCGTTTCTGTCATCCTATATCTTGTTATAATAAATGCGTCGTATGAAAAAGGTTAGAGGACTACTCGTAAATCTGTTTAACAAGCTTTGGTTGACTGTAGTTTCATGTTTCTTATGTTTTAAAGTTCTTTTACGAATAAAGTTTATTTAAGTAGTGTGATAGTGAATTATTCATCATTGTTGTGAAATTTATTCTTGATATTATCAGAGCTGAGGAGCTATTACTTACATTGTCAATCTAACAAAATAAAAAACTGTCAGAGTGAGTTCTTCGCAATAAGCGGAAACTAAACCATATGATGTAATTTATAAGAATCAATTCATCTACTTTGTTTCCCGTTCCATAAACTTTTGTGCTCTTGGCTTAATTCCCTCTACGTCTATCACGTAACCGTTATCTAGGTACGTAAGATACCAAGAATAACATATATTTTAAACCAACACTACACCGTAATTGCGGTTTCTCAAGTTTCAGAGTCATAACTTGTCATGTCGCGCGTGAGTAAGAGAAGCCATACCGCGTGCCCGCGAGCTACACGCTTAAGCGACACGCGTCTTGCGACAGCGACTCCCAAGAAAACAAATGAAAGATGTTGTTAAGAGCAAGCCAGGAGCGGCGACGCGACCTGTGGTGATACGGATGGAAACAAAAGCCTCGCGCGTGTTTCACTTCACACAAGTTTCGTCACAAGTCGCATCGCTCAAAACCGAGACCTGGACCTTTTAATACGACATGTGTTTGTAAACTGTCGCAAAGTAATTAAGTGGTGAATCGAATGTTAATCAACGATGTAGATTATTGTTGATACTTGTTGTATACATTGTTGTGGCACGTGTATATATAGGTAGATTGTGTGTACATATTTTATATTAAGTACCTACTCATTTTTTAATCTTTTGGTGGAAGTCTCCGAATTATCACCCTGCAAAAACTGGAGATGTACGGCACACTGCAAGATGCGTCCAGATATAGTATTTTTCTAAATGTAGATCCAAGTATGAAATTATAAATTAATGATCCAAAAAGAGTAGCGACTTATAATTACATTTCTAGCTAATTGTGGTGTTATTAATACTAGTTCTGTTAGATAACTTACAAATCATAATGCTCTATGAATAATGAAAATGGGAAAGATACCTAAAATAATTTGTAAGACCTGCTTTTAAACCTACAGAAATATGTATATATTTTGTCAAAAATATTGCATTTGAACGGTCATTCTTACCATTAATGTTGATGGATAAATCATTGAAGTGATCATTCGATTTATATTTATATAAATGAATTAATTATTAAATAAATTTTTGTTTTATTTTTTTATTTATTCAAGCAATTTAATAATTAATTTATAATTATAAACTAAAGTCTACCGCAATCATAAATCGATATCAACTTAGTAGGTAGATACTGTAGATAGTAATAAAATTTATCATAGTTTTTAGATAATTATGTAAATGTCTAAGAGGAAATATGAGCTCAGTATTGAAGTTTTTAAATGTTCAATTATTATTATTATATGATAATAAGTATTTATTGATAATGACTACGAATATTATCACATATTATAATATTTGTATACTTACATAGTAAGATATGGATTATTGAATGTTATTTAATATCCTAGGTATAAAAATTATAATATATTTTTATTATATCTATAGAGACCTTGCACATTTGGCGGTCAACTGACAGAGACCAATGTTTTTGGTTGCGGCGTCAACTGCTTAGTTTTATTTTGTCTTTATGCTTATTGTGACACTTATTCAGCATGAGTATGTTCAATGACGCTTTTTACGATAAATGTTTGTGATCACAAATCGTGTTCAACATCCTTGCGTGTTTTCCGTGCATTGAACATCATGTATCAGAAAAGTGTGCTGAATAGGTTTCTCCAAGCATCCAACACCATATAGGGCTAATTTAATTTGACCCTTATAAGTGAAACTTGAAAAAACAAAAAGGCTATTTATTAAACTTAGAACATCTTGCAGTCGTGTTTTGACAGCCCAATGTGAGAGGGCTCTTGAGAACCTACTTCTTTACTATTATGGAAAAATACTTTATACTCTTTGTAATATTGGTGCGAACAAATTGAATAGGTGTAAATGTAATTATTATTAAATCGCAAGCACTGTTTCAAACGAACAATATTAATGTTTGCCCACAATTATTTTTTTCTCAATTCATTTGAGGCACTACTACAATGTAATTGTAAATACATCAGAATGAAAAAGTACATTTTACTGGTAATGCACGATGTCCTCGAAAATCTTCTTTCATTGCAAGAAATAACATTAGTAAAACTCGCAAAGTCTGTTGCCGGAGTCAACTTGCTCAATATAAAAGCATAATCACGATATATTTGTGATATATTTGTAAACGTAATTAAATGATTGCCAAAAAAAGTTGGCTTCATTCTAATGTATACTCTATAACAGTGGCATAAGAATTACACGGGAATGACTTACCAATGGATTTACGTTAAAAAAGTGAAAGTGCTCCTTTATGACTTGACAATGGACATGGTGCATAAGACTTAGTTCCCAAGACAGTAGCTTACGATCTTCACACTATTTTCGTCTAAGTGGTCAAAGGGATACTCGGGAAACTTATTAGCATTCCTGAAAATAACAATAAAAAGTGTAACGTAAAACGTTAACTGAACATGTACTGTTTGCAAGAGTCGAATAAGTGACAAGCACTGTGATCTGAACATGTAGCCTAAAAATTATGATGGTGTGAATGGTTCGTGTGATTTGTAAAGTATGACATGTGCAAAATAGGACTGTGTCTAACAGTCATCAAATATCCCCAATAGATTGATATCGACCTATCTGAGTTTATTTTTTTCTTGTATATTTTGTGAAACTACCTTTTAATGAATGCCATTACTTTAACGTATGTTATTTTTGATATTACGCTTTTTTATCATCTAAAAGTTAATTCATAGGTTTGGCTCTTGTGATACAGGAATACCAGTACAAGAGCCAAGACTACAACTGATGTTTGTGACTTTAACTGAAAATAAATAATAACCATAATTATTTTATATTATAAATAAAATTATCATATAAAATGACATCTACTCAGGATTCCACATCCTAAAAATAAAATACAAATAATATTGAATGATGTATAATTCTTGAGTTGCAAATTTTATTCTTATATCGAACATTATCTTAACTTAGATAGTCCTGTTGCATGTGCAATCCAACGATATTCAAAATATTTTTTGTAAATAAATTAAGGAAATCTAAATGTAAGTATTGTTCGCTTTAATGTCAAAGAAATGGTATTTTTCGACCAATTAAAATCCGAATTCCCGAAAATGTGTTTTTTTTTTTACCCTGAAAATCATCGATATATATGTACTGAAAATCTTCAACAGTGGTAAGTAACAAAAGAAAAACAAACAAATCTTTGTATTTGTTTTTTCTTTTTCTTTCTAATAAAATACCTACATAAGTACAAAGAGCTTCCATCAAAAAGACAGCCTACAGAATGCTCTAAAATGATAATAGGAGACTCCCTTTTCCGCACGTAGACTCTCATTCGGTTCGTTGTGCGTGGGTGTTTTGGCACATAAGCTTCCTGGGAGCTTCACAGGATTCGCAAGAACTTTATGACCTCAAACTGCTCTATTAGAACTGGCTGTCTATTCAAACAATAAAATTGAGCAAACAATACTGTAGGAAGTAAGATTGAATTAGAAAATTCTCTTTTCAATTTCTAATGAAACAAAATAGACAACAGTGCTACGCCTACGTTGAAAATTATATTATTTTGTGTGGTTGATGTTTTACGTCTTTCTTGTAATCAACTACGATGTATCGAATAATTAATTTGAAGTGGCAGTCGTTAATTGCAAATATCTAATAATATCACAATTTAGTTCTATCTTTAGACTTGTGCCGGGATATAATCGGAACGTTATAATGGTTCGTGCCTCGTTGGTCTAATGGTCGCAAACGTTAAAGGCAAGTGTTACTGGCTTTTTCCATCTGGAATTTCTCAGTAGTAGGCTCGGAGCCTAGATTTGTCTCCAACAGATGGCTATAGGCTCATCCCCTATTACATAGGACTTAAACATAACCAGCGAAATGTTTAATTACCATTATAAGGAGCCTTTGTCTTATCCTTCGAGGAATTCAGCCTTGTTATTATGTATTAGCCGTGGTTTTGTATGATGGTTTTAGCTGAATAAGCTGCAAAACAAGGCCGAAATATACCGGTAACAAAAACAACATAATTGAGAAAGTAAACTCACCTATCTTTAATGTCGAACCTATAAATAAATGGGAAACTTATTTCGGTCTCTCTTTGACCTTTTGTTAATATTGAATCCCCACAAAATTAACTTAATAGATACACGGAAGTCCTCTGTAAATACCCGTCTGAATGAGTCAAGATGATCAATTATTTATTTATGGAATGAATCACACCGTATCAAAGGAACAATTTGTAGCATTGTGTTTGATTGGGGACAGTTGATAGTATTTTGATAATAATAGGATTTGAGAGATAAATGTGATTTGGAGATTGGATCGGTAACGGAGGCAATTTTAGCGGAAGAACATGGCGGCTGTGCAAACATGGGAGTAAAAACTTGAAACTTCGAGTTATATCTCTACTACACTAAAGAATTAGTTACTTAGGTTTAGTGAATAAGTTGAAGCGAATTTTCTTTTTCAGACTTTCCTTACAACTCTGTTAAAAAATGCGGAGTTGTATGAAGATGCAGACGCACGATTTCTTGCGGTAGTTCCGCATTTGCGTATGGAGAGGCGAAGTTCCATTACAAACCTTATTAATATAAGTGCATCCAGACCGTGCGAGCCTATGATTCAAATGGATAGTACCGTTAGCCACGCTTGTAACGCATGCGTAAGGTTGAGGCATCTGCCATTTGCGGCTCATGACTGATACTGTGTAGACGTATTTTAGGCATCAGGATTGAGAATCCAAATTCTATCTATACTATTAATTAAGGAAGTATTTGTTTGAACTCGCTAATATCTGGTACTTCCAGTCAGATTTTAAATATTTTTTTTTTTTGCATTATATAGACCTAATTTTGAGGAAGACGACTTAGCATCGCGCTAGGATCCTTAGGAGCCAAGCAAAAACAAAAAAAGAACGATTAATGAGGCCAAAGTAGTAGCAAGAGTAAACGATGCGATGGGCTGGGTTATTCCAGCCCATCCTGTCTTTTCTTTCTTTCTTTCTATAACCTAAATTAACTAAAACTATTTACAAATTAAAAAATAGCGTCGAAAAATCATCCGCATCGCTGTTGACTGGTAATGTACCCAAGAGACTGGCGGCATTACCACGTTGTATGGCAATGCTTAGCCTCTGACAGCTAAATTCCAAATGTAATGTTTGGTATCTTGATGATGGAACCTTGGGAGGCGATGTAGAGACTGTCTTAAATGATCTAAAATTCTTAAAAATTAACTTCATTCCATTGGCCTTGATCTCAATCTGTCGAAATGTGAACTTTACTTAGCGGACAGTACTGACAGACATCTGACACTTCCCAAATTTAATGCAATAGCTCCTGATATTCAAATTATTGAGAAAAGCTCGCTTCGTCTCCTTGGGTCTCCAATTTTCGAGAATTCCTTTTCCGCTTTTATTGAGGAAAAAATCCAAAATTTCAATGACGTTTCGGAAAAATTGTTCCAAATTAACATGCGTTCGGCCATCACCTTAATTCGCTATTGCTGTTTTCGCGCTTCCCATTTATGGAAGCACACTCACCTATAAGACAGAATGGACCAAATTATCCGGAACACACTAACCTCGATTTTAAATGTGACCAAGCATTGCCATACAACGTGGTAATGCCGCCAGTCTCTTGCGTAGAAGCTAGTTAACTAGCTTATTCATAAAAATTGTGTGAACTGTAATAGTTTTTATTTGAAATTATATAGATCCTATCAACTGAGGTGATTCATATTTCAGTTTATAAAATCCGCATCTTAGCTTCAACCAGAGATGCAACTCACCTTAAATTTTGCACAATTTAAACTGGAAACAATCATGGATTGATTTAACTTAGGTATTTTCTTTTCCTGAATCAGTCAAAGCACGCTTCTGTTAAATTGCACATCCTTGATGTATCTATGGTGCATTTGAATCGTTTTCCATACGGCAATTTTCATACTAGGATTCCAAACATTCTTCTTGCTTTAGGTACTTAAAATCCGACATCCGTCACCCCCTATTCCTTAGGACCCGAGATGGTGGCGCGTAGTGTTCCACGCGCGACTCTCTGTGATGTATGGGGGGGAGTTTAACACCTCACTCCCCCCCGACGTGAGGAGGCCCGCAAAGGCGGGCCGGCCAGTCGGGGATCGCGGAAGACATATTGGTTCCCGTGGTCCCCGACGTAGGTGTGGGACGGAACACCGGGGTGGTTTTAGTCAGTAAGAGTCTGACAGACCCCTCCACCCACCCCAGGGCGGAGGACATCCATGAGGATTTCCTCCTCGTGATCAAAAAAAAAAAGGTACTTAAAATAGCAAACATTCTATTTCCCAAATATTCATTCCGAAAGAATTTTACGCTTCTCTCCGCTTTCGAGATTTAGATTGATATATATAGAGACGGGATCGACATTAAGTTGCACATAATCAAAAAGTATTTTCAATTTCAAACTGCATTTCCATTTTCTTTGAAAAAGAAAGATTAAGTTCTCTGTCGTTTCTCGCCAAGGGTAAGCTCTCTTGAAAAACGATGTCGATTTGCAGCTCATGATCGCTTGAATTCATTGAAAAACCATTTCGCCGTCTCAGAAAAATCATAGTAATTAAGAAAAGGAAGACATTAAACAGGTAGTATCTATATAGATTGTTTATGATTAAAAGATTTGAATAAAAGGTTTATTATTGAGAATAATTGGCAAAATATAGCAGACGTAGTCTTCTTCTTCTTCTTCTTAGCGTGTCGATAGCAATCTAAATAGAGTTAGCCCAGAATTTGGCTACGAGCTTAGCAATTTCAGTAGCATCCATTAACTCCTGTGGCATGCAAACAACGGGACATGCTGGACAAGATATCAAGTGCCTCATCGTTTGTGGGACAGCACAACTTTTACACTCCAGGGCTGAGTCGTCTATGAATCTCCACCTGTACAGGTTTTCTTTACTCCGACCTACCTGAGTCCGGAGTCTATTTAAAGACTTCCATGAAAGCCAAGGCAATTCGAGTCCAGTTGCGAGATTTTCAGCAGGTGGAACGAATGGGTTTGGTAGGGAAGCGCCTTGTCGCCACAGATGTAGTCTTTCCTTAGACTGTTTGCCAGTAAGTGGGAGAACACACTTCAAAAAGCGGTTTTGGCTTTTCAGTCTTTGTGACACGAGGATGTTGTCGTACATAGGGTGTCGTGTGTCAGAAACCATCTTGGCTCTTTCAGTTCAGCTTGCCACTGCCCTAAAACACCGCAGGGCAGACGTAGTAACGTAATATAACGAAGTAATTATTCACGGCTTTGTATTCGAACGAAAATAGATTTTTCTCGAAGTTTAACTATATGGAAATATAAGTCATGTTTAGTAGTAGTATTAATTTCTACCTCAAAGCAAAACTGAAGCTTTCAATGAGTAAACTCAAAAAGAAATCAACATGTCATTTTAATAATACTAAAAAGCTATTCGACGCGCGCGGCTGCGACTATACACCGTGACATTTTTAGCGTCTTACAACCTCAGCCCACTTCATGTATTCAATGACTACTACTCATCCATAAGAAAAAAATGAACATTTGAATAACTAAAAAATAAAAATATTATTCCTTATGATGACGCCTGGCATAGTTTGTTTGATATTTTGTCTCATGGAAAATGGAGATGGAATGATCTAGTCGACTCGTGCGCTAGGTAGGTTTATTAACAAGATGTTTCATAATTCTCATGCATTATAATTTTTAACCGACGAAAAAAAACGGAGGAGGTTATCAATTCGACGCGTATATTTTTTTTTAGTTTTTTTTTATGTATGACCACGCATAACTTTTTACATAGTAGTCCGATTGTGATAATTCTTTTTTTATTGGAAAGTGTATACTTTGAGAGTGGTCTCATATAAATTTGGTAAACAAAATCAAACCCTAAGGGTCGGAAAACAGGGGATGATTGATTGTTCACTCATTGATTGTAATGTATAACCGCGCATAACTTTGTACAGAGTAGTCCGATTTTGATAATTCTTTTTTCAATGGATAGGGTATATCTTGCCAAGTATTATTAAAACATTAAAGTTACAAAAAATCACAAAATAAAAACTTTTTAACAAAAAACTAAACCGCCGAAAAAAAACAGAAAAGCAAAAAAATAATAAACCTTAAAATTTTGAGTCGGCGCTGAAAAATCCATGAACAATGATCACTCTAAGCGCCGACTCATAATTTTAAGGTTTATTATTTTTTGTTTTTCTGTTTTTTTCGGTCGTTTAATTTTTTGAGGTATTCCGTGTAGCACACCCAAACGAAGCATACCCAGACGAAGCACACCTAAAGTATTCCACTAAGCACACCCGTAGGTGGGCTTCAAATAAAAATTTAAAATAATTAATTTCCTATTCCACGAAGCACACCTACGAATATCACTCGCATAGTGCGGGGTCTAAGAAATAAAAATGTCGATAGGAGAAAATATTTATTATTTAAAAGACTAACTTAAATTTCTAACATCATTCAGTTTCATTATAATAATGTGACACAATATTTGTAATTTTTGTAATATTAATGTAATAAATATTTTCTTCTATCGACATTTTTATTTCTTAGTCCCCGCACTATGCGAGTGATATTCGTAGGTGTGCTTCGTGGAATAGGAAATTAATTATTTTAAATTTTTATTTGAAGCCCACCTACGGGTGTGCTTAGTGGAATACTTTAGGTGTGCTTCGTCTGGGTGTGCTTCGTTTGGGTGTGCTTCACGGAATACCTCAATTTTTTGTTTAAAAGTTTTTACTTAGTACCTACGTATTTTCTTAATTGGTAACAATTTTTTAAATCACGCCTAGAGGTATATTATGTCGGATACATTGAGTGGACAACCTTTGTAAGACGACTAAAATGTCACGGTGTATATGAATGATTTTTTACTTGTCATATTATGTTACTAGAGCAGTTGTTAGAGAGCAGTGATGACCCAGTGGTAATGGGTGGTGGTCTTATGAGGTGTATGCCAGTACCAGCCCAAGAAGGTACTTACTTTTTGTGAATTATTGCATCACCACTGCTCTCAAAGCGGTGAAAGAAATCGTGACGAAATCGGCATGTCCTGCCCTCTATGTCACATAGAGTAGGCCGGTTTCCCAGCAGTTGTAAATTTACAGACTAATTATGACTTGTTAAACGGATTACATTTTCATTTCAGTCAGTTGACGTTGACCAGTCGATATTGATCGCTTTCAACATTAATCGGTGGTCGATCGATGAATGACCAACTGTGTAAAGGTAGTGTAGCTTGAAAAGGAGTGACTACGGAATTTGAAAGGAAGAAAAACACATGTTGCACCGTCTCCAAATAAAATGGGTTAGGAGCAAGAGAATGAATGATGATATTCGACCTATAAACGCAATCCAATTCTTATGCAGCACACTGGATCCCTACGAACGGTCAATGACATCGAACAATGCATCTTTGTAAAATTGATTGAATTAATATATATTACAATCTACATATACCAAATAACTTGAAATGGGTATTTAGTTTTAACTTTGAAGAAGCCCTTTCTGCGAGTAATTGTAAGAACTCAATACTTTGCCCTCTTTGATTATATACAGGTATAGAATCAAAGTTTGCCCTATTGATATTTCATTTGACGAGCATTTTGTACTTTAGAAAATTTAATCTAAACTTCAAAGTGAACGGCTGTTGATGAAAAAAGGTTGATTTTCTTAGTAAAAATACTACTCAATATTTGCACATCATTGTTGACTTCTTAATCGACTCTGGATTATTGGAATCGATGGTTCAAACTGAATCGGCCGCCCGTCAAATGCCATTATGCGAGATTGGTTTTCTAACAGTATGTTGTTTGATCTGAATGTAATAAAACCAAGATACTTACCATTTATTTTTAGCAACCTTTGCCTAGTGATTACCAGATTGGAAATATTTCTCGTGTTATTTTTATCGTTATCTTGTAAACAGAAACATATGTAAACAATATGGCACACTTCTTACAATTGCCGAGGAAGCGACTAGCAGCTATTATGATTTTTTCGCCCAAGAGACGTACAAAAAACTGTAGGTCCTATATAAGTATAAATGCATAATATTATATTAATCGCTGATCGCTGACTATCCACACTACCCGTTTGTCGCAACAGCAAGAGCAATTAGAGAGAGTACTCTCTCAGCTCACGCGTTTGGCATGCACACACTCGCTGAGAGACTCATGCTTGACGCACACCAATAAGTAATGTAAGGCTAAATATTTTAACTCTGCCATGCATATATATACTCGAAATATGCAAATTCGCTCATAAACACCAAGACTTTTACACTAAACGAGAAGACATACAAACACGATACACACTTAGATACAAAATTCTACTAAACTTACCAACATTCCAACAAAAAATACACTCACCAAGCCCTCTAGTTATGTCGATAAAAATATAAAATAAGTTACCAGAATCCATAAGAACAAAGAAAAAAGGCATCTATTCACAAACAAATTAAAAAAGCTATTATTAAGTAAATGTTATTTTATAGTGTCAGCGAATATTTAAATGATAAATCCCTGAAACTAGTTTAGAAAAGTCCAAAACATGGTAGTTCATTTATTTTTAAGTACTATTTTAGAATGAGTTACATTATAAGATAATCAATAGGTCCTCATCTCTACCTACTGTAATTTTCCTTTGCTGTGCCCGACAAGGTCCACGATTGTTTCAAAATAAAAAAAATTACCACCTAAGCATATACATTGTGGAATGCAATAAAGTATTGAGTATAAATCGCTCGTCGCTGCCGCTCACTCGTTCCTCATTGTTTGCCAGCTCGTCTTTAGTTGCTACTCGGTTGCTCTCGTTAATCGTCGGTAGTGGGCGGTGGGTAGCGAGGATGATACTTCCCGTACTTATAGTTCCTCCCAAATCCAAACTGATTTACAAAAGTGAAGTAAAAGAACTTTAAGTACCCCTAAAACTTACTCTGTATAAACCTGATTAAGGTTTACATCTTAAGAATACCTTAAATCGCAAAGTAAGTAGTAAATTACAGCACCAGCGATGCTTTCTTACTAGTTGCTCCTACAACAGCAAAAACAACTCCTACAACAGCAAAAACAACTCCTGCAACAGTTTAAAGGGGCTAAAACATTATTCGAACTGCTATAAAAGATCAAATAGCTACGACTTTAAAAAACTTTAAATTGAGCCATGAAATTAGGCGGTTCAAGTAATAAAAACGTGCGAGAAGTTGGCTTTTATTGGTTTCCGATGCAAATTTATTACATAAAACTGCGTTTGTCGATGTTTATATAAAGGGTTATAAGCAAATTGACTCACAATTTAAATTGACACAGAAGACAAACTGACGAAGAATAATTCCTTCATCAGTTGTATAAAATGGCTATAACACGGTAAATTGATGAAGGCTGTTAAAATATAGTGTGTATTGTGTTAATAGTGTATTTTACGAGATCTTAAACTTTTTTCGCTGAAGGGGTCAGCTTAACTGACATCACATTCCCACGAGCCACGCTCCGATGCGCGGGACACGCGCCCCCGCGCTTCTTTTCTACATAATAAAATATATGTTATATAAATTCAATAAAACACTTCTCCATGCGGAGCATTTGACTCCGTGGCCCGCGGCCCGTCGCGTGACGCTTTATACTATGAAATCTGCCTTACTCAGAATATAAGCCGGGATATTATGTATAAATCAGAATCATTAAGGTCCGGTACCATAATGATTCTGATTCCCAAGCTAAAAAAAATAATTGGAGATTCGATACTTATAAAGTTAATTTAAGTCTTAAATCAACGCCAACTCGTCTTAAGCAAGCGTGGTAATTAATTCTTGTGCCTACTTTGAGAAGGCATTAGGACTGATTTCTCTACACTGGGAATATAAAATATGAATATATATAAAATACAAGCCTATATATATTAACCTATATTCAGACACGTGCTTCCTCGCAAACAAGGTTTAATCTGCGACTGCGAAAATACGATATAATATATACAGAATAGCAGCAACTGTTTGATGTTTACACGCGCGATATTTTCGCAACACTCAACCGTGTGCAGAATGTCACAAATTTTAACCAACTTCAAAAATGAAGCGGCCCTCATTTCGTTTCTAAATGCTGTGTTGCATAGTTTGTTTTGGATTTGACGATCTGCAACAATTAAGCATTCCAGCAAGCCCTGGGGATTCGAGAAAACCCAATTTTTATCTAAGTATTTTTGAAAATTTCTCCGAATCCATCTTTATCTAGATTGGCTTTCATTGGTATTCCATTAGGTACCTAACACTTAAGCAAACCTTTAGATGAAACCATATTTATTAAAGCTTCAAACAGTTTAATGAAGTTCAAGGCAAAGATTCCTAACATTTTTAAAATATATTTACGACCATGAACTATGACACCTCAAAATTTTTAAAGGATTAAGTGTACACATTGTGCTACACCTCTGCAATTAATTCGATATCTAACATGGCATACAAGTTAAAAAATCGTGGTTTCATTAAATGATGATCATTAAAACCGGCAGAGACCGAAATTATAAATTGTTGCCATATTTCAAAATTGTGTATGTGTGAGTTTATTTATTGGTTTATGCCGTCCCACTACTTTCTAACATCCACCACTCTAATTACGAAACACAACCAGCACTCTTATTACGTAAAACACTATCAATAAGAATTTCAATCACTTTGAAGCATATTGCTAATTCATTACATCATCAAAAAGTGTATGTGTTCAACATCGGAAATAACGCAACTAATGTTATAAAACTGTCAAAATGAAAGCTTCTGCTACTGTTAGTGTATTTCGCAACTACCCCGTAGGTCGACATGAGCGGGTAACAAGTTACGAAGTGGCTTTTAAGTATCACGGCTTGCTACGTGTCACGGTTCACCTGTCGCTAGTTTTCGTGTACAGCGCACTTACATACTCTAATAATTAGTCGTAGACTTTTGAAAAAATCCTACATTTATTTTAACTTTAGGCTAGCCTATAACCACGCCACTTTCTACTAATATTTAGAAAAACATAAAAATGCTATAAATAGAGAAAAAGCTTTTTTCCTAAGTCAGTGTGTGTTTGGTTCCCTTTTATTGTTTTTGCTACCGACTTCCGAAATTATAATATATACCTGTGTACCTAGCGTTTTTTTATTTGAAGTCGGATGTTCTTTTTATAAAAAGTTTCACTAAAACGAATTAAGTAATACCGCTAAATAGAAAATTACGTAGATTTATGAGCAAACTTAAGTGAACCTAATGCGCGGGAACAGCTATTTCATCCTATAAAAATCTATACTTAATATTATATAGCTGAAGAGTTTGTTTGTTTGGTTGAGCGCGCTAATCTCAGGAACTACTGGTCCGAATTGAAAAAATCTTTTTGTGTTGGGTAGGCTATTTATTGAGAAAGGCTATATAACATCACGCTACAATTAAAAGGAGCGGAGTAACAATGAAAAATGTACGAAAACTGGCAGGCAATTCGATGCGATGGGAAGGGTCACGGGACCAAAATTTGACGCGGACGAAGTCGCGGGCAGAAGCTAGTAGTTCTATATTTGCGGTAAGCTATCATCGAACTCAAGTTTTTCGAAAAACTCCGGAGAAGTTTGTATTGCGTATTGTGTATTATGTCTGCGTATCTCGTCCATAAGTTTGTTCGCGTAACCGAGGAATTTTAACTACAACGGAATAACGTGATAACATTATTATAATAGGTCATATATCTACGTAAATTTCCATTTCTTTCACAAAAAGAAACAAATAACAGCTATAGACAATTGATAAAACAATAATATAACCTTTATTTTAGAAAATGTTGACAGTCTATATAAATACAATTTAAGAACAATAGATATTAAGTATAGCACTAATAAATTATTTGTAACATACAATATAATATATACATTATACAGAAGCAGTGGTGGCCCAGTGGCTAAGGCCGTGACTTACGGGTTTTTGAGGTCTTAGGTTCGACAAATCCAGACTGACGCTTTACTTTGTGTAAATAATTTCATCACCACTGCTCTCGCAACGGTAAAGTAAAACATCGTAATGAAACTGGTAATGTTTTATGACCAAAAATTCCAAGACACATTGTGACTTCTACCAACCCGCACTGGACCCGCATAATATATTGTAGCCAACTCCTTCTCAAAGAGAAGAAACCTATGTCCCAACAGTTGGGAACATTGTAGGCTGGTTATTTATATGCGATAGTCAATTGACTACAACCCTACTCAATTAAAGCAAAACAAGTTTAGATATAGCGCCATTGACATGTCTAGATTGGGGTATATTCATTCCCTATGTACTCACTAAATATCCTCTAGTTACTAAAACTACTTGAAGCCATGAAATGTTAATTTCTTTTACCCAACAAGAACAACACATTCATTTGGCGCCCAATATGGGACAGCTAATTTTTTGCAGACGGCTTTCGACCGCAAGGACCTTCCTATAGCAATAAATGAGATGACAGCTACTTGGTATAACTAGCTGTCATCTCACGCTATTCAGATCACGTTTAACGTTTTATGAGTAACAACTTTTGCGTAATCTAGGCGACCATTTTTATTTATGACGTTTATAATTTCCCGTTTTATTATAATACACCACAACAGTTTTAGTAATATTTCAAGCACGTAATAAATAATTTAACCATGATTTCGTGGAAATGGAGATGTTTTCATGGCCTACTGACCTCGGTTTGATGAAAACGCCATGAATAAAAAAAAAACCTTGAATATTAGACACAAAATTGCTAACAAGATTAGCATTTGTTGCCTTCGCACTTTTGTTTCCTTTTCGTGGACAGAATGTAAAACAGATATAAATCGGCTGTCTTTGCTGTAAATGAAGTATTCTTAATATAAAAAACCTACTCTCACATGACTAAAATTGTACGTCAGTTCCTTAAATAGACGCAGAGTTTTATTTAGTATAAATCAATATTTTAATAGAATATTGCTAGAAATTAAAACGGAAAACCTTTCAGCGGTGCCTTCATGCAGTTTCAAACCGCAGCCACATTGTGACTGCAGATGTGAGCAAAATTGCAATCTGAAATTGTCTCTATTTTATTTTATAAGACTAGCGGGCCCCATCATGTAAGTATGGTTTTTGTCTCGCCGTACCTATAGACCGGGATTGTTAGTAAACAAATCTGCCTTACTTTGGAATAAATTGCAGTAACAGTTCTAAGGACATAAAACATTTACTGTTTCCTTGGGCGTAAGCCAGGATGTGTGTGTATGGAGCTGTCGTTAAATCCAACGACCCTTTATTTTCTCCCAGTAAATTTATAGTTTCACTTAATAAAGACGTAGAGATGTGCTCTCTCAGTAATTGGAATACTCTTTGATATGTCAGCTAAGGGCGAAGGTTCACTACGATAAAATGTGAATAACGTAGTTGAATTACCATAAATTATGAGGAACTTTAGTGTTACATTAGAGTTCGCTGGAATAAACTCCGTATGTCCTGTCCTATGTCCGACAAGCACGGTCAGTCACCATGCAGCAAAAATGGTTTATGTTTTTTACCTACCAAAATTCATTCTTAAACCTTCAAGGTTCAAGTATCGTTCAGTATCCACTTAGCTCCAGAATTCTTTTATCCGTAATAGAAGTCTAGAGATTTAAAAAGCCACTCCGACTTGGTATGTCTACTCAACGACCAAGTAGGTAAGTTGTCTTCAAATGTAAGCAAAGCATTTTCGAAACGTAATAAGTACTATAAAATAATGTAGGTAATGGATAATATAGTGGGGTGCAATATTGTTATTTACACCTTTTTTATGTTAAAATTTTATAAAGTAGCTGTTTATTGTCCCTTGATAAAAAAATAAAAAAACAATAGATCATAAACAGATAAAGTAAGTAGCTGTAAATCCGTACTGAAACAAAGTTTTGTTTTGAACGCAATTTGATTTAGTCAATTTCAGAAATTTTGACGGAGTTTGACTATTCCTTGTAAAATAAACTCAAAACTTACCACTTTGGTTAGATAACTCATGTTTAGCAATTCTGTAACGCTTGTTATCACTTAACTAATGAGGTACCTAGTCAAAGAACATCAGTAACAACCAAGAAAAGAACAAATTGAAAATATGGCTTAGCTATTGTTTTCAGTGACTTACCTAACTACTCAAGAGCATTGGTGGCTCAGTGTTTACGGCTGCGATTTACGAGAGGGTAGGTCATGGGTTCACGCAAAGCACGTTAAGCCGCTGGTCCCAGCTGTCTTTCGTAGATCTTAGACAGTCGTTACAGGTCGTCAGAAGCCCGAAAGTCTGACAACCAGTCTTACCAAGGGGTATCGTATTACCCAGTAACTGGGTTGTAGAGGTCAGAAAGGTAGTCGCTCCATGTAAAATACTAGTTCTCAGCTGCATCTGGTTAAACTGGTAGCCGACCCCGCAATTGTTGGGTAAAAGGCAGATGATGATGATGTTGTGGGTTCAAACTCAAGTAGGCACTTTACTTTGTGTAACATATTTCATCACCACTGCACCCCTAGCCAAGTTGATAATCTGCAATCGTTAACGCTAGTCGAAAACTAATCAAATGTATGGGAATCTCAACGTTAACTCACGTGGTTAGAACAAACGAATACAAAATTCGTAGTCAAGTTCACATCGTTCAAAATGATAGAATGAATTGTTATCGTTCCTATAATGTTCAACGCTACATCCTTTGTTATAATGTCGTTTTTTAACCGACGAAAAAAAACCGGTGAAGGTTATCAATTCGACGCGTATATATTTTTTTTTTTTGTTTGTTTTTTTTATGTATGACCACGCATAACTTTTTACATAGTAGTCCAATTGTGATAATATAAATTTGAAAAACAAAATCAAACCCTAAGGGTCAGAAAACAGGGGATGATTGATTGTTCACTCACTGATTGTTATGTTTAACCACGCATAACTTTATACAGAGTAGTCCGATTTTGATAATTCTTTATTCATTGTATAGGGTATACTTTGTTAAGTATTATAAGTATATTAAAGCCACAAAAAATTATAAAATAAAAACTTTTTACCAAAAAATTAACCGCCGAAAAAACTGAAAAGCAAAAAATATGAGTCGGCGCTGGAAAATCAATGAACAAAGATCACTCAAAGCGCCAACTCATAATTTTAAGGTTTATTATTTTTTGCTTTTCAGTTTTTTCGGCGGTTAAATTTTTTGGTAAAAAGTTTTTTCAAAGACATTGTAGAACGAGCGGCCGACTCAGGCGCGTAAACATAGCTACCAACTTATCGTTTTCTACAATTGCTGAAACCGAGGCGTTACCGAATGGAGAACGGAATTTGACACGAAACGGTTGTAACTTGGGCTCTGCTCTCCAAACGGTGCAAAAAAACGTAGTGAGGGAACTGGCTTATCCTAGAACCAAAAATCCGAATACTAGTGACAACCGCAACTCCGCACTGAGTCCATGTGGTGGATAATGGCTCACTTTCTCTCGTAGTGACGATACCTCAGTCCCAGCAGTGGGAAAATGAAAGGCTCGTTATGCTGCCAAACTTACGTAACCAAGAAGGTAGGAACATACTATGTGGTTTAAATTAAGGCCTAACCGTTTAAGGTCAAACACTTTACTAATAAATTGAATATCTTGTACCTGCCTACTATGCCTATAACAATGAAGACATTTATTTTTATAAGGGACTAAAAGGATGGACAAATTAATTATTACGGTTTAGTTAGAACCACTAACGGTAGACCCTAAAACAGAATGACTACTTACATTTAATCCAGAATACTTTCAAGTAGATAAGTTGGGTACCAGTTGTAAGTAATTACCGAGAGTCAGATGTAAACATGTTAAGTAACAAGTTTATTATGCCCGGAATATAAACAAGGAAGTAATGTATCTCCGGATACCGCAATGTTGATCTTCTGAGCATCGTAGTTAGAGTAGTGAGTTAAGGCTTGTTCAGACTAGCGCGATGCGACGGTCGCGCGCGATTCGCCTACTTATATCCGTAGAACAATTTCTATGAATACACGCGCGATCGCTCACACAGGGTCGACCTGTCGCGCCGCGACACGGTCATAGAAATTGTTCTACGGATATAAATCGCCGAATCGCGCGCGATGTCACGTCGCGCTAGTCTGCGTGAGCCTTTAGGGTTTACACCTTATGTTGGTAATATTTTTCATATTTTAAACAATTTACACAGTCAAATACTTATCTTATCTTAACTTGGTAGTGATATCAATTTTATACAAGCTAATAAGCCCGAAAATTTAACAGACACAGACTCATACCAAGGAGTATAGTTTTACAAGATACCTAGGTTGCGGAGGTTCGATGTGTAGTCGCTTCATGTAAAATAGCTGTATGCGGTAAGACAGCCATTCGACCCCAACATAATCTAGAAAACGCTGACTTTATGTTGACTTAAAAATATCTTTGAGAATGAACGTATTGCTAAAACTGCACTTTATTTTATTTATCCAAAATATGATATTTGCTTTCCATCTTCAGATTTTCACATGAACAAAGAAAGTAAATATTTTAACTGACAGATTGACGTAGAAAAAGTAAACACAGAAAAAAATACGGCGAGTAAATGCCCTGAAAAGTATTCAAGAAAGAGAAAACCTTTTACACGTGATGGATTCCCGATAGTACCCAACGGCTTTAGACTAGATTAACCACGATACCCGGGACGCCTGACTTTCTATCTTATCGTTATATTATTAGAATATTGTTTTCTTCAGGACAAGACCTTCCAATTTATCATTATTGGTTTTTGTTGAAATCTTGAGCTAATTTACAGTAGATAGCTAAAAATGTATGAATGAACATGGGATTAAATCTGATAAAGATCACGTTTGATTTAAAATTCAGATGGAACGGTATTAATCGTAACATAGGTTCGATTACAAATCTAAAGGGTTTCAAATACGAAGGTAAACACGTGTTCCTAATTTCTCCAACATTGTTATTTTTCCACTTAACATGAATATTTTCATTACCATTCTGCAAATCTAAAACAAAACATAAAATTAAATTATTCCACTGTTTAATTTCTAAATGAGTGACCTCAAAGTTTGTTTCGGCTTTTCTTCTCAGAGAAGTAAGATAGTAAACGCCGAAATCATCTATTTTAAAAAATATCATCATTTTAGCCGAATGACGTCATCTGCTGGACGTAGGCCTTCCCAAGCACCGCCACTTCGAACGGTTCTGTACTGCTCGCATCCAATGGGTTGCTGTGGCCTTCACCAGGAAAAAATATGCTTGACGTGAAAAAGTGTTTCGTACAAACCTACTTGGAGAAACGAAATCATTTATCATTTAAACGTCTTAACGACGCTTAGACGTTTTCTTGGCTATAAAAGACCCCGTGTGTAAATCGTGTAGATTTTATTTTACTTTTTTCTCAGCTATTGGGACTTGGTACAATTATCTTTTGCAAGAAAACCAGATACATTTACGAAGCATTCTTCTTTTGCTCTTCTTAGAAAATATTTTAAAGTTTTCTACATCGAGCTCAGAAAAGCACTATCGGTTAAAAAACCTTCTCCCATCACACATAAAAGCATTGCTTGTACAGTCCCTAATCTTTCTCACAACTGACTATGGCGATGTGTGTTACTATGAACTGAATGCAGATCTCCTCAATAAACTTGACCGCCTTCTAAATAACTGCATTCGATTCGTTTTCAATCTTCGCAAGTATGATTATGTATCCCCGCATCGGTTGCTTTTGAAATGGCTACCCATCCGTCAGCGCAGAGAGTTAAAGGCTCTGTCATTGCTGTTTTCCATACTTGAGAAACCCACTTCTCCTTCTTACCTGAATTCCCAGTTTCAATACTTGTGCTCTGCGCAAAATCAAAATCAAAAGTCATTT
The DNA here is from genome assembly GCA_947507805.1 of Aporophyla nigra. Classification (NCBI taxonomy): domain Eukaryota; kingdom Metazoa; phylum Arthropoda; class Insecta; order Lepidoptera; family Noctuidae; genus Aporophyla; species Aporophyla nigra. The sequence goes on from OX382296.1 coordinate 20,657,372, forward strand.
ATTCAAACTAGGCTGAGAGTCAGCACTTTTTGAACGTCAAAGTCACATAAGACAGTCCCCCCAAAACGCCCGCCCTTCGACACTTCCTAGTGCTTTGGCTGGGAAGAAGAAGTGGCGGAACAAACTCCCCAGCAGCACTGCTGCCTGTTAATTGCGCATAGTATAAATCTCCGTTCCACTAACAATCGTCTGCTACGATGACCTTCTTACCGCTTCGGTTTCATTAAATCTTCTTTCTTTGCCCAGGCGGTCTTTCTATGGAATGCACTTCCTCAGAATATCAGGATGGCAATCAGTCGGTTATCATTTAATGTGAAAGATCGTGAGCATATGCGTAAGAAGTTGGCAGAATAATCCCAGCGCTGATTTGCTGAATTCGTTTTCTATCTATCTACCTATTGTTATTTCTGCAGACAATTTTTATTTTTATTATATAAATGTCAACGCGCGCGCAAGTAGCACGTAAAACTCCGATATGTATATAGGTATATATATCTTTATATATATAATTTTACTGTACGTGTGTATGTCACTGAACTCCCCCTAAACGGCTGGACCGATTTGAATGAATTTTTTTTTATGCGTTTGGGTGGCAACCTGGATGGTTTAGATTCACAAATCAGCCCGACAGATGGCGCTGCTATCGAGTTCTAGGAAACAGGACAACGTCTGTAGCGTCAGCTAGTATAATATATATGAATGTATTTGTGTGTATTATTTTCTGAATTATCCTTCCCTATGTTGAACTTAACATGTTTTGTCTCTGCATCACTCTAAGGTTGACTGGTAGAAAATGCCTCGGGCATTGAGTCCGGGTTTTGTACAGGATTATTTACTTGCGCATAAAGTTTTACTAAATTATTAAAATAAAACAACGAAATACCTTTTAAGCTAAATTTATACCGTTGATGCAAAAGCGCAGCATAAAGATATAACTACACCACTCCACACAACAACATCAAGTAAAAATCACCATCTTCTTTTGGTAAGTTTAAATTTCACTCTACTTCGAGATTCTGGAAACCTTTTAACATTTTCCCATTTAAGGTAAATCTGGAATGTGTTTTATGCATTTAACGTAAAGTGCCCTGCACTACCTTCAACTTGTATTATAATGTACCTTACAAAACATATTAGGTTACTCGTAAACTGGCTTACCAAAAAGTAAAGTTCGCAAAACTTTTGGTGAAATTTCATTTCACTACAACGTAGCAAGAAAAGATGACAGATACGAGTAGCAGGGCGATGGATCTTGAATCTTAACAATGCTGTCAACCTTAAAATATGCCTGCCAGGGTTTGCGGGATTGTTCGAAAGAGATACCGTGACCCTGGCACATGGGCAACAGAAGGAACACGGGTGGGTTTTATTCAGTAAAAGTCTGACGCGCCCTCCCGCTCCGCCCAGAGCGGGAGAAGTCATTTGATAATTTTCCATCCAAAAAAAAAACCTTAAAATATGCAAAAAATCTGAGGTTTTGATCTAATAAGACAGACAGTTTCAAGACTACAAAGAATTTAGGTTAAAACTGTAGTTTAAAAACGGAAAATTATTCAAGAATTTAAATAAAAGCTGCTTTGAAGATGCGGTCCTCTTTTCCTCCTTCAAAGGAAACAACGGAATATCGTTGTTTTGCAAAATCTGCTGGCGTGATAATATAATAGGTACAGAAGCTCAAAACTTGGTTTGAAAAGCCTCCAGGGTAATACATTGTGTACCGTATAGTTCAAGATCAAAAAGCGATGTCAAGCCTGTCTCTTAACCCAAAATACTTGAAAAATAAATAAAACTAAAGCACTGAAAAAAATGGTAAGGTCGTTAGAACGCAAGTCCGCAATGGGCCAGCGTGCTAGACTAAGACCCACTCTCTCTCAAAGAAAGGTGGCTTGTGTCACAGCAGGGAGAATTTTAAAGGATGATTATTATGCTACAGCAAACAAAGGTTCAAACATGAGCGTTGCTTTATGATCTATACTAATATTATAAAGCTGAAGAGTTTGTTTGTTTGTTTGATTGAACGCGGTAATCTCAGGAACAACTGGTCCAAATTGAAAAAATATTTTTGTGTTCAGTAGCCTATTTATCCAGGAAGGCTATAGGCTATATAACATCACGCTAAAACCAAGAAGAGCTGAGCAGAAATGAAAAATGTTGCAAAAACTGGGAAAATCGCACGGGTAGGTGATTCGACGCGACAGGAAGGGTCGGGGTAACAAGAAATTTAACGCGGACGAAGTCGCGGGCAGAAACTAGTATTTAAATGAATATTTTATACATTACATCATATTTCTCTTGCCCATTTCCCAATTTATTTGGGGTCGGCCCAACACGCATTTTTCTTCCATACTTCTCTATTAGTCGTCATCTTGGTATTCACCCTCTTACTAACCATAATTATCATATATTTTTTTTTCGTTTCTTTAATCTCTCCCAACTCTTTAGTCATCAACATGGATAACTCAACTATTAACGCAATATTAACCAGAAGACTTCTGCTGCAAAAAGTTCCTTCTGAAAACAAATTTAGATAGGCGTATGATTTCAAACAAGTGTTAAAAGAAATTACTGAGCTTTATGCACACGTGTATTTTTAATCGGCAAGTAGTCACAAAAAAAAACTACGATAGAGCAATTTTTAAATTCAATAATTAATAGTACAAAATCCAAATCTCATAAAATACATCGTATAATATTTTGTTGCAATAAATAATAAAATATTTTACTATTTCGATTTGATCAATCTTCTAACAAAATTTTAAATTGTGCTTGTAATATTTTGTACAAATATAAAGAAATCTTATTTGAAATCCTAAAAAATCTAAGTGAATAATCAAATCTGTTTTAACAAAAACCCTTTTTATAGATAACTAGTTATAAATATATCGAAGGCGAAGTGATTAAATAGTGGAAAAGAACATTGAATTTATTCACAAGTTAAACTGATTATTCCAAGTAACAATAATTTCTACGTACTTAAGAGGTTTTAGCAAAACCTGTATGTACATTTGTCCTTTACCTTTATTCAAAACCATAAGAAAATGAATTTCGGGCCTATGCTTTTCGCCGTCGTTATTTGGTTTTCGGTCATACATAGATCGGCAAAGTAGGTACCTATTAAAACCTAGGTATTATTTTTCGTTGCTTTCAAACCGTTCGCTTTTATTTCATCCTGCTTTCAGGTACCCAGCAAAAAGTTTATTAATGAATAAAAGTTTATTCAATCAGAGCCTAATTGAGGTACAATTTTAATTAATATATTTAAGGAAAATCGTTTAAAATGGTTGTCATAAATTACATACGTTAAGCTTATTATTTTTAGACCTAATAAAAAGTACAAATCAGGCCAAACCACAAATATAATTTCGAGGTACGATGTTAATTGTATAAACAGCTGATTTTGAATTGTGTTATCAATGTCAATTGTATTATGTCGATCCAATGTACTATCATCTGGTTTCAATAACAATAACATCAATTCCCATGTGTAATAAAAAGAAATAACAATACTTATTTGTGAATGAAAGAAAAAGAAAGAAAGAATACCGTTTATTTCTTACAGTACGTAAAACACAAAACAACGTAACATGAAAAAAATAATTTAAAAAAAGCAACGAGTGTGGACTAGACACGTATCGCAAGAATTGGATCGAGCTGACCCTGGAAAGTTATGCTTGTAAGGGTTTGGGTGAGGCCTTGGCATAGTAATTGGACAGTGTTGGCTAACATAATGAAATAGTACTGATGAGTTTTACGTGATGGTATACATTTTAAATTCTTAACAAAAGGCGACATTACAACAATACAGAAAAAGTGAAATTTAAAAATATATATTTTTTCATTTTTGTAAAAGAAGATTCTGTTTTTGTTTTGCTGAATTTGTCGTGTGCCTTAAATTTCTTTGGTCCATTTCTTTATTTGATGTGACCTGTGGTGAAAACGCTACCATTATAGTCGCAGGTTCACGTATAATATTGAAATGACAATAACAAGTCAATCAGAGTCCTTTACAGGTCACTGATACACGTGCTTTATAAAATGACTAGTAGTGTTTCTTGCGGTTTAGTTGACTTGAGAAAACATCAAGATTTCTATGGTAAAATTTTGTTCGTTTAATTTAAATATTTTGAACACATCAAACTTTCGGGTATGAATTCTCTGAATGGTAATGAAAACCGCGTCAATATCTACTGAGTCGTTTTGAACAACAACGTAGGCACTCAGACGGACACGGAAAGTGACGAATTTATATTGCAACTATTGATTAAGTTACCGTGGGGATGGACAAGTTCCAGAACTAAAATGACCTTTTCGTCCCCTCAGAATTAAAGGATCAGGGAAATTGATCCGTAATTAGTTTTCGTCTAAGAAATCACTTCCAGTTGCATTCTCTCTATGTCTCTTTCTATTTCATAAATTAAAAGCCGCATGCAGGGCGATGCATAACGCTTTTTTTTGTTACGTGTAGGTTTTCTCGTAACCTGATGATTTCCACAATGTGATGCATATCGCAAGCTGCGTTAAAGATATTCGTTCCGAAAATTTCGTATTTCATACATTTTGACCGCGTGTGATTTGCATTTTCTATGAACAGCAGTATTTTTTTTTTAATAACCAACAAAAAATGTCTACGCTCCATCTGCTACGTCTAAAATCATGTGCTGAAGTCATGGTTTCAATTTGCGTGTCGATGTCTCTGCCCTCGTTATAAAACAGTATACATTTAACAGCCAATTTAATACAATGCACACTATGAGCACTTTGTACGCAGAAAGTATAAAGTTTATCGATCGAGTCGCAATCCAAGTTCAACAATAGGAAACTAAATGGTAAAGTTCAGCAAATAGCGTCTCCTCCTGCTGCGGCTAGGGGCGCGAGGGCACAAAGACTGCCTTTCCCTCACGCGCTCCGCCTCCACCTTCGCGAGTATTACTGCTTCGCAGAAGGAGATGACAGCTTCCTATGCCCTCTTGCTCCGTACCATGGCCTGCACCAGGCGAGGACGAGAAAGGTTGCCGCCGTCGACCACCTCACGAGGACACGGCGGTGCTCCGCCCAGGCAGGGCACACCTCCACCGTATGCTCCACCGTGTCCTCCAGACGATCCACGTAATGAAAACACCCGAGCATTTCCTCCCGCCTTATTCTGAATAGGTACCTCTCGAAGCAGCCATGCCTGGTGAGGAGCTGCGTAATGCACAAGGTGAGGTGCCTTTTTTTTTTTGGATGGGAAATCACCTTATTACTTTTCCCGCTCTGGGCGGAGCGGGAGGGCGTGTCAGACTTTTACTGACTAAAACCCACCCGTGTTCCTTCAGTTGCCCATGTGCCAGGGTCACGGTATCTCTTTCGAACAATCTCGTGACTCTGGCAGGCATCGGTCCTAGCAGACCCCTTCAGTGCTGCTGACAACTCTTTGAGGCGCGCGTGGAACACTACGCGCCGTCTACTTGAGCCTGGTCTTTATCGGGCGGTGAGCTGCCCATTGCTCGCCGCCCGCAAGCTCGCGCCTACGGTGGCCGGGAGTCAGCTATCGACTCCCGACGCCCGGGGCGTCTCCTCCTGCGGTGGCTAGGGACGTGAGGGCGTAGAGACTGCCACTCCCTCACGCGCTCCGCCTTCTCCTCTGTGAGCATTACTGCTTCGCAGAAGGAGGTGACGGCTTCCCATGCCCTCTCGCTCCGTACCATATCTCGCACCAGAGCCGGACGCGAGAGGTCACCGCCGCCGATCACCTCCACAAGGACACGGCGGTGCTCCGCCCAGGCAGAGCACACCTCCACCGTATGCTCCACCGTGTCCTCCAGAGGATCCTCGCAGTGCAAACACCCGGGCGTTTCTTCCCGCTTTATCCTGAACAGGAACCCACCAAAGCACCCATGCCCGGTGAGGACCTGCGTCAGGCGGATTGTGAGGACGCCATGGCGCCTCTCTATCCACTCCTCAAAGAGGGGACTTACCGCCGCAATTGTAGCGTGCCCAACTAGACCACCCCTGAGCCGCGAACATATTTTTATTCCAGTAATAAATAAATAAATAATAAATAAACATTTATTTCTCTTCCACAAAGGTTCCTTAAAATTACAAAGAAATAACAGCATCATAAATCTTTTGTGGGAGACTGGTATCTGCACTAGGAAAACCTGTCACACAGAGAGCACATACAGTAATAATTGTATGTTAATAATATTATACGTTCATAAGCATTTTAAGCTTTATAAAATTATACTTCATTATTATTACGCCAACAGTATTTCGGGCAATAAACATTATGGCAATACATTTATGCCTAATAAAATTATGCGTAGTGCTCATAACGCTGAATTTCGTTATACCAATGTAAATTTTGACAATGTATTTTAAGCTTATCATTAGTAAATCGTCTAGATGTATTTTAAGTGCCAGGATCCAGAATCCGTTTATTTTCATTTAATAATCTATATTCATCTGTACTAATTATAAAGCTGAATTGTTTGTTTGTCTGAACGCACTTACTTCTGGAATATCCAATCAAATTTGGAGCGCATTTAAAAAAAAGACTATTACACTAGGACCCAAATGAGCCGAGCAACAACAAAACAAATCTGAAAGAACGTTGGGTAAGAACGAAATAAAAACTTTTTAACTATATACAGTGTTTACTAAAAAAAAAAAACACTACAAAGTGAAAAATAACTTTCACTTCGGAAGTCGGGAGCAAAAAACCTTAATTACAGATCCTAAGACACCGACATCCGAAATTGAAGTTATTTTTCACTTTGTAGTGTTTCTTTTTTAGAAAGTCGGTTGTTATTTTTTTTGTGAAAAGTTTTTATTTTTAACTTTTTAGTTATGGTAGATAGTATAGTAGTTTTCACATGAATCCCATTGTCGGAATGGAACCAAATTAAAATGGGACCATTCAGAAAGCACCGGCTTTCAAATAAAAAAAGAATCATCAAAATCGGTTCACCCAGTCAAAAGTAATGAGGTAACAAAAAAAATACAGTTGAACTGATAACCTTTTTAAGAAGTCGGTTCAAAAATACAGTCAAATTGATAACCTCCTCATTTTTTAAGTCGGTTAAAAACGAAAAAATTGTGCGGACGGGCGATGCGACAAGGTGGGTCGGTAAAAACTAGTTATTCATGCAAAAATGCAACTATGAGCCGAGTTGCGGGTCAAAAAATGTCCTTTAGGCCAACTCTCGTAATAATGTTTTTAAACATAAAAAATCTAATCGCAGTTTCATTTCGGCGAAAATCAAATGTCTCAACTTGTAATAAATGTATGAAAACTCAAGGTATTGAGAGATTGAGACTGACACAACACTTTGAATATTCTTGAAATCACGAGAATGGCCACTCTTGAGTTTTTTTACAAATTTAACTGAAAGACCATTACATTGAATTAATTCCTTTTTTTTCTGAAATAGTCGAATCATACTTTGCTAATAGTCAACAAAGGGTATCGTATTACACAGTAATTTGGTTGTGTAAGTCAGAAAGGCAATCGCTCCATGTAAAATACTGGTACTCAGCTGCATCCTGTTAGACTGGAAGCTGATCCCAACTGGTGTAGCCGGCGTGTAGATAGCCGACCGCACGCGGGGAACTCAATTATGAAAAGTTATGGTTTGATAGTAATTATATTAATTCCTAGGAAACCCACCCTGTGAGCTGAAGAATGATAAATGGTTTCGACGTCAGCACTGCACACTATTGGTCTACTAACCTGCGGACCAGCTGCGGGACGCCTCATCAGCACTATCACCAGCTCACAACGTGAAGCACTTTCACGAAACAGATTGTCAGATCACTGTTGGGTGTTTATAACGAGTTTCTTCAAACTTTAGCTGTCCATCACGGTGAAAAAACCAACTTTTCTTCAAAATTACAAGAAGAGCACCGACCGACATATTGCGAGCGAGACAGACGTGAGAAGAATCTGATTGGTCGGCGCTCGGGGGGTTCTCATTGGGTCAAACTGTGACGCTAGTGCCACCAGGTTCAGCGAATCCCATCGCGATCCGAAAGGCGCGCGAACCAAATAGCCACAGATACTAACATCTAGAAACCATTTGAAAAGAATTAATTATTGCTAAAGAAATGACCTAATACTTAGTATAACAGAAACAAATATTAACAAGTCAATTTGGGTCACTTAAGGTGCCCAACCACCAATATAGTTGGGAAAATGCTAGGCAGATGATAATGATGATTACTTAGCTTACTTTGCGCATTCTAGAGAAATCCAATTTTCGTACGATAATTTATTCCATACTGCAATTCTCAGACCAGATTCCCATACACCTTTTTTACAGCACATAGCCCTATGCAATATCAAGAACATGAAGAATCCTATTTCAATGAAATTCAAAACACTCACTGGAAAAATTTCACAGTTCTCTCCACTTTCGATATTAAGATTGAAATACACCACTTTTATAAAACATTGAGATCGACATCAAGTTGCAGAAAGTTTTAAGTATTTTTCAATTCCCAACTGCATTTAATTTTTGTTTTAAAAGAAAGATAAAGTTCTCTGTCGTGTTTTGCTAAAGGTAAGCTCTCTTGAAATAAGATGTCGATATGCAGCTCAAGATTGCTTGCTTTAATGTAAAATACACAAAGTTCAGTCATATTGAAAGATTTAAAGAAACTGAAAATACGTGGAGGAGGTGTTCAATTCTGATATCATAAGAACCATTTGATCGGTCTCTGGGAAAAACAAATAATAAAGAAAAGGAAGAACATTATCCAGACCGCTTTTTGTCAATAAAAGTGATATCTCAATATTGAGAAAATGGGCTAATAATAACAAGACATACGTAATTACTAATTATCCTTTACAGCTATTGATACGAACAGAAATAGATGCTTCTTAAAAATATGTACGTAAAATACATAATGGTGCCGATTCTGTTGTACACCGAACTAAACTAACTAAACTATCTCTAAAATTCCTTACTTTTGGCAATGAGAATTTTAACGCTATTCTGCAAGAAAAAATGTCTAAATTTAAAAATTATTTTGACACGACTAAAAACGAATTTGACAATCAACGTGTTTTTTTTTTCTTTTGGTTTCGCAACGTGGTTCTTGTGTGCGCTACGCAATGATTTTTATAAGAGACGAAGGCGCGCGCAACGGGGCAGGCTGGACGTGTTTTATAATGGAATTTTTCACTTTTTTGTTTCAAAAAGAAAAAAAATATTACCCACGTGTTGAGATTTATATGTTCCGGGGTTGACAAAGAGGGTCGAAAATTTCATTATTTTTGCGATAGGACACGTCATTTTCGAGATATAAGCAAAAGAAAAAAGAAAAAATACAGCACTGTTTTTGCACGTGAAGGCGAGGCGTTGGAGTGAATTTTTGTTGATGACCACTAGTTTTATTCCACACCTTTTTAATCGCGATTAAAAATAGTCAGATTTAGGCAAAATAAATTATTATAGTCAAAATTTTTGATGAAAATCGGCAAACTCAGAATAGCAAAATTGTCATTTTCACTAAACTAATAATTCAGTGCAATATTAGTGCTGTCAAACTAAAATATAGTTAAGTTGTGTCACTTTAGTCTATTTCAGAATAGGAAATCGTCGTTTGCACGAATAAACCAAATATTAGTGATTTTTAGTTTAGTTTAGAGAACTTTGTACAACAGAATCGGCACCAGTATCATTCTTGTTAATCTCCGAAGGGTAGAATTATAACTCCTACGTAATAATACATTCTGTTAAATATTTTCATTTTTATTAGGTACATGATAGCAAAACAATAATCTGCTTGTAAAGTGTTCTAAAAGTTCATAAAAAATATGTAACTGAATTGAAGCACATTATGAAAGTAGACTGTTCGGAATCATTTACTGAACTGATTTATGTTTTTTTTTAAGCGGGTAGTTTTTATGCCCAAAATAATCAATATATCAAAATAAACCAAAGGGAATGAAGTATTTGTCTCGCAACACCCATAAATGTACGCGTGCGTTGATTTGTAATGTGACCAAAATTTTCGCCCACAATCAGTATAACTACTATAAATATTATAATATAATAAATTTGCAGACGAGGCGTTTCCGTACATTCAAAATAATAGGGATTAAAGTATGAAATTGCCATTATATAGTAATAGATACTTTGAATCGACATCAAACCTTGAGATTTATATTTTTTTAAATGGGTAACATTCGATTTTCAAATTTCAATTGTTTTTTTAATTCAACTTAGACGGTAATAATGGATACTTCTAAAATCCGAAAAAAAATTGAATACGAGTTCCAACGTGAAACTATCAGGGAACAATTTCCCTGATCCTTGATCCTCTCATTCTGAGGGGCCCAAATGTAATTTTACTTTCGGAAGTATGCCATCCACAAGGTAACTTAATCAATAGTTCCATTATATAAATTAAAGGACGCTTCTATCTATACGTATCTATACTATACATATTATAAATTCGTCTCTTATCGTGTCCGTTTGTGTGTCGACGTTGTTAGGGTTCCGTTGCCAAATGGCAAAAAACGGAACCCTTATAGATTCGTCATGTCTGTCTGTCTGTCCGAGTATGTCACAGCCACTTTTTTCCGAAACTATAAGAGCTATGCTGTTGAAACTTGGTAAGTAGATGTATTCTGTAAACCGCATTAAGATTTTCACACAAAAATTGAAAAAAGAACAATAAATTTTGGGGTTCCCCATACTTAGAACTGAAACTCAAAAAGGTTTTTTCATCAAACCCATACGTGTGGGGTATTTATGGATAGGTCTTCAAAAATGATATTGAGGTTTCTCATTTCATTTTTTTCTAAACTGAATACTTTGCGCGAGGGACACTTTCGAAGTGGTAAAAAGCGGTAAACTTCTAAAATAAGGGAATGATGAAACTAAAAAAAATATATGATGTACATTACCATATAAACTTCTACCGAAAATTGGTTTGAACGAGATCTAGTAATCAGTTTTTTTTTAATACGTCATAAATCGTAAACCACAATTTACCTTTCATTCGGTCAACTCAAATATAAAAATTAAAAAAAGAAACATTTAATTTCATAAACATAAACCTTATGCATAAACCGTGAATACCTGCAGGCTTGTACGGAACCCTCGGTGCGCGAGTCCAACTCGCACTTGGCCGGTTTTTTTTCAAACCTACGCAACGGATATTGACGCGGTTTTCATTACCATTCAGCAAATTCATACCCGAAAGGTTGATGTGTTCAAAATATTTACACTAATCGAACATGTAAAATAGATACCTCGTATGTCAAATGGTTGAAACCGCACGAAGCAGGGGCGGGTCACTAATCTATACTAATATTATAAAGCTGAAGAGTTTGTTTGTTTGATTGAACGCGCTAATCTCAAGAATTACTGATCCGAATTGAAAAAATCTTTTTGTGTTGGGTAGCCTATTTATCGAGAAAGGCTATAGGCTATATAACATCACGCTACAATTAAGAGGAGCAGAGCAGTAATGAAAAGGGTCGGGGGAACAACGCGGAAATTTAACGCGGACGAAGTCGCGGGCAGAAGCTAGTCAGTTTATAAAGCACGTGTATCAGTGACCAGTAAAGGACTCTGATTGATTTGTTATATTATACGTGAGCCTACGACTACAAATGTAGCGGCTTTCCCTCAGGTCGCATTAAATAAAGAAATGAACAAATCAAAATACATTCATTTGGCACAGACTAAAACAACACATTCTGCAAAATAAAACTAATTTTTTTAAGAAAAAAATATATACATGTATTAAAAGAACATTTTTCTTGTTCTTAGAAATTTCAAAACTTTCTCAAGTGTGTCAATAATATGTCATATTATATTTTGCCAGGGTCGAATAATACCTCGATCGAATTCTTGCGGTTCGTGCCTAAACTATGAGTAACCAAATTTGTTCTTTTTCTATAATGCACATAAGAATAAATTGTTTCAGTGTTTTTATAATTGAAACACAATGAGAGTTTTGATACCGTTTTAATCATAATTTATTTTGTGAAAATATTGCGTGTTTTTTATTAAGAATTAAGCTTAGAAAAGCAATTTTTTTTTGTAGACCCTCCTAGGTTTTGAAACTTTTTTTTTAAGACATGCTACAATGGACCAAGATTGAATATTAACCTTATTCCCACTTAAATATCACAAGATGTAATAAAATAGTCATAAAATATTCTACATTAATAAAACATTTCAAAAACAGCTGTATAGGCAATTAACACAGTACCTGGCATTATAATTTCATGGTTTGCCTTGATTCGTACTTTTAATTAGCTCTGAAAACAATGAGCTTAACGTTCATAATTTATGACAACCAGTTTAAAAGATTTTCTTTAGAATGTTAATTAAAATTATACCTCAATTTGGTTCTGTTTTAATTAAATTTTTACACGTAGCTAAAATACCAGAAAGCAAAACCAAATAAAATTGGACGATTTCAAACCAAAGAAAAAAACACCCAGGTTTTTACTAGCCTACCTACTTTTTTGTTAATTAATAAAACGAATATTAGTAGGTACTTTGCGACAACTTACTTTGATTACGACGGCGAAAAGCATAGGCTCGAAATATATTTTTTCGTGGTATTGAATATAGGTAAAGGAAAACTTTACATGTTTGGTAAACCTCACATAATATTGTGAGCACCATAATTATTAACTACTTGACACAATAAACTGCTTTGATAATTATTACACTTCACACACAATAAAGATATCCTACAGACATAAACACCATTCATCATCAACATTCCAACTTAAAGACGTCTACTGCTGGATATAGACCTCCCCTAATTTGGGGGCGCTTGCCATAATGGTCACGCTTGGCAGGCGGGTGGTGATCGCAGTATAGTAGTAAAATGCATAGAGAACGCTGCTGCCCATTCTCTAGTAAGTCCCTTAGTCGCCTCTTACGACACACACGGGGAATGGAATGGTGCTATTGTTTACGTCCTCCACAAGATGGAACATAAACATACCTGCAACTACAAACAGAGTACCTCAACGGTTTAACTACATAGAAATGGTTGTTACTTTAATTAATCAATTTAATTTTCAATACATTCAACGTTTTTTTTTTCGCTTTTTAATCACTTGGCCGTCGATATATTTATATCTAGTTATCTATGAAAAAGGGGTTTTGTGATAACAAATTCGATTATTCACTTAAACGTTTTAGCATTTCAAATAAATTTCTTAATAATTTTGTACAAAATATTTCATAGACAAAGTATTACAATATTTTGTTTTTTTATTTTTTTATTAAATCAAAATAAAAAGTATTTTATTATGACAACATATTACAGTATGTATTTTATGAGATTTAGACTTTGTACTATTTATAATTTAAGGCTCTATCGTAGTTTTTTAGGATTACTTGCTGATTGAAAATATACCTGTCGAAAAAGTTCTGTAATATTTTTTTAAACCTGGCCTTAATCATAAGGATCTTTCTTTTTATTTCAAGAAGGAACTTTATTGCAGCATAAATTACACTTTTTTTTTTTTGGGTGGGAAATCATCAAATGTCTTCTCCCGCTCTGGGCGGAGCGGGAGGGCGTGTCAGACTTTTACTGACTAAAACCCACCCGTGTTCCTTCAGTTACCTATATGCCAGAGCCACGGTATCTCGTTTGAACAATCTCGCGATACTGGCAGGCATCGGTCCTAGCAGACCCCCTCAGTACTGCTGACATCTCTTTGAGGCATAAATTACACGTTGGACTGCATCGTTGAACTCGGACTGCCTCGTTGATTTGGACTGCCTCGTTGGTCTAGTGGTCGCAAGCGCTACTGCTGAGTATGAGGTCCTGGGTTCGATTCCCAGGTTGGGCAAAGGGTTATTGGGTTTCTCTCTGGGAATTCACAGTAGCAGCCTGGAGTCTGGACTTGTGCCCGGTTGATGGCAATAGGCTCGCCCCCTATTACATGGGACTTAAACATAACAGGCGAAATGAAATGTGGCTTCCCTGGTAGCTCATTACAGGATGACCTGTGGCTATTAACTGCTCCCGAATGACGATGTACATTTTGTATTCAAGTTTTTCTTTTTTTACATTCTTTCACATTTACTCATTTTTGAAATTATATACCTACAATTGTACATTGTACTCTTCAATATTAATTGTCATGGCAATAATGACATTTGGTTTAAATAGTGTAATATGTCTTATTTATGAAATAATATTATTTATGTAGATTATTTTATACTTTTATACTTTGTGAATGTGAGAACGTTGTAGGCCTTGTAGACTGTAGACAATTTTCTATTTTATTCAGTACCTGGTACTTGTTGACAGGTCTACACCATCCTCCCATACCTATTAACACTGTAATTTGAAACAATTGTTAAAACTAATTATTTTTAAAAGAGTAACCGTGGAGTTTCTTGCCGGCTCTTCTCCATAGGAACCAACTATTTGGAACCGTGCACCTAGCTTCTGACGTTTCATAAGTGCCCATGTAGGTTTATATGAAATAAAAATATTTTGATTTGATTTGAAATGTGGGTGTACTGAAGGTACACCTCTGCCCAACCGTTCGGGGAAACAAGGCGTGATTTTATGTGCTAAATTACAAGTCCAGCAACCATGAGCTCTTCTTGTTGATATTGCATTAATTATTGAGTTCTGTATGTTGATGATTCTAAGAGTAGAGGGAGACCGAAAAACGATGGATGGACTGGTCCAATCACATTCAGGTGAATGATGATATGGTTTGAAAGAGGGTGACTACCGAGCTGACGACTAGAAGAGAAGTATGGAAGAAAAACCTTTTACAAAAAAAAAAACAAACGCCTTTCTTAAAAAAAACACTACAAAGTCAAAAATAACTTTAATTTCAGAAGTCGGTGGCAAAAAAACTTTAAATACAGATCCTAAGACACCGACTTTCAAAATGTTTATATACTTTCGATATACAATTTTTCACACAATTCATGTACATAAAAATTAGAAATTTTCAAAATCAAATTTCTCGATGATGAAAAAAGATATTCGCGCAAACTCAACGCCATTTGGAAGAGCAATGCTTATACTTTAAAGCATTGTGTACTTTTTTCGATAGCTTAATTTGTTGCGATGCTACTTATCCGTCAAAACACGCTAAAATCGTGTTTTTTGCACATTTAGGTTAGAATATTTAAATAATGTGATGTGATGGAGCAATTCCGAGGCGGAATTTGAACTCAGTGACCCAAAATCTACGGGGAATGACTACTCTCATTCAAGGAGCAAGAGTCACGTCGGGCTGTGTAATGTATTAACCTAGAGGTTTTTTATTCCAAATTTTGACCTGTCTGTATTAAATTATTCTGCCAGCAGATTTTGACAAACAAGGATATTCCGCTGTTTCTTTTGAAGAAAAGAAAATGGTTCGCTTCTTCAAAGCAGCTTTTATTAAAACTCTTAAATTATTTGCTGCTTTTAAACTACAGTTTTGACCTTAATTCTTTATAATCTTGAACAAAACTGTGTATCTTACTAGATCACAAGTTTAGTTATTTTGCATATTTTAAGGTCGACACTATTGACAAGCCTCAAGGTCCATTACTCTGTAACTATCTATCACCTTTTCTTGCTACGTTGTAGCAAAACTGAATTTTATGGAAAGTTTTACGAACTTTACTTCGTTGTTAGCCAGTTTATGGGTTACCTGTTTTGTAAGGTACGTTATAATACAAGTTGCACTGCGCAAGGCACTAGATAAATGCATAAAACAGATATCAGAATTACCCTAGATGAGAAAATGCAAAAAGGTTTTCAGAATCTTGAAGTAAAGTGAACAATATACTTTACCTTTAGAATATTGTGATTTTTACTTGATGAGATAATGTGGAGGGGAGTATGTTTTTATACCACGCGTTTGCGCCAGTGTGTTAAATGATGCTTGAGGTCGATTGAAAAAACTTGTTGTGTAAAGGTAGCTGGTTTACTTGTAAAAGGTAACTGTACCAAGTTAGCCACAAACTATGCAATGAGCTGGACAAAAAAAAACGTTATAGAAAAAGCAACACGATTTACACGCGACGTCTTTTATTGACAAGCAAACGTGCAAGTGCCACTAAGACGTAAGAAATTGAACAGTGGAATAATTTAATTTTATGTTTTGTTTAAGATATGTAGAATGGCTACTATGAAAATATTCATGTCAAGTGGATAAATTACAACGTTGAAAAATTTTCAAACACGTGTTTACCGTCGTATTTAAAATCCTTTATAACCTAACCTTATACAAGAAAGTTTTTTAACCAGTGCGCAACTTTTTTTTTGTGGTTCCCTATCAGTAATAAAATAATTGAAATGTGTTCTACATTTCATTTATTTTTTCAATACTTTTTTTAAAATTTTTATCCGACCTTAAATCAGAAAACTGTGGACACCCTACATATTTTGTAATATGATATTGATAATATTGTCAATATTGTATTAAAATTATATATATAGATATTGATAATAGTAAGTCAGTAACCACGCGCCGGGGCGTAGGTACTTCGAAATTTTTAGAATTTTGACCGATCGAACAGCTGGTCGGTCGCTCACCTTTGCCGCCGCGCCGGTGCCGCGCGCAGGTAAACATCTTTCGTTAACGATAACTTAATTTTTTTGTACTAATTTATATCATAATAAAAATTGCATGGTTATTATAACTCGTTTAAGTTTAATTTCTTAAAATTTGCGCACTGGATAAAAACTTATCCTGTATAACGTTTAATACCGATCCATCAGAATTTTATAACTGACGTTTATTCTATTCCATTCATATGTCTTAACTTATCTACTATAAAATTAGTAGAAGTTTTCACCAAAAAATTACAATGATAAATTGGAAGGCCTTTTCCTGAAGAAAAAAAAATTCCCACAATATATCGATAAGTTAGAAGTCAGGAGTCCCGGGTATCGTATGTAATCTAGTCTAAAGCCGTTGGGTACTATCGAGAATCCATCATGTGTAAAAGGTTTTCTCTTTCTTCAATACTTTTCGTGCGTTTACTCGTTGTTTTTTTAGTGTATACTCCTTTTTTTTTGATGAGATATCATCAAATTACTTCTCCCGCTCTGGGCGGAGCGGGAGGGCGTGTCAGACTTTTACTGACTAAAACCCACCCGTGTTCCTTCAGTTGTCCATGTGCCAGGGTCACGGTATCTCTTTCGAACAATCTCGCGACCCTGACAGGCATCGGTCCTAGCAGACCCCTTCAGTGCTGCTGACATCTCTTTGAGGCGCGCGTGGAATACTACGCGCCGTCGACCCGAGCCTGGTCCTTACCGGGCGGCGAGCTACCCATTGCTCACCACCCGCAAGCTCACGCCTACGGTGGCCGGGAGTCCGCTATCGACTGCCGACGCCCGGGGCGTCTCCTCCTGCGGCGGCTAGGGACGTGAGGGCGCAGAGACTGCCACTCCCTCACGCGCCCCGCCTCCTCCTTCGCGAGCATTACTGCTTCAATCTATACTCCTTATACGTCAATCCGTCAGTTAAAACGTTTAGTCTTTGTTAATATAAAAATCATAAAATGGAAAACAAGGATCACTCGGATGATAAAATTAAAGTGCAGTTATAACCATAAGTTCATACTCAAAGATATTTTACTTCGTCTTCTAGGTTTTAAAGACATCACAAAATTCGGAACATCGGACGGCATTCCAGAACGTATATAACAGACGTAGGCAAAAAGGCTTGACGGATGACCATCGGACTAATGTCTACACAATGTGTGCCTGAAGATGGACGGTGTTAGCGAGACGACTTGGACACGTAGTGCGACGGCTGGTTTGAGGTTGCACGGGGAAAAAATATCCTGCAAGGACTGGAGGTGAGACTTTACCGAGCAGTGGGACAGTACAGGCTTAAAAAAGTCATGATCTATCTAGAGGTTTTGTCAAATATGTTGAGGTCGACTTCCAGTCTTACCACATGCAGCTGATTACCAGTATTTTAGATGAAGTGCCTGTCTGACGACTACAATCAGCCGTCCCCAACCCAGTTATCATGTTATACGTTACCACTTGGTAAGAGACTATGGTTATCAAACTTTTGGGCTTCTTTGGTTGTATAAAACTGTTATATACAAGTACAAACTGTTTTTGTGAAGTAAATGATTATAAAAAAATAACGTTGAGTCATCGTCTCTGCCTAGCCTTTTCCCAAATACACACATCAAAAAAAAAAAAATTGCGATCACTTTGAAAAATCTAAATCCTTTTGTTACGGTATATATTAGGATTTCTTCTTCTTTTTAGATTATTTATTTAAAAATATAGGTTTGGAATATAAAACAATAAAACAGTCCAATTGTTTTTCCATATAAAAAGGCTTTCAGTCCTAGCTTACGCTCCGTATCAGTAAAGTCCGCCGTCCGCGGCACATTCTCAGCGAACCCGATGATCCCACTACTCTCCTCCAGGAGAGTCGAAAAGAGACCAGTACAGTGAGAACAACACACAGACACAAATCGTACCGACCTCGCCGCCGAGGTCCGTCGTCGCGACCCCGGCTTAATAGTCCCTCCCGACCCTTGCATGAGCCAGCCCGCGATGCTGCGCCTGTAGCTTTAAATGAGCCCCTAAATAATTAAACCCAGATCCAGCATGTCCCTTGCTGCCCTCCCCCAGTGATCGCCTAAGCCGAGGTGCGAACCCCCCTCGGGGTTACCCTTAGGACTTTCGCTTTAGTTTTAATTTTTACTATGGCGATTTCTAAAAAGTTAAACTTTTTAGACCTCCAGCCGAAAATCCGTTTAAGTAGTCAGAATCTTTTCAGACTAACTACGAGATGTCCTACAAAAAAAAAATAAAAAAATTCTGAAATCTGATTTTGTTAATTTTAACGGAATTAAAATACGTTTACGCGGAAAGTTGTGATTTAAAAAATGCCAAGAAAATTATCAGAAGTTTTACGAGCAAGAATAGTAACTTTGAGGGAAGAAAGATACACCACGAGAGAAATAGTACGCAGAGTTGCTATATCCCAATCCTGTGTCGTGACCACGTTGCATAGGTACCATGGGATGGGTACTTTTGCTGACCGACCCCGCAGTGGTCGCCCAACTGTTTTGACTGCTGCCCTAAATATATTAGCTATATTAGATTGCTGGCAGCCCGTGACCCAACAATCAACGCTACTAAAATAATAACTGTGAAAGATCCAAAAATGACAGCTGGGACCAACGGCTTAACGTGCTTTCCGAGGCATGGAGGGGTCTTGGTATGGAAAGATGATCACCCATCCATGAACCAACCACGGCAAGCGTAGTTTCAGCTGATCGATCAATACGTGCGGTTGGTATTACTTAGCCACAAGCCCCCGGTTCTACTGTTTCAACGTTGAGTGTAAACCACAATTTACTATGCTATCTACAATGGTCACAAGATCAATATTGCGGTTTCCGAAGATACGGAACTTCTTTGTTTATATTCCGCGCATAATAAGCCTGTTACATAACATGTTTACTTCTGATTGTCAGTAATTACTATCCACTGGTACCTAACCTACCTAAAATAATTCTGGATGTAATGTAAGTAGTCATTCTGTTTTAGGGTCTACCGTTAATGGTTCTAACTAAACCGTTATAATTAATTTGTCCATCCTTTTGCTGGCTTATAAAACGAAATGTCTTCATTGTTATAGGCATTGTAGGCAGATACGAGATCTGCCAGGGTCGCGAGATTTGTTCAAAAGAGTTACCGTGGCCCTGGCTTGTAGGCAACTGAAGGAACACGATTGGGTTTTAGTCAAAAAAGAAGGCTGGTACGAGATATTCAATTTATTCATAAAGGTCTGACCTTAAGTGGTTAGGTTTTAATTGAAACCACATAATATGTACCTACCTACTTGGTTATGAAAGTTTGGCAGCTTAATCAACCTATAATGTTCCCACTGCTGGGACACAGGCGTCCCAGAGAGGACGCCTGTGTCCCAGCGAGAGGGTGTGGGCCATTCACCACGCGACCCCAGTGTGAATTTGCAAATGTCAGCAGTATTCGAATCAGCTGTAGGACATGCCAGTTCCCTCACGTTTTTCTTCACCGTTATGAGAGCTGTGTGTGGTAATGAAATATGTTACACAAAGTAAAGTGCCTGCTTGGGTTAGAACTCACGATTTACCCACTCGTAAGTCACGGCCGTTAACACTGGGCCTACAATGCTCTCGAGTAGTTTGGTAAGTAAGGTACTGAAAATAATAGCTATTCCTAATTTTATATTTGTTCTATTGTTGGTTGTGGATGTTCTTTGTTTCCTCGTTAGTTTAGCGATATCAAGCGCTACGCTGAACTCATGTTCGTAAGTTCTCTGACCAGAGTAGTAGGTTTAAAGATTTTTGTACATACATAGTCATAAATAGTTTAACTCCTTCAAAGTTTCAAATTTTATGGAATCGCATCGCGTTCAAAAGAAATATCTTTGCAGTACGGCTATCTGTGACGAATTTAAATACGCAATAAAACCTCAAATCAGCGTGGTGGTCCTTTTACGAGATGCTTCAAGGACAAGCAGGCTGGTTAACAATAAAATAACAAACCCTTTAAGATTGTACTTCTATGTTGTGCAACTCTGGAGGTTCGTAAAAGCTCCCGCAGACAATATTCTAGTAGAACATTTTCTATGAAAACTTAATAGAAATAGTTCTAGCAAAATCACGACGCACCGTTGCGTCTCAACTGTCTGCGGGAGCCATAAAATACGTAGTGCGGTCCAAGAGTTCTTAGCCTAACATAGAAGGGCAGATGGAAATTAAACAAAACTAATATTATTTTTCAATATACTCTCTCCCTTTATACATGTTTCAGAACGTCTGATTAATGCTTCTATGCCACTATAAAAATATGCTGAATCTTTACTATCAAAGTGGTCGTAAACAGCCTGTTTAATTTCATCATTGTTGTTAAATTTTTTCCCTCCCAAATCAGATTTTAATATTGAAAACAATAACTAGTCTGAGGGGGCCAGGTCAGGGCTATAAGGGGGATGATTTATCTCTGTGACGCCGCATTCCTTAACTGTAGACTTCGAAATCGTAGCAGTGTGGACTGGAGAATTGTCATGAAGCAATCGGACACCTCGAGTTATTTTTCCTCGTCTTTTTTTAAAAAATAATTTTCTGGCGTAACTGTCGTAGGAAGTCACTATAATATGCTGCGTTTACAACCGTGTTACTTTCCTTGAAATCGATGGGAAGGATTCCCTCACAGTCCCAAAAAAATTGTAGCCATGAGCTTCTTAACGCTTCGGGTGACCTTAGCTTTTTTTGGTGCCGGTTCTCCCTTTCTGTGCCATTCCATCGAGTCCCTTTTAGACGTCAGATCGTAGTAAAGAATCATAGTTTCATCACCCGTCACAATCGATTGAATAACTGCTTCCTGGTCATCGCGGCAAAGCACTAAAAATTCTTCACAACATTCAACACGTCGCTGCTTTTGGACTGCACTAATAATCCGTGGCACCCACAATGCACACATTTTTGTCATGTGTAAATGCTTGTGAAGAATTCTGAGAACACTTGTTTTTGAAAGTCCAGACTGTGCAGAAATTTCTTTTGTTTTAAATCTATGGTCACTCAGAACAATGTCTTCCACAAATTGAATATTTTCTGGGGTCGTCATTGTAACAGGGCCTCCTTCACGAGGATCATCTTCCAATGATTCTCTACCCCAACGAAACAGCTTAGACCACTTTTTTATTGTTGCATATGAAGGGCAAGAGTCACTGTAAACGGCCGTCAATCTTTCTTTTATTTACGTTGTCATTAGACCTTCTTTAGCTAAAAACTTTATAACAGCGCGATATTCAATTTTTATACAATTTGTGAAAATCACTCGTCTGCATGTATGTAAATCGCTCTCAAAACTAAATTACCAAATGGAACAAGTTGAAACTCAACACAGCGCATGTTGAGACTTGTACCTACTTTATGAAGGAAAACCCAAATTACGTTCTTTTTATTTTCTTGTGAGGCTAACAACTCATGGACCGCACTACGTAAATAGAATTTCTTTATCAAAGAAGTTACACTTTAATAAGATTTCTATCTTTCATGAACAACAATACTGTTTCACCAAAGAGCGTGGCATCACTGAAGCTGGTGGCACCATATTAAAAAACATTTTAATGTCTAGGAAGAATCGCGTGCCTGGGAAAAAAAGGGGTACTGTGTTAAATGTTACAACAAAATCCCTTGTGACATATTGCCATTGCAATCACAGGTTTAAAAGTCATTTTAAAAGTACACTTTGTTACAATTAGAATTATATCAAAGGAAAGAAAACAATCTGGTCTTGCTCCATAGGACAATCTAGAGTCTTAAACTGATTTCTAATATGATGGTAGAGTTTTTTTTACATATTCTGTAATTATTTTAACTCACACACTTACTTATAAGTTATTAAAATGTTAGGAAGTTCGTATACTTGCCTTTGCAATGTTTGTAAATATGTGAGCAACATGTATTGGATATACAAACTATGTGTATATGACGTGCTTATGAAGTAAATTTTTAATTTAAAATGTATATGTTCTTTAGTACTTTTGTCAAGTGAAATTGCTATCACTCTATAAATTTTCTCTAAACATATTTTTGCTACGATCTATTTCTCCCAGTCGTTTATTTTATCTTACAACATGTATCTTCTATCATATTATAATTTATCTGTCATTGCTTCATTTTCACTACTCTTACTTACGTAATTTTATTATTGATGCATCGTCTTCGAATATAATTATATAAAGTTGATACGACAGACGGGCTTTCCTTTAAACTGCCTATACTAGGTACCATGTATAAGCTCTGTACCAAAAATCAATTAAATAAGAGCAGTAGTTTAGTCGCAAATGATTTTTTAAGTTTTTGCCCCGTTTGAACACAATGTATCTTTTCTAACAGCTGATTATGTCTACACATAGGTCATTCACCTTAAAACGATAAATTTGAGTACAACCGACGAAGCGTTGTTGCCGTTGTGATGCAAGTCACAAGTACAACCAAATTTTTTCGGTAAAAGATGGCAATGCAAACACGGAAGCAATAAACACACACACTTGCACTTTCATTACGAGAGTGACAGACATAACAAAACATCCCGCGCGTAAAAGATATAGAAATAGGTCACTGTGTTGCTACTGCATCCTTGCGATTAGCGTCTAAAAACTTGTTTTGTCAGTTCGCTGACGCTATCCTTTGCAAACTCCCGCGCCGCTTTTGGTTGTCTCGAACTCGCGCGACAATTGTGATTTTGTTATTGTGATAGGACACTAAATAAGTTTAAGATAGACAGTATTTCTTTTTTTTTATTATGACAGGACACGTAATTTGGGATCATTATTATTATTTAGTGTTCGTTTTTTTTTTGTGATTGACTGTTTTTATTGTGATACGACACGACTGTTCCACGATCACGATCTCCAGATCTCACTCCCATGGATTTCTTTTTGTGGAGGGACATTAAAGGTGAAGTGTATGCCTCAAAGGTAAATACAATTGTTGAACTAAAAAATTGGGATATTTTAGCATTTCACAAATTAAAGTACTTAGCGACGGACAGTGATTTAATTAGAAAAATAAATAACAATATTCTCTGTCGGTATAATTTGTGCATTAATGTGAATGGAGGACACATCGAGGATTGAAAAATTTTGTGTTTTTGTTGTGATTGTTGTTGTACTTGTATTTCAAAACCTAACACAAAACCAGCGCAGGCAGTGGCGTAAACCACCGCCCGCGCCCCCGCCGCCACCCCAGCCGCCCGCTAACACGCCGCGCTGTCATATCAACTCTGTATAATATTGTATGCTAGTATTGAGAAACATTTTAAAAGAGTAACGATGGAGTTTCTTGCCCATTCTTCTCCATACAATTCTACTTTTTGGAAGGGCCGACTAGAATCATTTCTATTTTAATGTAAATTTGGACGTTAAAATGTGCTTTTTATGTGCCTAGTTGAAATAATTGCTTTGACTGTGCTGCATGGTGACAAGGCGTGCTGGCCGGTAAAGGACATTCGGTGTCTATTCCAGTAAATTCCAATGTAACACTAATGATCGACATATTTTATGGAAAGTCAACTGCGTTATTCACATTTTATCGTGGTGAACATTCGCTCTTAGCTCACATATCAAAAAGCATACCAGTTACTGAGAGAGCACATCTCTAAATCTTGACTGAGTGAAACTATATATTTACTAGCAGAAAACAAAGAGTTGTTCGATTTAACGACACCTCCATATCAACGATCCTGGTTTCCGCCCAAGGTAACATATTTTTTATATATTATAAGTCAAGGTGGATTTATAAACGAACAAACCTGGTTTTTAGTAAAGGAGAAACGAATACCACACCACATTAATCATAGAATGTAAAAAAAACATTTCATATTACGGTTTCTGCACACATCTGCAGTCACAATGCGGTTGCGGTTTGGAACTGCATGAAGGAGCCGCTGCCGAAATGTTTTCCGTTTTAATTACTAGCAATCTTCTACTGGTATAAAATTTTAAATAAATTTCTACGCCAATTTCAGGAATTTTACGGACGTAATATTTTACACAAGTGAGGGTAGGCTTTTTTATGTTACTAAACATCAATTTACAACAAACACAGCGGAATTATATCGGCTTTAAATTCTGGCCAAAAAAAGGAAACAAAAGTGCGAAGGCAAAAAATGCTAATCGTGTTAGCAATTTTGTATCTAATATTCACGGCGATTTGGCGTTTTTGTCAAACCGAGGTCAGTAGTAGGCCCTGAAAACATCCCCATAACCACGAAAGCATGATAAAATTATTTGCTACGTGCCTGAAATATTACTATAACTGTTGTGGTGTATTGTATTAAAACAGGAAATTATTAACCTCATAAATAAAACTGGTCGCCTCGATTACGCAAAAGTTGAAAATAATAAAACGTCGAACGTGATCTGACTAGCGTAAGACGACAGCTGGTTACCTTGTTTATTACTAGAGGAACGACCTTGCTGTAGAAACATGGTTTAAAGCCGTCTGGAAAAATAGAGGCTGTCCCATGTTGGGCGCCAAAACGAATTTGTTGTTGGGTAAAAGAAATTGATATTTCATAGCTTTTAGTAGCTTTAGTATCTCAAGGCTAATTTATCGCTATGCTAAATTTTGGTATGTCAATGGCGTTGTTATGATTGTCTACGCCCGTTCAAGGTTTTGCTTTCATTGAGTAGGGTATTAGTCACGTCAATTGCTTACAGCATATGCATAATCAGCCTCTAATGTTCCCGCTGCTGAGCCACAAGACTCTTCTATTTGAGAGGGAGTGGGCCATCTAACATGCGGGCCCAGTGCAGGTTGGTAGATGACACATTATGTCTTGGAATTTTCAGTTCTAGAACATTGCTTGTGTTTTCCTTCCCCGTTTTGAAAGTAGTGATGAAGTAATTATAATACATTTAGTCTGCGTGCGCAAACCTACAACATACATCTCGTAAGTCACGGCCGTTGCCACTGAGCCACCACTGCTCCTGTATAATATATACTTATTGTGAATTATAAATCATTAATAGTGCTATATTGAATAATTGCATAGAACGCAAGTGTGCACATTCGCTCCTCCACCAGAATGTGAGCCAGTTTACGTTTAGATCTCATTAGAGACACCCCGGTATTGAATATATATTGTTATTAACTTTTACTAACATGGACTGTGAATATTGTCTAAAATAAAGGTTGTATTATTATAACAACTATCTTAACTGCCATTTACTTCAGTTAGTGAAAGTAATGGAAAATTTACACAGATATGGCGCTATTGAAATAATCTACCTAATCCTAACTTCGGCAAATATACCTTCCAAGCCAAATATCAAAGATGTTATCTCGTTATTCCATTGTAGTTAAAGTTCCTCGGTTACGCAAACAAACTTATTGAACAGATACGCAGACTGAATATTCAATACGCAAGACAAACTTCTCCGCAGGTTTTCGCAGAAACTCGAGGTCAATGATACCTTACCGCAAATATAGAACTATTTTTATTGAATGAAATAGCTATTGCCGCGAATTCGCTTCAGGTAAGTTTGCTCATACATCGACTAATTTTAAAGAGATAGTATTTAATTTCCTGTAGGGGAACTTTTTATTAAATGAAAATATAACTGGCTTCAAAATAAATAGAACTACACAAAGAAATATTATAATTTCGGAAGTCGGTAGCAAAAATAATAAAACACACAACCAAACACCCACTGACTTCCGAAATAAAATGTTTTTTTTTATGATAAGATAAGGTCATGTATTTAATTTGTTAAAACATGGTATACATAGGTGTTGTTATAAAAACCTGATCATACATGTTTAGCTTACAAATAAAGCATGCAAATTTAGGTGAATAATAAAATATGAATTTAAATACTTTTGTGTCCAAAAAAATCCTTAATATTATAGAAATTATTTTCATTCAGCCATTCATATAATTTAATTTTGAATAATCTGCAATTTAATATTATTAATACATTTGGTAACACGTACACACATAGCCAGGCAGCTTTTATTATATTTTGCTAACCTAGGGAGCTTGTCTAGTACAAGTTTAAGTTGGTCACGCCGACTTCGAGAATTTATTTCTTATGCTGTTTTGAATTATTGTTTATATTTCCTAAGAAATGTTACATGCTTCATACAAATATAATGAAAGTAACGGTAGCAAACCAACCTTTTTAAATAAAGGTTGACATGATTCATCAGATGGAATCCCATATATGTCTTGTAAACATTTCTTTTGGGCGACAAATGCTCTATTGTAGTCAGTACTATTTCCCCACATAATTAATCCATACCGCAACGAGGACTCAACATATGCACGGTATGACATCACAGTCGTTTTTATGTTTGTTACCTTTCTAATCTGTCTGAGGGCGTATATAGGTAATAGGTAATAGGTAGAACGGGCTGGTGTCCGCAACTCCACGTTTGAGCGCGTATTTTGCGTACGGGTGGGAAATCGGTTATTCGATCCACCCCAGCTCCTCGAGAAAGGCCAGCAACGTCTTGATGTTGCTGACTATCTCACGTAGGGTACCTGGGTTACCGAAGTACTTGGCCCTGTATGTGGCGATCGCCGGGCAGTTTAGAAGCACGTGCGCTGCTGTCTCGTCGTCCTCAATGCAGGCTCTGCACAGCGGACTGTCTGTAGCTCCTATGACAAATAGATGTTTATTAAACGACCCATGGCCAGTTATTGCTGCTGTAACCATACGCAGCTGTCGTTTGTCTAGCCGGAGGACCTGTTTTGTGAGGCGGGCATCGATGGCAGGTAATGCTTCCTTGGCCTGCCTGCACTCACTTTGGTCGACCCATAGCTTAAAGTGTTGATCCCTGGTACGTTTCCTTACCAGAGAGCGTAGGAACCCAAAGGGGAGTGGCGCGATTGGTTCTGGTCCCACCGGTGTCATGCTCGACCCCCTTCTGGCTAGTTCATCGGCGGCATCATTACCTAGCGAACCGCTGTGTCCTTTTATCCACTGAATGGTTATATTATTGAGGCTACCCACCTGGTTGAGGCGCTGGTGGCACTCGTATATTAGCCCAGAGTCAATCGAGTGACTATCCAGCGCTTGCAGAACAGCCATACTGTCTGAGAGTATGCGGATCGAGTGGTCTATAACCGCCCTGGCCATGATGGCTGAGGCGGCAAGAGTGATCCCAATGCATTCCG
Organism: Aporophyla nigra; assembly: GCA_947507805.1. Lineage (NCBI taxonomy): Eukaryota > Metazoa > Arthropoda > Insecta > Lepidoptera > Noctuidae > Aporophyla > Aporophyla nigra. The sequence continues at coordinate 20,685,020 of OX382296.1, forward strand.
CCTGGAACACTGTGTTGTGGACTCCTAATGGTGTGGCTATATGTATGTTGAAGTCCTGCGAGAAGACTCCAGCACCTGTGCCACTGTCTGTTTTTGATCCGTCCGTGAAGATGCGCAGCTCAATGGGGCGCAAACCTTCACACCGGCGATCTTCGTGAAGCTGGATTCTGTATTTTTTATCAAATATGAATTGTTTAGGCACCCGGTCAATTATAGCTTTTGTAATGGGGAACTCATTGTTGAGTTCCTTAAGCAGCGCGGTGTGATGTGTGTCTCTCTTCCTCCAGAGGTTAGTTGTGTTCAGACGCGCTGCCGCCATCGTGGCTTCCTGCTGTATGAACAGGTGAAGCGGTGGTAGTCCCAGCATGGCTTCCATGGCTGCAGTCGGAGTAGTCCTCATGCAGCCCGTGACCGCCATGCAGGCTAGTCTTTGCGTGCGTTGAAGTTTGTTGCAGCCTGTAATAAGCTTGGTGCGGGGCCACCAGACCACGGCCCCGTAGGTGATCATGGGTCGGATCACTGCGGTGTACAGCCAAAGTATGATTTTGGGGGATAGGCCCCACCTCTTACCTATCATTTTCCTGCATTGCCAGAATGTGATGCAGGCCCTGTTTAGTTTGCTGTCTAAATGACTACTCCAGTTTAGCTTACTGTCAAGAATGACCCCGAGATACTTGACTTCGTTGGCCAACTGAAGTTCTGTATTGAACAATTTCGGTAGGCGGAAGGGGCCTAAAGCTCGTTTATGGGTGAACATGACTAGCTCAGTTTTGGTGGGGTTCACTGAGAGGTCATATTCACTGCACCATTTCTCTACGATACGTAGTGCTTGTTGGGTAAGGTTAAAGATCGTGCTCGTCACCTTCCCTGAGACAAGGATGGCGAGGTCGTCCGCATAACCTATTGTGTAGTAGTGATTGGCATTGAGTCTGGCGATTAATTCGTTAATCACCAAATTCCATAGAAGGGGTGACAGCACCCCTCCTTGGGGGCAGCCTCTGGCAATCATGGCCAGCTGCTGCTCATCCTCTAGGCGAACCACGCGCTTGCTTAACATGTTTGTGATCCAGTCTATGAGTACCTGTTCAACTCCATGTCTGGAGAGGGCGCTGCTGATGCTGGAGAAGTTTGTTTTGTCGAAGGCTCCTTCAATGTCTATGAAAGTACCCAGGCAGGTCCCTTTCTGATGAATCGCTTCTTCTATCTGGCTAACTACCAGATGAAGCGCCGATTTGGTGGACTTACCCGAGCTGTATGCATGTTGATTACCGTGCAACGGTAGGGCTTTCAGAGCGCCGTCCCTCAGCTCCCGGTCGCACAGCCTTTCCAGGGTCTTTAGAAGGAAAGAGGTCAGGCTGATTGGTCTGTGGGATTTGGCGTTTGTGTAGTCACCCTTACCTGGTTTAGAGATGAATATTACTTTCACTTCCCTCCATCCTTTGGGAACGTATCTAAAGGCCAGGCACGCTCTCATTAAAGGCACCAGTCTTTCTGCGATGAGGGTTCCACCCCACTGTAGTAGGGCGGGAAACACCCCATCCGGGCCAGCGACCTTAAATGGATGGAAACTCCGGATGGCCCATTGAAGTTTCTCTAGCGTGATTACCTTGCCAGCATAAAACCAGTCATTGTCTGATGGTGTTTGAGTTGCATCTTGCCAGTCGATTGCTTGCGAGAAAATACATCCCGGGAAGTGTGTTTCGATAAGGACGCGTCTCGTTTCTTCTGGCGAGGATGTGAGAGTGTTGTCTGGCTTGCGAAGGGTTGTTGGCCCCGGTGTAGTCTGAGGGCGTATACAAATTTATTTATTTTATTACAGACATTATCGACCTGTGCTTTTCAGTCTAAATGTTCGTCAATAACTACTCCTAAAAACTTAGTATTTGTCACTTGTGTAATTTGTGGTATGTCCATTTTAAAATTAAATTTATTTTGATGAGATATACAGATTTTGTAAGATTAATAGATAAATTATTGCTATTTAAGTAATTAATTAGATTGTCTATTGTAGTATTTATTATGTCTTTGTAGTGCATTTTTAAGTAGGATGTTTTTAGTCTCAGTAATTGTAGTTCGCAATGGAGTCTTTTTTTTGTGGGAATTGAAGTTATCAAATGACGTCTCCCGCTCTGGGCGGAGTAGAAGACGTGAGAGTGCCAGACTTTTACTGACTAAAATCCACCCGTGTTCTTCCAGTTGCCTAAATGCCAGGGCCAAGGTAACTTTTTGTTTTGGTACAAGGTTTGTCTCTTTTGTTTTAGTTAATTCGATTATGTATGTATATGTATTTATGTGTCTTATGTTTATAATATATAGTGAGGTATATATATTAAAATTATGATTTAAATAGGTTAAGCGTTTATATTTATATATCCTCATACTCATTGCACCTACCAATGTATGTCTCTGCATCACCCAAAGGTTGACGGGTAGGAAATGCCTATGGCATTAAGTCCGCCTCTGTACATTTATGTGCTAGAAGTATTAAATAAATAACTCTTTCTAACATATCTTACGACCCTGGCAGGCAGTTCTGGAGTCTAAGACTAGTCTTAAAGAAAATGTAAAGATAAATAAAGGATTTTACAAAAGCCTCAAAACCCGTCGTATATCAAGTAATTGGAGTAAACGTAAACTTAGGGAAAAGGGAATCGTGACACGAGACGAGACCCTGAGGCTTGTTAAATATAATTTGGAATGTAATGCCTTATGTTTTTAAAAACATGAATGTGATTATTATAAATTAATATGTGTTATTACCTAATTTAGCCTCCCAGCGGGTTGGCCTCGGCATGAATTTGGACAAGAAGAAAGTCATGTTCAATTGTGCGAGTCTTGCCGAGTCCAATCCGCATCGAGGGTTCGTTTCTCGAAGTTGTGAAGGATTATGTCTACTTAGGCCAAGTCATCCAGGTCGGTAGACACAACTTCGAAAAGTAAACCGATAGAAGGATCCAGTTAGGTTGGGCAGCATTTGGAAAACTTTGTCAAGTCTTCACGTCACCTATCCTAAAATGTCTGAAGACTAAGGTCTTCAACCAGTGCGTCCTGCCCGTAATGACATACGGTGCCAAAAGGTGGACACTGACGGTTGGGCTGGTTCACAAATTCAAGGTTGCTCAGCGCGCTATGTAGCGGACTATGCTCGGAGTCTCTTTGAAGGATAAAATCAGAAACGAAATTATCCGGAAAAGAACTGGAGTTACCGACGTAGTTCGCAGAGTAAGCAAGCTGAAGTGGCAGTGGACTGGCCATGTCTGTCGAAGGATCGATGGCCGGTGGAGCAGACGAGTCCTCGAGTGGAGACCGCGTATCGGCAAGAGTAGTGTGGGACGCCCCCCAGCTAGATGGACCGACGACCTTAGGAAAGTGGCTGGGGTAGACTGGATGCGGAAGGCGGAGGACAGGGTGTTGTGGCGCAACATTGGAGAGGCCTATGTCCAGCAGTGGACTGCGACAGGCTGAGTTGATTGATTACCTAATTTAAGGTACTAATTTGTGTTATTTCCCACATGATAAATTACTGGGCAGGCAGAAATTAGTGGAATGGCTGGGGTTAACCAGTTAATAAATCAACATTTTGCTAATTCAACGAATGCACAAAAGCAGTGGTGGTCCAATGGCAACAGCCGCGACTTACAAGTGGTCATGAGTTCGAACCCAAGCAGGCGTTTTACTTTTGTAAATTATTTCGTCACCACTGCTCTCAAAACGGTGAAGGAAAACATCGTGAGGAAACCGGTATGCCTTAGAACAAAAAATTTGAAGACTTGAGACATCTACCAACCCGTACTAGGCCCGAGTGGTGGATTATGGCCCACTCCCTCTCACCGAAAGGAGGCCTGTGTTCCAACAGTGGGAACATTATAGGCTGCTGATTTTGGCGAATGCACCTCAAATAATAATATAATAATAATATCTTAGGACAACCAACACACCGTTATCTGATCCCAAACTAGGCAGAGCCTGTACTATGCACTTGAGCGCCTCATTTTCCGCAATTTTCCGGCCGACCGCAAATATTATTTGACCACATCCGAATCCGATCACATACACATCCGTAGTTCGTAAATTAAAATCACAATTGTGTACCAATATAAAATATACAGTTAAAAAGCTGAAATAAATGAGATTTAAAAAAAAAATATTTTGAGGGTAGATGTTAGTTAAGTTCGTTCTGGGTACTACAGTCCCCCGTGGCGGTCAGATAAATTACACTCAGACACAGGACAACTTTTTCTAAATAATTGGTATCAAAGTTTATGTGCGTAGATAATATTTCTATTTAAGTTTTTTTTTTTTTTTGTTTTTCCATTATTGTGGACCTTTTGTTGTAATAAATAAATATTAAACACTAGCTTTTGCCTGCGGCTTCGCCCGCGTGGATGTCGGAAATTAACGCAGGACGACGTACTACTGCGGTAAGAATGTATTAATCCAGGTTATATAGGTAATATAAACTCTGTGTGCCATTTTCGATCCAGATCCATTCAGCCATTTTTGCGTGATTGAGAAACAATCACCCAATCATAAATATTTTCACATAATTTATAGTATTAGTAGTAAGTAGGATTATAATTCATACATAGTTTATGAGAATATCATGTGTGTAAATAAAACTAATAGTATTCAGAGTAAGAGTAAGAAGACTGCGGCATAGGGATTCGTTTAGTTGAATATAAGTCTTCCTGGTTTTTCTTAACGCTCGTATTCTACCTATACAGACACACAATCATTTACCGGACACCAAATCGATCATAGGAATTATAGGAACAGTACTTTTGCCAGTGGCTTCGCCCGTACAGCTGTCGGAAAATATCACCTGGGAACCTACTACCGGGATAAAGTATCATATATGGTAAGTATCTAGGATAACCAAAAATCCAAATCCATCCAAAAATCTAAACATCTAAGCCATACTTCGCGGTATGTTACTTGGAATAATACTATTAGGTTTATTTTGAGTATAACGAACACACATGATATTCGCATTTACTATGAAGCCTAAGTATCTAATATGAATTACAATCCTACTAACCCTGCACTACCCGACCGCTACCAACCCGTACCTACGGCCTGCCAGCCGCTCCGCCCCCGCTTTTTAAATCTCTTATATCTTCTAAGATATTCATTTAAATTGCATGCTGTAAAGGGCCATATTGATCTATATTAAATGCACAATATATTTAAGGTACTTAATTGGATAAGGATTAATGCTATATTGCTTAAAATCGCTTCGTAAATAAGCCATTATTTCTCGTAAAAAGTAAAGGATAAAAAATGGTTATTGTGGATTATCCCTAAGAGATAGACATATACCATTGCGGACTTTTTTGTAGACCTTTTTAAGGTGTACAATACTGTAGTACATTATTTTGATCAATTTTGTATGGTTCAGCCAGCGTTCGCCATGTAAGCGCAAAAAAATGAGTTTATTTGTGACATCACATTAGAAATTTCTTAAATTATCAGCGTTTCTTTACTATATTATGCATGTTATATACATATAAACCTTTCTCTTGAATCACTCTATACTTCCCTACAACCTTTCATCCCCCTTTTCAACCCCTTAGAACCCCTTTTCCGCAATAAAAAGTAGCCTATGTCCTTTCTCAGGCTCTAAACTATCTGTGTACCAAATTTCATTTAAATCGGTTCAGTAGTTTTAGCAGGAAAGCGAGACAGACAGACAGACAGACCAACAGACAGACAGACAGAGTTACTTTTGCATTTATAATATTAGTGTGGATAGTGTAATAGTGTATAGTGTGGATTGATTCATCAAGTTTCAACAGTTTGTTGTTGTTATAAATTTGGAAAAGTTTTTAAAGTATTAGGTACCCAATGAATGCCAATCTGAATCAAGACGGATTCTGAGAATTTTTCAAAAATAAATGATAATTGGGTTTTCTTGAATCCCTTGGTTATTGAATGCTTAATTATTGCAAATGTCCTCCCATTCCATCAAATCATGTCTTGGAAAGAATTCGTCATAATTATCAAGAGCCAACCTTCCTTATTTTGGAGTTGGTTAAAATTTGTGACATTTTGCATACGTTTGAGCGTTGAGTAAATATCACAAGCATCAAACAATTGCTGTTATCCTGCATATATTATTTCTTCTATCCTATATTTGCAGTCGCAAGTTAAGTCTGGTTTGCTATCAAACACGTGTCAGAATTTAGATCAATATTAAACCAAGGCTTGTACTGTGTGAATGTATTATTTGATGTCCCACTATAGGGCAAGGGCGTTTCAATATATGAAAATATTGACAGACTAAGAAAGCACGACGACAGAAAACTATGCTGACTCAAGACAAGTTGGTGAATTATGAGAAGTGATCGGATATTTGGATGCATATTTACCTAATGTTACTATTTAGCTGTGAAAGCACGGAAGCGGCTTCGTATTTTTTATTAAAGCCGGGTTCCTTGGATCATATTTATTTAAAATTAATGTTTAACCCCAGATGCAAATAAGTATGTATGGAGAGTGGTATGTGATTGTTAAAACAACACACAAATCACGGTAAAAACGCGCTTTCCATATTAGCCAACATTTCAACTTTAGGTGAATATCCGAATATCCGATCTCTAATTATGAGTGATATTACCTAACCGTGGAAATCTTAAATCGCTAATTTCAGTTTTGTAACTTTTGAAATGATGTGCTAAAACAATTAAGTGTCTGATATCTACAGAATATTCCCGGATATTTCTACTCAGGCGGATTTCATACAACATGGCGCGTAAAAATAAAGAACGAAAGAACAGAGAAACGGCGCATGATACGGGAAGCCCCACGCGGTAGTTTTTTTATTAAATATGTATGTAGAAATCACGCGCCCACGCTTGTTCCCCCAAAGCGTGGTGAGTGGTATTTTGAGATACGCTTAGTTGTACCCTTGACCGGGTACAAAGTTCAAGATTCCATAAAAACTAGGCATAGGATTGTTATCTTTCCAAACCTTTATTTGAACAGCCTTCTTCAATTGACCGTGTTATAGCCATTTTATACAACTGTACCTATTCCGGGATAATATAAATTGGTAGTCAATTTGCTTATTCCCTTTATAATGAACATCGATAAAACGTAATTTTGTGTAGTAAATGGGCATTGGAAACCAATAAAATAGTGCGTAGTGATAGAAGCCGTTTACCAACTTCTCGCACATTTTATTGCTAGGACCACCAAATTTCATGGCTCAATTTAAAGTTTTCGAAAATGAGTACCTATTTGGTCTTTTATAGCAGTTCGAACAATGTTTTAGCTTGTTTAAACTTGTAACGGTTACTCTAGAGTTGTTATTGCTGTTGTACGAACAACTAGTAAAAAAACATCGCTGGTGCGGAATTTACTACCTACTTTCCGATTCAAGGTCTCCTTAAGATGTTAAACTTAATCAGGTTTATAGAGAGTAAGTTTTAGTGGTAGTTAAAGTTCTTGTACTTGACTTTTGTAAAACAATTTGGATTTGAGAGCAACTATAGGTACGCGAAGCATCACCGTCGCCGCTTTCCGCCCACTTCCGACGATTAATTTGACGAGAAGTGAGTAGAGCTAGCAACTAAAATCGAGTTGGCGAGCAACGAGCAGCATGTGAGCGCCGGCGACGAGCGATGACTTGCTGGTCTGGGTCAAGCGTGAGACTCTGAACGAGTGTTCTGCGCGCTAAGCGAGTGGCTCTGAGCGAGTACTCTCTTTTATTATAGCTCTTGCCGTTACAAGAAACAGGTACTTAACGGGTGGTGTGAAAAGTTAGCTTTCAGCTATTCATAATTATGTTCATTTGCATTTAATTTACATTAACGGGACCTACAATATTTTTTAAGTTCTTTGGGCGGAAAAATAATCGATAGCTGCTAGTAGCTACTTCGTCGGCGGTGGGAAAGGTACACACGCCAGCACAGTAGCTTACTACCCAAAACTGTCAAATTTTCCCAATCAATCTACAATCTTATACTTTAGCTATAAAGTTGAAAACCTATTATAGAAATTTGACAGATTGTAGTAGCTTTTTGTGCTGGCGTCCGTGTTTCTATTCACAAAACAACGACGAAAATAACACGAGATATATTTCCAATCTGGTAATCACTATAAAAAGGTTACCCACTTCCCTAAAAATAAATGTTAAGTCATTTCGTTTTATTATATTCAGGTGAAAAGACTACTCTGAGAGAACCAATCTCCAATGATTACAATTGATGGGTGGCCGAAACGGTTTGAACTTTCAATTCCAATAATCCAGATTCGATTTAAGAAGTCAACAGTGATATTCAAATATTGAGTATGTTTTTACTGAGAACAACCGTTTTATCGTCAACAGCCATTTACTTTGAAGTGTTGATTAAATTCCTTCAAAAAACTGCTCGACTGGAAATTCAATGTCAATAGGGCAAAGGATTTAGATTTTACAAAGATGCATGGATCGATGTCATTGACCGTTCATATGCATCCAGCGTGGTGCATGATATTTCATTTATTGGAAGACTTTCGTCATTCTTTCCCTTGCCATTTTCCCACTTTATTTGAGATCGGCGCAACACGTCCCTTTCTTCCAAGCAAATTCAGTAGTAAGCCTTTATCTGGCTGTAACATCTTTCACGCAAGCGATCGTTCATTGATCGTTCATCGATTAACACTAGAAGCGCGGAACATACCGACTGAGTTGCAATTACTTAGTTGAAGTCTCGTATAAACAATAAATAATAATAATCATCATATTTGATGAAAAGTCATAAAAAGTTACGATTATATGCATAATAAAATATTAATTAGAGCAGGAAGAACATCGAAATGGGTCAAATTTGGGACGCCCGCAATTCTAGTGTTAATGTTTCAAAGTGATAAATATCCACTGGTCAACGTGTATTGACTGAAATAAAGTTGTAGTTCGTGCATTATTTACATGAGCATCATCATAAACAGCCTATATTGTTCCATTAGCTGGAAAATAGACCTCCCCATTGTTGGAGGAAGTGGGCCATAATCCAGCACGCGGGCCCAGTGCGGGAAGGCGGATGTCACATGTCTTCGTTTTTTTTTTGGTATCAGGACATGCCGGATTCCTCACGATGTTTTCCATCACAGTTTTGAGGGTAGTAGTGATGTTATAGTTTGTACAAAGTAAAGGGCGTGCTTGGCTTTGACCTCACAACTACAGCTCGTAGCCATTACCACTGGGCCACACAGCTCTCTAACAACTGCTCTTGTAACAAATCCCTTAAGCCCTATTTAAGCAAATTTCTTGCATGTGTTATACAACAAAATTGAAGGACCAAATTACTTGTAGATATCATCTTTTCACTTTTTAAATGATGCAACTTTTTGTTAAATGATAAATGATTTTAGTTCTGTAAGTAGGTTTGTACAAACACTTGTACAGGTTTATTAAATATTTTTATAAACTAGATGAGGTCGGCGTTTCCTGCCTGACTACAGGTCAAAGAGTACTTCCTATCATCGATGCCTGCCTCACGAAACAAGTTCTGAGTCTAAACAAACAACAGCTGCGTACAGTTCAACAGCTACAACTGACCAAGGGTTGTTAATGAACACCTCATTATCATAGAAGTAACAGACAGTCCGCTGTGCAGGGCCTACATGGAGCACGACGAGACATCAGCGTTAGTTGCAGCTAAACTGCCCGGTGATCGCCACATATAGGGCTAAATACTTCGGTAACCCAGGTAGCCTACGTGATATTGTCAGCAACACTTCTTCCTCGAGGAGCTGGGGTTGATCGAATAACCGATTTCCCACCCGTAAACAAAATACCCGCTCTAACGTAGAGTTGCGGACACCAGCCCGTTCTACCTAATACCTAGGTTAATAAAGTCTTGTAGAGTTATGGGTTTGGTTTACGTTGTATTCACGCTTTTATTTTACCGAAAATAAATAATGGATTTTAGAACAGAGGCTCACTCCGTTTGCTTGTCAAATTTCAATATTTTGAATTACGTACATTATCTATTCGAAAATAAATAACCTTTACATGTATCGACGAACCGATTGAAAACTGTATTTGAATGCAATATCATTCAGATACAGTTTTCAATTGGTTCAGATTCTGGCAAATGATATCAATTTCAAATATAAATTCATTTGATGTTTGATATATTTAAATTAAAACTTGCTTTTGATATTTGAATCTGTTTGTTTCCAAAACAAAAAATAAGTCTTACATGAGCAGTATGTGGTGACGATATAATTTAATAAAATAACCAGAATATATTACAGTTTCTATCTACATAATAATGGAACAATAATAATATCAGCCTGTGTTTATTTGTTCAGAACTAGCTATGCCGGCGGCTTCACATGCGTGGTTGCCAGAAATTATACCACGATGCTAGGACAGAAAGAAACCCATATTACATCTCATCAACTATCTGGCAGTCAACTAATTAGTTCAGCCACAAGACGTCCACTGCTGGACATAGACCTCCCCCATTTTGGGGGTTTAGCCATAATCGCCACGCTTAGCAGGTGGGTTGGCAATCGCAGTATGATGGTAAAATACAAAGAGAACGCTGTTGCCCATTCTCCAATAAGTCTCTTAGTCGCCTATTACGACACCCAGGGGAAGAAATCGGATAGTGCTATTATTTGCGTCCGGCACCACACGGAACCAGGTAAGTCGCGGCAGTCAGGTTAGTCTTGTCAAAATTGTTCCAGCTGTTTTAGAGATTAGCCGGAACAAGCAGACTGACAGACGATAAAATTAAAAATAGATTTTTTGTTCTAAGTTTCATACAGACTTTCTTTATGATTTCATTTAGTGAAAAGACATACTTACATTTTATTTATTTTTATGTTTATGTATGTACGAGTATGTATATAAATGAAAATATAAGCACACCAAAAGCAATGTCCCTTAATTAAACAAAAAATAAATAACATTTATAATTGGCATTTCAGCAACCATGCAAATAAGAGGTATGCTGTCATTGCCATTTCGGTAACCATGCAGATAACAGATATCCTGCCATTTACAATTATAAATATTACAGACACAACAAAAAAAAAATCTGCAACACTTAAAAGTAAACGAATTTAGGCTTCATAGGCGTGCGCTGTTTACACTGCTACCATAGGGAACGTTCATATGAAGTGAAACTCATAGACAACATATATCATCTTCGTTTTAGAAGCCCTTGCTGTCCACGGGATTCTTCTTGCGCTCAAAGGCTCAGTCATTTCAATATGTGTTCACTTGAATACCAAAGACGGACCAGATTCTTCTCTATAAAATCGTAAATGGTTCCCTAAATGTTCCCGATCTTATGACGGAATTAACACGTTAACTGCCATGGCTAAAATCAGAAAAAAGTAAAAAAAAAAATAGATACATTATTTATTCCAAAAACATGGCCGCCAGGCAGCAACGACATGTTCAGATTTTGTATGTGTTGTCGATCATATAGGTCGACAAGGCCTGAATGGAACAAAAAGTGTCGGACACATAGTCCGACATGGCAGTTAATGTGTTAATTAATATAGCTGTACCTGGACAGAAACTTGTGCGTTCTGGTCGCGAAACCATTATCTCTGCCACAACTGGAAGTTACCGCACCTATGATAATCGGTTACTGTGTATTTTAAAATCGCCACACCATCCAATAGCATCGACATCTTCTCTAACCCTAAAGGACTAGAGAAGAGGGTATCCTATTTGTCATATACGTCAAATCGGGTCGAGACTTATAACCGGCTCAGAGTCTCGAATTGTCTGTGCGACACGAGATGCCTTAAATTATGATTGTTTTAACTTCCATGCCCTTTGTTGTCAGCCTATTTTTGTAGTTTAAAAAAAAAAGATTTTTGTATTCCTGATCGTATTTAGGTATGTAATTTTGTCTCTTTTGCTTTTTATAAATTTGCAATTCAACTAACTATATCTTGTACGTCCTTTTAATTGGTCTGCTAGTGCTGTGCACTGTGTTGGTGACTAATTCACAATTCCTTAAATCGTATGTGATTTTTGTTAGTGTAGTGAAAGTCGTAAAAGTGCTTTAACAATAAATAAATAAAAGTTTTATTCAAAATAATGTGCACTATTGAAAATAAATTCTCACATAATTTATTTCCATTGTTCATAAATATTATCTATGACCTAGAAAAATATACTAGTAGATATACCGTCCAACAACAAGGCCTTTTCTTACAATATAAGTACAAGTCTAAGCTATATCACAAGTCATTTTCAAGTCGGTTTACAGATAAGTGCATTATAATAAAATTCCCAAAAAAATGCCTGACAAAAAATTGTTCATAAAAAAATCTTAAGTAACAATACCATAATTATACCAGTACCAATATTTTTTCATGACATGATATGTGTTTTTGTAGATTATTAACGCCTATGGACCTAAGGAAAGGATGTAACTGATCCTCAAAAAACTTAATGACCTATGATGGATGCTTTTTTAAATGATATACCTCTAAAATCTTTTTGCGCTTCCTTTGATGCACTTATTGAATGTTTAAAAGTCTATGGTATTAACATTCTTGCTTTTTCTTATAGTTGATTCACGCTGCATCCAAATTGCTTGCAGTTACATGGCAATGTAGGGCTTTTAGGACCAAAAAATAGGAATTAATTAAGGTTTACAAATAAATCCACAAGCATTATATTAGAGTGTTCGGTAATATTTTTAGTAAAATGAAATGGAAATTATTTGAGCCCTTAATTTAATACAAAACACAACCACGTGTATCGTATCTACATTTAGAACCCCTTGCTTTATGCGAGGACGAAATTAACTATAAATTCGGAAGGTGCTCCAAACCGCACCTGTTACGTACCCCAAAGCTATTCAACACAGAACAAAGGACCAAACGGAGACATGTTCCCTACTATTTCAACTTTGAACTCATTATTACGACCCTTGCCTTCCTTATAATATGTCAAGTTTTGACCTGAACTTTGTTTGTTTATAAATTTTCACCACTGGTATATTTATTTTTACGAAATATGTTTTCATAGGAATAAGCTACTGTGAAAGTTTAATAGTAGACTAAATTTTGCCCAAACCATCCCCCGCGTTAAGTCCGGAAAGTATGCCACGGAAATAAAAAGTATGCTATGTCCTTATTTAATTTAATTTATTTATTTATTCAGTTTCGGACAACAATAAAATCCATCTTGTTAGTGAAAAAATAACTTATAACTAATGTTAGTAATACAACACACAAACAATATTGGCAACACATAATGAATTAAGTTTCAGGGCCGGTTGTGCAGAGAATGATCAAGCAAGAGAACAGCTACCTAGTTGACCATCCTCTCCACAAAATGCCTCAGAACAGGGGAGTAAGGACTCTCCGCCACTGTTTTCAGGATACTATTGTTACTGACCCGCGTCCGATGCATCAGTGAAGCAACTTTTTTGCGTATCAGGGCGTGGAACCCGTCAGTTCGGTGTTGCGTAAACATCTCCGATGCACTACAGAAACGGGGCAGTCCCAATAGCATCCTAAAAACATTATTATATTGGACGCGTAAGGCATCTAGCGATCTTTTGGCGTAGCTGACCCATAGACCCCCCGCGTACAAACCCTGACAGAAAGCCTTGAATAGGGTGATTTTGACTGGGTCACTACAACGGGAGAATCTACGGGCCAACATATTACCTCGGACCGCTAGTGCCCTACGTTCCCTCTCAATGTCTACACTCTCCTTAAGGTCGTCGGCAAGCATGTGCCCCAAGTATTTAAACTGTTCCACTTTGTTAATGCTCATGCCATTTAGGGTGAAATTAGGAGTATGGTTAGGGCACTTGCCTGCGGCCTTAAAGACCATGTATTCGCATTTTCTGACATTATAAACCAGACCATGCGTACTGGCGTACTTCTCACAAACCTTCAGCATATCTCTGATAGACCCCTCAGTCGGGCCCAGCAGTACCATGTCGTCCGCGTAGCTAATGTTGTTAACACTAACACCACCAACCCGGCAGCCCACACGCATACTGCTGAGCTCGGCTATGAGATCATCTACGTACAGGTTGAAGAGCCTGGGAGACGTCAAACCACCCTGTCTCACACCACACTCCAACCCATACGACTCAGAGAACGTTCCGGACCACTTGACATGGTTGGTCTGGTTTGCATACCAATACCGCAGGATTTTTAGAACTTCCACCGGTACATTCCTGTCCCCCAGCTTTCTCCATAGCACATCATATGACACAAGGTCGAAGGCTCTGGAGAGATCCAGGAAACAGGCATATACCGGCGTTTTGCGGTCAGTGTAATATTGAACAGTATTCTTTAAGCTCAGTATAGCACTTTCTGTCGATAATTCAGGTTGAAATCCGAATTGTGCGTCGTGCAAAGGCAGATATTTTTTCAAACATGAGTCAATCATACTGTCCAATATTTTAGCAAAGGTGGTCGCCAGAGAGATCGGTCGGTAGTTTCCACAGTCCGAGATATCCCCTGTCCTGTTTTTAACAATAGGTACAACTACCGTTCGCATCATCTCGGCTGGTAAATGAGAATGACTAATGCACATTGAATAAAACCAAGACAGGACCCTCGGCAGGTGAACCCCAGCATATTTAAAATGCTCAATGCTGAGTCCGTCGTGGCCGGGGGATTTACCTCTGCTCATGTTTTGAATGACAAGTTTGACTTGTTTAGCCGGGAAATGTGTTAGTGGTCTCACCCCTTCACGGCCAGACTCAGCATCACCCATTGAAACAGAAGGACCCAGAGGAGATTGCACCCTAAAATGTTCCATAAACATATTCGCAATTCCCCCAGAGTCACTGATCCCTCCTACGCTCTGCGGAAGTCCAGGCCTAATATCCAACTTACGAGTCGATTTCCAAAATTCACTAAAATTAAAATTATCAGCACCCTTTTTCATTACACACTTTTAACTACTATCTCAATCATTTTGATCGATCTTGCTAAACAATAAGCTAGCAATATCCATGTTCGAAAAATTTGTCTGTTAAACGATGTAAATAACGCAATGAGTGTTACTGAACTGTAAAATGAACACAAGTATTGCTACTAGCAGTTTGTTACGCAGGAGTTTTTTTTTGGATGGGAACTCATCAAATGACTTCTCCCGCTCTGGACGGAACGGGAGAGCGTGTCAGACTTTTACTGACTAAAACCCACCCGTGTTCCTTCAGTTACCCATATGCCAACGCCACGGTATCTCGTTTGAACAATCTCGCGACTCTGGCAGGCATCGGTCCTAACAGACCCCTTCAGTACTGCTGACATGTCTTTGGGGTGCGCGTGGAACACTACGCGCCGTCGACACGGGCCTGGTCCTTACCGGGTGGCGAGCTATCCATTGCTCGCCGCCCGCAAGCCCGCGCCTACGGTGGCCGGGAGTCTGCGATCGACTCCTGACGCCCGGGGCGTCTCCTCCTGCGGCGGCTAGGAACGTGAGGGCGCAGAGGCTGCCACTCCCTCAAGCGCCCCGCCTCCTCCTTCGCGAGCATTACTGCTTCGCAGAAGGCACCTCCTTCTGAGAAGCACGGCTTCCCATGCCCTCTCACTCCGTACCATGGCTCGCACCAGGGCCGGACGCGAGAGGTCGCCGCCGCTGATCGCCTCTACGAGGACACGGCGGTGCTCCGCCCAGGCAGGGCACACCTCCACCGTATGCTTCACCGTGTCCTCCAGACGATCCTCGTAATGGAAACACCAGGGCGTTTTCTCCCGCTTTATCCTGAACAGGAACTCCCCGAAGCAATCATGCCCGGTGAGTATGCAGAGGTTGAGGTCGTCATCTACCTATGTGCCAAATTTAATCGAAGTCTGTTCAGTCGCTAAGGCTTGACAAGGAAACATAAAAACGAGGTATTCCACTAACAGCACTGATTTGAACAGCACTTGCCCGAACCGCACTTGAGACCTTCCACTAACAGCACTGAAACAAAATTCTGTAACGTGCGGTTTGGTGGAACGAGTTTCTCTCGCATTTATAATTATTCGTATGGACTCTTGGGAAGAGTTTGTGGCTAAATAATAGCGGCTGGACGGGTCAATCGCTCAGGTTAAGCTACGCTTGCCATGAATGGTGGATGGGTGACCATTTTCTCATACACGTGGCCCTTCTTGCCTAAGAAATCACGTTAAACCGTTGGTTCCAGCTTTTATTCGAAAATCTTTGACAGTCTTATGTGTCGACAGAAACCCGAAATTGTGATATCCAGTCTTACCAAAGGGTATCGTATTACAGTGACTGAGTTCTGGAGGTCAGATAGGCAGTCGCTCTGTATGAAACTCTCGCACTCAGCTGCCTCCGGTTTGACTGGAAGTCGACCCCTGTATAGTTGGGAAAACTCTAGGCAGATTGAGTATGTATTGTTGGGATAAAAGAGTTTTTGAGTAAACATTTTCATAAGACTCAAAAATCTTGTTCTCATTTGTTGAACGCAAACTGCTTAAAAAATCTTTCCTAGTAATCCTTTTCATCCAATGATTCTCATGAGGAAGTTTGTATTAGCAATTATATCGCTTATTGTATAGTCAACCTCCCTACAAATCGTTACTTAATGAAATGAGAACAAAAAACAATTGGTTAGTTAATATCTAACATAACAGGATATTTTTATCAATTAAATGTGTACACATTACACAATGACGAAGTCGACTATGCCCGGGGTTTTAAGTAAATTTCTATCATACTAGTTTATGTCACCGGCTACGCCCACGTGGAGTTCGGAAATCATACATACATCAGCAGTCTATAACGTTCCCACTGCTGGGACACAGGCCTCCTTTCGGTGAGAGGGAGGTGAGAGGGAAATTATACATCGAGAATATATTACCAGGATAAAAGTACCTTTTGTATTACTTCAGGTTATGAACTATCTGTTTGCCAAATTTCATCCGAATCCGTTCGGTCGTTTTTGCGCGAAAGAGTAACAAACATCTATCTGTACATCACAAACTTTTACATTTATGATATTACTAGCTTTTGCCCACGGTTTCACTAGCGTTAAATTCCACTCCCCAATTTTAGGGAAGTGGGGGGTTAGAAAGAGACAAAAAGTAGCCTATGTCACTCTCCATCCCTTCAACTATCTCCGCTTAAAAAATCACGTCAATTCGTCGCTCCATTTTGCCATGAAAGACGGACAAACAGACACACACACTTTCACATTTATAATATTAGTATGGATTAGGAAGTAGAATTCGTAGGACTATCTGTTGCTCGCGATTTCGTCTGCGGTCTGGGATAGAAAATAGGCAATATCCTTACCCAGGTCATGGTCTGTCTGAGTGGCAACTGTGTGTTCATTTAAAACCGTTCAGTCATTTTAGCGTGGCAAACAAACTTTCGCATTTATGAAATTAATTAGGATTAACTTCCTCTTTGTTTACAATAAAGCTTATTTCCAATAATCCATTCATATATGGAAATAGATTTTCGTGGGACGTTAATGATGTTAAAATTTTGTATACAATGCTAAACTCGAATTTGGGTTAAATCATTATTTTTTTTTGCTTTCAGAATAATTTGAAAATTGGAATTTAAAGGTTTCCGGTGCCTTGTTATTTTCTGTTGCTTTGGGCGTATTGTACTTTTTGTGTAATATCCAGTATTTAAACAAAAAAAACTCTAGGCTATACCTTGTTGCGTGGGTTGTCGTTCAAGCCATTTAACCGGGTTAAGGAAAAGTTCATTTTACTGGCAAGCCAAACCTTGTAGGTATATAGATTAGCAGTGAGATCAACGCACCATCTGTAACCATGGATTAAGTACATTAATCCCTCTGCGTTGACATTTTTATCGGTTGGCTTTTCCTTACATACGAAATACGTTACGCTATTCAATCAAATTAACACAAGCGAACATGCAAGCCCAGCCAAGTGCACAATATAAAGAGAAACACACACATTTTTCATAAATTTCAGCCGAAAGACGTCTACTACTGAACATAGGCTTACCCAATTCGGGGGGATTTGCTATAATCGCCACGCTTGGCAGGCGGGTTGGCAATCGCAGTATGATGGAAAATGCATAGAAACGTTGCAGCCATTCTCTTTTAAATACCTTACTCGCTTTTTACCTGACACCCACGGTAAGAAATAAGACTCATATTTTTTTTATCAACAACTAATACTACCAACAGCCAATCCAACACGCAGCAAACTATGAGCACTAATGAACGCAGAAAGTATAAAGTAAATCGATCGAGTTGCAATCAGAGTTGAACAATAGGAAACTGAAAAGTTCAGCAACTAGCTTTTAACTTTTAGATTTGAATAGCGCTAAAACTTTTGCTTTAGTTTCAGTTCAGCCGATATTTGGCTGATAGGTACTTTTTTGTAATTAACCATGATAAACCTTTTATTTGGATTGAAACTTCAGATACTGCAGCGTAATTTCTTCTTTACAATATTTTTTGGTAATAAATTCTATGCAATATGTTTTAACCACTTGTCTCACTACCGACGAAGAAGTGACTAGCTATCAGTTATTTTCTCGCTCAGAAGACTTACAATAAATAGATGTAGATCTCTTAGAAACCTTGTACCATGTACCGGATCGAGTAATAACACACATTTTTTAGCAATTTTGAGAATTATTCCTAGAAAGCCTATATTAATCTTTACCGTCTGCTTGTTAGCCAAATCTCATGCCTATTGTATTGCCACACCATTACGGGTCTCGGAACTTTCGAAATTCTAAATTCTCCCTCTTGTGAAGAAAACAATGAAGTGATGTAGAAAGTCAACCAACACATGTCTTGTGTCAGCAAAAGTCTAACTAAAGATAAACAGAAATAAACGCCAATTGGTAATTGGCTTTGGGAGAATATTACAGCTAACTTTAAGTAAATGGATCTGTTGTTGATAAAGTCTAATATTTTTTAAACGCGCTCGCGTGTTCGGATAAAATATAATTTGAAAAGTGTGATGTCATAGACTACGAAAGAAAATATTTATATTAAAAACGCGACCGAAAAAAAAAATGCTTTACAGAATTTATCATTAAACTCAGCAATACAATCTTTTAAGTTAATTAATCCCCATTCAATGACTATTTCATGGAAAATTCATTAAATTTTATAAACGTTATTCAACATACAGCCTGACACTGATTAGAAAATTGTTTAAACCGAAAGAAAAATTTCACGGGCCGTGTTTAAATTAAAAATCGCTATTATAACCTGTGACAATCGCATGTATGTCAAAAAAAAAAAAAATAGTTAAGAGTTTCACGATCATTTTGAAGGAGTTTAATATGAGCGTAACAAGCCCATTTTTCATTTAAATGTTCCTTCATTTTTCCCTTTACCTTTTTTAGTAATTTATTTTTTCGAATTTAGTGCATTGCACACTAAATTTTTTATTTTTAATAACAAAATCTTATATTATACCTAAAATTCCGAAAACACTTTCCTGAATATACTGCCACTCAACATCGATATATTATATTATAGTTAAGACTATGAAAACAAAAGCCGCAAGGGATTCAATAACTGTTCAAATTCCATTCAAACTATCCAAGCGATGACATAAATATCTGATACCAAAACTTTGGGTCCACCAACCAAATTTTGTGAACCTAACCAAGTTCAGACCGACAAGGAACATTGCTGTCAAAATTAACTTTTTAATCAAGTACAACAGAAGATTAACCTCAAAACCAATCAAGTTTGGGTCAATAATCTGTCACGGCTTACTTTAGCCAACTTAAGTTCTGATGTAAATTCTTGAAGGTTATGAATATTTTTAACCGACTTCAAAAAGGAGGAGGTTCTCAATTCGGATGTTTATATGTTTTTTTTTTAATGTATGTTCGGCCATAACTCCGTCATATATAGATGGATTTGCAAAATTCTTTTTTTGTTCGAAAGGGGTTTATTTCGAAATGGTCCCATATAATTTTCATATAGATCTGATGATGAGTTCCGGCGACAGACACCGGAACTCTATAAAAAATGATAGCAAATCAACCGCGATTTCTGCTATCGCATAAATATGCATTTTTTGTTTGGAATTAGTGCGGGGTGAATACCACAACTAAAAATTTAAAAATAAAAACTTTTTTACAAAAAAAAAACAACCGACTTCCTTAAAAACACTACAAAGTGAAAAATAACTTTAATTTCGGAAGTCGGTGGCAAAAAAAACCCATAAATACAGATCCTAAGACACCGACTTCCGAAATTAAAGTTATTTTTCACTTTGTAGTGTTTTTAAGGAAGTCGGTTGTTTTTTTTTTTTTGTAAAAAAGTTTTTATTAGTTTATTATACTTGTACGTTCTGAACGATTTGATTTGATTCCGTACTTCTTATCTAAGTAGGCTAAGACAGTTTAACGAGTAAATAGTCGAACAACTTAGATTTTCAGTTCGAAAGTACCTACGGTAGATTTTTTTTTACCCACAATGTTAAGTTTGTCGTCAACAATGAAAATCTTTTGATGTTATCTTTTCAGCGGTCTCCAATTAATCAGTCAAAAATCGAGTAGATATCAAAAGCGTTAGTTATGCTATAGAATATTACAACCAGACTGAAACTTTCCTACATTTTCTTGTGAGTGACTGAATCAAAGAAAAGGCTTCCATATGCACACCGTCGTAGTCACTGGCTAATTTATTTAGTGAAGCACTGTGACCCAATAAAGTAAGTAAAGATAGCCTCTATTCCATTAAACAGGTCAGGGAGATAGAAAGAGGGGGAAGGGGGGAGGCATGTGTAAAACTGTCTCCGTGTAAACACTTTACTGCCCACAAAGAGAATCGATTTAGCCACAGTGTAGGTATAGTATAAAGTGCAGTGGACGTATTCTTCTTCAGAGTTCCTTGTTCACTTAAAATTGAGTACGTACACGTCCCTCATGTATCACATTGCAACGTTAACTAGGTAAAAGTATAAAAAATATGGTGTTACAATGTCACATACCTTACCTGAGTATAGAAGACAAAATGAGAAGTTATAGTCTGCTCCAAAAGTGTCTGACGAAAGTTTTAATAAATCCTGTTCAGATAAAACTCATATGCAATCACTCACTTAATGGAATTAATTACACATTCATCTGTGTTGAGAAGGTTACACTTTTTCCAATGATTATTGCTTGGATAACATTCTTAAATTATAAATGAACAATCATCGAACAAAAATGGGAATTTAAATATTAATCTGAATTGTCAAGTTCAATTTTAATTAAAATCAATTAAATTAGAACTTCAGGTCTAACTATCAAAAAATCAAGTCAAATCCCTCAAGTTTTGACGTGGCAAAACAAATTGACAATCAAAGGTACGTTTTCTGATCCATCGACATTTTCGTCAGTCGATCTTAAAGATTTGACTGCTGTGAAGCCTTTCAAAACCCTTCAAGCCTGATCCGAGTATTTTAGTCAAAAATCGTTTTAAAATAATGTTCTGTTGATAGTAGATAACAACTTGTATTATATACAAAATAATGTACAAGGAATTACAAGCATACAATCTTATTATGACGAACTATAATAAGACCATAATTGGAATATTACGTCTTTTCTCGTTAGTATCTTCAAATGAATTTGTGACAAAAAACATGTTGAGATATATTTTAGGATACAAAACAAAATAAAATTCTATACATTTAATACGTTTTGTTGCTGACATAATCAGTATTTTTTTTTTATTATTAAATTTGAACCATTATATAAACGAAAACTAGGTACTGTACGTAAATGATTAACAAAAATAAATCTCTCTTTTCTTAGGGTTCAATTGTATAAAGATGAAAAGCTATAACTACTATTTAAGGCTTTTCAATATAGGATATTAGAATCACGACCGATAAATATTTTTAATTGTTTATAAATGCTGTGGAAATGCGTTCCTTTCGTAGCATGTGTGGTGTGACTATGAATGATAGGCTGAGGATTGATGTGATAAGAGAACGATGTGGTTTAAAAGAAGATGTAGTCACAAACATTGATAAAAGTATGCTTAGATGGTTTGGTCATGTTGAGAGGATGAATGAAGGACGGCTCACAAAAGATATTTACAAGGCAGATGTGAGTGGAAACACTGGGAGGGGATGCCCTAGGAGGACATATAGTGACCTTATTGGTGATGTTCTTCAGAAAGGTCAGGTGCGTAGTACTCGCAACCGGCGTGTATGTATGACCAATTGTATGAACCTAAACGAGGCAAAAGAAGTGTGTAGAGATCATAGCAGGTGGCGTTCCGTGGTTCTGCCTACCTAAATGGGAAGAAGGCGTGATTGTATGTATGTATGTAAATATTTTAACTGAAAAGGCGTTATACAGACATTATGGCTTTTATTCCTAATAAACATCCTTTTCGGGTTTAATTTATGTCATTTTATCTAAATGTGTGTATGGCTAGAAGCGATTTAGAGCTTTAGTACCGAGACAGAAAAATAGAAAGAGATCTTGTTAAATCCGATTCAATTAAATAAAAAAATAATAAGATAGTTACTGCCTTTTATTGTATGACGGCAGAACAACAGTACAAGTAATGTCAAATTACAATAAAGAGATGAAACAATTAATAATAAAGGAGGAGTCAGACAAGGTGACCCCTTGTCTCCTAAATTATGTATTGCTGTTTTAGAAAATATATTCAAAAGACAGACTGGATAACAAAAGGTTTCAAATAAACACTTGCTATTTAGACCATCTAAGTTTTGCTGATGACATAGTAATACTGTCTGGAACATCAAAAGATCTACAAGAAATTCTATGTTGACTAGACCAAGCTAGTGCGAAAGTAGGACTATATAAAAATGAATGCTTTTAAACCAAAATAATGACAAACAGCAATAACAAGCCCATTAACGCAAGAAAAAAATAACAAAATACGTCGACAGCTATTAGTTATTTAATAAAACAAACAACGAAAACGAAGATAAAAGAGCGAACATAACGTGGAAGAAATTTCGGGTACTCAAGGAAATCTTAAAAGGGGCTACTCGATAAACATGAAGGAAATTGTAATAGATACCTGCAAACTGACTTGCCTGCTGTATGGTTTCCAATCGTGGGTACTCACGACATAAGCCAAAAAAAGATCGAAACAACACATAGAGAGAGTAGGAGAGAAGTATACAGAACATAAGAAAATTAGAAGCACGCAAGCCATAAAACTGAAATGGCAATGGGCCGGTCAGGTACTACAGTAAAAAGACGGTAGATGTTAAGGTAAAACTACAAAATGAAAAGGGCCAGAGGAAAAATTAAAACTAGGCAGACCAAAGAAAAGTTGAGCTGACGACGTAACAGATACAGCAGGAAACGATTGGCAGAATATTGCAAATGACAGCGACAAATCGAAGTAACTGGAGGACGCCTTATCCCGTGGATATGGATATCCCAATGAACATACTAACTTAGATTATAAAAAAATAAGAACTACTAACAAATTAGAAACAAAATACTTTGATTAAGGGTAATTGGAAATAAAGGCTTTTTAATTTTATAATAGGTACAAGTTGCATCATGATACTTAAGTGTTTAAAAATACACGAATTTAATATTTGAGATCGCCTTTATTTAATAAATAAATTTTACTTTTATCATACTTTTCCAAAACTAATCTACTTTTAACTTTGATTGTTGTTTAATTAAGTGTCTGTAATATCTTGGTTTCGTCCCATCTCATCCCTAGTCCCAACTCGCCCGGTCCATATATACCTACGATGGTAAGAAAAGTGCTTGTATGTTTTGTATTTATTTTTATTCAGTCATCACTAATCACAGTTTTTATAACAATTAAAGATATCTGTTAAAAAATCACAGTTTTAATATGAAATAATTTAAACTATCTTCTAAGAAATCACTGTTTGTGCAATCATTAAAGCTATATTTTATTTTAAACAGTAATTAGGGACTGATTTACTGAGTTCTTTTAAAAAATCATTGATGACTAGTTCCTTCAACGTACGCTCTTGTCACCTCAGCAATTCTGAGATCATTAGAAATGCTTGTCTTCCTTCTTTTTTGACTGGCTGGTTAGTCTAGTGGTTAGTGACCCTGACTGCTAAGACTGACTTTCTTTCTTGTACACACGTCTTCTTTACATTTCAGCAAAAAAATTGTGTTAGCGTTATTTTCCAAATTTGGCACACACTCATGTACATGTTTAATTTCATTAAATAACACCTCGGTCTCATTGTTTTCATCGGTCTCATTGTGCAAAGACACTGATCCGATGCACTTAATAATTGTTTGCCTGTTAACACACACCCAAATACGAGAAGAATTGTATACACGGCGTTTATAATATGTATGTCCAGGGTTCAAAATAGATAATCCCCGTTTGTTTTAACAATTTCAAAATTTCGCGAAACTTCCCGAGAAGATTCTTCCCCTGACATGTTGTCGACGCATACGAATACATAAAATGACTAATTATGCACTGGGGCAGCATCGTGATATCAAAAGAAAGGGATATTCATCTTAGAGATGTTAAATCAAATGTTTCTGCATAATTAATGAATTAGATAGAAAGATACCAAAAAGCTCTATGTAATGACACTGCGGTTATTGACTTTTATGGTTGTTTTGTTCGGACACATGCAGGCTTGGGCTTATTGTAAAATTTGTAGATATTAATTATTTCATATTAATAACTAACTACATAACTGCACGGAATCTAAGTAGGATATTTCGTTAAAAAATATGTAGAATAAGATCAAGAGCAAAATTTATCCAAGGTAATTATTTATTTTGTACATCGTAGAACTTTTTCGACAGACTGTACCCTTGTATCTAAAAGTCAGTTAAAAAAGCGGGCGAGTTGGGACTGGGGATGAGATGGGACGAAGCCAATATCTTGAACTCAGCTTCGCAAAATTTTTACCTGTCTCATGTTTACAATTGAATGAAAATATTCATATTTATTATTTTACACTTGCGTGACCGTTAATGAAATAATATTGGTAATTAAAAAAGCATTTGAATATTTTTATGGCCATCGAATAGTTAAAATTTTGGCAAAGCATTTAACATCATGCTACGCTTGTTCTGTATGGTTCTGGACGTTTGGAATAGGACCATCTCATTTTATTCCGTTGGTGTCGTAAAAAACGACTAAGGAACTTACTAGAGAATAGACACCAGCATTCTCTAACCGGTTGAATATACCAAGTGACTTTTGTCATTTTTTTTAGTATTTTATATTTATTTCTCTACAATGCGTATGAATCGAACCCAGTGGGGTACAAGCGTGACGTTCGATTCCCGTTGTTACATTGATGATTTGTTAAAACGCTCAATACGAAAAAGGGACAAAAGTCACTTGTAGTACTTTAGCAGCTAAGTATGTTACCACTTTATTGCGATCGCCAATCCACCTGCCAAGCGTGGCGATTACGGCAAACCCTCCCTTTTGGGGACTACCTATGAAAACGATGCTGAAATCATGATGATAATGAGGCGAAACCAATTATTTTGGAGTTTGGCACATGCTTAGCGAGGCTTTTACTTTTGACATTATTTATCTACAATTTTTAATGTAACTTTTTATTAGTGTTTGTCATGGTAATCATTTTATTTGGTTTTATTAGGTTTTTATATTTATTTATCTAGTATTTTATTTAAATAAATTATTTTATATTTTGTGACTGGAGAACTTTGTAGGTCTTGTAGTCTGTAGATTTGTAGACCATTCTATATTATAGTAAGTATCTAGACTTGTTGACAGGCCTACGCTGTCCTCCGATACCTATTAACACTGTAATTTGAAATCATTTAAAAGCCAATTATTTTTCAGAGTGTTACCATCTAGTTTCCTGCCGGCTCTTCTCCATATGCAACAATTAATTGGAACCGTGCACCTAGCTTCTGACGTTTCTTATGTGCCCATGTAGATTTGTTTGAAATAAAATATTTTGATTTGATTTGCTCACAAGTGTGTGAAATCGGGCTGTGAATGGTAATACGATATAAAATACCCTCGTCCTAACGAGAGAACTAGTATACAGCAGCAAGGATCATGTCCTAACACGATCCCGACTGCTATATCAATTCACATCTACGAATACGGATACGGAGTAATTGGAATGAGGGTTTTAGAACATTTAGTTTCTTAATAAACTTACTACAAAACGAGTACGAAAAGTTATAAGTACAAATCAAAACTATCCTTAAACACAAATATCCTTTCTTGGAAATTCTTACAAATTCTTACACAAAAAAAATATCCAAGCAATATACCTACACCTACCTATAAATAATCATTGTAAGATAATAGTCTTTACACTTGTGCGCAAGCGTACGAATGATTGGTATGTACACTTGCGCTGATGGGAACACGGGGATGAAGAATTAAACCGCCCGTGTTGAGTGTGGTAATATCACTGATTTATTTCACTTAGCCAGTTCGGTAAAGTGATCGCGCGTATGCAAAAGCTGATGTAGCTTAACCTAGTTAATGTTACGAAATGTGCGGGTTCACCGTACAATATTATCATCTCTAAAATATTGTGGTATTGTTTTGTGATACTTGATTTTATTTCTGCCAGTACATACATAGTTTGAACAAATACTTTCACACGTCAATTATATTTAAAAACGTTGATAAGATCAGCGTTTCATATTTGAGTAAAAAAAAGAAAGAAAGAAAAATATTTTATTTGGGACACGCACAGGACATAAAAACAATAAGAAGAACATAGAAACATTTACATTTTAGCCACAAATAACAAAATATTACTGAACGATATAAAAATAAAAGAGTAAGACCTGTGCGAGGCCAAAAACGCTCCTATCTCAGCATAATGCTGCGATATTTGTAAAAAAACAACTACCGCAGCGCTGGTATCAAGAAAGGCTTATACAAATTTGGAGGTAACGGTCTCATTTAAAGTCCAGACATACGCTTGGTCAGATCATGTGCAAAACATGTAGATTGATGTCTGAAATAATATTTTGAGGAAAGAACCACACAGATTAACAGGACCTGTCCAGTCAATCACGTATGTGGCAGTAATTATGCAGCTTAATTCAAAAGCTTCGCAGTATTAATCATCATTATTTTAAGTTTTTAGGGTTCCGCACCTCAAAAGGAAAAGCGGAACCCTTATAGGATCACTTTGTTGTCCGTCCGTCCGTCCGTCTGTCCAGCCCCTTTTTCTCAGGAATGCGTGGATGTATCAAGCTGAAATTTACATCAAATACTCAAATATACTGTCCCTTGGAGCTGTGACAAAACCAAACTTCTAAGCTAACGCAATCAAAAGATATAGCTGTTTATGCCGCAAATTTCCACAAATTTTCGAAACTCGCAAGGGAATCAAAACCTAAAGGGACCAGTCGATCTAGAATTTTGAAATTTGGTACAAAACAACGTCTTATAGCACAGATAAAGGAAAAATTGCGAAAACCGTAATTTTTTTTATTTCTTTTTTCTTTCTTTCTTACCTACAGGTTTGTACGGAACCCTCCGTGCGCGAGTCCGCCTCGCACTTGGCCGGTTTTTTTTTTGTGGTTAAAAAATCATCAAATGACGTCTCCCGCTCTGGGTGGAGCGGAAGGGCGTGTTAGACTTTTACTGACTAAAACCCACCCGTGTTCCTTCAGTTGCCCATATGTCAGGGCCGCGGTACCTCGTTCGAACGAATCTCGCGACCCTGGCAGTTGTTGTAAGATTAAACGGCTCACCAGACTGAGAAATTCTGAGAAGTTCTCGTTGTGTGTCTAAAACTATATTGTAAAAGAGGCTACGTTATTGAAAACTCATCATCATCTTCATTTCAGCTGAAAGACGTCCACAGCTGGACATAGGCCTCCCCCGATTTAGGCAGTCGGGTTGGCGATCGCAGTATGGTGGTAAAATGCATAGAGAACGCTGCTGCCCATACTTTAGTAAGTCCGTTAGTCGCCTCTTAGGACACTCACGGAAACAAATGGGATAGAGTTAAGTTCTTTCAGTTCTTCACCACACGAAAGAAATTTGGAATTAAATAAAAATCAATAAATACATCGTCGGAACGCGTAGAAGTAAACTATTAACTAAATAGCTTTAAAGAGATAGTTTCCAAATAATTGGATATACGAACAAGAGAAGCTAAATAAAGTCTCGTAAAAAAAAAAACACTTTCTATGAGAGCTATTTATTGTTGTCCGTATTTTTTTTACGAATTCTTCCTCCGTCGTTACGACGCCAATGGGAATTAAATTTAATCGCGCCAATAGCACTCAGGGAGAATTTTATCTTGTGTACGGAAAAGGGACCAGTCAATTATTGGGATGAAAGAAAAGAGGTTTTTTTTACGTAGATGTTATGGTGTTGTATTTGATTCGAGGGCATCACATCAAAGAGGAGGAAAGGGTCAAAACTATGACAAGGGGGGACGAGACGCACTTTAACTCTAACGAAAATCTATAATTATTACCAGCTCTATCAATGTTGTATCGGTTTAATTAAAACTTGCAAAAGATCTGCAATCACACCACCCCTCACTCAAGTATAACAAAAATTACTGGGGGGTTCCAAAATTATATAAAACTAACTTCTGCCCGCGACTTACTTTTAGTGAAATTTTGGGCCCCGATACGTCGCGTCGTAGCCTGCGCTATTACTTCGTGATATTTACGACTTTTATCATTTTTCTCGGCTCCTAAAGATTAGAGCGTGTTGTTTAATAGCCCATATCCTTCCTCAGAAATTAGGCAAACAAATGCAAAAAGAATTTTGCAAACACGACTGCTAGCTCCAGCGATTACTTCCTACAAAAACACTCACAAACTTAACCTCTTTGTAATTAGTGTAGATACGTGTGGCGTAATTTATGGAAGGGCTCTTTGATAAAATACTATAAAGCAAGATACTTACTTGATGTAATTAGAGATACTTATATCGAGCAGTGGACTGCAGCAGACTGATTAAATGATGCACTGACTCAGCGCAGCGCTGGGGCTCTGTCTCACGTAGGGTCGCAGCATTATGCTGAGCAATGGCCATTTTGCCATGGCCTGGATATGATGCATGTTTTCCCCAGCTTTTAATTTTTATTTTTGTGGTCTGGTATTTCTTTGCGTCATGTTTACCGCAAACAAATGTATTTTCTTTCTTTCACAATATCTCCTGCCATAATTGTTTTAGCAAATTCATACCTACGCAACATGAAAATATCTTCGAATGAAAGGTTACTTCTATTTATCAGGTTTCGTGTTTAGAAGTGGAATAATAATACATATTAAGTAATTTAAATCTATAGCATTAACTTTTTTTTTCATTTACTTTCATTGTCATTAGGTTCCAAATATTTACCGTAAACTTATCATGGACCTGAAGAATAGAGTTATTCACGTAGTCAAGATTATGTGACCATCGGTCATTTAAAAAAAATGACATCTGCAAATCAAAGTCATCTTTGGTTTATTTTGGACTAAATGGGATAAGCCAATATGTAAGAAAATATTTAAAAAATATTATTATAACGTGAACTAAAAAGAGAGATGGACCGAAGGTCAAGCCTTGAGGAAGGCCCATTACCATTTCAGACCCTAATGAGTTTACTTACCTTCATGCTTGCCTCCTCATGCTCCGGCTGCTACCTCTTTGCTGATTTTCTTCTAATGACAAAATAGGATCACGTAGCGAGTAATCATTCTATTCTATTTTATTAATTCATTCCATCATTAAGGACCTGTAAGTTAAACAAAATTCATGAAGAAAGATTTTCTTTCTGAACTCATTTTGATAGCAAAATTACCAAAACCATGGACCTAAAAAAAGAGCGGACGGAACTTCACTAGGAAACAATTGAAGCACCACAATGGCGGATGCGTTACTATGTGTGCGTGTGTAAAGGGATGCCAGATGAAGGAAAAATACCCATTTTTAAATAATATTTCAATAAGATCTCTCTTGCACTTGGTTTTATTACAAATTTTTGTGGCGTATTTTGTTAAAATAAAGGTAAAATAAATAAAACACATTGGATTTAAAAAATATTCACAACTCATTTAATGTTAATAAAGAAGAATACAATGACGATAAATAGTAACATAAAAAAATAAATCTTAATCTTTTAAAGGAATTTGAAACTTGAAATAGTTGCAACACTGATTGATGTCGAGATTTATTAAATATATTGACGTAAAATCGAGAAATAAGCTTTAAAATGACATGCTTGCCTATAAAAAGTGATACCCTGGCTTTTTTTAATTGAACCATTTTGGTTTCGATAACTTTTCACAACACACGATGGGATACTTTAATTTTTATTATGCAAAATAACACCGAATAACACGCGGGCACCGTTCGAAGCGTAATCGCCGAAGACTGACTTACTATGGTGTGAATGTGTGCGTGCTGGCTTGTCTACATTATTGCACTGACTTACTATGGGTGCTTCAGTTATTGTTAAAGGAGACGGCGCGGCGTCCGCTCTTTTTTTTAGGTCCATGACCAAAACATGATAAAAATAAAGTACATAATGAAATAAAACAACTAATCCAACAATGTTGCTCGGCCAGAAAACACTTGCTTTCCTGAAAGCCGTCGACACACGAACACGAAACGCCATAGAATACAATTAGCACGTCTCTATTGGATTTGTGGGTACGTTTACCTCGCTTGTAGGCCTCCTAATTGAGAGAACTTAATTGTGGGGGAAGCGGGTTAGGTGTTAAGTTACAACGGTAATAATTAACATAATTGGGAATGCGGGCAGCAGCGAGGTAATTGTGTAGCACAATAACAGTAGCAATGGCTATAATTTTGACTATTTACAAACACATGATACGACAACATTAGAATCACTGACTGATTGACATGTTATTATACCTTTTTACATTGTTTTTTTTTTAAATATTTATTTAACTGTATCCTTGTAGACCGTTGACATTGTTGTAATTTTTATTATTATAAGAATATTGACATTTGACATTTTCGTTTTATTGTGACATTTTTATTGTAAAACAAACAATTTGACGTTAATTTATATCTCAGATTATTTTATTTTTCTTAATGTTATTTCAAAATTATCATATCTATATTTTGTGTAAATTCAATAATTGTGAATAATTAATATGTGATTTGCATGCCCATGTGACGGTAGAACATGGAGGACTCATAAACTTAAAGATCTATGTATGGTATTACCCATGTTTACAAACCAATATTATGATCTGATTTGATTTGATTTGAGCATTCACAGCGCTATTTACGTTGTTGAGCAGACATTTTTTTCGAACAAATGACGCAGTGGATTTGCAGTATTCTTTAAATTAATTCTGATTATGATTGAATGACTGTTACGTAGACAAGGTGCGGTTATATCTCTAAATAAATGGTATCGTTTCTTTATAGGGTAGGTGTACAACAGCGCTGATGCAGCACTCCAGTCATATTCCTCAGGGGAACTAAAGGTAAACTCTTAACTTACCCTCGAAGTTTCCATGCGTGACTGTTCCTCCCTATGTCCTTTGGGTAACTGAGCCTTTTATGTACTCATATTTCATAGAGCCACCGTCGTGACCATTACATTAATGACTACAATTTCAGACACCACCAGCCCAGTATGACGCAAAAACAAATGAGTGGGCATAATATAATATTTGTGGCAATCTGTATAATCCATTGGAATTAAATGCTTTTCTTGGCCATGCGCATCACTTGAGAACGGCCACACCGACGTAGCTATGTTTAAATTTAATATGATTGTGACAGTACCTAATCAGTTTTTAAAGAAAGATTTTTTTTTATACTAAAAAAAGCTCTTATCTTTTTCTTCTTTTTCTTTTCTTTTTTTTTTCTCACGAGAACAAAACGTATGTGCCACATTTCAGCCTGGGTGAAAAAAAAAAAAGTTAAATATAACCTTGTATTAATAAAAAATGGAGAAAATTCCCAGAAAATATTAAAATTCGGTAAAAACGGAACGTCCTTTTTTGATGGGATTTTTGTATGTTAGACAGGACAACGTCTGTTGTGTCAGCTACTATAACCGTATATCGTAATAAAGGTTACTCGTTCCCAGAGCAATTGCTACTACTCGATCCAACCGATGCTACAATCTGTTGCTAGGAATATTATCGTATTCGTGACCATAATCACAGAAAAAATCACGATATTGTGTGGATGGATTAAGAGATGCAGATATAATGAACCTTTGATGATTGCGTGTTTCTCACGGATCTAACATAAGTAGGATTCGATCAAATTGTCACATTATGATGAATAATAGCAGACTGAAATCAAGGTCATAATAGTCCTTATGATCATGATAATCTCTAATCTATACTGCTATAGTAGTAGTAAGAGATAAAAGTAGTAGTAAGTATCATAAAGAGGTAAAATTTGTGAGTGTCCATCATAGACCTCCATGGCTACCCATCAGGCGTGATCGAGGTCAAGAGCAGGCATTTACTGAAAACCAGCGCTGGGGCTCTGTCTCGCATAGGGTCACAGCATTATGCTGAGTGATGGCCGTTTTGCGTGGATGTGACGCATATTTTCTCACACCTTATTTTTTATTTCTGTATGTTTCTGCTCTTTCTATGCGTCATGTTTGCCGCAAATAAAGGTCTTTTCTTTCTTGTTTTTCTTTCTATTTAGCAATAAAAAAATAAAAAGGAATTACGGATCCGCAATCGAAGATTTTTATTTCACTAATGCGAAACTGGAGTACTTCCGAGCGTCATAGGATATATTTTATATCATAATGAGAAATTTTTCACGGACGAAATCGCGTTGCATAGGCCAAGAATTTATTCTAACTTTCTAATAAAATTGAAAAATTATTGTCAAAAGCATATGTGAGTGAAAACGGAGGGGATGCTGTAGAAGGACGTTACCAATAAGGTCACTACTAGACCTTATTGGTGATGTATTACAGAAAGGTCAGAAGCTTTTTTCTCACAACCGCTGTGCGTGTAGTACTAACGCAAACGAGGCAAAAGAAGTTTGTAAGGATCGTAGCAGCCGACGTTCTGTAGTTTCTGCCTATTCTCATGGAGGAAGGCATGAGTTTATTTATGTACGTAAAAAGTTTTACAAAACTTGCATAGGTTCGAACGAGTTTCACTTCACCTTCCTATTTGAATGAGTTTCACTTTCGTAGTACACACCTTCCTACCTGTCTATAAATGATAACAAAATTAGAGCGAAATCGTGACTATACTGTCAAGTATTCTTGTTTGCTCATTTTAGAAAAAGGCATCAGTGGCGGGCTCTCTAAAAATATTAATGTGTTTGGGTAATCCGTGCTAATAAAAATGCAAAAGTAACTCTGTTTGATACCTTTTGATGTCTTAACAGCTGATTGGATTTGATTTCGATCGTGGGATAATTTTCAACGCAAAAGTTGCAAGCAAAGACAAGTAAAATATACTTCCATCCAGAAATTAAAGGAATTAGCAACTATATTGAATAAAATGAACAAATACCAAGAAAATGAAATATTTCAAGTAGAAACCTCAATATCTTGTAACACAAATTACTTAGTATAACAAGATTTCCTTACAATAACAAATAAAAGTAGCACTAGCAACACAAACAAAAGTAATAAATCAGAAATTTTAACGTTGGAAGTGCCTATTTGAATAATATTATCTGAAGATTCTACCGGGAATACACAACTCTAACACCGAATCAGAATATTTGATATTGATTATTCAATACAGCTTTTCTTAAGTACACATAATTGTGGAAGAGCGAAGTCAGACTGAACTATATTCCTTTTTAGAGTATCATCTGAAAATCTCAGTAGACTGGTACAAAACAAATAAAAAAACAGACATGAACAGTCCATAGGTTGTTTAGTGATGGTTTAGTAGCAGATTTATAGTCTATATAAGTATTGTAAGCAAGGGCACAAAATACATTTAAATTGCCTAAGCCTACCCTCGAGGTTCAGTGTGGTAGCACTGGGTACCACCATATGTAATTACGTCTCTGCCCAACTCTACGGGAATCAAAGGCACGTCGCCACGGGCGTCGGGAGTCGATTGCGGACTCCTGGCCACCATAGGCGCGGTCTTGCGGGTGGCGAGCAATGGGTAGCTCGCCGCCCGGTAAGGACCAGGCCTGTGTCGACGGCGCGTAGTGTTCCACGCGCGCCTCAAAGAGATGTCAGCAAATGAAAGGGGTCTGCTAGGACCGATGCCTGTCAGAGTCGCGAGATTAGTTCGGAAGAGGTACCGAGACCCTGGCATATGGGCAACTGAAGGAACACGGATGGGTTTTAGTCAGCAAAAATCTGACACGCCTTTCCGCTACACCCAGAGCGGGAGACCTCATTTGATGATTTCCCATCGACAAAAAAAAGAAAAAACTTTTTACAAAAAAATAACAACCAACTTAAAAAAAAAAAAACACTACTAAGTGAAAAATAACTTTAACTAAAACTTTAGAATAACTTTTACTTTATTTCAGAAGTCGATGTCTTAGGATCTGTATTTAAGGTTTTTTTTTGCCACCGACTTCCGAAATTAAAATAATATTTCACTTTGTAGTGTTTCTTTTTTTAGGAGGTCGGTTGTTATTTCTTTTTAAAAAAGCTTTTATTTTTTACTTTTAAGTTATTGTAGATACCCCGCACGAATCTAATCGCGTTATTCGTACATTTGTCGCGCAATTACTTAATGCAAATGTAAGACTTATATGGTTTTCACTTGGATCCCATTTTCCGAATTGAACCAAATTAAAAGAAAACCATTTGGAAAGCACTAGCTTTCAAATAAAAAAGAATCATCAAAATCGGTTCACCCAGTCAAAAGATATGAGGAAACAAACATAAATAAAAAAAATTAAATAAAAAATACAGTCGAATTGATAACCTCCTCCTTTTTTTGAAGACGGTTAAAAAGGCATGACGTTATGTGATGAGATGATTTACTTATGTTTACTTCCACCCAGTGCCATTTTTAAGGACAGTTTGGCCTGTTAACAATCTATCTATGTTGTTATTTATCTGTCTGGTAAAAGAGGGACAACCGCTTATTCCAGCAGCTGGAGAACATTTAATAAGCTTCATCTTCATTTAACTCGAGAGGAAGACTTTCACTACCGGTCATGTAGTTCTCGAACCCAGTGGATTCCCGCACTGCTTATAATAATAAAATAACCTTCTCAACTGATACCGACTCTTCGCTAAAAAATAATTTTAAAATTCAGATATTCTAAAATTCAATCAGGCATCGTTGAAAACTACAGAAATAGAGACATCCCTGTCTGCATATCAATTCAGAGACTAATAAACTTACCACCACTAAACTGACGCCCGTCACGTTTAGCATAACTCAATACTAAGATGAAATACGAGGTTTCATCTCGACTTAGCAACAATATAATTATTCCCTCAACAATTTAGAATATAAAAGTTTCCCCTGCTTTTATTAATTAAGGATCTAAAAAAACAATTTCTAAGAGAAACTCTAATAAGCAATTTAAAATTGTATTAAAATTTATTTATTGACTGTCTCGTGACCGTAATTTTAATTAAGCCTGTGTTTTGAATATAACTGATCGTCTGGAAATTCTCAGAAGTAGTCTGGGTTATGGATTTATGCCCGGCTAGTGGCAAAAAAAAAAAAAAATTTGTACCTAATATTGTAGCAAAGCTAACTAAATATTCTATTTGATATAAACTTTGTCGCTTGCAAACCGGCATGGTCGTGAATTCGTGACAGCAGCCTTCAAGGGTTTTCCCTACAAGTTCTATGACTCAAAGGCATGATAAATACTAAAGCAACTAATCATAATCTAGAAACTTATTGAACTTACATAACCTACAGATAGAAAAGCCAATGAGGAAGAGAATCTAATAGACATGAATGCACAAAAACATTACGGTCCATAAGAATTTATATCAAAATACAAGTCACTTAGTTTCATCCCATTGTAAAAGAAACTCTACGTGTGGGTTATACAGTACAGTTTTGATTGTAGGTGTTTTGTTGTGATTTCCAAGAGGGGGAAATGAGGCTCTTGCGCTGGCGCAGCCAGTGTGACGCGAGCGTTGGCGCACTGTGCCCGAGCAGTTTTAACGGTTTGCGAACTACGCCAAATCGATACAGAACTGCTTTCGAGTGAAAGTGTCAGGATGTTGTGATGCACGTGCAGTGTTAAGTGTATAATCGATTAGAATAGTGTGATAACCAAAATCGATTAACAAGTTAATACAGTGATCGAGCACAGCATCGGATGACGCTACGGTAGGTCAAGTGGTTCCGTACAACTATCTTTTTATGTACATTCGCGGAGAGAAAACGTCGTTCGTCAGTCTGTCAAGTGATTTTTTTCACGGCAATTATTGTAGGAATGTTGGTTTGAGAAACTGGTCAACTGTTCGTCGTACAATTTATAAATTACGGTGAACATGTGCACGCTAATTTGATAGCTCCGTATATGGAATATGGTTGATGTTTCTATTGTCTTAAGTTTTGTTTTGAATTTGGTTCGATGTGTTTTTACCTTGTCCTTTGAAAGTATCATTTTGCGAGTCAATGACATTCGGAATGACTCTATCTGCAACCAAGTTAATCAAACCCATTTTGGTAAACCTCCATGTTCTAACCTATACTGCGATGAATCTTTAGAGTCACTGAATAATCAAACAAAAGGCTCTTTGGCTAAGCCAATATTTAAATGCAAGTCAAATTCGATTCTCAGTTATGCAAATTAAATAATGTTTAAATATTTTTTTTAATTTCTCAAGAAATTGAAGATCATCTCATAAACCATTCATCATCATCATTATTTCAGCTGAAAGACGTCCACTGCTGGACATAGGCCTCCCACAAGCACCGCCACTTCGACCTGTTCTGTGCTTCTCGCATCCAACCTATTCCTGTGGCCTTCACCAGGTCATCGATCCATCTTGTGGGAGGCCTTCCAACGCTCCGTCTTTCAGTACGCGGTTGCCACTCCAGAACCTTCCGTCCCCATCGGCCATCCGTTCTGCGAGCAATGTGCCCTGCCCACTGCCACTTAAGTTTGGCAATTCTTCTTATAAACCATTGATTAAACTAATTTCTCCAGTAATTTTAAATAACTAATATTGAAAGAATAGGAACCTTTATATATTAGTCATTAAATCTATATAGGTATAATAATAACTAAATAATGTTTTATTTTATTTAATCCAGTGCCAAACTGCAAAGCAAATTGTCGACAGTAGGTTCTCAAACAATCATTGCTTAACTAAACAATACAAAACGTTATTTAAATCTAAGTGATAACAAAGATTACGGACGGTTTGTGGACCACAACTCCGTATGTGGCTCGATAGCTTCCCTGTATCCACATACTGAGAAGCTACGGGTAGCCATGATTACTACAATCAAAACTTCCATCAGGCATCAGACCAATTATATCATGAGACCATCTTCTCATAGAATCAGTGTAAAACTTACACTGTAAGTTGATAGCTCCAGAATAGCCTGCAAAATTAAATATTAATTTCAGTCCATTGATGGACTATTTCATGAAAAAGTCATTCAATCGAACTAAATGAACTTCGCGGGTTGTATTGATGATTCATAAATACAACCCGCGAAGTTCATTTAGTTCGGCTTTACATATAAAGTTATATTTTAAACCATCGCTTATCATTTTTCTATCACCGTACAACTTTACAGTGACCTGTAAGTTACAAAAAACGTAAGAATATTTGAATTTGTGTAACTTTAAGACTTCTTAACGGTGAAGATGAACAAAAATAATTAATCTTTTATGCTATCAAAACAAATTTGAAACTACAAGTTTCTAAAGAATTTTAAGAAACTTTTGTAATTAATTTAATAAAACAAAAATTACAAACATTAATCTGCAGGTTATTATAAAATTTGGGGTACGTCAAGGCTCAAGCATTGTAAATAGCTTTTATTAAACTAATCTCGCAAACGGTGGTTGACACTACCCGTAACCCCGTTACCTCTAACCACTCTATAAGTATACTCTTTCAAGTCTTCAAAGAAGATTTTAAATCGGTTATTAAATAACGGAGTTCTGAAGGCACAAATATAAAAAAAATTATCCCTAATTACAGCAAAATTGAGAACCTCCTCCATTTTTTAAGTTGGTTGTAAAGCATCAAAACGGATGGAAACGAAAAGTAGTCTATACCCAGCAGTAAATAATCCCAGCACGCCATATTGCACTAACTTTCAATCACAATCCGAATGGTTCTAAACGAAATTCGAAATCCATTGCTTGGTATGGTTGAAACGATAAGTGTGCTGAACAACGTAAATTACGAAATGGATGTTGTTGAACTGTCAAAAATAATGGCATCACCATTGTTAGTGTGTTACACAATTAATTAGCTCATGCAAACGGTCGATGATGGTGATCAGGATCACGGATTAAAGTTTACCCGTAAATATAGTAACATACAGTTATTAGATATTGTCTAATTCAGTAATCGATTTTGACTTATTCGTTTTGGTCAGTTATCTAGACCCAAGATAGTTAGGTAAACCCACGATGTATGGACTATGTAAAAGATGATATAGCCAGAAAGGGAGTACCTACCGAGATGACGAAAATATGACTGTAATAAAATTTAAAAGGGCACTAAATGAAATATTAATTGAGAAATGTTATTATAAAATTGACGACTTTCTTAATGATGAATCGCTGACTAGTTGACTTATTTTGTTATTTTTATAGATGCTACTAATTATCCCGATTGACATACTTTTGTTCTGATTGACATATCTACTTATTATTTTGTTTTGACATCATTGTGATAATTTTACTAGAGTTACTAGTCCGACATTATTATATTATTATTTTTTTGTAAACTAAACATGACAATTTTTTAACAAATTTTGACATTTATAATTTTTTTGATTTGGCATTTATCTGAATTAGTATCTATTGTATTTTGTAATTTAATTAGATTTCACAAATGAATTTTATTTGCATGCCCATGTGAAGGTAAAATATGGAGGATTTTACTACAACATCCATGTACCAATTACCCATAATTTTGCAAAAATAAATGATTTGATTTGATTTGACGACTTATAGAGAAGTATGAAAGAAAAAGACCCGATGTGCCGACGCAAAATTAATTGGGTTATGGAATGAGAATATAGAACCCAGATGGATAAACCGAAGTGTATCCAATGATTTTTCAAGAAATTCTCTCAAGTTCTTCAAGTTACTCAGTTGGCGGAAACCGACTTAGTAATTAGGTAACTAGTTATCCCAAAATGTCCCTTCATGTTTGTCGTGTAACCCTTTAGGCACATGAAAAAGAAACATATTCCTTTAAGGGCCTAATTGGAACAACATTTGACTTAATTTGAATTAAAGAATATGATAATCATATAAGATCTACGAAAAGATGATTTGTTGTTTACTTATAAGAGAAATGTTTAGCCATAAAATGGAGAATCGAAGCAGCGATCTAGGTTTTCGCTCAAGCAAATGTTTATCTATGTAGAAAGAGGGTGGGATTTCCCAAGCCGTGAAAGCCGTTTAAAATACCGTTGTCATAACCTCAAAAATGTCTCCCCCAGACTTGTGCCCTAAAAGCTACACAACCGACCACAACACAACCTAATTTAAGAAAATTAGACACATATTGTACTGTGTCAGACTCAGTTGGGCCGAAACTCAAGGAGAGGCAACTGCATCCGTTGCCTTCCTCCTTGTAGTTGCTTCTTATTTGAAAATATAACATAGTATATTTATCTCACGATGCCCCACCGAATTACTTGTGTTAACCAAGTGTGCGCATACGCTGTGAATATGTGCGTGAAGATGGGTAGCGTCACCACTTAATGCATATATGTACCCACAAACACACACACACACTTCCGACTTTGCCATCGACATCCATCAGTCAATACATTGGTGATATCATATTTCGAAAACTGGTTTCTATGACTAAAGGTTGCAGGAGTCAGATGCTAGAAGGTAAAACTGGAAAGTAATGTAAAGAATGAATGGCGACTTTTTAATGAGATTTTTTAACACATACTTTTTTTTAACATGTCACATCATAAAGGACGCTGTGAACATCGTTCTCATTTAAACCGAGAAAAACTGTTATGTGAATAACTAAAAGTATTTACCTTTTTTCTCGGTCGTAGCTTAGGTATTTTTTGACTATCGTTGAAATATTTACTACTAGCTTTTGGTAGTAGTGCTTTCCGCTAGTTCCGCCCGCGTAGAAGTCGGAAATTACCACACGGGAATGTACTAATACAATAAAAAGTATTATGTTTGTTAATTTAGGTTACAAAATATCTGTATGCCAAATTTCTTAAAATCCGTTCAGCCGTAATTGCGTGACTGATAAGCCAACATACAAACATCTAAAACTACTATAATGATAGGATTACGTTATTATACACTGGTCACAAAAATTATGGGATATAAAAATATAAATAAATGTTTAGTTGATTCTCAACAAACTGTAACTCCGAGGAAAATGATCGTACAGCAAAAAATAAAAAAGCAAATTGTAGCTCCAAGTGTCTACGCATAACTTAATACAGTTTCAATATATACCTTCCCTTCAAATCTACCAATAGAGATCGAACGTTGAATAATCAGAATACACAAATTGCTTGGCTCAGCTTAAGATAATCTGCCATGAGAGTATTCAGGTAGAACTTGCTACCTGACTGACAATTTCAAAATCCTCACGATATCGTGAGGAGGTACTAAACCGTGGGTGTTTGAAGGCGTAATTAAACGTTCAAGTAAATCATTTATAATTTCATGAACGTACAATAAGGAGTATATAAGACCATCAACAAAGATACAAAAAACAGAGGTAAAATGAAAATTGAACATATAAGTCCCACTGGATGCAATACAATATTGCCATTCTGATCGCTATTCAGTTTAGCCTATTTCAACAGAATATAAAATTGTTTATTGTACTCATTCGAAATGGAGCAAAAAAAAAAAAAACAAATATGTAAATCCGGCTCGAAGGACAGCTAGAACTAAAAATGCTGTTGAAAAGGTAAAAATAACTAATTTAAACCCTGTGGTTTAAATGAATTATTTTTAGTTTTTTTATGTCTGTAAAAACAAGTGGCTAGGAATTATCAAATTATTTATATTATTTTCATATAAAAAGATGATATTATTGAAATGTCAAAGAATTCTCAGAGAAGTTCCTCAATGAATTCTGCTTCCAAAATGAGACTATTCATGGTCACTTTACACTATAGATCCGCCATTGCGTTGTGTAATTGTAAACCAATTGATTGCCGATCCGGGATCATCGTTCTACCTTGCAGGTGAAGTGATTTGCATTCAAAATGCTTCTGGTTTCTGTCAGACTTCGAGAAGAAAAAAAAAATGGTAGGTGATTCAGAGTAATAAAAACGCACTCCGTTTGCCAATCAATTATGTGTTATGAATTTCTTTACTGAAATATGCAACTTTATTTATTTCTCATCCTTAAACCATAATATGTATGGTGTATGTATGTATGTTTACATAATCCACTGTTGATCAAAAAGTTGTTTAAAAAAAAAACTCGTTGTTCTTAGTAAAGTAATAAACATGTACTTACTTAATTCCTGCAGCTCGAAGTTGAATAACATAAGTGCTTACATAAGTCGTGTAGTCGACAATAAAGTGCGTCATTCAATTGCAAAGACTGCCGGTAAATTAGCGAGGACTTCGGTACATATTCTTAGCTAAAGTTAATATGGAAGGAAATCAAATAAAGGTCGACTGGTTTTGAGAAGCATTTGACTTACTTACTTGATCACTATAGAATGAAAAAAAACTTTGCTAAATACCAAATTACGCCATTTGACATAACATTGATCTACTGAAAGATTGTTAACAGAATACTGACCCGAAATAACAACAATTTTACATTCACGAAGAAAGATTTTAAACGCCGGGTCACGATTCTGAACGCCCCTGTGTAAAAAATTCTGCTGGACTATTTCATATATTTTAACCTCGTAGCACTTTTTATGAAGCAGCTATTTATAACCAACGAAATATTTCTACGCTAGTCCAGAATCATGACGCTGAATCAATGGTTACAGTTTGCGCATCAATGTCTCTGCCACCTAAATAGACAATATACTTCCAAGATATAACCAAACTAATTGTACTCATTGTAACTATCTTCCGTGTTTAAGATGAAGGTTAAATCCGTATAGAAGGGATTATAGTTCGAGTATACAACTTTTGTTCTACGAAGGTCATTGAGAACTTTGTCCGCTAGCAAAATTTGAAAGGACGTACTAATACGAATAATAATATTGTTACGTAGATCGTAAAGTCTAGAAACATCGTGCTAACTCCATCTCAGAAAGGGACAACATTACGTAGATCGAAAAGTCTAGAAACGTCACGCTAATTCCATCTAAGGATGGGGCAGTGTTGAAACTTCTAGATACGACACGCTAGCGCCATCTGTTATCAAGTAGCAAGTACTACGAACAATTGTACGTAGACGCCACCGCCATCTATTGTTGAGTAGCGGGATTAAACAGTAAATAGATGTCTGTGGAAGGTTCTCGAAGTTTCGAATCTACTTGTAAACTGTGGAAAAGTGTTGAATATTCGCGAATGTTCTGCTCGGGATATAAATAGCGGATTGTCGGCCCGATAGGCAGTTCGATTTCGGAAGCGAGCGAATACGAATCAAGCGATACAGTACAAGCGAAACAAGTGACTCTGTTTGACTATTGCGATATTGTGATTGTTTAATTAAACTGTGGTGTGTTTCGATAATTTTGGCTTAAATTAATTTATCCCGAAACCCCGCTCGTAACAATTGGTGTCAGAAGTGGGATAAATTATGCCAGTTTTACCGAAGGAGGATACGGAAGGTATCCGTACCAGGAGTCAGCGCCAGCAGGAGGTGGATCAGAGGCGGTTTGAAGGATCTTCTAGACAGACACCTGGGGGTAATCAGCCGACGACGGAGCCAGTTTCCCAAGCGTCTGGTGTTCCTACAGCATCACCAGCCATGGATCTTTCTGCTCTTATG
The DNA here is from genome assembly GCA_947507805.1 of Aporophyla nigra. Taxonomy (NCBI): domain Eukaryota; kingdom Metazoa; phylum Arthropoda; class Insecta; order Lepidoptera; family Noctuidae; genus Aporophyla; species Aporophyla nigra. The sequence goes on from OX382296.1 coordinate 20,727,911, forward strand.
GCAATGCTGCAGGAGCAGGCCCGCCGACAGGAAGAACAGGCCCGCCGACTGCAAGAACAGCTGCAGCAGGACAAAGAGGAACAGGCCCGCCGACAGGAAGAACAGACCCGCCGACTGCAAGAACAGCTGCAGCAGGACAAAGAGGAACAAGCTCGCCGGCAAGAGGAGCAGGTTCTCCTCTTGAAAGATCTACACGCGACATTTGGCAAAGACATCAAAGCCATGAAGGAGACTGTTCAGGTACATGAAAATCGTATCTCCGAGGCCGAAGTCCAGATCGCTGATATAAGAAAAGCGGTTGGAATTTTGAAAGCTGGAGACCGGACGGCGGCTTCGATAGTTTCTGCACCTTCTGTGCGCGGGTTTAAAGTGCCACCCTTCGATGGAACATCTTCCTGGTCGGCATACAAAATTCAATTTGAAGCTGTCATGAATGCAAATGGGTGGACAAAAGAGCAGGCCATGACCGCGCTTACTTTGGCCCTTCGTGATCAGGCCTTAACCGTGTTAGAGGCTCTCGGCAAAAATGTTACCTACGAGCAGCTCGTTGAGGCGTTAGAGGCCAGATACGGTGACGCGCACCTGGAACACGTTTTTCGCGCGCAGTTGAAGGATCGTGTGCAGCGCAGTGGTGAAAACCTGCAGCAGTGGGCCCTAGAAATAGAAAAGCTGGTTCGAAAAGCATACCAGTCTGCGCCTACACTCATCGATGGGACTCTGACTCAAGCATTCATAGATGGCATACGGGACCTGGAAGTAAGGGCTACTGTAAGACTTGGACACCACGAGACACTCAAGGATGCCTTGGCCCATGCGTTGGAGGTGGAGGCAGTGAGGCAAGATCATCGAGCCCATCGCATCAGGGAGGTTGCAGCATCACCTGTCCGTGACCGTCCGAGGTACAGCCCTAAGTGCTATACTTGCGGAGAAAAAGGTCACCTTCGGTCAAGTTGCCCGAAGCGAAACACAGCTAACGAAAACCAGACCCAAGAAAGAAAGGCGGCAGATATCACCGCCCAGCAGCAGGAAAACTAGTCAAAGCCAGGACCGCGGGGCGGGTGCTGGCTGGTGTTAAATTAGCCCCAAGAATTTCGGTCTCACAAGCCCATGATGGGAACACCCTAGTCATAAAAGGTGAAGTGAACGGAAGACCATGTAAGCTGACATTGGATACTGGAGCTTCTCGCACGGTTGTCAGTTCCCAACTAGCGAATCGTTTTCTTGGGGACTTCTTCGGTAAGCATGACGGCGTAAAATTAGTAACAGCTACCGGTCAGCACATAACCGTCCGTGGTGAGAAGGAAGTGGAGTTAAAACTGGGAAACACTATCTACCGGCATAAGGTCATCATGGCTGACATAGTGGACGACTGCATCTTAGGTTTGGACTTCATGCGGCAGCACTGTTGCGAGATCGACGTTAATCAAGGAGTCCTAAAATGTGGGTCAGAAGAAGTCTTCATGGAAGGTGCACCATCAGGGAAAGTGTACTGCTTGAAGAAGATTGTTCTTCCTCCCCGATCGGAAACAATAGTTCCAGTTAGTCTTCCACATAATTCTGGTCAGAAAAACCGATGTATTCTCATTGAAGGATTGGATGAAAACCTTCCATGGAAAACTGCGCGGACCTTGGTAAAGGCAATTGACGTTGCAGCCGTACGCATACTGAACCCAAGTGAAAAGGAGCAAGTAATCAAGAAGGGTACGTTGATGGGTTCCTGTGGGGAAGTAGCTTGGATGCGTGAATGCCAATATCAGCCTTCTCAAAATAACACCCAAACTGCAAGATTTAACACGTTAAATCTTTTAGAACACTGTCGTAAAGATTTATCGGAAGAAGAAAGAGAGAAGGCTAGGAAGATGCTACTTCAGTATGCAGACATATTCTCCAGAAATGATGCTGACATAGGGAAGACTGGATTAGTTCAACACAGAATTAATACCGGAAATGAGTTGCCAATACGACAGCGACCCAGAAGACTACCAGTGGCAAGAGAAAAGGAGGTAGATACCATGATTAAAGAGATGGTAAAGGATGGAGTTATAGAGCCTTCGTCTAGTCCTTGGTGTTCTCCTGTGGTCCTGGTGAAAAAGAAAGATGGCAGCATGCGGTTTTGTGTAGACTATCGTCGATTGAATGACGTTACTAAAAAAGACAGCTATCCACTGCCCCGGATCGACGACACACTGGACACGCTGTCAGGAATGAAGTGGTTTACCACGTTAGACCTAAAAAGTGGCTACTGGCAAGTGGAAATAGACCCTAAAGACAAGGAGAAAACCGCATTTTCTACGGGAAAGGGATTATGGCAGTTTAACGTCATGCCATTCGGATTGTGCAATGCTCCTGCAACTTTTGAAAGGCTGATGGAGCTAGTTCTCACGGGACTAATTGGAGACGCCTGCCTTGTCTATTTAGATGACATTATCATCGTGGGCCGCACATTCGAAGACCACCTTCAGAATTTGGAACGTGTTCTATCAAAAATCCGAGGAGCTAATCTCAAGCTAAGTCCAAAGAAGTGCTCATTCTTCAGACAGCAAGTAAGCTTTTTGGGGCACGTGGTTTCGAAGGAAGGAGTACAAACAGACCCTGAGAAAATCGTCGCCGTCAAGGAATGGCCAGTCCCGAAAGACAAGACGCAGGTCAGGGCATTTTTGGGTTTGTGCTCATACTATCGACGGTTTGTCAAGAATTTTGCTGACATTGCCAAACCTCTTCACAAGCTTACTGAGGAGAAGAGACCGTTCTGTTGGGATGAGAACTGTGACATTGCATTTCGAGATTTAAAGGAACGTTTGTGCAATACCCCAATTTTGGGCTACCCTGACACAGAAAATGAATTTATAGTTGACACGGACGCAAGTAATACTGGAATTGGCGGTGTGTTATCTCAACGGAAAGGAGATTATGAAGTTGTGATAGCTTACTTCAGCAAATCTTTATCAAAGCCAGAAAGAAATTATTGTGTCACGAGACGGGAACTTCTTGCCGTAGTAAAGACATTGCAACATTTCAGCAAATACTTGCTTGGACGTAAATTCCACCTGCGAACTGATCATGCTGCATTAAAGTGGTTGTTGCAGTTTAAGAATCCAGAAGGACAAGTGGCGAGATGGATTGAACTGCTACAAGAGTATGACTTCGCAATTGAACATCGTAGTGGGAAGTCTCACGGTAACGCGGACGCTTTATCAAGAAGACCTTGTCCTGAAGACTGCAAGCATTGTGTCAGGCAAGAAGCTAAGGAAACAGTACCTGTCAGGATGCTAAGAACGGACCTAAGTGACGAATGGAAGGAAACCCTACAGCATGCTCAGCAAAGTGACACAGATATCAGGCCAATTTTCGAGTGGATTAAAGCTAATGCTCCCAAACCGAAATGGTGTGATGTTGCAGCGATGAGTGCCACCACAAAAAGTTATTGGGCACAGTGGGAGAGCTTGGTGATCCAAGATGGTGTCTTGTGCCGAAAATGGGAAAATGCTCGAGGGAATAGCTGTCACTTGCAAATGGTAGTCCCAAAAACGAAGGTACCAGAAGTTCTACAGCTCTACCACAATGGTTCTTCAGGAGGTCATATGGGAGTAAGAAGGACTCTGTTAAAGATCCGAGAAAGATTTTACTGGATCCATTGTCGAGAGGATGTGGAAGACTGGTGTCGCAGATGTACCAGTTGTGCAGCAGTAAAAGGACCACACACACGCAGCAGGGGTGCATTGAAAGTGTACAACGTAGGAGCCCCCTGGGAACGAATAGCATTAGATGTCGCTGGGCCATTTCCCGAAAGTGTAAGTGGAAATAAATATTTCATGGTTGTCATGGATTACTTCACCAAGTGGCCGGAAGTCTTCGCCATCCCTAATCAAGAAGCTTCAACAGTCGCTGATAAATTAGTCCACGAAGTCTTCTGTCGGTTTGGGGTACCCTTGGAAATCCACAGCGATCAAGGAAGGAATTTCGAGTCTCAAGTGTTTCAGGAAACATGTCGGGTTATGGGTACTCACAAAACCAGAACCACTTCATACCACCCACAATCTGACGGAATGGTGGAGAGATTTAATCAGACGTTGGAAAGATATCTGGCAAAAGTTGTAGCAAGCAGACAAAAGGATTGGGACAAGCACATACAACCGTTTCTTCTGTCATACCGAAGTGCAGTTCACGAGAGTACAACTGTGACGCCAGCCTTCGCGAACTTTGGAAGGGAGTTAAGGTTACCAGCTGATCTAATAACCGGCATTCCGCCTGATTCACCACGCAGTATAACAGATTATGCAAATGATCTGCGCAACAAGATGAATGACGTATATGAGCATGTCAGAGAATCAGGCCAGCAGATGTCCGAGAGAATGAAAACTCGTTATGATCGAAAGATGAACAATACTGGCTTCGACGAAGGTTCGCTAGTGTGGTTGCATAACCCTGTGCACAGCAAAGGGAAGTCCCCTAAACTACAGGCAAAATGGGACGGGCCGTACCGGATTGTGACCAAGATCAATGACGTCACTTACCGAATACAAAAGGGTTTGCGAACTGCGCCTAAAATTGTTCATGTAGATCGATTGGCACGATATTACGGGAATAATGATGCTCGGGACGAGCATGTCTAAGGAGGGGGCAGTGTTACGTAGATCGTAAAGTCTAGAAACATCGTGCTAACTCCATCTCAGAAAGGGACAACATTACGTAGATCGAAAAGTCTAGAAACGTCACGCTAATTCCATCTAAGGATGGGGCAGTGTTGAAACTTCTAGATACGACACGCTAGCGCCATCTGTTATCAAGTAGCAAGTACTACGAACAATTGTACGTAGACGCCACCGCCATCTATTGTTGAGTAGCGGGATTAAACAGTAAATAGATGTCTGTGGAAGGTTCTCGAAGTTTCGAATCTACTTGTAAACTGTGGAAAAGTGTTGAATATTCGCGAATGTTCTGCTCGGGATATAAATAGCGGATTGTCGGCCCGATAGGCAGTTCGATTTCGGAAGCGAGCGAATACGAATCAAGCGATACAGTACAAGCGAAACAAGTGACTCTGTTTGACTATTGCGATATTGTGATTGTTTAATTAAACTGTGGTGTGTTTCGATAATTTTGGCTTAAATTAATTTATCCCGAAACCCCGCTCGTAACAATATTGTTAATATTATACAACGTGTTGCCATAATACTAGCGTATTAATGATACCAAGTCAAAGAGTAAGTATCTGTCCTAAGTATTTTTTTTTTTGTTTTTGAGTAATGGTTTTTCTTGAATACGGGTATATTCAAACTAATAATTTAATTAAAAGCAAAGAAATGCGATATTATCGTATTTCACGTAAGGCTGTTTTACATAAATAATCGTGACTGCTAATTATTTTGTATGAAAAATTAAAAAGACAGAAAAATATATATTTGCCAGTTAATTCTTTAACATGGTTTCATTCATAAACCAGAATATTGGGATATCAATAGGAACATCTTGTATAAATAAGCCAATTCAGCAGAAACTGACTATTCTGTAATAAAAACTAACCGGGAAAACTGAAGTCAATTTGTCAAAAGTGTCATTCCCTAGCATGAATGAAATGACAGTTAACTTCAGATACTTTGTACTTTGTGTGATAATTTTTTATCACGATCCAGGGTGCTATGAGACATTTTACTTTTGCCCGTATTCACTTACACTAGATAATAGCTGAATGCCTAAACGACAGTGCACTGTTAAAACGCTCAGCACTGAGAGTTGGTTATCCAACATGCCATAATGTTAGTGAAAACGAACATTTTTCTCATGGACAACAATAAGCTTAAAATACCAGAGGTATTGCAGATGTCAGAAAGCGACGGTGGGCAGTAAATGCCAGGTGTGCTGCTTGCTAGCTGTCCAAAAGTAATAAAATAAAAACGTTGCTAAAAATATCAACAGGTGGTAGAGCATAGCGGAAGTAAATTATACAGAATAAGTCGGAGCTTTTGAATTTAATAACAACGTCTATAAATGGATTTTATTTGATATTGAATTAAGTTGGCTCAAATATTGGCGGTGAGTATCTGCTTACAACATTGGTATAATGTGTTGGTACATATTATACCAACATTGTTAGCAGGTATCACCAATATCAAATGTTGACAGTTAATTACTCCGGGTGTAATCTGTGAACCGGAATTTTCCGGTATAAATATTATTATAGACTTCAAATTGTTTGTTTACGTTAGTAAAGTATTGTAATAACATTTCAGGCAAAAAAGATTTTACAGTGAATCAGACATGTTTGACTCTGTGTTAATTTATTAAAAATCTGATTGTTTCAATTTCAGCAAAATTAAACAGACCTACGGCATTAAACTAAAGTATCTAACAATTTCAACAGACTGGCAAAAAAATATTAATACATTGCTGACCATTATTTAACCTATTTATTTAAAAAAATACATTGTTTTTAATAATGTACTCTCATGAACTATCTCAGCATTATATTTTATCTGTCCCAAAAAATTCTTTCTTCTTCTTTTGCATCGACACAAACTATTTGACTAGTAACATGGCAGTGTGTTGATGGTCTTGGGTGCGGATGGACTTCACGGATTATAATAAAGTGTAACCACAGTATTATAACCAAGTAGTAGATTAGAAAAATCCATTAGTCACCTGTTAGAACTCAATAAAGGTGGGATTTCCAATTCAAAAACATCACACCATATGACAGTACACAAGATATTATATACGTACAAAAAATGGTGTTATTTTTACATTAGAAACAGATACTTTAATTTTGTTAATTTGTACATACACAAGATGATGAATAGCTTTTGAATGCCGACAAATTTGCATCAGCGCCTACCTAGCGGAAGGTGAACAAGATTCCGCTATTATTATCGATACGACATTCCTGCTTCCGATTGACGATTACTTTAGCTATCACAAGCAGGTTTTATTTTTTGAAGTACACTCAATTTCACAAGAAAGTGTACGCCGTTATTTGTAAAAGATGAAAGACGCTATTATAAATATATGTTTATATGAAAATATATGTTATTGCTAATTGCACAATCACCTAATAGTTTATCCACTCGCCGTTATTATCGATTATACCTTGGCATCTTTTTGGCATGCTTTCCACGAGATTTTCTGCATATTCTCTGGGTAACAATCTCCAGATCGTCTTGATTTTATATGATAGCTGCTTCAAAGTCCTTATTGGCTTTCCTTTAAGCTTCATCTTCATGTACGACCAAATATTTTCAATCGGATTTGCATCTGGAGACATTGCAGGCCAATCCATCGTAATAATCCCATTGTCTTTTTTCCACGCTGTACAGAGTTGACTGCGATGTTTGGGATCATTATCCTCTTGAAGTACCCAGTTTGTCTCGGTCGAACCAAATAGCTTCTTAGCGGACCTCAAAAGGTATTTTTGATAAATATTGCACATTTTTTGAGCATTTAAATTGTCTGTAAATAAGTACAAACAGCCAAAACCACGTTTAGAGAAGCATCCCCAAACATGCAGTTTTACCGGGTGTTTAACAGTCCGTTGAATCAACCTGTCATGCCTCGTACACCAGGCTTTTGAAAGAGAAGACCAGGCCCAAAAAGATGATTCGTCTGTAAATATGACCTTATCCCAATCTCTATCCAAGTTTTTCTTTGCCCACGCCAGTCGTTTATTCCTGTGTTTTTCCGATAACAATGGTTTTTTTATAGTCGATCTAAATGCAATATTATTTTCTTGCAGACGGCGTCTTATCGTACTGATAGACACAAAAATTCCTTTTTCCCGCAATTTTATTTTGGCCTGACTCAGAGTAAGATTGGGTTTCTGCTTAAACAGACGCACGATCTGACTATCCTCAGTTTTCTTTGTCACGCGCGTTAGTCCTCTCTCCGGAAAGTCGTCCACGTTTCCAACTTCTAAATATCTTCTGACCCATTTCGAAACGAATGCCTTCGACTTTCTAAGAACTTTAGCAGCAGCTCCATATGAAAGCTTCGGTCCTTTTGAATGATTTACGAGAAACACTGCCTCGTGACGCTTCAGATATTTTGCACTCATTTCAAAATGATAGTAACAAAACAAAACAAAACCTCTTACACTATTAATCTATACACTGTGCAAAAGCGTGTTAATTATAGATTCGAAATCATAAACAGAGATAGTGCTGAAGGCGTTACGTTTAAAATGATAGCGTACACTTTCCTGTGGAACTGAGTGTAGGTCTCTGATTGGTGCTTGATTCGAAGATATACATTAAGTAAAAAAAAGTTTCGGTAATGGATGATTTGTTGGTACCAAATTTCAATTTTTTGTTGTTGTTAGATTGGAATAACCGTTTTCCATTTAGGTGCGGAGTTTGAGTTACATGTGTTATTTAGATTAAATTTAGTGCTGTTTTTAGTTATATTATATCTAGTGCGTATTTCGAATTTCATAATGGACAAAAACATCGAACAGTTTGTCTTAAATTTTGCATCGCCAATGTAATGTCGTGGTCGGAGTCTCTGAAAATGTTACAAGAGGCTTACGGTCAATCGACTTTATCAAAAAACACGATGATGGAAGATTTTCCTTGCTCTAGTAGGCCATCAACGTCTGCAACTGAAGTTAGGAAATAGTGATTAAAAATCTTCATACAAGTTTGATAGAGATAGCCATCAAATTTTCTGTATTTCACGAGTCAGTCTGTACCATTTCCAATAGTGACTTGGGTATGAAACATGTTGCCGCTCGGTTAGTCCCAAAAGATCTAAATTTTCTCGAAAAACTCAATCGCATGAAGTCATTGAGGACATACTAGAAAGAGTCAATTCAGATCCAACATTCGTTATACGCAATGTAGCTGGTGACGAGATGTAAGATTACGACTTTACCATACAAACTAGTCAACAAGCTTTGGAGTGACGCCTTCCAACTGAAACGAAACCGAAAAAACCGCGCCAAAGTCAAAGTCATGTTGACTGTTTTCTTTGACTATCGCGGTGTTTGTGCACTCGGAATTCATGCCGTAAGGTCAAACGGTAAATAATGAATATCATTTGAGTATTACGTGGCGTTTAAGAGAGCAAATAAGACGAAAAAGGTCACATTTGTGGCAAGAAAATTCCTGGATTTTGCACCATGATAATGTACCTTCGTACAAAGCCATCATTGTGAATGATTTTTTGACCGATAGCTCAACAAATACCATTGACCAACCACCTTATTCACCAGATATGGCTCCAGCTGAGTTCTTTCTATTTTCTAAACTCAAATTACCACTTCATGTCACCCGTTTTCTTTCGGTAGAAGACAGAATTCGTCGTTTCTGAAGGAACATACTTTGAAGATAATAACATAAATTTGGATAAATAACTAACATTTTGTGTATTATTGATCTTTTCCCGGTACTTTATTGACAGAGTAGTATTGTAGATGAGAGAGGAGAATTGATATGGTAATTTTATTTCATGGTGATTATTTTAATGTTATGTGTTTTATTGGATTTTATTTATATTTGTTATGGATTTTTAACTTATAATTATGGACTATGTCTGAAATAAATGAATTAATTTATTTATAAATATAAGGAGATTGATTGTACCGTGTGGTGCCGGAGTACCGTGTGGTGCCGGACGTAAAGAATAACACCACCCCATTTCTTCCCGTGGGTGTCGTAAAAGGCGACTAAGGGACTTACTAGAGAATGGGCAGCAGCGTTCTCTGTGCATTTTGCCACCATACTGCGATCGCCAACCCGCCTGCCAAGCGTGGCGATTATGGCAAAGCCCCCCAAATTGGGGGAGGCCTAAGTCTAGCGGTGGACGTCTTACGGCTGAAATGATGAAGGAGATTGAAACAAAACCTATTACCATGGATTCAGTATTCTGGATCCTCAAGCGTTTTAATTTTTCGTCGGTTATTGAATAAAACATCTGTTTCCTACAAAAGTGCAATACTTGTCTTATGTTTCAAAATATTTATGTTTGGACGTATGAGGCACAGAGAGTGAAGTTCACTCAACCTCCGTAGAAAAGCGAATGATCCCCCGACTAGACGGGTGTTGTGTCTCTTGGGTATCTGTCCGACGATTGATATCTTACTTAATATTATTAACGCGAAAGTTTGTATGTATGGATGTGTGGATGTTTGTTCCTCTTTCACGCAAAAACTACTGAACGGATTTGGATAAAATTTGGCACACAGATAGTTTGTAACCTGGATTAACACATAGAATACTTTTTATCCCGGTAGTAAGTTCCCGCGGGATATTTTCCGACCTCTACGCGGGCGAAGCCGCTGGCAAAAGCTAGTCTTTGTCTTTGTCTGGCCTGTTAGTCTAGTGGTTAGTGACCCTGACTGCTAAGACTGAGGTCGTGGGTTCGATTCCCACCCAGGACAAATCTTTGTGTGATGAGCACGATCATTTGTTCTGTGTCTGGGTGTAATTTATCTATAATATGTATGTATTTAGAAATATATAAGTATGTTTATCAGTTGTCTGGTTACCATAGTACAGGCTCTGCCTAGTTTGGGATCAGATAACGGTGTGTTGGTTGTCCTAAGATATTTATTATTTTATTATTATTAATTATGTTAGTTACTCGGTAAACTTTGCTAGCGCGATGCAGGATTTCGCCTTACGTTAGTGTGATGTGTAGTTGCATGTGGCGGTAAAGATGCCTTTGTCTACATATGGAACAACTTTTTTTAAATAATCAGTTCAGTATCGTTTACTGAATCCATGGTATCCAGGTTGTTCGCCGATTTCCGTGCCAGCCAGTATATACGATTACATCTGTCTTATTTTTTGTGATATTATTTGCTGACGTCTCGATATGATGATTAGAATTAAATATTTACTCAGTTATGTAAGGTTTTAAGCTTATAAAATCAAAATCAAAAGTTATTTATACAATAATATTCGTGTCTGTTTTAAAATGTTTGGATTAATAAAAGATAAAATTCTTGTTGACTAGATTAACGAAGCGAAAATAATCTTAAACTGGTTTTTTATTCGATTAAAGTAATTTTGAAGTTGAAATAAAACTTTAAAAGAAAACTTTGATGGTAATTTAACTTGAACAGTGATAATACTCTTGCTAATGAATCTTTAAACATTGCTAATTAAAAAGTCTTTAAATAAATTGTGATATACCCTTCATTTTACTAAGGGTATTATAGGTTGTCAACCCTTTTGTTTCATTGTTTATAGTAATTAAATGTTAATGTATATTTAAATGAAATGTTAATCATTCATTCCGTTTTTCATTTAGATACAAATATACCACAGAATCAGGTACCCACATTATTGCTCTTATATTATTTTTCTGGTCAAAAACAATGTTCCTATTTGCTATCTTCGAAATAACAAACGAATAACGTCGGTCTATTGCATTGGGCAACTAACTAAAACTAACTAAACATAACTAACTTAATGAGGGTGCACTGAATAAACACCTAGAGATAGACCTGTAGATTACAGGCGTGGTATTACATATATGTTGTGTTTATTATCAACAACATCAATTCAAGGTGAACGAAATGGCGATAGTTCACAGGAATAACTTGCAACCCACGGATGCCCTTCAAGTTAACGGGGAAAATTTACAAGCCCGTGATAAAGCCTGTCGCACCGTACAGATCGGAATGCTGGGCCGTGAAAAATAATGATGAAAAGAGATAACATGGAGTGGAGGTGACAATAATGAAATGGATATGTGGAGTGACAAAAATTGATTAATTTAGAAATGAGTGTGTAAGGCGAAGTTTGAAAGTGCATCAGTGATAAGGGAAATCGTATGTCTTAATGTGAGAATGTGATGAAGATGGAAAAAACGCATGCACATGCAATTCTTCCTATTAATTAATGTAAATGATGATGGATGGAGAGGGAGATGAAAAACAAAGTAAGGATGAATGAATTGTGTGACGAATAATATGAAACAGGAGGGTGTGAACGCTGACAAGGGAGAATGGAGAATGAAAGAGTTTTAACCCGACCCCAAGTAACATGTATCTATAGCAGGAAGACGATGTCCATCGACTGCAACACTGAAAACTAACCTACACGGTATTTATCTACCTAAACATAATTAACATTAGTGGTTGGTTATCAACCTATTAATATTAATAAAGCTACTAATAGAATTATAATAAAAAGCTGAAAGTCCAACAGGTCTGGCCAAATAATATGAAATACAGCTATTAAATAAAATATGCTTCAAACCATCTACAGAAACTAGCACGAACTCACAGAGTTAACGATACGTACATTCGAACGATTTTATAATTGAATGTACTCATTTAGCACACAACTTTGACTTAATTTTAAGCCTTTGTGAATAATTATCTATGGATGATACTCGTACATATTGTGTTGGTGGCATTTAAAAAATTGTTCCATCTATATTGTGCATTTTGCTATGGCGTCTGAAAATGTAATGGTATGACTTCAAAGTTTGAAATATTGATATTAAGGAAGAAAAGGTAAGTCACGCTGGAACTTAAAAACACCTTTTGGCAAGGTTTACGGCAAGATGCATTACCCTTAATGCGTTTTGCATTACACCATGCTTTTAAGGCAATTTTTACTGCTTAAAGTTTTTACGCTTAAAAATCTTTTTAGTAAAAGCGGTAAACTCATAAAAACTGGCCAAGTTACTGACTTTCGCACCAATAGAAAGAGACAGAGTAGGAATAATATGTTTATAAGGGTTTTTTTTACAGGTTCAAAAATAAATATTTATACTATTGTAGCATTCTGTGGTCCTACAATCTACATCAAATAAATGTCAATCTTCTTGACAGTATAACATAATTGTAAAGGAGAGATATGTCTTGGATCGTGATAACGTTATTGAACCTTTTTTTTAATGTCAGTTAATCTTATGTGAATGTTTTATTTTCACTGACGAGTTTTATCCATTAACATTGAATTTATCTAGAATAACATACTTATTGTAGAAAATACGTACCTAATTAGAGAAATATTTAAATGATTTTAAATAAAAACTTATTGATCTCATATGAAACACACTTTTTATGGACTTCTCTAAATGCTATTCGCTTCTAACATTGCACACTTTTTCAAATAACAGAGCCTCTTTTTATTTTTCAGACTTTCGCACAGTTTGTCGCACGATCCTAGGGCACCCTGACTCCTGCCAAGGTCGCGAGATTTGTTTGAAATAGTTACCGCCCTGGCATAACTGAAGAAACACGGGTGGGTCAGTAAAAGTCTGATACGCCCAGTAAAAGACATCGTGAGGAAACCGCTATGAGGAAACCGTGACCCTAGCATATGGGCAACTGAAGGAACACGGGTGGGTTTTAGTCAGTAAAAGTCTTACATCTCCCGCTCCACCAAGAGCGGGAGACATCATGTGATGATTTCCCAGCCACAAAAAAGGGCACCCCGACTAAATGCGTAAGGTTAGATTAAAACAGCCTAATTGCGCACAAACCGAGCGAGTGAAACGAACTGTGCCGCGATAGCGGCTGGCGAGCTATGTCTAAGTTTCTCGCAGTTACTAGGCATTTTTTTTTAGAATCCCGAAAGAGTAATTAAGAGAGGTTCACAGAAAAGGCACAATCATTAATTAGTTCAATTATTTGATTAGAAGCGCTAAATAGTAATTATTGCAGGTTCGTTTAAATACACGCCATTTAGTTAAAAGAAGTCTTGCTAAAAAGTTTCTGAACTATTCGCTCTTCAAAAAAAACAGGTTTAGGTATCTTTATAAAAGCAATACCATTTTTTCTAAGTATTCCACTCAGAGCACTGACTTTAACAGCACTTGACCAAACCGCTCGCGCTCCTGAGCACTTCCACTAACCACACTGAAACAAAATAAGTGCGGTTTGGGGTATTATTATTTTTCAGTCCCCGAAGGGCACCTGTACACAATCTGAAGTGATAGCATGTGTATACTCTTCAACTGTATATAACGCATCGATATCGTTCTCGTCATGCATAAAATTAATGCTATGAGTTCTAGCATCTCTACTACAGCTATAAACACACATTGAGGTTATTAAAATCACTATTCAGTAACTCTACATTAGTCTTAGGCCGAGATAACTACTTAGCACGTTTACTAAGCTTGTTTTCTGTTACTGTCGCACAACTGTCAAACAAAAAGTGCGAGATAGAGACGTCAATATGGTCTAACCTAAAGCACGCCAAGCGGTGTTTGAACACGGCCTTAGAACATTGATCTTATTTGCTCGAATTATCTTCATTTTGATACGCTTCCATGGCTTAATGTCTAATTTGCCAGCTCGGATGATATGCTTGAAATCGATCAGCCAAGAATTTGAATGATTAATTATTTTTGCAGTTTAAACTTCTTTTTAAATTAGTAGATATATATTTCATCATGATATAGCATTATCAGCCTGTAATTTTCCTACCACTGGAACACAGACCTCCTTACTGTGAAAGGCAGTGGGCCATATTCTACCAAGGGGGCCCTATGCCAGTTGTTAGATGTCACATGTTTTCGAAAGTTGGGTTCTAGGACATGCCGATTTACTCACGATTTCCTTAACGTTTTGCAGTGGTGATGGACTTATCTACTCAAAGTAATGCATCTATTATCAGACTTACGAGTAGTAGGTCGTGAGTTCAAACCCAAGCAGGCGTATTACTTTGTGTAAATTACTTCATCGCCACTGCTCTCAAAACGGTAAAGGAAAACATCGTGAGGAAACCGGCATGTCTAAGAACCAAAAATTCGAAGACATGTGACATATGCCAACCTGCACTGGGCCCTCGTGTTGGATTACGGCCCACTCCCTCTCACCGAGAGGAGGCCTGTGTCCCAGCAGTGGGAACATTATACAGGCTGCTGGTGATGATGAAGAGTCATGGCACTCATGGCCGTTACCACTGCAAAACCAATGATAAATATTCCCATTTCAATCATCGTTTCGATGAAAAATAATTAATTTCTCGCATAGCTTTAGAAGAACCCTACTTGAATGGTCGATCATGGATCTCGATTGAACATAAAGTAGATGATAGTTAATTTTTTTTTATATTCCTAGTTTCTAATACGTACCAATGAATATTATTCAGGTATCATTCAAAACAAAAGCTCATAAAAATAAACCGAAAAACGTAATTCTCTTAGCCGGGAACTTGCCACTTCACCTGCCATGTTGCAGTGACCCAGAAAAACCTGCATCAAACCTGCTCGCTCGTCTTTTTGTCCCATTCAAAATGTTGTACGATAATGTAAGCACTGAAGGGACCGGTAGGCGGTAAAACGGCTTTGTAAAGGTGTTTTGAGAATATAATAAATATGTAACCGACAGTTGCAAAGTGATGAGCCGACAGTGTAAACAAATTGTAAGGTTTATGTGACTGAGTAATTGCAGCTTTGGAAAATTAACTGTAAAAGACGTAAAAAATGCGTTTAGGTTCCTTTCTATAGGAATCTACTACGCATTTGGATGGGCAACTACCTTCATTTTTCTGATTGAACAGCTCCTTGAAAATTCAAAAGAGTTTGTTAATGGTTTAATTGCACAAAGCTTTGAGTATAAGATTATTAAAAAAAAAAGGAATCAGTGAGTTTAGTTTAGAAGAATTTAAAAAAATGCAGTGAATTGGTAAATACAATCCATTTTCGAGCATTAACAGATTTATTAAAACGTCGTTTATTACAAAAGTTTTTATAGAACCCGTAAAACAAGGATGAAAAGGCTTCATATAATTGTATGCTGTAACAATAATGAATAAACCTTTAGATTACGAGCTTTAAAACTTGATAAGAATGAAGCAAATCCCCCTAGCCTCAAAGATGAAGAAAAGCAATAAAAAATAACTGTCAATTGCACTTCCCTTCCGGGTAACAATCTTGGGGTCGTGGAGTGTAATTTACAGCTCCGAAGAACATGCTGACAATGTAAAAATATAAATTTACCGAAAGAATATTTCAGCTATTTCATAGTTCAGATCCCACATTTGGCGATATGTCAGCAATATCTAACCTTCTTACGTGTACGATTGGAAAAAATATGTTCGGGGATGAAATATAATTTTATGTACCCGGCCTTTAACAAAAAAAAACTATGTACCTACCTACTTTAATTTTTCAGTAACTAATTTAAGCAGAGTTGGAATTCTTAGAAGAACAAAGCAAAATTAAGTATCGGAAAATCTCATTTTCAGCGCAGTTCTACGAATAAAAAACAAGCCCCTTTCATTTCGTTTTTATCCTGTTTAATTGTGATGAAGGTTCTGGCTTTGAAATTCTACATCGTTCGTTTTTTTTTTTTTTCTAAGAAATACGTAAATAAGATTTACATGAAGAGAAGAGATAAAAATGTAATGTTTTAGCTTTTATTTCTTTAAAGGCCTTTTTTTTCTAACGCCAGGTATACATTGAGGTCGATAAATAAATTACTGCGTAGGTAGCAAATAGTAGATGTACATACAGTATTATCTTATATGTAGGCAGATTTTAAATCTAACATTTGGTTCTTCCATATTGACGGGCACAGATATTTAAAAACAAGGACTGGCCTGTGAGTCTAGTGGTTAGTGACCCTGACTGCTACGATTGAGATCGTGGGAATCCCACCCAGGACAAATCTTTGTGTGATGAGCGCAATCATTTATTCTGTGTCCGGGTGTAATTTATCTATAAAATGTATGTATTTAGAAATATATAACTATGTTTATCAGTTGTCTGGTTGCCATAGTACAGGCTCTGCTTAGTTTGGGATCAGATAACGTTGTTTTGGTTGTCCTAAGATTCTATTTTTATTATTATTAATCATTTTGAGTTTTTTTACATCTTGTCCAAATAACAACTGTCAGGCGTCAATATTGTTCGATAAAAACGTGCTAATTACCTAATTCGTATTTTTGGAATCGTTGATTCGCCCACTATTAAATTAACTATTTGCGAATCACGTACAGATCATAATCGTCATCATTTCAGGCGAATAACTTCCACTGCTGGACATAAGCCTCCCCCTAAGCTCCGTCACTTCGAACGGTTTTGTGTTTCCAGCATCTAGCGGATTCCTGCGACCTTCACAAGGTCATCGGTCCACTTTGTCCATCCAATTCTATATCTTCCAGTACGCGGTTACCACTCCAGAACCTTTCGGCTACATCGGCCTTCTGTTCTGCGAGCAATGTGCCCTGCCCACTGCCACTTAAGTCTAGCAGTTATTCGGGCTATGTCGGTTACCTTCGATCTTTTACCGATCTCTTCATTTCTGATTTGATCGCGTAGGGAAACTCAAAGCATAGCTCTCTCCAACGCCTTTTGGGTGACTAAGAACCAACAGATAATAATATATTATTTGAGAGTCGATTAGCCCGTTTTAAACGAGTAAATTCGTGCAAATCGACTGATAAGTCAGTATGATACGGGCAAGCTGTACTTTTGAATGTCTTGGAAAAAAACTCAACCATCGCGAAAAATCTTTGTGCTCATCAATAATAGAATCTTAAAAATTATACTCGCCCACTGCTCCTGCAACTATTAACCAACAAAAAAACCTTTGATTTTATCACTACACCTATAAATATTCATTACCGATACGTTTTAGAAACTCGAGAAATCTTATCGCCTACGATTCTATTCGATTTAATCTTAAAACAGGTGCTACGTAGAGCGTTACTAATGCATCCTAATCAAGCTTGCAAACGAGATATCGGAATTTAGAATTGTCTAACAAAATAGCGATTTAAAGTCGATTCTTTCTTGTTTTCACGTTTAAAATCCGAGTCAAAATCGAGTGGGTTTAACGATAATGCCTTCATCGAATAGTAAAGTCACGTGCATGAATCGTGTGAGATTAAAGATCATGAGTACTTAGATACCTACATTATTATCCTATCTATGTACAATTTATGGGCACCGTAAGTGTCTAACGATCTGTGTTAGTACGAGAAGATAAACACTTTTATTAACTGACTTCACAAAAGGAGGAAGTTCTCAATTCATTTGTAATTTTTTTTAATGTTGGTTTTTTAACCTCAGAACTCCGTCATTTGCAAACTTTGTTTTTTTTAAATTTACAAACTAATTTGATAAAATCTTCTTTAATTTGAAAGCGTACACTTATCGAGTGGTCTCATACAAGTTCGTCATCTTCTGATTGGTGGTTTTTTAATTAGCTTCAATAATACGTATGATGACTTGTTATGATTGAGATCGGATAATCGGGCGCTTATCTACCTAAACTTCTTCACTCGAAAGAATTATATGGACATTCCTTTATGAATAAATAAGTATTCCGGGTTCTCGGGATTGAACAGTTTTGTAAATACAACTATAACAAACTTAATGAAATTATAGCAGTGGTTATTTTGATTTAGTATCTTTATTTTATTTCAAACAAATGGAAAATCAATATACATAACTAAACCAGTTCTCATAAAAACTTTCATTGTAAATTAAAAGTTCCATTAGAATCGGCTTTTTAAATCTAAAATAAATACAATGAGAGTTAAGTTAATAGAGAGGAGAAACAAGGAACAGCCATCTTGAAATTACGAGTAAGTAGGTAAGCATCATCCAATGAAAAATTTTCATTTTCACAACGAGTTCTAACTATATTTTGTATGCAGGTAACATTTTTAGTAATCTCAGGAATTTAAAACAATTTCAGGATCTGGGATTCTGAAAGGCTTGTCCGTATTATTCTTGCGTGGGAATAAAAGTGAAGTTTAAAAATATTAGCGCCCGATTATCCGATCACTGGTTATGATACATTCAGTTCTTTGCCTTTTGGATTCGACACGACTGATGTTTAAACCTACCGACGTTATTACATACATACATACAATCACGCTTTTTTCCTGTGGGGGTAGGCAGAAACCATGGAACGCCACTTGCTACGACCTCTACATACTCCTTTTGCCTCGTTTAGGTTCATACAATTGGTCATACACACGCCGGTTGCGAGTACTACGCACCTGACTTTTCTGAAGAACATCACCAATAAGGTCACTATATGTCCTCCTAGGGCGTCCCCTCCCGGTGTTTTCACTCACATCTGCCTTGTAAATACCTTTTGTGAGCCGTCCTTCATTCATTCTCTCAACATGACCAAACCATCTTAGCATACTTTTTTAAATTTTTGTCACTACATCTTCTTTTAAACCACACCGTTCTCTTATCACATCATGTTATAACGTATTAATAATAACTTTATTATTTTATTTGTATGTAAATATTCCCTGTAACTTTGCAGACTGAGATTTCGCTGCTTACCTAGAAACTTTATAACCAATGCGAGCTATATAAACTCAAGTAAGTTTGGCCATCGCTACACTGAACAGGAGGTCCTGGGCCTCGAGTCCGATTCTTAGATCGGGTAAATGATTTTTTATGAATCAGCTTATGGCCTGATTTTTTCCCAACTGATGCCAAAAGATTGCTCCCTCATTACATAAGACTGGCAAAATGTATGTGTAGGTACTTTAGGTATAATTCTGCCCCACCCTTCGAGGAAATAAGCGCGAAGTTATGTTATGTAAAGTCTAGTATACTGCAGATCGTGACGAGAACATTTTAGCTATCTTGCCTTGACCAACTTATTCGGCTAAGCTAGTAGGTCAGTTGGAGCTATAAAGTTGAATTTAAGGTTAGTGCTGAAACAGAAATAATCCAGTCACTAAGGCCCTCTTACAGTTCAAGGGATCTTCTTTCTAAATAATTTGGAGATGACAGCAAATTCAGGGTTAATCATAAATTTCATGCTGTGCCACCAAAAGTTAGAGGTTTTAGAGTTAAAATTTAAAATATTTAACCCACCCATGTGGGGATGTGTTTATATAGTTTCTTTTTAACTTCTACCTCCAAAAATTATAATAACTTAAGTTTTTAATCTTAAATCTCCTTAAAAGTAACGTAAGATTGTAATATCATATTTTTTAAGTAAAACTTTCTGTTCTTCCGTGGGGACCTGGTGATTTGTAATACAGGCATTTTACACTTAACTTAGACACCAGCTCCTCACATTGCTAAAAAAAAAGAAATATTATGTATATAAGCTTGTCATTGTGAGGAGTAATATTTTTTTTTTTTTTGATTTTGTTTGATTTGAATGACAAGTCGCTAAGCCCTTTGTTGGCTATAGTAATGTCAAAATAAATTGGCGTTTTAAGGTATAATTGATTACTTGTTTTCTATTTTATATTGTTTGATGCTACAGTAGGTACGAAAAACCTTATTCAAGGAAGGACTATTTCCACTTGCTCCATCATTGGCCTGTTCCCAACTATGTTAAGTTTCGCGTCCAGTCAAAGTCAGCTACCAGTATTTTACAAAACACTGGTAATGGGTATGCCATACTCCTTGGTAAAACTGGTTACTAGACTTAAAGGCTTCTGACGACCCGTAACGACCGTCAAAGATTCACGAATGACAGTCGAGACCAACGGGTTTACGTTCTTTTCGAATTAAAGAGAGGGCTTCATCATCATCATCATTTCAGCCGTAAGACGGCCACTGCTGGACTTAGGTCTCCCCCAATTTGGGGGGCTTTGCCATAATCGCCACGCTTGGCAGGCGGGTTGGCGATCGCAGCATGGTGGTAAAATGCATAGAGAACGCTGCTGCCCATTCTCTAGTAAGTCCCTTAGTCGCCTTTTACGACACCCATGGGAAGAAATGGGGTGGTGTTATTCTTTACGTCCGGCACCACACGGTACAATAGAGGGCTTGGTAAGGATTAATAGCACAGGTAGTTCAAATCGACGCTTGAAAGGCGAGATTGACTAAGCGACGTATGGCTACTATGTCGCTTAGTCTGTTTCGCCTTTCAAGCGTCAAAATATACTTATAGTAGACTAAGAAAACTGTAGATTAAAGGTTATATTTTTTTTTGCATTTTTAATGTTTTTAATTTTTGCGTATTCCGATCCCGGTGTCAAATCACACACGAACGCTGTCTACTCCTACATTCATCTCTTTCTCTCCTCAACGTTTTCTACGCAAACATTATATACTCTCCAGCATCGCGTGCAAGTGTAAGTATCAACCTAAGAATGCAAAACCTCGATGAATGTATTATCTCTGACCCGATGACTCACAATACTCTAGGCCTAATAACGGAGCTTCGTATTCCCACGATATTTTCCATCAATAGACACTAGAAAAAAAGTAGACATTTGTGTGGAATTTCACACAATTACTACACTATGAACAGTTGTTTGCATACACGTTTTGCACTATATTTAAGTCTGTTGCCAAGTTTTTATAGTAGCACGATAATGGTAGATTATTAAAAGAAGTTAATTGAGTAGTGTTTGCTAAACTAAATCCACATTTCTGGAAGAATTTTATGTTTCAGTTTAAAATGAATTAGTCTAACTTTTTTGTGCTTTTAAAACATAATGTTTTTGTCAGGTTATTTTTTTAATAAGCTATTATATATTTTACTACAACTTAATGACTTTGAGATGAGTTTCACATCTATCATGTTTGCCTAAATCTTTGAAATGATTGCTATCAAAAAAATGTCTACGTCGTGTTGAGAAACAGGTGTTTTTTTTTTTTTCAATGTTTTTTGAAGGTCGCAAAAGAGCAACAGTGGCCCAGTTGAGAGCAGTGGTGGCCTAGTGAAAACAGTGGAACCCAAACATCTCTACTGCAGACAGTTTCTAATCTAATCTAATTAGCCTGTATTGTCCCACTGCAAGGCAAAGGCCTCCCTCTCCCTTTTCCACAGAATTCTATTTTTAACCGACTTCAAAAAGGAGGAGGTTCTCAATTCGGATGTTTATATGTTTTTTTTTTTATGCATGGTCGGTCATAACTCCGTCGTATATAGACGGATTTGTAAAATTCTTTTTTTGTTCGAAAGGGATTTATTCCGAAATGGTCCCATGTAAATTTCATATACATGTGATGATGAGTTCGGGAGACAGACACCGGAACTCTTTAAAAAATGACAGCAAATCAACCGCGATTTCTGCTATCGCATAAATATGCATTGTTTGTTTGGAATTAGTGCGGGGTAAATACCACAACTAAAAATTTTAAAATAAAAACTTTTTTACAAAAAAAAAACAACCGACTTCCTTAAAAACACTATAAAGTGAAAAATAACTTTAATTTCGGAAGTCGGTGGCAAAAAAAACTATAAATACAGATCCTAAGACACCGACTTCCGAAATTAAAGTTATTTTTCACTTTGTAGTGTTTTTAAGGAAGTCAGTTGTTTTTTTTTTTGTAAAAAAGTTTTTTGCTAGTCCTGGCCAGTCCTTTCGGTAGGAGTCAAGCTCGTCCCGCCATCTTCGTCTCGGCCTGCCGCGATGTCGTCGAGCGTTCAGTGACAATTTACTTTGTATAAATTAATTAAACGGTGAAGGAAATATTCGAAAACATGTTGACAACCGCCAACTCGCATTGGCTCCGCGTGGTGAGTTATGGTTCACTCCCTTTCATACAGGGGATGCCTGTGTCCCAGCAATGGGAAAATTATACAGGGTGTGGCGTAAGTAGTGATCCACCGTTCAGGATTCCATGAACCAGATAATTAACTATAACAATTAAAAATTTTAAACATTTTTACCCAAGGGTTCCGAAAATATTTAATTTTTGTATTTTATTTACGAAATTTCTACCTTTTATTACATATTTGTTTGTAGTTTCAACAAAAACCATTATTTTTTCATTTTGATTTCTGTTAATTACTGCTGAATACTAGAGCTATCATAATAAATTACGATTTTTTATGTAAATTCAGCTCTTTTCAAGAAAAAGGTGGTTCTTCTTCTCTAATTTTTAACACACCGACAAGTTCAAGAGCAGATTTTTGTAAAAAAAAAATTGGGTAAAAATGGTTAAAAATTGTAATTGTTATAGTTAATTATCTGGTTCATCGAATCCTGAACGGTGGACCATGACTTACGCCACACCCTGTAGGCTCATTAAGTAAAAGTAATCCATCAAAAAATTTACATAGTTGATACATACCCACAGTTTCTGTGAGTTATTAATTTCACTATTAGTTAATATCTCACAGTATCAGTGCCGTAACAAATAACCGTGCAAAATCTATCGCTTAAAGATTTGTGAACAAAATCATTTTGTAGTCTAATAAATAATTTGCTGTTCTAATTTAGATCTTAATTCAAGCAAAATAAAGTTCATATATATTATAAAGCTGTCAGACAATCTTAACATACATGATGTTGTTAAATGAATGCTTTTATTCCACAATCAAATTCGTTATTAATACGAAAACAGTTTCGCTCATTTGTATTAGCGATAAGATTTGATATGTTGACAATATTAAGTTTACAAATAAACTAGCAAACTGTCCCTGTTTCGCATGCATGTAACTAATAAGTTATATATTGTTTTCTAAAGGCAACTTGCGTGAAGTTAATCTATGTGTGGGTGCATACGAGAGTGAGAAAAATCGGGCGAATCGTCTAATACGCAATGCACTCATGTACGGACATGTCAAATATGAAATTTATCATCATCATTTCAACTGTAACACGTCCACTGCTGGATATAGGCCTCCCCTAAGGTGGGAGAAGCCTATATCTAGCAAAAAAATTACTATAAATTCACAGTTTATTTTTCCGTGTGGTACCGGACGTTAAGAATAGCACCAGCCCATTTCTTCCCGTGGGTGTCGTAAAAGACGACTAAGGGACATACTAGAGAATGGGTAGCAGCGTTCTCTATACATTTTACCACCATTCTGTAATCACCAACCCGACTGCTAAGCGTGGCGACAATGTCAACCCCCTTCTAGGGGGGGAGTCTTATTTCCAGCAGCGGACGTTTTGATGATGATGATGACCGGTTCACTTCACAATACTAAGCTCTAGCTGTATTCAAAATGTTTCAAATTCTACCAACGGTTAGGTACGTTTATATAACCCCTGTTGGTAGTGTAAACGTCAACTACGTGAATTAGAGATAACAGAAACTTTACTAGGTACCTACTTGCTATGATAATGTCTGGATCTGCTGACTTCTAATAATGATAACAAGAGTTGTGCAAACTTAATTCTAATAATAATATTATGTCCATTAAGTTATCATTCACGTGCCACTATTTTAGCATGGAGGGATATTTCCACGTGTAAATTATGTCCCAGGGTTAGGTAGAAGTGTAATTAAGGTACAACCACATTTCGTTTGTTATGTTTAAGTCTCATGTAAAAGGGCTCGAGCCTATTGCCATCAACCGGATACAAATCTGGAATCCTGGCTGCTTCTGGCATATTCCGGATAGAAAAATTTGTTAAACCCTTTGTTATGAAGTTTTTTGTATCCAGCCCGACCCAGGTTATCCATTATTTCATATATGTTCGAAAAAAAATCTGCTTAGCAACGTAAACCAAACCATGAATGTTGTGGACGCAACATGTTTTCACATGCAGTGTTTCACGCAATTACATCTCTTGTTCTGAAACTTACTACCATAATAAGTTCATTTCTGGAAAATTGGTATCTCCGGGTCACCCACCATGTCTTTGCAGTGATTGGCTGGCCTGTTAGTCTAGTGGTTAGTAACCCTGACTGCTAAGACTGAGGTCGTGGGTTCGATTCCCACCCAGGACAAATCTTTGTGTGATGAGCACAATCATTTGTTCTGTGTCTGGGTGTAATTTATCTATAATATGTATGTATTTAGAAATATATAAGTATGTTTATCAGTTGTATGGTTGCCATAGTACAGGCTCTGCCTAGTTTGGGATCAGATAACGTTGTGTTGGTTGTCCTAAGATATTATATTTATTATTAATTGATTACAATCTATCAAACTTTAATAGATAGACCTTCAAAGTTCTGCTGTCAGGTATCTAATTCCACGCACAGCTAATCATTTTCCAAAGGTCACACATCGACGTATTCTAACTCCGTCTATTATCATCTTAACACAATTAATAGTCTATAATAACAATTTAAGTGCTATTAAATTATACTAAGAGAGTGAATATCCGCTACTGTCAAAGTTCATGTTATCACGTGATAATGAGAGTTTGTGATGGCCATTAATGTTCAAAGCGGGGAGCAGTATAGTGTAAACTTATGGTCGTGAATAATATAAGAGGAAAAGTCAAAATACAAATCGCACCTACAGATAGAAACCTAATAATAAATTTCAAGATTTCAACTTTGAATCATAAAATGATAACTTGTAATGAAAATAGAGTTCCATTAATGTGAGATAGGGCTCTGTTTTAAAATGAGTTTTATCATTTTAAGGACGACCTGAGTTACGTTAAAAAAGGCCCAATCTTAGATCTTTATCCATAACTAGCTTCTGCCCGCGACTTCGTCCGCGTTAAATTTCTTGTTCCCCCGACCCATCCCGTCACGTCGAATCGCCTATCCGTGCGATATTCCCCGTTTTGCAACATTTTTCATTATTGCTCCGCTCCTCTTAGTTGTAGCGTGATGTTATATAAGTTATAGCCTTCCTCAATAAATAGGCTATCCGACACAAAAAGAATTTTTCAATTCGGACCAGTAGTTCCTGAGATTAGCGCGTTCAATCAAACAAACAAACTCTTCAGCTTTATAATATTAGTATAGATGCGAAATTTGAAAAAAACTAACGCAAACTGGTACATTAGGTATTGTGGGGCCGTTTGCCGGTTTCTTACGAAAAAAAAAACAAAATCAAATACTGGGGACAATTACAGATTTTCATGACGGCAGTTATAACATGATGGAACAGCTCTTTTAAGAAACCGTGGCGAGTACGAGTTATATATATGTCGTATATACGTTTTCAACACAGTAGTGTAGTAACGTATTTGCAACTAGATCAGTGGCTCTCACATCAGTGAAGTAATAGATCGTGAGGAAACCTGTACGTTCTAGAATCAAAAATTCGAAGTCAAATGACGTCCAACAACCCGCACTAGGCCCGCGTGGTGGATTATGGCTCACTCACTCTCACCGAGAGGTGGCCTGTGTCCCAACATTATGAACATCATAGGTTGACTAGCTTCTGCCCGCGACTTCGTCCGCGTCAAAGTTTTGCTCCCCTAACCCTTCCTGTCGCATCGAATTGCCTGCTAGTTTTCGACCATTTTTCGTTGCTGCTTCGCTGCTTTTGATTGTAACGTAATGTTATATACCGCACCGACCGCGACCGTGTGGTGCCGGACGTAAAGAATAACACCACCCCATTTCTGCCCGTGGGTGTCGTAAAAGGCGACTAAGGGACTTACTAGAGAATGGGCAGCAGCGTTCTCTATGCATTTTACCACCATACTGCGATCGCCAACCCGCCTGCCAAGCGTGGCGATTATGGCAATGCCCCCCAAATTAGGGGAGGCCTAAGTCCAGCAGTGGACGTCTTACGGCTGAAATGATGATGATGATGATGATGAATGTTATATAGCCTATAGCCTTTCTCAATAAATAGGCTACCTAAATATTTTTTTCAATTCAGACCAGTAGTTCCTGAGATCAGCGCGTTCAACCAAACAAACAAACAAACTCTTCAGCTTTATAATATTAGTATAGATTATGATGAACCAAAACTTGTGGCAGACATTGATGATCGTCACTTCGCATTTGTGACTGCATTATTATATCACTGCTGCAGACGACGTCAAAGGAATCTTGCTTTGTCAGTATTCTCCATCCACGTTTGCAAGATCGGTCTTTCGTTCAATGAAAGGTATTGGATCTATATTTCAATGGCTCTCGTATCAAAGCAAATGGCATGATATCCTCGGTTTGCCTAATCCCAGCCATTGACTGCGATACTCCACCTTTATATTAAGCCATTTCAATTTACACAAACCTCTACCTTTATTTCTAGGTCAGAGGTACGTATTTTCTACAAACTCTTAGCTTAATGGTGTCAAAAAGTATTTATTAACAAACATAAAAATATATATGGTCCTTATTATTAAACCATTATCGTATTTTCGGATAATTAAATCATTTCCCGGATATCACAGAGCTTATTAGGAAGCCGTTTACTTTAATAAACACTCTAAACTAACAGTAAAATCGATAAACTTAACAGTCAAATTTATTTTCGCACCCTGCATATACGGTTGCATGGCGCAATGGAGGGTAATGTGTTTTATTTTTTTAGTAATAATTTCTCGCAGGTCAACCTATGAGACTGTCGGTTGCTTAACCGGACTTGCCTGTTGCTACCTTAATAAATTAAAGCCTCCAGCGAGGGTAGCGAGGGATGGGTATTGTGTTATTAGCCTATCTATATATGTAAATTGTTCCTTTGAGACACTCCAGAGACCAAACGCGTGCGTCGATTTTGATAATTATTTTGTCATTCACAAAAGAGAAGCTATCGAAATAAAATATAGCATCTCCTTAATTTTAACAATAAATACTTATATTGCCTACTAGCTTTTGCCCGCGGCTTCGCCCGCGTGGATGTCGGAAATTAATGCAAGAGGACGTATAACCGCGATAAGAATGTGTTATTCCAGGTTATATAGGTAATATAGACTCTGTGTGCTATTTTCGATCCAGATCCATTCAGCCATTTTTGTGTGATTGAGAAACAACAACCCAATCATACATATTTTCACATTTATAATATTATTTGCCCGCGGCTTCGCCCGCGTGGATGTTGGAAATTAATGCAAGAGGACGTACTACCGCGATAAGAATGTGTTATTCCAGGTTATATAGGTAATATAGACTCTGTGTGCTATTTTCGATCCAGATCCATTCAGCCATTTTTGCGTGATTGAGAAACAAACACCCAATCATACATATGTTCACATATATAATATTATTAGTAGTAGGATTATAACTCATATTACTTAGGATTCATAGTTTATGAGAACATCATGTGTGTTGGTGTTTTTAAAATAAAAGTAATAGTATTCAGAGTAAGAAGACTGTGACATAGGGCTTGGTTTAGTTGAATATAAGTCTTCCTGGTTTTTCTTAACGCTCCTATTTTACCTATACAGATACTCAATCATTTACCAGACACCGAACATAATTATAGGAATAGTACTTTTGCCAGTGGCTTGGCCCGTATAGCTGTCGGAAAATATCACCCGGGAACCTACTACCGGGATAAAGTAGGTATCCTATCTGTTACGTATCCATGATATAATATATCTTTGTGCCAAATTCGATCTAAATCCGTTTGGCCGTCTTTGCATCATTGAGAAACAAACATCCAAAAATCTAAACATCTAAGCAATTTCGCGGTCTCTTACTTGAAATAATACTATTAGGTTTATTTTGAGTATAATGAACACACATGATATTCGCAATTACTTTGAAGCCAAAGTAATATGAATTACAATCCTACTTATCCTGTACTACCCGGCCCCTGCCAACGCGCTCTGCGCCCACTTTTTAAATCTCTAATATCTTCTAAGATATTCATTTAAATTACATGCTGTAAAGGGCCATATTGATCTATATTAAATGCACAATGTATTTAAGGTACTTAATTGGATAAGGATTAATGCTGTATTGCTTAAAATCGCTTCGTAAATAAGCCCTTATTTCTCGTAAAAAGTAAAAGATAAAAAATGGTTATTGTGGGTTATCCCTAAGAGATAGACATATACCATTGAGGACATTTTTGTAGGCCTTTTTAAGGTGTACAATACTGTAGTACATTATTTTGATCTATTTCGTAGGATTCAGCCAGGGTTTTTCGAATTTTGAGACGTATGTCAGCGTAGTTTTAGAAGATAGTTATTTTTTTCTAAAATAAAAGAATCTTTCTAAAATAAAAATAGCCTAAGTTACTCCTTGTTACATCAGCTATCTGCCAGTGAAAGTCCCGTCAAAATCGGTCCAGCCATTTCAGAGATTAGCGGGAACGAACAGACAGACAGACAGACAGACAAAAATTGTAAAAAATGTTGTTTTGGTATATGTATCGTGTATACATCCATATACACTTAGTAAAAAGTGGTTATCTTAATATTAAAAACAGACACTCCAATTTTATTTATTTGTATAGATCACCATTAGGTACCCTCAAAACTGCGAAGGAAAACATCGTTATGAAACCAGGACTACATGAAACAAAAAAATGAGAAGAAGATTTAACATCCACCATCCCGCACTGAGTTCAATCCCTCTCACCGAGTAGTTTAGTAATCTTGGGTTAAAATGTGCCAATTGCCTAATACATATTTCTGTAGTTGTTCACAAATAAATTAACATCGTGCGAATCACTTTAAAAATGATGTATTATTTCTAAAATGTCGGTTCGCTGATTAAGACGAGTAAGTTCGTGCGAATTGACTATGAGTTTTCAAATCATAAATTACTACAAATTGTTTGTAATGTACCTTTGGACCTTTTTACTGCAAACTTTGCCAACTCCAAAAAGTTTATGAAAGTTTACTTAGAAGAAATAACTCAATACAGAGCTGGTGTGTGGTGAATGGGATGGTTTTAAATGCCATGAAATGCTTTCACATAACATTTACGCGGAAAAAGCATCCCATATCATCAACTTACTCCCTCAATGGGACGTCACTGCACCAAGTAAAAAACATACGGGATCTAGGTGTAGTGCTTAGCTTAGTTATTTTTTTCTAAAATAAAAGAATCTTTCTAAAATAAAAATAGCCTAAGTTACTCCTTGTTACATCAGCTATCTGCCAGTGAAAGTCCCGTCAAAATCGGTCCAGCCAATTCCGAGATTAGCGGGAATGAACAGATAGACAGACAGACAGACAGACAGACAAAAATTGTAAAAAATGTTGTTTTGGTATATGTATCGTGTATACATCCATATACACTTAGTAAAAAGTGGTTATCTTAATATTAAAAACAGACACTCCAATTTTATTTATTTGTATAGATGTATAGATGTATAGATGACTGCATGAGATTATTTATTGTATTAAGTTAGAGGTCAACCTCTTTTTGGTTTGCACCTTTTTTTTATTCACTTGTTTACACAGTCGGGTGTTTTTGTTTCGTTTATTAATATCATCTTCAGTAAACACAATATATACAATAATAAAAATACATTAAAGGTGGTACCTTTTACGAATTACCTTTAATTCCCTGCTTTTAAGCACCTTTGTGTTTAAATGCAGATAGGACATAAATACATTACCCGCACCTCGAATGGTGCACTCCATTGCGGCTTCGCTACCAACTGAGTTTAACTCAGAGAATTCAAAGTAATTTTACCATTTGTCGCTTCCGTATGACTGAATAATTTATAACGGATAATTGTGGTAAGTTAATGCTTATTATGTATGTCGGTAGCGGTATACAGTCGTTTATAGTGAAGAAGACTTCTGAACCTAAATGAGAACTTAGAGAAATGAGACTTCTGAATGAGGTAGTAATTTTAAGACACGTGTTTTTCTATGGCCTTTTCGTTTTTACTGTTCTTGAAATATTATGAAGAGTAACATTATTTATTGTAATAGTTGAATTTAAAATAATACTAGCCGTTGCGCCCTATAGATAAATAAAGTCAAATTTAATTCGTAGCGAAATCCTTCAGACCCGTGACGGTTTTCGATATCTTAACACGATAAAACAAAACCAAATGATTTGATGCTCTTTTTTTGGGGTCACTGACCATTGTTTCTTAAAATATCAGATTAAAAAAATGTGTAACCTTCAAAAACGTAATGGTATATCGATATCTTACCACGATAAAACTCACTCCTAAACTCATGGTAATTTACCCCCTCCCCCTCCCCCCTAAAAACCAAATATACATTCAATACTACATGAATATAGGAGAGTTATGTCAATGTTAAGTTAGGGATATTAATTGTTTATCAAATTGAACAACAGCTTAAATTGTTCAGCTATCCTAATCATACGTCAGTTATTCTTTAAAGTTTGTACTATATGGCTATAACACGGCAAACTGCCAGGGTCGCGAGATTGTTCGAAAGAGATACCATGACCCTAGCACATGGGCAACTGAAGGAACACGGTCAGTAAAAGTCTGACACGCCCTCTCGCTCCCCCCAGAGCGGGAGAAGTCATTTGATGATTTACCATCCAAAAAAAAAAGAAACTCGTCAAAATGATGTCGTGTGTCAATTTGGTAAACACGTTAAAGCCTACTACAATACATACATCCACAGTTGTTTTCCAGGCTTTACCTAGGACAGGTCAGTGGCCCAATGCCGACCGATGGCACTTGTGGTTAAAACTTTCTAACTATTAAATAAGACATACCTACATCTAAGAATGCACAAAAGATATATGGTATCCGGGTTTCAAAGAAATACAGCTAAATAATCTTAAGGCACTTCGACATGGTTCAAATAAAATTATGCACTTTTCAATTTACGCCATTTACTTAGGTTGCTTTGACCAAATTAAAAATAATTATCTTGACGAACTGACAAACGTATTCAGAGCACATTTTGTAGTGAATGAATGAATGAATTGCACCAACCTCAACATTGTTTGACCAGAATTGATTAATAGAATGAACCCTAAAATTTGCATTTGCCTCTAAAGCCTCAAGGTGTTACAGATACCATTACATATCAAGGAGTAGACCGCAGACCAACATAATGACAGGAAGACGTGTCCTTAGGACAGAAAAGGATAACGAGCCGTACCGGATATGCATTATAGAGTCAGCATTGGACTAGTGGAGATGCGGGTATTATTTATCTATGGAAGATATTAATTATTAACGACGTCGGTCGCCGCAAAATTGGAAATTCGACGGACAGTAGGCCGGTGGTTCTGGTATGAAAACCAGTATAAGCAGTCGTCTTCTCGACCACAACTGTGCCGTCGACTGTGCCTCCAAGTCTCAGAGATTCTTATCATGCTGCCGTTCTTGTCAGTAGATGATGCTTTCTTAGTAATATCAAACATGACTGCAAAAAATGCTGAATAAAATTAGCCCACTATAAAATCTGCTAATCTATCTCTAAGATTGAAACGAGAAGTAAACGATTCTCTTAACGTCAAGCAATCACTCATGATGAGCGCACATTAACATCAAAGGTCATCTTCATTCATGCCGCCCACCCATCCAATTACCGTCTGGCATGTTACTTAACCGCCAATGTTGGCACGACTTGACCCATACCGGCTTGATTGTATACTTTCACTAATCGTCATTCAAGCATCTGTTGTCTGTCTGCAGCGAGTGCGCTTTTAAAATCTTTTATTTTGTTTGATTGCATTTTTTTTAAATACGTTTTAAGATTAGTACCATTTGGTGAGAGAAAATTTAAAAACTATTGAAACTATAACCTCAACCGTATACCCCATCTTCCTAGCCTTTTCCTAACTATATTTGGGTCGGCATCTAATCGTAACAGATGCTACTCCAAACCAGTATCTTACATGAAGTGACTATCTATCTGACGTCCACAACCACTAGGTCATCATCATCATCATCATTTCAGCCGTAAGACGTCCACTGCTGGACTTAGGCCTCCCCCAATTTGGGGAGCTTTGCCATAATCGCCACGCTTGGCAGGCGGGTTGGCGATCGCAGTATGGTGGTAAAATGCATAGAGAACGCTGCTGCCCATTCTCTAGGAAGTCTTTTAGTCGCCTTTTACGACACCCACGGGTAGAAATGGGCCACCCCATTGTTATTCTTTACGTCCGGCACCACACGGTTTAATTTTAAACCACTAGGTAATCCCTTGATAAGACTCGCTGATATACTTTCGGTCTTCTGACTACCCGTAACGACTGTCAAAAATACATTAATGATAACCGACACTAACGGCTATTAGAAGCATGGACGTGGTATTGATATTCTCAGTCTCTTTTTTTTTTGGAATGGTCATCTCCTTGGTCGACCTAGAAGGTTGTCGGCTGCTAAGCTAGGCTATCCTGTTGAGGCCTTAATTAATTAAGGCCCTCAGTTCCTGCCCCGGTCCGAGATTTTTTACGGAATGACATCTCGCTATGAGGTTGTCGGCTACTTAACCGGTCTTGCCTGTGGCTACCTTAATGAATTAAGGTCTCCAGCCAGGGCTTAAGCAAACTTAAAACTAGAGCAACTACTTGCTAAGGGCACCCCCTGTGGGGTATGGACCTCGGCTTAGGGCATCGCTGGTAGAAGTCAGCAAAGGAATGGGCTGGATCGGAATGAGCCATGGCCCGAGACCCTGTACATGAACTTATACACTAAGCGACTACACTCTCAGGGCATCCCCTGAGGGTCTGCTAGGGTCACGATATTTGTTCGAAAGAGACACCGTGGCCTTGGCACATAGGCAACTGAAGGAACACGGGTGGGTTTTAGTCAGTAAGAATCTGACACGCCCTCCCGCTCCGTCCAAGAGCGGGAGACGTCACTTGATAATTTCCCACCCATAAAAAAATCCCCTGGGGTTACGGACCTCGGCTTAGAACGTCGCTGGGGGAACGCAGCAAGGAACAGGCTGAATTGCTTCAGTCTCTCTCACACAGCTAATCTTGTCATTTAATTTTAAACCCATGTCATCACAGTTTGCCGCTAACGTGAATCGTGACCACACGACGTCTAATACTTTCTCTAATTGCAATGCGATTCTCAGTTGTTTTCTATTAATTATATTTATTGCTCTTTG
The DNA here is from genome assembly GCA_947507805.1 of Aporophyla nigra. Lineage (NCBI taxonomy): Eukaryota > Metazoa > Arthropoda > Insecta > Lepidoptera > Noctuidae > Aporophyla > Aporophyla nigra. Next base: position 20,761,372 of record OX382296.1, read on the forward strand.
TCTGGCGGTTTAGAAAGTTTTAACAATGTGTCAATGTTTCAAGGGCGTAGGTGTACATGATTGCGCTAAAAAAATAAGTAATTATTGAGGAGACAATTTCAGCAATGTTTATAATTATGTAGAATAAAAGGCATTACCAAGCTAGTTTTTTTTTGGTGAAATTATTTTTACAAGCGTTTATTTAACTTGCAATTTAGGTATATAAATAAGCATGTTTGTTCGGGTGGACTCTTGTAACTCAATTTTGAAGTAGATGGGACTGAAATTTTGGTAACGTGTGTAGATAAACAAGTAAATTAAATAGCTTGATCTAAATGATTTTAATTTTTTAAACTGTCAAATTAAATAAATACGAGTACTTAAATCTCTCGACAAGCTTTTATTTCATATCAGTCGTGTAATGAAGATATAAGTTGGTAGTGAAAGTTTTATAGGAAAACTTTATATTATTCTTTTAAGCGCATTTAAATAAAAACTTTTCAGACTCGTGGTAGTTAGAATACTTTATGTCGACACACATGCGTGTGGTCAACTTAACCAATTAACCAATTTTAAATTATTGTCAAGGTACTACCTAGCTTTGGCTAAAAAGTAGGTACAAATAATAGATCATTAGAGGTATACCATCCACAAGCATTTAACGTTTCATATTTGTCTTCTGTACCTTATTCATATCTAATATCAAGTTCCTAATGACTACCTAGGGGGAAGTGGGGCAGATTGATTCACAAAAATTGAAAATGGAATAATATGTTAATTAACATAATATTTTTAGTTTATTTTCAACTCAACGTTTAGCCAAATGTATAAATATTATAATGTCAAGGATAATAATTGTTTATGTTGTGACAGAACGGGAAAAATACGTGTTGTGTAAAAAATATCTTTTGAATCATTCTGCCCCACCAACGGGGCACTTAGATACATCACGTGGGGTACTTTAATACAGTGTGAAAGTTGTATGAAATTGGTTAAATTATAAGACTTTCTTGAAAATTAACACTTCTTTTATTGTGAAGATACCATAATCAGTCTTACAAATTACTTATTACTTAATCAAATGAACAGTTTAGAATATTTTGTCTTCATAAACGCTTGTGATGTTTTTGGGTGTAAAAGATTCCAGAAAGGCAGATTTTGAGAGTTAAGCTATGTTATATATGGATAGTGTCTTGACAATATTTTGAATGTGCCAATCATTAAAACCTATTTCCAGTTTGCTTTTAAATGGAAAACGCAAAAAACGCTGACTTCAAACGGTTGTAATTTAAGTGACGTATATTGTGGCAAAAAAAGATAGATAATCAAAACTTTAAGTGTTGGTAAGACTGTGTTAATGGCTGTTTCATCGAAATTTAGTATACGGTCAGGTGTGAATTTATAGCATTACATCACATGCTCATAATTATTTTTTTTAAATCAGCTACTGAGGTCTTATTAAATGCAAAACTGCTTGCGGCACTTGTGTTTTTAGGCTTTCTTAGGCTAAGTTCCTTTTCCATTTTCTAAATCCTGCTGCCCAATCTTTCCCGGCACGTTTATTTTTTTCCCCAAGAATCTGGATATTTACATCCTAAATATTTTGCAAACCTACTTATAAGCTAAAGATGAAAGTTGCTGCAAGGATAACCTATAATGCATCTTGAGCAAATCAGTACATATTCTGAAAATACATTTTCTTGCTGGGCAGTAAATACTTGAGCAACCGTACACCTACTTTGACCCGTACAAATTAGTAGATAACGTTTGGTTTTCCTTGCAATCTTTTCTGAACTTTTCAACACGATATTGCAGAGTTGCAGGTTTGATACCTGATACCATATTTGTCAGCTGCTTTTCCAATAGACAGTACCCTCGAAGTAACTTCTGATATGGCGAGCTTGATCGTTTTTTCATCTATACTACGTCTATCGGTCTTTGACTTGTACTTGCGTTACATTTTCTAATGACAACAAAGGAATATATAATTTTAATTGAAATTTATATATTTTCACATTTTGTTGGGGCACCTTGAAACAGTTAGGGGGCACAATGATGTGTATCATTGTACCCCGTGCTTCGCTGTATCTAAGTGCCCCAAAAGATATTTTTCAAAATATACGAATTTTGTAAATAAACTAACATTAAAAAAAAAAAAGTACTAAATCCTTAAAATTTGATCCCTTAACTTACATTTGGTGTATAAAAACATTCACAGGATCGTACAGAAGACCGTAGAAACACTTTTACAAATTACGTATTTTTTTAGTTGATCGCACTCGAAACACGTTACGACTTGTTAAATGCCACCAGTTGACTGGCTGTCGACGAGATCACATCGGATGCGATCAAACATATGTATAATCGTTTTAGAGGTGTCACCACTCGAATACATTCAATAGATTTTTAAATAATGCCTGTGTATCTATGTGCCCCTTGCATCAATGTGCCCCACCTCCCCCTACATAGTTAATAAAGGAAACTAATAAACAGGAAATAATAAAGGTTCTGCTCATTTTTAAACACAATCTAATTTCAGCGAGGCTGCTGCATACCTCAAAAAATATCCACGAATTTATAAATTAGCAATTATTATAATAATTGCTCCCTCATAATACACTGGTGTTTTCATTTTCTTTAACTCTCAAAATACACAATGTTACGAAAGTAATGTGGCGGCTTACATAAGCAAATTGTTAGCCGAAAATAATCTTGATACCAAATATAAGAAGCCGTTAAAGAAAACACTTAGAGATCAAAACGTGTAGGTTATTGTATTTATTTTGGTTCTAAAAGCTAAGAAAATTCTTAGGAAAATTTAGTTCATGATGAAAATTTTGTTTGTGTTTACGAAAAACTGGGTTATTTGTTACTTAATTTTATTTATGGTTTGGTCAGGTTGAGAGTATGAATGAAGGGTGGCTAACAAAAGGTATTTGCAAGGCAGATGTTAGTGGTCACGCTGGAAGAGGACGCCGAAGGAGAATATATCGGCGGTTAAAACGTAATAGCCCATAAGCAACAAAAACCAAATTGTTCAGGAGAGCGGTTTAAAGTTTGAAATTGTAGAAAAATATACATAACTTTTTAGTTTATAGTCATATCAAGAAAATGGAAAGACATCGTAGAGCCATGGGAGTAACCGCATTCGAAAAAGTAGAAAAATTTCAATATGATGGAATTCATAAGTAATTTTCGGCTAAAATGGCGCTTATGCCTTATTACCTTTTAACTAGCGATATATTAAGAATAATCAGTAGCCTACAGAAAGCTGCCATATTAAACACCTGCAGAATAGTTAGGAAGTTCATGCAGTTAGAGGAAGAAAACACACCCTCATCGTAAATACACACCACACGCTGCATTTACTCGGCATGGCCCGTAAATGCAGCAGACACCAGCTTGAGAGCTGAGAAAAAGAATACTCCCAAAAATAATAATTGTTGACATGTGGAATGTTGACTCGGCTGTCATTGTGCCAATTGTCGTATCAGCCAATGGGCTGATGGCCGATACCCTCGACCAAACACCTGTCGAGGCTATCGTTAGGCGGTTGGATCAAGAGCCTGATTCAGAAGGCTCCTTGACACGGCTTGCATCGTGAGGAGGTTCCTGTCTCTGGAGTCCTAACCACCGGTAGCTTGGACCTTGCTCCCGCTACCGGAGGTCCACTATTTTTTATATTTTTAAATGTTTTTATGTTGTAATTTTTTTTTTTAAATATTTCAAAAAGTAACAAATATGTATATAAAGAAATAAACGTAATAATAATAAAAAAGACCTATTACCTAATAAAAAAAGAGACATTATTGGTGATGTTCATGAGAAGGCTCAGGTGCGTAATACTGGTAACCGGCGCACGTGTATGACGAGATGTATGAACTTAAACGAGGCAAAAGCAGTATGTAAGGATCGTAGCAGGTGGCGTTCTATAGTTTCTGCCTACCCCCATGAGAAAAGGCGTGATTTTATATAGGTATGTAATTATATTTATAGTAGGTACAATCATTGTTTTAAAGTTCAGTTTACGCAAACATAATAAACTAATATGACCCTGGTATACCAGTGGGGTAGTATTTTTTAAGTTTTATAATTTTATACAGTTGTAAGACGACTAAAATGTCACTGACATTTTAGTCGTCTTACAACGGCAGCTACTTCATATAACCAATGACACATCCATAAGAAAAAAAAATACATTTGAATAACTAAAAAATAAAAATATTATTCGTTATGATTACGTATGACGTGGTTTAAATTTGATATTTAGTCTCATTGAAAATGGAGATGGAATAGTCTAGCCGACTCGTGCACTGGGTAGGTATGTTCTCTACCGTATAATAAGTAAACATTATTAACAGGATGTTTGATAATTCTAATCCATTATTTATTTCTCTTAGTGCCTATTATCTTAATTAATGGTATGTCGGATACATTGAGTGGACAACCTTTGTAAGACGACTAAAATGTCACGATGTATTTTAACAATCACTACGCCTGCGACTTCGTCCGCGCGATATTTATACCTCACGTTGCTACGGAATTCAGTTTAACGTAGCTTTCCAAAAGTGAAATATTTTTTTTATCGGTTAAGTAGTTTTTGAGTTTACCCATTACAAAAAATCAAATCTTCTTTTTTTATAATATTGGTGTTGCTATTCAAAAATATAATGTATATATATGTCTAAATATACTATCTTTAATAAAATAAAGAAAATACTGGGAGTATAAGTAATCAAAAAATACTCATGATCTTGTGTTTATGCTACGATTAATTAGGCAGTTCACCTAGTAGCTTATATGACAAATTATATCACATAATAAAGCTAGTCTAGTAATTAACAAGTAATATACACAGGTAATAAAGTTTCCTAGGTGAATAATATAATTAACTAGCTCCTGTCCGCGACTTCGTCCGCGTCAAATTCCCGTTGCATCGAATTGCTTGCTATTTTTCCTCTATTTTTCGTTGCTGCTCCGCTCCTTTTGACCGTAGTGTGATGTTATATAGCCCTCTCAATAAATAGGCTACCCAACACAAAAATATTTTTTCAATTCGGACTTCAATACAAACAAACAATCAAATCTTTCCTCTTTATAATATTATATTGCGACTATAAATTGAGATGTAAGCTATCCTATCTTTCAAGTTGGATCAAACTGCACACGGTATGCAAAATTTTATTAAAATCGGTTAAATAGTTTAGAAGTTGGTCCCGGACAAACAACGTGAAGCGTAATTTATATATATTATAAGATATCGTTGCGCTAGGAGACTTTCCGAAATTAGTTCAGTTTTCCTAAGCCCCAAGGAACTGATCTAATTATTGACAGTAATCTGGTGACCCAAAGAAATAAGTAACATACTCCTACAGGATATTAGTCTCATTTCATTGACGTGTCCCACATATGTAATCGGGGACACTCAGCAACATATTTATTAGGTTAGGCGAGGTAAACAAAATCTGTGGTTCATAGAAGATAGTAACATAAATGTAGGTTAGGATATTCTGAAGACATAATAATTATAAGTAAGTATAATTATAGGTATATCTAATCAAAATCAGCCTAAAATGTTTCCACTGATGGCACACACCTCCGAAGGTGTAGGCCGTAATCTTCTGAAGGGGTCTGCCAGGCTGAAGAGGTCTGCCAGGTTGAAGGGGTCTGCCAGGCTGATGAGGTCTGCCAGGCTGAAGGGGTCTGCCAGGCTGAAGGGGTCTGCCAGGCTTCTGAAGGGGTCTGCCAGGCTGAAGGGGTCTGCCAGGCTGAAGGGGTCTGCCAGGATTCTGAAGGGGTCTGCCAGGTTGAAGGGGTCTGCCAGGACCGATACCTGCCAGGGTCGCGAGATTGTTCGAAAGAGACACCGTGACCCTGGCACATGGGCAACTGAAGGAACACGGGTGGGTTTTAGTCAGTAAAAGTCTGACACGCCCTCCCGCTCCGCCCAAGAGCGGGAGACGTCATTTGATGATTTCCAATCCAAAAAAAGAAAAATAAGGCCGTAATCTTTGTATATGGGTCCAGTGTGATATAGTAGTTGTCACATGTCTTTGGATCTTTTGTTTAAGGATATGCCGGTTTCCTCGCGATGTGCTTCTTTACCGTTTTGAGAGCCATGGTGATGCAACCTTCTCACAAAGTATAGCTTACATTTTTTTTTACCCCTAAAAACGAAAGGCCTGTTTCAGAGTAGTATCAGTGAATTAATTTTGTGGGTGTATATAAACCCTGGATTTTTTAATCAAAATATTTAGCCCATAGGTACCTAAGTTAAATGGAATTTATCAGAAGGTAGACAAATAGGTCATAAACTGTTTATATTAAGCAAGTTTGGTTTTTTATATTAGAATTTTTATAATGTAAGCCTTATATTATTTATTGAACAAGGCCTTTTAAGATATTTTTGCTAATATAATAATCGGATTATATGTAATACTTGTCTCATTTACATTTATATGATTTAATATGACCTTACTCTATTTGACCCTATGGATTCTTTGTTAGATTGTTTCATCATTCATCATTATCATTTCAATCGAAAGACGTTCACTGCTGGATATAAATCTCTCCCAAGGTCCGTCATTTCGACCGGTCCTATGCTTACCAATTCTATAATCTATTCTACCAAGAACAAAAAAAGTTCCTTATGTATTTTAATTCTATAAAAATGTTTCTATCTCATCAATAGTAAAGAGAAATTGTCATCATACGTGTCATCCGGGGTGGCGCGATTGTTCGAAAGAGATACCGTGACCCTGGCACATGGGCAACTGAAGGAACACGGGTGGGTTTTAGTCAGTAAAAGTCTGACACGTCCTCCCGCTCTGCCCAGAGCGGGAGAAGTCATTTGATGATTTCCCATCAAAAAAAAAAAAAAAAAAAATCATACTTGACATCGTACTCTTGTCGACTGAAGAATAGAAACATCTCTTTTCTTCAGTTTTACACAATTTTTCTACGATACAATCTATCATTTTGTCTTCTCTTCCGTCGACAAATTCCGTTTCTATGGCGGTCATGCTACGCGTGCTGGGGCCTATACAAGATCAGAAATCGATCCTTTATTTTTAAATTGTTAACCAACCTTTAATAAGTCGGTCTCAATTGACAGTCAAGTCTCAAACAAAAAAAAAAACTGTTATCGGTGTGCCTTTAAAACTTGAAGGACGTTAACAGACACTAAAATAAAAAGTAATCTAAATTGATTTAAGATAAACAACTCATTCTGGCACAAAATTATCTTAAACCACTTTAGATAGCAGTAGCTGACACTGAGGACTTTTTAATGACTTTGGGTTGCGTAAAAGAATATACAAAAATAAAAATGGATCCGGGTAAATACCGTTTGATTTTGCAACAGCACAGGCGGCCGTGCACGAAACTCATTTTGTGATGCTTGACGTCATTGGCAGCAGATACCAAACAATGGTGAAATGATCGGCCTGTCTGTTGCAATCTCTCAATTTGCCAATTAATTCTTCACACAAAACGGAATTTAAAGTAAAACTTAATTACTTAATTGAACTAGGAGATCATTAGTACCGTGTGGTTCCTGACGTAAATAATAACAATGGGGTGGCCCATTTGACCCGTGGGTGTCGTAAAAGGCGACTAAAAGACTTACTAGAGAATGGGCAGCAGCGTTCTCTATGCATTTTAACACCATACTGCGATCGCCAACCCACCTGCCAAGCGTGGCGATTATGGCAAAGCCCCCCAAATTGGGGGAGGCCTAAGTCCAACAGTGGACGTCTTACGGCTGAAATGATGATGATGATGATGAGGAGATCATTGCTGCCAGTAGCTGTTGCGACTGCGATTGATGCTCCGAGTTTGGTCGTGGTTGAACCCTTTACTTCACTCTGTGTGAATTATTTAATTACTTACTGCTCACAAAAACATCGTGAAGTCTACTGTGAAAAAAGACATCGTGAAGAAAATGGTATGAGGAAACCGTGGCTCTGGCATATGGGCAACTGAAGGAACACGGGTGGGTTTTAGTCAGTAAAAGTCTTACATCTCCCGCTCAGCCCAGAGCGGGAGACGTCATTTGATGAATTCCCAACCACAAAAAAGGTGGTGGATTACAGCCCACTCTTCCCATGAGGAGGAAGCCTATGTCCCAGCACTGGTAACATTATAGGCTGATATAAACAAATAGATGATAAATTTATTGACTCCGTTCAAAGAAGTTAAATGTAAGTGAGTTAGTATATATAATATTTTTTAATAGAATGTAGATAGTCAATTTCTAGCTAAGTCCTTAACTTACGTCCTCCCGGTAATTTTTCGTATAAGTACATACTGCATGTTGTGTTATCCAAAAGTAATTATTGCACATATAAGTGTACTATTATCGAAATTATTTTTAATTTGGTGTGTAAACAATTATTGGCTATCCTAAATAAATAAATTAACTACAGTCTAAAAACTTACGCTATTTTAGGTTTATGGTGATCACCTGATCACACACACTTTTAACCATAATATTCTTGTATCGGTTACATTTTATGTAGAAACAACATTCTAAATTAGATGTCACGTCCTCTGTTAGTTACCTGTTTCCAACCCAACTAATGAGACTGGTCGGAAGAGGAAAGTTGAGATGTGTTTCCCAATTATCTCTTCCACCGCAGCTTGGGTAACACTTAATCTACTAGAGGTTAAATGAAAAGATGTGACGAAATTTATTTATTTATTCGGTTTCTCAAAAATTAGTACATTGTTAATTTATAAATAGTAATCTTAAGTCTGCTTCACTACTTACAGAAAAGCACCGCATGCACTACATTATGCGCAGACAATAATCACAGAAAATTAATTAATTAAACAAGTACCTAACACAAAAGTAATACGAATAGGAAAATAAAAAAAAGATGCAATTAAAAGCTAAATTGGTTTCATAAAATTAAAATTGAATTTAATAACAAATATTGGAAATCAAATAACATACACATACAATAACAGAAATAATAAAGGTACATCGATAATGACGAATTACCTTTTCGAATTGGCTTTAAAATCGTTAAAATTAGTTGATTCGCTCGAATTGACTCGCCTGAATCGGGCATTGTTTATCCCCGTTTAAAATGTGCCAATTGCCTAATACGTATTTCTGTAGTTGTTAACAAATAAATTAACTTCGCGCGAATCACTTTATAATGATGTATTATTTCTAAAATGTCGGTTCGCTGATTAAGACGAGTAAGTTCGTGCGAATTGACTATGAGTTTTCAAATCATAAACTATTACAAATTGTATGAAATGTATATTTGAACCGATTTTTTGCTGCAAACTTTGCCAACTCCAAAAAGTTTATGAAAGTTTACTTAGAAGAAATAATACTGGAATTAAAATATTTTTTCTGTCTTATACGTTTATAAGTTTCTACGCAAAAGTCAAGGGTCCACCCTATACAGTATACACATTCAAAATGGATTGAGTTCACTCGTATAAGCAAGCCTTCACGAAGGTGCACTCTTTACCTATTTGGCCCCATTCCTTTGTTTCTCAGTAAAGAAACGTGGATCCGGGTAAAAACCTATTTCATAATCATCGCCAGTCGTCGATGGCAATTTGCAACGGCGAGACCGTTAAGAGCGAACCGGAATACAGAATTAGGCGTTGCTGTTGTAAAATAGACGGCTCGACTAAAGAGTTGAAGACGTTCGCTGCGTTTAAAACAGTAGGGTAGTTGAAAGTTTTTATACGTTGTAAACACCAATGAGTAATTTTAAATGTTCTTATTTTCAGTTCTGTTCCTGCCTTTTTAAAGGTTTTCAATTATAGTATTTTACATGGCCGTGATCAACATATAAACATGTACACGTGCCGGACGTAAAGAATAGCATCACCCCATTTCTTCCCGTGACTACGGGACTTACTAGAGAATGGGCAGCCGCGTTCTTTATGCATTTTACCACCATACTGCGATCGCCAATCCGCCTGCCAAGCGTGGCGATTATGGCAAAGCCCTCCAAATTAGGGGAGGCCTATGTCCAGCAGTGGACGTATTATGGCTGAAATGACGATCAACATATTATATAGCTTGTTATAATTTTTTTATTAGGTTGGCTTACTGACAGTTTTTATTAATGCTTCGTGTTTGGTTATCTTAATGGAAATCAAAACATTAGAAATAATTCAATATGTCTATTTTTTTGTTCAGTCATAAAATTATAAGACTTTGGTCAGTAAAATAGTTGAGTAAGACTTTGGTCAGTAAAAAAAAATAGAGAGTGAAATAGTTGAGGGGACTTAGAAACCATAATTCGCCGGAGAGCAGTGGTGGCCGAGACCTACGGTTTATCGTGAGTGTTGGTCGTGGGTGCGAACCTGGGTAAGCGCTTTTCTTTGTATTAATTATCACCATTAGGTACCCTCAAAACTGCGAAGGAAAACATCGTTATGAAACCAGGACTACATGAAACAAAAAAATGAGAAGAAGATTTAACATCCACCATCCCGCACTGGGTTCAATCCCTCTCACCGAGTAGTTTAGTAATCTAGGGTTAAAATGTGCCAATTGCCTAATACGTATTTCTGTAGTTGTTCACAAATAAATTAACATCGCGCGAATCACTTTAAAAATGATGTATTATTTCTAAAATGTCGGTTCGCTGATTAAGGCGAGTAAGTTCGTGCGAATTGACTATGAGTTTTCAAATCATAAATTACTACAAATTGTTTGTAATGTACCTTTGGACCTTTTTACTGCAAACTTTGCCAACTCCAAAAAGTTTATGAAAGTTTACTTAGAAGAAATAATACCGGAATGAACATATTATTTTCTGTCTTATACGTTTATAAGTTTCTATGCAAAACTCAAGGGTCCGCCCACCACAGTACACACATTCAAAATATCGTTAGGAAACCAGCACCCTAATTGCGAAACGGACAAATTATCAAAATCTGAATGGGATTGAAGATTATTTGTAAACCATTGCGTCATTTGTTCGAATAAATTGTCGGCTCAACAACGTAAATAACGCAATGAATGTTGTTTAACTATGAAAATTAAACCAATTCCTACCGATAAAAAGTTCCGCAATTACCCCTCTGGACTACATAAAACAAAACAAAAAAACCGGCCAAGTGCGAGTCGGACTCGCGCACCGAGGGTTCCGTACAAACCTGTAGTGTTTAATACCTCTACGCGTTCATGAGGATAGTAAGTTTAAAATTATTAAAAATATTTTTATTATATGACTAGCTTCTGCCCGCGACTTCGTCCGCGTTAAATTTCTTGTTCCCGCAACCCTTCCCGTCGCGTCGAATCGCATACCCGTGCGATTTTCCCCGTTTTAGCAACATTTTTCATTACTGCTCCGCTCCTCTTGGGTTTAGCGTGATGTTATATAGCCTATAGCCTTTCTCAATAAATAGGCTACCCAACACAAAAATAATTTTTCAATTCGGACCAGTAGTTCCGGAGATTACCCCCTAGATACAAACTTACAAACAAATGTTACCTCTTTATAATATTAGTATAGATATAGTATAGAAAACCCACCCGTGTTCCTTCGGTTGGCTATGCCAGGGCCACGGTAACTCTTTCGAACAAATCTCACAACCCTGGCAGAAAGTTATGACCACCTGGTACTTCGAAGGCATAAAACGTTTTCTGCCTGACACTGCTGTTTGATAAGCTCATACCAAGTTATGACCACCTGGTACTTCGAAAGCATAAAACGTTTTCTGTCTGACACTGCTGTTTGATAAGTTCATACCAAGTTATGACCACCTGGTACTTCGAAAGCATAAAACGTTTTCTGTCTGACACTGCTGTTTGATAAGCTCATACCAAGTTATGACCACCTGGTACTTCGAAGGCATAAAACGTTTTCTGGCTGACACTGCTGTTTGATAAGCTCATACAAAGTTATGACCACCTGGTACTTCGAAAGCATAAAACGTTTTCTGTCTGACACTGCTGTTTGATAAGTTCATACCAAGTTATGACCACCTGGTACTTCGAATGCATAAAACGTTTTCTGTCTGACACTGCTGTTTGATAAGCTCATACCAAGTTATGACCACCTGGTACTTCGAAGGCATAAAACGTTTTCTGGCTGACACTGCTGTTTGATAAGCTCATACCAAGTTATGACCACCTGGTACTTCGAAGGCATAAAACGTTTTCTGGCTGACACTGCTGTTTGATAAGCTCATACCAAGTTATGACCGCCTGGTACTTCGAAGGCAACGTTTTTGTCATACCACGTTTTATAGTGACTTGTATTCTCTTTGAAGTTTTATGTCATGTCACACGGGAACGCGGGCGAACGGGATAAAAAGTATTCTATATCCGTCTCCTGGTTTTAAGCTACCTCCCCACCAATTTTCAGCCAAATCGGTTCAGCCGTTCTTGAGTTATAAATAGTGTAACTAACACGACTTTCTTTTATATATATAGATGTAACTCAAAATTTACGGTTTTCGCAATTTTTCCTTTATCTGTGCTATAAGACGTTGCTTTGTACCAAATTTCAAAATTCTAGATCAACTGGAAGTACCCTTTAGGTTTTGATTCCCTTGCGAGTTTCGAAAATTTGCGGAAATTTGCGGCATAAACGGCTATATCTTTTGATTGCGTCAGCTTAGAAGGTTGATTTTTTCACAGCTCCAAGGGACAGTAGACTTGAGTATTTAATATAAATTTCAGCATGATACCTCCACGCGTTTCTGAGAAAAAGGGGCTTGACAGACGGACGGACGGACGGACAACAAAGTGATCCTATAAGGGTTCCGCTTTTTCCTTTTGAGGTGCGGAACCCTAAAAATGAGAAGAAGATTTAACATCCACCATCCCGCACTGGGTCCAATCCCTCTCACCGAGAGGAGGTCTGTTCCCACCATTGGGAATGTTACTGGCAGCCAGTGACATAAGTACCCACAGAACAAACTAAATTTTAGAACTTTTAAACTTTAATCCCTATAATGTTTACTTGGATTTTCTATATCAAAGCAAACAGTACGATCATAGAGTTTATTGGATCAGTCGGCCTTTAATAATATTTGGTGTTACTTAAACTTTTGCTACTCCTAATGGTGCTAAAAAGTTTATTTAGATCTAGATATCGTGCGAAAATAGATTTAATCCTAAAATCACATGTACGAAATTGATCACTATTCAATTTTACATAAAAAATATTCACATTAGGTATTTGTCATTTTCAACTGGTAGGTAAAATGTATGCCTACTAAAATAAGAAAAAGAAAATCCCCTCAGTTAAGGCATACAATAAACCTACACAGAAAGAATTATATGGCACCAACTTCGAAGTATATACTTTCCAATAAAAAAAGAATTATCAAAATCCGACTGTACTGTAAAAAGTTATGAGAGGCCATACATAAAAAAATATATACGCGTCGACTTGAGAACCTCCTCCGTTTTTTTCGTCGGTTAAAAAAGTTTTAAAAAAATTTATTAGACTCTAATTTCGACTTTACTCAAATGAAGTGTTAGTATCTAATGCTAATAATATTTTATTTTATTTTTAAATCAAAATTAATAATAAATAACTTTAGGTAGTCTAGTCTCACAAATTCTTTAGATTCTATCAACATCTGCATAAAATTTGTTCGTCAACAAACTTTATATTTCTCCACAAAATCAACGCAGCGATCCAAAATCGTGAATTACTAATTTCGTCTCCATTACAAAACGAATATCCAAAATCAGAGAAACGTTCCAGCAACTGCACCGCTATTCATTAAAATTTATAAAACAAAAAAATGTGGAAGCACAGAAAAATAACTACAAAAGGTCAAAATTAAATATAAATCAAAATTAATAATAAATAACTTTAGGTAGTCTAGTCTCACAAATTCTTTAGATTCTATCAACATCTGCATAAAATTTGTTCGTCAACAAACTTTATATTTCTCCACAAAATCAACGCGGCGATCCAAAATCGTGAATTACTAATTTCGTCTCCATTACAAAACGAATATCCAAAATCAGAGAAACGTTCCAGCAACTGCACCGCTATTCATTAAAATTTATAAAACAAAAAAATGTGGAAGCACAGAAAAATAACTACAAAAGGTCGGTTGCAAATTAAAAGCAAAAACAAGCGTATGCACATATAGACACACACCACCGAAAGGCATGTTATAAGACACGGTACCAAAAACCAGCGTATGCAAACTAAGAAGCAAAGCACAGAAGGACCTATTACACGACGCCGTATCAAGATAGGTCTCTTAACTAGCGTAGTATAATAAGAGTTAGGTTTCAGTGTTAGTTATACCGCTAGACAGGTAGGTTGCGGTTATTGTCTATAAATTCAGTATTAGTGAGACCGTCAAGGGCCAATTACTCCACGTGGTAGGTATCAAGTCTTTCTCAATAAGATTGTTTGTTCAACACTTTCCAAACAAACCAAAAGTGTCACCGTTTACTCACACTGCGACACATATGACGTACAGAAACTGATGGCTTTAAACGCGGTCCGTCCGGAAGATGTGCACTCAAAGCACCACAAATGTTACTAGTTCTGCCTGGATTCTCTCGGCATGCTGATCTCGTGCTCTCGTTTGTGATGCGTACGTATAGAAATTTCTGTACTCTAGTTGCTGTATACAAAGCGTGTCTATTCTATCTGTGCCTGCGTTTTCACTGGTTGTATAGACCTGACCTTCTGTATTATTTTGTGGAGGAAGCGTCCCTATTTTCTATTTCACAAGTCACGATTTCGTGACCCGAGATAAGCAGTGAAAGAATCATCTTAATGTAAGGTGTCGGTACCAGCCTGATGGTTCAATTCGTTACCAATTTCACAAAATGGATGGTCGTACTGAAATAGTAAATGTTTATGGTCACGACTGTTTGAAGACACTGTTAGTGGGGCAAGGCTGATAAGTTTACCATTATACGTCGAATGCTGGAGAAAGCAATGATCTCACCTCCTGATACCTAAGACAAAATGTGAGGTTTAATTCATTCGTTTTTCAAGCATTCACTTCAACGGCAGCAGTGTGCTTGGGGAAACCCTATGCAAGCAGTCGTTTTTCAGCTGATAAATATGAAGTTTATGACGCAATATCTCTGCGTAAATATTGAGTGGATGTAGGCGAGATGACGTAATTGCTAAGCTAAAGGTTCGGTGGAAAAAAAAAGTAGGTAGGTGGAGTGAGAAAAACGATCAACTTAAACTGTCCGTATAATCTTAACACAACTGTCATTCTTTTATAATTCTGTAAAATAACTGTAACACAGTAAATTGACGTAGAGATTCTTAGCATAGAAGCAACTTTTTCAACGATTTTGTGAATTTTCCTGGCTTAAATTATAATACAATCATATCGATACAAGAAAAGGAGAAGTAGCTGGAATTACATTGCTGAAATAGAATTTCAACCGCAGATAGATTTATCCTACCGACCTAGTTCTTTTAGAACCAATATTATAATCTAGATATCAAAGGATATTGCGTCTTAGCGGCGACTGGTATAATACTAAGCTTGTATTAAACTATTTTCTATTAAGGTCGCGTTGGATTTCGAGGTATGTGTCATGTTGTTTCCAAGTAGTAAGAAGTAATTAAGTTTACATTGAAATTTTAGGTGTGAAATAATTGTTGGTTTGACCAAATCATTGCTTGGCTGTAGTAGATATTTGGAGATGAAATAAGAAGTGATACTTACCACAAAGGTACTAATAGAATTTATAACCAGTTAACGCAAATAAACCCTACCTTTTTTTGTATGTCTGGTCTTTTTTTTGCGTCATGTTTATCGCAAATAAGCTTATTTTATTTCTTTATTTCGAAGTAATTAATTAAATTTGATTTCAAGTTTGAATCACGTGCTGACAAAACTGCGTTATACACTAACAATAGCAATAATTTTCATTTTGACTGTCAACTTTCATTGCGTTAGTTCTTACTTGTTGAACAGAATTTGTTTTCGAATATACGAAGCAATTGATTATCCTTCAAAATTATTCAGAGTGTTACGCAATTAGGGTGCTCAATATTTTTTTTTTTTAAATAATTTTTATTACTGAACACCCTAATTAACGCTGGGTTGATTATAAATTCAGCCTGTTTAAAAACGAATACATGATCGTCGCGTGCATAATATGTCACTTACTGTTCAGTGAAACTAAATGTGTGGTCGGCCGACAGAGAGTGCTGTCCGGTTTTCTGAGCAAACATTAATGATATATACCTATATATCATAGGTACGCACGCCGCACGAGTAGGTACTCGTGCGATGATCGCTACAATTCCGATGACGCTACTACCCTCATCCAGAAGAGTAGGAAGCACACTGATCCACCGTCGCAGACCGCGTCCTTTCCGTCCTCGAAGCCAAGGCCGACGCGACGTCCCAATCAATGTCCATCCCGAGCCCGAGCCTGCCTGCACTGCTGAGCCTGTAGCATTACATTCGTCCCTAAATAATATTCACGGCGATCTAGCCCATCCCATACTGCCCTCTTCCAGCGATGCCTTAAGCCGAGGTTTGGTCCCCAAAGGAGTTACCCTTAGCGTGTAGTCACTCTAGTTTTAAGTTTTCAAGCCCTGGCTGGAGGCCTTAATCTGTTTAGGTAGCCACAGGCAAGTCCAGTTAAGCAGGCCAACCTATAGGTTGATCTGCGAGATGTCAAAAAAAAAGTGATGATCGTTTTTAAATAGGACGCGGCCTATCGCAGTCCCCAGCAAGAATGTCTAGCGTACTCATTCAAAATGTACCCACAAAACCTAGTTGTTCGTATTCAAATCCACGTACTTATGTTACTACTAAACAGTGATTAGGCATAGTAAGTTCTCAAGAATCAAATTATCTTAATAATCGAAGAAACCAGGCATAACTTATGCAATAAATTACTGTAATTACGAGGTATAATTTCTAGTTTAATACGAATCATAATTTCCACACGCCGCTAACGAGTTACTCGTTAAGTATTCGAGTTGAACGTACTCTTTCTAAATCGATTCTAACATCGTGAACGACGGTTACTGTGGTATTACTTATTCAATTATTGAATGAAGATTTGAGAAATGAAACTCGATTGATTTGAATTTTGTTATTTTGAACGGTGTTTAAGTTTATGAGGCATATTCATCAGTCAGTTGGTAGTTTTGTTGGTTTAATCAAACGCATGGGATTGATGTTGATTTTGGAGACACTAACACAATTTTTTTTTAACACACTTTACAAAGGGTTTTCCAAGTCAAGTGATTATGATTTTTTAATATGTTGTTAATTTTATTAGTAAGTAGTGGATCTAACAGACGTTGCCCTATTCGAACAACACCCTCTACCAGGTTCAATTGAGAATCTAAACCACCCAACGTGGGTCCTCCAACATACAAACAAAGAAACATCATAATCAGTTTAGTCGTTTAGAAGGAGTTCAGTGACATATACATGTACTGAAGAATTGTCTTGTTTCAACTATCTTCTATACCTTTTAGACATTTAAATCCTCTAATTACAGAGATATTTTTATCGATTCTTTAACTCTCTATAGTCATCATTACTGATAATTATAGAAGATTTTGATCTACTTCTTATTTGTACTTACTACGGAATAAATACTTTGATAAGATGGGAAAAAAAATGCCTAGGTATATATAAAGATTTCTAGTCTAAAACAGTCCACTCCCGGATAATTGTGTATGTCTCTTCGATCTCACGTAATTTGACTTGCTCCTACTACTCTCATCTAGTCTAATAAGATATTCGGAATTTTATTAGGTAGTAAATTAAGATTTGTTCAACCATCCATATAAATCTTAGCGATTTAATAAATGTTTTATTAATATATTGTTCGTTGAAGTACAAACTTAAGATCTTACCGCTAACATCGATATTTAATGACCACCCATCAGTTAAAGATAACGCACAAGCAGTAGGCCTGTCAGTTTCATAACGAATACCAGCAGAACCAGTTCCCTATTGTCGAATGTTATAAGTATAACTTGTGTCTGCTTACGTCATTGTGGACTGTCCGCTACACTTTTATTTTTGTTTGACTCCAAATATCTTTGGCATGGTAGTGTGTTTCTTTTTTTTACTGCATAGTTTCATTCGTCTAATTCGAACTCATCACGGAGTTTATCATTTATGTGTGGTAGTTCTTCCTCCTTATAAATACGATGCTGAATTTTAGGCCAAACTATTAATTTAGAAAACTATATAGCACTATTAATAATACTTAGTATATACTAACACACATGTTTTCCTATTATTTTTACCATTGACACGGTAAGAAGAAAAAGAATACATAAGAATAAACTTTAATTATGACCTTTACTGCGAGCGTCTTTTGGGTTGAATACAACAGGTCAACGACATTCACAGCATAATTTACCTAGCTATTCAAACTATCAAAGCATCATGATTCCGAATGTCGCTCTGTTATTATTTTAACAATATTATTATTGTAATAACACTCTTTATATCACTCTCTATCTATCTAGGTACATATTATTATCTCTAGCTTATATAACATCTCCAACATACCACTACAGCATAAAGAATGTTCATCAGACAAAAACATTTATACAATAATTAAATCCTCATTACCATACCGGTATCAGTTTTTAATCGAAGTCTGGGCTAGTTGGTGCGCGCAAGCACGTGCGCCTGGTCACTGACTTTAACTAACGGTAGCGTCATGCCACTACACATCACTGCTGCAGCCATTTTTGGAAATGATTCCTGGGATCTGTCTTACCATGTTGCGGCTTGGTTTGGTGACGCTTAGCCCGAAGAAAGGGTAGAGGAATAGATCAATGAAGAATGCGCTGTTGTTGGTGCTATTTTTGATATTGTTAACTGTGAAGGCTTAGTTGAAATTGACTGTAGCAAGGGAATAATTGTGGGAAAATTTGCGTGAGAGAAAACTGAAGTTGAATTATAGTCTTTTCCAAAAGTATCTGACGAAACTGTAAACAATGGGATCACAAATCATATCTGTGGAGGCTAAACTGTAGATTCACTTATAAATTGAGTGATTTAATTTTATTATTTGAATACTTGAACTTTAATTTAACAAATGAAGTTTTTTGTAATGTTGTAATGTTTTTTTATAACCTTAATACTCAGAGGTCACTTGTTGTAAAAAATTGCCATATATCAAGTTGAAAATATCTATATTTAGTGTCTTATTATCTATCTTTAGTGAGAAATGGCGTTAGAAAGTAACCTCAACAACAACCTCAGTAACAATGTTAGTTTACACTTTGATCACATACTTTTTGAACAGACCATAGTTATAGGGTCTGGACGGAAGGAAATTTGTATGAAAAGGAAAGTTAATTCATACAAATGGTGATAATTTGGAATTATATAATTGGTTGATATGGTATTACGTTCACTACATTATTACGTGTAAAAAACTGCACCTACTGCTATTAAAATCAAACCTTAATAAAACATTCAACAATTTTTAGAAATCTATTTCCATAGTTCTGCGTAGAACAGTCTCGCTAGTATGTCACGTTTGAAATATTCAAACCATAATGACTCCTTGAATATTAGATACCCATATTGACATCTTTTACTTCGACGACATAACAGCACGGGTAATACTAGATGCATGACTAATGAAATTAAAAATAGACTTCAAAGTTAAAACATTCATTTTCTTTCTTACTTGCTTTTTTGACAACGCAAAATGATTATAGTTCTTCTTTACTGAACCATATTTTCAATGGATGTTGAGTGAAAAGTAAAAATTACTGAAAATAAACTTGATATAATGCGCTCTAAAAATTTAGGTGGCAATTCATGAAGGTTTGTTGGACCATAGTGTATTAATAGATGAATCAACTTTTTTCATAGATTCGAACATTAATACTTGCTTGTGTCACATTAATAACAGCCGACCGGTCGACCGGTCAGGCTAACCTACGCTTGCTGCGGTAAGTCCATGAATGGGTGACCATCTTTACATACCAAGACCCCTCCGTGCGTCGGAAACCCCATTAAGGCGTTGGTCCCGGCTGTCATTTACGGATCTTTGACAGTCATTAAGTGTTGTCAGAAGCCTGAAAGTCTTACAACCAGTCTTACCAATGGGTATCGTATTACCCAGTAACTTGTGGAGATCAGATCGGTGATCGCTCCATGACAAATACTGGTATTCACCTGTATCCGGTTTGAGTGGAACGACCCCAACGTAGTTTGGAAAAGGCGTGCGAATATATGGAACCACAGTTTTCTTAGGTCCTTAGTAATAGCGGTTCATAATGATTACAGTAACCTACAATAACCTCTTTTCAGGTTTATAGTTATTTCAATTGCTCCGTGTACATATAGACAAAAATAAATAACCCACACACATACTATTTCCAACATTTATTTTTAACTAGCTTTTGCCAGCGGCTTCGCCCGCGTGGAGGTCGGAAATTATCCCGCGCGACCATACTACCGGGATAAAAAGTATCCTATGTGTTATTTCAGGTTATAAACTATCTATGTGCCAAATTTCATCTAAATCGGGTCAGTAGTTTTTGCGTGAAAGAGGAACAAACATCCACACATCCATTCATACAAACTTTCGCGTTTAAGTAGGATATTTCTACGGTTATTAATGTAGGCGTACCAAAAGTGACGTCATAAGTGATTTCCACTAAGGCAGCTATTATTTCAAATGTGAATTGAAGGGTGGTTGAGAACTCCGTGGTTCAGTATAACGTCCGTGTCATCAAATATTAATGTGTTGAAATGTCAGCCTTGAGAATATCGTGTGCTGTCATTTATTGTATCAAGAACTTTTCTTGGAAGGTTAGGAAGTATTTATTTTTCTGTAAGTAAATCGGTCTTTTACTTTTCACGGCTTAACGGATTTCTGTGAAATTGGCACAAGGATAAGCCATAGCCTTGGATTAGGACATAGGATACTGTCTATTCCGGTGGTACGTTGCCGTGGGATACATTTCATGATTTCAACCTCCACGCGGGCGACGTCATTGGTTTCCCAGTGCTGGTAACTCGCTATTTATATCACAAGCTTAAAAATCTAGAAAATTCCGAATATTCGTGTAAATCTGCTACTCGATAAAAGATGGCGGTTGTGTTTCTAGGTAGTTCGACAGATTTCGAGAATATTCTTGTAGATCTGCTACTCTGTATTAGATGACGATATCGTAGCGATTTATATCTTACCTGCTCATTTTACTCGATAATAAATAGCATTTTCGGTCCTACGTGATAATGTCTAACTGTGATTGAAGCCACCATTTCATCGAGTCACTGTGATTTTGAATCATGAAATTAGATTTGAATTAACGGCCTCAAACGGAGCGTTTAAATACCGACCTAATAAAAGCATGGAAGACTCAAATTAAAATGAATTAACTATTACCTTATTATTGGGTATTAAGCCTCCAAGAGTGTGGCTAAGTAATAACAGCCACATGGGTCGAGCGTTCAGGTTAAGCTAAGCTTGCCGCGTTTGGTCCGTGGATGGATGACCATTTTAACATACCAAGACCCTTCCGTGCCTCGGAAAACACGTTAAGCCGTTGATCCCGGCTGCCTTTTGTAGATCTTAAACAGTCGTTACAGGTCGTGAGAGCCCGAAAGTCTGACAACCAGTCTTACCAAGGGGAATCGTATTACACAGTACCTGGGTTGTGGAGGTCAGATAGGCAGTCGCTCCATGTAAAATACTGGTATTCAGCTGCATCCAGTCAGACTGGAAGCCGACCCCGACATAGTTGGGAAAAGGCTGATGATTAAGCCTCAAGAGCTATTGTGCAATACTTTAATTTCAAATCAAATTCTAAAAGAAACATTCGGAAACAATATAAATATGACATAAAACCTGTTATTAATAATCTGATGTATTATAAAAGTACCTATGTTACTGCTATTCGTGTGTTCAACCAGTTACCACCTGCAATTAAGCAATTAAACGGAATTATATTTAAAAATAAATTGAAAAAAATGTTAATTGATAATATATTTTATAATTTGCATGAGTTTTTTGATAAAAAAATAATACTTGTAAATTAAATTCTTAAAATACTATTGCATATCCGACTTGGGTAGACTGTTGAAACCAAAAATGTAATGATTATTAATAAGACCTTAATGTACACAGTTACACAATAAATATATCTTTATCTTTATGGTTATGCAAAATATATTGCCTCGTTGGTCTAGTGGCTACAAGCGCTACTGCTAAGCATAAGGTCAGGTCAGTGGGATTTTCCATCAGGAATTTCTCAGTACCAGCCCGTAGCCTGGATTTGTACCCGGTTAGCGGCAATAGAGTCATCCCATATTATTAGGCTAAACTGAAGTGGTAGTGGACAGGGCACATTGCTCGCAGAACAGATGGCCGATGGGACCGAAAGGTTCTGGAGTGGCGGCCGCGTACCAAAAGACGTAGAGTTGGAAGGCCTCCAACAAGGTGGACCGATGACCTTGTGAAGGCCGCAGGAATCCACTGGATGCGGGAAGCACAAAACCGGTCGAAGTGGCGGAGCTTGGGGGAGGCCTATGTCCAGCAGTGGACGTCTTTCGGTTGAAATGATGATGATGATGATGATGATGATATCATTAGGTACTTAAACATAACTGGTGAAATGTAGGTGCACTATAGGTACACCTCAATGCTATGTTTATTAATGTTATAATAATAATACAAGTTGTGAAAAATCTTGCCAAATCAAATCATAAAAGGTTCCATAAAAATATTCGTTTTGGATATCAATAAGCGGATTGAACACTTCGGATTTATTCAAAGCGTCGCCGTCGTTCGGCAGTTGGTTTAACATTAAAGGTCAGGTTTGTTCTGCAGCAACAGGTTGTAATTCAATCGTGAGATGAAACAGCTGCTCAAATATAATATTCATTGATGAAACTGTGCCGAGAGCCTCGCTAACATCGATTCGTGGATCTAGATCAAAAACATATCCATACTCATCTGTGCCTTTGAAATCACAAAAAGCCGTTGGTCATTCGTAGATTTTCGACAGAAGTCCAAAAGTCTGAAAACCAGTATTACCTTAGGGTATCGTGTTACAAAGTAGCTAGGTTTTGGAGGTCACATAGGCAATTGATCCATGTAAAATACTGATATTCAGCTGTATCAGGATAGACTTGGAACTGACCCCAACATAGTTGGGAAAATGCTAGGCATGGAACTTAAAATGAGAGTGTCCTTAATTAAGTTTTCAATTACTGTGATCATTGGTCCAAATAGTTATAATGAAATCGAATCTATTTCAAATTTGATTTATGCATAATGAATGGCCTGTTGTAGTTATGCTTGTGTTCTATGGTTGATTTGCACTAATTGGCACTCCCTTTCTATCTTCCAGTGCAATTGCATTCTAAACGTCACTTAAAAATATATAACTAAAGTATAAGAATTATGCACCTATTGTTTCTAAATATGGATTCTCTCATGTTCTTAAACACCAATATTTGACCGTGCTTAAGTAATAAGTTTTGTCTCAAACACTGATCTCGATTAAACTTGTGTTTTCCCTGATAGCCTGCTACTTGTTAATTCATTAGCCAACACATCCTTGTGCCAAGCTATTTCCCACGTTTAGGCTTTCACAATAGAGTCTTAATTCAATTAGATGTCGTAGAGTAGTGGGGTTTGATGTCATTGCCGTGAACTGTGCGTGAGTCCAGTCAGCCGCGAGGTCCGGTGCGCGCGCGCCGCTTTCGACGCCATCTTGGAATTTCGAATTTCGAACGCGAATTCTGTTATACTTTTGTGAAGTTTTTTTTTTGTGATTGTTTATGGTTTCTGTGCAAAGGATGAGAATAGTGTTTTTCTTCTGAAGTTTCTTGTACAAAGGAGGGAGAGGAGATTTGTCAGTGTTTATAAAGGTAATTTAATTAATTATTTCGGAGTTTATTAAGATGGACATGTCCGGATCAAGTATACAGATACAATCAATAAACTTTCTACGCTGATTAATGGATGGATACTCAATGACGTTGCAATGTTCTTCGGTGTACACTTTCTCTAATACGCGCGTTGCCGCCATTGCGTCACTGCTTTCACAGTTTTCTTTAGTTTCATAGAAAATAAATGATACTAGATATTTTTTGCATCTCTATTTTTTATTGTTATTTACAGCTAACATTATTCTTTCTTGAAGTCTTGTAACTATGGAGTTAGAAGAAATTAAATGGTTTTAAAACAGCTTACATTAACTTTGCTTTTCAATTATCTTATTTGGGTCACTTGTACAGGATAAAATTATTAAAGTTTAATATAAGCCTAGATTATTTTTAAAGAAATATCTACGTGTTATCCTAAGGTTGAACAATAATTTTAAACTGTAGGTACATTATTTGATTGTTATGAAAATACATTTTCGGCGGTTCAAACTTACTAAGTTTATGTGAAAACTTTATTGAATTTTTTGTAATAAGTTATTACACTTTTCATGATTAAAATAACAAAAAATCTCGTCCAACTTTTTTGAGATGAAAACAATGAATAAATTTGTCTATAAGAATATTAAAAAAATATATACAAAGAAAGTTTACTGTCACTGTTTTTCATTCTTTTTATTTAAGTTCAATTATAATGTATTAAGTTGGTGAATTATTCTTTTTATTTGATATTAAACTTGACTGAATTTAAATAACAAGCTTCTCCTTGAAACTAATCAACTCAATAAAAGCTATAAAAAATCTTAAATAATTAACTCATACACAATGCACAGCTCAAACCTCCTGGACCCTAATTGCGCTGCATAGGTACCTACTATTTATCAAAATCTGAACTATTTTGAAGGTTATTGCTTTATAATATATTATGTTCGGAAAGTTTATCTGCTCTAAAACGTACACAACTCAATTAATGTACTATCTATTAAACTAAA
This sequence comes from Aporophyla nigra, assembly GCA_947507805.1. Taxonomy (NCBI): domain Eukaryota; kingdom Metazoa; phylum Arthropoda; class Insecta; order Lepidoptera; family Noctuidae; genus Aporophyla; species Aporophyla nigra. Next base: position 20,786,181 of record OX382296.1, read on the forward strand.
AACAAAACAAAAGCAAACTTTTGAAACATGAAGCCTAACATACCTTATTAGGGAAATTATTTACTTCGTAACAAATATCTTGTTAGCTACTTACATTATTCATGTAATACCCTATATAAAAAAACCAAACTAAAAAGTAAAAAATAATGGAAAAAGGCGTGGGGTGCTTTTAAGGTATTTTTTATTGATATCAGGCACCCCACGCTTTTTTTCCATTATTTTGTACTTTTTAGTTTGGTTTTCCATGGAAGCGTGTTTTTTAGTTTTTTTAAACTATTATTTATTTTCTATTTTTTAGGGTATTTCGAATTTTGAGACGTATGTCAGCGTAGTTTGTGACATTTTTTTTTGCTGTCCTGGTAACCCTGGCAAGGATAATGGCACAAATTTATGAAATTATTGCATTGTCATCAGTCCTTGACAGGTGTGCAAAGTTTGAATGAAATCTGGTCGTTTAAAGTGGGTCAAAATCGCACTATAAGGAGTCGGTTACAAACAAACATACAAATATACAAACATACAAGTGAAGCTAATATAAAGCGTGTAATAAGACACCATCGTTATCTTCCCTAGGAAAGCATACCAGCAACAATTCACAGACAAAAGCACAGATTAAACAGCGGAGCATTAAAAAAATAACAGATAAAATATTTTCTCTGCAAATAAATCCTTAGGCAGCCTAGTTCTAATTATATTCCTTTAGGCAGCATAAGAATATTATCAAAAGTTTTCGTTGTAATTAAATCGGTAATTTTTGTTATAATGGTATGGTAATTAAGCAATGCTAAAATGACTGAGATAACAAAGTTATGACAGGATATTTTTATTATCATCATTATGGAACTCGTTTCCTTCAATGGCCACTTTGATTTGCCATTTCCGCACAAGCATGAGTTACTCCAAAATGGTTTTAGTGCTAAAATTAAGTACTTACCAGTTTAATTTCCTCCTGTTATTTACATTATAATATATACCTACTTTGTAATATTTTTAGTATTTTGTTTTATGGGAAACTTAATAAACTAATTGAGTGAAACCTTTAAGGCTCCCACAAATAGGCGCAACGCGACTCTCGTAGAACAATTTTTATGAAAACTTCATCGAAATTGTTCTATAAATGTTGCGTTGCGCCTGTCTGAAGAATCGTTTAGAAGTGGGCTTCATGATTTTTTTTGGTTATACTTTGTATTTTGACAGTTATGTACGTTCTACTAGTTTCTGAATCAACATTTCCTACATAAGGACAATAAGATGGTTTTTACCAAATCGGCTTCAGTTATAAGCTTTATATTTTGGAGAAACTTGTTCTCAAAAATACGTTATATAAGTTAAAATATCAAAAGCCCGACAACACCTTGACTGTGTTACGAAACATCTCATTACATACATTTTTTTGCCGACATTACGAAGACGTCAAAGTACAAAGCCATTTAATCTTAAGACTCCCGAGTCGTGACTACTTCAGACTATAGAAGATATTCCAACCATTGACACCACGTCATTACTGCAAAAAACTTGATTACTCAAGTTTAAGTTGTCTTTTATTAGTACCGGCACAGTATAACTATTTACAGTATTTCAACGGGAGCGTTTTCGTAGAACTACATTCATTCAGCGTTCGGGAGGAAAAGTAGGAGAGAACTACCATACTATAATTCGAAACACAAATAAGTAAAATTAACTTATGAATTGGATAATGTCATATAGTTTGACATTTGCTAAGTCTTGTCATATATGGGGGCGGTGATCTACTGTAAATAGTGACACTGTGGTACCAATTTTTATGCTATATTCTGCAATATTTGCAACAGTTTTTAGTCCGTTGATTATGTTGTAAATATGTCAATTTGGTGATAAAAAGTAGTAGTTGATTGATTTATGTTGCTGTTTGTTGTTTGAAGAAGTTGTTTTTTATTGAAGATGCTATGTGAATATAATTACTTAATAACTTTTATCTATATTAAATGGTGACTACTCAATGCAATTTTGCTGACAGCCTTACTAAACCACTTTAGTGGTTAATGGTCAGTAATTTAAATATTTGCAATTTGATAAAGATAATGGTTAAATTAGAGCAGAAAAAAAACTGGTGAGTTTGAAGCTAAGCAGGCACTTTTTTGTTTAATTTCATCACCACTGTTCTCGAACCAGCAAGTCCTAGAATAATAAAATTGAATACAATCTGTATCTACCAACTGGGCCCGCGTAGTACAGCCCAATTGCTCTCATGCGGCCATGATAGCATTTTTTGAAAATAAGTCTTTTATACGCCATGCATTAAGTTTGCGTATTATGAAGTTTCAGTATGTATAATTTAAATTCTCACATTAATAACTAATTTTTCTCATCAGATTCAATAACCAGTTTAAGATTTGCTCAATTTTTAATAAATAAGTAATATTAATCCAATCATTCTTCTTTTCACTCGAAGCATTTTGATAAGCTTATCTCTCTGAAGTTTATCGACTAAGAAGTTTTCTTGGCAAAAAATAAATATTAGATTGAACACCTCCAAGAGTGTTCTTAGAATTAACTAAGCATTGGTCAAAGTTACTGTCTCGTTGACTTATGGAACCAGTTTATAATTACTGCAACTTCTTTGAACTATGAACAAATATTGAAGTTCTCACTTCTAACTAACCCTATTTAGAGCCAAGAATCTGATGTAAAACAGAAGCCAAACAAGGATTTTCCAAATATTAACATTCCACTACGCGCATCCATCGACTTGTATGCCAACATTCCTAAGAAATGCAACAATGAACTTTAAAGTGATATTGCTAACGTGTTTTGTAAGATGATAGTGGTAACTAGGTGACTTGTAAATGCATCGCGTCCATCGGAACAATGAGCAAAATAAACAGCTAGTGGACACAAAAAATTTGACAGAAGGTTTAATCCAAAATGATGATTTTGCAATGTATTGATGAGAATGAAGTAAAATACGTAGGTGGCGCTATGATTGATTACATATTAAGATACTCTTCTAGCATTCTTTGCCTCTCATAAAGTGAATATACTTATTATAGAAGGAGTACAAAAACTTTTCTACGAGTGGAAATTTTTAAAGGTAAAATATATACTTTTCGTGGTGGACAGTTGAAGCGGAAATGGCTCATAATTATTCTCTTAAGGTAAAAATTGCTAGCATCAATATTTAGGGCACTTTCTCTCAAAGACCAGCTTCTTCTTTTCAACTTGTATAGTTCAGACGAAACGAATTGAAGTGAAGAACTTCGATTCGGTGTCGTTTGATGGCTAAACTAGACCTGTTACGCCAAAAATTCTGTTATGATTTTATGTTGCGTGATAAAAATATGACGTCGTTTTCTTGTTAGAGTATAGGTACTTTATTGTAGATAAGTACCATAGTTTAAATTGTTTTCATATCCATTATCATACGGCATACCTATTCTGGAATAAAATTGGGTTATGGTCGCCTGCGAAATATTACCAACCGATGCTATATAGGTATACAAGGTAGCAGGAACATTGACGTCGCTACTAGTTACTATGACTTCAGCACGTGTTTGTACACCCCTTAGCGTAAAAATTTTTCGTCGATTATCAAAAATAAATCAGCTGCTTTATTTTAAAGTGTAATTACCTACGCGGTCAAAATAAACATGAAATCAACATCAGTCATAAGCATAACATACGAGTACACCTAATTTTTTTTTTTTAAATCTGTCAAAAAATTTCAACACAGAGGGGTACAGATGCACTGGATCCATGGCAACAACGTCTTTACCACTTTGTATACCTACCTATTATCTTGTCATCTTGTAACACGAAGGAGACTAATCTCCACAACACAATCTAGGAGGCTAGTATACATATTTGTATGTTCTTCGCTCTTTTGAACAATTTTTACTTAAATAAATTTTAATTGTTCATTTAGAGTGGGTTTTCTGATACTAGCTCTACTGGACGTGATCTACTTGACCACGAGCGACGGACCATACCGTCCATAATGTCCGCTTTCTCCACAATTGACGGATCAGTACGTATGAATGCAAGGTTAATTACTCAGAGAATCAGAAGCTTTCTACCAGTTTAGTATCATTTGTTTGGCATGAGGTTTCTTAGTGATTGGTGTTTATTTATGAAGGATGTCCAACAAAGGATACACATACACATCAGAAAAGTTTCTTTTACGTTCAAGAATTTGTGATTACATGTTTTTGGTGATTACTCCAAGAGATTTCTGCTTAACTTTATTGTTGTAAGTTCCATATGCTGCATTATTGGCAGTAATTACGTCTTTTATTACTTGAAATTAAAGGCTCCCGCAGACAGGCGCAACGTGACAGCGTGAGGCAACTTTAATCTAACATTTTTCATGGAAACTTCATTGAACATTTACTAAGGTTGGACTTTTAATCCTATTCAGTAACTTGACAGTTTGAGGGACACCAGGTTTTGACAAAAAAAAAAGATAGTGAGGTGGTGCAAGAATGAATGAAATTGAATGAACTTTAAATAATGTACTTACATGCAAACTTTTTAATTTAAATTTAATAACTTGTCTTAAAACAACCGTACCGTGTGGTGCCGGACGTAAAGAATAACACCACCCCATTTCTTCCCATGGGTGTCGTAAAAGGCGACTAAAGGACTTACTAGAGAATGGGCAGCAGCATTCTCTATGCATTTTACCACTATACTGCGATCGCCTACCCGCCTGCCAAGCGTGGCGATTATGGCAAAGCCCCCCAAATGGGGGAGATGATGATGTCTTAAAACATGATGTATACTATATCGATATCTATATATATAAAAGAAAGTCGTGTTAGTTACTTCACTTATAACTCAAGAACGGCTGAACCGATTTAGCTGAAAATTGGCAGGGAGGTAGTTTAGAGCCAGGAGAAGGACATAGGATACTTTTTATCCCGTTCTGACCCCGGCATTTTTACCAAGATTTTTATTTATCCCGTTCGACCGTATTCCCGTGTGACGTGACATAAAACGTCAAAGAGAATACAAGTCACTTTAAAACGTGGTATGACAAAAACGTTGCCTTTGAAGTACCAGGTGGTCATAACTTGGTAGGAGCTTATCAAACAGCAGTGTCAGCTAGAAAACGTTTTTTGCCTTCGAAGTACCAGGTGGTCATAACTTTCTGCCAGGGTCGCGAGATTTGTTTGAAAGAGTTACCGTGGCCCTGACATAGCCAACTGAAGGAACAAGGGTGGGTTTTAGTGTAAGAGATTACTACTGATAGTGTATTATGCAATTACCCTCTGAGATTGATGTGTTAGGTAGAAAGCGCTTTATACCGTCGACGTACCAGGTTATCATAACTTGACAGGAGCTTACCAAACAAAGGATTGTCAGCTAGAAAACGCTTTATGCCTACGAAGTACCAGGTTATCATAACTGGGTAGGAGCTAACCAAACAGATGAGTGTCAGCTAGAAAACGCTTACCAGATCACCACCGCATACGAGGTTGTCAAACTTGGTAGGTTTATTACAACATTTACTGAATCTGAGGCGATACGAAGTTCGCTGGGTCAGCTAGTACCTATATATAGTAAATGGCTGCCAGAGGAAAAAAAATATTATAGTAAAAATAAAGTAAAACGACATGATTTTTATATTTAGTTTTGTTTCTATCAGAAGAAAATAAAAAAAGAAATAACTGTTATTAAAAATTATTAATAATTCTTACATTCCACATCCTAAAAACGATTTTTTAAAGTTTTAGTTAATTTAAACCATTTGTATCATTTATTCTTTACGCAAAATCGTTCACTATCCCAACACTATTACTTTAAGAATGGTATCATTATTTTTCGTTGAACTGTCAAGTTACTGAATAGGATTAAAAGCCCAACAGTAGTGCCCAACTTAGTGTCGCATCGCTTCGGTTTGCGAGAGCCATAGTATTCTGGTATTTCTGCACAAGACAGCCTTGACCTTGTTTTGAGTTCATAAGCAAAATGCTTTTTTGCGCCTTATTTTTCTTTTTAATATCAACTTAGCTATTATTGTTGACGATAAAAACATGTTAAGCACTTGTTTTTGGCCAAGAACAATTTATCTTAGAAATAATGGAGACAGAATATTAAGAAACACAAATTTGATTAATTCGTAAGATTAAAATTAATATGAAAATTTAAATCTACAATCCTATTAAAAATACCACATTATTTCACATAATCCTTACTTTATAGTGTTAAAAACTTGACTGTAATGGCCCAATATATTAATCCTGCTTGTTAAATATTTAAAACTCCATTAATTGAGCTCGTTAAGGTTGCGCAACATCGCTTCTATTATTAACTTTCTCAATTCGCGTGTCCTTTCGTAATATATACTTGACGTAATCTTAAAAAGAAATCTTCGTTGTTTACAATTTCGGCATGATATTACGAAGCTTGTCAAAAAACGGGTACTCAATTGGCAAACAGACAATTTATGTTACGAACCAGCTAAATTATAAACTATGAATTATTGTCAAGGTTGAGAATTTTTGACTGTCAGTTGTTTTTTTTTTCATAACAGTATATCGTGTAACCAACTATCTAAAAATCAGACAACACGCATAACGAAACGGTTCATAGTTGGGATGAATTTAAGCCAAGAACAAATTTAGCTCTGTAGTTGAAAAACATTTCTCCCATACATTCCAACTGCAAATGTACGTTTGTATGCAAAATACTGAGTAAACTTCCATGTGTGTGTTTAAACCAACGTTTTTTTTTTTATAAGTTTTCTTAAAAACTGTAATTTAAAACTATTTCGGTTTATTTTGGATTGGTGGGGGAGCTGGGTTCTATTTTCTTACATAACCTTATTGTGTGTAGTGTAGTGAGCCCATACTCAAAATTCATATATTGACGTTAAACGTCCGTGTTTGGGTCACAGAATTTATATTATATGGAGCAAACTTCAACTTAATCGTTCCATTAGCAAATTGGGTATGACAGACGGAAAAACGGACACACACGAGTGATCCTTTGAAAATTCCGTAGTTTCATTCGTACGTACAGAACGCTAAGAAAAGTCATCAAATAAATGTTTCAGAATCAAATATAATCCTCTGAATAGAAAATGCTATAGATTAAAATAAACGTAATAAATTAATAACCCATCGTAATGACATTTTCCTTTAAAATTGACTAAAAACAGGTGCGACATGGCTCTATTAGTACAATATATATGAAAATTTCGTAGAAATTGTTCTACCAGAATCTCGTAGCACCGTTCTTTATAGTAATTAATTTATTTGTTGTGTTTTTCAACAATTTCTCAGAGTCAGGTCGGAGTCTGGAATTGCGCCCGGTTAATGGCAATACTGGCTTGCCGCCTATAACAGGGGACCTAAACATAACTGACAAAATGTGGATGGAACTAGAAGTATAACGCTGATTATTATTTTGGGGATTACAGGCATAATGTTATTAGTTATTTGTTTCGAACCAAACTTTCTTACATTTGTAAATATCAACCTGTTAACTAGCTAAACTTATATGAAACTCACAAGATATTATGTTGTGTGTATATCGTACCCGTATCCCTAGACAATGTTTGCCTTTAAACAAACATACTTACAAAATAATTATTTTGTCTGGACCTAAGCCAAAATGTATTTATCTGTCCTTGGTCCCACGTAATTGTTGGTTTGGTTTTTTAATTTGAAACAGTCTAAAGTTACGTACCTAAGCACGAACTGAATGCTCAGTTAAATACAAAAACAGGGTCAAGTGTTTAAAAAATTGTGCGAATTTTGCAGAATTTGCTTCATTACTTTTTAAAAGGTACTATCGGATTACTAAACGATTTTTCTACAATTCAATAGTCCATTTAATTCTATGGCGTGTAACTTTTTTTTTTTAATTACGTCTCGCAAGTCAACCTATGAGATTGTCAACTCCTTAATCGGACTTGCCTTTGGCTACCTTTATAAATTAAAGCCTCCCTCCAGGGCTGGAAAACTAAAGCAGCCCACGCTATGGCTTAAGGCGTCCTTGGAAGAGAGCAGCAAGGGACGAGCTGGATCAGTTTGGAGCATATATCATAAAGGTCTGGTCATATAGGGTATGGTATATACCATCAAATCATAAAGGTCTGGTCATATTGGGTGTGGTATAGACCATCAAATGAAACAAATTGCTCCATGACTCCAGCATCGTTATCGTGAAAAAATCTTCACTCAAGTAAGTATTGAAGTGTTGTATGGGACAGTTGACAATTTTTTCAAGATTATGATGTTGGTCGCTTGGATTTATTATTCAGTTTGTTAGTCTATACCACACCCTTAAAGACCAGACCTATTTGAGCCAGTCTGTGTTTCTTGATAGGAAAGTCTTGCACCATAACTTCTTCTTCTATAGACACAAACGCCTTTCATTTTGGTAAAAGCAGTCGTTGTTAGGCTTTTATAACAAAACATAGCTTTTTTAAAAATAAACTTGATATCTGTTAGGTACAATCAATTTTGCCATTGTCCAAAATTGCGTTGTTCGCGCGATTTACTTTGAACGCTCTAGTGTCTTTCTGCACAATTGATCTCGCTCATGGTGATTGGCAGTTATTTTATTGTAACATTTTGTTTCTTCATCTATTGTGTGCCTAAAACACACTTTCTGCAGGCTTTGGATTTCAATCTGACATGATTAGTGATATTGGAAAAATATATTGTTCGTTGTCTCTAACGGTTAACGTTAATTTGCGTTGTTTCTTCGGGACACTAAACACCTTCAGACGTTATAACAATTAAACTTGTATTGTGTCTCAATCAGTGTCCTTCACTCCGTTCATATTTATAATCTCGTCTAGTGATAAAATGTCTCAGTTAGTCAATAATTTGTCTTCTAATTTTAATAAGTTTTGCTGTTGATTTGTGAGACTACCGTTTGGTAGCATAAGTTGCTTACATTTGTAGAAAGTTACCTTTTTAAGTATACTATAATATTATGTTGGGGAAAAAGTCTTTTCGCATTATAGTAGGTATGAACTTGTAATAAAATCTCTTTGGCTATACTATTTGTATCTGGCTGGTTTTGGTACCATTGAAAGTTTAAATTTTAAAGAACATAATTCCAAATTCAAATTAGGAAAATGTGTGATTTTCATTTGTTTTTCGTACCGTCAAGATGAGTGAATCTAATGAAGAAATTCGATACATTTTAAAATTTTACTACAAAAAAGGTAAACATGCAACGCAAGCCGCGAAAAAAATTTGCGATGTTTATGGACCTAGTGTAGTGTCTGTAAGAGTAGCACAAATTTGGTTTAAGCGTTTTCAATCCGGAAATTTTGATGTCAAAGATGCACGTCGCTCTGGTCGCCCTATTACGGATAAAATAAAATGGATGCCATTTTTGAAAAAGTGGAGCAAGATCGGCATACCAGTAGTTACGACGTAGCTGAAGAACTGGAAATTGACCACAAAACAGTTTTGGCGCATTTGAAAAAAACTGGGTACACAAAAAAGCTCGACATTTGGGTACCTCACGAGCTCACTGAAAGAAACCTAATGAACCGTGTACTCATTTGTGATTCTTTATTACGACGTAATGACACCGAACCATTTTTGAAGAAGCTGATAACTGGTGATGAAAAGTGGATCACGTATGACAAGAACGTGCGAAAAAGGTCGTGGTCAAAGGCCGGTCAGGCTTCACAGACTGTAGCGAAACCCGGGTTAACTCGCAACAAGGTGATGCTGTGTGTGGTGGGATTGGAAGGGCATTATTCATTATGAGATGTTACCACCAAGCAGGACCATCGATTCTGAACTCTACTGCGAACAACTGATTAGATTAAAGCAAGAAGTTGAGAGAAAGCGGCCGGAATTAATCAACAGAAGGGGTGTGGTTTTTCATCATGATAACGCTAGATCTCACACATCTTTAGCCACCCAACAAAAATGAAGAGTTTGGCTGGGAGGTGTTAATGCATCCGCCGTATAGTCCAGACCTTGCACCTTCAGATTTCCACCTGTTTCGGTCTCTTCAGAATTCTTTAGGCAGTGTCAGGTTAACATCACGAGAGGACTGCCAAAACCACTTGTCGCGGTATTTTGACCAGAAGTCCCAAAATTTCTATAGCAATGGGATCATGTTCCTACCTACAAGATGGCAAAAAGTTATCGAACAAAATGGTACCTACATACTTTAGTTAAATGTAAATAAACTTTATTAAAAAAAAATTGCACTCCGGGAGTGCCGGCAGAAGTGAAAACTTGATTATTAACGTTGAGCATGTTTGATATTTTGGAATGGTTAGGGAATAATTTGTTGTTCAATTTCCATATTTTAAGCACTTTATATTCACGAATTTTACGAATACACAACAATGTGATCACTACACAGACGGTCGAGCCATCAGCTGTCACCATCCATGGATGCGCGTGGCACGCTGTAACATAGACGAACATTCGCGCAAGCGCCCTGCGCCGCCTAAACGAAACAGTAGGCCCAGGCATACATTTTCGCCGCGCCGTAGAGAGGGGATAGCTGTCTACTCTCCATCCGTCCTACGCTTTTTCGATCAGGTCACGCGTCCTGACGCGAGTTTAAGATTTTATACCCATTACAGAAAAAGTGCTCAACGCCGCTAAAGAAGTTTTCACTTCAAAAATGTTTTGAATTTTCTTAAAAAATGCGAAGAAACTTTTTCCCCAACCTATTATTAGAGAAACGTGATCCTACATACATTTTGAGTCAAAAACCTTATAAATAATTATGAAATAAGAATGAGACATAAACAACAAAAGACTGAGAAGACTATACTTAATAAAAAAGAAGACAAATGACTCAGTCATAAACAATACAAGTTACGGTGAAGATGATGTAAATACGTGTGAATGACACAATGATGTACTTACATGTACATGTATTTGCCGGCTGTTTTTATATTCAGTCTGTGTTATTAATCAAGTCACATAGTCACATTATAATAATGTATAGTAAAATATTGTCAAAGAAATATTGTAATAACTACGTCCGTATAATAATGTTCTATTAGATAAAAAATATTTTCACCACCACACTGCTTTCAAAACGGTGAAGGCAAACATTGTGAGGAAATCGGCATGTCCAAGAACGAAATATTCGAAGAATTGTAACATCTAAAAATTCGCACTGGGCCAGAAAGATAGATTATAGCCCCCTCAAAAAGGGGAAGTCTGTGTTACAGCATTGGGAATATTATAGACTGATTATGTTATATATAAAACTACCTTGTTTCGTAGGTTTACAGATTTATTCTTTCTTCAACATGTGTTTTGTCTTTTCGTATGTTGAGGTCGACTTCTAGTAGTAATACGGTGCCTAAATGACCCTCATTACCTAGTTACTGGTTAACAGGATATGTCTTGGTAAAACTGGTTATCTGACTGGCCATAACAATTGTCATAGATCTAAAAATTACAGCCGGAATCAACGGTTTATCGTTCTTTATGAGGCACGTAGAGGTTTATGTATGTACCAGATGGTTCTCATGAAATTCACCATGGCAATTGTAGATTTCTTTGTAGGTAATCTTTAATCGACGGTCTCAGCTGTTATGGCTTAGCCACGAGCCCCTCTTTGTTAGTTTTTAAGAGCCATGTAGCCATTACCAACTAACCAACCAACCATGCCAACCATTACCTGAAGAGCTCTTCATTATTTCGGTTGAAAAGGAGCTTAATTAATAGGTAAAGATATCAGACTAAACATAAACGAATACAAGATATATCTCGAGAGAAAACTCAGGATTTTTTGGCTGAATACATATTTGTTGAAGTATTTTCTCTTAACAGACGCTTTATAGGGATGCCAATGTTAACGCTCGTGTGGAGAGACTATTTACGATAGCACTGATATTAAACACACATGAATGGTTTCAGTAACTAAATGTCTGCGTTATTAAAATCGATGGCACAAACGGATATAATATCTATTGTAACATCTACTTTGAGCGATATAGTTGATATCTTATTGCTATTACGCTGTCACTAACAAATTGTTTTCAAAGATATGCTGTTGAATTGTACCTTTAATCTTTATTTATACCAACACTAGCTTCTGCTCGCGACTTCGTCTGCGTCAAATTTTTGCTCCCTGACCCTTCCCGTCGCATCCAATTGCCTGCCAGTTTTCGACCATTTTTAGTTGCTGCTCCGCTCCTTTTGATTGTAGCGTGGTATTATATAGCCTTCCTAAATAAATAGGCTACCCAACACAAAAATAATTTTACAAATAGGACCAGAAGTTCCTGAGATTAGCGCGTTCAATCAAACAAACAAACAAACAATCAAACAAACTCTTCAGCTTTATAATATTAGTATAGATTCTTAGAACTCATAAACGCGAACTCGAAGCACGATGAGATTAACATCGTCACATATGTCTACCAAAATCGCTTAAATAAATAAAGAGTTAAAAACAGAACTCGAGAAGAGGTATTAGGATTTAATAATAAAAACCACTTTACCCACTGCTCACGAGATTGATAAATTAGAAGGTACAGTACTTGTGAGCACCCCAGTCGTTACATATGACAGCCAGACAGACTACCTGATAGACTTTAAGATAATAGGTTTTATGCCAATATAAAAGACATTAACCAATATTAAAAAACTCTCAATAGATAACACAAATTAAAAATAAAAAGTAGATATAGTTCGTTAAAAATGGAATAACGCAACAGGACAATATTCTTCGCTTAACGTAAGTGCGAGTCCACACGGCGCGTTGCGTCAGCGTTGCGTCGACGCAGCGCTGCCGTTGCGTTGTTTTACATACAAATAACCAAGGTGTTCACACGGCGCGCTGCGTCGTCGCAACGCACACATGACGGACAGCAGCCCCCGAGACGAAGCGGGAGGGGGTGTACTCATTGCGGCGACGGAGAGGCAGCGCTCAGTTGCTTGTGCGTTGATAGGGAGGCGATGTTTTTACAAAAATGCTTGCCGCAACTGTGCGTCACCGCTGCGTCGATCGAACGTTAAGACTGCGTCGTAGTAACGCTGCGACGACGCAGCGCCTGTGTGGCCGGCTATGCGTCAAAATATTTGCGTTGCGACGACGCAACGCGCCGTGTGGACTGGCTCTAACGGTTATTGAAGTTATTTGTCACACTAATGTTACGGAGACTAGACATGGTAAGAGAGATGTTACAAAACAAAGTAAAGAGAGGTGCGATGTCAGTTCGTTAAGAATGGAATAACGCAACAGGACAATATTTTCCGCTTAACGTAACGGTTATTGAAGTTATTTGTCACACTAATGTTGCGAGACTAGTAGACATGGTAAGAGAGATGTTACAAAACAAAGTAAAGAAAGGTGCGATGTCATCAACTTATCATACACATTATGTATGAGTATAATACTGGACTTATTCAGAACTAAAACCTGATTTACACGAAGCAAGTTTGTTGCCTGTTGTAAACAAAACAATAATAAAAAAACTTGCATCGTCTATCTATTATTTCGTTTATTTAATTTTACAAACACATAAATTATATTTTTAAATATTAAAATAATAAAAATCATAAAACATTTCAAAATATAAAAAAATAGTAGCCCACCGGTATCGGGAATAGGGTCCAAGCTACCGGTGGTCAGGGCTGCTGAGAGAGGAACCTTCTCACTATACGTGCCGTGTCCAGTAATACCGCCTTCTGGATCAAGCCCTTGATCCAGGCTGCCTAACGAGAGCCTCTTTAGGTGTTGGTCGAGGCTCTTGGCTATTATGCCACTGGCCGTCACGACTATCGGCACAATGACTGCTGTATCCACATCCCACATTTCGACAACCTCGCGAGCCAGGTCAAGATATTTGATTTGCTTATCTTGTTCAGCTTATAATTATAATTATTATTATTATATTCTTTATTTACGGACAATAATAACAGAAACAACATACATAAACAACATATTTAATCTAATCCCTAACATGTATATACGAACTATTTTAGTATCATTGTTGTAATTTTTATTATTTATTGATTTATGTGACATAACATAAGAAAAAAATCATCATGGTATTTTTGATGACATTTAAAGTAAAAACGCCGACAATGTGACTACGTACATAGATTGAATTTCTTCGTAACAGTCTGGCGGCTTTGAGTATTTTCTATATAGCCTATGCAAATGTCTGGTAGCGTCTTGTGACAGGTCGTTGAGCTCCCTAAACTAGGGTTGAGATACGCGATAACTGATGAATACATGCCGTCTGTTGGAGCAGATCAACCCAAAACTGCAAAGGGTTTCTTCAAAAGATGCTTCCAGATATGGTCGTGCATTATTAGACTCATATAGGTACCATCCTAACCTTTAAAATGTTTGGACTTTAAAAGAGACCAGTTTTTGAAGGACCTATAAGTTTGTTGGCATTTCTTTTCAAGGATCAATCAGCTAGAAAATAGCGGTGCCATCTGGTTTTAAAATATCGACCAACATAATATTGTCGTGTTAAAGTGTCATTTGCTTTTAACTTTTTTTTTTTCAATAAATATGAATTTACTTACTGCTACAGACGATCAAACAGGTTGCTAGGTGTTACGACTTACCCGATAGAAACGGTTGGTACACTATTACAAACAAGAACTTAATGATGATGAAGGACAACAACTTGCAAATGAAGATAAACAAACGATAAGATCTGCGATTTAATCCGATACTTAATGTAATTAGTATGATCAGGTTATAATTGACGTCCTCGGTTTGTTTACTTTGTATCATTATTAGTTTCATCATTTGCTGTGTCAATATGCTGACTTATTTATCAATCAACCGAAAGCAGTTTAAAGAACCAGTCAAAATCGGCATCATTTTTTAAAATAAAATTTTCATTATCTACGTGTTGTATAAGGCTAATCGCTATGGGACAAATTACTGATTATATATCAGTAAATTCGGTATGAGAAAAAAGTTTAAATAGTTAGAAAAAAGATGACAAAATAATAAATAAGAAGGTAACTAATAAGTGGAAGGTGTAAGCTAAGACTTAAGTTAAGTGTAATAGAAATAATTAAGTCACGGAAGTAATTGTAATTATTATTGACACGCAGGAACATGCTTATACAATTAATATCGACGTCAATGAATTATTAAACATCATCTTCGATAACAACGCTGAAGGCATCATTATCTATCTACTAATCGTTGAACATTTACCTCTTATCTCCGGCCATCACAATGTCTTCCGCACAAATACAGTGGAACAATGTACTTATTTGGTATATTGGCAAAAATATTATTTCCTATATACGATTTGCAAATGAATTTTACAAATTGCACAGTGTTGGATGAAGTTTGTTCAGAATTATTTACTGAATCGAATTTTGTGTCATTTTTATGTAAGTTTTTACCTATTTTTATCCCGAAAATAATTAAAACTACGTAAATAACAGACAATCTATGTTCAACACTTTCCATTCAAAACAAGCGTGTCAGTGCACGCCACCGCTTGTTAACTCATTATAGCCTGTAATAATTCTTCCCAATGCCAGTGACAGCAAAACATAGCACTCAGTGCTAATAGCTCGGGCATGAATATTATAAGAAATGGTGTCTCAAGTCGCTACCGGCGGACGCAGCGATTCTGAACTCTGTGCTCAGATTCTTTTTTAAAGTAGTAACAAGTAGGCTGCCTGTATAGCAAATAGCATATTCGACTGTACATGGATCAGTGATATACTTCGTTCGTTTCGCAAACTGTCGTGTTTACACAGCATGTGTCAAAGAGCTAAGCCAACACAATCTGTGACGTCACTTAGAATTTGGGGCAAATTGAACGTGTATTGTTTATTGGAGTAAATGTAATGGTATTGTGTGAGCATTTTTTTGTAAACAAAACCTTTTTTATTGTGAAAAAAGATACGTTAGAGATTTTATCCTAATCAATACTTGACAAATATAAAAAGTAAGTGGGTGTGTTCATAAAGATTTCCTTGCTATTTTTGTAATATTATCTGAAATCCTCTTGGCAATTACGAAAATTCAAAGGGAAAAAGCAAAAGTCGTAGCCTGTTTTTGTTAGTTTAAAAATAGGCCATTTTGTTTTGGGGTAATCTCATTGAAGCACTTAAAGGTACGGTATATAGCTTTGTTATTATATGCATCAGTTTTGTCTCATAAAGGAAATTCCTGCAGTAATTAGATATTAATGATACCGAAACAACATTCCATAAATGACGTTGACGTCAATAAAAATACATTTGGACCTTTATTTCTTAGAAAATGAGCTCTTTTACCTTATACAAACAACACCATAAATCTGTAAGAAAATTCGTGCGCATTTTTATCTCCATAAGCTTGATGCTACAAATCATTTAGGGTCACTAGGTCCGGTTTATTTTTACAGACGAAGTATCGATGGGGATTTCCTAACAAAAACAGAATCCGGCTTCTTCGTTCGTTTGATAATTAATATTATCTTGGCATACAACGTGGCACTGCTGCTTTTTGGGTACAGAGATGCGAATGAATTTTTTGCAGCCCTTTGATTCTTTTCCCTCGCTTTATTATACATATACATGTGCATATTATTAATATTATTTTTAATCAGTTACCTCATCTATTATATAAATAATATACTAAATAATTTAAGTATAAAATGTCAATATTTAAAATTGCCAAATCCTTGAGGGAAAAACAAGCGTAGGATAAATTTCTTATTGATTGATTTCTGTTGATAAATCATTCAAACAATCACAGAAGTGTACGCGTGCTTGACAATTTTTCATATTAATTCTGCGATCAATTTCGTTCGAGAAATTGGCCCTTAGCCAATGCTGCAATAGTATTAAATCGACATTTATTTAATCCTCTTTTTAACATATAACCGAAGACAATGGAGTGTTAGATTGTATTCATGAGATGTCATCGTACCTGTGTCATGAATTCATGATTTATAATCATTAAATTGTAACCAACTTTAAAGTAAAAAAAAGTTGAAATATAGTAAAAATATATACATTAAAGCTATAAAAAATCACATTACAGACTTTCAATAACTTCACTAAAAAAGCTAATTTACGAACAATGAAGCCCAATTCTATTCACTTCAATAAGCAACGATGATACTGTATAAAAATATAATGCTACACTTAAAACTAATTTAAGTATCATCATTAATAATATCTTAATACAGATCAACCATAAAAATCTCGTTAGAATATTACTTGTGGTCGTTCTCATTCACTTTCACAGCCCACACTTTGACCAAATAATAGACCGACTAGCAGTTCATGTATCGACCATTATTGTTATAGAAAGCTCTATAAATCAATTTAGTTATTAAAGTTAAAATTTATTTGGTAATTGCCTTTTTGTGGAACAGTGGGTTTGTAGTTAGTCGAGTGGCCTTGAATTTTTCATGGGTGTATTATTTTTGTTGAGTGTCTCGGTTAGTTTATTTTTATTATGTGCCTTGTTACCTATAGTTTTGAATACTTTGTTTATAGCTTAGATATTATCTATGGGGTTGTTTTTATTCAATTTACTTAAATAGCATCACAAATCACAACTTTCATCATTATCAACAACTTTCGTCCACTTTCAGGAAAGAGGGTCAAAACATTTCAGTAAATCAAGGTTCCTTTCTTTTAAAACAAAGAAAGAAATTGAAAAACGTGCATCCTTGTAAAGTTTGTTCTTTAGATTAACCTTCTCAGCCGTTTCTACCCCGCATTACATCTGCTGCTCTTAAATCTATTGAAAAGCTAGCACAGTTAATATTATTAGTATGTTTAAACATAGAAATCGTCCGTCGGTTTTATTTACAAAACTTTTCATAAATTGTTAGCTAGCTATGGAAATATTGGTTGGGATATTATTTACCAGTGATATTTAATTCGGTAACAAATAATATTCACTATCATCTTTATATTATTTAAAATGATTAACTTTGCCGTTCTGCCAAGGCTCTGTAGGCAATATCTATAACGGAATATCGAAGCGTAATGAATTGGATTTTACATGCAAATTATCAACAGTTAAAGGAGACAAAAATCATAGCATCTAAGTAATATTTTGTTTTTTTTTTTCTGTTGTCTTTTATGCTGATTCTTTTTTCTTATTATTCATTTGTTACGAAGTTAATTCACAATTTATCGTTTGTATGATGTACATGTAATTTTTTAATTTATTTAAATATCTTACTGCACCAAGAAACTAAATCGTGTGGTGAATTTGTCCCTTTTCTATAAACATTTGCATGTAATTACTAAGCCCTCTGATGGATATCTATTACATAAAAAATAAAATACTGTGTGTTACTTTAAAATGTTAACTTGTTTAGAATAACGTCATGATCTTCTTTCCGTATATCAAAATTTGTTACTGACTTCTCAACGAATAAAATAATTCACTGACTTACAATATCGGCGGATTAGGCGAAGAGAGGAGTTTCCTGGTAACGGTAATTATGACAAATAAAACCACAGACTGTTCAATATAGAACCTCAACGGTGTGTACCTACATATATCAGGTCAATTACTAAAGTCTCATACATTTTGCAATCAGTAAAATCCTAGTGACTCACGTTATAGACCAAGGTTCGTTTATGTATTACTGTGTATAAATCAGTCATTAGTATGTATTGTATATAAATTTAGCTGAGTTTTCTGCGAACAGTCGGAAGGTAGAGTTTATAAGTCATTTGTCAATGCAATGATAGTAGTAGAAACTACAAACTTGTATAGGTACTTGACAATCTAATTGAAATGCTATTGGGAATTTCTTTACCAATGTTGTAATCATCAGAATTGGAAAAATTGTGTGCTTCGTAGCCAACATATTTTGAAATATCAATGAATTAGTTGTAGTTGTAACAAACTTAGAAACACCAAGCATCATTCACCTAGATAAGATCATAATTATCTATATTGTCGACCTTAGACGTACAGACAAATACATGGGGTATTTGAAGTAAAATGTTTTATTTGTTTTTAAATATAATTATGGCGTCGTCACTGAAATTGACTCTACGTCTACGGTCGATAATATAGATAATTATGATTTTATCTAGGTGAAAGTTAACAAAATAATACGCGTTTCAGCAGAGGTGTACCTATAATACACCTACATTACGCCAGTTATGTCTGTATGTAAGAGGTTACGAGCCCATTGCTATGAAACGGGTATAATTCCAGAATTCAGGCTAGTAGTGAGAAATTTCATAATTTTTTTGGTTAAGACATAACGATGAATTTAACGTAATCGACATTCTTTTCTTTAGTAAAAATGCATTTAAGAAGGAAATCCAGCAACCCTAAAGGATCAGCAAAGTAATTTAAAATAGCGCAATATAATTTAATATAATTTAATCACGTATCAATATAATTTAATCATGTATGTACACAAACTTACTTTTTTTTTTAAATTTCAAGAACCAGTTCCGGAGTTCTAGGACAATTACTGTTGTATAGGTATTGTATCTGTGTTACCAGCTAGTTTTAAATACTTTGCATTGTAATCTGTGGAGAACGTTGTGGGTAGCACAATTGTTCAAAATTTAATATCTAAGATAATATGTCTATCTCTAATTGTGTTACTGTTTGTTTTTCCTTAAATAAATAAAATAAAATAAAAGTATTTCGCAAACATTATTCTTCAAAAATTGATTAACAGTGGCATGCGAATTCAATATTAATTGTGTTTCTACACTATTATCTTATTCATCAAAATGTTTTCAAAAGAAAGAATGTAAAATTATTTACGGTAAATATGACCCAAAGAGAGACCAAACATACACAAAAAAAGCGAAGGGAAAACATGCGTCACATCCACGCTAAACAGCCATCGCTCAGCATAATGCTGCGACCCTATGCGAGACAGAGCCCTACCGCTGGTTTTCAGTGACAGCCGCCGCTGACGTGATAACGTCGACCGGTGCAGCAAACAATTAGTAAAATATATACGAGTACTTATTTCTAAATGTAGTAAATATAATATTTAATTTTGGTGTGTTGTAGAATCCGCCAAATTACTGAATTCATACAGAAACATAAAGTCACGTTTTCGTTCATTGGGGTAGACAGAAACCACAGAACGCCACCTACTATGATCCTTACATACTAGGTTTACTTCGTTTACGTTCATATAACATGTTTGAACTTTCACCTTTAGACTGTTTTAATCAAAATTTATTTTTAATGTAAGAGGCTGGTTCTCAAACAGACATCTCTACGAAAGCAACTTACAGTTGTCACGCGTCACCAGTACTGACTCTCTATATATTGTGGCTGCTGAAAACAAAACTAGAAACTTAGTATTAATGGAGATTATATTAATATGTATTAGTCTACTTTATTCTTTTTTCTAAAATTCGTTTCTTTTGTTACAGATCCCAACAATATTACCAGAAATAGTGTTGTGAACGACCGTGTTAAAAATATATGTGTGTAAAGTGATGCAGTATAGTGTGACACGGTACCAAATGAAGCGACGTAAACTGCTGGCCCTAATACGGTACAGTGAATAGACAACAATGTCAGTGCCACGCGCCTGGGCGTTCCTCGCAGGATGTCTTGCTATCGGTAAGTAGATCTAACTCTTCTTTTTATAGAATTCACTGAAATGAGAAAGTTTATCGACAGCGGATGATACCGCTTTGTTGTAGGTACACACTGCGACTTATCGAGCTGTTCATTTCCAGTTTTTAACTGACCTCGCATTGTAAAGGATTTTCGTATAGTGAGAAGTCAGCTTATACTGGAAATGTGAAAGCTTGATATGCCGCCGCGCGCTGAGTTTAGTTCGGAGTTTCCACAGAAACCGTGACCAACTTTTATTG
Source organism: Aporophyla nigra (assembly GCA_947507805.1). Lineage (NCBI taxonomy): Eukaryota > Metazoa > Arthropoda > Insecta > Lepidoptera > Noctuidae > Aporophyla > Aporophyla nigra. The sequence continues at coordinate 20,806,928 of OX382296.1, forward strand.
GTTTTGTTTGTCATCAAATCTAGTTGTGGAAGAACGGTGTTGTGTTATCTAAACTAATATTATAAAGAGGAAAGATTTGATTTTTTGTATGTATGTTTGTAATGGATAAACTCGAAAACTACTGAACCGATTTTAAAAATTCTTTAAACTATGGAAAGCTACATTAATACCAAGTAACAAATACTATATTTTATAGTATCAATTTGAAACAAACTCGGGCAGAAATTAACAGAGTAAGCAATTACTGACTGAACTACAAAATTAGTGATTAACTAGTTAAAAATTGCATTAGAATGTTACCCTGCTAACATAACCAAATTACTTGGGAATCTTCGATGTATATTCGACGTCATAGTTACTTTACCGGTTTGACAACAATACCCCAAAAGGCTGAGTGAAATATTCATTGACCAATAAATTTAAACCTCTCTCTTACATATATTTTGAAAATCTATAATCTCGTCTACGGGCTAATTGTGTAATACACTAACAGTCGGAATGGTTTTCATTTCTGACCGTTCACTAACAGTCATTGCAGCATTTACGTTGTTGAGCATGTAAATTTTTGGAGCATGTGGAGCAATGGATTACAAATAACGATTTACCTAAGCATACAATATCTCGAGTTGGCAATCTCAACTCGAGATTGCATTCCCTACGTAAAAGTGATATTCAACCAAAGAGTGATACAGCAATTAGTATGTGGACTATACATAAAGGATACCTAAGAAATTTCAAATTATTTCGTAGTGAGTGACGCTGAAGAGATCTTATTACTCGTATCGAATCAAAGAGCTACGAATTTTGGTCTTTGACAGATTAAACTTTGAATGTTAACCTTAACGAACGTAGATTAGGATAACTAGCCCTTAACGATAAGGGATTATACTCTAAAGGGGTTGCTTTAGAAATTAGGTCATCTTCGTTCTTACATTTCATTGAAGCTAAAATTGTAAGCGGCTAATATTGTCTCGGACAGATGGTATTCATTGTATTTATATCCATAAGCTGTTGCCTGCGACTCCGTCTGAATTCCGGGATAAAAGTACTTCCTCAGGTCTATCTATGTGCCAATGTTCGTCCAAATCCGTTTAGCTGTTTTATCGTGATAGAGAAACAACCATATAAACTCATTTTCATATCCATAACATTATTAATAGTTAGGATGGTTTGATGGCTGTAATTTAATTCATTAGCTTAATCAATGCTGGATAATATTTATATTGAAACTAGAAACAATCTGTAAAATAAAAACAGTGCTCTCTGTGCACCTTACCTTTGCGAAGCCAACGATAACGCTGTCGAAGTGGCCGAATTCTGGTCGAGGTTTATTTAAAACCATCAATTGGAATCATCGATACGGTGAAAAAGATTTATTTTAATATTGGCATCTAGCTTCTGAAACTGAGTTCATATGTAACGTGTAAAAGGGTCACTCGGCAATAGTGGAGCTTTCCAAATATAAGTGAGATATTTTTGTAATTGAGAACTTCCAGAGATTACCTTTCAAGCAGGTCATCAGCTGCCCAACTTTTTCCCAACTATGTTGGGATCGGCTTCCAGTACCACCAGATGTAGTTGGATACCACTATTTTACATGGAGAACTGCCTATCTGAGCTCCACAACCCAGTGAGAATTTCGGGTTTCTGACGAGACCCGTAAAGACCTCAAAGATCTACGATAACAGCCGGGACCAACGGCATAACGTGCTTTCCGAGGCACGGAAGAGTCTTGGTATGTAAAGATGGTGACCCATCCACGAACGAACCGCAGCAAGTGTAGCTTAACCTGATCAACCGACACGTGCGGCTGTAATAACTTAACCAAAAGGCCGTCTTACAAACAGATAAATAATTTGACCACATAATATTAGTTTAAGAGTTCTGCTCTTCTCTGCCTAGTCGTTTAAAAAATACTGGCGTGATGTTCCGCGTGTGTGCTGGCCCGACTGCGCGACACAAAGGATGGCAACTTGTTTGTCTTTATTAAATAAATAAATATCTGAGGACAACCAACACACCGTTATCTGATCCCAAACTAGGCAGAGCCTGTACTATGATAACCAAACAACTGATAAATATACTTATACTAGCTTTTGCCAGCGGCTTCGCCCGCGTGGAGGTCGGAAAATATCCCGCGGGAACGTACTACTGGGATAAAAAGTAGCCTATGTTCTTTCTCAGGCTCTAAACTATCTGTGTACCAAATTTCATTTAAATCGGTTCAGTCGTTTTAGCAGGAAAGCGAGACGGACAGACAGACAGACAGATAGACAGAGTTACTTTTGCATTTATAATATTAGTTTGGATATTTCTAAATACATACATATTATAGATAAATTACACCCAGACACAGAACAAATGATTATGCTCATCACACAAAGATTTGTCCTGGGTGGGAACCGAACCCACGACCTCAGTCTTTGCAGTCAGGGTCACTAACCACTAGACTAACAGGCGGGATTAAGGAAACAGTCTTAAGTTTTCATTGAATTATAAGGCCTTTGAGTGTTTAATTAGCGAGGCAACAGTCGGTTCGCCAATAAGACTACAAAACAAGCAAAGGATTAAATTGATATTCCACGATACGAGTTTGGATTCTGAACACGTATGAACGATGGGCATTATATCTTCTATTTTCTATCGTTCTGACAAAGGACATTAATGACCGAATAACAACAATAGAAAACAGATTAGATTATCATCACTGCTCTCAAAACGGTGAAGGAACACATCGTGAGGAAACCGGCAGGTCCTAGAACCAAAAATTCGAAGACATGTAACTGCAATGGGTCTGTGTGGTGAATAACAGCGCTCTCCCTCTCAGCGAGACGAGGCCTGTGTCCCAGCAGTGGGAATATTAAAGGTTGATTATGATAGCAGCAATACATTATTTTTGCTGATAATCTTAAGCTTATAACATTACTTATTATAAAACTTAGTCCCCTAGCCGCTTCTTCTGTCTGTTTGAGCGCGATAAACTCAAAAAGAACTGAACTGATTTTCATACGGTTTCCACCAATCTACGGGGTAATGAGGAAGGTTTTGGTGTGTAAAAAAATTAATATTTGTGTAAATTGGCTTAAATATGACTATGACTGTAGAAGATATCAGTAAAATGTTGAATGTATAAATATATGTGTTAGTCACCGCGGAATAAAACGTATCGTATTGTTGCTATGTAACACAACAGCACGCGCAGCTTACGTAACATAGAAACAGGTTTTGTCAACGGAAGAATCGACAAAACAACAGATTGTAGAAAGGCGGAGATTTCTGCCATGTAAAAACTGAAGAGAAGAAATATTTTGATTCTACAATCGACAAAAACGATGTCAAGCATGACATCGTAATCGTGAAGTAAAGGAAAATTGGTCAATTTTTCTATACTTATGACACGTGGGAGTAGAAACATTTTTACAGAATTATAATCATGAAAATCATTCATAAAACCCTGAAACTGCATGTAATCCCATTGAATGACTAAATAATGAAAAAATTGAATCCAGAAATGACATGCAAACCTATTCCCTTTTATTCTATTATACGCTGAGCTTGACCAAACAAAACAAAAATACGAAAAAAATCTACAAAATAAATTACCACAAATACTTGTATAAGCTGAGTTTAGTTAAAGCTAAGGCTACAAAACTTTTTTGCAAAAAAAAAACAACCGACTTCCTTAAAAACAGTACAAAGTGAAAAATAACTTTAATTTCGGTGTCTTAGGATCTGTATTTATGGTTTTTTTGCCACCGACTTCCGAAATTAAAGTTATTTTTCACTTTGTACTGTTTTTAAGGAAGTCGGTTGTTTTTTTTTTGCAAAAAAGTTTTTATTTTTAAATTTTTAGTTGTGGTATTCACCCTGCACTAATTCCAAACAAACAATGCATATTTATACGATAGCAGAAATCGCGGTTGATTTCCTGTCATTTTTTAAAGAGTTCCGGTGTCTGTCTCCCGAACTCATCATCAAATCTATATGAAAATTATATGGGACCATTTCGAAATAAACCCCTTTCGAACAAAAAAAGAATTTTGCAAATCCGTCTATATATGACGGAGTTATGGCCGAACATACATAAAAAAAAAAAAAAAACATATAAACATCCGAATTGATAACCTCCTCCTTTTTGAAGTCGGTTAAAAATAGCGAACACTCATTGTTTTGATAGTTTTATACCGTTGTACAAGTATGTGCAGCTCAGAAGAATGCCGGCGGCTAAGCGAGACTAAACGGCAGTTAATTTGCGTATAATAGAAAGAATGTCTGCCAGTACAAATTGTTATACCATGTACCTGTGCTTGGGCGTAGGAGTACATATCAAGTTATACCTACATTTCCAGTGTATAATCATTTCTCATTGTACAAAAAACCTGTAATACAATACGAAGTGAGCTAAAATTGTAAATATATAGCTTAATATTATACTATATCCCTAAAATCAAATTACAAGTAATTTATTCAAATTAGACTGAGAATCAGCTCTTTTCGTCACAATTACATCATGAAACAGTCCCCCAAAATGCTTGCCCTTCACCGCTAGCGTCTTGTGTTCTAGCAGTACATCCTTTATAAGTAACCGTTTACCTATTATAAGTTAAAAAAAAAATACTTTGTTTTTTTATCACTACTACTTACCTCAATCTTTTTTCAATTACTGACCGATTTATGGAAAACAAATAAACACAAATTGTCAAATGCATGCCTTGCCCGAATTATCAATATATAATCTGGGCAAAGGCATGCATTTGACAATTGACAAATACAATCAGATCACTTGGCATAATTTTATTTTGACACAATGTTTATTTTTCTGTATTTTCAACGCTCGTATTCTAACCTAAGCATAAATCTATTGTATATACCTACTCCTCTACCTCTACTATATTTTTGAAAAACATATATACTATCGTTAGATGATATTGCGGATAAAATATATTGAAATGCTTTTAATTGCTGTAATTAATCTTCAGTTGCATGTCTTACGTGGCGGGGCCAGCACTTCTTTCTTCCATGCTCTATTTCATTTTTTGGAAATACAAACTATTAGGCCACACACGCCTTCCTTCGCAATTCCAGAATCTAAAATATTTGAAAATTTTGGTTTTCCTTGTAATGATGATGGATTTTGAAAAGAAAATTTTAATAAAGTAAAAGTAAACGGATTTCTGGTACTTATTATAAGGTTTATTACTTGTTTAAATTTCGATTTCATGTAAAAATTGCTTTTTCTTCTTTTAAAAAGATCAATCTAATAATCACAATTTCAAGAAAACCAATATAAGTGAAAAAATAATGATGTTATGACTTCCAAATGAATAATGTTGATTTTAAATTTATTATTTTTAGTTGCAGTTGAATAACACTAGAAATAAGAAAAATGCATTGAGTCAAAAAACTTATAACGGGCTTAGTACGGGTTGGTAGATGTCACTTTTCTTCGAATTCTTAATTCGAGGACACACAACCGGCCGGTTTCTTCACGATGTTTTCCGTCACCGTTTTGAGAGCAGTGGTGATGAAATCATTTGAAACTACGACCCACTCGTCAGTCGCGGCCACTTCCATTGGATTAGCACTGTTTCATCCCTTCTTCCTCTCCTTTATCCTTTCAGCTCGCGAAGGATCAAACAATATTTCTGGCACTAATCATAGACTGGTATTATGTTATCAATGCTCTCACTAATACTGGCTTATCTTTTGACAGTTTATGAGCGATATCAATTAATTAAGTCAACCGTAAGATCGTGTAAGATAAACGGGCTAGACATAACAGATGTTTATTTCACTCAGTTTGATACTAATAAAGCAAGGTAGGTAATAAATTATGGATAATAAACCTGTTGGATTATGTTTAACTTTCTGTGTGTTCGAAAGTTGGGGAGAAACAAGAACTCTGTCTACGTAAGTTAGAAGACTTATAAGTTAAGTAGAACTTGTTATCTACCTCCTATCCTTTAGTTATTTTTATTCCTACGAATAAAATAAATGTTTAAACATTTTCCAAAAAAATAAAAATAACCGTCTTCCAAAGAAAACGCATTTTGTTTTAAATGAAGTAGAAATTTAATTTAGGATGCCGATGGCAAATAACTAAATTATAGATTCAAAGACAACTTATAACAAGCTATGAGACTAACTACAAAAATAAAGTAATTTTTCACTTTGTAGTTTTTTCTTGGAAGTCGAATGATTTTTTTTTTTTTTTAAATGATTTATTTTCAATTTTAATTTATGATGCCTACCTCACATCAATTTGTTTCTATACCTCTACTTGCTATGTAAACAAGAGTGACATGAAGTAATAGAGCATCATCAAGAAACACAAACTGGATGAATAAATACGTTTTATCAAAGCTATAGCAAAAAGTACTTAAGTAAAGGTAATAAAATTTAAATGGGACCCCCGAGGCATATCCTATTCGTTAAGAAAGAAAAAAAATACAAATGAATTGAAAACTTCTTCTTTTTTGAAGTCGTAATAAGGAGCCATCTTTGCCGATAAAAGAATTGAGATCTAGATGGATACCAAGCTCTATAGACAACAGATAAAGTGTTTTCGGTTCCATGCGACTTAGCAGGTATTTAAATTTTCAACAGTTACAAATACGTATCTTCATAATTTCTCGTTGTCACGGACGTTAAAATACTTTTTAAATTTTTTCGAGTTCAGGATTATCAACACACTGCTAAGGTCCGAGAGTTGAAAATCAAACATTGTGTGTCTTTTCGACGCGCTGGGATGAAAGAAAGAACAAAGCAAATACATTTATTTAGCACAGTTTAAAAGGCACGCAATAGGTTTACAGTAGGAAAGAGGAAAATAAAAATAAATTTAAAAAGTGTAAGGTGTTAAGTCAGAAACTAGCATTATAGTGTGCCTCGCGGCTGCGCGAAAAAGGCCCAGTTCAGCAATATGCCAGACTACTAGTGCCTGACGCTGGTTTTGAACTGGACCTGGATGCACTTCGTTGATTCTCAATATCTCACTCGAACACCGAGAGCTAGATATCTAGTGAGCTATAAAATCTCGCCACGATATGCCTACATCAACTAGACAAAAAAACGAGTCCACTTTCCAACTGCCCCAGATCAAAATTGTCACCACTTTATGTCTAACGCAGGGTAAAATATTAGCCATATTTTTCTCCCAGCCACGCCTCGGTAGCCAATATTTCACAAAAATGTTTTACTCTTTAAATGTTTGAGTTTTGGCTTGGATCGCTACTTGGCTTAAACTATTCCTATCTATGACTTGACATCGCAGACCTACTTTTTGTTACAAGATTATTACTACTAACCCTTTTTTTTTTGTTTGTTGGAAATCATCAAATGACGTTTTCCACTCTGGGTGGAGCGGAAGGGCGTGTCAGACTTTTACTGACTAAAACCTATCCGTCTTCCTTTTCAATTGCCTATACCAGGGCCACGGTAACTATTTCGAACAATTCCGCGACCCCGGTAGGCATCAGTCCCAGCGGACCCCTTCAATTTTGCGGACATTTCTTTGAGTCGCGCGTGAAAAACAATGCGCTATCGACCCCCTGGTCCTTACCGGGCAGCGAGCTACCCTTTGCTCGCCGCCTACAAGCCCACGCCTACGGTGGCCAGAAGTCCGCGATAGACTCCCGACGCCCGGGGCATCTCCTCCTGCGGCGGTTAGGGGCGTGAGGGCACAGAGACACTTACCTTAATAACAGCTTAACTGACTAAAAAAAAACCTACTTGAAATGAATTTAAGGGAATTCTATTCATGTTATAGAATTTTAACTGGGAATTTTACAATTAAAGTTGGTCGTGAATTAATCTCACGCCTCTCGCATGTTCTTATTTTATATGTTTAATGTTACGTCTACATTAATTGGAGTCTCCTTACGCATACAAATGAACACATATACGAATTTTATAGCTCGGGTCTGGAATTAGATCCATCTCTGTTTAATATAATTTTATGAAACAAACAGGTGAAATATGAGTTCCAACGTAGATGCTCAACCCTTCGGAAATACACGAAGATTTTATCTCTTCAAATGCTAACATGAACTACCTTCACACAATACAAATTTATTTACAAACAATATTGCCTTATTAGTCGACAACCTCACATACGGACGTATTAAAATCGTGGTGGAGATATTTCGCACACTTTCAACTTTCGTTATTGAACCGATCATTGATGAGAATCTAATAGAGTGCATAATATCAGCGCGTCAAAAATCGAACCATGTATTTTAACTGTTCAATTTTCAACTCTCTGTACCAAGCAGTGAAGATGAAAATCCAGTGTGCGAAATTATCCCGCTGCGATTTTATTACGTCCATAGATATACGATATATACGATCCACACAAACTTCGCCGAAACGGAAAAATCGACACTTAAATAAAATATTATTTTCTGTAAGCGACTCTCTCGAAGTTAATTTACTAGAGGGTGAATCGACTTCAGAAATACTTAGTAGACAAGTGGCATGTTTTGAATTTTATACAATAAGTTAAGAAAAAAAGTGCATATGATTACTTAGCATAAATCAGCCTATAATGTTCCCTCTGCTGAGACACAGGCCACTTGCCTGTGAGAAGAAGAGGGCCGTAATCCACCACGTGGGCCCAGAGCAGGTTGTTGGATGTCACATGTCTTGGAAATCTTTGGTTCTAGGACATGCCGGTTTCCTCACTCTGTTTTCCTTCACCATTTTCCAGAGTAGTGGTGATGAAATAATTTGCACCAAGCGTAAGTAATTTGCAAAAAAAATACTGAACAAAATTCATTCTAATTCACAAAAGCTTGTCAATCCTCAGTACAACTGTGTATCTGATACTAAGGTACCAGGGAGACATGACTCAACAATGCTATGCGATTGCATTGAACTCATAACGTAATTGGGAACTTATGGCCATTCTATGGTAATGTTTCTGCATAGACGCGTCGCAAATAGGCCTACGGTATCTAAATGGAGCCAACATGACTTGGCAAACAAATGAAATGATGTAGGTACACAACATACTATCGTCGGATCGGGGATAAAGTTTTCTCGCATTTTATATACAAATTCAAAACAATTTTTCAAACTTAATTCACAATTGTTTTTTTTTTTTCATTGATTGAAATGTATGCGCCATTTTGTTCGATAACTATCACCATTTTGAAAGGAGTGACAGAATCGTAATTGCTGCAGAAATTTTGGTACTTCTGATCAAAAAACTGTAACAGTCCTCTTTTGATGTTAACCTAAAACTATCTAAAGAGAAAAGAAGAGACCGAAATAGGTGGAAATCGGAGGGTATAAAGTCAGGCCTATATGGTGGATGCATTAACACATCCCAACCAATCTCTGAATATTTTCTGGTTGGCTAAAGATGTGTGTGGTCTGGCGTTATCATGATGAAACACCACACTCCTTCTGTTGATGAATTACTTGTTTGTGTCTCATCAGTTGTTGGCAGTAGAGTTTCAAACGATGATTTTGCCCGGCGGTAAAAGCTCATAACCAGCGATGCCCTTCCAATCCCACCACACACAGAGCATCACTTTATTGCGAGTTAATCCAGATTTCGCTATAGTCTGTGGAACTGGTCTGCCCTGTGACCATGATCTTTTCACACGTTCTTGTCCTAGGTGATCCATTTTTATAATCAGAACACAACATTTTCGAAAATGACCATAGTGTTGCGGACTCCAACCCTTGATACCTATGGTTCGGTCTCATTACGTTTTCATAGAGAATCCGCAAATAATTTCAAGATTTATAAGTTTTAGTTCAGTGAGCTCTTGTGCTACCCAAATACTTTAAGCCAAAAAAGATAAAGATATGTTATGCAAAAATAAATTTCTCGTATAACCTTCAAAATTTAAATCGGCTCGTCCCACCTTCGTGAGACGTAGGTAGGTTTTTGAAGTTTTCTTCTTAGAAATTTTAACTTTAGATTGATCATTATGGAAAAAAAATATGCTTAAAATTTTACTTTAAGGTTATGTTTATTACATACGGCAACCAATATTAAAATTATCCCTAAAACATTTTTAGAAATCATAAAGAATATCTTTGGTTAGTTAGATATTCCAGATAAAATATTAACACAAAATCGAGTATCTAGAAACTTCGTAGAATTTATTTTGGAAATTTTATCGTAAAATATGTATAATCCAATCAAATTTTTTCTTGCATTTATTTTTCTATCTTTCTTGAATAAAGCCATTGTGATATCCTACTAATATTATAAACGCGAAAGTTTGTATGTATGGATGTCTGGATGTATGGATGTGTGGATGTTTGTTCCTCTTTCACGCAAACACTACTGACCCGATTTAGATGAAATTTACCACACAGATAGTTTATAACCGGGAATAACGCATGGGGTACTTTTTATCCCGGTAGTATGTTCCCGCGGGATAATTTCCGACCTCCACGCGGGCGAAGCCGCTGGCAAAAGCTAGTTTTGTCATATCGGGAACGGGGGCGGGTCGCCATTGCCAGTATAAAATAATCGAGGATATATATTATGTATATCATAGCTAACTAATTCATGTTGAAGAAATGAAGTTTTATCATAATTTAAATACTAAAGCATTGAATGAAACTTACTTAAAGCAAAACGAAGTTTAGAAACAATATTGATAAGAGCGAACAGAGTTTTCTCTGAACTCTAATATAATACTTAGTACTCGTTTTTTACTTGTAATAATTATGGCATATTTGCTAAAGACAAGAAATAGTGCTACGGTTGTTGCGATAACGCGTTCGGGCGCTCTCTGTTGCATAGCGACATGTCGAGCGGTTTGCGAGAAAGAGTTCGCGTAGTTCAGTTCGCTTTATCGTGGCCTTCGTGACAGTGTAGCCGTAGCATAACGCTTATAACATAAGCATCTTACTCCTTAATGGATTAGGCAGGGTTATAAGCACGTAGAACAGTGATGGCCCAGTGGTATCAGCCCCGACGCTTTAATTTGTGTGAATTATTTTATCACCACTGCTCTCAAAACGGTGAAGGAAAACATCGTGAGGAAACCGGTATGTCCTAGAACCAAAATTCTAAGACATGTGTCATCTACCAACCCACACTAGGCCCGCGTGGTAGATAACGGCCCACTCTCTCTCCACCGAGAGGAGGCTTGTGTCCCTGCAGTGGGAACGGTATAGGCTGATTATGCATGTATGTATAGGTATACACCGTGACATTTTAGTCGTCTTACAACGGCAGCCCACTTCATGTATCCAATGACTACTACTCATCCATAACACACACATCCATAACTACACATCGACTCGTGCGCTGGGTAGGTATGCATGTTCTCTACCATATGATACGTAAACATTATTAACAGGATGTTTCATAATTCTAGAGGATTATTTATTTTTCTTAGTACCTATATATTTTCTTAATTGGTAACAATTTTTTAATCACGCCTAGAGATTAAAATGTCTTCAGCTCTTATGTTCTTTCTCTCACATCATATTCCTTAAATCTTTTTTATGTATTTTAATAGTGTCCCAACCCAATGTAAAGTGAAAATAAAGATTCGATCAAGTTACTACCCCATAAGTTTGTCTTTCGGGTGTATAGAATCCAAAGAATCAATTGAATCAGTGGGATTATTAACGCACAAACAGTATTAATGAGTTTCATTTTGACATTTCGACATCATTAATTGCATTATTTACGTGATTGAGCAGACAAATTTTTTGAACATTATATTCAGGAATTAATTAGCAATATCCTTGACAATTATTCAAATAGTGATTTAAAGTATGTAATGCGATTAGAGTACATGTCTCAAGCACGCATCATCATCACTCCAGCTGAAAGTTGCCCACTGCTGCACAAAGGTGCCCCTAAAATCTGCCAGGGTCACGAGATTTGTTCGAAAGAGTTACCGTGACCCTGACATATGGGCAACTGAAGGAACACGGGTGGATTTTAGTCCGTAAAACTCTGACACGATGAGCGGGAAACGTCATTTGATGATTTCCCACCCAAAAAAGGCCTCCCCTAAAATGCAAAGGGTATGCCATAATCGCCACGCTTACCAAGCGGGTTATAGAGAACGCTTCTGCCCATTTTCTAGTTAGTTTCAGCTCAAGCACGCTCTTCGTTTTAATCTAACGACGATTTAAATTTTTTCAAGCCAACGTGTTAACATCAACGCGCCTATATTTTCTCAGTCCTTTGAAAACAAAAAAAACGTATTCGAATTAATTTGATAGCTTATTCTTAAAACGCTCAAATTCGAATCGAACTAAAGTTATTTTATCACTAGCCTGTATCACATAAGGTCGACTTTTGCGCATAACCCAACCACGATACGTCATTTCATTCATACGATACCTAAATTTAGAACACAAGAGACATTTACGTAAAAAAAAAAAGATAAAAATAAATAATGTTAAGTCTCGCATGAAACCTATCATGTCTTTGAATGTAAAAGAGAACAAATACAAAAATAAAACAAAAATAATTCAATTAAAACAATGTCCTTCAGAAATGACATTGTCAACATTGTCGTCACGATACAACCAAAAGGCTGTATCTAAGTAGGTGTCGCCTCCCACACCACGACCTCCATTGCGAACAAATGATCCATTCCTTAGTCACTTACAAAGCTTATCCAGTCGAGACTGATTTTGTTTTGTAACTTTTTATTATTGAATAGTGTGACTGGTTAAATTAGGGAACATGTGAAAAACATCTTACTGCTGAATAAAAATTGAATGGCGTTTATTTATCGTGCGCCCATATTATCGGTTTAAAGACTTAACTGGTATCCCAGTCATAGAAACAAGGGCTTAACATGCTTTCCGAGACACGAAGTGGTGGCGGTATGAAATGGATGGTCACCCATGCACACTGTACAGACCAACTTCGGTAACGTGCGTAACTCAATTTTTAATCAACCGGCTGTATTACTTAGCCTCTAATCATACCAAGCCTGTATTCACCCAAAGGTTGCTCAGACGTGTATCATAAGTTCTCCCACATTTCGCCAATTATGCTAAAGTCCCATTTAATCGGGGAGGAACATATTTCCACCAACTGGGGGCAAATTCAAATTCCAGGTTGCCACTGAGAAATTCCAAAAACACACGATAACACTATGCTCAGCAGAAGCACTTGTAGGTACTGTACCAACGAAGCAGACTAATCAAATATTATTGTGGCTCCTGCAGGAGCGGAAAACTTCAAACGGTACAAATATGTCAATATTATAGAAAATTATATGTTTAAGCCGTTTGGGGTTTAAAACTCTAAGCCCACTTAGTATTTCAAAACATTGCCAAGCGGCTGGTTGACTCTTCATGTAACCAGAGGGCTGCCCTATTTTCTGGTCAAAGAATCAGCAATGCCAAAACGACGTGGTAATGCTGCCAGACTTTTGGGCACCTCTCCTGTTGACAACAATGCAGATAACAATTTTGATGCCCGATGACTCTTATATCTCATTCATATTATTTTTGTAAGACTATAATAAAAGGTCAATTAAATAATAATAATAATTCAGTACAATAAAGAAAACACCCATGCGTGCTCAATATAAAAATGTAAAACTTCTCTTATGAGGAAAAGCTTCTTTGGTATTGCACCGCAAATATATAATAAAATACCCAATGAAATAAAATGTATGCCAGTGCAGAAGTTTAAAAAAACGCTTAATGAGTTACTACTTGAAAAATGTTATTATACTCTAGGTGAATTTCTTAATGATGAATCTCTGTAACTTTATAACATTGACATTTTTACTTATACTTGACATTTTTAATATATTTTTTTACTTACTTTATTTTTAAATTATGCTTCTGTATTGACTATAAATTTTGACATGAGATGAAATTGATTATAAATATTGTAATTTTACTTGCTTGCACAATCATATTATGACAAATTTATATTTTAATTTAATAGTACTTATAATATATTTTTTTCTTAATAATTTATATGTCAATTGGCAAAACATAGCGCACTACCTAATCCTTAAAATCTTGTATATAATTGTCACCTATGTTTACGAATAAATGATTTGATTTGATTTTAAAGTTCGTGCTAATAGCAGTCAATAATAATAGTCCCTTTATAACCTGTCAACATATACGGTGGTTTGTTCAATGTCCCGCAATACAAAGTGTTATCGTAGGTCAAGAGGAGTTAATGGAATTCTAGTAACGAATGCTGTTGCAGCTTTGTTTGTTTATTTTTGTCTGTCTGAATAGATTGGATAGAACCTCCTATGCATTATCCAGTTCATTAGTATTCTGTTGGGGTTTTTCGGGATTGATTAAGATATAGGTAATTTAATTTGTTGATCGAATCATTAAGATAATTTTGCTCCTATGTGTAAATTAGAATGTTACACAAATATCGTACGTGTTTTTTATTCAACGCTATGCCTGTGCGAGAAACGGTGCGCCGCAATTCCGGTAGAACAGTTTCCGTAAAGTTTTGATAGAAATTGTTCTACTAGCGTTCGTGCCTTTAAAAGAGATTTTCGTACCATCGTTTTGAACATTTATTTCTTCTGAATAAATTTTATTTGTTGTACTGAAAATCCACCACCATCACACGGTACATAAATGAACCGTGTGGTGCCGGACGTAAAGAATAACACCACTCCATTTCTTCCCGTGGGTGTCGTAAAAGGCGACTAACGGGCTTACTAGAGAATGGGCAGCAGCGTTCTCTATGCATTTTACCACCATACTGCGATCGCCAACCCGCCTGCCAAGCGTGGCGATTATGGCAAAGCCCCCCAAATTGGGGGAGGCCTAAGTCCAGCAGTGGACGTCTTACAGCTGAAATGATGATGATGATGACTGACAATCCATGACCATGCAAACACTATAAGAATGTGTTTGCATGATCATTAGATTTCTGAAGGAGACTTTAGTGACTTTGTATGTTTGGCGAAAATTACCCAAAACTTTAGTAACCCATTCTTCATCAAACCTCAGATAATTTGTTGCCTATGAAGTAAATAATTATATTAAATAATGTAAACGTGACCGAAATCGACGGCTTTATTTTCAACTTTTATTTATATTTTGGTGCCTAACACGCAACAATATTCAAGGAATTTGGGTCTGTTTCAACCTAATTGAATGTAATGGAAATAGTCCCAGACACTATAATAGGTGTGCCGCAATTAGACATTAGGGCACCAGCTGTATAAAAGTAAATATTTACTAAGTATATTTATTTAACAACGCCAGACAAATTTTTTGGAACCATTAATAAAAGATCCGTTTTATAAAAATGTTAAGTGGGTATGACTCGTAAAACAATTCGACATTTTTCAGGTGAAAAATAGAATTTTCTTTTTGCACAATAATTAATCAGTCTCCTTCTCGGAGATCTCTTAGGGTTCGGTCGATGCAACATGTATTTTTCTTCCACACTTCTCTATTGGTCGTCATCTCGTTAGTCACACCCTTTCAAGCCATATCATATTTCAGACAGTCCATGCGTCGTTTTTTTGGTCTTTCCCCATTCTTATAGCCATCAAAATTTTCACGATTTCGTGCATGTAATTATATCCATACCATAACAACATTTCCGTCCTCAGACTCTCATTCAAAATCAAAATTAAAAGTCATTTATTCAAACTAGGCTGAGACTTATTTCTTATTCTATCTATTCGTGTAATAACACACATTCCTCTTAGCACTTTTTAACCGACGAAAAAAAACGGAGGAGGTTATCAATTCGACGCGTATTTTTTTTTTTATATATGACCACGCATAACTTTTTACATAGTAGTGCGATTGTAATAATTCTTTTTTTATTGGAAAGGGTTATACTTTGAGGGCGGTCCCATATAAATTTGGAAAACAAAATCGAACCCTAAAGTTCGGAAAACAGGGGATGATTGATTGTTCACTCATTGATTGATATGTAAAATAACCACGCATAACTTTGTACAGAGTAGTCCGATTTTGATAATTCTTTGGATAGGGTATAACTTGCCAAGTATTATTAGTACATTGAAGCTACAAAAAATTACAAAATAAAAACTTTTTAACAAAAAATTAAACCGCCGAAAAAACAGAAAAGCAAAAAATAATAAACCTTAAAATTTTGAGTCGGAGCTGAAAAATCAATGAACAAAGATCACTCAAAGCGCCAACTCATAATTATAAGGTTTATTATTTTTTTTCTTTTCTGTTTTTTCGGCGGTTTAATTTTTTGTTAAAAAGTTTTTTATCTCAACTACTTTCATGGATCGTATTTGTGACCGAAAATTTGATCCATACAAGACAGCAGATCTAACCATTGTTTTATGTATCTAACATTTAAGTTTAAGGGTAGTATGGGTGTCAAAGATTGTTCCCGTGACCTCATCATCATCATCATCATCATTTCAGCCGAAAGACGTCCACTGCTGGACATAGGCCTCCCCCAAGCTCCGCCACTTCGACCGGTTTTGTGCTTCCCGCATCCAGCGGGTTCCTGCGGCCTTCACAAGGTCATCGGTCCACCTTGTTGGAGGCCTTCCAACTCTACATCTTCCGGTGCGCGGTCGCCACTCCAGAACCTTTCGGCCCCATCTACCATCTGTTCTGCGAGCAATGTGCCCTGCCCACTGCCACTTCAGTTTAGCAATTCTTCGGGCTATGTCAGTTACCTTGGTTCTCCTACGGATCTCTTCATTTCTGATTCGATCACGTAGGGAAACTCCAAGCATAGCCCTCTCCATCGCCCTTTGGGTGACTTTCAGCCTTCTAATAAGGCCCATTGTGAGCGACCACGTTTCGGTTCCATATGTCATCACTGGCAACACACACTGGTCAAAGACTTTCGTCTTGAGACACTCCGGTCCCGTGACCTACCACCATTTAATCCATCCATTGTTAATTCTTGAACTCAATAATATTAATGTCTACTAAAAACTCGGTAGTTAGACTTTAGAGGATTTATTTATAAATCCTCTAAAGTCTTTAAAGTTAAAGTTATGATAAGCGACTGGTAAACCACACATCTTTAAGCAACGTTTGTAAATAAAGAGGACTGCTATTCATTTGGTGTCAACAGTCAATAAAAAGTAATCAGAGAAAACAGCTTTACAGGAACCCAATTTATTAGAAAAAGGGTTGATGAAGGTTCAGTGTATTTTAAGCGAAGTTTTAACTTTTTGAGCTCTATTAATTTTGTATTTAAACGTTTTATTTGCATAACCGATATTATTTTATGGATTTTGATGAAAACCTTGTACTTGGTGTCAGGGACATCAACATGAAAACTGTAACCATAGATTCAGCACGTGATTTTAGATCCCTTAGCATATCTATTTTTCGTTGCCACCCTATATAATGTTTTTGTTAATTCATAGTATGTTTTAGATTTTTTATATTAAATTCAAATACCTAGCCAAATATGTACTCCGTTACATAAAATGTAGCGGGACATTTTATATAAAAAAAAAAAATGTTTTCTGCATCGAATATTCATTACAGTGATCAAATTATTTTTAGGTTGTTTCATCAAGTAGGTATGACTTTGGTATTTTCGTAAATCTTCCGCCAATCCAAGTACCTACGATTTAAAGAGGTGTAGAGAGAAAATCCAGTCTTGCCAATTTTATTTAGATATAAATTCGATAGTCAATTAGTTTGGTAGAAATCTGGAGCTGAATCTGAGCATTCCATTTACATTCAAATCGAATTCTGTAAAATAAAATTCTTCAACAGAAAGTTCCCGTGTATCACATTCCTCAACTAACATGTTGGAATATTTAGAACCAAAACAATTATCCCTAAAGCCAAACCAATGTTTGTCTACTTTCGGTCAAACCCTACTAACAGAAGGTCAAAGGTTTCCATGCAACCATACCTATACCTACTTAAATAGTAGTTATTACTATCTGAAATTAAGGAGAATTTAATGGTTGAATTATAACATGTGAACTAAGAGAATTGTATTCATGATTACAATTATTTTAATTCTGCAAAAAACATATGTGTTACGATAGCGAATCATATTTTTCTCTACATACAGCCTAAAACTGACATGCAGAATTTCGCCGACTATTGCGCTCTTAACACCGCTGGATATTATTTTGCATGAAACTAATTCAAGTAATCTGACGCAATTCAAAATCCAACTTCATTTGTTTTTAAAGTAACTCATCGTGGATTTTGACTTCAACGCTCTGTTTGAATTTCGAACGCAAGTTATAGAATGACAATATTATACATACACACGCTATTTATCTGATAGCCTAGTAGACATCAGAATATATCTAGATATATATGTACCAGAATAAATATTTTGCTTAGTGGTTACTAAGCAAAATATTTGTTTATCACGTGTGTTCATCCATGTATGTCAAAGTTGTGGGTGTCATACTATTGTGATTCAGAAATCTTGATAGTCTAATCCTGATAAATTGGTTGTATGAGCAAGTCTAGACATTCTAGTCATTGAATCGTTATCATTAATTTGAGGTGGATTTATCTGAAGTTTATCTAATATTCAAGTTTTCAGTGTTGAATTTCGTCTGTGAGGAACCATTTTACGTTGTTTTTGTAAGTAGGCAATTAATTAAGGCACTGCCTAAACGTAGGACACCGTAAACCCTCAAATTCGTATCACACAGGTACACGTATTGGTACATATTACAAGCCAGTTTTTTTTTATAGTGTCAGATTTTCAGAGAATAAACTTATTCAAGAATATTTAATAAAATTAAATAATAAAACAACCATTAAAACGGTGCTGAAAAATATTTTACTTCGCATAATTCTCTAAATTTTGAACGAAACCTTCATGTATAAGAAAGCTAACTCAATGAACTAAGAGTTATTTCACTGAGTCGTATATTTTATTTAAATTTAATTAATACTCCAAAATTACTTATTTTGGTGGTCATTTGATTCAACTAACATCAAACGCGTCGCTGTTATTTTGCCTCGATGCACTATTGTCAAATACCAAAATATTACACACAATTGCACCTTACGCGCACATAGGCAAAAAGATCACAATCACCTTTTGTGATATAAAAGTTGTAGCTAGAAAGTATGGTTTAACCTGGGTAGGTACTTCATTGCTACCATACACCATCAAAATGGTCAATATGTGTAAAGACGTTCTCGTTTGAAAAGTTTGAACGTGTACCATGTAAATTTGTCCCAACACACCCTTTCTTTCTATATAGCTTTATATCAGACAGAATAAACCTTCTCATAAAAGCAAGTTCAGCTCATCATTTAGACAAACAATACAATGATAATATTTTCACATACACAATGCCAAAACTTTGTCTGAGCCTCCAATGCCTACAGTACAATATATCACTTTTACATTCTCTGCTAGATAAATTGCTCAATCTCAATGGAGAACTAACTAAAACCCTCTTTAGTACTGGATTTAGTGGTTATCCTAGCGATAATTCTGACTAATTGCGTTTTGGGTCTGGCGATTCGCTTGTGCTTAGTAAGGCTTAGCGCAAAGTGATACAAAATGATCTATTAGAGAGATTATTGTACTATGATAATGATAGCGCCTGCACTGTATGTAAAAGACAGTTCCATATTTAAATTTGTGAAAATGTTCCTACAGTTCTGACAATAAAGGACATAACTATTATGATTCTTATGTCGCAGGGACTCTGTAATTTTTTATGCAGTTACCCTCATCAGTATCAGCTTGTAGTCTAACCAGATGCGGCTGAGTACCAATAATTCATGAGGAGCAACTGTCTAACTAACCTCCACAACCCAGTTACTGGGTAATATGATACCCTTTGGTAAGACTGTTTGTCTGACTTCCGAGTTTTTAACGACCCGTAAAGTCTGTCAAAGATACATATGACAGCTGGGGCCAACCGCTTAATATTATGTTCTGCGAGGCCTGTGCCAGACACCCCTTCGTGGTTCTTGGTATGTAAATATGGTCACTTATACACGGACCAACCGCGCAAACTTAGCTTAACCTAACTGATCAACCCGTGCGGCTGTGTTTACTTAGCCACAAGTTGTCTCTCGATGTTCGTACCTATGTATTACTTGATTGAATACTGTAATTGTAACGTCTGAACATGTACCGTTTCTGATTCACTTAAATTAAGACATATTCTTGGCTTCAGCTACTTAACATATGAAATATCTCATAACCATCAAACACTTTGGGGTAATGCGTAAACCAGTAAAATTCTGTTTTTTTTTATTTCAAAGCGTTTGAAGTGTTTCAATTTGAATTAAATGAGTCATCGCGCACTTTATAGACCACTTAAGAATAGAAGATACCGTAAAGTTACTTTGAACGAAAATTTAAACTTTATTGCAAATAAAACAAAGGAAATGCCGAATATTGTTTTACTTCTATTCCAAATGTTCTATTTTGCCATCGACCCCATATATGTAAACTCAATTGTACGCAAAAGCAACAAACGAAAAGTTTTTTATTTTTATTCGTGTATATACGAGTAAAAACATATTTAAATAACTTAAAGTCAAAATTATTAATTTTAGAGTACTTATCTGGCCATATATATTCACGTAAAACGACAACATCGAACAAGATGCTAAACGAACAAACAACTGAGCTAATTAATATAGAATTACCTCTACATTCAGAGATACAAAACACATTACAAATTATGAGCCACGTACAACATAAATAATTGTAATTAATTAAATTATACACACAATTTGTCTTATTCAACCAGCATTCAATTAATTCACCTGTTACATGGTGTTTTCGTCTCCTGCTTACAAATATATATTCTTAATTAATACCTAAGTCATATGAAACATGGTTGACTAACATGCATTCATTGGAAAATTACATTATTTCAAGTGAATACCCCAAATTAGATTATTTTACTTGGTTAAATTCTAAACAGTCGACAAACTAATAATACAAAACATGTTTTAGATATTCCCGTCGTCGTTCCTCGTGTGTATTAGATTCCTCGGAGCATTAGACGTTCTTAGAAAGTACCAGGACGTTATAACGTAGCAACAAGTCTAGCCTAGCGATCCCGTATGTGGGACGGCTGTATCCCAAGTCCAGTCTCGACACAAACACACATGTAAACTCACATTCATAGAGGTGTTTTCTATGATCCCTATACCTGTTTCTTTCTGATGCTCAGCTAACGATATGTTAGAGGGAGACCACAATATGGATACGCGTCTATGAACTAGCTTCGGGTACTACTGGTGTGGTTAGCAGGAACAATTTTCATTTTTTTTGTTTCATAGTTGTGTGCGTGATGGCGAGGGAAGTGTTGAAGGCTTGTGTCCCAATAAAATACATTTGTAAAGACCAATAAAAGAAGTATGTCTTTACAAGTTTAGCTTATGAATTAAAGTTAGACGGGGATTAAAAGGGTCGACGAAAGGCCAGAATAATTTAAGGATAGTTTGATTTCCTTAAACGTGGGAGTCACTTATCTATTTGCTAATCTTACTTTATGAATAGAAACAAAGCGTGTTGAGAAATCAAATAAGATGGTAAGATTGGTTATTCTCCTTATTAACTTTACTTTTAGGTTTAAGGAAAATGTACCTACCTATGTAAAGATTTGAACTGAAAACATTATTATTTAATATTTGCCTTATAAATTCCTTTTCGCACAAACATAACCTTTTGAAGCATATTTTCCTTATTATCAACCATCGTTGCTCGATTATGGAACCCTGTTAGCATCTGAGAAACAAAAAGGGGAACGCGCCGTGTTGCTTGAATAAAAATGATAAAGCTACAAAGAAAAGTCCTGGCTTGTTCTATCTAAACATTTGAGACGTGTCAGTTTTAGTTAGAGCTCTTACACACGAGCGGCATGTTGCCAACGGCAAAGGTAATTGCTACCGTTGATACGTGTCGGCGACAGCCGTCGACGCGTCTCGACGGCAGTCGAGTGCAGCCGACGGTAGCCGACTGCAGCCGACGGCAACCGACTGCAGCTGACGGCAGCCGACTGCAGCCGGCGACATGCCATCTTCAAAGATCAGCGTCATCATCACGTGTCGACGGCTGCAGTTACTTGCCTTTATAGAATTTTAATCATTAAAAGCATCCAAACAAGTCCTTAAGTTAAAATTGACCTCAATATAATGATTTCATAAAGTAGTAATTCCATGAGATAAATTGAAACAAATGAGAGACATGTATTGATGTTTTGAAATCAATTAATCAATTCAGCCTATCACAGTCCACTGCTGGACATACGCCTCCCCCATGCTGCGCCACAACACCCTATCCTCCGCCTTCCGCATCCAGTCTGTCCCAGCGACCTTTTTGAGGTCGTCGGTCAATCTAGCTGAGGGGCGTCCGACATTACGCTTGCCGATACGCGGTCTCCACTTCAGGACTCGTCTGCTCCATCCTCATGTTTTGAAATGATTAGATATAATTCTGTAAATACTAATTTGTGACAATAGAGAATCACATTTTAAGTTACAAACAACTTGACACTGATCTGTAAATTGCAAAAATGTAAGAAAAATTGAATTTCGTGGTTGCCTGGCGCTTGAATCGAATGAAAAAAAAACTCGATGCGAATGAAAAACTTTTTACTAAGTAAAATAGTGCTAACTGAAAAGTTAGAACAATAATACTTAGTAAAAAGTTTTGATTGAAGCAGACATCTAGCTTAGAAATATTCTGCAATCTATTATAACATTGGGCCAAATAGCAAGTCTCAATTTTCAACTTCATCAAAACCAATAAGGACTGTAAACTGAACAGATAAACTTGATACTTAAATTATTGTTAAATAAAATCAGTCGTCCACAATCTGAATTATTTCGAAGGCTAATCCATTGCTTCCCATGTTCGAAAAATTTGTTTGCTCAAAAACGTAGATAAAGCAAAGAATGTTGTCAAACTGTCAAAATTAAAGCCATTTCAAACGTAACTGTATTCCGCAGTTACTCTACTGCTCAATACAAAGTAGCGGAATACACTATACAATTGCGCTTTATGGCATCTTCTATGATCTCTTAAAGTTAATAAGTTTAGTGGCAGCTTTTTTTTTTGGTTGGGAAATCATAAAATTACTTCTCTCGCTCTGCGCGGAGCGGGAGGGCGTGTCAGACTTTTACTGATTAAAACCCACCCGTGTTCCTTCAGTTGCCCATGTGCCAGGGTCACGGTATCTCTTTCGAACAATTTCGCGACCCTGGCAGGCATCGGTCCGAGCAGACCCCTTCAGTGCTGCTGACATCTCTTTGAGGCACGCGTGGAACACTACGCGCCGACGACGCAACCCTGGTCCTTACCGGGCGGCGATCTACCCATTGCTCGCCGCCCGTAAGCTCGCGCCTACGGTGGCCGGGAGTCTGCTATCAACTCCCGACGCCTGGGGTGTCTCCTCCTACGGCGGCTAGGGACATGAGGGCGCAGAGACTGCCACTCTCTCACGCGCCCCGCCTCCTCCTTCGTGAGCGTTACTGCTTCGCAGAAGAAGGTGACGGCTTCCCATGCCCTCTCGCTCTGTACCATGTTTTAGTCGCAGCTGATCCAAGAGTTACCATAAAGTGTAATTGAGTATTAAACTACACTAACACAGATCCTATTTCAAGCGAATACATTTCGCTCCTGCTTTACTACTATATTATTTCTGGGCTCAAAATGGCATAGTGACAAAGAAGTCGCCCTGAGAGACACCATTTTGATACCCGCATAGTGATTGTTCGTAACTTTTTCATTTTCTACGGTTCTCTGCCTGTGAATATAGATTTTCACTTTCTGGAATGAAAATCTGTCTTTAAACTATTTTGTTCTCGGCTATATTATTTACCTGAAATGTATACGTATATTTAACCACTATAATAATGTTGGAGAACATACTTATCTATATACCGAAAATTAGTGCTGAGTGAAAGCTCCAGTAGGTAGACAGGCGCGACGCATCTCTAATAAAACAATTTCTATGAATACTTCATGAAAATTGGTATACTAGATTCCTTATGAAGCCTTATGTCTAGCTCGTACCTATTAGTTTCTTATACTTTGCAGAACAACTGTATAATGGGTTCTATCAGGGAAAACATCTGTTTATCATATTGATAACCGAATACAATTGTATGAAATGGCACACGGAAAATTGACGTAGTATGGCAATTTGACAGACAGTTAATTTCCCTGACAGTAAGTACCTAGTCATAGATTTTATTTATAAGATTCTGGAAATGAGTTTAGCTAAAAGAAAATGAGAAAACTAAGGTTGAACTTACGGAATTGAAATTAGATTTCTTTTTATCCGTTATTTTAGGTTACCTATCCTTCAGCCTTTTAATCAAATTCTTTACAAGGTTTTCTTTCTTAGTGACTCGTCTATAATTTTGTAGTCTCACAGATATCCAAGATGTTTTTCTCCAGCGGGTTCGCTCGTGTAGATTTCGGGAAATATATCACGGGAACGTATGTACTACCGGAATTTGTGTCAATGTCTATCCAAATCCGTTCAGCCATTTTTGCGCCAGTTCGCAACATAAATCTACACAAATAGTCAAAAATTCTAAAAACTATATTTTCAGCATAAGAGTCTTTTAAATCAATTACTTTATTTTAAAAAAATATTTGCGACTTCTTCCGCGTTACATTTCTTGTTCCCCCGACCCTTCCCGTCGCGTCGAATCGCCTACCCATGCGATTTTCCCCATTTTTGCAACAGCTCCTCCTGGTTTAAGCGTGATATTATATAGCCTTTCTCGATAAATAGGCTACCCAACACAAAAATAATTTTTCAGTTCGGACCAGTAGTTCCGCGTTCAATCAAACAAACAAGCTCTTCAGCTTTATAATATTAGTATAGATTTTAGCGAATACTTTCTAGTTATTGAAAAAATACAAAATTAATTTCGAAGCAAAAACTGGTAAGCAAGCTCCAACAGAAAGTTAATTAGTAGCGTATCAAAGTATGTGATTACTAATTAGAAATGATTAAGTTATCACGCTAACATTGTGAAAATGTTACAACAAGTGGGTAACTTAGATTACGGTAAATGTATAAGGTTGTTTTAATGAATTGGTATCTATTATCATCATCAATCAACATCATTTCAGCTGAAATAGGTAGGTATTCTGCTTCTTCCTCCCCCAAACACCGCCACTTGGACTGATTCTGCGCTTCCCGCATCCAGAGGATTACTACAGCCTTCACGAGGTAGTCGGTTCCCCTTGTGGATATCCATACTACTAACTCATTATGTTACCTTGTCACATCCGAACGAATTTCGATGAAATATCAAATTATCGCCCCAGAGCATGTCTTAGTTTAGGACCTAAGGTATATTTTAGATTCTGGTAGTGACTTCTACGCTGTCGCCGACGACGTATTGGGAGGGGCGAAGTTTTAAGAAAAGAAAGATCCGAAATACATTTGTGCCAGAGATACAAAAAAGAAATATAATCGATCCTGGTAGAGAGTTTCTTTAGTATAATTTTAGACCTCCATAAGATCGAAGCCGGAAAACGCTATTATTAGATACTAGCTTTTGCCAGCGGCTTCGCCCGCGTGGAGGTCGGAAAATATCCCGCGGGAACGTACTACCCGGATAAAAGTAGCCTATGTCCTTTCTCAGGCTCTAAACTATCTGTGTACCAAATTTCATTTAAATCGGTTTAGTAGTTTTAGCAGGAAAGCGAGACAGACAGATAGACAGAGTTACTTTTGCATTTATAATATTAGTGTGGATAATAAATAGATACAATGTGAGTGAGACATTCATTGCTTCATATCTAAAATGGTAACAGAACGTAGCTGATAGTTAATAATCATGAAAAGGTTTTCCTATTGTATTCATTCACATTCCATTTCATTCCTTGTATGGTTTATTTTCTATCATCAATGGATAGTATGTATGTTTACTCTATTTTCAGATTAAGACAAGTTTAGCACTTGTATAAGTTACGAATTAAAATTCAAGTAATTAACTAGCATAGCTTTGTAGCAGCTTCTGAACGCAACTTAATACTGTGAAATTTAAAAATCAAACCGTTTGCACTGTTTTTGAAAACATGTGTTACATTTAGATATAAATTATTATCTACAACCAATTGTAGTGAAAACTCAGTGACTCCATCGTAGTGTTTTATTAATAATTTGTATTAATATATTGGATATATGATTGGAGAAATTGTAATAACCGTTAACCGCTGCCAGGGTCGCGAGATTTGTTCGAAAGAGATACCGTGGCCCTGGCACATGGGCAACTGGAGGAACACGGTTGGCACTGAACAAGTGAACAGTTTCATTCTATAAGTTTTTTTTTTTTTGCTCTGGCTCCATTTTATGCGTTTCTTTCTTCATGTTCATAATTGGCTAAGGTCTATCATGTGTTTGTCTCAATTATGTATTTACCTAACGATTTGTTTTGTTTTGCAATTTTATTATATACCACACTCTAAGGTTCAAAGTTAAATTAGTTTACTTTGTTATTTTATTTTTTAATATAGTAAGTACTTACACTAGATACTTACTAACTTAGTATATATATCAACATTTCACTATTAATTTATTTTATTTAAGTATTTATACAATCGCCACATTGCAGTATTTGTATAAAACTGATTTACGTCCGTCCGTTCACACTTCAGGTCCAGTTGAAAATCAGCGTCAGGCACTAGTTGTCTGGCATTTTCATCATCTATGTATTCAAAAAACTTCGTAGATCTGCCGATAGTAAGACCTTGAAACTAGTCTATTTTGCACTGTGCCAGTCGGTTTTATGTTATTGTATTCCAGTTTGGGGAGGGTCTACTGTAAATGTTTTTATTAGGCTTGAGCGTGCACAACGGGCTGTCATTAAGGTCATGCTGTCTCGTCCACGTAGGTATCCCACATTACAGCTTTATGCCGAATGTGATCTGTTGACTGTCAGACAACTTTACGTGCAACAAATGATAATTCGTAAACATTCTTCCCGTCCCTTAGCGGAACCAGCTGGTAGGTCGATACATAGACATAAAGTTTTTCCACAAGAACCCCACAGAACATACTTTGCCAGGCGCCAGTATTATATCAACAGCATAACTGTGTATAATAATTTAAACAAGGAGCTGAAACTATTTTCTAAAACTAAATATGAATGCAAATGTGCATTAAACAAATACTTGGCGAAATTAAGTCATAATAATACTGAGGATCTCCTTTTAGGCCACTCACCCTTAAACTGAATTAAAATTAATTTAACTTGCACTTAAATATAAATCACCCCGCCCCACCCCCTCTCACTTACACAGACACACACCCTACTCAAACACACACACTCATACACACACCCTCACTCACACACACACACACACACTCGCACAAAACTGTATATCAGAATGTTATTTTAATTTACTGCTTTATTTTATTTCCTTAGCTTTAAGATTACGATTAAAAATAAAAACAACAATTTTGTAATATTTAGTATGTCACTAATATTGGCTTGTGACATTACTGCGGAGGGATACTGATCTCTAAGATACAGGGACCCCCCTCGTTTGGAGATCAGGGATTTAATGTATTGCGCATAGCATAAGCCATTTAGTTTTAATACCACTATTCTTAGTATGTAGGCTTTCTTAAATAAATAAATATAAAAAAAAATTAAAAAAAATTTTTTTTTTTGCTGAACTGAACCTATTTAGCGCAGCCGTGGGGCACACTTAAATGCTAGTTTCTAACATCACACTTTTATTGATTTTCTTTTAAATTTTGTTTTTTGTTAATTTATGTATTTTTTGTATTATTTTGTGTGCCTTTTGAGTTTGTGCTAAATAAAGTATTTTCTTTCTTCTTTCTTTCTTTTAGTCAGTAAAAGTCTGACACGCCCTCCCACTTCGCCCAAGAGCGGGAGACGTCATTTGGTGACTTCCCAGCCAAAAAAAAATACCGTTAACCGCAATGGCTTAGGACTTTAATATTTATGCCAATGCAGTGTGAAACTAAAACTATGCAAATTTCAAGGAATGATTTGCAATACAGAAATAACTAACAAAGTTAAAAAAAAAACTGTTAGGAAAAAATACACTTTTATAAATAGGCAAAATTTCTTGTCAGAATTAGTTTGAAAATTTTCCTGCTTTCCTTCAAACTTGGGTGATACTCTCCATGTAATAATCCATACATAAATAGGAAAGTGTGTGGGTCTGTTTGTCCGTCTTTCTCGGCAAAACAGAGCGACGAATTGACGTGATTTTTTACGTGGAGATAGTTGAAGGAATGGAGAGTGACATAGGCTACCTTTTGTCTCTTTCTAACCCCCCAATTCCCTAAAATTGGAGGTGGAACGCGCTAATCTCAGGAACTTCTGGTTCGAATTGAAAAATTGTTTTGATTCGGGTAGCCTATTTATTGAGGAAGGCTATATAACATCACGCTACGATCAAAAGCAACGGAGCAGCATAAAAAAAATGGACGAAAACTGGCAGGCTACGATGCGATAGGAGGTGTCAGAGGAGCAAATATTTGACGCGGACGAAGTCGCGGGCAGAAGCTAGTAATGATATAAATTCGCAGCGGTGCAAAATCCTGTACTGCTATGAATTGATATCAGCATCCTTATAGTGAGTATACTGTCCGTGTGTTGACGTGAAGAATAGCATAATTCCAATTCTTCCCGTGGGTGTCGTAAAAGGCGACTAAGAGACTTGCTAGAGAATGGTCAGCAGCGTTCTCTCTCATGTATTTTATCACCATACTGCGATCGCAAACCCGCCTGCCAAGCGTGGCGATTCTGGCAAATCTTCCCAAATTGGCGGAAGCTTATTTCCAGCAGTGAACGTCTTATGGCTGAAATGAAAATAAATAAATATCATAGGACAACCAACACACCATTTATCTGATCCCAAACTAGGCAGAGTCTGTACTATGGCAACCAGACAACTGATAAATATACTTATATATTTCTAAATACATACATATTATAGATAAATTACACTCAGACACAGAACCAAATGATCGTGCTCATCACACAAACATTTGTCCTGGGTGGGAATCGAACCCACGACCACAGTCTTAGCAGTCAGGGTTACTAACCACTAGACTAACAGGCCAGTCATGAAAATGATACTTACTACAAGTACTGCTAGTAAGGTAGGGTAGTACTAACATGCAGTAACAATACCCACAATATTTTTTTGTTTTGCTGCTATACACACACTATTTTCACCATGTTTTATTATACGTAGTTACTCATCATTTGACGGTGGTCGAACTTTCTCACCTCCTGTAATCCGTCATTAATAGTACCTACTACAAGTTAATATAGTAAGGTTAATCACATCTCGTTTATTGGTTTACTAACGCATCGGCTCTCAAAGCAAGTGCTATACAGTATCCGCTCGCTCGATCCATGAGACGCATGACGTCATCAAATGGAATTAGCTTCTGGAGGGTACATCAAACATTAATTTGCTTAATTACATAATGGATTTGTTTCTCAACACATTACAAAGCCACTTATGGGCAGTTACCAGTTTACAAGTAAGTTTTTAGAACATTTGTGACGGTAAAATATTCTTGCATTTTTCTTGTAGCCTATGTATCATTGAAATTATGAGTAAAATTAGATGCGTAGTTGGATATTCCGAACAGATTTTTAAGCGATAGAATTAGATCCGTGAAAAGCATTGATTAGGTCAGAAAGTATGTAGAGAAATCGAAGAGTTGCTAAAATATTATTGTTAGTTATAAATAGTGTTTGGTCCCGTTGGATACATCGTGCATGTTAACAGCATGTGTAATGTAGTTCGCAAGTGTCGCATATATATGTATGCTGATTAGACGTGCCTAGTCTATGCAGATAAAGATATAAATTTAATTGAAAGTAACATTCAGGAGGATTTTACTAATATCATCAAATGGGCTCACGATAATGGCATATACGATCTCCTTATCTTAAAAAAATAGAACGTCCGCCGTGCATAGTGTAAGGCATAGCTATGAATGTTTACACAGTGACGGACTAACCTTGTGTGAGTGTGAAAAGATTGAGGTGATGGAGGAGTACAGGTACCTGGGTTTAGTTATAGACAACAGCTTCTAATGGAAATACACATTACTAAGTTATGTGACAAACTCAGGTACGTCTTAGTAAAATTTCACCACCATAGATTTGATAAATGATAATTATTAGATATTTTGTTGAATAGGGCAACTATGTATATTATATTATGGTCTACTATGCACTGGTGGACTCACTACTTTTTTTATGGGCTGGCATGCTATGGTAACACATTTAAAACATATTTGGATAAAATTAAATAATACAGATTAGATTCATGAAACTTTTAGTAGACAAAAACACAAAAAACCGTTGCAAAAATAATGATTACGAAGATCTGTTTTTTTAATGTAAAATGCTGCCAGTTCATGAGAAGGTAGTGTTGTCCCTAGCTATTGAACAACATGGTAGTGATACATTTAAAAACGACATTATACGAACAAGATCCCAAAGAAACAATAATGTAAAAAGATTTATGGTGCCCACATATAATAATTATTATGGTCAAAGGTGTAGACATTCTAGTTCCTACAATTTTTAATAGCCTTCCAGAAGATATTAACAGCTGTAATTCAAAAACTGTTTTTAAAAGTAAAATGAATAAGTACCTATTAGATATGTTTTTTCAAAACCTCACTTTAGAGAATAGTTAAAAAACTTGTGTATTGTATGTCTCTGTTTATTTTTTATTTTTTATATGTTTAAAAGAAAAGGTGTCAATATAATATTATTTTTTAAAATATTGGAAAAAAAAAAAAACCGGCCAAGTGCGAGTCGGACTCGCGCACCGAGGGTTCCGTACAAACCTGCAGGTCATCATCATCATCATTCGTCATCATCGTTTATGAAATTAAATGTTTTTTTTTTAATTTTTATATTTGAGTTGACTGAATGAAAGGTAAATTGTGGTTTACGATTTATGACGTATTAAAAAAAAACTACTTACTAGATCTCGTTCAAACCAATTTTCGTTGGTAGTTTTCATGGTAATGTACATCATATATTTTTTTTAGTTTTATCATTCCCTTATTTTAGAAGTTACGGGGGGGGGACACACATTTTACCACTTTGGAAGTGTCTCTCGCGCAAACTATTCAGTTTAGAAAAAAATGATATTAGAAACCTCAATTTCATTTTTAAAGACCTATCCATAGATACCCCACACGTAAGGGTTTGATTAATTTTTTTTTTTGTGTTTCAGTTCTAGGTATGGGGAACCCCAAATATTATTGTTTAAAAAAAAAATGATATTAGAAACCTCAATATCATTTTTGAAGACCTATCCATAGATACCCCACACGTATGCGTTTGATGAAAAAAAATTTTTTGAGTTTCAATTCTATGTATGGGGAACCCCAAATATTATTGCTTTTTTTCTATTTTTGTGTGAAAATCTTAATGCGGTTCACTGAATACATCCACTTACCAAGTTTCAATAGCACAGCTCTTATAGTTTCGGAGAAAAGTGGCTGTGACATACTCGGACAGACAGACAGACAGACAGACAGACAGACAGACAGACATGGCGAATCTATAAGGGTTCCGTTTTTTGCCATTTGGCAACGGAACCCTAAAAAGGAGCTACATCTGCCAACAAACTGCCTTGCAGTTTGGCAGACGAAATATATTTTGTAAAAATTCAAAACATTGTGAATAAACACTTTTTCTTTTTTTTTTCTTTTTTCATTTCTATAAGTAAGAAACAAAACACAACCAGCCAAATGCTATAGTAAAAATAAACATCTAAATAAAACTTCCTTATTTCAATAAACCGTCTACACACATTGTCGATGTATTGAAGAGTGGTTAAGAAACATGTCAAGACAGGTGGCCTATTGAACATTACACACACAGCAATGTAAGTGAGCTTAACACCATAACACTGTGAAGATGCCTTAGGTGAGGCTCTACTAGTACCTTCAGTTTTCCATTCATTCCACTTCCAAAAACCATCCTTAGCACCCTAAAGTTAAAGTCCATTTTCGTATGTTAATAATTCCAATTTGCCACCTCGGAGTTTCTGTTAGCCTAGTACTCTCGAACGCACACACGTCGTGTCGCCGCGATTCTCATTCCATATATCAAAAAAAAAGGTCACATAGACTCACATGCAGCTGCCATCGGCCGTCCTTGTCACACATATTTGTAATATACCCGTAAGACAAAGGCAAAACTATATTTCGATGTGTGACTACGCTGTCTAGACATTTATGTGGAACTTTCTTGCGGTCACCACCATGCTTTCCTTAGAAACTCGACAATGATAATAACAACTTTATTGAGGTACTCCTTAGAAGAATTTTGTTTGTTTATTTTCATGGCTTTAAAACAATACTTTCCATCGTTTTCTTTTTTCAGTTTTGTATGAATATAAAATTTTACTTGAAATGTTTCTTGTTTACTTACCATTTCTTTTATTTCCAGTAAATAAAACAACCAACTGTCACTTAATACGCAAACGAAGTGGAAATGCGTACTTCGCATTTTGCTGCATGACGTATGATGCGCCATTGCAATACAATATGTTATATCAGGGTGGCATAAAGCTTAGACGTCATTTATTTATTCTTATACAGGTGTATGTTCTTGTACCGTGTGGTGCCGGACGTAAAGAATAACACCACCCCATTTCTTCCCGTGGGTGTCGTAAAAGGCGACTAAGGGACTTACTAGAGAATGGGCAGCAGCGTACTCTATGCATTTTACCACCATACTGCGCTCGCCAACCCGCCTGCCAAGCGTGGCGATTATGGCAAAGCCCCCCAAATTGGGGGACGCCTAAGTCTAGCAGTGGACGTCTTACGGCTGCAATGATGAGGTGTATGTTAGTCTAAAAGGAAATCACACACAGGTGCATAAATTTTAGAGTGTGTTAGTATTGTGTTAACAAAACACGTTTTCAAGCGTGCATGCGTTAGGTAAAGGCTAGCCAATTAGGCACACTTATTCCATATACCTAGTGTGAGCTATAACGATGTAATTAAAAAAATATTAATAATGTATATTAGCAGTTGCCCGCGGCTTCGTCCGTGATTCAAAATGAAAAGTAGGGTTATCCATATAATTAGTCTATGTGTGTGAAAAATATCCAAACCCATTCAGCCGTTTTAGCGTGACAAATAAGCAAACTTATTTTCGCATTTATGAACTCAGTTTTGATAAGAATAACAAAATAATATATTAACTTAACAAAAACTATATTTATATACACAAACTAAAATAAGGCGTCGAAAAATTCATCCTCATCGCTGTCGACCGGCAATGTACCCAAGAGACTGGCGGCAAGAAGTTTTGATTAGATATTTATAAAAAAAAACCGGCCAAGTGCGAGTCGGACTCGCGCACCGAGGGTTCCGTACAAACCTGTAGGTATAAAGTTTAAATTGTTTTAAAATATTTTTATTATATGATGTAACTAAAAATTTACGGTTTTCGCAATTTTTCCTTTATCTGTGCTATAAGACGTTGCTTCGTACCAAATTTCAAATTTCTAGATCGACTGGAAGTACCCTTTAGGTTTTGATTCCATTGCGAGTTTCGAAAATTTGCGGAAATTTGCGGCATAAACGGCTATATCTTTTGATTGCGTTAGCTTAGAAGTTTGATTTTTTCACAGCTCCAAGGGACAGTAGATTTGAGTATTTGATATAAATTTCAGCTTGATACACCCACGCGTTCCGAAAAAGGGTCTTGACAGACGGACGGACGGACGGACGGACGGACGGACAACAAAGTGATCCTATAAGGGTTCCGCTTTTCCTTTTGAGGTGCGGAACCCTAAAAATGGAGAACCCTATGTCCAGGAAGTGGCTATGGGCTGATGATGATAAAAAACTATAAGTATGGCATTTTTTAAGAAAATATACTTATATCAAAGTATATTTTCTTTTGTGTAATGTGTTCGTACAAGTACGACGCTTATTCATAGTGCTGTGCTCATGTTATTTAGATAGATGCGAGGTCTAAACCAATGACAAAGGTTATGTCTATGTATTTAGTTGGTTAGTCTTTTATCGTTATGATATCTTGAAATAAACGGGGCAAAAAGAGTGTGTAGAGATCGTAGCAGGTGGCGTTCCGTGGTTTCTGCCTACCCCCATGGAAAAAAGGCGTGATTGTATATATGTATTTTGAAATAAAACAAATTATACCCTTTTTTACAAAAAATATGCGGACGGAGTCATATGAAATTTGGCACGATTAAATTTTATATGGAGAAGGAAGGAAGGAAAACTGCATTTTTTAATACGGATTATGGTCTTTTTCGACCACTAGTTTGAATAAATACGTAGACTGCCACTCAAGACATAAAAAGAGCCCCAAGTGCATTTCCATTAATAATTTCACGGATATTTGTCAGAACCAGTGAAATAATGGCAACTGGTGCATAAAGCACGCTTACGTAAGTAGAACGATTGCCAACACTGTGTGTTGTTTAGACGTTTCATAAAAGAACATCGTTTCAGTCCAGGCAACACGATTGTTTTCAGAGTTGCATAAAAATGAGGATGCTAAATATAGCCTCCAGTAACTTTAATATATCTAATATAATATATCTTAGGACAGCCAACACACCATTATCTGATCCCAAACTAGGCAGAGCCTGTACTATGGCAACCAGACAACTGATAAACATACTTATATATTTCTAAATACATACATAATATATATAAATTACACCCAGACACAGAACAAATGATCGTGCTCATCACACAAAGATTTGTCCTGGGTGGGAATCGAACCCACGACCTCAGTCTTAGCAGTCAGGGTCACTAACCACTAGACTAATAGGCCAGTCTTTCTTCTACAACCTACTGAAGCATACCTAGTGTACTTTAGAGTAGTGCGCTAGGTATGCATGAGTGAGTTGTAAGGGATACGTCTCCACGGCTGACTATCTAAAGTTTAAATAGTCAGTCTCGCTAGCTTGTAATTTTTTTTAGCAGGATATAAGATTTTCTGTTAGTAAGATGTAAGCCGCACATGCTTCGCGAAACTTCGCTTGCTATCCATCTACAGGTCGCTAACTGTAATTTTCGATTACGACGGTTGGTTCCTTAGTTTAGGTTTCAAAAGGTAAAAGACACACAGCCGCAGTTAGACTCGGATGTTTAATATTAACATGAAAATTATCCAGGATGAAAAATAGCCCATGAATAACAGGCTACCTATTTATCAGCACGATTGGTTTTGTGGTTTGGGTGTGAACATCTTAGACTAACAGATAAAGTTACGCCCGCATTTATTATATTAGCATGGTTAAGCACATAATCTCACCAATCGCGAAACCAAGCGAAGTTTAAGCTCTGTTCGCCACAAAATATAATTAAACAGACAAATTGCCGCCAGACCTAATTAATGCCTTCAAAGTAATCCGCCCAGAGATTTCTCAGTGATATTTTATCACTCCATTTGTATCTACCTAAGTAATGATACCTGAATTTCTACTTACTCTCTAAAGATGACAAATGACTATCATTTTTCTTTTGTTTTTGTCAAGTAAAACATTTTTTGCCTTCCAAAAAGAGGATGTATTCCTTATTGAGGATGCTCCCATTTAGCCCGCGAATTTCTAAGTGTAAAAATCAATGTGCAGCAAATATTGTTTTATTTTTACAATTGTTTCTATAGTATACAGACAAAAAAGTTTCTTTCTTGTTTTATAATTGCAGAATATTTCATGAAAATGAAATGAAATTCTATAAGACTATAATGAACTTAGAGGGTTGTATTGATGATTCATTATAATTCTGTAAATACATATGTGTAAGGGGTGCAAATCATATTTTGTTACACTTACAACCTGATACTGACAAAATTCACTGATTGCAATAAGAGTATGAAAATTACTCTGTCTATTGGTGAAAACCGTAGTCAAATCCGTTGCGGTGTATAAAAGATCTACGCATACAAACACAAAATGCGAATTTGTTTCATACTGTATAAAGATAAAGAAGATAACAAGGAAAATTGAAAGTTAGAAGATATATTCACCGCTTTTCACTGTTTGATTTCTTTACCTAATCAGTACGTTCATAGATTGTAAATGAATATGATTTTTTAATTATTATTTTACAATGGAATTCGTACTTCTTTTCAATTTATGAATAACAATGAACTGAATCAACAACTGACCAGATAAAAAACCTTTTTGTTAATGATTGAATAACGAAACAGAAGTTTCTGTTTCGAAGTCTATATCAATTATGACAACTGATAAAATACCCCACTAATAATATCTAATAAATCAGAAGATAGAAAGAAAGAAAAATTGTTTATTCTACAAACAATACGTACATTACAAAAGAAGACATTAATACAAAGAAGAATTCCTTAAAAATTCAAAAATTGACAGTGCTGCCCAGAAAACTCTAAATTTTTAGAAATAAATAATAAACACAAGGTCTCTGTGCAACCCAAACACAGTCAAATGAAATACAATGTGCTGAAGAATGGTCATCATCATCATCCGCAGCGTAATTCCACCCACTACTAAGTAAAGCCCTCCCCCCTTTTGTGCTATGATTCCATGATCTGTTCAAAGAATGTTCATTATCATCATCATCAGCCTATAGCAGTCCACTGCTGGACATAGGCCTCTCCAATTGCACGCCATTCAGCCCGATTTTCAGCAACTCTCATCCAGCTGCTACCAGCCACCCTGCGAAGATCGTCGCTCCACTTAGCCTGAGGGCGTCCTTACGTTTGCCGATTCGCGGTCTCCACTCAAGAATACGTCTACCCCAACGGTCATCGGTTCTACGGCTAATGTGGCCGGCCCAGAAAAAAGAAAGAATCCAAACAAGGAGGCAAAGAATGTTGCCAAACATTAATTAAAATTTCGTAATGTTTATCCAAAATTAGGAAGTGACTCAACACTCTTCAAAACAAGATTCTCGAACAAAGGCATTCGATGAGTCAAAATTCAAAAACCAGTTCTTAAGAAAAAAAAACCGATTCGTCCGAATCGAGCGCAAACAAATCGATTTGTGCTAAAATTGGCGGTTTATCACTTTGAAACCGGACTAATGCCCGAGATACACGAGGTAGTTGCTCTAGCCAGGATAGTAAGCTAATGTAGTAGTTACTGTGGCTTCGTGTACCTACACAGGAGTAGCTTAATTCTAGGTTAGTAAGCTAATAAGCTAGCGTCCTAAGGAAGTTGAATAGGATGTAGATCAATTTTTTGAGCTAGCACCACTAGCACCACAGTTTCACTCTCCTGACTTCATATGGCCGGCGAAACTACGAATTCCAGATTAACGTCACGGACTTGTTATTTGTATGTACCGTCAATCACCACAACCATACTAATTTATCTTATCTGGCATCATGTAAATAGCAGTAGCATGTGCCAAGCCAGGACAGCAAGCCGGGTTAGTATACTGAGGTACTAGCTCACTATCCTAGAGTTTTATGTCGAGGTTATGTACATGTACCTAGACTTCAGCATAAAAACTAGCCGGCAGAAAATAGTCCAATGCACCCCGAAGTACCTACCAGAAGCTAACAACCCACGTGAATAAACTTGCCCAGAGTGTGATCGGAAAAGATGGATTCCACCCCTATTCCCCATTCTCATCAAAAGATTTCCACAATAAGACAATGAACGATTTTGCTAGAACGAAACTTTCTAAAAGGTCATGGTTCTCGTATATATAATTTAAATTCAGGTATCTATTAGCCAAGGAAGTGGCTTATTATTCTTAGAACTGATGGCTAAGAAGCATAAACATAAAAAACAGCTAACCTAGCAATGCAAAACAAGCATCGTGTATCTCGGGCATAAGCATGACATGGAACTATCTACATCGAATGGTTACAACAGTACTAAACTACAATTAATGTTCTTTAACAAATTGTCAACGTTAAACTGCGAGTTAGTGTTAACAGTTTAGTGGTAGTATAAAACCAAGTGTCCATTAACATTTTGATAGAGTGATAGCGTCCTGCATTCTTTACTATCCACAAGCTTACAACCACATTTCTGGATCTTTGTTTGTGACCGTTTTTATGGTAATTGTGACGGTTAAAGCATTTTTCAGAGAGTAAGAAAGAAAGAAAGAAAGAATACCGTTTATTTGACACAGTTCGTAAAACACAAAATAAAATAACATGAAAAAATAATTTAAAAAATAAAACAACATGTGTGTGCCTCACGGCTGCGCCAAAAAGGTTCATTTCAGCATTAATGCCAGACAGATGCTGCCTGACGCTGGTTTTCTAATGAACCTATAGGGACATGGTATGATAGTAGATGTTGTAGCTGTAGGTCGTAGGGTTGATTTCCGATAAGCGCTTTTTTTTAGGGCATCTCGTAGTTAGCCTATTAAGGCTGTCACTACTTAAACGGACTTACCCGCGGATCCCTTAAAAGTTAATTTAAGGCCTCCAGCCGGGGCTTATATACTTAAAAAGTAAAGCGACTAAGACCTAAGGGCAACCCCAGGTGGGGTACGGACCTCGGCTTAGGCAGTCACTGGTAGAGGGGGTAACAAGGGACAAGCTGGATCTGGGTTATCCTTATTTTGGAACTAATTTAAAACTACATCCGATAGGCGCGTTACCTAATTTGTGTAAATTATTCCATCACCACTGCTCTCAAAAACGTTGCAGGAAAACGTTGTGAGGAATCCGGCGTGTCCAAGCGGCATTGGGCCCGCGTGGCCCTCCCATGGACCCCTCCATGAGACATGCGTTCCAACTGTGGGACCATTATAGGCTATTATGCTAATGCACAATACTTATTGCGCCTTTGGGTAAACAATATAAACACGCATCATTCACAGTTAATCTAAAAATGTGGGCCTAAATAGTTTTGCAGTTTATTCCGGCTGGTTTTCTATAAGATAAATGAAACATAATATCAAAAACTTTTACACTACATTGGCGGGTATCTACGATAATGCGTATTTAATGTGTTTTCGTTCCGTATTTCATAACTTCTCTTCCGCATTTACCGACACGCGATCCGCAAAAAACAAGAACAGAGATTCTCTGTTCAAATTCAAACGTCGAATTGTTTGCAAAACATTTTTGCGAGTCCATTCCAGTTTTTGTGTCTCGCTCTTTAGTTAAACGTCGGATAGAGATGGCGCGATTAAACAAACAGTCATCGGTGAAAGCAAGGCGACCTCACACTTTCACTTTGCGATAACCTTGGATTATGGAACACGTAACATGTTACCATATTATTACTGATTCAATTCGTGTGTTGCATAATAAAAAACAGTTTCCCTATAAGAAGCTGAGAGTCTTCTCAGAAGATTGGCTTAATTTGCCTCAAGCCAAACGCAATACGGACGAGGAAATATGTTAGATTGAATTGGCTTTAACAATATGTGTTTTGTTTTGTTACCAATGATAAACAAACATCTCACAGGAAAGAAAATGCCCCGATAGAAAATGGTGCCTTTAGGCAAAAGGAGAAAATTAAATCTGTCGTGAATGATTTAGGTAGGTACTCATTTCCTTTTACATGTTCATATGTAATGATGGTCGTCTTAAACATGATATTTATATTTTTTAAATCTACATTTATCTGTGGGTAAAGGTACTTCTGTATTTTGACGTTTTTTATTTGTTGTCGTCGTATCATACAGAGTTTTATGTTTTGCGTAGACTGAAGTCAATTTTTCTAGATTTGTCTATGGTGATTAACGATTAGTTTATGCATTACTTCTATTAATTTAACGCAGACCGGGATCAAAGTTTCTCCTGGAGACTTTTGGTATATGTTCCTAATAAAAAAATCTTCTACCTAAAGCATCTACGCATATTAACCGCAATTTTTTTTTAACAATATTGTTAGAAATATTTTCATATCAGAAACACCCATAACAGGAGAAACGCGATGGTTTCCATAAAAACAAACACCACTGAAAATCAAATGTTCCGTGTAAGGGCGTTCTGTTCCAACCATGAGAATTTATGGAACATTCTCGCATTAGAGGATTGAACGGGATTCAATGTTGCGAGAGAAGTTTTTCTTTATATCTCTCCTGTTTACTTTTATTAACGTTGCTGTGATTTAACAATTGGTGCTTCCGTTTTCGTGTGGCTATGAGCCATTATCAACATTTCA
This sequence comes from Aporophyla nigra, assembly GCA_947507805.1. Classification (NCBI taxonomy): domain Eukaryota; kingdom Metazoa; phylum Arthropoda; class Insecta; order Lepidoptera; family Noctuidae; genus Aporophyla; species Aporophyla nigra. The sequence continues at coordinate 20,846,949 of OX382296.1, forward strand.
GCCGATTGACGTTCGCTGTAGGACAACGGTCTCCCATTAATTGAGGAAGTCCTATATCCAGCCGTGGACGTCTGTCGGCTGAAATGATGATGACGAATATTTAAACACGTCTACACTAAGTAATCTAACTAGTAAGAAATCTACAAAATCAGCAATTAAATGCAGATATCAGTACTTAAACAGAAAGAATATTAGTTGCTACCTAACCCGAGGGATAAAAATGTTATCAACTGGTGAGGCAGTGTCGGATAAGTTCAACAAACATTCTTTTTTTTTTTGACACGTACAACACGTACACTTTTTGATTGCTATTTGCTTGAATTGCGCAAGTTGTAGTGACGGTACCTGAAAGTTTTGATTATGAATGTGAACCTATATAGGGGAGCTACAGGCATGGAGAATATTCTGTGACGGAAATTCTACGTGCTTAATTTTTTTGTTGCTTAAGGCGTAGGACAGAGTGTTGAGGTGCACCTTGAGAGAGGCTTGATGCGATAGGTAGTTTGAAAAGTATAGAAGGAGTACATATATATACCGAGCTGTCCGTCGTGTAATTTCGGCGGCAAGCGTAGCCTAATCTTCGATCGATCCGTCCAGCATACGTAGCATGACCACCGTAGAAAGGGGTTTTGTCGACGGAAGAATAGACAAAATTACAGATTGTAGAAAGATTAAAGACAGAATTAAAGATTGTAGAAAGATTTGTACCGTTTCATGCTGGCATAACATGACATCTCTATTCTACCAAGAATAAACAAAGTTCTTTCTATGGTGGTCATGCTACGCGTGCAGCTGTAATTGCTTAATCCTTACATTGCTATTCATGGCTATACTTATAATTACAAATATAAAATACAAAGAAAAATACTCATATATTGTGTCATTTGTCCGTTTAAATTCTTGTATGTGTCACCTATGTATTATAACTAACGGTACCTAAGAATATAAAGTACATATAGTAAGTTCACACTGGCGCTTAACTGGTCAAGACCTCGTACATTTCTGAATGATTATATTATGGTTATATCAACGCCACAAATACATGGCTTACTTATATTAGGATATCCCGGCCTTTTATAAATAAGGCAAATGGACATTTGAGAATCTTGGGCAAAAACACCTACAGTTACTGCCCTTTTTTTTTTGGATGGGAAATCATCAAATGACTTTCCCGCTCTGGGCGGAGTAGGAGGGCGTGTCAGACTTTTACTGACTAAAACCCACCCGTATTCCTTCAGTTGCCCATATGCCAGGGCCACGGAAACTCTTTGGAACGAATCTCGCGACCCTGGCAGGCATCGGTTCTGGCAGATCCCTTCAGTGCTGCTGACATCTCTTTGAGGCGTGCGTGGAACACTACGCACCGTCGACCCTAGCCTGGTCCTTACCAGGCGGCGAGCTACCCATTGCTCGCCGCCCGCAAGCTCGCGCTTACGGTGGCCGGGAGTCCGCTATTGACTCCCGACGCCCGGGGCGTCTACTCCTGCCCTTATGCCAATTTATTTGGGGTCGGCGTAACATGTATTTTTTTTCCACACTTCTCTATTAGTTGTCATCTCAGTAGTCACCCCTTTTCTATCCATATCATAACTCACATAGTCCATCCATTGTTTCTTTGGTCTCCCTCTACACTTATAGCCATCGACATTCATAGTCAATAAGGTACCTATAATAATAACAGAATTATTAATTCCTTACTTCAATTTCTATACATTATTGGTTGTGTTAATATTTTGCTTAATCTAATATATTAGTATAACTTATTAGTTGATTAATGTGTGTGTTTTTTTAAGGACCACACTGCCGTGTGAAAGCCTCCTCCATTTCCTTCCATTTCGCTATCTCTAGCCAGTCTGTTCAAAGTTTTTCAGCCGATTTATCGAAGCTAATGCAAAAACTAACCAAGTACCTACAGTCAAAATTCTACCCCAATAAATTTATATGGGACCACCCCTGATCCATAATCTATCTATTAAAAAAAATATTTTCGATATCGACCTACATTTTCCGGAGATAGCGCACACCATACATACAAAAAAAAAATACAGACGAGTTGAGCATCTCCTACTTTCTGAAGTACGTTAAAAATATTATTTTACTAGAAACATTCATTGATGTCTCTTTGGAAAAACTAAACCCAAGTTATTATTCACAAGGTCGACCATGTCTCTTTGATGCAGTCACACATCAAACGACAGAGTTGCAGAAATTCCAATAAAATGAAAACCAAACCTACATCATACAACGAAGTCTTTTTGAAAGTACTGCAGACTAGTTATCATTTCCGAGGACTTGTGTTTTTTCACTTTATAATTGGCTTTGCATGTACTTCTTTTGATCTATAGCGTTAACGCTATCAACTTGCAAATAAAATATGAGACTGCAACCTCGTGAGTTTCTTTCAATATTTTTTAGAGCTAGTCAGTCATGAACTCATGACATTCTGAACTCATCTAGTTTCAAAACATATTTTAATGCTAACATGCAAAAGTGTTTTTTTTTTATCACTTTACTTACAGAAATATATTTCAAAACTAGCGATCCGTCCGGCCTTTGCACGGTTTTTGTTCTAGTGGAGTCGCGTCGGACTACGGGAGCCCTTTTTATACGACTTGACAAAACATCGACCCTTATTTATTATAAATCTTACAAAATGTGTAATAATGAATAAATTACATGTATACCTACCTAACCTGACCTAAACCTTTTAGAATAAATTCTCTAAATTATGGTGAACCCTTATCAAAATTCGATACATTATTTGGAAGAACAGCGCGGTCACATAGATAGACCCGAAAAGCGACTTTATTAGATTTTTTTTTTATAAACTACATATATACCCATAATATACAGGGTGGCTATTATAATATGCAGATAGCGCGTCGCTGTGACGAATGATATAAACCGCAAACTATGAATATAACACTTTATCCACTATCGTAGAAATTGTTAGCAAGTTATCAAAAAGCAATTTCATATAAAACAGCAATACCTACACGTTCAGAATTATATACTGTCAGTCAGTTCAACCGTAAGACTTCCACTGCTGGACTTAGGCCTCCCCCAATTTGGGGGGCTTTGCCATAATCGCCACGCTTGGCAGGCGGGTTGGCGATCGCAGTATGATGGTAAAATGCGTGGAGAACGCTGCTGCCCATTCTCTAGTAAGTCCATTAGTCGCCTTTTACGACACCCACGGGATGAAATGGGGTGGTGTTATTCTTTACGTCCAGCACCACACGATACAATTATTATATACTGTACTGCACCCTAATTGCGAAACACACTATTAATCAGAATTTAAATAATTTCTTTAATAATTTCTAATATTATTTTTTTATTAATGTTCGCAAAAATTGTTTGCTTAGCAACGTCAACAATGCCATGAATGTTGCGGAACTGTCAAAATGAAACGGATTCCTACTGATAGCATAGTACCCACTACCCCTCTGACTATAGAAGATAGCTATAGATTTATTTTTAAATGAGCGTTTACTGGCTAATAAGGCCTTTCTCAAGTACTTCCATGAACTCTTTTCCCCCGTCAGCTCGAACCACCATGCGATACGCGTCCAGGTCATCTTGCCACCTCTTTCTGAGCCGACCTTGGCGGCACCATCCATCTGTGTGGTCATTTGTCATGGTTGATAGATATAGAAATACATTTTTCTTATGATCGAAGATCAAAGACTAGACATCCCATGAATACATTTATTCAATACAATAATAATATGATTAATATCAAGGTAAGTGTGTTTCAATTGTCATTGCAACGTAGTTGTAATTCCTGACACCGATGTCGATGAAGATGATACTGACCTTAGAACTGAGGAAAACTCATTGTCTGTCATATTTAATTACCTGACGTGTAGTGTAAGGTCATATTATGAATAAATCTATATGTATAAATAGTAGGTGTTGCCTGTAACATCGTCTACGTTCCAGGTAAAAAATCTAGCCTACGTCCTTCTCCACTTTATGATCTACCTATGTGCAAAAATCAAAAAACGTTCAGCTGTTTTGACGGTGAGACCGTAACAAGATACAATCACAAAAAATCATATCATTCATCATAGTATGTTTTCGACCACAACGATCTTAACACTTACGAGAGAATGGGCACCAGCGTTCTCTATGCATTTCACCGCCATACAGCCATCGCCAACCCACCTGCTAAGCGTGGCGAGTACGGCAAACCGCCCCCAAATAGGGGGAGGTCTATGTCCAGCAGTGGACGTCTTTCGGCTGAAATGATGATGATGAAGATCTTAACACCATAAAATATTTATCCATAGTTCAGGATAAATCACTTTAGAATCTTGAGTAAGTATACACCATGACATTTTAGTCGTCTTAAGGTTGTCCACCACTCAATGTATCCGACATAATCTACCTCTAGGCGTGATTAAAAAATTGTTACCTATTAAGAAAATACGTACTAAGAAAAATAATGCATTAGAATTATGAAACATCCTGTTATTAATAATGTTTACGTATCATATGGTAGAGAACATACATACCTACCCAGCACACGAGTCGACTAGATCATTCAATCTCCATTTTCCATGAGACAAAATATCAAACAAACTACGTCTTGCGTCATCATAATGAGAATTTTTATTTTTTAGTTATTCAAATGTTCATTTTTTTCTTATAGATGTGTAGTAGTCATTGGATACATGAAATGGGCTGCCGTTTTAAGATGATTAAAATGTCACGGTGTATAGTATTGATGGTGGTGAGTTTGAGAATCAAAGTAAGGTTGAATGTCTATACATTCAACGTAACTTTTATTAAATTCGCAAAACTTCACAGACACATGTGGTCGATGATGATACCTAATCATAATGAAAGTAGTTTTCTTACTTTTCTCTTCTTCAAACTACAAATCACTTTCAAATTCTTTGAAGAACAATGATTTATTGAAGCAACTTCTTCTTTGTCCTCGCCTTTTCCCGTTACGCGAGGTCGGCTTTGTTAATCATGCGGCGCCATTCATTTCGGTGGTAAGCATCACCATCTGTAAGACCAAGCTTTTGCATGTCCTTCCGGACATTTGTCATCCAGGTAGTTTGCGGTCTACCTCTCCCTCACTTCTTATTAGCCATGGAAAGGCACTTTCTCAAAATATGGTCATCGGGTCTGCACATAACATATCCGTACCACCTTAGCCTGTTCTCTGCAATTTTTGCAGCGATTAAATAGCATTTAATGTAGTTTTATTGTTTTTGTAGACTCATCTAACATACGAAGTATAGGTATTTAGACCAGGATAAGTTGTCCCCATCCAAACTTAAGCTTGAAATAATACTTGTTTGTGCCCGCGAATTCGTCCGCGTGAAATTTCTTGTATCCTGTTGCTGTAAGCAATGCTTTAACTTCTCCTTTGTAGAAGAACTCACAAAATCGCACCAGTAGTTCCGAAGATTGCTCCCTTCATTCAAACTCACAAATGTATCGTTTTAATCAAGCTGAAAAGCATCTTTCAAATTTAGAAAAAGTAAAGTAGTCAATTTTTGATGAGGTATCGTTTCTCATTAAGTCTGTGAAGTTTCACCAAACGGTTACAAGTAACGTTAAATAGGTAATTTAGTCGTACTTGAGTAAAGAGGATTGAAAATAGGCTTATTAGAAGAGCTTCCACGAGGAACATTAACAAAACACTTAAAGAGTGGCTGTTCTCTTTAGTTAGTTACTAGCTCATTATTTAGATATTAGCTCCAATAGTAGGATTTACTTATTTCGGTCTGCTTAGACCAGACGAGGGAATACTCATTCTATTTCTCCCCACCCTCGCTCATTATTTACAGTTCAAAATAATAATGGTTTAGTTGAAATAAATGCTTTGCGCTTGAGCTGAGTTCGACTCTACCAAATTCTTTTTGTGTAAGCAGGGACAAAACATCCTGTCGTACGAGTAGATCTATCTTTATAGAATGTCATAATATAACACCATCCCTGTACACTTAGTTCGCAATAAACGACTTTGACATTGTCAAAGACAAGAATATCAAAAAAGGCACGGAAGAAAGGAGTCTTCGTGACTTTACGGCACACTTACCTATATAATAAAGTGACGAAAGCTTAGAAACTTCCGAGACTGTAAATAATTTATATTCTACAAATTTAATAATCTACGTAAAATTCCAAGAAAAACGTATTAAGCTGCTCTAAAAAAATTGGAGCGTAACATTATACGTCAACGGCATATATGAAAATATCACTTTACATTATAAGTTTTGAGTCACATACTCGTACATCAAGTTTCTGTCCCCCTGGCTGTCGTATTTCGCAGAAACCAGAAAACTCATTAATTTTCCTTGTTCTATCTCTCAAACCAAAATTTGCGCAGAGGTTTTGTTAAACAATACCGTGCGCAGAGGTTTTGTTAAACAATACCGTACCGTCAAGGTGTCAGTGTCAACGGCAATGTGTACCAGGGAAGCAGAACCGGTTGTTGGTATGTCGAAACAACGTTCTAAGCCCACAGCGAGTGGTGTAGTGACAAGCTTACTGAGTGTGTCCTTTGAAAAATTCAACAAAGCTTTGAAATTTCACGTGACAGTAACAGCTACAACCTTTTATGATATCCTAGTAGCTACAATGAGAATTGTATACGATTTTTATTTGCAACAAATTGGAAGTTTATCTCTTATATGAAGAAACTTTGAAACCAATATTTTTAACTTCAGTTAAATAGTAATTGAGGAATAAAAATTGAGGAGTGAGTGACTTCTTTCCAGAAAATAATGTAATTCACAATTCAAGTAAAAGTTATCGGAGGATAGAAAAATTATCCCTAAAATACTATATAATGAAAAGTTGTTTTCTTTTCGTAGGTAACGTACTTGTCTTAATAATTTTGCGAAATTTCACATACTTTGAGCGTAGGAAGTTTTATACGTGTTGAGGAATCTCTAAATGTGATGTGGGTTCACATTACATAATCATTTTCAAATAAGAATTTCTCGTAACCAAAAATAAAGTAAGTAAGTACATTTTATTTGATGTTTATGAGCTACATAAAAACATTTGTCTATTGATCTTAAAGGAAGTGGGAATGCCGAACCCCCGTGGCTTTAATTAAATTTTTGTTACCAGGACCGGTAACCATACGTCTAACAATGCCTTAAATTCATGTTACCCATGTCCTAAGAAACGAGCGAAAGGAATTCTTCCGTATTACCTACTTGTTGGCAAATTTTTAACTATATTTTTCGGTTTTAAAAGGTTGCCCAGGTTGGCACGGACGTCAAAATATAGTGGTGGGATTTTTTCGCACACTGAATCTTCAACGGTCTGTGTAGCGCCAAGAGTTTAAAATTGAATGGTATGTTTTTCGCTGTGCTTTGATGCACTCTGTTGGATTCTCAATGATCGATTCAACACCGCTGTTGAATATCCAGTGCGCTTTTAGAACTCATAAAGATAATTTTACGTCCGTCCGAACGTAGTTTCACAAGGCCTCCCACAAGGTGGACCGATGACTTTGTGAAGGCCACAGAAATCTGCTGGATGCAGGAAAGCGCAGAACCAGATCAAGTGGCGGAACTTGGCCTCCCGCCTATGCTCAACAGTGGCCGTCATTCGGCTGAAATGAGGATGACGATCATTATCAACGTAGTTAATCGGTGAAAACATTTTCACATGGTCTTATGACAGATAATACCATACAATAAAATACTTAAGGCAACTAAGGCCCATTCCGTGTGGTGTCGGACGTAAAGAATAACACCACCCCATTTCTTCCCGTGGGTGTCGTAAAAGGCGACTAAGGGACTTACTAGAGAATGGGCAGCAGCGTTCTCTATGCATTTTACCACCATACTGCGATCGCCAACCCGCCTGCCAAGCGTGGCGATTATGGCAAAGCCCCCCAAATTGGGGGAGGCCTAAGTCCAGCAGGGAACGTCTTACGGCTGAAATGATGGCACAATACATAAATATTAAAAAAACGATAACTATAAACTAATACATATGTTGCCCCTTCCATCTATACTAATATTATAAAGCTGAAGAGTTTGTTTGTTTGATTAAACGCGGTAATCTCAGGAACTACTGGTCCAAATTGTTTTTTTTTTTTGTGTTGGATAGCCTATTTATCGAGAAAGGCTATATAACATCACGCTAAAACCAAGAGGAGTGGAGCAATAATGAAAAATGTTGCAAAAACGGGGAAAATCGCACGGGTAGGCGATTTGACGCGACGGGAAGAGTCGGGGGAACAAGAAATTTAACGCGGACGAAGTCGCGGGCAGAAGCTAGTGTATAGATAATGACCACTGCAGTTGTGTTAGTGAGGTATGTAGGTAGACGCTCAATGGGGGTATGAACACCAGTGCTTGGCTGTTAAAGACATTTTCAATTTCACAATAAAGGATTCGTGCATACAATTGAGGCAACAAATAACTTGCATCGTCTCTAAACAATGTACAACATTTATGGTTGCTTCAACTTATGGTATACCTACCACAGGCAATGTAAAATAAAAAATCGCGTCTTGTAAATCACTCTACAGGATCCTAAACATTATCAAAAGGTACTTGGGTTGACAGCCATTGGTCTTTGAGTACTTCATTAATTTTCATTTACTTTAACACATCCCTCGACAATCTTGGCGTGTTTTTCTAAAAACTGGTGAAGTAGAAACACGTATATGGGTACTTTGTACTAAGGAAAACGATAACGTCATACAGGATGGTAAGGACTCGGACGCGCAGACTGTGCCCATGAATTCAGCACATAATTCGAAACCCGAAATTCGAAGTGAAGTTTCAACGAAGGGTTCAGAATTGTGTATTGAATCTATTATATAATAACAGGCTGCGCTTTGATATCCCTGCTCCCTGTATAATTAATTTGTGTGTAATAAGCGTGATTTTCTTAGAAATGTTAGTTTTGTGTATTAGTAGGTTATATTTTATTATTGGTAAAAAATTGTATCAGGTTCTAGGCGTTGAACCGTCGAGCATAAAGGTCACCAATCGCCTGATTCATGTATGAAATGAATATGATTTCTATTGCAAAGATTATTAGTATTAGGAGGGTTTTGTAACAATACTAATAGTATAACGAAATATGAATAAACATATATAAGACATTATACAATTAATACTTCAAGACACAGCGGTTTAGGTTACCAAACCGCTACATTTAGAAGGATTAAGTTTTGCACAAGATTTCCTTAAGCTACAAAAGTGAGCGATACTACAAAGGATTTTTTTTTAATTAATCCCGTAAAGAGACTAAATTGGGGATGGAAATTTGTATAAAAGTAAAAAAAATTGCCAATGGCAAATCCCAACGGGCCCACGACTGGCTTTAATAATAAAATGACTGTGTTATAGAATCTTTTAGAGAGTGTTTAAAAAAGGTGTCTTAACTTTAGTTTGTCCCCAAGCCAATTCTTCAAGGGAAAACTTCACATCTTTAAAGTTTTGTTCGCATTTCAGCAGAGGAACGGACGGCTAAAGTTCTTTAAACTATCGTCACTTGAACTATCGACGACTAAATTTTTAAACTTTAACTTTGCCTGGGGATATATAAGTCACAAACAGGGCTTGGAACCGGTACCAAAAGTAGGGGTTCTAAACTGCTACTTAGTAGTTCTTGCCATTTCGGTACCTGGGTACCCGGTTTCAGACTGTATCGGTTCCATGCGGGTGCCGATTCCAGAATACTTATTTTTTTTTCACCACTGTAGGTTAAACTTAAGTGATAAGAAAATAGTTCTGTGCAAATTTAAACAAAAAATAGTATTTCTTGAAAACATTCTTGTCATTGATAGAAAAAAGACTTATCAATGAGTAAAGTAACTATTCACAAATAATTTGATGTAAAAAAAAGTACTAGAAAAGGATTTTTTCATTACGAGATGCTTAAAAATCTGTTTCAAGGTAGAGATTTTTCGGTATTTCGGAAAATTTTGTAGAACTGTCTATCCGTAAGATTTTGCTGAACATATATTGTGTTGTATTGATAGGTAGTGACCCAAACTATCACCCCCTGCAGTATGTCGTGCTATTTACTGGACACCCTGTATAAAGATAAGACAATAGCGAAGTATTGTCTTCATTCAGAGATGACACTATGGGCTAAAACACACTGTAAAATTCAAACGAAATAACGAACAGGATTTGCCGACGTCAGTATAATGCGTAGTTCACTTCAACTACGCATGGTTTTCGTGTAGATGTTCCATAGTTTTAGTGCAAACAAGCATTCGAATCTTATCTCTATCAACCAGGTTCTCACAGTATAAATTAAAAGAAGATCTAGAAACTTTCTTGCCAGCATTTTGCTAATGAACTTGCTAAATGTCTTCTCCTACTCTCTTTGGGTCAATAATAAATGAGTTTTGGCCAACATTTAAGCAGTTCTTCGTTGTTGAACATTGAATTATAAACTGAAGTCAAGTTGATTTCCAAAATCGATTGGAAAGATAAAGTAAGGTTGGTTCAATAGAATTGGGATGTTGGTAAATATTTATTTAGTTCTAAAAGGTTTTAAGAAACTTATTTAACGTCGTCAAATGCTCAACTTTTTTAATATTTATTCAGTAAAGCCAAATTATACAAAACAAAAAAGTTTTTTCACTTAATTTTTACTGTCATAGCCAAGTCCCAACAAATTGTGAACACCTGCTTAAAATCTAAGCAATTACGGCGATTATAAAACTGCGAAAACTAGTAAGTATCTAAAAACCAATAAAACAATCACTTTCACCATTTTTAAAACCTTCCAGGGTTCAGAACTTATAAGATATTTTGATAGTTAAGGTAATGCACATAGATGTGATAGCAAATCATAAAGAAACTTAGACAGCTAATTTTGCGCTCTCCTGAATTTTTTTTATTTAAAGCACTTACTGGGTTCCTACAGGTCTGTTGAAATCATTACGGCCGCGGCCGGAGAACAGTTCTGTGGAATTCTAGTTGAGTTTTTTCGTTTTCTTTTACTGTAATTTAAGAGTTCTTCGGAGTCAGGGTTCTACAATTGTGTTAAGAATTAAAAGAAGTATTGTAAATGGCAGTCAAATACAATAATAAATAGATACATGATAACACGAATGTTACATCTTACAGTATAAAGAAAACGAACAAACTCAACTAGAATTCCACAGAATTGTTCTCCGGCAGCTAAAGCATTCAACTCGACAACTATTTAGTATCTAACTTTAAATTACATGAACTTTAAACAGCAGCGTTGAGTTTTCGTTAAAAAGACGGTCTTGCTTTAAAAAGTAATATGCATTGAGTGAACTAAATTGCTTTGTTGTAAGTGGCGTTTCTTTGATGTGCATTTAAGTCTGTAAATGTTGGCAATGAATACTTAGGTACAGTCTTATTCTATTACTAGCAGCAAGTACGAAAATAATTTTAAACTTAAGAAGTTAAGATTATCTTCATTCGTCGCTAAACAAAAATTAATATTCTACTGCTACTATTTGAATAATTTCTTTTTTTTAACTTAAATGTGTATTTAATGAAAAAGCGGACGGTTACATGTGGTATCGGACGTAAAGAATAGCACGATTCCATTTCTTCTCGTGGGTGTCGTAAAAGGTGACTAAAAGACTTACTAGAGAATGGACAGCAGCGTTCTCTATGCATTTTACCACCATACTGCGATAGCCAACCTCCCTGCCAAGCGCGGCGGTTATGGCAAAGCCCTCTAAATTGGGAGAGGCCTGTGGACGTCTTATGATTGAAATGGTGATGATGATGATGATATTATGTATTTTTAATGAAAAAATGAAGATTTTATATTAGATTTTTAATGAAATGATGTACCGTGTGGTGCCGGACGTAAAGAATAACACAACCCCATTTCTTCCCGTGGGTGTCATAAAAGGCGACTAATGGACTTACTAGAGAATGGGCAGCAGCGTTCTCTATGCATTTTATCACCATACTGCGATCGCCAACCCGCCTGGCAAGCGTGGCGATTATGGTAAAGCCCCCCAAATTGGGGGTGGCCTAAGTCCAGCAGTGGACGTCTTACGGCTGAAATGATGATGATGATGAATGCAATAATATAGGAATTAAATAATAAATTCACACTAGGGCTTAGAAAATACGCACTCTATTGATAACAAATGTTATGTGACGTTGTACCGCCTAAACTTACAAAAAAAATAATTAATGTTTACGGGTTACGGTGCAAGATTTTAGAAATGACGGAGAAGATTTTGGCTTTGTGACGTTGTTATTCGTACAGCAGCTGCTAAGCTCAAAAGCCTAATAGATTATGATTTTTAGCATACCCCAGCCAAATTGCAAAAACAGAATCCTTATAATTTCGTCTGTTCGTTCGACCAGCCCTTTAACTCAGATTTAATTGGCAGTAAGTATATCGGTAAAAATTTAAATTAAAATTTGTTTGGTGCACCGCTTTGTAATGTTTTTTTTTTTCAAATGTCATAAATTATAAAATGCCATTACAAAGCGTAATAGTATTTATAATTTATGACAAAAAAATTGTTGGAGTGTTGTTGTTGTATAACCTTGTTCATATAACCGAACGGGTGGATAAAAAGAAAGCACATACGCGTGTGGGGTATCTTTAGTCGTCATACTTAAAATTTGATGACTTTTATAATCAATTATTTATTTTAGTCCGCTATTTGTGATATATGGGATGTTATCGGTTACAACCACACAAATAACTGTATTTTTAATCTTTTTTTTTTTCTGGAAATCCGATGAAATAGAAAAAATGTGTCACGGTCAATAAATTTAATATAGTCAATGCATAAATATCCCTCCCAACTACGGAATCTTTCTCTATGCGTGGTCCGACACACACTCGGCCCGTGTTTGTTATCTTAAATTTTTGTATCTTATTTTTTAATTACAAGTTAGCTACCTAGTAAAAGGTAAATGCACATAGTTAGGATTGAGTCATTTCTAATCTCTCATCCCTGAATGAAAGTCTCAAGCGGCTTTAAAGCTTCTAAGAAAATGTCATCTCACTGCTATTTCATTACAGAATTCAAAGAGCTAGTAATAAGACATGTTTTATCTTTGAAGAGAGTATTTTTCAAAGCATAAGCTTGGTCGGAAACTTTAAGTGCACTGCATTACCTATATTTGTTTTGCCAAGATAATATCTATACTGAGTTGGTTTAAAACAAAGTCGTTTTTCGTGTGTATATTATGAGACTGCGTACAGTTCCTTTAATTTATAGGTACAATGGATTTTGAAGCAGTTTTCATAACAATTTAAAAAAAAGTATACCAGAAGATTTATTTGTTTAAAACATTAATAAGCCAGTCATTCAAAATGTTCAAGGTCGCGAAAAAATATAATGTACAGCATTTTGGGATCTTGTTAGGATAAAAGCTAATACTCTATATCTAAGTTTGCAAGTATGATGCCGATTGCAGACAACAAGCGACGAGTTAGTTTAGCTTAGCTCTAAAGTAATTTTTCATTCTTATTTGCAGACCGAAACTGTGAACACAAGTATGAGAAATTATCTGAGTTTTGCAAGCTAACCTAAACCTACTCGGCTTACTTTTTAGTCTGCAACGGGCTTTAAACACCTGAGCTAAATGCGTGTTACTCGAAACACCTTGAAATATTCGGATTTCTTCTGGGTTTGGACTAGTGATGTGGATTGGATCGGACCGTATCGTTAAAAATGTAAATCCGCGGATTCGACTCCAAATGCGGATATTTTGTGTCAAAAGCTGCCTTCTACGGAATAGTAACCCAATACATTTTTTCAACTGTAAAACTGCAATAATGAGCAGCCTATTACAACTAATTATGCACAAATCTAGACTTAACTCATTCAGACATACCCATTTACTTCTTTCAAAGATTACCTGCATAATGCATAACAAGCTCATTTCCTGCAAGAGATAAGTGTTATTAAGCCGTAACTTAATCACTTTGTTGAATATTAAGTAAACCATTTCCCTAAGTTGATTATCACATCCTGCCAAAGTCTACATGCTGATATGCTTTACTCATTACGAAGGTTTCTACGGGTATTTTCAAAAGCGGTCGGTGTAATTCGTGTCTAGAGATATTATTTTACCTATTTTTGTGCGAAACTTCAGTAGCACCACTGAATTTGAGTTTATGCACCCTGTTAAGTAATCTATTACTAACGCAGGCATTTTTTTTAAACCAGAAATTACACTAAGTAACTACCAGCGGGGCGAGTACGGCTTGTGTCACGAATTTTATCACGGTTTTTGTCCCAAACTTTGAAAAAAGGTGTGACTTAAGCCTATCACAGTAGTACTTTAGCGTTAGTTAGTTAAATGTCGATCAGATATTTCTTAGCTAGCTTTTGATCATCCGACCAAAATATAACCTTCATATTTCAAGATTTTTCTAGAACATCTTTCTTCTTCTTGTGTTTTGCCCAGTCCCAAGTTTCTCACACTTTCCTATCAACACATTTTCAATGAGGCAACAATATCCTACCAACATACCTCCTAAGAAGGACACATCATAACTGTCATAAGAACGAAACGACAACTTGACGGTCAGTACACCAAGGATTGCACAGAACACAGACGGCTACAATAAATCAGCAAGTTTACTGAAGTGCAGTACAACAGTGAAATATATTGATTTATGACCATTGCGAGTTGTCATTACGACTTGGAACTGAGAAGATTAATAACCCGATCGTGAGCTCATTGGAGACAGACGAATTGACATATACATCAAAATGATTTCTAAAAAGATTGTACGAAAACACTTGCGTTACTTAAATTTTAATAGTACTAAAAACACATTTTAAATTCTGAAATAGCGAACTCCACACGTTCATACAAATAGATTATCAAACATACTCAAAACCTCAGATAAGCTAAAATAGTTTTACGTTGGTACAGCAATTTGATTGCATTATTATTTTGAGTTTTTCATTCGTTTCTTTATCTTTTTTATAATCATATTAATAATTATGCACATTTATATAAAAACAGAGTGATAAGAATCACAGGGCATTAAAAAATTCGTACGCATCGCTGTCATAGGAAAAACTACTTATTTTGTTTGTTAGCTTATATACCTTAAAATTAAATTTACATAATTTTGCCACCAAAAAATACAACTTAGTATTTTCTTTTATTATGGAGCCTATATCTTAAATTCTCATTCGTTTGTCTCTACGGGTCACAGCAATGAGGAATGAAACCCCACTGTAATAATAGTATCAATTAGTATGAAGGGTTTTGTGACTGGATTGTTACTAGCAGCCTTATACATTGTATTGTAACAAATTGTGCAATCACTGTAATATTGTAGCACGACACATAACGATAATTACGTTATTATTGTGTACTAATGCATGGTATGACGTTTGTAGACGTGACATAGCGTGCTAATTCCATCGATCGAAAATTAAGTGTTATGCAACACTTTCCTATCGTACCGTGACAGTAGGTAAAATAGTGACAAGACGACCCGTGTCAGTAAGTTTTACAAACCTAAAAACGGCCTTGGCGAGCTGTCTATCATTGGTTTGGGAACAATGTAATTGATATTGCATGAATACGGGACACCTCAATTTAGTTTGTAGTTAGATATCATTAGTAGGTAGGTAGGTGAGCAGGGATGGTTCAGTGGAAACATGTCCAAGACTCAGAATTCGTAGATGTGACATCGACTAACTCACACTGGCCCACGTGGAGGATTACGGCCCTCTCCCTCTCATAGAAAGGAGGCCTATGTTCCAGCAGTTGGAAATTGTATGAGCTGATTATGAATCTGTTTTGTTTTAGGTGTGTAACGGATGAATCACAAGGGGCAAATAAAAAAAAACAAGAATTATTGTTAGTTATTACTTAAATAATTTAGATGTTTTTTTTTTTTTTTTAACGATCGCAGTGATACAAGTTCTGCGTATTCAGCAATTATTACGATATTATTATTATCCTTTCGTGACTCCGGTGATAATAATATTCATCAAAAGCGATCCGTAAGTTTTATAATATTGTTAATGGCTTATAATTATGGTGAAACAACAATATTATTCCCGTTTTGTTTTCCAAACTATAAGGGCTAATGTGGTTTTATCGTTATTAAAAATGTTTTATAATGTTCACAATTTTAGTCCATTTGGTCAAATTACACGTCATATATTTAATGAGTTGTTTACTTTAAAACTGTTTTTTTAAGAGTACAATACACCATCTGCAGTATTAAGTAAAATACTTTGGATAAATTATAAAAGTAAAGTGATCCTTTTTTATTAGTTCTTATACTGCTTTTTGATGTACATTATATTATGTCGTAGCCCGAAAGTAGAAATAGCCAATGATCTGCCTAGCCGTTTTACGAAACGCCATATGTTTGTAAATGAAACACAATAAAAAATTGAGTTGCAGTGAGATATCCATATCACAACGAAGTGTGTAAAGCTCTCTGAAAATCACTTATAATATATCGTTTTCTGCTTGATACACGTGCCAAAATCCTCAAAATGACATTACTGTTATACATTATCGCGATTGAGCTTATTAGCTACCTGAGTGCAGTGATGGATTTGCTATTATGCCGGGATGACACAAAATTAATGACATTATTTACCAATCAACAATGTTTGGCTGCTGCAAACTACCCTGTAACGGTAGTAATTGGTTCAAAATTAAATTCTTTATGACTATCAGGCTGTTTTATTATGACTGAATGAAGGAGCCTCTGCTGCAAAATGACTTTAGTTTTCAAAGGAAGAATCTCACTTAGCTAGTAACTATCTCTGGATATGTTCAGCAAAGTGCCATCAGGGGATTTTGGAGTAGGTAAGATGCAGAAACTACTCCTTCATTCGTCTGGTGATTTTAAGCGCTATGCTTAGCATAAAGTGCTAGGTTCGAACCCCAGGTCGGGTAAAGTGTTATTGTGGTTTTCTATCTGGAATTTATCTTAGTTTTGTCTTTAAATCCTACCAAAACCAGAGTAAGTCATACAAAAATACTAAGCATTTTTTTTAAACCATCAGTTTTCATAAAACTAGCTTCGCCCGCGTGGAGTTCAGAAATTATCCCACAGAAACGTACTACCAAGATAAAAATCCTATTTAACAACATAGGATACCTACTAAAATATAATATAGGATACTATAATATAAACATATAACTGTATGTGCCGGATGTTATCAAATTCCGTTCAACCGTTATGGCCTAAAAGTTAGACAGAAACACAGATGTTTCTTTGGCTTCATAATATTATAAGTATGAATAAGAATTGGTTAACAATCCTTTAACCTAAACTTTTCCTTGTTACAGCATCATCACAAGGGCCTCCGGGCTTCACCCTGCCGGCGATCATGCACGTCGAAAGAAACTGGGACGTCATGTCGACCGAGCCACTCGGGTCGTTCGTGACGAAGGTCTACCGTGAGAACACTGGCAACAGCAGGGTTACCTTCGGGCTGGAGACCTTTGGACCGCCAGCTCCGTTTAGGATAGATCCTCATACAGGGGTCGTGACTGTCAATGATACTCTTATAGATAAGGTAAGTTTGTACTGATAATTATCATAATTTTCAAACTGATCAAAGTTTAGAAAAGAAAACTGGCTTATGCACGAGGTTATACCTCTGGGATTCACGGAACATTTGATACAACAGATTATATGCAACATTTTTAATCTTGGTGATCTTTGCCAGGTTGTTTTATGAAATCGTAGGGTAACAGACAGTATGTATGCTGTCTTACCCTAAGTTCTCCCACTTCAGTATATAGTTTATTTGTAGGGTACCGGTACGGTCGCCTATAGGTAACTTTTAGTAGAGCACGCTGAGTTCGTCTTACTTTTATTATTAAGGTCTTACCTGTACCGCCCCACGCTAATATGCAGTAATTAAGGATGGATTGACAGAGTGAGAAGTAAATCATTTTTAGGACAGAGTCAGCAAAGCCAGTCAGCCAGTCTTGCAAAGTTGCCTAAAGATACGCAGCATTGTTTCAGATGTGCGGACCAGGTCAATTTGTTATCTAAAATAACTCCTAATTATTTAATAGAGTCAGTTTGATCAATTTAAAAATACGAACACTGGACTCACACAAGAGTGCAGCCGTAAACGAGATACTCTGTTAGGGTAACAACGTTCGGAAATAACAAAGTTGATTGCCTTGTTTTTTCTACAATCAGTATCAACAAATCTTGTTGGATCCAGTTTCCAACAGCCTTTACTCAGCCCTAAACCACACACTGCGCTTTATTACATAATTTTCCACGAAAAACTGTCATGGTGTCATCAGCATAATCCATTTTTGTAAAAGATAAATAGAGTAGGACCTAGCACGCTTCCCTTGGGCACACCAAAATACACGGTGGTTAGGTCACTACAATATTCTCTAAGCACAGCCTATTGTGTCTTTTCACAGAGATATGACGTAAACCAGTCCAAAGTAACCCCATGAATTCCCAGAAGTGACATTTTCTAAAACAGATGTTTTATGAATATTGTATCAAAGGCTCTTGCAAGGTTTCCATACATAGTTTAGGTATGTAGGCAGTGTATTATTTGATTAAACTCTACAGTATTCCGATTCACAACACAATGTTAAACTCTACAATAGTCCAATTCACAACACAACTTTAAACTCTACAATACCTATTCCAATTCACTGCACAACATTAAACTCTACAATAGTCCAATTCATAACACAATACTGTATTTTATTAATTTATAATTGTGCATTATTTTCCTCGTACCAGTTAAAAGATCACCCAAAGTGATAAAACTTTTTAACAAAAAATTAAACCGCCGAAAAAACTGAAAAGCAAAAAATAATAAACCTTAAAATTATGAGTCGGCGCTTTATTCATTGATTTTTCAGCGCCGACTCAAAATTTTAAGGTTTATTATTTTTTGCTTTTCAGTTTTTTCGGCGGTTTAATTTTTGTTAAAAAGTTTTTATTTTACGATTTTTGTAGCTTTTATTTACTAATAATACTTGGCAAAGTATAGTATCCAATGAAAAAAGAATGATCAAAATCGGACTACTCTGTATAAAGTTATGCGTGGTTATATATTACAATCAGTGAGTGAACAATCAATCATCCCCTGTTTTCCGACCCTTAGGGTTCGATTTTGTTTTTCAAATTTATATGGGACCACTCTTGGAGTAAACCCTTTCCAATAAAAAAAGAATTATCACAATCGGACTACTATGTAAAAAGTTATGCGTGGTCATACATAAAAAAAAAACAAAAAAAAATATACGCGTCGAATTGATAACCTCCTCCGTTTTTTTTCGTCGGTTAAAAACAAAAGACGGTTGGTACGTCGAAAAGACGTGCAGTAGTGAGGTGTTGTTTTCAAAGATCGATATTGAGAAGTATTGACCGGTTTGCGATATCATCTTAATTACATTTAGATTATAAATCTATGTAACTTAAAACAAAATGACTATATTGGATAGTGAATGAAGTGTTAAAAGCAATCGTTGTTCATAGGAATTGAGAGGTATGTAGGTACTGTCACAACATTTTCTAGTTCTTTTTATCTGATTGTATGAATATAAAATACAAAACGGTGAAGGAAAACATCGTGAGCAAACGGGTATGTAAAAGAACCAAACCTTCGAAGACATGTGGCATCTACCAACCCGTACTGGGCTTGCGTGGGATTATGACCCACTCCGTCTCACCGAGAACAAGCCTATATCCCAGCAGTGGGAACATTATAGGCTGATTATGAATGAATAAAATGAACTTTATTATACTCAGTGATTTTCGATTTATGAGCTCTTCCATAATGCGTACTAACAAAGTAGCATTTAGCAAAATCAAAAACTTTTTTCTCACAACAGATTAATCAGTTAACCAATTCTCATAATAACGAATTGAAAACTCTTTATACCGATAGCTACTTTTATAGTTGGAATACTTATCTAAAAACTATTAACTTGCAAATAACTGGAACAAAACGAATTTACCAAATAACTTAAAAACTTGTTTATTTTGTTTGATAAGTTTATCGCTTTTAAATTAGTTTTTATTTTAGGTATGTTTTCATCATCACCTTTAGCAGCCTTATTCTATCCACTGCTAATTAAAAGTCTGTTCCCTTTTTTGACATACTGTGCGAGCCTCGAGCAAGTCTTACCCGTAACCCCTCGATCCCTAATTCATCATCATCATTTCAACCGAAAGACGTCCACTGCTGGACAAATGTCTCCCCCAAGCACCGCCACTTCCACTGCATTACATTTTATAAAATCAAATTTAACACTAAACTTCATTTCTCTCATGCTAGTGACATTTTACCCAATAACTTTAATACCATTAATCTAGCTGTTGGAAGCTGGCACAAGAAAATATTACAGTTACGCCACCTGGTACCAAATGCACTGTTGAGTTTGTAGGTACTTTCTGCTCCAAACTGTCTGATGAAAGTAAACAAACCCTGTTTAGGTTAATTCCTTAGCCATAACTCACATATATCTCATAACGTTTGCATCATTGATGCAGAAGTTAAAAAATGAACCTCAGTTGACAATTAAAATAAAACAAAATTAAGGTGATTTAAAATATGAATTTTGGGCTTAAGTATTCAAATAATTAAATCAAAGGAATCAATCAGTATATGGTACTACTACAAATTGACATCCACAGATATTTTTTTCTAGGTAGAGTCTGATTTTCCCGTTCTTGTTTCCCTCCACCCTGGTTTCGTCTAATGAAAACGGGACTATAACGTATTAATATAAGTTATAGTCCCGTTTAAATTACTACTAACCTTGTTTGCCCTCTGATCCATTTGTTTGCGTTTTCTTCAAATACTTTTGGAACGGACTATAGGTACTTATAAGAGTTAGGTAGGTATCGATATTTTCTGCGTCTTTCCAAAGTTTCAAGCTAATGCTGCAGTAAAAGCCATTCGAGTCATAGCCACGACGCACTTTGTTAGAACCAAGAATATTATAGTGTGCCCGCTAGAATATTTATCTAAAATTATAAAAGTTCTTCGAAAGGGCGCTAATGATAGGAATACAGATCCATTTAGTTTACAATAAAACTATTATAGCAAGTTTAAAAACGTAATGATTAAACAGTCTTTTAATAATTTCATCGTTTGCCAAGACATTAATAAGGCATTAAGGTTTTCAGATAAAAGTACATTGGAATAGAAAATCAAATATTCTTAAACTATTTATTCTACTAAAAGTTCATTTGACGCACGATTTATTATTTATTGTCACGACCATGACACGCGACAAATCACTCGTATTTCAATCAAATGGTTGAAATCAATTGAAAAAATTGTCTTAAAAGATGTGTCTAGTGAATAAATATGATTTGAAAATGTGGAGCGGCTTGAGAGCAAAATGATTAAGATTGACACATAAACATTATTTATAAATGTGAAGCGGCTTAAAGGCAAAATGATTAAGATTGACAAATAACTTGAGATTAAAAAGCAAAATAAATAATCTATTGGTTCTATTTTGATATCTCATCATCATCATCGTTATTTTAGCTGAAAGACGTCCACTGCTGGACATAGTAGCCTTGGCCGCTACCGTAGCCAAGGGTAGGTGGGCCACCGAGCAATTGCGGCCATTTCGTTTTACTGCTTGTTATTAGATAAAATGGAATGGAACAATTCTTTACGTCTAGCACCGTATGGGACAGATATAGGTAATCCCATCAAAAACATAAATGTGAAATGAGAGCCAAGTTCAATATTATGATATATGCCTTGGTTGTTAAGTTCAACGACAAAAGAAGTGAGTTCTAAATGGGTGCCAAGTTCAATGGTCAGTCCTGAAATTTATTTATAACTACATAAAATATCATTTCTTCTTTTAACTTAGGATAATATATTGTAGCATTAAGTCTGACTCGGCTAGTTACGAGCAAGCCAAATTTTCGGAATAATAAAATAAGAACCGACAAGTAACAGGTTTGAACTTGCGAAGGCTATAATATAATTCGTATATGAAAACTAGCCAAGTCAGACCTTATGCTACAATATATTGTCCAAAATTATTAGAAGAAATGATATTTTATGTAGTTGTAAATAAATTTCAGGACTGACCATTGAACTTGGCACCCATTTAGATCTCACTTCTTTTGTCGTTGAACTTAACAACCAAGGCATATATCATAATACTGAACTTGGCTCTCATTTCACATTTATGTTTTTGGTGGGATATCAATACTTTTAGTACATAAATTATTAGTAGGTACTTATTTATAACAAAATTAATACCAAATGGTTTTTGTTATAAATGTTCCTAATAGAATCAATTAAGTGAAAAATTATAATAAAAAGGTAAAAATTTACCATTTTCTGATTTATTCCTTTGTATTCACCTAATTACCTATCTGCATGCCAAATTTGAACTTTCTAGGTCATCTGGAACTGGGTTAGAGTTTTGATCTATAGGTCAGTCAGTGATAAAAATGGCGATTTTTGGACGTTAATATCTAAATAACCGTTTGAGATGTGTTTATGAAATTTAGAGCACTTATGTATCTCGCAAGCTTCAATATATGAGCCAAATTTGACACGTTTATATGAATCAGCTCTTGAGTTATGAGGGGGTCAAAAGTGGCTACAAATGGTTCGTGTAATACACACGGTGCTGCACACCAGTTCTGTTACTTGAACTTGGCTTGACACGCCACCGCGTGTCTAGATATCACATCAGCAGTCTATAACGTTCCCACTGCTGGGACACAGGCCTCCTCTCAGTGAGAGGGAGTGGGCCATAATCAACCACGCGGGCCCAGTGCGTGTTGGCAGATGTCACATGTCTTCGAATTTTTGGTTCTAAGATATGCCTTTTTCCTCACGATATTTTCCTTCACCGTTTTGAGAGCAGTGGTGATGAAATAATTTACACAAAGTAAAGCCCCTGCTTGGGTTTGAACTCACGACCGTAAGTTGTGGTCGTTACCACTGGGCCACCACTGCCTCTAGGTAATATCGATAATTACAAATGTTAAGTTCGTCGATATTGTGCAAACGTAAAAAAATGAAATCATTAATTAAAATTGGTTGCCTTGCAACTTTATCACGGAATATTTTACCCAATCTCAGTCAAGACTGGCCATCGACGCGGAAGATATTATAGTGCACAAGTGTGTGCGTAAACACAATGCACTCACTCATCCCTCACTCACATAGTCCAAATAGACAGCTATCCGACACGACCGGAGAAAGATCAGGCACAAAATCTACGGCTTAACGTGCTTTTCGAGGCACTGGAGTATTTATTTATTTATTTAATACTTCAAGCACATAAATGTACAGAGGCGGACTTACGGAGTCCTACCAGGGTCGCGAGATTTGTCCGAAAGAGACACCGTGGCCCTGGCACATGGGTAACTGAAGGAACACGGGTGGGTTTTAATCAGTAAAAGTCTGACACGCCCTCCCGCTCCGCCCAAGAGCGAGAGACGACATTTGATGATTTCCCACCCACAAAAAAAAAGTTTTCAAAGTCCAGGCTGTTAATGACACATTAAGTAAGTCCCAATAACATGTTGCCTGACTTAGAAATCGAACCCGACACTCAGTATTCATGCTTGCAGCCACGAGACCAACGTGGCAGTTTAAAAATTATAATCATTATAGCGTTTGCATAGTCATCATAGTTAATAAAACATACACGGTAAACCAACACTTCGTTTTAAACAAACAAAAAAGCTTAACACAGATAAAAACTCCGCATGCAAAACGAAATACCACTCAATTTGGGTTCCGATTTTTAACGGGTCGTTATTTAAATCACTTAAGTGGCAGTTTAAGAGTACCTCAGTATTGGAGGTCAGGTCAATCAATATCGATGCTGTGGGAATCATGGCGGTCGGTTTTATTTGACTAACATCTGTTATAGGAGAAGATAAATATTTTATGTTCATGTATACTTCGATTTGACACTTAAATACTTTATGTCTTGCTAAAATCGCAAACGGAACAGCTAAGCTTCAGTTTCTGGGATTTCAGTCCTCCGCAATGTACTGTTGACAAATTTCAAAAGAAATTTCTCTATAACAGCCTGAACTCTGGACTTTTGTCTAGTTTATCACAGTAATTTATATGGAACTTACATGTCTGCATGCATCTACAACGCTTCTTGTGGACTACGCATAAGATAGACGTCTTGTAAAATTTTGGCACCACGTAACTAACATAAATGCAACGTCCCGACATCAATCATCGGGCTGTTCCGATCCAACTCGTCCCTTGCCCATCTCTTCCAGACGGATTAGGACGAGGTCCCTACCTCACAGGCAGCCCTAAGCGTGTAGTCGTTTAGTTTTTAAGACCTGGGTGCTTACTCTCGAATATAATTCCAATAGATCGACATTGGAATTGTCAGTCAAACGTCAGTGATGGGCTGGACTCACTGAGTCTAGCCAATCCCTGACGTTTAACTCAACCAACTGACGTTTGACCAATGTCGATCTATTGGAATTATATTCGAGAGTAAGCACCTAGGTAGTCAGGTTAAAAAAGCCACGGCCTTGTCCGGTTAAGACAAACTTCTTGGTAGACCTGCGGGATGCCATTCCCACAAATAAAAAAATAAACAATTGTCAGACGGTTTCCCTCCTGACACGGCACTTGTCTGATCGGAGGATCCTGCTTTTTTATAAAAATACAGGCGTGATATGATGTTACGTAATGTTTAATATATTTTGTAGGAGGTAGTAAATATTCAATACTGTGTCTGCCATTCAAGGCGTTGATGGAATATGATTTCTATGAATAGATTTATTTTCGCGATATAAAAAGTTAATTGGCAGTAGTAGATTGAATTTAGTTGTAGCAACTTGCAGACATGCAGCTTTAATCAATCTAGATAGACAGTGAAATAGCAACAAAAAGAATTATCACGAAATAAATACGCCTAAAATCCCCGGAGGGTTAGAAGGATGTTAGGTATTTATTCACCCACAGTTTGCCAATTTTGTTTAAAATCCACTTAATCGGAGCGAGCCTATTGCCATCAACCTGGCACTAAAAATGTCCTCATTGAAAACCCAATAATACTTTGCCTGTTCTGTTTTCATACCCCGTTTCCATAAAAAGTACTTGACACAAAACTATCTGATTTTATTTTATTGACAAAAAAGTAAATGATGCATAAGTATTTTACTTCTGGCATGCACTATGTTGAAATTTAATACGAGCACGAATTCTAATAAACCAATTGAAGAGTTAATATCTCGATAATAAACTTTAATACATTTCAATTTGTGTCGACTATAAATCAAGTATATATAACTTTCTCCTATAATTAAAATGGCAAACTAAATCAATCATGTAATTCAATGAATCAGTCAACCAATAATTAGCGATTGTTAAGTATCAGTTTAATCCATTAATTGATTGATTTAATCATTTCAGTTAATAGATTGTGTGAGCTCTTCACATAGTTTTTTGTTATTAATGAGTTTACTAGAGAATGGGCAGCAGCGTTCTCTATGCATTTTACCACCATACTGCGATCGCCAACCCGCCTGCCAAGCGTGGCGATTATGGTAAAACCCCCCGAATTGGGGGAGGCCTAAGTCCAGCAGTGGACGTCTTATGGCTGAAATGATGATGATGAATGAGATCTTTAAAATTCATTGACATTTCATAAAATGAAATAGCTTTGAAGTCTCGTATTTATAACTTTGTATTATTCCTTAAATTTGACACAAATCTTGCTTCTAATTTCACTAAGACTCTAGTGAAATTAAACACAAGACTAAATAGCTAGATCTAGTGTAAATTACGCGACCTACAAGATCTCTTTTTCTCCAATAGCTCCATTGATGTTATTCTAGGCATTTGTAGCAATCTATTCACCTAAAATTCAAAGCTTTTTACAGTTAGAAATATCAACAATTTCTGTTTGAAATTTTGATGAATGATAATTGCTTTTTCATTGAAACATAACGTGTAAATGATCTTTAGAATCTTGTTATCTTATAGGAGCATACATAAAATTGTAAAACAAAAAGTAGCAACTTATACGTTCTACTATACAAACAACTTTACACGTACCAGCATACGAGAGAAAACTTCACATTCTGGAATTTTCCACAAGTTGATGCAAATAAAATAAGAGCAGAAATAGTTTTGCGCTCAACAATTTCCAAGTTATGCACAAAATCTTTGCTTTAGCATAACTTAATAAATGCATGAATTAACTTGAACGTAGTGTATGAAGATTTATCTAATATTCCGTGAAACTTATCATTAAATCTACATCTTCATGTTGCTACCATTTTTGCTAGAAAAGTTAATTTACTTGTACGTACTACGTTTAATTTTGTCACATCATTTTTTAGACCAACACTTATATGATAAGCACTTCTCGGAATTCTGACGTAACATTTTTATAAAGAGGGATCGCAAAACCTATTTATTAGTGCCTACATAATTATCTCTAACCAAAATTTTGTAACTTTCCAGGAAAACCAATCTTACTCGCTATGGGTAACAGCATACGACGGTTCCATACCACAGAAGACCGAAGTCTACGCCACAGTCTCCGACAAATCTGGCAAGAGACCAAAGTTACGACAACCGGCATCTCTGAACTTTCCCGCCTACCCCAACATACCTTTACAACCAAAGTTCACTAGGACCACACAAAGCACTACCAAAGTAACCAATATATACGTAACAGTACCTGAAGAAACCACAACACTCACTACTTTAAGTCCTCCGAACCCTCCCGATGATACGCCACCTGGTGGAGAGAGCATAGTTCGAAATGATGATGGAACAACCAGCACTGAAGCACCTAATAAGAATCCCACAAGCACTGAAATGCCTCTGACAGTGGTGCCTCTTGTAGCTATTGGTGCCTTAGTCGTTATAGTCGCAGTGGTCATCCTCTTCGTGTGCAGGAAAAATAACGCTCAGAAGAAAGATAGCAAGAAAGATGACATGGTGAGTAATGAACAATTGTTTTATATATTCGAATGGAATTTAGTAACCTTTTAAGGCGATGTCAATTTGAGACAGATAGTTTTTAATTAGGTTTTGTAAAGCAAGTGCAATTTTAACCCACTAACTGACACCTACGGAACTAATTATGATAAATGAAAATGCTTTTAGTGCGCTGCCATTTATTTGAAATTAATTTAATGAATAACGATACCAAAAGATTTTAATTACGAGGATAATTCAATAGACCACTACGTTAAAATTTTCGCGATTGTTATTTGGAAATATGAGCCTGTATTAATTTGGAGCATATATTTTCCATAAATTTGATACGTCACTTTGATGCTATTATATTCTCGTGTAACGGTAACTTAATTATTGAAAGGTTAAAATAACCACGGGAGGTTATTTAAAATTGGCTATCGATAATTTTGTGTGTATTGAAAAATCGTTGGAAATACGATCCTCTAAAGACTATACTATTTGATACAATAATATTGCTTTTATTACCAGAACTAAACGTGTTAAATAAATGGGCGCTATAATAGTATAAACCATTGCAGTAAATATTTTACTCAAACATTCTGATTCCAATTTAACTTCTAAACAAAAAAATATGCATTTATTAAAATAATAATATAATTGTTCAAAAGGACGAACAGAAATACATAAGTTCAAGAGTGTCAACTTCAACTCGCAAACCTAATTCCAGCAGTAAACAAACAAATACCAATAATACGATTAAATGGATTCGTATTATTGGTATTTACTTTGCTTTACTCTATTCATAAAACTTATTGAAAAGATGCCCATTGTTCACAGAGTAAGGACTCAAGTGGGATAGTCCTTCAAGATGCTTCTCTCAATATGTGGGACCATCCCCGGGCGTACTCCAATCGATATGAATCCTGGGATAACGGACATTTGCAGGTCAGTTTAAGATTTTACCTTCCTTATTGTATTATCTCTTCTGGCTCGAAACAAATTATAGCCATTGTATGTACGTAAGGATTTACGCTCATTGCGATCTGAACTTCAATTTCAATCTATCAATCGATTTCTTCATCACCATTTTCATTTTTCTTAATTATTTTATCATTTTGATAATATTCCTAACTGTTCGTTTATTTATCTGGTAAGGAGAAGCTTTTAACGAGTTGTGATACAATTTTTTTGTTTTTTATTACTTTCTTAAAGTAAGTGTTAATGAGAAGTCTTGTGGGCTAAATATCTCGTCAATGTCCTCAGTATTGATTGACTAGATATTGCATTAATTCCATTATATAAATATCCGTTACTTTTATATCAAGAACAATAACTACATGTACAATACCTTTTTATGCGATCATATTCTAAAACAATATTTCAAATTTATGAATATATTTAGATTTCTTGGATTGCTTACGTTTTCATACAGATGTTTCAATCCATGTGTGGCATACAGAGGTAAACTGAACTTTAATAAAGAAATGTGAATATTTTTTCATAAGCTCCGTGTGCTAGCTGATATGGAATCTATTGGTTCCAAAAACTTGTTCATTATTGTTTATTGCAGTCAAAACCAAAATTTGTGAAAACAAAATAAGTTTTGGTTCTAAGCTATATCTTTGTATTTTATCATGCTGCTTTTAAATCTATCCTGTTTCGCAGAATGCCTAAATACTAGTCAATGAAAACTGGCCAAAAATTGAGGAGGCCTAAACCCAAAGACCCAAAAACCCAGCTAATTGAAAAGTGTACTTACATTGTTTTAGAGTTTTACTTTTTTTGTGTATTTTTTAGTAATCCACAATTAAATAGAGGCTATTTAATATTACTTACAATGTGGGATAATAAAAAAATGATGAAATTTTCATATCCACGTATCAATTTTACAGTTATCAGAAGAAACATCAATATCAAAGGACGACCAGCCACCTGACAAATGGGAGTTCCCTCGACATAAGCTGAGGATCTTCAACATTGTAGGAGAAGGAGCTTTCGGGCAAGTGTGGCGAGCTCAGGCTTTGGATATTGCAGGTGAGTGCAGTAAGTTACGAAGATGATGACGGAGACACACCAAACGAGGGACACTTATCGACGCATTTTGTAATCCTTGGGTATAAAAATACTGCCATTACAATAAACCTTAAAGCGACCTCAATAAACAGAGAGACGACTTAAAATTTAGTGGAATTTGGGTACTTTTCTGTCAAAACGGCATCACATAACGCATACGACGAAACGCAACGGTCTAAATCTAAAAGTATCACGTACAATCAAAGTGTTTTATTTTAGGAATAAAAAGTAAACCTACGCAAAGGCTATCCATCGACTTTTATGTGCCCAATGACAGTAGATGCTTGCGTGTGTCTGAAACTAATAGAATATAAACAAACAACAACAACAATATTATATTTTTAGGAATCAGGAGCGCAAATATTAAAAAAAAACAATGTGATGCACAACAAAAATATATAACTGTTTGTTTTAATTAAGGAACAAAATAACAATCACTGAAATGCACATAAACACAAATATAGATCTCACGGCCCTTGAACGATGTTTCCACCACGAACGACGCCTGCCAAAAGAGACCGTTAGCGGCGTGCACGCCGCTTTTATAGACTCTCAGCTGTCACTCCTTTCTTCGTTCCTAACACGGCCTCTCCTGATGCCAAGTCGTCCTCGACTTGATCTTCTTGGGATGCACCTGTAGTGCGGTGATTCTGGTGCGCCTGCACTGCTCCTATTTCGGCATCCAAGCTCGGCATGGATAGTCCTGACGACTTGGGTGCTGGTTCTGGGTCACTCTCAACCTCATCGGTTTCATCATCTGAAAGAGTTTACGATGGTTATTCATATAGGCAACACAAATATTCTGATCACTTAAAAATGCCAAGATAAGAACATGACGACCAATGATATAAGATGGTCAGCGTCCCAACCACCCTATATCATTGCCTTATACTTTACCATAGCGATTAACGCTATGTGGGTGACAAACACCGATGTTGGGCGACTAACGCCATTGGGACAAACCCGCATGTTGGGCGACTAACGCCATTGGGACAAACCCGCATGTTGGGCGACTAACGCCATTGGGACAAACCCGCATGTTGGGCGACTAACGCCATTGGGACAAACCCGCATGTTGGGCGACTAACGCCATTGGGACAAACCCGCATGTTGGGCGACTAACGCCATTGGGACAAACCCGCATGTTGGGCGACTAACGCCATTGGGACAAACCCGCATGTTGGGCGACTAACGCCATTGATGAGGAACACATCCCATTGTTGGGCGACTAACGCCTTCAATGAGGAACATATCCCGTTTTTGGGCGGCACACGCCTTTGGGAACACACCCCATCTATTTCTGAAACCAAAAATAGAGTTAATGAATCGCACTCACTTTCAAAGAAAATGGTGCAACTTTCCGGGCACCATTCTCCCTTCCATGGCACCATGTATAGGGAGGCTGCTTGAGTAGTTTTTCCACAGCTTCCACTGAGCAGTTTAAGTTCATATCGACCGTTAGGTAGAACTTTGGTCACTCTATACGGTCCTCGTATCCCAGGGTCCAATTTACCCGTTGATTGCGAGTACTTTATAACAAAAGCAAGGTCGTCCACCTTGTAGTCACGTGGTGTGCATCTGGACCGATTGGCTGAGGCGTCCTGCTGATCTTGATTTTTCTTCAGGAGTTCGCTAGCGCGACTTCGAGAGATCTCCCGCAGAGCTTCTCTGTTGGTATCTGAAGTGCTTGCGGCTAGATCGATCACGCACCAGCGAACGTATAACTGGAGTAGAGGCGTCGGTGCCAATCATTAAATTTATGGCTGAGGTTTGAGTGGTTTTCTGCTTACTGATATTCAATACTAGTTGTAGTTTCCAAAGTGTAGTTGACCAGGATGCGTTTTTGTGTCCTACTTCGATACGAAGCATGTTGAGCACAGTTCTTATATAACGCTCCACCTGACCATTCGAGCCGTGCATTTCAGGGGTAATTTAATGTAGGTCGGAGCCAAGTTCAGATATCCATTGGACAAAGTCTATAGACTCAAACATCCTACCCCTATCAGTAACCAACAATCTGGGAACACCAAACAGAGAGACGGCCTGGGACATAACGCGTTTTAACTCACTGGTATCTTGACGATAGATAGGATACAAGAGACAAAACTTTGTAAAAGCGTCAACTAGTATCAGGACAAATTTGTAACCCTCAGACTCAGGCAATGGTCCCAGAGCATCGACATGAACGGTATCAAAGGGTGTGTTAGGTTTTGGCCAGGATGAAATATTCTGCAGCGGGGCCCGGGGCACTCGCTTTTTAGAAATACATATTAGACAATGGGAAACATATTTAGATACAAACTGGCGGAGACCAGGGAACCAAAAATGTTTAAGGATAAGGTGCAGAGTTTTATCAGCACTAATATGCTCATGCTCATCGTGAAAGATTCGTAAGAGACTGAGTCGATGTCCCTTGGGTATAAAACAAAGAAGACGCGCTTCCTCACCGACCGGCGTGTATTTATAATACAGGAGGTCTTTCTTGAAGACATAGCGACTAGAATCGAGCTGTCCCTCTGAAAGTTTTTGTATTAGATCTCTCGTTTCATGATCTGCATTTTGTGCTATTTGTGCCCAGTTACGAGGTTTCGTTATTTGATTAATGGAGACGACTGGGTTTCGACTGAGATAGTCGGCATGCGGCAGCATACTTCCTTTTCTGTACTCGATAGAAAAGTGGAAATCCTGAAGGTAAATCCACCATCGGGCGACGCGAGGGAGCAGATCCTTTTTGCGTTCTGTGGATTTAAGAGCGTTGCAGTCTGTGACGACCTTGAATTGCAAGCCCACCAAATAATGGCGAAAATGCTGCAAAGCCTTCACGACTGCTAACGTCTCCAACTCGTAGCTATGGTATTTGCTCTCTGCTCCCTGCGTAACCTTACTGAAGTATGCTACCACATGTTTTCCACCGTCAGTATCCGTGTGTAAAAGTACCGCCCCGTAACCAGCTGAGCTTGCGTCTGTGTGAACCTCGGTGTAAAGTTCAGGGTTGAATATGGCAAGAACAGGCTCGCTAGTCAAGCAATGTATTAAATCTTGGCGAACCTGTTCCTGTTCCTGACCCCAACGAAACTCAACCCCCTTTCGAGTCAAATGAGCAATGCACGCGGTTTTAGTCGCATAATTTTTAATATACTTGCGGAAATATCCCGCAAGTCCTAATAATTGTCGAACCTGTCTGACATTTTTGGGAACTGGGGAGTTTTTTAGAGCTGCTATCTTGCGAGAGCTCGGTCGTACCTGACCGAAACATATTAGCCTACCTAAATATTCGACCTCGGTAGTCAAGAAAGAGCATTTCTTTAGATTTATCGAGAACCCCGATTTGGTGAGCGTTTGCAGGACTCTTTGGAGCAAAACAATGCCGTCTTCTACGGTATGACTTAACAAAAGGACGTCATCAATATACACTAGAACGTTTCCAGCGTCAATGAATTCGCGAAGGGTGTGGTTGATAATCCGTTGGTAAACGATCGGGGAGTTCGTCAAACCATATGGCATCTTTAGATATTCGTAGTGCCCTTCTGGTGTGACGAATCCCGTTACATGAACGGAGCTCTCTTTGATTCGTATTTGGTGGAAACCAGTAGCCATGTCTAGACTGCTGAAGAAGGTGTAGCGACCCAACCGATCAATGTGGTCATCTATCAGAGACAGTGGATATCTTTCCTTTTCAGTGATGCGGTTAAGTGCCCTGTAGTCGACGCACATTCGGTCGGTTCCGTCCTTTTTCTTCACTAGGATTATGGGGCTAGCGTATTCTGATCGTGATTCTCTGATGATGCCTTTGTCCAGTAGATCCTTGACTATTTCGCGTACTATGAGTTTTTCGTTATAAGAGAGTTTGTATGGTCGGTAAACAATGGGAGAAGTGCTAGTTAGCTTAATTTCCATTTCGCCTGTTGTGACTGTACTTGTTGCAGTTCCAAAGATAAGAAAATCCGAAAATTTATTCATCACTGACATCAGAGAATCACGCAGGGTGCCTCGTAACGGGGTGCTAACTAACGCTTGGTCAAGACGTTGAACTTCGTTAACGTAGGCCTGAGTATCGCTAGTTCGCGTGATGTACTGTCTGTTTTTAGTGCGTACATACGTGACGCCATCGCGATTGAGAACGTCTGTTCCAATAATAATGGAAGTGTTCATGCATGACTTTGGCACCACAACTAGATCGGTTTCAATAGAAATGTCACTAAGCTCGATAGTTGCTGTTATGAACGATGAAGCTACGATTTCCCGCTCGCTTATACCCTTAAGAACGCAATGTGTTGGTTTGACTTGGCAAGAAAGGTGCTTCAAGACGTCGGAAGAAATCAGTGACACGTTTTGAGCTCCACTATCTATTAGTGCGTCCATGGGGATGTCCTGAACAACTGCCGTTACGATGTCAGTTTTATTATTTTCGTGACCTGTGCACAAATTAACGTTTCGCTGATTCCTAGATTCTGACCGGTTCTTGGCGAAGCACTTTTCTTCTGTGTGCCCCTTTTTCTTACAAAATGAGCAATGCGATTCGAATTTGTTAGTAGCAGTGGTATCATTGACTGCACTCTGTATCCCGGATTTCGCGGCAGACTTATCGGTAGGTTCCCTGCGAGGCTTTTTGGTACAATTTCGACCTAAATGTCCGCGCTGATTGCATAAGTAGCACTTGGGTCCGCGGTCGGAGGATGAGTTCGAAGACGCATGTTTATTTGTCGCACTACCGCGAGAATCGGATTTAGTACGGTTCGGTTTTACGTAAATCGAAAGGAACGAGACTATGTCTTCAGTAGCCAAGTTTGCATTTGCCGCGGCTGCCCTAATTTGTGGGTTATCGATACCGCGTATAACTTTCAGACTTCGCAACTCATCGCTGAGACCCTTCACTATCCTTAAACGTAACAACGTACGCCGAGCGTATTCGGCATATGTCGTGAATTTGTCGGATGTCGTATTCATTGTTTCGAATAGAATATTAGCATAGTCTAGCTTCCGAGGGCAAAGAGGTTTGAATTCAAGCTTAAAGTTTGACCAAGTTCGGTCGTTGGTGACCCATTCGTTCAACCAAACCTTAGCGTCAC
Source organism: Aporophyla nigra (assembly GCA_947507805.1). Taxonomy (NCBI): domain Eukaryota; kingdom Metazoa; phylum Arthropoda; class Insecta; order Lepidoptera; family Noctuidae; genus Aporophyla; species Aporophyla nigra. The sequence continues at coordinate 20,880,957 of OX382296.1, forward strand.
CCCTAAGGCAGGAACCTACTCGCGACAAACATTCGTAGTCGCTCCAACCGTTCGCGGTAACTGCGCGATCCACTTCATCACACCATGCGTCAATATCGTGTATGTTTGGATCGAAATTAGACACGTAGTAGCTGTGCGACCTAGCAGGCTGCAACGATCTTATGGCTTCCGCGACCATGGTTACGGTAGACGCAGCTTCAGATTCGCGAGCAATTGGATCGTTGCTACGAATGGTCGTTGAAAGGCCCTCGGAGTTGTTTGCACGAACTCGTTGTGGAACATCGCTCAAGTCCGCGGGACTACGAGAACACGAAGTGACCCCATGAGTCGGGTCCTGAAGGTTCGCCATAGTGTGTGACTTTTGCAAGTTATCAGGTGTGGATATCGCATTCGTACCGGTATGCTCAATAGCGTTAAGTCTTATCATGATATTGCTGATGGTATCTTGTAACGAGTTACTGCTATGAGGCGTTACTGAGGGACGTCTTGCGCGCGGGGGTGTTAATGTAGATCGAGATCTAGAACGGCGGCAGTCACGAGCATCACGGCGACGATAATACGAACTATCCTTAGAGCCACTACGTTCCCGACGGCGGCTCCATCGTGATCTATGACGCGACCTATTTACGGTTTCACTGCTAGTGGACTCATCTCGCGAAACACGTTGAGACCGGCCTCGAGAACGACGACGTTCATGACTTTTAGGCATGTTTAGCACAACAGCTTGATATTAAATCACACACACGTAAAATATCAACATTGACAAGAGAAAACAAAAGTAAAAATAAAAAATAAAAATGTGGGTAGAAAGGTATTTTGTTCCTTGTATGTTTTTATAGGTCATTAAGTGAGCAATTTAAGTGTTCTTTATCCAACTTCTGATTTTAGGAATCAGGAGCGCAAATATTAAAAAAAAAACAATGTGATGCACAACAAAAATATATAACTGTTTGTTTTAATTAAGGAACAAAATAACAATCACTGAAATGCACATAAACACAAATATAGATCTCACGGCCCTTGAACGATGTTTCCACCACGAACGACGCCTGCCAAAAGAGACCGTTAGCGGCGTGCACGCCGCTTTTATAGACTCTCAGCTGTCACTCCTTTCTTCGTTCCTAACAATATATATATTAAGGTTGACTGGTAGAAAATGCTTATGGCATTAAGTCCGCCTCGGTACATTTGTGTGCGTGAAGTATTAAATAAATAAATATAAACCTTCGTAATAATATATCTTACACTAACTTTTCATGATTTCAAAGAATTTAATGCTTTGGCCTCGAATTTTTTTGCAAATCTAATTTGTTTGTGAGAAATATATTGGCTTATTTATTTTTGTATTTACTTTTCTGGCACTAAAGACGAGCTTATTTAGTTTACATAGATAAGAAGTAATAATAACTTTCTTGCCACGCGCCTCTGTGTCTTATTAGTTGATTCGCACGAATTTATTCGCCCGAATCGGGTGAATAGACGGTTTCAAATAATATATATGATGTTCATGACGCGCATGAGTCAATTTATTCGTGAGAGAATCGACTACTCCAGAAACATTTATAAGGGAATCAAGACGTTTTGAATCTTTAGCATTTTATTGCATGTATTTATGTTGACCTTTTTTCTTGAATAAAAATAATTAACTTCGGGCGTGTCCCTTAATATTATTTAAAAGTATCGATTCACCTGATTCAGATCAGATTACCTTAAATTCGTGCGAATCGACCAATAAGCCGCTGCTGTATGTTGTTTTTCTTCCACACAAATCTACAAGTTAAGTATAACATTCCCAACAAGTCTGTTGTTCTTTCTCTAAAACTTAATTGGAAACTTAAATACAACAAACTTAAAATAAATTAGCGCCCTAAGCGATAACCTTTAAATAAGTTCAATGTTTTGCTTAAAATACCTGAAGGAAAACAAAGTTTCTTTGAATTGAACGGCTTTCAAGACCTGCACAAGGTCTGTCTGTTACGTTGTTTTGGTGTAAACCTATACACACATAATATTTCGCCCGTAAATTATGCCCTTTATCTTGGTAATCAGGTGGCTTGGTCCGATCGTAACGGATTTCTTCGGAAAAAAGAAACAACACTCTCTGTAACTGTAACCAAGCTCTTAAATGAATGTAATATGAATAGTTTTATGTCGGCGCAAACAAATAATCAATCATCATCATCATCATCATTTCAGCCGTAAGACGTCCACTGCTGGACTTAGGCCTCCCCCAATTTGGGGGGCTTTGCCATAATCGCCACGCTTGGCAGGCGGGTTGGCGATCGCAGTATGGTGGTAAAATGTATAGAGAACGCTGCTGCCCATTCTCTAGTAAGTCCCTTAGTCGCCTTTTACGACACCCACGGGAAGAAATGGGGTGGTGTTATTCTTTACGTCCGGCACCACACGAATAATCAATAAATAATAAATAAATATCTTAGGACAACCAACACACTGTTATCTGATCCCAAACTAGGCAGAGCCTGTACTATGGTAACCAGACAACTGATAAATATACTTATATATTTCTAAATACATACATATTATAGATAAATTACACCCAGACACAGAACAAATGAATGTACTCATCACACAAACATTTGTCCTGGGTGGGAATCGAACCCACGACCTCAGTCTTTGCAGTCAGGGTCACTAACCACTAGACTAACAGGCCAGTCATGCTCATCAATGCTACAGATCAATCAAACTGTCATTATTTTACTTCGTGCCTTTAAGTGTGGTTGCCACCGACTCAAAATGTTTTGTAATCTTTGTAAGAGAACAAAGTAAACCTTTCAAGTTTATTTAGTTTTTCTGTTTATTTCTTCGTTGGTTTAATTTTTTGTTAAAATATTCTGTGGATTCTATCCAAAACATAAAACATTTTTTAAAGTTAAGGTTGGTGGATTTTGTTCTTGAAATATTAATATTTTGAATGGGATAAGTTTTGAAGTTGACCCTTTCCATTTTTTCTTGTCACAATCCGCCTACTCTGTAAAAAGTTAAGCTTCATTTGTATATTTAGAAACATTTATGTATAAATTATATTAATATATACGTCGACTTGAGTACCTCCTCCATTTTTCGGCGATTCGAAAAGACAATGAAAACTGGTGTCAGTTTTTGTGCCATGTTGTCCTAAAATGCATTCCAGCTATGTTAAAACTTAAAATTCGCCACACAGTGCATAAAGTGTCTCTAAATAAAATAAATATATACTCCGTTTGACCCAGATTCGTTGACTGCAACAGACTCATGTAGTTATCAAACCTAAACACGTTGCTCTGACGCTTGCGGTTCCACCAGTAAAAATGTGAGGACTCTCAAATAACATAAACATTCCAATCTACTACCATATCATAGAGTAAGAAAACCGTATAGAACCGACAGACACACCCTTTGCTGCTTAAAAATCGTGTTGTTGTAGGTATTCAGAGGGATAAGTTTCTCTCCAACTAACTATAATACTTTGTGCAATGTATGTCATGCTAGCTTAGTTGAGCGTGTCTTTCTTTGAAGAACCCAAATACATAAATCACCACTTCTTGCAGAACTGTGAAAGTAACATCATGATGTACCAGCACACCCTAGAACCAAACATGCAAACACATGTCAAATTCACTAACCTGAAGTGGATTATACAACCAGGAAATTTTCTTGTTAATTAGTAGTATCAACCAATATTGTTCCCTCTGCTGGAACACCGGCCTCCTCTCACCCAGAGGGATTGGACTATAAACCACCACGCGGGCCCTATGCGGGCTGATAGATGTCATATTTCTTCGAATTTTTTGTGGTAAGATGAGCCGGTTTCCTCACGATGATTTTGTTCACCGTTTTGAGAACGGTGGTGATGAAATTATTTCCACAAAGTAAGGGACCGTTAACCCTAAACCGCCACTGCTCAATAATTCTTATTCTATTGTAAGTTAAATATGCACTGAGTCACGTTCAAAGTTCGTGACGCGTCTCCTGTTTATAATGAATAATGTAGGTGCGTAGATTGAAAATAGCATTCGCTATTTTGGGAAGCTTTCAAAGTGCGAAGTTGATCGGATTGCTTTGGCTTTTAAATTTACCGTCCATGTTAATGATGAAAGTAAATTGGGAAGGCGTTGATAAGAAGTGGATTATCGCACAGAAACAAAAATAACTTTTCCTAAACAGCATATAATCGTTGAAATAATAAAGAAATCATAAAACTTATTTATGAATCAAAGCGTAGTGTCAGACGTCCTAAATAAACAAAGTAACAAATTATTTCATTTTGATACAATCTAGCAATCAATCGACTTAAAAATAAAAATAGCTTTTGCTAATTCTATAATTTAAGCTGAATCAAAATAGGATGGTTTAAAATAAATACAACATATCGAGTCACCAATACTGAAAACAATACCAACAGTAAAAATAAACTACGATTTCTATTGAGCTTCTATACCGGTTCTGATAGCGGACCGCTGCGTAGCATAAAGCTTAATTGGAAGTAAAAAAAAGTAGTTGACCAGCTCATCCATTGTTTTTTTTTTGCATGTAAATGTTCAGTGGTTTGCATTGCATGTTTATTTGTTACGATACGCAATTGAAGATTGGAGATAGCAAGCAATTTTTAATTTATTGTTTCCGATTTATGACGTAAACATTTACTTTAAAAAGGGTCATTTTAGTAATTTATCGAAATAATCTGTGAAAAGCTAAGCACCTCCGGAACACTGTTCCAGATTGTCAGCTTCGATAATAAATAATGTTCGAAACAGAAGAATAAGAAAAGCAATCGATAACTTGCACAATTTTCTTCAGCTGTTGTAGAAAATCAAAGTTTTCAACCAGATAAAACTATGTCGCAAAATGAATTTTAAAGAAGAAGCAGTCTTGCACAAGACGGTTATATAGCGAAACATGCCTCAACTGTGTCACGAATTTGCAAACTACGATGCTCAGCTGTAGTGCTATTCTGTAAATATCTCACCGTGATAACTGGGGCGAAGTGAGCTAAAAGTGAGCTGTCAGTAGTGTCAATCTTAAGTATGAGATCGAATGACAGCTCACTTTTTTAGTCACTTCACCGAAGTTCTCACGGTGAGATTTTAACAGAATAGATCGGCTGTTTACAGAGTTTTCTCATGCTGATATTCACTAGACGGAATGTTTATTTTTGTTTTATAACACCGTCATACGACACTGACAAAATTATACACAGATTATACAGATTTATATCTATATATATCTCTCCTGTACATGTGTATGTCACTCAACTCTTCCTTAACGACTCAACCACATTCGATGAAATTTTGGTGTGTTTTAGTGGGTTCCTGGATGGTTTAAGTTTACAATTGGGCCCGGTAGGTGGCACTGCGGTTGAGTTTTATAAAACAGGTCAACGTCTGTCCGTTCAGCTAGTTGCATATATTTAGATAGGAATGAACGAATGAATGTTCGTCTGTTTTTACAAGTAATTTTTCAATCATTTGGCAGCCGTGTGAAAGATGCTAAGTGCCGAAATCGATCAATTCGCAAATGAATTAATTTAGTGTTCAGACGTTTTACTTCAAGTGGTAAATACCGAATGATAGACATTTAGGGACAAAAAAATTAAACGTCTGATAACTTTAGTGGCTTCTTTGTTAGCTTTGGTGGCTTCTGTATAAAATTAGCATAATGTGTTCAACTTATTATACCCACAGACTGCCGAATTGATATTTAGCTGAATTCTTAACAGATACTCTTTTAAAACTCCGCCTACAATGACAGAGACTTCTGAGATGTACAGACGCCAGCACATTAGGCTACTACAATCTGTCTAATTCCTTTAATAGGTTTTCAACTTTATCGCTTATGTAAAAGGTTCAAGATTGATTGGGAAAACGTGACAGTTTCGGGTAACTTGACGTGCTGGCGTCTGTATGTTGTCATGCTAGAGACAAACATATACTACTGTATATAGTTATCTCATGTTACTATATTATAATTACACCGACACCCACGTCCTTCAAGCTAGAACATAGCAACGCCCGTTAGCTGTGGATATAAATGAAAATAAAAATATTTTCTTTCAAAACCAAATCGTCCATTAGGTTAGCATACAAACGAATTAGAAACTAGTGTCAGTACCTCAGTACTTACATATACCAGAGAAGGAATATATTTATAAAATTATGACACACTAACATGTATCAGATATCCCAGAATCCCAAATATTTCAGTAGTGCAGCAACACCAACAACACCCTGAATGCATTATTGTATTCAAAAGCGACTCCTTCTCTGTGCTAGCTCCACTAGCTAAGAACATATAAATTTTGATATCATCATCACCATCATTTCAACCGATAGACGTCCACTGCTGGTCGTAGGCCTCCCCCAAGAAAAGAGGGGTTTGCCATAACGCTTGGCAGGCGGGTTAGTAATCGTGGTATGGTGTTAAAATGCATAGAAAACGCTGCTGCCCAGAGAAGTTCTAATAAGATTGTAAGTCACCTTTTACGACACCAACGGTAAGAAATTGGGTGGTGCTGTTCTTTTAGTCCAACTCCACACGGACGTGATGTAGGTAGTGTACCTATATAATTTCATTATTCTTACAAAATGAAGTGTAATTTGTGAATTAGTTGGTTTAAAGCATTGTAAAACAGTAAATGTGTTTCCGGCCTTTCAATTTAAATCAGATAACATAACAATATAACATTTTGGTAATGTTAGCTTTCACTTGATTTCGTAACAATGTTTTTATAATTGATGCGGGTGTTGTTCTGTTTCAACTGCGAAATTAAGCTAATGAGTATCTATCGATATTTTAATTGCCAACCTATATGTGTTGTAAAATTCTATTTTCCTTTGATCGTGTTGGTTTGATTCATAATTAGGGTTTTGATTTACGTATTTAGATAGCGAACCATAATTCAAAATATAATTAACGTTAACTTTTTTAAATCTGAAAGCAACGAATAATTATAGTTTTAAACTTGTAACAGCGTCATACGCAAACAGTTACTCTACAATCCATCTATCTATCTATATAAAATCTATATATATATAATTCAAAGTCCTGAGTGACTGACTGACTAACTGACTGATATATCCACGCACAGCCTAAACCTCTGGTCCTAGAGACAGAAAATTGGAGGGTGTGTTCTTTGTGAGGAGTAGGTATCCACTTAGAAAGGGTTTTTTTTAAATTCCATCCCTTCTTCTTCTTCTTTCGTGTCGATGGTACTCGTACACTTTATATCGTTTGAGCCCAGTAGGTGGCCACGTTTATTGCGGCATCAGTGGCATTTTTGAGGTCATCTGAGGTGCAGGTGAACGGACACTTGGGACACTCCAGCAGGTGGGTCATGGTCTGATCAGACGTACCGCACTCGCACTGGGTGTCGGATGAGTCTATAATCCCCCACTTTGACAAATTGTGTCTACAGCGGCCTACCTGGGTACGCAATCTATTTAGAGCTTTCCATATAGACCACTGCAGATCACGGCCGGAAGGCAAGTGTTCCTGGGGTTTAACGAAGTTGGGAGGTGGTGGATAGTTCTCTTGCCATAGTTTGGTCCTCACAAAGGGTGGTTTGTCCTGGATGGCCTGCGTAGAGCGTAAGAAGCTCTTACGACTTTTAAGCTTGCCTGGGGTCGTCTTGTAATCGTAGAGGGGATGTCGGGAATCGGATTCTTGGTTCTTTTTTTCCAGCGCGCATGCGACATCCCTAAGAGGGTGAAATGGGGGGTTAATTTTCTGTGAAACTTTTTATTACTCTGGGTCGGATAAGACTAAGCAAGTAGTGCGATAAGACATTGTTTACTTAGAATAACACGCAGGGTACTTATGATCCCGGTAGTACGTTCCTGTGGGATATTTTTCGACACCCACGCGGCCGAACACTCGTGCAGAAGCAAGTTTATCATATTTAAAATATTTTTTAAACAAGTTTATCTTCTTTTTTAGGGTTCCGTTGCCAAATGGCAAAAACGGAACCCTTATAGATTCGTCATGTCTGTCTGTCTGTCTGTCCGAGTATGTCACAGCCATTTTTTTCCGAAACTATAAGAGCTATGCTGTTGAAACTTGGTAAGTAGATGTATTCTGTGAACCGCATTAAGATTTTTACACAAAAATAGAAAAAAAACAATAAATTTTGGGGTTCCCCATACTTAGAACTGAAACTCAAAACATTTTTTTTCATCAAACCCATACGTGTGGGGTATTTATGGATAGGTTTTCAAAAATGATATTGAGGTTTCTAATATCATTTTTTTCTAAACTGAATAGTTTGCGCGAGAGACACTTCCAAAGTGGTAAAATGTGTCCCCCCCCCCGTAACTTCTAAAATAAGGGAAAGATAAAACTAAAAAAAGTACATGATGTGCATTACCATGTAAACTTTCACCGAAAATTGGTTTGAACGAGATCTAGTAAGTAGTTTTTTTTTAATACGTCATAAATCGTAACCCACAATTTACCTTTCATCCAGTCAACTCAAATATAAAAATTAAAAAAAAAACATTTAATTTCATAAACATAAACCTTATGCATAAACCGTGAATTCCTGCAGGTTTGTACGGAACCCTCGGTGCGCGAGTCCGACTCGCACTTGGCCAGTTTTTTTTTTTTTTCAAATCACCATTTGGTGCTGAGAGTATAGTTCACGTATATGGAGTTAAAAATAAGTTAAAGCATAACTTAAACGACAGGTAAGGTACATGTTATTAAATTTATGAACACTTAATTTATGTGAAGCGAAAATACCAGGACCAATATAACATTTTAGTTGGTAATAAATTGTCTATAATTCATCTTTACATATCAAGACTTAACGTGCTTTCCAACGCACGGGTGCCTTGGAAAGCACGTTAACCCATTGGTCCCGGCTGTCATTTGTGGATATTTGAACTGTCAAATATCCACAAGAGACAGCCGGGATCAACTTTCGGGCTTCTGACGACCCGTAACGACTGCGTTACGGGTCGTCAGAAGCCCGAAAGTCTGACAACCAGTCTTACCAAGGGGTATTGTATTATCCAACCGAATCAGAATCAGAGAATCAGAAAATTGTCGGGGTTGTCGAGGTCAGGTATAAGCAGTTGCTCCATGTAAAATACTGGTATACAGCTGCGTCCGGTTAGACTGGAAGCCGACCCCAAGGCTTGGAGATGATTATGAATAGTTTTTTCGAAGTGTTAGTTAAGGTAGGATATTATATTGTAGTTTTTAATTATTGATTAGGTTTAAGATTTTATATTAATATTCATTTTGAATAAAATATGTTTCGTTTGATCGCCCAAGTTCAAGAACTTACCAGAATGGTTTAGTCAACGACAGAGTAGGTGTGCGGCTCGTGTAATACGAAATTCATATGAATTAATCGTATTACGTTTTACTGTGAAAATCTGATTTCCCTATGGATGTCCGTTAAGATGAGAAGAGTCTCCGATGAGCTAAAAAGTTGTTGATTGATGTTGAAATTGGATTTTGTTAATGAATAATACTAATTATCAGTAGACTTCTGACGTTAATAAGTACGACATTATTTTTAACATGGATGGCTACATCTTCATACCAGGCTACAGCGACATAAATATGTACTTTGTTATTATATTTTTTTAATTATTGTGAATGTGAAGGCTATGTGGGTGTTTTTTTTTGTTTCTTTTTTTTTTCATTTTTTATTGTTCATGGTCTGTCACTTTGAGTAATTGATGTGGCCTACACAAATTTAAAGGACAATTGTTATTGGAATATTGGTCGCGAATATCTTTGAGCTTCTTAGATTCTGAGTTGAGCAGCATGATTACTGGTAAATGCGTGCACTGATGGGATTGGTTCACTCAATCTGTGTGGTTCTTTCCTCAAAAGACATTTTAGACATCAATCCACATGATCTTCACATTTTTCCTGACCAGATTCGGGACTTGTAAAGAAATTGTGACCTCTTTGTTTATTTTGGTGTAATTTATCTATAATACATACATACATAGAATCACGCCTTTTTCCCATGGGGGTAGGCAGAAACCACGGAACACCACCTGCTACGATCTCTACACACTTCTTTTGCCTCGTTTAGGTTCATACAATTGGTCATACACACACGCCGGTTGCGAGTACTACGCACCTGGCCTTTCTGAAGAACATCACCAATAAGGTCCCTATATGTCCTCCTAGGGCGTCCCCTCCCGGTGTTTCCACTCACATCTGCCTTGTAAATACCTTTTGTGAGCCGACCTTCATTCATCCTCTCAACATGACCAAACCATCTAAGCATACTTTTTTCAATTTTTGTCACTACATCTTCTTTTACACCACACCGTTCTCTTATCACATCATTCCCCAGCCTATCATTCATAATCACACCACACATGCTTCGCAAGGAACGCATTTCTATTATTTTATCTATAATATGTATGTATTTAGAAATATATAAGTGTATTTATCAGTTTTCTGGTTACCATAGTACAAGCTCTGCCTAGTTTGAGAACAGATAGGTTTGGGTTGTCCTAGGATATTTATTTATTTATTATTATTATTTCGGCCTGTTTTCTCAGAGTATTCAGATAGGAAACGCCGAACTCATCTAGTTTTAAAAATATGATTGACGTTTAAACGTATTTGCAGAAATAATATAATTTATCAATTAAACTATAATTATGTGTTTAGTATCCAATTATGATAAATCAATATTTTTCCATGTGTTGTCGGACGTAAAGAATAACACCACCCCATTTCTTCTCGTGGGTGTCGTGAAAGGCGACTAAGGGACTTACTAGAGAATGGGCAGCAGCGTTCTCTATGCATTTTACCACCATACTGCGATCGCCAACCCACCTGCCAAGCGTGGCGATTATGGCAAAGCCCCCCAAATTGGGGGAGGACTAAGTCCAGCAGTGGACGTCTTACGGCTGAAACGATGACGATGAATATTTTCCATTTATTACTGCTATAACGACACCTGTTGTTACCCCTTCGGGTGATACAGGATAATATTAAATAAGTCCCAAACTTAAAATAGACATCTTTGTTGTTCCAGGCAAGAAAGGTGAACAAACAGTAGCTGTGAAGACGCTCAAAGAAAATGCTTCAGAGAAGGAGAAAATAGACCTTCTTCAAGAACTACTAGTTATGAAGAACTTAGGATACCATCCTAATGTTGTTCAGTTGATTGGCTGTTGTACTGAAAAGGTAAGAATATCTACTAAAGAACTATTAAGCGTGATTTACACGCTACCGTATAATTTACTACGGCATAACATAAGTTGAATCGTGTAAATGGGGCTTAACTCACACTATAGTAGTGTAGTCTGAGTTAAGCGCTAAAGTCTGTATAAAACAGACATGCACAGACTACAATTAGGCAATGTACAGACATGATACATTACATTATACAGACTGGCAATGAGGTTACTACGTTAAATAATAATACTTCTGGTAAAATAATAAGATAAACAATTATGATGACCAGTGTTGGCCCCGTGGTAACAGCCCCAACTTGCGAGTTGTAGGTCATACGTTCAAATCTGGTCCTTGAACTTTATGTAAATTAATTAATTTATGTGATCATCTTATTGCCACCCTGTGTTATGAAGTTTTATATTATTTATGGTATTATTTATGGTATCCCCGGGGAAACAATACAACATGTCCAAGAATACCTTTACTTGGGTCAAGTAGTCTCTTTCCAGGCGAGGCAAGATAAAGAAATCATAAGACGAACTGAAAACGCCTGGAAGAGCTACTGGTCCATGAAAGAACTACTGAAGGGTGAGTTGCCTATGAGACTGAAACGCAGGCTCATGGACATGTGTATTCTTCCCGTCTTAACCTATGGTGCACACTGCACAGACTTGGTCTTTGACTAACATTCAGAAGTCCAAACTCAAGGTCAGCCAAAGAGCAATGGAGCGCAGTATACTCGGCGTTAAATTAACGGATCGCGTCCGAAACACAATACTGCGCTCTAAAACAAAGATAGTTGACGTGGCTCAAAAGGCTGCCCAACTTAAATGGGACTGGGCAGGACATGTTTGCCGCATGCCGACCAAACTGTGGGCCCAAGTAGCACAGAACTGGTGTCCTGAGACAGTGAGGCGGGGTCGCGGCAGACCACGTAGGAGATGGCGGGACGAGCTGGATAGGTTCCATCAAAACTGGGACCAGGACGCGCGGCTTCGCGATAGTTGGAAGAAGTGGAGGGAGGCCTTTGCCCAGGCGTGGGACATGCAGGCTAGTATTAATTAATTATGGTATCCCTTATTTATCATGAATTTCGTTGATCCCTTTACTATATCAGTCAATTTCATACGGTCACATCATTCATTCCTTCACCACCCTGCCATGCTTCAGTAAGTTGCTATTATGAAAACACTATAATAAATTCTACAAATGTCTAACTATTTCCATTATTTAAGATTAATAATGTGGTCAAAAAACACTTAAGTCATACTTCAGAAAATACTTTGATTCACGAAAAAGAAATATTTTAGACGTAAATGTAGTAATATTAATGTAACCTTCTCCCACACTACCAAACCACTGGGGTCTAGATTCTAAACCAATCTCCTAATATTAATGGAATCCCAATATTGCAATTTTAGGATCTAAGTGTTATTTGTTTCGCAATAAATCTGTGGTTACTGAAACTTGAAAACTTCGACTTGCTGAAGTTATTCATGATAATATACTTGTATATTGTAGCTGGCTAACATTTTGATATCATTCCAATAAATCCTATACAGCTAAATGTCTGTTGAACGGAATAGGTTACAGGAATATATTAATAAAGAATCTTGCAATTATTTATAACCATCCCATCACATCGACCAATCCTATGGGTTACCATTACAATTTTTTTTTCGCTCAAATTTATATCATATTTATTTTATATGCATACAGTTTTGTTGAATTTACCACAAAACTTACATTTTCCGAGCAAAACAACCTACATAATTCCCTATTATCCTTATATGCTTCAGATATCTCATGGAATTCCCCTTTGTTCATAAATTATCTGTAATCCATGAACAGCGAAGAAGCGAATATTCTTGATAAAATTTCATTTAATTTTCAGGAACCCACCCTAGTTATAATGGAGTTCGTGAGCCTGGGCAAGCTGCAACAGTTCCTACGAGACTCCAGAGCTGAACGTCACTACGGCAACACTCATGGAAGCCAGTTCCTGACGTCACAGGATCTCACGAAGTTCGCGTTCCAAGTCGCGAGAGGAATGCAGTTTCTTAGTTTACAAGGGGTAAGTTTATTTGCTTGTGAAAATCATCATCATTCACGTGAAAGTTGTCTACTGCAATACACATGAAGGCATCCTCTAAGCATCGTCTCAGCGATCGTTCCTAGCACTTCTTGCTTCCACTGGATTCCTAAAACTTCACGTGGTGGTGAACTTATTACCTTATTTTTTGTAAGTCAAATCATTGAGCTGGGTGTAGGTAGTTAATGTAGATAGCACACGATCGGCAAAAACATTGCTGTTGCAGCAATGTTTTAGGGAGGTCTTTGTTATGTCGGCTCATATGGAGGAAAAAAAATGACAGGCCTGTTGGTCTAGTGGTAGTGGCCCTGACTGCTATGCCGGAGGTCGTGGGTTCGATTCCCACACAGGACAAATGTTTGTGTGATGAGCACGATCATTTGTTCTGTGTCTGGGTGTAATTTATCTATAATATGTATGTATTTAGAAATATATAAGTATGTTTATCAGTTGTCTAGTACCCATAACACAAGCTCTGCTTAGCTTGGGACTAGATGGCGTTGTGTGATAGTTGTGAAAAAAAAAAAAAAAAAACACTTTTTAATTACATTTGATTGGTATTGGGTCATCACAAAGCCTCTTTACTTAGACCTCTCCAATGGCACGCCGTTCATCTCGGTTCTCGACATTTGGGTACTGGGTATACCTACTTTATAGTATTAGTAAAATGACGAAAGTTTATGAAAAGCGGCTAGTCCTTTATATGTCAGAACTCGAAGGTTCACTGTTATCTGCTCCATAAAGATCGATGAGACAATTTGTCTGTTTTTACAACTTTGTTTTGCGTAGGTAAGATCAATTCTGAGAGACGCCAACAGTAAATGAGTAAGTAGGCGAAATTGACCTCGACTCGACAGCTTTCATTCAAAGATTTTTTTATGTTGAATCCCTCAGATATTTGAGATAGGTATTTACTGTTTGTATTTTGGGAAATCGGAATAAAAAGACTTTACTGGAATTCATAAAAACAGACCTGTATTTTACGATGGTGATACTTCCTCAGATAACATGATCAGTCAATCGAAAAATCAATATATACGATAGGTTTTAGTCAATACATATTATAACATAATATAAAATATCACGTAAAAATATATGATTTTTATCTACTAGCTTGTGCCTGCGACTTCGTCCGCGTCAATATCGGTAATCACATGCACAGACGAAGTCGCCTAGTAAAAATATCCTATGTCCTATTTTGGGGTTCAAACTTACACCGTACCAAATTTCATCAGAATCGGTTAAGTGGTTTAGTCGTGAACGCGTAATAGACAAAAATACTTAGTTTCGCATTTATAATATTAAGTAAAGATTAGTATATTAGTATAAAAAGTTTAGATAAGAAACTACAGAAATTCTTTGGTCCATTTCGCAAAGGTTTGCAAGCACAGTTTAAGAGTTCATTTATATTGATAAACACCGAAGTAAAGTTAAGAAGTAACTTTTAGGGTAATCCCAAAACAATGTCAGTTTGAAGTCGTTTCGACACAAATTCAAATTAAAGTTCTTCAAGGCTGAAAAGCGTGGAGCGAACTTTCCTATTCTGAGAATAATTTAAGAAGAAACAAGGCACAAACACTTAGAATTTCTTTGTGTACTTATTCAAAAATCATTGTATTTTGTTGGTGGAAATACTGGCCGGCTTATAGACATTATTATAATTGTAACCACTGTAATCTGTTGCTAATAACAAATTATCATTCATCTTATCTATTGCAAAAACGGTGTTTATTTGTAACACCACATAATATGCAGCTTTTCACTCTCAGCAGTTTCTTTAAATAATATTATCAAGTCGTAAATTTTCCAGATATTGGCCTTACTAAATTGAAGTATCTTTATTCTCTGGCACAATCTTCTCTTTTAAAGAGTTTCCTTTTTAAAATCCTGACCATCGTTTTCCTGTTGTGACTTTTCGCAAAGACAAACAACTGTAGAATTTCATTTCATAAAGATACTAGCTTCTGCCCGCGACTTTGTCCGCGTAATTTTTTTTGTACCGGCCCTTCCCATCGCTTCGAATCGCCTACTCGTGCGATTTTTCCTGTTTTTGCAACATTTTTCATTACTGCTCCTCTCGTCTTAGTTGTAGCGTGATGTTATATAACCTATAGCCTTCTTCGATAAATAAGCTACCAAACACAAAAAGAATTTCTTAATTCGAACCAGTAGTTCCTGAGATTAGCGCGTTCAATTAAACAAACTAACAAACTCTTCAGCTTTATAATATTAGTATAGATTTCATTTTGCACTACATTTCGTTCCTTTATTATAGGCTTTATAACATTTTGAAGTACCTACCCAGGCGTAAAACAATATAAAAAGACTTTACAACACGATTCATATTTCATAAGTCTATAAACAATGCGTTTACTCATAAACGTGGAAAAATATTACTTCTAGGTCGTCCGATTAAATGTTGGTGAGCACACCTACTTGAAAATTAATGAAACTTTTAACAATTGAACAAGAAGAATGTGTGCTTTTAATAAATAAGATAAATTCTATTAATAAATGAAATAATTATTTTTTTCAGTCTATTAATTAGCTGTCCAAAATTTATTAGTTATAAAAGTCTGTCATTTCATTTAAGTTAGTATTGAATTATTCTTTCTATCTTACAAACAATATCAATAGATAAAATTAACGTGACAAGTCTACCCATAATGTTTCCTTGGACCTTTCCAATTGAACAATGATTTTTTTTAATAACAAAAAAAGCTCGCCTTACTGATCGATTCTCGGCAACTCTCATGCAGCTGCTACCAGCCACTCTGCGAAGATCGTCGCTCCACCTAGGGCATCCTACCTTATCCAACCAACAGTCATCGGCTCTACGGCTAATGTGTCCGGCCCATTGCCACTTCAGCTTGCTAATTCAATGAGCTAACAAATGTCAACAGTTTCGGTTCTTTGCGAGATCACCTCATTCCGGACTTTATCACACAGAGATACTCCAAGCATAACTCAATCCATAGCCGATTGAGCGACTTTGAATTTATGAACCAGCCGTACCGTGAGTGTCCACGTTTCGGCTCCGTAACTCATAACAGGCAGGACGACGTGGTTATATATACATCGAATAAAACACTGCACTATGAAACGTAACGAACCTACTCTTCACAAAGAACACACCCTCCAAATTTTATGTCTCTAGGACTACCGGTTTAGGCTGTGCGTTGATATATCAGTCAGTCAGTCAGTCAGTCACTCAGGACTTTGAATTTTATATATATAGATATATATTTATGAATTATATTTAAAGTTTGTTACATTTTTACCCTTAAGGAGGTAAAATAACTATAGGGAATAGGGGATGAAAGTTTGTTACATATAGTCACTTTGCTGTCTGTCTGTCCATATGTATGTTTATATCTTTAAAATTACGCAACGGATTTTGACGCAGGTTTTTTTAATAGATAGAGTAATTCAAGAGAAAAGTTTATATGTATATAACACGCATAATATAGTAAAAAAACGCTGATAATTTTAGAAATTTCTAATGTGATGTCACAAATAAACTCATTTATTTGCGCTTACATTGCGAAAGCTGGCTGAACCCTACAAAATTACCGCACGGTCTCGTGCGAGGCGGCGAGCCTCCTTGCCGGAGTGCCGCCATGGGATCTGGAGGCAAAGGTCCTCGCCCACATGTGGGAGTGGCGCGAGGAGGCGAAACGCCGGGGCGAAACTCCGCTGCCGCAACAAATCGCGGCACGGCGGACAGAGCTCCGGCAGGATCTCATGGTGACATGGCAAGTACGATTGTCGCAACCCAGCGCCGGGCACGCCACAATTGCGGCGGTAAGTCCCCTCTTTGAGGAGTGGATAGAGAGGCGCCACGGCGCCCTCACCTTCCGCCTGACGCAGGTTCTCACCGGGCATGGGTGCTTCGGTGGGTTCCTGTTCAGGATAAAGCGGGAGGAAACGCCCGGGTGTTTCCATTGCGAGGATCGTCTGGAGGACACGGTGGAGCATACGGTGGAGGTGTGCCCTGCTTGGGCGGAGCACCGCCGTGTCCTCGTGGAGGCGATCGGCGGCGGCGACCTCTCGCGTCCGGCCCTGGTGCGAGCCATGGTTGGGAGCGAGAGGGCATGGGAAGCCGTCACCTCCTTCTGCGAAGCAGTAATGCTCGCGAAGGAGGAGGCGGGGCGCGTGAGGGAGTGGCAGTCTCTGCGCCCTCACGTCCCTAGCCGCCGCAGGAGGAGACGCCCCGGGCGTCGGGAGTCGATAGCAGACTCCCGGCCACCGTAGGCGCGAGCTTGCGGGTGGCGAGCAATGGGTAGCTCGCCGCCCGGTAAGGACCAGGCTCGGGTCGACGGCGCGTAGTGTTCCACGCGCGCCTCAAAGACATGTCAGCAACACTGAAGGGGTCTGCTAGGACCGATGCCTGCCGGGGTCGCGCGATTGTTCGAAAGAGGTACCGTGACCCTGGCACATGGGCAACTGAAGGAACACGGGTGGGTTTTAGTCAGTAAAAGTCTGACACGCCCTCCCGCTTTGCCCAGAGCGGGAGAAGTCATTTGATGATTTCCCATCCAAAAAAAAAAAAAAAAAAAAAAAAGGCGTATGTAATGGATCGTAGCAGATAGCGTTCTGTGGTTGCTGCTTTTCCACATGGAAACATGAGAAGTGGTGGTCTAATGGTAACAGGCGCGAGGTACGAGTTGTAGGTTAAACTAGACAGGGTCTTTATGTAATTTATTTCATCACAACCGCTCTAAAAATGGTGAAGGAAAACATCGTGAGGTAACTGGTATGTCCTAGAACCAACCCGTACTCAGCTCGCGTGGTAGATCACAGCCCACTCCCTCTCACACAAAGGAGACAAGTGTCTCAGCAGTGGAATTATAGGCTTTGATTGGTCAGTAAAGCAATTAATTATCAAACAAACTATGAGAAGTTAATATAGTTACCGTTTCTATGATATTTTCTTTAGCCTAGCTCTAATTACTTAAAGTTATCTTATATTTGACTTATAGTGATTTTGTTAGGGACCTACTATTATCTTCGTGAAAACCCAATGGAAAACGTCAGTGTTTGTCTGTTATTGAAATTAGATATGTCAATAATATAATTACAAAGCCGTTTTGTGAAATGTTCTACAATATATTACATTTGAACCTACAAATTACTCGTTAAACAAAGTCTCGAAGCTGAAAACACATGGGTACCACATATAAAACATGTCACATAAACAAACGTAACATTTTCAATTATTTAGAGAGACCTAATTGGTCATTATTATCTTGTCAAAAGCCCAACATTTTGTAATAACAATTATATTTGAGCTCTAACAAGACAGCCATTAAGTCTCATTTGCACGAGGAATGTTTCTCGGTTGTCAAGCAGAAAGAATATATGGCATATCGCCAGGCGATTATGTTACTCATGACTTGAGTCAGTCAGACACCCAAGCGAGAAACCGAAAAGTTCGAAACCGTTTATGTCAAGTCACAGATCAACAAAATTGCTTGAGAAGTCTTCCTTTGGCATTATCTTGATCTGTGAAGCCAAATCTCAAATAAATTTTGCACTTTGAAGACGTTAATACTGGCCTTCTCTCAGTGACACACGGAGTAGGCCTTATCGACCACACAGACTCAGTACAGGTTAGTCCAACATGGGAGTATCATATTATAACATCGAGTAACATAGTCTGTGTAAATGAGCCTCAACAAAACAAATGACCCAAATTAATTTAGACAAACTCATGTCATTTATTTTTACTGTTTCATCTCTAATTCTGAATGAATTGTCAACTGTTTATCACAGTCAACGGACTGAGAAATTGCGGTTCGTTAGTATACAGTCTTTTTTACTTCGCAACATTAACAACTTTTTCATTGCTAAGATTTTGCAATACTAAAATAACTTTCATTCTCTTCTCTTTATCGAAACTCTGAGTAAATAAGCAAAGTATAGTATTATGAAATGTCTGTTTTTCAAATATCTTCGAGTAGTTTTCGAGTGGCTAAACCAAACCATCAACCTTTATTATGACAACCAATTAGATCAAACGGTATCCTCATAAGTTTAATTTTCATTCCAATTCGTTCAGATACGACACCCTGTCATACCACGCCACTGACGAATGTGTTTGCATCACTAAAATCCCAGTTTTTTTATTTGTCTCTATTTATTTCTCAGTGTAATAATATAAGAATAGGAATCAGGCTGCATCGATTACAATTTTATGAATTCAGTCATTAAGAGAATTATAATTGCTTTCTAGCAACTCAGCCATCTAAAAAGAAAACCTTATTAGAGGAAAGCATAAGCAAAGCAAAGCAAAGCATAACAAGCCTATATTGTTTGTACTGCTATTGAAATACAGGTGTCCTCTACGTGAGGAGAAGCGGACCATAATCATACGATGTCCTTCTCACCGCTCTGATTTTATTTAATCTTCTTTCTTTGTCCAGGCGGTCTTTCTATGGAATGCGCTTTCTCTGAATCTCAGGATAGCGTTTAAAGTGAAAGTACGTGAGCATATTCGTAAGAAGTTGACAGATTCATCACAGCGCTGATTTGCTGGATTCGTTTTCTCCTCCATCTATCGTTATTTCTCCTGACTTTTTTTGATTTTCGTTATATATATATATGTATTTGTATGTATTATTTTCCGAAATATCTGTCTCTGCATCACCCGAAGGTTGACTGGTAGAAAATTCCTCAGGCATTAAGTCCGACTTTGTACAGTATTTTTTACTTGTGCATAAAGTTTTAATAATTAATAATCAACCACGCAGACCCAGTGCGGGTTGGTGCATGTCACATGTGTTCGATTTTTTTAGTTAGTATCGTACATGCCATTTTATGCACGATGTTTTCTTTCACACATACAAAGGTCATGAAATCAGTGACACATATTATAGTGCTACAACGAATTTACTTGTCTTCTTTTGCGCAAAAGCGTTTTTCATATGGCTCCAGTCATATACAATAAGTTACCTAAAAGTTGGAAGGAGCTCAATAACGTGCACTTGAAACGAAATCTTAAGTCATATTTAGTAAATAAAGCTTATTATAACATTAACGAGTTCCTAGACGAAAAAATTGTATTGACATTGTAGCTTATTTTATTTGATTATTATTATTTTATTTGTGTTTATTATTTTCAATGACATTGTTGAGTTATTTTTAGATTTTTATTATTATTTTGACATGATTATTGTATCAATCTTTTACAAACTTATTTTAATTTTAATGTTCTGATTGATTTATTGTTATTTTAAATTTGCCACAATATAATAATAATAATAATGTTTATTTCAATAATAATTTAAAATTTTACATACATCTTATAGGCTATAATTTTCTTTTAACTAATTAATTAGACATCTGTAGCCGAACTAGGCAAAAGCCTGTATTTCGGCTATCAGCGCCAAACCCTCAAATAATTCATACTTAAAAATAGCCACCAAGTAGAAATGTTAACATCTGCTTATGAAAACAATTAAAACTGATATAAAATTATAATTAGATACAATAAAATAGTATATAAATTAAAGACAAAATTAATATTAAGTTGATAAGTAAAATTAAAGACACTATATATTATTATTATAATTTAATTGATTCGTTTTTTTTTTGCTGTTTTAAGAGAATGCTTTAATAATAATATGCTTTTATATTTGCACGTCACATCATGTGGCAAACATGTCAGTACTTTCAATGTTTTGATCATCTTGCATGCGTGTTTTTCTGTATGTATGACACTTGTTTAAGCAAATAAATATTATCTTATCTTATCTTATCTTTCACAGATAATTCACCGAGATTTGGCGGCTAGGAACGTGCTGATAACAGAAGACAGAGTGTGTAAAGTAGCAGACTTCGGGTTTGCGAGGGATGTGGCAGACACTCATGTGTATGAGAGGAAGAGTGATGGACGGCTGCCAATTAGGTTAGCGGAATTTTAATACAACCGTGTTATAATAAACTGGGTGTTCATCTCACATACTGCTTAGTTACGGTCGCAAAGTTTGATTAGAACACCAGCGTCAGATAGCATCTGTTTGGCATTACTGCTGAAATAGTCCTTTAAGGCGCAGCCGTGAGGCATAAACAAAATTGTTTAAAGCATTTTTATAATGTTATTTTATTATTTCAGAGTGTTCTGCGTTTCATCAACAATTGCCAAACAAATGTTTGTTGTTTTTTTTTTACTTTTTATGATTAAATATAACTCAGTCAGTGGATCTGGCAGTGTGGCTGACTGCTCAGAGCAGTTACTTAAATAGTTCATGAATGAAGGATATGTTAATATTCACGGTGACTGAAGGCAATATAAATCCTCTAAAAATCCAAGTTTCTTGCTTCTTATTCAGTTTATTTATTCCTTATAAGTCACAAATTAACTAGAAATCTGTGACTATATTAATATACCAGGTTACAAGTGATCATATTCACGTGTACACTGAACATTGTCTGGATTACGTATTTCTATAATGTAGAACACCCGTCACACACTTCCATACACGGAATTCAGACCGTTAATTGTATTGTAACTGACCCTGACGTTTTCCCAGCAAAGTTAGTAGTTTCTAGTTAGTTATTACTGTTAGTTTCACGCAAGTTTACTGCACATACTGTGCACTCCATAGAATCTACTGGGAAATTAGAAAGTTCTGATTTTCTCAGGACTAGGATAGAATTAATCCCCTGAATCAACGAGAAATTGAGCGGCTTGCTTTGAATTTACAGGCTCACGGATTGAATGCGTTATTAAAGCCCACAACTCATTCGAAGCTGTAGAGATAGATATTTTGTAGTATTTTAGTAAGGCACTAGGACAAATAATTAATGCAATCCTTTCAGCATTAGTCATTTAAAATGTATAGAGAAACTAGATGTAAAAAGCGCAACATTTTGGGTTGCTGAAAAGCTATAGAGGCCTTTGGCCAGGGTTGAGATGGAAAATACAATTCTTATCAAACTTATCTGGCCTTACCATTACAATTTTTCCTTGCCTGTGGTGGTATGTGTCATTGCATGCCAAGAAATGAATTTCATTTATAAACAAGAACATAATATTACAAGCAAAATTCTAACTTTTTTCCTTTTTCGTTTCCAGATGGATGGCTCCCGAGTCTCTCTACGACAATATATTTAGCGTTAAGTCTGATATTTGGAGCTTCGGCATCCTGTTGTGGGAGATTGTGACTCTTGGCTCTACACCATATCCTGGATTGTCAGCCAATGACGTCATGAAAAAGGTATATGTTGTCTTTTACTAAATTAGCTATAGGCAGAACATGGCAGAGCATTGTGATAAGTCGATTCTCTGCTCTGTGGCTGGAACTGCAGAGTTATGAGAAACAGAGTGTAAAGTTCCCACATCATCTACAGAAAATGCAAAAATGGTTTTGAAATCAACCTTGCTTCAGGTTATTTTTCATCGAGCTAATTACTATTACTCGTGTTTTAAAACGTTAATTTCCTTTAAATTAGGACGTTTCTGCATGCAAAAAGATTTGACTTAAGTGCTTATGGCTTCCGAGTCTAGATACATACATAAATAAGGTCCTGAAGGCTGATTTGACCATTTAAAATTGATTTTTAAATAAGACAATTCCGATAACCCTCCCCTAAAAGGTTACCATCGTAATACCTACCATCTCAAATAGTAAAGATTCTCGTGAAATTCGGTCTTTGTCGATCCCGCTGGCTTTGTAGCTCATACCCGGAGACATAAAAATAACATTATCTACTTACCAACTCAAGTTATATATTCTAACTTTTCCATGATACGCTTTCAACTTGTGACATTTTAATCTTAAGTTTAACTGGGAACTTATGAGTGATGAACATGCAAAACTATTCGCCCTTGCATGTCACAGCGTACATATTTTACATTTAAAGAGTAAAGTTTGTTGATTCGTTCCACCTGGGTACAGGCAGGTTTGTAAGTAAACTAGTTTTGAAGTGGAGGTCGAAAGTTATCCCACCGGAACGAACTATTGGAAAAGTGAATAAGTCTCTCAGGTCATGGCCTTTTTGGGTTTGCAAACATCCCAGTCTTTCATTTCAGCCATTAAAACTCCTGCCAGGGTCGCGAAATTCGTTCGAAAGAGTTACCGTGGCCCTGGCATATGGGCAACTGAAAGAACACGGGTGGGTTTTAGTTAGTAAAAGTCTGACACGCCCTCCCGCTACGCCCAGAGCGGGAGAAGTCATTTGATGATTTCACACCCAAAAAAAAAAAACTATTGAAGCTCGAAAATGTTGCAGACAAACAGTCAGACCGACAAATTAACTGATAGACTTAATTTCCCATCAACCTTTAATATTGGCTAGGATTGTGGCTAAGTAGGCTAGCGTTGGAAGGGATAACAACCGCACGGTTCGATCGATTACGTTAACCTACGCTTGCCGCGGTTGGTTCGTCGTGGATGTGTGACCATCTTTACATACCAGGCCCCTCCATGCCTCGGAAAGCACGTTAATCCGTTGGTCTTTTTTGTAATTCGTGAACCTGTGACAGTTATTCCGGGTCGTTACAAAGCCGAACGTTTGGCAACAGTGCACTGGCAGACACTCCATGTAAAATACTGGTATTTGGCTGCATTCGGTTGGTCTAGGCGCCGACCCTAATAGGAAGACCGAGGAGGATTGTGACAATTTTTACTTAAAAGAACATATCTCAATAAAAAAACGTACCATGATTATGAACTATTTGCTTCAATGTAGCTCAATTCTTACACTTTTGAAAACAGTCATCAGAATCAATAAAAGTTATAAAGTTTCTGAGAAAATCCACAAAATCTTAAACTACTCCCTTTGTCACAAATCTCCTAACACCGCGGTAAGTTGTGACAGGTACCAAGGTAAGTTGTGACAACTGTAAATCTAGACTATTTTTTGAAAGATACAATAATTTTGTAGGAATTATAAACAAAAACCACAATTGTTTTTCCATAAAAGTAGTTTAATTATCATTTGGCATAATTGTAGGAACTACAGTAACACATAACGAGTATAAAATATTTTGTGAGTAATTGGGGCATCATTATGAGATCAGTCGTTTGAAAGTCAATCAAAAATCTTAATCTAATCTGATAAACAATTATGACAGACGTATTGTAGCTCGCCCCCAGTGAAATCTTCGTGAGATCAGCCTTTGCATTCTAGGCACTGAACCCACTTCTCATTTGATCTGCTACTGCCATAGGATTCAAGGCAGCACAAGCAAAACCGAATTGAGTTACGCGAGATATGCTTGTGGCTTGTGGCGATCTTAAAGATAAATTGGGATGTCGTTGCATAAATAACTTGAGCCACACTTCTCCTGCCTTCTCATTTTCTACCCATGACGCCGGATTTTTTTTAACTATATTTTTTTGATAACAAAAAGGCAATTCTTCTTGTGTCTTTTGTTGTCAGCCCATAATTGGATGCGGCACATGTCAGCATAATATAATTGTTAGGCATTCTGAAATAAAAAATAGGAAATTCAGCATGCATTATCAAACGACATGTCCAAAAAAGTTCCTGACAAAAATGCCATTTTTAGACAGAATTTGATTGCCGAATACTTTTTATGTCAAACTTAGGGTGCAAGAATTGAATTAAATAAACGAACATACATGTAAACACAAAAAGAACATAGCAAAAAGCAAGTAAAATAAGCAAACTAGAAAATAACATTAAATAGGAGAGTTGTGACAGCGTGTCACAACTCTCCTAGGTACCAAAAATCACGACCTTGTCAGAATAATAATTCGTAATTTCAAAACAAAATGTAAACACAGCAAGACAATGCCACACTTTGAAACTTCAAAAACCACACAATATAAATAAAAATAGAATAACCATGTGAATGTAATATTTCACGATATAAATACAATCAAAATTTTGATAAAAAACTTACTTTTCGTGTTTTTGTCCATGCAGACGTCGTACTCGCGAAACCTCTTGTCGTGCGTCCCTGGCGCGTACTGCGTCAAGTAGCGTGTATCTAAAGAAACAATCGTGCGCTGTTGCCAGCTCACTAACGATCATAGGTTCCGAGAAATCTACTTTGTCACAACTCTCCTCTGTCACAACTCACTCGTAAGATACATTTTATCACATTCGAGAAATTATTTCTCATACGTCATCAAAATACATGTCTCTAAAATTACCCCGAGTTATTTCAGACATCAGTTTTATGGGAAAGTACTTATATTTAATCTGCCTGTTTGTAACTGACAGTTGCCATTTAAGTTAACTGTCTTAGCTTTGTTTTTTTGTAAAAACAGATCGTATTTTAACTAGCTGCTGTCCGCAGTTTCGCCCGCGTAGATGTTGGGAATTATCGCACAGGAATGTGTTATCGGAACAAAAAGCCTATGTTACTCCTTTTAACATTATTTGCCGGAACAAAGAGCAAAGCACACAGACAAAATGAAAAAAAAGAGGTTTTTGTGATCAGTACCATAAATAATTCTATATCCATTTAGTAAAAAGCTATTACTTTGACATTACAAACTAATGCATCAATTTTATTTATTTTTATAGTTTAACTATTCATAACAGGAACATATCCATCAAACTCACGAATCCTGAATCCACTTTGCTATGAGCTTTACGCTCACAGCTGTTACCTAACAATTCCAAAATAAACTTTAGTATACACAAATTGTGTAGTGAGAATGCCAAAATGTGAAATAAAATAAAAGATTGAGATCTACCCGAAAAAACAAATTACGTTGAAACAGAGCAGCCAGTGGCTTGGCGGTGACAGTTAATCACATTAGCAATTTAAACTTGCACTCGACTATTCAGAATCGTTGACGTAGTCGAAATGAAATGTGGTGACACACCAGCTTGGGAACTATTCAATTTCACAATTCGGGAATTGCCGATCAGTCGATCATTTTTAAAGGATAGATGGAGAAGGGAATATTAAATGTCATCACTTTTTATCTCTTAGATTAATTTTTGTAAGTAGTATTCGAGTTTAGGAATTTCACAATAGCAACCCGGGGTTTATTCAGTGTCGGTGGTTCGTGCGGTACTGGACTTACAAATATAGCATCATCCCATTTGGTCCCGTGGGTGTCTCAAAGGCGACTAAGGGACGTACTAGAGAATGGGTAGCAGTGATCTCTATGCATTGTACCATCACACTACAATCGCCAATCCGCCTGCCAAGCGTGGCGATAATGGCAAATGTCTTTGTCTAGCAGTGGTTATCTTACGGCTGAAACTATCAAACGAACGAAGCCAGGATCTGGATTTAAGCCCGTTTGATGGAAATAGGCTTGCCCCCTATTACAAGGCACTTAAACAGAACTAGCGCAATGTGGGTGTATGACAGATACACTTCTGCCTCATCCTTCCTAGAAGCAAGCCATCATGTTTATGTGTTATTCTTTGGAGTAGTATAACTAGATACTGCGATCCATAATCTGTCAACTGATCAGGCTGACTACGTCCGTGTCCCACTACGGCTGTTCCTTACTTTTTGACCGCTCAGATATGTTGTACTTTAGTATGAAACAGCAGTTTATTTTTGGATAACTGACTTAGTATTTATACGCTAGGGAGTTTAGGATTATGGGCTATATTCATGGTATGGAAAGTAGTGTTCAGCACTATGGTGGCCGAACGCACCTTTCTAGTATTGATAGGATATGGTTTATAAGGTAAAAGTTAAAGTCTCGAATTATAAGGCAAATAGCTGTATTGAATCAATATATCACACTTAGTTACAGGAATTGGTAAAAATGGTATTTCTTAATAGTACTTTAATGTATGGTAAAATGGTTATGATTTTGAGTACGAGAAGTCTCTGAGCAAATGAGATCTAAAAGCGAACTGGCACACAATTTGGTGGACGAGCGAATGTGTATACTTACTTTCGATGCAATTATGCATTTTCGCTGAGTGTTCGATTAAAACTCGAAGACATGGTTGCCATTTGCGCTTGAAGTCCTTGCCACCCTCTTTTTTAAGTTTCGATTAAATACATATCAATAAACAATATCTAATTTTGGTCCATTTCTTCCCAGGTCATCGAAGGGTATCGTCTCGAAAAGCCAGAGCACTGTCATCGAGAGCTCTACAATATTATGTATTATTGCTGGGAGGCGGAGCCGAAGGAACGGCCTGACTTCGCAGACATCGTTGCTAGATTAGAACCACTAATCAACAAAGATATGGACTACATACAGCTGGAAAGATTTCCAGATCATTCGTATTATAATCTGCAGCATTTGGACGGCGAGAAACTATGATTGCTTAAGTAAAGTAAAGGATACTGAAATTGTAGATGAAATGACAATACCTCCGCAGTTAGACTTTTTTTTTATGAAAATCCGATAACGATTACAGTTTTAGTTTTCATCTTACCTGACAAAATATGAACATTAAAACTTTTTCATTAATGCGTTGGTATATTAAAAAACTGCTGTCAACGTATTTTAATTTTAAGGGGTATTGTCGCTTTATCGACGATGGAAATCATGATATTTATTTGTGGAAGAAACAAAGTGCGGCATAAACTTATGAATAAAAAACAGTAAAGTGGTTCCATAGTTTGTATTATATTGTGCATTATTTAGACTTACGACTACATTTTAGTGCCTATATTCCGTGTAATTGGTACCTATGGGTAAATTATGTAAATATCTGCTGAATTAGAAATTACTGCATACACGTTTATAATTATTCCAAAATAAATATAACATCGAACTTATGTGATTAATTCCAAAAGTTTGAGAAATATTTTAAAACTCATCTCATTAATTAAAAATATTAAATTAAAAGACAGTCTCATTATAAGCGAGTTAAATTCAATAATTTGAAACTGCTGCTTTAAGGAACAAAAAATAAAACTGAGATTAAAATACTTTTAGCAATTGCAATAATAATTGTAAGTTATTTTAGAACTTCACATAGACTAGTCTTTAGAATATTATAATGGTTTTAATTATTGTAATAATTAATTTGAAATAATGATCTTATCAATGTACAGTTCATTTTAGCTTTTTGCTAAGTAAACATACAATATTTGTAATAAATGTTTTGTTGTATACAGATGTTTTTTCTCATTTATTTTTTATAAGCAAATTCTTAGCGTCAAACTACTTTGGGCTTATGAAGTCATGACATAAAGTTCATTCTTCTTTTACACTGCGAAAATTTCTTCTGTATGTATCCAGTATTTACAATTATTTCAACAATAAGCGCCAAAGTACCGCTAACATACCCGAAAGCTAAAGCCAAGAAGCCTCCTTGCAGATGCTGCCACGACAACGGATTAACATCAGATTTCTCCTTCAATATAGCCCTCAGTTGGCGAGCTCGTCTCCTCTCAGTAAATGTTGCAAACTGATCCCTAAGAGCTTCATTTAACCCGCTCTGTTTAAGCAAAGTTATTGTTTCTGAAAACTCCAGCATAAAAGGAAAACCTCTCAAAGCTATAGTCTCTATAGGTACACTGAAAACGTTGTCCGTAAACGTATAGTATTTATAGTTACCAATACTGTCACTCAGTTCTGGTATTGTTGATGAAATATGGGCCAACTCAAGGCGACTGCAAAGTAATGAAAAATTTCGATGAACGGCAACATCTATCATTGCTTTAGTAATATTCTCAATATCAGTCCAATGCTGACCAATACGATAGTCGAAAGGATCACTGGAGTTATAAAACAGATCATGTAGCTCCTCGAAACCACCAAACTTTAAACCGCTGTCAACTAATTCTTCGACTGTTTGTATTTGGTATTCATAAGATGGGTTCGTCAACACTTCGAATAATTTTGTTTGGTATGCCGTTAAAAATAGTATACAATAGATATTAAGAAACACAAAAAACACGCGAAGACTTTCTTTAGAAGGATGCAGGTAAGCTACAAACCCCAATACTGTAATCCAAGTGTTAAGAAAACAATGACCGAAAGAACTGTTGTAATCTGAATCTCCACTAAGCCGGCCAATAATTTTCCATGTAATACCACAAACAAAGAAACCAGCTATTACAGAATACCAAACTGAACTCTTAAATATAATAACCAATGCTACCCATGCAGCTGATTTATCAGCTCTTGGGACAACCCAAGTATAAGCATCGGCTAAATACGTAATGCTGGTCTCAAAGTCTTCATGCACATCGAAATCTGGAAATATTCCACCCAAAAGCAAGTGTCCTTTCTTCGATGCCAATTGCTTTAAAGCTCCATTCCATTTACCAACATGTTCTCTTTCTCCTCGGAATCCATCAACGAATTGATATCTAGCCGTCATCTTATATCGTTCAAGCATTACATTTATCATTATTTTCTCTATATTAGCCTCATATTCATCATCACTTATGAACGGCTGTCTTTGCAATGCTATTATTTCTATGACACAACCATCCATGTCGTGTGGAATTTTAGTATCAAACACATCTTTATCATATTTTAATACCCCTCGTTCACACGTGTTTTGTATCACAAGTCTGTCTTTAGTAGTTTCATTGAAATAACCACAATACTTTGGAGGGTCGTAAGGTTTCCAACTATAAATAATGGCGTTTCGAAAATTGTTAGCGCGAGGCACAGCTATAATAATATTTATTGCATTATATTTAAAGAGACAGCTGAGTACTTTTTCGACGTATTCAATATTAATTTTATCATTCTGAACGAAGTTGAGGAGTAAAATAATAAATTTTGCAAATGGGTTCCAACTTCGTGATCGTATTAGTTTACTGGCTAGGAAAGAAAAATCCGTGTAACTGTCTATTATGATAATAAAGTAGTTAGCTATTGGTATCGCCATATAATTATCTACGTGCAGTACTCCAAGATTATAATTATCTTGATCACAGATTTCCACTTCCTTTTCAGGACTCATGACTTCCACACTGAACTTGACCTTTTCATTAATCCTTTTTAATAATTCTGTTCTGACTCTTGATACTGAAGTACTCACATTATTAGTGTTTGCAAATATCAAAAGACCAGGCTCTTTGAATTCATTTTCAATCACTTGGCTAATACATGCAGTATATTCATTAATAACAGTTGGGCCATGTGGATTTACCACTCCATGGGAATTATCAACTAACACGAATATAACTAGAATTATTTTATTAACAGACATCCGTGTTGCCTTAATTTATAAACCATTACCACTAAAAGCGAAACCACAATAAACTGCTGTTGCATGATTTGTATCACATTTTGTTTAATCTACACTGATCTCTACTTAAAAGCACAAATGGCATCATAGAATGTGACATATAGATAGCATTCATTTTAAAACCGATCACTTTTTAAACTTTTATGCAACAATGTTTAATTCGTTTGAACACTTTTACAATGGTGATGATTATTTTTGTATCACAAATGTTACTGTTGAGCGATCTAAAATAGGGCTTGTTTCAATAGATATTCCATTAAATAGATTTAATACAATGATAACTATTGCAGGTTGATTTAACACGACACAGCACACAACGATAAAATGGTTCATAAATAGTCACGCAATATCTCTAAACTGATAAACTTCTTTCTTGCTTTTCAGGTAATTTTAAAACGTTAATATTAAAATGCAGCTCAAATACTAGTCGAGTGTCCAAGCATCTTGGACGGACTTCAAAACTTATTGTAGTAGCCAGCCGAGCGTTCATATGAAAATGCCATTGCAAAATGTGATTATATATTTTCTGTTTAGGTCTGAAAGCTATTGGAGAAAATTAATCATCATCATCATCATTTCAGCTGAAAGACGTCCACTGTTGGACGTAGGCCTCCCCAAGATCCGCCACTTTGACCGGTTTTGTGCTTACCGCATCCAACGGCCTTCACAAGGTCATCAGTCCACCTTGTGGGAAGCCTTCCAACTGTACGTCTTCCGGTACGCGGTCGCCACTCCAGAACCTTTCGGCCCCATCGGCAATCTGTTCTGCGAACAATCTGCCCTGCCCACTGCCACTTCAGTTCAACAACTCTTCCGGCTATGTCGGTTACCTTGTTTCTCCTAAGGATCTCTTCATTTCTGATTCGATCGCGTGGGGAAACTCCAAGCTTAGCCCTCTCGATCGCCCTTTAGGTGATTTTTAGCCTTCTAATAAGGCCCATTGTGAGCGACCACGTTTCAGTTCCATAGGTCATCACTGGCAACTCACACTGGTCAAAGACTTTCGTCTTGAGACACTGCGGTATGTGGGACGAGAAGATATCGCGTAGCTTCCCGAACGCTGCCCAGCCGAGAAAAATAAATGAATGTTATTTTTTAGAATATCTACAGCAGTTTTACTTGGTGTTACTCATGCTATGAATTTAAAAAATGTTTTATTTTACTCCTTACTAAAGTAGACCATTATTCCGTTCGACCAACATCATTCCATTTTTTCCCGTGGGTGTCGTAAAAGGCAACTAACGGGTTTACTTGAGAATGGGCAAAAGCGGTCTCTATGCACTTTACTACCAACCTGCGATCGCCAACCCGCCTGCCAAGAGTGACAATTATGGCAAATCCCCCCCAAATTGGGTGAAGCCTGTGTCCTACAATGGACGTCTTTCGGCTGAAATGTCGATGATGATGATGAAACCGTAACTTATAAGTCAAATAATTCAGACTATTCTAACATAAATAGCAATATCCGTTAAATCATACACAGTTTGTTAAAAGAGAATGACTAGAAATGATCCTTGTGTTGCTCCAGAGTGCTCACTTTCCTTTCATATTAGACAGACCTTGAAATGTAGCATAGCAACAATTTATGTAACATAGCTTTTTCCAGGAACTTGTGTTAAACATGCCTCGGTACAGTATTTTTATTTTATTTGATATCAATTATTAATTAAAACTTTTAATGGTAACCTATAAAGGTTACCATTAAAAGTGTAAATGTAGCTTTAACTTTAACAAGTATACGTTCTAGCAACTTTAGGTATAATTGTAAATACGAACTTAGATGACGACATTAGTTAGCTTAGAGTAGCGTTCAGTAAATTTTGATAATTACTTTTCCCATATTAAATATTTGTAAAATAATTAGTATAGTTTTTTAATACCAATACTAACATTCTTTGCCTAATGATAGCTCTAATCTCATCATATTTTTTACCGAAACGTCTTTTCTATCTATTTAAACTCTATCTAAGAACACAGAATGCACAACTAAGAAAACAAAAATATCTTAACATCTGGTGTTGAAATAATAAAGGTTCTCGAAATCCATTTAGTTCGTAATTTAATTCAAGAAAACACTAAACTTGATCGCCATCTGTCTCAGTTCAAAAACCTGTTTTCTGTCTAGAACTTTAAACTTAATGTTGACGTTCGAAGAGATAGGTAGTTTGTTTCACGATAAATATTAACAATCTTTTTGTGTAGACAAGCTAAATTGACGTAAACGTTCTGCACTGGAAATAATTATGTGTTAATTTTAGAAACGAATGCGAGTCATGTGTTACAAAGAAAAATGGTTATTTGTGTGCATAATCTGTCTATTTTTCTTTTTTTATAAAGTGTCTTTTGAAAGTTGACAATGTTGCGATGAACTGTCAAATATTTCGGTATCATAATCAACTAGCTTTTGCCCGCGGCTTCGCCGGATATCGGAAATTAACGCAGGAGGACGTACTACTGCGGTAAGAATGTATTAAACCAGGTTATATAGGTAACATATACTCTGTTTGCCATTTTCGATCCAGATCCATTCAGCCATTTTTGCGTGATTGAGAAACAATCACCCAATCATAAAAGCCAAATAAATAGGTTTCATCAGTCTAGCTTTAAAAATGACAATACTTCCTAACAACCTTTCATCCTCCCTTTCAACCCCTTAAAACCCCTTTTCCGCAATAAAAAGTATTCGCCTAGCCTATGTCCTTTCGCAAGCTCTAAACTATATGTGTACCAAATTTCATTTAAATCGGTTCAGTAGTTTTAGCAGGAAAGCGAGACAGACAGACAGACAGAGTTACTTTTGCATTTATAATATTAATTAATGTGGAAGTCTGGATTAAAAACGCAAAATAAGTGACCCGCACCCTCATAAAGTTTGGCTATTGGAAGGCCCTTCTATAGAAGTACATCGTTTCATTCCCACGACTGCGCAAAGGGCCTCTCCTAATTTCTTCAGTTTACTAATCTTTTCTGGCGTATCTTCTTTATTACAATATGACTTTTCTCGATCTGAAAAGATAATCTATAAATATAAAATTCAAAGTCCTGAGTGACTGACTGACTGACTGACTGATATATCAACACACAGCCTAAACCGCTGGTCCTAGAGACATGAAATTTGGAGGGTGTGTTCTTTGTGAGGAGAAGGTATCCACTAAGAAAGGGTTTTTTGAAATTCCATTCCTAAGAGGGTGAAATGGGGGGTTTAAATTGTGAATATTTCGACATCCACGCACGCGGGCGAAGCCGCTGGCAGACGCTAGTTTATAATATGAAGTCGTCACAATAATCCTTAGAGCGATAGATATTTTTGTATGCAAAAACATGGTTCGAAACAATTTGATCCGGAATGGGGAATTTTATTCACCTTTCATACATCGCATATAAACAGAACACAGAGTTTTAAAGCAATAAAATGTGCTTGACACTTTCAATCACAAAAGAAATTCAGAAACGCATTGTGGTTTGTTTTCAATAAAGCGTTCAACGTTCAAAGTATGAACTTTGATGTACTCTGCATAAAACATGGTATCTGTGCTGCAGGCGATATTGAATTTTGCGGATTCAATTGTTTATTCAAAATTTAAAAACAAGGACTTTGCGTATCCATTTTGTTTGCTTGCATTCGATTTAATATATTTTTAACAGCATTTGTTTTACTTGGAATGTGAACAGGATTTCAAGGTCCGAAGGCGAGAATATCCAATCAAACACAAACGGTTTCAATTAGGACAGTTTAATTCTTGAGGAATCTCATTTTAGCAAACTTAATCCAAAACTATATATACTCAGCTCGGTAACGAAACCATAGCTCGATCTAATTCTATCCTAACGCCATCTAGAGCGGCGTCAGGTAAACTTTTGTCCATATTCAATATTAGACATACCGCCCACCAAGGACATATTGCAGAATGTCCTTCTCTTAATCTACACCGCCCACCATGCAACATGTCTTACAATATGGAGTGCACAAACACATAATTTTAAAATTATAACAACAAGAGTAAACATGAGGTAAGATTATATAAAAAAAAAAACGACTATTTCGTAATTCTTACAAACTAGATGCATACAGTTACAACAATAAACAAACATATTCTTAAATTAGACTTTATAAACACAAAGTTTAAGTTGCCACAGGAAGAATAGCCAATTTACTAGTAGGTCTCTTTATCAGGGAATTTTTAGTTCTAACACTAACGACTCGAGTGATTCCGTCGGGGCCAGGATGTTTCAACTCAATCTTTCCCAGCAACCACTTACCAGGAGGTAAATCATCCTCTTTTACTAACACTACTTCACCAACAGATGGTTCCGGAATCTTATATTGCCACTTGTGTCTTTGCAAAAATTGGTGAAGGTAGTCGTGCGACCAACGTCGCCAGAAATCTTGCATCATTCTCTGATGAAGTTGCCATCGCTTTAAAGTACCAACATTTTCCCTTTCGTAATTAGATTCGGGAGGTAGAACGAATGGTTCTCCAACCAGAAAATGCCCAGGAGTTAAAATGGTTAATTTGTCCTGATCCTCCACATACGACAAAGGCCTCGAATTGAGACATGCCTCAATTTGAGCCAATACTGTTGTCATCTCTTCAAAGGTAAGTGTCGAATTCCCTATCACTCTCTTAAGGTGATGCTTGGTGGACTTAATCCCGGCTTCCCACAGACCTCCGAAATTTGGTGAATGAGGGGGGATGAAGTGCCACTCTGTACCATTATTCCCTAATTCGGTTGCTAATTCAGGGTTGCAGGCGGACCTTTCTTTGTTGAATAAATATAGTAATTCGCGCGCTGCCCCTACAAAGTTAGTGCCATTGTCGCTATGTAGTTCCGCACATCGACCACGTCTAGAGACAAACCGCTTAAAAGCAGCCAAAAAACCTTTAGTGCTTAAATCACTAACTGCTTCTAAGTGCACAGCCCTGGTGGCCATACATATAAATAAAGCAATATAGCCCTTGTAGGCCTTGTTGCCACGACCTTTTGATACTCGAATACTTAACGGGCCAGCGTAATCTACTCCGCTACACAAAAAGGGTTTGTTCGGGATTACACGAGAGGAAGGTAACTGCCCCATAAGTTGAGTCCTTACTTTAGCTGTATATCGGGTACACCTCACACAGCTTCTTACATACTTCTTTACCAAAGTCTTTATACCTATGATCCAATACTTGGAGCGTAAGTACGTAATCATTAATTGCGGACCACCGTGTATAGTTTTCTCATGTGCGTCCGCTATCAAAAGAATTGTTAAAAATGATTCCTTTGGTATTAATATAGGATGCACTCTTTCATACGTCAGTTGAGACAATTCAAGCCGTCCACCAACTCGAATTATTCCTTTAGAATCTAGAAACATGTTCAATGATTCTAATTGTGCGTTTTTTCTCCCTAGCTTATTATTTTTTAAATCCTCCAATTCATTGGTAAATCCTTCTTCTTGACACCTCCTTATACACATTTCTGTTGCATCTTGCAGTTCCGTCTTAGATAACTGTCGTGACCTAGCACCAACACCTATCACTTCCTTTTTAATTAAATTTAAAAACCTACGGCAATAAGCCATAACTCGAATCAGTCTTGATAACGATGAGTATTTGTTCCAAAATGAAACATCCAAAATGCCTGTATGTACCTTAACTTCTTCTAGACGTGTAACCAGATGTTTCGGTCTTTTGTACTCTACTACCGGTTCCCTTAGGAAATTTGGACCTTCCCACCAAAGCGAAACCTCCTTAAGATCTGAAGGAGAAACTCCGCGTGAAGCACAATCGGCTGGATTTTGCTTGGTTGCTACATGCGCCCAGTGATGAGTATCCAAGGTGGTCAAAATTTCGGAAACCCTGTTGGCAACAAAAGTTTTCCACCGACTTGGGTGGCAATTCAACCAAGCTAACACCACCTCACTGTCTGTCCATGCATGCCAATCAGTCTTTGGTATGTTCAATACCTCACCTACTTCCGCCATCAACCTTGCTGTGAGAACCGCCCCACATAATTCCAACCTCGGGATGGACACCTGTTTAATGGGTGCCACCTTGGTTTTGGATGTGACTAACGCAACATTTATGTTACCCTCTGCATCTATAACTCTGACGTACACCACTGCAGCGTAAGCCATTTTTGAGGCATCAGAAAAACCGTGTAGTTCCGTTTTTACATTGTTGGATTTAGTGTTAAGCCAACGCGGGATTTTTACATTCACTAAAGAAGATAAGTCCTTACGGTAAGTAATCCATTCCTTTAATAAACTACTGGGCACTTCTTCGTCCCACCCTATACCTGCTAACCATAGCTTTTGTATCAATATTTTTGCCAAAATGATACTAGGTGACAACCAACCTAACGGGTCGAAAAGCCTTGAAATATCCGATATAATTTTCCTTTTACTTACAGGTTCCGTCGGGAGAGGCAGTTCTACAGAGTACTGGAAAACATCAGCGCGAGGATCCCAGGTAAGTCCGAGTATTTTCGTAACATTATCTATTTTTATTTTTACTTCGTCAGCCTTATCCTTTTTGCTTTCTCTCATCTTATGTAGTAATTCTTCGCTGTTACTTATCCATTTTTGCAATGGAAATCCCCCTTTAGCTAGAATATTTTTTATTTCTGTATGAATTTTATATCCTTCCTCTACACTTTCTGCCCCTGTCATTAAGTCATCCATGTAGAACTCATTCAGAATTATTTTTGCTGCTAATGGATGATCCTTCCCTTCATCATAAGCAACCTGATGTAAAGCACGCACTGCTAGAAATGGCGCTGATGAAGTACCAAATGTAACCGTTACTAATTCAAATTCTTCAATTTCTTTTTCAGGACTTTCCCTCCAAAGAATTCTCTGAAACATTGTATCCTCTCTATTGACAAGAACTTGTCTATACATTTTAATTATGTCAGCACCAATGCAAATTGGATGAGTTCTCCAACGCATAACCGTATGTCGTAATTCTGCTTGCAATGTCGGGCCAACCATCAAGTCATCGTTCAACGATACCCCGTTTATTCCCTTGCAGGAAGCGTCAAATACCACGCGCACCTTAGTTGTCTGCTTATCTTCCCGGAGTATTGCGTGATGAGGTAAGTACAACCCTTTATTCTTTTCTTCTGGAGATACCTTTACCATATGATTAAGTTCTATATACTCCTGCATCACCGCAGCGTAATCCGCCTTCAATTTGTGATTCTTTGAAAGTTTATATTCTAAACTCTTTAACCTTTTTTCAGATATAAACCGAGATTCACCATCCTTACAACTTTGGTTACTATCCCGAAACGGCAACCTTACAATATAACGTCCAGTTTCGTCTCGCTTTGTGGTATTTTTGAAAATGTTTTCACATTCCTCTTCTTCTTTACTAAGTATTTTTTCAGCTCCCAATGGCTCCGCTTCTAGCTCCCAGAATTTACGTAAGAAGTCATCATCCTGAACATTGGAATGCATGACGGTGATACAAGGATATGCATTGATGTCGGACGAATTTTCTGTACCGACAACACCCGAAAGAATCCATCCGAATTCTGTTTGTTGTGCTACGAGCGATCCACTGGTACTCTTTTTGATTCCACCTTGAATGATTTGGCTGAATATCTCAGCACCTAATAAAACGTCAATTTTATTAGGCCTGTGATAGTCAGGATCTGCCAAATCGTCTTCCATCAACTGTACCCATTCTACCCTGGTTGCTGTTGCAACTGGGAGAAGCGATGTGATGGACTTCAAAACGTATGCATTTACTTGCACGCTGTAATCTGGATTCACCCGAGAACGTATATCAACAACTACCGAAGAATTAGACATAGTTGTTTTATTACCACCTACACCTGTAATACGGTGTTTTGTTAAAGTTTTCTTTAACCCTAAATATTGAGCCATTGACTCAGTGATAAAGGATCCTTGCGACCCTTGATCTACTAATGCGCGAACCACCCGATAGGTTCCATCCTTTGACTTGGCTTTTACTAAAGCCGTTGGTATTAAAACCGTATCCTTACAATTTCCTGTCGAAAGGCATGAAACTATTGGATTAGTAGATCCCTCCGCTTGTACAGCGGCCTTTTGAGTTTCCTCCATTGAGGCACTATTCCTAGGAGCAGCTGACGCTGATTCCTTCTGAACAGCGCCCGTGTCCTCACCAACAGACCCAGAACCACCGCTAGGGTGGAGTAATGTATGGTGGCGTCTTTTACACACATGGCATTTGACGGTGTTTCTACAAAATTTGGCAGAGTGGTTACTACCCAAACAAATGAAACATAACCCATTTTTCTGTACGAAATCACGTCGAGTATCGTTAGTTTCTTTAGCAAAACCTTTGCAAGCAGTCACCTTATGAGCACCAGAACAAAAGGGGCAAGAAAACTCAGATTTTCCTTTCCCTACCACATGGAATGATTGTGAACTCTTCTGAATATGAGGTTTATTTTCTAAGTTTTCT
This sequence comes from Aporophyla nigra, assembly GCA_947507805.1. Taxonomy (NCBI): domain Eukaryota; kingdom Metazoa; phylum Arthropoda; class Insecta; order Lepidoptera; family Noctuidae; genus Aporophyla; species Aporophyla nigra. The sequence continues at coordinate 20,919,762 of OX382296.1, forward strand.
AAACCTCGGAACCGGCCAGTTAAAAAATCAGAAAATTGAGTAAAGGTAGGCAAATCATCCGTTGTATCTGAAGCTACCTTTAATTCCCAGGCTTTCCTGGTGTCCTTATCTAACTTGGCACTAACAATGTGTATTATTAGGATGTCCCAAGAAGTGACATCTATCCCTAAATTTTTAATAGAACCTAAACAATCAGATGTGGTGCTGAGTAATCTTTTTATTTCATTGGCTGATTCTATTGTTAAACCCTTTTGATTTAACAAACGTTTTAAAATTCCATTTGCTAAAAATCGTTTGTTGTTGTACATTGCTTCTAATTTTGCCCAACTAGCTGCATAACTATCAGATGTTACATTAATGTTTCTTAATAGGTTCTCTGCATCTCCAGTTAAATACCCTTTAAGGTAATATAATTTTTGTGCATCGTCTAGTGTTTTGTTATTGTGTATTAATCCTAAAAATAAATCCCTAAACGTCTGCCATTCACTGTAATTTCCGGAGAACACAGGTATCTTGACCTCAGGTAACTTAAAGTTTCTAAATCCTGTACTACAGCTAGCCCCAGGATTTACATTACATGTATCACTCGACATTGTCATATTGTTTAATATTTGTTTCAGCTCGCTTTTAAACTGAATATAAAACTCTTCCACCTCATCATATAAGCTATTCTTATGATAGTTTGAATTAAATAAATCGGACTTTTTTATCTCACTAATTATTTTTACATGAGTTTTATAGAACAATTGCCATTGTTGTTCTAAGGTTTCAATCCTTGTTTCTATGTAACAAACAGTTAAACGTTCTTTTGGAGATTTTTTAAAGTTACTTTTAGACTTGAACATTTTAGCTTGAATGTCTTCCTGAATGTCGTTAAGCGAATCCATTCTTAATTTTAAAATAACACAAGTGGGTAGTTACAAATATAAAAATACACAATTTTGCAACTAGAACTTAACTTATAACATAACCATATATAAATAAACTTAGTGTCCATTAAACACATTAAATTACACCGCACAAATGTTCCGAGTTTCTTCGATATTTTTCTAAGTTCCAAATAACGATTAAAATTTTACAAGTGTTTTAAACTAACTTGTATTTCTGAGTAAAATCGGGCATAGGTTCCCCGTCTGAACCACTTTTGCTTAAAATTAGTACAAGTCCAAAGTAATATTAAAAACGACTAAGTTAATTATCTAGTGAAATTATGATTCAAACAATGCACTTTCCTTGAACTGTTAAAGTTAAATTCTTCCTGTTAATAAGGTCGAAAATGTACTCACGGTTTTTTCACTATGCACTCACTGACACTGATACTCGACGATTCACACGCTACTTGTGGCGCCCTCTGGCGGCCGCTCTGCAAACTCCTCTGCCTGGCTCCTCCACGCAACGTCACTCCTCCGGCACCCAGCCGGATCCACTGCTTCGATGACGACACCGTTGACGCCTCGCTGTAGGGATGCTCTGAGCAGCAATCCACTGCCCAGTACTAACGTTGCGGGGTGATAATCACCACCACCGCTGATGACTAACCAAAAACACCTTCACGCCAGTCCGGCTTCGAAGGACCATGAACAGGATTTCAAGGTCCGAAGGCGAGAATATCCAATCAAACACAAACGGTTTCAATTAGGACAGTTTAATTCTTGAGGAATCTCATTTTAGCAAACTTAATCCAAAACTATATATACTCAGCTCGGTAACGAAACCATAGCTCGATCTAATTCTATCCTAACGCCATCTAGAGCGGCGTCAGGTAAACTTTTGTCCATATTCAATATTAGACAGAATGTCTTTCAAGCGAAATTAAAACCATTTAGTCGTTTCCGACGGAGTTGATATTTTTCATGTTGGTTCAGAATTTCAGATCCAAAGGCAACGCATTTTTATGATAAGCATGACTTGATACTGCACTCAATATTAGCTTCTCAAAGGACAAAATAACAGATCCTACATTTTATATTTCATTCATGCTTTACGTATTATTAAAAGACGTATTTGTATGTAGGGTAAATATTTGGAACTACCAGGTATATTTGAAAAAATCTTTTTGCACATGATAGCTCAATTCTTGACGAAGATTATCTAACATCACACTAAGATCCATAGGAAACTAGCAAATAAAGTCAGAAAGGATGCCAAACGAAAAAAAAAGTAAAAGGGCTGTCGTATGACGAGAGAGTTTTTGAAAAATGTAACTTTTATTTTAGTTTATTGTGTATCTTATTAGTTCCACGTAAACGTAGTCTTTGGCAAAATCTAGTTGAAGGTAAAATGATAGAGAATTTTACTTAAGACATTGTCTTTTACTACACTACATAATGTTCTCATGCTAATTTCGATCTCACGCTTTCCTAGGCGTTAATATAATTGGGAATAACTCTTTCTCAGTTTGTTTTCTATAATAGTGAATAAACTGAAAGTTTTTGTGGTTGTATACATAGTAGGAGAACCAAGGTAACCAACATAGCCCGAAGAATTGCTAAACTGAAGTGGCAGTGGGCAGGGCACATTGCTCGCAGACCAGGTTGAATAGGAAGATTCTGGAGTGGCGACCGCGTAAGGCCTCCAACAAGGTGGATCGATGAACTTGTGAAGGCCGCAGGAATCCGCTGGATGCGGGAAGCACAAAACCGGTCGAATTGGCGAAGCTTGGGAGAGGCCTATGTCCAGCAGTGGACGTCTTTCGGCTGAAATGATGATGATGATGATACATAGTTGGAGATACCCACAAAGCCATAATAAGTTTAGAAACAACACAGATAGAAAAAGGTATTGCCCTCGTAATTCAAAAGAACCATTTTGTATTCGATTCAGTAAAGTTTTCATTAAGTGTCTGTCTGGTCAGAAGGTGTATAAAGGTAGCGAAATTAAATGGATAACACGTTTGCATGAATTCCGAAAACATTTATGTCATAGCTCTTGAATTGCTAAGTTTCAAAAGGATTAAACTATTTCTTAGTAAGATCAGCAAGTAATGGCTGAAATAATATTATTACATGGAGTTATTGAAATATCTATACTCATTACTTTAATCTGCATTTCAAGAACTAATTATTTTAAGATCCCTTTGTTAGAAAGTTTTATTAGCAGAATAAACTAAGTTTACTAAACTATCTATTAATTTAACGAATTATAAAGTCTTAATTAATTTAGTCCTCTTAGAAACGATCAGCCTAGAAAGAGAAGAGTTAATAATTCTGTTGACCACCGACATCAACATCTTTATGTGGTTTAATTTCGGAGACCCATGTGACTTTTAACTTTGTTTTTGGGGCATAGAAGTTAATTATTATGTATGAATGACAATCCTACTTAGGTACCTAATGTACTTGAATGGAAGAATAATATATTGTTCACCGAGGGCAAAAAATGACCGATTTCTAATGAGGGTATTGCCCGAGGTCTAGCCAATGTCCATAATACACACGAGTTGGGAGTAGCAATTTCTTCCGATATATTAAAATTTATTTTCAGAAACCTAAGAAAAACTATCCGCTCGCACATGATTTTCACTTGCTAATTCTTCTTTATTTTTATTTGTAATCAGTGTTCAGCAAAAGCATTTTGCCAATATTATTTTGTGAGGACGTGGCTGCGAGTAGAAGCTGGTGTAAAGAAAATACTCATAACTTGCTTCAACTTTATAATTGCACAACAGTTCTCTTCCACTGTCCAAAAAGTAAAGCATTTTTTTTTTGGATGGGAAGTCATCAAATGACGTCTCCCGCTCTGGGTGGAGCGGAAAGGCGTGTCAGACTTTTACTGACTAAAACCCACCCGTGTTCCTTCAGTTGCCCTAATGCCAGGGCCATGGTACCTTTCACTCCAATAAGTACTGCATAATATATAAAATCTACTTTTGTCCCCACCTAGAAATAACGACATCCTAGCCGATATTTGTGTTACCAAAGAACAATAATACATTCAATTGCCTGAGTTGTCACAATGATAATGTACCTAAAAATACTTTTATAAATTTTGATAATACTATATCAGTGCTGACACAGTGTATATTGTAATTTTGTTTTAAATTAATACACTTTTCCTAACTAAATCAATGCAATCACGACACTTATAAAAAAACTGTATAATGTAACACAATTTATATTTTGGTTTTGTTAAGGTTTGATAAAATGCAAAGTATAATTTTATTTATTTATGCGCATTTATGAAACAATCGTTTTTTATTATTGAATACCAATTTAAAAAAGATATCTGCCTATTGATAAAGGCCACTTCACGTGCAAATGAATGATCATTCGCTATACTCGCTAGACAATTTCAGAAACCTCTGAAATGGAAAACAGTGTTGTCCAATTTAACTTTATTTACTTAAAGTTTCGCTGTTATTGATATAGGAATGCTCGTATTAAATTTAGCGTGAACAGTGAACACTGAACCACTGCATATTTTAACTCTCGACGAAAACAGACGTACTTTTCATTTAACAAACCTACGCGCAATGAAGGGTTCTATAGTTGGGATTCATTTATCCCAAGAATAAACCTTTTTTTGTTGTAAAACATGTTACATACATTCATCCACGTAATTTTTTTGTTTGTTAAGACATTTAAATGCTTTTTTCGTTCTTTGCAATGCCTTAGAATATGTGAACCAAGAGTTGAGACTTGTACCCTTAATACAAGTTATCTTGATAACTTAACAAGGGTGCTAGTTACGACAATATTCAGTGTGCTTTTTACATTTAAGTCTTATGTATGTAATGTTAAATAGCTGTCTTGTTGATGTGAACTTTTATTATTATTATTCAAACTACAAATGTTAGTTTGTACGCCCAATACTGAGAGATTTGCCATGTTATTTTAAGACCACAGACTTCCTTATACTTCCCTGTTCTTTTCCCGTTCCAGTTCCGTTCCCATTCCCAGTTAAATAAGCGTTTTTTAGTTACACTTATAAAATTACAATATAATAACATCTGTCATGCAGTATCTAACACGTTGCGTGTTATTTTTATTATTTTACTTTTGCAGTGGCATACATTTTAGTTCATCTCGTAGATGAACGGGCAAATAGGACATTCCAAGAGTATTGTAGTAATTTTCTCGTGCTCCTAGTAGTATGTACCTACTCTCTTCCATTAAACAGTAATAATAATAATCAACCTGGGAACTATTATTTGGATACAATCTGACGCCTATGACACCTAGACACGTAATGAGTCTATTTTTAATGATTGACGCTGTACTCATATGTGATCTTTACATTTAAATATCTCAGTAATGTGAGACTTTGGTATCATGTTATTTAACATTTTTTGTTCGTCAATGTGTCTTCGACCCATACATATCACTTTCTTTATGCGCCGCGATTTCTAAGAAAATCAAAATGGAGGCGGGTTTTTTTTTTTTTTTTCTTTTTTTTTAATATCTTAGGACAACCAACACACCGTTATCTGATCCCAAACTAGGCAGAGCCTGTACTATGGAAACCAGACATCTGTGATAAACATACTTATATATTTCTAAATACATACATATAATAGGTAAATTACACCCAGACACAGAACAAATGATCGTGCTCATCACACAAAGATTTGTCCTGGGTGGGAATCGAACCCACGACCTCAGTCTTAGCAGTCAGGGTCACTAACCACTAGACTAACAGGCCAGTCACTTGGGGTAGGGTTGACATGCCAGATCAGTTCTAAGCCCCTTGTAAACTGCAAAAACCATTTACAAGTTAACAGATTATTTTTCGATAGATTGTAATCTGTTCAAGGTAAACCGAAGAATTGTGAAACGCTATCAAATTTGCACGCGACGGATCACATCTTGCACTAATATTAAATAGCCAAGTAATTGCCATCAGCTGGGAAGTAGTGCTCGCCGGCCGCTGCCGTGGCACCGCTAGCTTTGCTCGGTTGACTTATGCGCGTTTAGTCACAGTTCTTACTAAACTTAACCTATAATCTAACGACGTTCATAATGTTACGGTGACATTTACATTCGACAACAAACGAATTAACAAACAAACGAGGCGGCGCGGTGCACATGACGTTCAACTAATCTACATGAGAGTTGCGTTCCGTCGCACACCATTTCACAATTTGACAGTTTCACGTCGATAAATTATAAATCTACCGAAAAATAATGCGTTAAATTGTAAGAGTATGTTACGATTCACAATCTTTCGACAGTTTACAATCTCGCTACATAGATTATAATCTAACGGTATTTACAATTTTACGGTGACATATACATTCACCAAAACCAAACAAAGAGACAAAAACATTATAATTTGTAGTCACATCCTTCATGACGGTACGGAAACTCTGTCCTATTGTTCAAAAATGCATTCATACCCGGAAAGGGCCACAAAGGGAGTTCATATGAAAATACTTCAGTTAATAAACGAGAAATATGTTGTCTCTTGAACTATGGGAGATATTATACCGTTTCCTTGTTATAATATATTCAACGATATTACAAGGGATCCCATTAAAGGGGAATGTATGTTATTTTTATGGTTTAATTTTTTGATGCAGCAGATAATTGTTTTAAGTAGGTCCTGAATTGTGTTTTTAAATGATTGCTTGAGGGTGTTGATTGTTTGGTTATTTTTACGGACATGAAGAGTTAATATAACTGTATATAATTTGGCAACAAAAAACACTGATTGTTAAAAACTCAACCCCAGGACTCACAATATTTATAAAACCAAAATATTGTATGAATTTTGTTACGGACATGAAGAGTTAATATAAACCGTATATAATTTGGCAACAAAAACACTGATTGTTAAAAACTCAACCCCAGGACTCATAATATTTATAAAACCGAAATATTGTATTTATATTGTTTGAAAAGAAAGAAATATTGCATTATTTTTCTATAAATAAATTTGCTAAATAATTAAAATTTTAAAGCTGATGTATTAATCGACTTTTGGCGCTATCCGACTAGTAAATTCCGATTGAATTTCAGGTAATTAACTTATGCCAGGTCGTGAGTTTAAACCCAAGCAGGCGCATTACTTTGTGTAAATTATTTCATCGCCACTGCTCTCAAAACGGTGAAAGAAAACATCGTGAGGAAACCGGCATGTCTTAGAACCAAAAATTCGAAGACATGTGACATCTACCAACCCGCATTGGGCCCGCGTGGTGGATTATGGCCCACTCCCTCTCACCGAGAGGAGGCCTGTGTCCCAGCAGTGGGAACATTATAGGCTGATGATGATGATGAACTTATGCCAACTTAGACAAATTAAGCAATTGGTAAGTTCTAAGACATTACGAATTCCCCGAAACTTTATTTGTTCAGCCACTCTCAGAAATGTATTCGTACATAACTTTACAATATTAAGTAATGGAGCCATGTGTAAGAATGAGGAAACGAGGAGAAAAGACTTATAAAGCTGTTTGGACTCTTGGGGCTTTTTAGGGTTCCGCACCTCAAAAGGAAAAAGCGGAACCCTTATAGGATCACTTTGTTGTCCGTCCGTCCGTCCGTCTGTCAAGACCCTTTTTCTCAAGAACGCGTGGAGGTATCAAGCTGAAATTTATACCAAATACTCAAATCTACTGTTCCTTGGAGCTGTGAAAAAATCAAACTTCTAAGCTAACGCAATCAAAAGATATAGCCGTTTATACCGCTAATTTCCTCAAATTTTTGAAACTCGCAAGGGAATCAAAACTTAAAGGGTACTTCCAGTCGATCTAGAATTTTGAAATTTGGTACGAAGCAACGTCTGATAGCGCAGAAAAAAAAAATTAAGGAAAAATTGCGAAAACCGTAAATTTTTAGTTACATCATATAATTAACAGAAAAAAACACAGACAGAAATAAAACCACGCCAAGAAACAGAACAGAACTACGACTCGATTGTCGTGATGGGTGAACTTTTACTTATATACCTACAGGTTTGTACGGAACCCTCGGTGCGCGAGTCCGACTCGCACTAGGCCGGTTTTTTTTGTGGGTGATCTAATCTTTAAAAGACGTCTCCCGCTCTTGGGTGGAGCGGGAAGGCATGTCAGACTACTTTACTGGTAAACCTGAACTGACTAAAACCCACCCGTGTTCCTTCAGTTGCCTATATGCCAGGGCCACGGTAACTTTTTCGAACAAATATCGCGACCCTGGCAGACAGGGCTTTTGAGGCTGAAGTGAAAGAAGACTTAGAAAAGGAACACGGGTTGTGCGGAATTTCGCGTCGCTTGTGCAGCATTTTAAATACCAATACACATAGCGTCGCGTGTGTAAAATATCCGTAAACAGGTTTTACATGTTTTGTAGACAGTTATAAGCGAATGACAAATCTATCGTTCCTATCCTAACGTTTTTTATGCCTGCCAGTTTTCGTCCATTTTTCGTTGCTGCTCTGCTCTTTTTGATTGCAGCGCGATATTAAGCTTCCTCTATAAATAGGCTACCCAACGGTTACCTAGCTACTATTTCGTTTTCAGTTGAAAAATAAAATTTTGTGCAAGAGGCTAATGAGGGGTTCAAATCTATATCAATATTCTATCATTAATTTAATTTTTATCATTAGCCAGGACGAAGGCATCCCTACTCTCTTTCCACCTCTCTCTATCCATAGCTGCCAAGTACTAAAACATATTAAAGAAGTCCAGTTTATTCCACCATCTCTGACTAGGCCTGTCATGATGTCGTTTGCCATTAAGCAAGAAATATTACTCGCGAATCACAAGATGTACAAACGTAAAAACCGGCCAAGTGCAAGTCGGACTCGCGCACTGAGGGTTCCGTACAAACCTGTAGGTATTCACGGTTTATGCATAAGGTTTATGTTTATGAAATTAAACTTTTTTTTATATTTTTATATTTGAGTTGATTGAATGAAAGGTAAATTGCGGTTTACGATTCATGATTTATTAAAAAAAAACTACTAACTAGATCTCGTTCAAACTAATTTTCGGTGGAAGTTTACATGGTAATGTACATCATATATTTTTTTTAGTTTTATCATTCTCTTATTTTAGAAGTTACGGAGGGGGGGACACATTTTACCAATTTGGAAGTGTCTCTCGCGCAAACCATTCAGTTTAGAAAAAAAATATATTAGAAACCTTAATATCATTTTCGAAGACCTATCCATAAATACCCCACACGTATGGGTTTGATGAAAAAAATTTTTTTGAGTTTCAGTTCTATGTATGGGGAACCCTAAAATTGATTGTTTTTTTTTTCTATTTTTGTGTGAAAATCGCAGAATACATCTATTTACCAAGTTTCAACAGCATAGCTCTTATAGTTTCGGAAAAAAGTGACTGTGACATACTCGGACAGACAGACAGACATGACGAATCTATAAGGCTTCCGTTTTTTGCCATTTGGCAACGGAACCCTAAAAAGGAGTATAATTATAAAGATCGCAACAGGTGGCGTTCTATTGTTTCTGCCTATTCCCAAGGCGTGAGTTTATGTATGTGTGTATCCTGGAATTTTAACAATAAACTAGACCAAACCCGTGCGTCGACCACACATCCTTGCTCATCTTCACAAAATAATTTATTTAGGAAGCTAAATAAACACAGCTTTTCGCTACAAGACTGTCACGCATACTTTATTTCTTTTTAGGTAAATGGATCATACATCTCAGTCGTTCCATTCTATTCACGCCCTGAGGCCTTCCTATCTCATTTTGTTTAGAATAGGTTCACGTGTTGGGGTGAAAATATCTTAGGCAAAAAAGCTACTTTTGGCCGGATAGAGCTAAACACGTGATCGGGTTGGTCCCCAAAGACATGTTTGGCCTTATTGCTTTGCCTTTTTTCGGCTGACATTGAGCCCTGAATATGAATAAACCTTGCTTTGGTTTTGTGAGGCAAATAGGAATCTGGTTGGTAAAATACATAGAACGGACACAAATCTGTATTGTCAATGTTGTACAACGAGAATAAACGCTGTTTTAAATATACATAACAGTAATTAAATGTAGCCTTATTTCATCATCATCATTTCAGCCGAAATACGTCCACTGCTGGACATAGGCCTCCCCCAAGCACCGCCACTTCGACCTATTCTGTGCTTCTCGCATCCAACGTATTCCTGCGGCCTTCACCAGGTCATCGGTCCATCTTGTGGGAGGCCTTCCAACGCTCCGTCCTCCATTACGCGGTCGCCACTCCAGAACCTTCCGACCCCATCGGCCACCCGTTCTGCGAGCAATGTACCCTGTCCACTGCCACTTAAGTTTGGCAATTCTTCGGGCTATGTCGGTTACCTTGGTTTTCCTACGGATCTCTTCATTTCTGATTCGATCGCGTAGGGAAACTCCAAGCATAGCCCTCTCCATTGCTCTTTGGGTGACTTTGAGCCTTCTTATGAGGCCCATTGTGAGCGACCACGTCTCAGTGCCATATGTCATCAATGTTTGATGTGATATTAATAATATTAAAAAATCTTATAAATTAAAATAAAACTAATTTCGGAACAGCTGTTTAAATTCAATAATTATTTTTAGACTTTTGGTCTCACTAATGTGACCAGCTGTGACAAGGACGGGGGGGGTTCAAAAATCATGAAATTAGTGTGACGTAATTTATGGATGGCCCCTAAGCTACTTTAGTATGAAGCCTACTTCACATAGTAAAGTAGCTTATAAGTTAAAGATATTACAGGCTATCAGACTACCTTTTAATCAATTTGCTCAAAGGACCCTTCAGTTCCTTCATTCCCTTTAATTGGCGATCTTTTATTAATTGGCAATTGAGAAAGACTTCACGATACACCTAAATCAAAATTAATCAAAATAAACAAGCCTTTTATTTCTTGCTCTTCGTATTACATAAAATAATTTCCATGCTGCTTTCAATCATAATTAATTCTTCTAAATTCATAATTTATTTATTTATATTTTCAGCATCAAACTGTATACTGCCTAATAATGACCAGAATTAAAAATGCAAGCATGTATTATTTTTGTATTGTATTTTTCTTTTAATTAATTTACATTTTATCTTTATCAAATATTATTTTAACTTTTTGCATTTATTTTTTGGGCTGAATGATAGCTTTCGTCGAAAGAATCGCGGATAGATTAACGAATCGACATTTATTTATTTTCATTTAAGAAGAAGAAAAGCCTACATAATAATACTATATACTAATACTCAATTATAACTAAGTGGCTTCTGCTATGCGCAACACATTAAATCCCTGATCTCTAAACTAGGGGTGTCCCTGTGTCTTAGAGTCAGTATCCCTCCGCAGCAATGTCTTGGGACATTATTAGTAACATATTACAATGTTTTTTTTTATCGTTAACTTAAAAGCTAAGTAAATAAAATACCAAACTAAAATACCATTTTCATTTACAACTTTGTGTGTGTGTGTGTGTGAGAGACCCCGGGTGGGTATGTGTACGGTGGGGCGGTGTATAATATGTATTATGTACATAAGGGCAAGTATGCTTAATTTTAAATATTTAATTTCATCATCATCATCATCATTATTTTAGCCATAAGACGTCCACTGCTGGGCATAGTGCTCCCCGAATTTTCGAAGGATTTGCAAAATCGCCTCGCTTGGCAGGCGGGTTGGCGATCGCAGTATGGTGGAAAATGCATTGAGAACGCTGCAGACCATGCGGCGGCGACCTCTCGCGTCCGGCCCTGGTGCGAGCCATGGTTGGGAGCGAGAGGGCATGGGAAGCCGTCACCTCCTTCTGCGAAGCAGTAATGCTCGCGAAGGAGGAGGCGGGGCGCGTGAGGGAGTGGCAGTCACTGCGCCCTCACGTCCCTAGCCGCCGCAGGAGGAGACGCCCCGGGCGTCGGGAGTCGATAGCAGACTCCCGGCCACCGTAGGCGCGAGCTTACGGGTGGCGAGCAATGGGTAGCTCGCCGCCCGGTAAGGACCAGGCTCGGGTCGACGGCGCGTAGTGTTCCACGCGCGCCTCAAAGACATGTCAGCAACACTGAAGGGGTCTGCTAGGACCGATGCCTGCCGGGGTCGCGCGATTGTTCGAAAGAGATACCGTGACCCTGGCACATGGGCAACTGAAGGAACACGGGTGGGTTTTAGTCAGTAAAAGTCTGACCCCTCCCGCTCTGCCCAGAGCGGGAGAAGTCATTTGATGATTTCCCCATCCAAAAAAAAAAAAAAAAAAACGCTGCAGACCATTTGGTCTGGTCCCCGCTCTTGTTCACATTGCCAACTTAAGCTTCAACTCTGGAACATTACCCAAGCTATTCAAACTATCTGTAGTCCATCCAATCTACAAGTCTGGTGACAGGGCTGGTGTCAGTAATTACAGGCCAATTTCTGTGCTCCCAATACTTTCAAAAATAATAGAAAAACTAATGAATAGCAGACTAATAAATTATCTAAATAAAAATAAATTAATTTCTCCAAACCAATACGGCTTTGTAACAGGCAAATCTACAGAGGACGCGGTAATAAAATTAACAAATCATATTGCAGGTAAACTAGACAGCAAAAATAAATGCATAGGAGTCTTTCTAGACTTAGCAAAAGCTTTTGACACCGTCTCTGTTCCCAGGCTTGTGGAGAAGATGGAGAATATAGGAATTCGAGGAACGCAGCTATACAAGGATTGTATGGTTTTAACGGTTCGACAACTTTATATCAGGAGAGTTCTGCTCATAAGCCACAAAAGCTCAACGTATGACCCGGTAAGACTGAAAAACAAACGTAGAAAGGACCTAGTATTTGACTTGAAACCGTGTAAAATAGAATTCTTCAGAAGACAACCGTGCTATATGGGTCCATACCTTTATAATAAAATAAGTAAAAATACTCAGCTACATCACTTACCAATAAGTAAACTAAAACCTACCATAAATGACTTCTTTCTCTCTCAAAATTATGGAAATACTGAAAAACTTCTAAAAAGTATAAAATAATAATAAAATAAAATCACACAAACCCACTCATACACCCGAACACATACATACACACAAAAACACCACACCTCATACCATAAGCACTCACACATACATATGTTCATTCATAGATCACACACACGCATGATAGCTATTAAATTATTAATTAAAATATTAAATGTTAAATGATTAAATTAAATATCAGGTTTAATTTAAGTTCCTACGAATTGTAAATAGGTTTAAGGTTTTGAAAAAATAAATATTATTATTATTATTTTTATTTATGTTAACATATCTCGGGACCCTAGGATACCGGTCTTTTGGAAAGCGTACGAGGGGCCGAAGCCAACTCGCAGAGGCCCCTTAGACAATTTTAAATGATGAGGGGGCACCAACTGACGATTATCCCTGTATGCACTATGCAAGTGCATCCAAAGACAATCCCTGGTTGGAGCAGAAACAGAGCTATTACAGAATATGGAAACAAAGCAAATTAGGCTATAGGTTTGGATGGCTATAGTGGATTGGTAACCGCAACTATGGAGAGACTATGGTCCCTGCCTGATCAATGTTTTGTATACACGGATAAAATGGCAGGGGGTGACTTGCACACTCAATAATGGGCCCCCGGGAAACGTCGCTAGCACATAGTGATGTAGCGACAAGGGGGCAATACTTCCTGAGGTGCTTGAGAAGTGGAGAGGTATTCCACGGCTTTCAGAACAATCCCAGAGCCCGGAAGATGGTCAAGATCCCTACGAGCACTTACAGGAACACTTCCTTTCCCCGAGTACGTTTGCTCTTGCGAATCTCCACTCAAGCCAGCCAATAAAGGCAAGAATGAGGCGGGAACTCTGAACCTCATCAGTGTTCACTCTAGCCGGCCAATAAAGGCAAGCCAGAGATGAGGAACAAGAATTCTCCCAGGAGATAGGGTCCGTGGGGTCACTACTGCCCAACAGCTCGCCACAAGCTGCCCTGCGGGTAGCTCGCCACAAGCTAACAAAGCCAGCCAATAAAGGCAAGAATGAGGCGGGAGCTCTGAACCTCATCAGTGTTCACTCCAGCCGGCCAATAAAGGCAAGCCAGAGATGAGGAACAAGAATTCTCCCAGGAGATAGGGTCCGTGGGGTCACTACTGCCCAACAGCTCGCCACAAGCTGCCCTGCGGGTAGCTCGCCACAAGCTGCCCTGCGGGTAGCTCGCCACAAGCTGCCCTGCGGGTTATTATTATTATTTTCTAGTAAGTCCCTTAGTCGCCTTTTACGACACCCACGATAAGAAAAGGGGTGTTGCTATTCTTTACGTCCGGCGCCGTAAGGTACGGTATTTTTAAGGTAGGGTAACGTAGGGTCTTTGTCAAATGAATATTTGCATTCATATTTTGAAAATTGTTTCAGTTCCTTGTTTCAATCATTACACTGTTACTGAGTACACTGAATACTTAGTTCGCTATCAGACTCAAGCCATTTTATTTTTATTCGAGTTTTTAAACCAATTAAATATCTCTGTAGAGATACCTACTCGTATTCAAAAAGTTTTTACAATATCGGTGTGACACTGGCCACTTTTTCACGACCTGTCAAGCAACGCAAGAAAAACTATAAAAAATGAGGTTATATTTTTAAATGTCAAGTTGTTTCTGTATTTGACAAAAGCGATCAAAACCACGTACGAAAAAACAGAAATATTAATTTACACGTTAAAATTGAGTTTTGTAGGGACAACGTGACCATTTTTTTAAATCATATGTTTCAGAAACGGATACCAAAGGTTACGCTATGTTGTTTACTTTTTATACACATTCAAGCATCCGGATATACAGGTATTTCAAACTGATGGCTTTTTCGAATTACTGTTCAGAAGATTTGCATATAAAACGAGCAATTATTTCGCGTGATATTAATGAATATAAACGTTTTGTAACGTGACTTTATACGTCCGTGCTTAGACCTCCGCTACAGAGGTTTAATGCATCGCTTTGTGTGCAAATCTAGTTAAGTTCTCAGTTAGTTACAGCAGTTAAACTTAATAACTTAGCTGTTTAAAAATTAGATTAGATGTTAATAATACGTGAAACTACGTGCTATAACTTCATCCTTAGATTGGTTTATACACGATAATGACATACATACAGGGTGTCCCAAAAATCAACGTCAAGCCGAAAACGGTTGATAGGCCATGTGGTGACAGTTATCAGAAAAATAATAAAAAAAATCTAAATTCCGACTGTTACTTCCGCATCCCTGTTGATAATTGAATCCGGCGTACATTATATTTTCTACAGGTACCTAGTCCTTTTTTATCATTATAGGTAATTGCATTATTATGTTCTATGCTTCATAAAACTCAAAGTACGTTCCTAATCTATATATATATAATTCAAAGTCCTGAGTGACTGACTGACTGACTGACTGACTGATATATCAACGCACAGCCTAAACCGCTGGTCCTAGAGACATGAAATTTGGAGGGTGTATTCTTTGTGAAGAGTAGGTTTCCACTAAGAAAGGGTTTTTTGAAATTCCATCCCTAAGAGGGTGAATCGGGGGGTTGAATTTTCACGCGGGCGAAGCCGCTGGCGGAAGCTAGTCTATATATATAAAATTCAAAGCCCTGAGTGACTGACTGACTGACATATCAACGCACAGCCTAAACCTCTGGTCTTAGAGACAAGAAAAGGTTTTTTGTAATTCCATCCCTTAGAGGGTGAAATGGCGGATTGAATTTTCAGTGAAACTTATTATTCTCTGGGTCAGATAAGACAAAGCAAGCAGTGCGTTCCTGTGGGATATTTTTCGACGTCCACGCGGGCGAAGCCGCGGGCAGAAGCTAGTTTAAATATAACCTTCTAAGCGTGTTGACAGCAATCTAAATACATTCAGCCCAGAATTGGCTACGAGCTTGGCACTTTCAGCAGGCTCCTCCAGCTCCTGTTACGTGCAGATTACAGGACACGCTGGACAAGATATTAAGCACCCCATTTTTTGAGGGACAACTTCACATTGAGTCTCATTTCAATACAGTAACAACATAATTTGAAATAATAATTATATTTTAAAACGAAATCCATCTGATTCATACTCTATTTGATTTAAATAAAACGTGATTAATGAATATGTCTTGAGGTAATAAGAAAATGGACCCATCTTCTCTGTTTATCTCTGCAGACAGTAGGTAAACAAAGACAGTTAAAATAACACTGGTATTTACAAGCATAACTAATGTCTTAGCAGTCAAGCATGGCGGTATGTCATGTAATATTTAACTTAAGTATTTCAGCGAGATATTTGTACTCTAATAAAGGTTTACGTTTGAAAGTGCTTCATCTTAGCTTGAAAATAGGCAGCCGTTGTTCTAAGTTAAATTTACTTTCATCATATTCTCGAGACGAGAAATAAGTCGTGCGGTAAAAATCCTCTCGTTTTATTATAATAACATAGTGTAATATTTTAAGATCATTTTTGTAGCAGAACTTTGAATACAAATATTTTAATATTTGAGTTTGAATGTCACGTGAAGTCACCTTCGTATTGAAACTTAGAGACACGGTTTGTTAGTCGATATATAATAAAAAAAAGTTGTATTTTCCGAACTGGATAATAAGAGAAAATCGAACTAATATTATAACTTTTTTGCTTCAAATTCAAAACGTGCCAATTGACTAATACGTATTTCTAGAGTTGTAAATCCACAACATCCACATATAAATTAACCTCTTGCAAAACGCCTACAGAAAAATTTAAAAATAATTAAAAATGTCGATTCTTCCGTTTGCTCAAATCGACAAATAAGCCAGAGTTAGACACACAATTACAACTAGTTTCCTAAGTTTCAATATGTTCTTGAAGATCCAAAAGCAGTAGCTTTTTTTATTGTTACTAACATGAAATATTTGCTTACAAATCTTTTTGCCAAAAGTACGTTAGCTCTTTGTTTATCTAATCCGCAATATGATCCAATTTACCTGCTCCGATCTCGTCCAATTAATCTTGACAAAAAATTCTAAAATCCAAAACAAAATATCAATAACACCATCAAGTCTTAATTTGTCACGTTAAAAACAATATTCTTTTGAAATTGGTCAAAACAAAATAACGAAGGTTCCGTCCATTCGACTCAGCGATCAGTGCGTGCTCAGCTTTATGATTTGTTGCCAAAACGTGCAAATAATCCAAACCAATTTAGATTCTAATGCCGTTGGACCCGTATTGATTACTGGGTCTAAATTAATCCGGATTTTGGTTCTTTCTGCAAAATTGGACCCTGATGGTTTAGTTAGAAGTATTGAATATGAATTGAATCAATATGCTTAGCCTTTCCATTAGTATGGTCCCCACCATAGTAATGGAAAGACTAAGTCAATTTCCACTCTAACTGGATGCAGCTGATTCAGTATTTAGCTTGGAGCGACTGCCTGTCTGACCTCCACAACTTAGTTACTAGGTAACCCGAAAATCCTTGGTAAGACTAAAGTTTATTCTTTACTTTATCATTCAAGAGATGAGGCTGACATAAAACTGCAATACGGTATGCAATAATATAATAATATTAAACATTTATATATGGTGGTACGGAACTCTTAGTGCGCGAGTCCGACACGCACTTGATCGGTTTTGTTTATTTATTAACCGACTTCAAAAAGGAGGAGGTTCTCAATTCGGATGTTTATATATATATTTTTTTTTTTATGTTTGTTCGGCCATAACTCCGTCATTTAAAAACGGATTTGCTAAATTCTTTATTTGTTTGAAAGGAATTTATTTTGAAATGGTCCCATATAAATTTCATATAGATCTGATGATGAGTTCCAGAGATAGACACCGGAACTCTTTAAAAAATGACAGCAAATTAACCGCGATTTCTGCTATCGCATAAATATGCATTGTTTGTTTGGAATTAGTGCGGGGTGGATACCACAACTAAAAAATTAAAAATAAAAAACTTTTTACAAAAAAAACAACCAACTTCCTTAAAAACACTACAAAGTGAAAAATAACTTTAATTTCGGAAGTCGGTGGCAAAAAAACCATAAATACAGACCCTAAGACACCGACTTCCGAAATTAAAGTATTTTTTCACTTACAAAGTGTTTTTAAGGAAGTCGGTTGTTTTTTTTTTTTTTGTAAAAAGTTTTTTTTACTTAGGATCTCCAACAAAAAATATTAACACAGAATTCGTTGATATGTTCGAGTAGTCAAAGGTTGTAGGACAACAGATAAATTCGCGTAAACGAGGTCGCACGGTTGGACGGTTGCCAACTCCCTATGAGGCTTTTCGCCTCGCCCATCTAGGCAGATAATAACTGTACCGGATTCTGAACATCGTTTCGGCTTTAGCGGGTTTGTCGTTTTAATTGAGTGATTTTGTATGCTGTTACACTTGCATGTAGACATATCATAGACAGCAAAAAATAATTTCCCTGACTTTAAACTGCCAATAATTAACTCTTAATTTCAGTGTTCGTTTGAACGAATCACACTTGTCATTCTGTGACAGTTGTATAAATATGAGGTAGTATGGTTATGAGGAGCTTGTGGCTAAATTATAACAGCAGCACGGGTCGGTCGAAGGTTAAGCTACGCTTGCAATGGTCAGTTTTTGGATGGGTGACCATCCATAACGTATCGAGATGCTTCCGAGGCACGGAGGAATCCGTGCCTCGGAAGCATATTAAGTCGTTGGTCTCAGCAGTTATTTGTACATCTTTAACAGTCGTTACCCGGGTAGTCAGGAGCTCGAAAGTTTAGCAATCAGTCTTACCTAGCGGTGTCGTAGTACTCAGCAACTGAGTTGTGAAGTGTGTGTGTGTGTCAGGTAGGCAGTCACTCCATGTTAGATACTGGAAGCCGACCCCAACATACTTGGAAAAAAGCTAGTCAGATTTATACATTTCTATGAAATTGCTTTAGCACCGTAAATTGACTTCTAGGTTCCTTTCACATGTGGCTAAAATCAGAATTGGCGCCGCTGTCTTGTATTTTAATACATTTTACAACACAATTGCACAAATTATTACCAACAGCGCCCCCCTGTTAGCGTCATTCGAGCGCCAAGATACCCTTTGAAGCAATGTAGCGTAAGAAATATGATTAATTAGATTTAGCTGAAGCCGCGGCTCTACGCGTGTTGAGGTCAAAAATTGCTTTAGAGAAACGTACTAGGTAACGCGAAAAAGTATCTTTGTTGTATGTGTCCAATCCAGGTGATAATCTATCCATGTGAATAATTTCATACAAATCCGTTAACCTGTTTTTGCGTGATTGATTAATAAACATCCAAACACGAAATCATTCAAATTATTATATTTAAATAAATAAATAAATAATATCTTGGGACAACCCAATTATTATATTTGTAGAATTTCCCTGACTGTCACATTATTTTCAAATGTAGGTGGGTGCTGTTACAGACCAAATAAATACTGACTTAGGCTAAAGCTTCTTCTAGAAAATAGATCCTTTTTTCCAGGACCAGTTTTGATTGGCAATAATACCAATGAAGAAGCTTCAACATTTTTCGTATTTCTATAAATTATTTTATTTTTGTAAGTACGTTTGTACAGTTAACTTTTACACGTCAATAGTATATTTCTTTAAGACTATAAATGAGCGTATCCTATCAAACTACTCTGATAAGAAAGGCCAGCATCGAACTCAGAAGTTTCTTAAAGACCAGACATATTGATCTGACCACGATTAAGTCTGGACTGGACCATTGTAGACTAGTCTCTGAAATGTTCCTTTGAAGAATGAACCACACAGATTTGAATAGACCTGTCTAGTCCAAGGAAGCATTTATCGGTAATCGTGAAGCAATACTTTACCACATCTCCTTTATTTGAGGAGTTCGAAAGCTTTACTTTTCATTTTCGTTACACGTGTTCACAATTTTGTAAAAAATTAACGAGAAATATCATGTATGCTCGGTCTTAACATTGAAAATTTTTGCTTCATCTCGAATTATAATATTGCGTTAATGAGTTATTTGAGATATTTACAATTATATCTCAGGCAAATTGTCATAAATCTTGGCGTGATTACTGCAAACCGTGTCAGTTTTTGTTATTGTGCGACGATCTTATTTCGTACTGTATTTTTTCTTTCATTTGCGAAACATTTGGCTTTTGCCTTTCGTGGCCTCAAGCAAAAAGCCATGGATATTATAATATGCTATGGATTTCAGGTTGAAGTCAAAGATCTGGGTGCCTTTGTTTATGAGATATGTCTGTGAACGGAACTACTGTTCAGACTATGCCATGTATTTTTCGTTTACGTACGACGACATTTGGTGCTTTTTCCTCTTTACATAGACTTAGCGATTGATTTTTGCACTATGGATGATACAGACTCAATACGCAAAATATATTGGATTCTAGGTTGATGTCGAAGGCCTTAGTGACAATATTATCTACTACACTTTTTTCAGTTGAAATTATTTGCCGTGACTTTTTCATTCAGGTTGGCTAGCGTTCTATACTACACAGTTTGTTGTAAACCAAGTTGCCTTTAATAACGTTACATAAACTACTTTTATATGAAAAAATTTGTATGAAAACGTGTAAGTTTGTTGACGGTAGGCTAGGAAAGTGGCTATTCTTTAGTAGTTTGCAGGAGCCTTTAATAATGGGTGTTCTTTTCTAAAATACAGCTATATTAGGTAATTGAACACTTGATGTAACTCTTGTGTAGTCGTTTATAAAGCGCTGCAGCGCAGAAACACGTTGGCTGCCGTCAGCCTGTTACAAAAATTTCACTCAGCGTAAAAATCTAGTTGAAAAGGTTACACGTGTTACATTCCGGTGCTATTTTTGCAACATTTTGGCTATGGTCGTAAGGTACTGTATTTGACGAATAGGTTGTCAAAGAGTCAGATGGTCTATCTGCACCCTAATTGCGAAGCGCACTATTTATCAGAATCGGAATGGGATTGAAGATTATTTCTAAACCATTGCGTCATTTGTTCGAATAAATTGTCGGCTTAGTAACATAAATAACGCAATGAATGTTGTTTAACTATCAATATGAAACCAATTCCTACCGATAAAAAGTTACGCAATTACCCTTCTGATTGTGATGGCTATAGACACATGTCACTTTAAGAAGTTTATCAATGTATTGTCAACCAAATGCTTTGATTTTCTAAGAAAGCGGTGTATAGTTACACAATACAGGTACTGCTTCCGGGACCAACTACGGTGGAAGAGCCGCCACATACTGTCCGCAATTAACGGGTGAGTGACGTCATTGAAACTTTATTTATGAAAGTTTTTTAGTATGTTTTCTTAGAGAGTGATTTTGATACCGTAAATTCGAACCCCGTTGCCCAAAGATTTGCCCCCCCTGTACTCGTTTTCATGGCTATTTAGTCAATTATCTATGTAAAGCCCCATTAACAAGTGCAAGTTTATTGTTTTTGGTATACCTTAAAATTTAAGCAAAAATTGATTTAGTTCAAAAAGAGTAATGTAATGTACAATAAAATAGTCTTTAATTCTGTCTGGCATTAAATTCTCTATCATTCAAATAAGAACGAACGAAACTAATTAAAAAATGTTAAAAGGACGTATGATTATTAAATGAATTAAAAATATTTGGCAGCTCAAGTAACGGGCAGCACTTGAACTGGGCGTACAAATTTATGTTTATTGGGCGTCATGCTATTGCATGCAAGTGGCCATTTTAAGGAAATCGCACACGTGTAAACATTTGCAGGCAATTCCATTATTGAACGTGCTTCTTGGTACATGCTATTATTGCTAATGGACGAGGCAAACACTTTCACCGTGGAAATAAGAGCTTTATTGTATATCAGAGGTATTAAAATGAAACAGAAATGTGACTATATTTGGTGGTATACTTGCCGCTTTCATTATTTTCATGACAGCCGTCACTGCGGCTGTTAAATGTGGCCACCGCTCTTTTAGGAAACATCCGTTGTATCATTTATCTCATAATAAATTTTCATGAGTGTTTCTCCCGATATTAATGACGCTAATTTGATGACGATTATTAACAATTGCGTGTACTGACTGAACAGATCCACTTAAGCTGTGTGATTCTCTCCTCAGAAGACCATTTCTGCCAACAATCTACATATTCACATTATCTGGCCAAAATTCTGTCTGGACTTTTAAAAGAAACTGTGACCTTTGAGTTCGTTTCGGCCTTTCTTTTTAGAGTATTCAGATAACATACGCCGACCTCAACTAGTTTTTGAAATATGATTAACGTGTAAAAGTGTTTGGACGAACCTACAAAAATATTAGGTATTAATTAAGTATGGAGGCCATTGCTCTTCTAGGAAACCGTTGTTATACAGGGTGTCCAAGAACCTGGCGTCCAACTGGATTCCCACGATGCCCCAAGTTCTAACAGTACTCAGAAAAATATTTTAAAAAATCCACCCCATGTACTTACAGAATTATACTGATTTAAAAAAAAAAGGGGAAATGAGCACCCTGTGACATACTTTTGAATGCTGTGACTGCTAATGCTGATAATTTCGATATTTCTTGGAGGTTTTGTAATCTAGGGTATTGCTGTGTCTAAATAGAATGTAAAAATAAAGTACTTATTGTACCATTTTAAAATAAAATATTATTTTAACTAAAGGTGATATGGAAAACTATTGAATTTCGCAACTTTGACCGACTGTAGTGTAAAAAAAATGTACCAAAATAGTATGGCAAGTGACGTCAAATTTTGACGCGTTTATTCCTCTTTTTAAAAAGGTATAATACTTACACATTAATTTGAAAAAAATAATTTTGATAATATTTTTACTCAACAACCCAATTTTTACGAAGTGCCTACCTACTAACGGTAACTGTCGGACCCTTTCTTATCTTAGAAACTGTTATGTTACTACTATTATTTACTTCGGTTCCAAGAGTGAGCAAGAAGGAAATACACACAGGTAGATGGGTTCCCAGTAGAATAAAAGCAAAGAATGTTAGTTTAAAGATATTTTATTACAATAAATGTTCAAAATGTTGACCACCCGCGGCAATACAAGCTCTCACTCTCCTTAAAAAGGACCGCTTTATGTTTCGCGAGTAACTTTTTTGACGTATCACCTGCACTGCTTGTGTTATCTTCTCACGAAGGTCAGCGATGTCATTAATGGGCTTCGCATAAACGAGCTCCTTCATAGTTCCCCAGAAAAAAAAATCCAGCGGATTTAAGTCAGGTGAGCGGGCTGGCCACGGGATTGTTCTTGATCGCCCAATCCACCTGTTCGGGTATTGCTCGTCCAAAAACTCTCTAACGGATACGCGAAAATGTGCTGGACAGCCGTCGTGTTGGAACCACATATCTGGTGGGGTCTCTTCTAGTAAGTTTGGCAAATCATTTTGAAGAAAATTTAAATATGATTCGCCAGTCAAATTCTCGGGCATCTCAAATGGACCAATAATATTCCCACAGAGAATACCGGTCCACATGTTCACTTTGAACCGGTACTGGGATCTATCTTCTCGCATCAAGTGCGGATTTTCCACATGCCACTCGTGCAAGTTGTGTAGGTTCATGTAGCCATCCTTCTTAAAATGGTACAATAAGTACATTATTTTTACATTCTATTTAGACACAGCAATACCCTAGATTACAAAACCTCCAAGAAATATCGAAATTATCAGCATTAGCAGTCACAGCATTCAAAAGTATGTCACAGGGTGCTCATTTCCCCTTTTTTTTTAAAATCAGTATAATTCTGTAAGTACATGGGGTGGATTTTTTAAAATATTTTTCTGAGTACTGTTAGAACTTGGGGCATCGTGGGAATCCAGTTGGACGCCAGGTTCTTGGACACCCTGTAGAAATATTTCTGTGCGTAAACAGGAAAGAGAGCTTGATATTTTCAAGGACCATACAACGAATAGCGAAAGATAAGAACTAAGGTAAAGATCAACAGCAATCTTCTGTAAAAACATATATAAGGTACCAATATATTTGGACAGGATTTTCTGAATTACATCATTCTGGCGTATTTTCACCAAAACAATTTATGAATAAATTTAAAAGCCGTTATTAAACTGCCCATGCCAGAAAAATACATACCTTTACGTTTTTTACTTTGTGCCGCAACAAAGTTTTGTAATAAAATTCCATCGTCAATAACAGCTACATAAAAGTCAATTTTTGGATCGCTTTGAAATATTTTTCAATAAAAGAGGATGGACAGGCTTTTCCCGTTACGATACTTTGAAAAATGTTGTGAATTATTTTGTAAATTGTACTCCAACATGCTTTTTTGCCAAAAATATTTTTTTGTTTTGTCTTTTATATTAAGGCAGATAAACACGACTCGACGAAAATCCGATGCGATTCTGGTAGAATAATTTTCATGAACTTTTCATGAAAACTGTGAAACTAGAATCGCGCCAAGCTCGTCTACGGGAGTCTTAAAACGCAATTCTTAATTTGTCTAGCAAAATAAGAGTATATACATACCTACATTTTCATTCACTTTATGTATATTTACAATTCATAAAGTTTTACCGAAAATGCTTTCTTCACTTCGCTCACCATTATTTTAACCTAGAGCTAAGGAAGATTGTTTTGACAAGGATTTGGGTCTCATTGTCATAAAGATAATAAATATCCTTTGTAGAGTAAGTAGAGCAAAACCAACAAATCATCGGAATCCGTTCGTATATTTTCTAGGCTATGTGATGGCACTCATTTGTCAATGCGGAGGTAAAATATCCAGTTATCCTCCAATGCCATCTGATATTAAGGTCGTAAAAATAGTTAGGATACACTAACATTGTCATTGGATTGTCAATACCATCTCAGAAACGTTAGATGTAGAAGGATTATTTGGTGCATGGCAATATTCTTAACTAATGCCGCTATTTTGATTTATCAATAAGATTATACAAAGCACTAAAACCCGACTACTGAAATATCAAGCTTAAAAGTAAACAAGAAGTTATTTCCGTCTGAAAGCCGTGATCCTATGCAACTTTTTTGTAAAGCGTATGATCGCTAACTACTGTTAGAATATATTGTTTTGTTAGGGAAGGTGGCATAATTACACGGGTTTCAGGTGAGAAGCTTTTTGCATAGTTTTGGAACGAGATTTTTCAGTAGTCAGGTTTTAATTTTTTAACTTACTTATTATTTAAATTATTTCGAGGTTAGCTTACAAAACATATATTTTTGAAATGGTAGGTAATTAGTTGTAAAACATTTAATAAATATATACATAATAGGTTGGGGAAAAAGTTTCTTCGCATTTTTTAAGAAAATTCAAAACATTTTTTAATAAAGTTTATTTACATTTAACTAAAGTATGTAGGTACCATTTTGTTCGATAACTTTTTGCCATCTTGTAGGTAGGGACATGATCCCATTGCTGTAGAAATTTTGGGACTTCTGGTCAATATACCGCGACAAGTGGTTTTGGCAGTCCTCTCGTGATGTTAACCTGACACTGCCTAAAGAATTCTGAAGAGAACGAAACAGGTGGAAATCTGAAGGTGCAAGGTCAGGACTATACGGCGGATGCATTAACACCTCCCAGCCAAACTCTCTTAATTTTTGTTGGGTGGCTAAAGATGTGTGAGGTCTAGCGTTATCATGATGAAAAACCACACCCCTTCTGTTGATTAATTCCGGCCGCTTTCTCTCAACTTCTTGCTTTAATCTCATCAGTTGTTTGCAGTAGAGTTCAGAATCGATGGTCCTGCCTGGTGGTAACAGCTCATAATGAATAATGCCCTTCCAATCCCACCACACACACAGCATCACCTTGTTGCGAGTTAACCCGGGTTTCGCCACAGTCTGTGAAGCCTGACCGGCCTTTGACCACGACCTTTTTCGCACGTTCTTGTCATACGTGATCCACTTTTCATCACCAGTTATCAGCTTCTTCAAAAATGGTTCGGTTTCATTACGTCGTAATAAAGAATCACAAATGAGTACACGGTTCATTCGGTTTCTTACAGTGAGCTCGTGAGGTACCCAAATGTCGAGCTTTTTTGTGTACCCAGTTTTTTTCAAATGCGCCAAAACTGTTTTGTGGTCAATTTCCAGTTCTTCAGCTACGTCGTAACTACTGGTATGCCGATCTTGCTCCACTTTTTCAAAAATGGCATCCATTTTATCCGTAATAGGGCGACCAGAGCGACGTGCATCTTTGACATCAAAATTTCCGGATTGAAAACGCTTAAACCAAATTTGTGCTACTCTCGCAGACACTACACTAGGTCCATAAACATCGCAATTTTTTTTCGCGGCTTGCGTTGCATTTTTCCTTTTTTGTAGTAATATTTTAAAATGTATCGAATTTCATCATTAGATTCACTCGTCTTGACGGTACGAAAAACAAATGAAAATCACACATTTTCCTAATTTGAATTTTTGTTTTGAAATTATGTTCTTTAAAATTTAAACTTTCAATGTTACCAAAACCAGCCAGATACAAATAGTATAGCCAAAGAGATTTTATTACAAGTTCATACATACTATAATGCGAAAAGACTTTTTCCCCAACCTAATATATCTATGACAAATGACATAGGCCATAAACAATTTAATTTGATGCCGCATAGCCGATCAGACTTCCAACGATACCCCATTCGTCAAATGATGATAAGCATATTTGTATAATTATGAAATGAGAGAATAGATAAACATATATTTATACATACATACATACTGGTCATAATCATAACACTCCTTTTTGCTTAGCCGAGATCGAGTAAAACAGATATCATTCAAGAGCCAATTGTAGCACTATATTTACTCAATCTAAGGGCTTTTACCTACGTTTTATTTCAATGATTAATTATCGATTTTACTTAATTCTGCAATAGAATTCATCATCATTTCAGCCGTAAGACGTCCACTGCTGGACTTAGGCCTCCTCCAATTTCAGGGGCTTTGCCATAATCGCCACGCTTGGCTGGCGGGTTGGCAATCGAAATATAAGGGCCTCATGATAAAATTCATGAGGCCCTTACATTTCGATGGTCGTCAGAAAAAGTAAATGTTTATTTGTATTTGAAAAAGCTTAGCTAATTTCAGTAAATTCACATTGTTGTTCATACAATGTTGCCAATAATAGAAACTGATGCCCGGCTCTTGTTGATGACCTTAATTCGTTTTCCGTTTATTATTTCCGTCAACATAATAAGCACCAATTATATAAATCTCTTAGAATCTCTGTAAACATTGTGTAATATTATCCTGATTCGTGATAAAATATGACGGTTTATTGAAGCCCATTTTTTATCGCCAATTGGTGGGGAAAGATAATTCTGTTTTTATTTTATGACCAGAAGCGAGACCTATAATTTACTTAATAACCATGCTTAAATTGCTCAATAAAAAATGTTCTGGAAAACTTCCAAGGACTTTGTTTCATACTTTGTTCTTTCACGTTCTTTGTTAATTTTGGAACTTTAAGATTGTAAAAATATTCTAGTCATTGCTTCTAATTTTTCCATTTCGACTATTAAGTAGAAACTCACCACGGGATATACAGTCATTTATTTTTAGTATATTTTAGTAAAAACGCATTGAGTTACATTTGAGTTTGTGTATTGTGTCTCGATACGTTCTTAACTTTACATAGCGATCAATTGTATAGGATCAAGTTTTTCAAACTGAACACAGCTGTGCTGCTGGAGAGGTTGTTGCTCCGCGCCACTACCGCTTCCTCTTACAAGATAAAGCACTAGGAATTGGTGAACGGCGGCGGGCTTTTAACTGGGGAACTGTCTTATGTAATTTTGACTTGTGAGAAGTGCTGATTCTCAGCTTTTTTGTGTGGGAAATCATCAAATGACGTCTCCCGCTCTGGGCGGAGCGGGAGGGCGTGTCAGACTTTTACTGAATAAAGCCCACCCGTGTTCCTTCAGATGCCTGTGCCAGGGCCACAATAACTCTTTCCAACAAATTCGCAGTCCTGGCAGGGTGATTCTCAGCCTAATTTGTAGAAATTAATTTCGATTTTGAGTTTGAATACATAAATGCAGTACGTATACTGTTATACCTACTTATGAAGTGTAGTTGAATTTTGGGATCGAATCGATAAAGGAGATGTTTCATTTTTATATGGGGCTCAGGCCATAACATGTACCTTTTAGCGAAGCTGGGAAACTTGCCCCTGAATAGAGTAAAGTATTTTTTTTTTCATAACATCAAATGGTTTTTATGTACAAAATAAAAATTAAAAATGTTTGACGTTTGTCCTAAGAGTTAGCAAATGGTTATTATGAATTCGTTTAGAAACACACTTCAAAAATGGAGACTAAAGATTTTTGTAACAATGAAATGTGACCATTTAATTATTAGTAATTATGTTTACTCAAAAATATGTATAAGAGATTAATAGTAATTTAGTTTTAACACTACAAGAATGCACACATTTTTAATTATTTTCTACGTTACATTGATTTGATGAGACATGATTTCAGAACGAACGAAGTCTGCAAGCAAACGAGACGCCATGTTGAATAAAATATGGCAATAATTGAAAAACTATTATTTTTTGTACACAACAAATCAGGCTCAAATTCATCAGAGAATGTTTTTCTCCAATTTGTGGTATTTTTATCTCTTTTTCGATAAATGTACATCTGATGGTCGAAAATGAAACATCTCCTTTTTGGGCGCGAACACCTTAAGAACATGGATCAGGTATACAAATATTTGACGACGGATCAGCATTAAATCCTTTGCTAAAAAAAACAAAATATATAATACTAGCTTCTGCTAGTGGCGTCGACTGCGTGGAGGTCTAAATTATCCTACAGGAACGTACTACAGTGAAAATTACCCTTAGTGTTATTCCAGATTATAATCTATCTTTTTTTTAAATTTAATTCCAAACAGTTCAGCAGCAACAAACATCCACACATACAAACTTTCACGTTTACAATATTAGTTGCTTAAAGAAATAAAAATAACCACTGATTGGGACTCATTCAATGCTAGGCGACATCGCGACAAAGCAAGACAAAGATGAAAGGGCGAACTTAACTATCAAAAGGAGTGGCCTGCCATGGCAAAGAACAGATGTGGATAAGGGAAAAGGGGCATAAACCCAGCAGTGGGGTATTACAGGCTAAATATAGATAAATAGAAATCAATCATCACAAAAATCATACCATAACCATATGTTTTACAATCGACCTTTTTATAACAACATCTTTATTTGTTTGGCTGCAGGATTTTTTCATGACCAGACCAGTTCTAGGACCAACACGCTATTTGATGATGCAGACGACATTCAAAGGCAGCTTGATAACGAAGCAAGGGATCGAATGAAGTTTGGAGGAGTAAGTTTCAAAGATTAAACAGTTAAATAAAGGCAACAGCTGTATTCGTATTTTAGATTGACTAGTTTGGCGTAAAGTTGAGTTTACTAGAGGATACTCTCCAGAACAAAAAGATAGTAGCGCATGGACAAAGATATTGATCAAATTAATGGGTTTGCACAATAAACTTTTTCCATCATTACTAGTGAGAGAACAACACAACAAAGAGAGACAACACGAGACATGCTTTGTATAGTATAGTTTTATGCATTTTTATGAAACAACGAAGAAGAAGGAAGACTGGGAAGTGAAACATTTTAAGCATCTATTCGTTATTTGGAGTAAAAATCGGCGTCAAATGTCAATAACGTATCACGTTGAAGAACTTATTGTAACATGAGAGAGAAGGAACATATGACTCTGTTTCTGTCTCAGGTTTAGCGTCTGTTACGTATACAGTGTGGCACGGACATTTTTTATATTAAAAAATATTATTTATCAGAGACAAGATCTAATGGTTATACCCCATGTTATCATAAATCCGAAAACCTCTTAATTGGTACGAATTTGGTATTTACAGCCGAAAACGATTTGGGTGTTCCATTTCCCCACGCACTTTCCTGACCACAACTCTATACTGGGATCTGCAGAGGAGCAGATTAGATGTCGCAGGCACTTGGTAAGTAAGAAAAGAAAGAAATAAAAAAAAGCAATAGTATTATTATAGTATACACAAGGTAAGTAAGCTCAAACGCCTCATGCGGATTCCTGTGGCCTTCACAAGGTCATCGGTCCACATTGTGGGAGGCCTTCGAACTCTACGTCTTCTGGTACGCGGTCGCTACTCCAGAACCTTCGCCCCATCAGCCATCTGTTCTGCGAGCAATATGCCCTGCCTACTGCCACTTCAGTTTAGCAATTCTTCGGGCGATGTCGGTTACCTTGATTTTTCTACGGATCTCTTCATTTCTGATTCGATCGCGTAGGGAAACATCAAGCATAACCCTCTCCATGGCCTTTTGGGTGACTTTCAGCCTTCTAAGAAGGCCCATCATGAGCGACCACGTTCAAACGCCAACCAAACACATAAGTTATTTGGTTGGAAAAAAGTAAAGTGATTGAAGTAAGTACTATATATTTTGGCCTACGTAGGTACATGTTTTTGTTATCCCCCGGCTATAGAAGGAAACAATTTCAATAGAAAATAAGGTTGAGAGTTCATAGGCATGTAAATTGTGGAGAGGAAATCTAATTTTCTTTTGATTATGAAAGTTAAGTGACAAGAGAGGAATACAAAGGGTAACTGACACATAACGCTTACGTTGTAGGATACATTATTTTGAATTTCAATACTGAACTTTCTTACAATAATCTAGAAACTCACCCTAGTGACATGAAGGCGCTTTACAACAGCTGTCACGTCGTACGTGTACCTAGCCAGAACTTAAACCTAAAACAGCTATCAATGCAGTTTAGGTGAACTTGGTGTAGTCTACCTCCCTACCGGGAACTGAGTGTACATCAAGAACAAACTAAAATATCCTACAATAATTTCAGTCCATAGGGAGAAATTAATTATCAATAAAGTTCGGTTGATTAATGTTCATTAACAATTACACGGTATCGGGCTTTACCCTTGTCGCAAGAACCAATCACAGGTGTAGAATACCTAGATACCTAGGTCATATCAAAGAAGCGAATCAAGAAGGGATAAATTAGTCATTCCTCACACAATTGCTCAAACACACTTCTGAGATTCACGCACCTTACACGATACTTACGAGTATATTAGTAATAGAGTAATATAACTTAGTCTAACTAAAACAATACGTACGGTCTGAATCATAAAAAAAAAGCTTGCTAAAGTCTGGTTGTTAAAAAGCGTTATTATAAACGCATTGTAGCAGTAAAAACTCTTTAAACCTACTATAAAGTTATGAAAGCCAGGCTACTAAATAGTGCTTTAATGGAAAAATTGCAAACTCCACAGAAGCTATTTATTATGAGAATTTGACATTTGATATAATGAGTCATGGAACCTTTATGAATACCACAATAGTAACAAAGTTCTAAAAGGTTTGTAGGGTTATCGAACACTTAAACTTATAAATGTCTAGAACGTTCATTAATTTTATATTTAAGGAATTATAATATTATATCACTTTCGCTATCACAGCAATATAGTCTCATTGTTATCGAGTAACTTCTAATTCTCCTAGTCGAGCCTTAATCGACTACTTCCTATCGTGGTCTATAAACAACTCCTTTGTTTTCTTTAAATAATTCTCACATACTAAAATCACCACGCTAAGCCCCTTTCCCTTTTCTTGGTTATTTGTGACATAGACATAAAATATCATATTTTACGGCTGTTATGAAAATCTGTAATTTACAACAGTATTTGTCATGAACTCAAACCTCGCTGCCCCAAGATTTCAATCGCTTGTTTGGCCCTCACTGTACCTGGCCTATTTTTACCGTCGTAACTAGCCCCTAGAGATCAAACACGAACACTGAACACTATTTATCAAAATTAAATAGGAATTTTTATCTTGTAGTAAATCCAGTCACTGAATACACCTAATCGAAAACTTCATCTAACGTATACACAATTTCTAAAATGATAAATCTGGCTAAATGTAAAAGGTTGTTTGAACAGCATTTGTAAAGGGTGCTTTCAAGTTAAAAGATTGCTGAAGTCTTTTGAAATATGACTATTTTGTGGCACTTCTATTTCTAAAATAGTGTTAACGCGCCAAACATTTATCACTGATAACTTTGCTTACATGCATATATTTTGCTGTCACACATGGCATGCACATTATTACCCTCGCTGAATTTTAATGTTTTGAAACCAAAGCGCTTCTTAAGAAATAAACAATTTTATTTAAAGCGTGTGATCTTGAAAATACTTTCAGAATGGCCATAAAGATAGGCCAGAACTGAAAGTATGATATCCATAGATTTTCTTAAACGCCCGTAAGACGGTTTTCACCGTGGTTTTCACCTATGAAATTGAACGCAATCAGCACATCTAAAGACGTCCGTATCAAAAACACTTAACGCAAAACCTACTATAATCAAAATGATACTTTGTTGAATGGCCTATTAGCATAAAAACAACGTTGATGTTTTTTTTTAAAGCTTTTAGAGCGACCAAAATACGAAACACACGATCCATTAATCTTTTCCACTCTCTATCAAAATTTATATGCATCATTGTTTCACCGTCACTTGCAATTCCACTCTGCTCATCACATGCCCAATACCAAGCCAATATTTGTATATACGGTAGCGTAGGGTTTGCAGCACTTTTCAAATTGTTATTACAAATCAGGGTGTCCTGGCTTAGTTTACGTCAAAAGGCCACAAATGTATAAAGAGGATATCTAATAAAAAAGTTATTAAAAAAAAAAAACGTAAATCATAAGCGGTCAATAAGTTTTGAGACGATTTTTTTTTAAATTCATAATTTTTGGTGATAGGTTTGGGTTATGTGCTTGCCCGTTCTAGAATTAAAATTGAATTTGAAACTATTTTAAATTATTTATTACCATGATTCAGTACACTGATAATATTTTAATATGGTTTTTCTATTCACATTGAAAAAGCAAGTGTTGACTCTTTCTTAAGTGCCAGTACTTAAATTCTTCTTTATTATTCATTTCCATGGTTTATTTCAAATTTATGCTATAACTAGCTTCTGCCCGTGACTTCGTCCACGTTAATGTCGGTTATCGCGGATGCAGACGAAGTCGCGACGTAAAAATTAGCCTATGTCGTTTCTTGGGGTTCAAACTTACCTCTTACCCTTCTGCTAATAGAAAAAACTGCCCGTACGACGACTTGATAGTGTCGTTTTATATTGCTCCTTTTGGTTTTAGGACCTGATACGGAGGGATTGAAACCACGCTCGAAAGCCCGCAGTTGTTGTAGTTGTAGAATATAGAAACTGACACCCAGCTCTAGGACACTGTTTTCACGTAATGTTGACGTTCCGTGAATTCACCCATCGTGATTATTAGTTGTGTTGGTGATTTAGATAAATGGATTAGATTTAGATAAATCTTAAAGCGTCATCAACTAACTCTACAGTTACCAAAAGGCTAGGCAAATAAGGCTTTGAATACATGTATATGCTCATCATCATCATTTCAGCCGAAAGACGTCCACTGCTGGACATAGGCCTCCCCCAAGCTCCGCCACTTCGACCGGTTTTGTGCTTCCCGCATCCAGTGGATTCCTGCGGCCTTCAAAGGACTTCCAACTCTACGTCTACCGGTACGCGGTCGCCATTCCAGAACCTTTCGGCCCCATCGGCATGTATATGCTATGTAGTATAAATTCGAGAATAGTCAAACTTATCTGATAATTCCAGATTTTGTATCCCCAAATTAATATTTTGTCATCAAAACATAAAACATAGGAACGTTTTGCTCCGCCCAATATACCTACTAGCCCACTTTACAACTTAACATATCATCACAATTCACAACAGCGAAGGTCTATAAGACTAAACGAATCGAGAAAACTTCTTGAATGCTTTGTAACAGCACTTTAGAGTCACATTAAGTGTTTACGTTTTTAGAATACGACAAAAGAAAGGTCTTTTAATATTAATAGGAGCTATAAAAGAGCGCTTTCATTTTCATAATGATAAGTTGGTAGGTACTTCAAGTTTTAGGAAAAAAGGAAGTAAATTTTACGTAATAGCAGCGCTTTAAAGATTCGGACTTTAGCTGGTTTTATTAAACGAAATATTCTGCGGGTAACATCCTTTGAGAGAGGAAATTTCCTCTCTCAAAAGAGTATCCAGATCATCAACAGTATGACTAGACTGCAGAGTGAGCCTTCAGTGCAACTAAAATCGTGTATTTATTTGGCAGTAGTTTTAATTAAACTTAATTGTGGAAGAGTCTGGGAAAGTAGTGGCACTTACAATAAACACAGCTTAAAATAAAAAGAAGAGTAATTTTAATTTAGTTGGACTTTGATTGTGAAAGGACTCTTTCGTGTCTTTACTAAGTTAATATCTATTTTTCGCAATATTTTTCTAAAAATTACAAAATGAGATGGTTCTACATTCCTAATACAATTTCTTAAAATCTTTGACTAAAATGCTAGACTTCTGAAACTAAGTAAATTACAGCTTATAAAATAATTCTATCCCGAGCGTGCAGCAATGTACATAATACTTTAATTTATGACTAGAATGACAGCTTTCAGACTCCTAAGATTTCAGTCATCTAAATAAATAGAAAACTGATTGAAATGAGAAATCTTTAAACAAAATACTAAAAGGTTTGCTAATTTAAAATTTAAAGTAGTTTAGATCTGCTTAGGAAATCTGTTTGTAAAATTTTAACTTAGTTTTTAAAATCTGTTTGGGTTATCTTGAGTTGACAAGTAATTCTTCAAATGTAAACTATAAAATGTAAATGTGTACTATAAATGGAGTGGTAGGGGCTAATTTTAGCATCGTCATACATTTTCTTACCATAAAATAAATTAACGTTTTAAATTGAAATTCAATTTTTTTATTTTTCGTGGGTAATGATACCTATTAAATTATCCAAAAAACGTGAATTACCGACATATGATAGTTTGCTGACTTTTTTTTTTCGTGTTGGAAATTCTCATGGATGTCCTCTGCCCTGGGGTAGGCGGAGAGGTCTGTCAGACTCCTACCGACTAAAACCACCCCGGTGTTCCATCCCACACCTACGTTGGGGACCCCGGGAACTAATGCGTCTTCCGCGATCCCCGACTGGTGCCAGCCCGCCTCTGCGGGCCTCCTCACGTTAAGGGGGAAGGAGGTGTTAAACTTTCCCCAGTACATCTCAGAGAGGCGTGCGTGGAACACTACGCGCCGCCATCTCAGGTCCAAAGAAATAGGGGGCGACGGATGAGACAAGTTGCTGACTAAGCCAACTGAAGTGGCAGTAGGTTGGCCGTGTTTGTGGAAGGACCGATAACCAGTGGGGCAGACTAGGACAGACTGGATCCGGAAGACGGAAGAAAGAGTGTTGTGGCGTAGCCTGGGAAAGGCCTTCGTCCAACATTGGACTGCGATATTACAACCCTTGAAGAAAACGCTACGATGGGTGAGTGAGCGGGGGCGGATTTTTTTTTTTTTTTTGGATGGGATGTCATCAAGTGACTTCTCCCGCTCTGGGTGGAGCGGGAGGGCATGTCAGACTTTTACTGACTAAAACCCACCCGTGTTCCTTCAATTGCCCATGTGCCAGGGTCACGGTATCTCTTTCGAACAATCTCGTGACCCTGGCAGGGGCGGGGGCGGACAAGATGCAGATATATTTTATGTTAAAATAGTAGTTGCGGGCAGAAATTAGTGTTACCTAGTCTCTTAGATTTTATTTATCTATTTTATGTATCTCAGTATCATCCTGAAAAGGCCCTTTCGAATAAATCAAATGGTGAACTTAAGAGTAAATACAATATTTTTGTTTCAGACACACAGGACAAGAGAGATTATAGATGAGAAAGAAGAAGATCCGGGGCCACCACCTTGTTGTAAGTTTTTAAATTTCGCTTTTTTGCTGCAGCTTCAGAAACGAATACGGTACTAATAGCTGCCACGGCTGTCTTTTAGCTGCCATGGTTTATTTTAATTTGTGAATTTTTACTTTATTTTTGTTTTGATTACGGACGTTTTCAATGTGCACTTCTTTTTACATCATTCTCACATTGATCATTTTAACATAAACGATGTTAAAACTTTTTGTTACAAAATGATTGAACAGAGTATCGGTTGACTTTCTTTTCTGTTCTTCTCCATAGGTAACTACTAGGCTTTGGAATGTGTAACTTGTTTTATCTTTCTGACTTAACGACCCCTTGATAATAATTCACAAGTGCCTGTAATCGGATTATTTGAAATAAATCCTTTGAGTTTGAATTTGGATGTAGTCTTGAGCAATAAAAAACATTTTTCCGCACTTAGATGTCAAAATCCTTGTGACACGATTAATCATATATTTTTTGCAAGAGATTTTGGCTTCACCATTGTTATTAGGGTTTCATGAGTTCAGGTTCTCAAATAACCGTGATTAATCTAGTTTCCATGATACCCAAAATATGTTATGTAACCCTGTAGGTAATTTATCTAATATCGAGACATATTATAACGATATTTTGATATTTACCCTCCCATGAAGTTTTATAGCTATTGACAGCTACGTATGTTTGAACATAATTGTAGAACTTTGCTGTCTATTAGCAGATATGAGAGCACTGGTGGCCCAGTGGTATCAGCCCTGACTTACAGGCAGGCAGGCGCTTTACTTTTGATAAATAGTCATTCATATAATTTCATCACCACTGCTCAAAAACGGTGAAGGAAAGCATCGTGAGGAAACCGACATGTCCTAGAACCAAAAATCGAAGACATGTGATATCTACCAACTCGCACTGGGCCCGTGTGGTAGATTCCGGCCCACTTCCCCGGACCGAGAGAAGGCCTGTGTCCCAGCAGTAGGAACAATAGAGGTTGAATATGATTACGGGTGTCTATAGCACGTTACCTGTAATTTAACTCGTCGAATGTCTTAATTAGAGACACAATAGAAAGACAATTGCTTATGTCGCACTGTGTAACATAAGACATTCGAGAGGTTAACGAATCGAATTTTGTCCTATACGATAATTATAGTAATTTTGATAAAAATCTCAATTTTTTGCCCAGAAAATTGTGTTTTGTAAACATTTATTTATTCTTAAAGTTATACGATTCGCACTATTACATTTTTCCTATTATAAGAATTTAAAATGTATGTCAAAATAGTAATCATAACGTGCCGCAATAGTTAAATTATATAAATAATTCATATTTTCTATTACAGCACCATTAGAGGACTGGAACTATACAAGTAAGTTGTTTTCCTACAAAAAGTTTTAATTAGTCCATTTAAAATCCTGTACCTTTAGCGCCGTAGATTTTGCCGAGCAGTTTGCATAATTAGGTTAAAGTAAAGCTGTAGTATGGACATCACGTTTGCGTTGTGAATTAGCATTGTAAGTAGGTTAGGTCGCCACCTCTTCGGAAATGTTCCCTGTTCCTTCGGGAAGGGTGAGGTTGAAACAAGAAATGAGGTTTCTATTATCACCAAGGTCGACGCTTAGTGTTTTTTTATTTCTATAAGCCTTCTCCCTTTTACCCCTTTTTTTTTTGGATGGGAAATCATCAAATGACTTCTCCCGTTCGCGTGGAGCGGGAGGGCGAGTCAGACTTTTACTGACTAAAACCCACCCGTGTTCCTTCAGTTGCCCATGTGCCAGGGTCACGGTATCTCTTTCGAACAATCTCGCGACCCTGGCAGGCATCGGTCCTAGCAGAACCCTTCATCCCTTTTACCCTTACGAATTAAATATGATTATGAGAAATTTGTTTATCTGTGACTTGAGATGTTTCATCATTCTTCTTCTGCCTTTATCCCAATTTGTTTGGAGTCGGCGCAACATGTCTTTTCCTTTCACACTTTTCTATAAGTTATCATCTATTTATAGACTGATAGTTACGCAAGGTTTCTGTATTTTAATCATTACTGTCAGTCTGTTAATGGTCTGTTGTTCCTTGTATTTGCTGCAATGACAAAAAAAATTTTGCATATTGCAATATGTTTTAAGTAGAAAAACAATGTTACCTATCACACTGACATTATCTTTTTACGCCGTTCAGTGTTGAAAATGCAATTTAGAATCATTTGAAATATTTTGAGGATTGAAATGCATGCGTTTCTTTTCCTTTTTTAAGATGCCTTTGGAACTTTTCAATTTAGATTTAATCGTCTTGAAGCAGGAATGCAAAACCTGAACGTGTCTTATAAACTAAAAATATAAAAGCTTTTGCAGGAGTTCCAGATATCACGCAGCAAATTGCTTTTCGAATGCTTCTGCAGATAACATTCCTGCGAAATTCTTTTGCATTCCTCTGCTTTCTTATTCACTTCAAGACGGTTTAGTTCATTTCCGTTTAACTCAGCCCGAGTATAATAATTTGAAATACCTGAATATCGTAGAAAACAAACCTTATTACTTGCAGCGTGTTTTTTAGTTTTTTTTTTAACTATAATTTTTTTGCTGTAAGAACTTAGATTAGAACAAGATTCTTACTGGAAGTCACCTATTCCTCGGACATTAGCAGCTTCTAACGCTCTCCTGAACTCAAACACAGATATTGATATGTTTGCAAATGAATGGAAGATGATACTGTCAGAATGTTTGAATTTTTGTGAGAAGAATGCATGACTGTGCTAAATGAATTGTAAATATCAAAATAGTTTTACTATATGTTTAAATAGTGTAATTGGCTTCGGCCGTTCTATTTAAAATAAAATAAATACATTCTAGAACTTCTCTAATAGGGATCTACGATTTCGAACGGGGTGACTAGGTTCAACTTTCTTACTGACACACTCCTTGACAATCCTAATGTCCCTATAAATGGATTAATTGAATTCAAGGACTTTTTAATACTGCGAGTTTGTGTTACTCTCATACAGGTAGCCGTTTTACTCTCGTGCGGGATGTGACAGAGAAAAACGGCTACTTTTATTCTTAAATATATTCAGGTGCATTATTTTTCCCATAGGTCAAGACACATGGGCAAAAACGTTTCCGGAATGTGGTGCGAAGTCCCAGTCTCCTGTGGATTTGCCTATCGCTGGGCTTATTAAGCCAAGAGGGTCGAGACCACTGATGTTCCAGAACCACAACGTAGCAGCGAAGACTATGACCCTAATGAACGATGGAAAACAAAGTTGGTTCTGCACGCACGTCGGTGTTAACACTAGCGTAGTACGAAGTTACAGTAGAATAAGCCCATGTCTGCACGGACATAAAACTATTCCAGCGGGGTTTTATCGTACATTAATTTTCGACTCTCAGCGCCCATAAAAGCATTGAAAATTCAGTGTGCGATATTTTAACGTTAATGAGAACGTGAGATAAGAACCCTGCTTATACATACCGGTATTATAACGATTTTTTATGGATACGTTATGCCTTAAAATGTATATGGGATCAACCACATTGCTTGGATAGTTTTTGATTTAGCTTCATTAATTCGCATGTTTTCCTCTTACTGTTATTTATAAATTATTTAGTGGTATACGAAGTTGCGTGGGTTTGATTGGTACCACAATTTAAAAATGAAAATTTAAAACTTCTTTACAAAGGAAAAAAATAAACGACGTCCAAAAATACACTGCAAAGTAAATAAAAATATTTTTTTTTAACTTTCTAATGTTCTTTTGGAAGTCAGTTGTTTTTAAAAGAAAATGGTGTTTATCTAAATCTTAAATCGCACGTTCATGTTTGTAACTGGTAAACAGCCGTTGTTTGTAACACTATACAGCAGTCATGTTTGAATGCATCTTTTAGTAACAAGGTATGAAATAAGGTAGTAGCGTATATGGCAAATCATTTTTAGCACACAGAACTACCTTATGAATCTCAATGACATTATTGTTATAATTTTTCGTGCGAGCTAACATACAGTGTATAGCTACAATTTCCTACCCGTCGTTCAAAATTACAAAACTACAACATTAAGCCGGCTTCCCACGGCCGACGACCACAAACAGCCCCGGACCGAACACTTAGACTCGCCCAGTGCTTGTGGATTTGTGAGGGTCACGAGATTAAATCCATTTTTTATAATTCCAAAATGCATAGTGAAAAATAAATTCGTACCGCACATCTGAAGGTACTGACTTGCCACCGATAGGACGCGCCGCGACCGACGGGTCTGCGCTATCACGAACGATACAGTTTCCATGCTGCGTCGGTACAGTTTAGTCCGCGTCTGTCCGCAATATACCGCACCGTGAGAAGCCAGCATAACAATGTGCCTTATCCCATTTCGAGTTCCGGTCTATTTACTAGTTAAGTCCAAAAGTCAACAATGCCAAACTTGCTAGCTGTATAATATAACTAACAAGATGTGGTTAAGTAAACATACGTGTTAATTTCAAACCAGAAATGTAAAACAATTCTCCGTTACTAAATTATGAACAAGCTTCAGATGAAGAGATGCAATGGGCAATGTGGATTACAATTTGAGATAAGTCTATCTACTATTCAGAAAAAGGGGCGTTTAAAAATATCTTCTCGGATAATCATGTGATTATTATTTAAAAAGGAAAATTACTACCTGTGGTATTATTAATAAGTCCTGCATATGTTAAATCATCAAATAAAATTTATTTATTCCAAAAAAATATTTAATAAATCGCACGGCATCGTGGCCCAACTCTAAACACACCAGTAATATTTTTCTCTAAATAAATGGCCATAAAACTTCCAAAATTCCGGGCAATTAAACCTAAGGTCAATAGGCCGAAGAGCGTGACGAGGGATAGGGAGAAAATTGAACGTTATAAATCAAGATTTTTCCACTTCACTGCATAAAGTTCTAATTATTTTAAATGGGTTATTTGACAGAAGTGGGAAGGTTTTAGATTAGAAATATTCAGCATTTTATGAATACCCTATACCTCTGTTTGGCACTTCATCAACGTGAAATGTCTTGTTTTAACATAAACTATATTCTATGGCACGCAGCTTTTCATTAGTGAAAAATTACAGAATCTGTAGTTCCGAAGATTATCCCCTACGTATGTAGGGGATAATCTTCTTATAATACTATAAATAGAAACCTATAGTTAAGGTTTCAGCAGTTTAGTTTTTTGATAAATACTTAATATAATAAATTAAAAACTAAATTAAAATTAGGAAAATAAATGTGAATGTGTAAATCTACGAGTATGTATTAGTATTAGTTCTTGTATTTTATAATTATTCCCGAGCTATCTATCCTGCACCTGTCATGTTTAGTCTCTGCATCACCTGGTAATAAATCCCTTTAGCAATAAGTCCACCTTTGTGCAGATTTTTTTTATTTGTGCAAATAAAGTTCATAAAAATATTTCAATTTTTATAATTCATTAAATTATAAAACTTGATACTTACTTAAGAGAGGACTTAAATTATGACCTAATACCGTTCCTAAAACATTCCTTTCTTTGATTATTCGAAGTACGCGCGTTTGTAGACACAACTCCCCTCGCTGAGTTGAAAGTTGTTTGCATAAACGGATTACACCTTTTATATTTCCTGTGCGGAAACTGTCGTCATATCTTATTTCCGGAACGGAAACTCGAATTTTAAATCTTTTATTAGAGAGAAATCGTTATAAAATGTTAGTGGTTTCTGGCTTTCGTTGTAGATGCAGGTATGGTTTGTTTGAAATGTTGAATTGACATTCAAGTAGACAAGTCATGTCTATTTAGTGAGACATTTATTTAAATTGAATCTTTAATATTACCTATATTTTAATCATATTATTGGGCAATAGTGACGTCACAACTGCTATCTCCTGGGAGAAGTCTAGTTCCTCACCTCGCTTGCTGGAGCTATTAATGACGAAGAACAGAACTCCCACCTAATTCTTGCCTTTTTTGGCCTATTTGCGTGGAGATACGCAGGCATGCAAAGACGTCCTTTTTTTCGTTCCATAACTCACTGTCTTGTGCGTTCTCTGGCCACGATGGCACTGCAAACCTTATCAGGTGGTCACTCCACCTTCACCGTGGCCTACCTCGCCAGTGAAGTCCTTTCTTAGGCATTGAGTGAGTTACGATCTTTGCCCACTTTCCCACTCCTTACTTAAGTAGCGATGTTGGAGAAAAAACAGTCTAGCTAAACTGGAAGTGAGCTGGACACGCCGCGCGAAAGTGTATGTATATTCAGTCACAAAAAGATCTCCACTTAAAGAAAAAGTGCCAGTCCCTTCAATGGTAGTCATCACCTTCAGTAAACAAATAGTACAGTACAGTATATTTGTCAAGTTACACTACCGTGAAAACCCTTTAGGAGCGGGAAGTAACCAAAATTTCCTACCTTCGATTTCATTTTTCATTCAAATCAGTCTACTCTCCAACCTTACAAAATATTTTTTACAACATAGTTAAGTTAGCCCTTGAATCCGGGATTGGAAATCAAAGAACATATTGTATCACTAGAAGCTGTTAGTAGCCGGGCACAACTTTGACCGCAAGTCATGCTCGCACTTGCGCTGTTTCCTTATTTAAAAAAAAAAATGTTCCAAAAACCTCTTATTAATGCCTCTAAATATCGGATTATATGATATTACAGTTTCACCAGCATTGGTAACAGATATACAATAATATTCAATAATATAGGTACCTACATTTTAACTGCGATCATAATTATAGCTCTTAATGTTTTAAATTGTCAAAAGACGCATCCGAAGAGCTTACTTCACCTGGAGAATTTAGTATGATCTAATTGGACAAGGGCGTGGCTAAGCTGAGTGAAAACGATGATCTACAGACATTTTCTTAAACTTACAACAGAAGATTTAAATTCAAATAAATACTTGATAGTGTTTTGTTTTCGTCGTGTTTGATGAGAGGTGTTTGTGCAGAATAAACTATTTTTCTTTATTCTTTCTAGGAGTAGGCAAAGAGATGGATTGCTGCCCTCTTAGGAAACATTTTTCTGTTAATATGACAATCTCACAAAGAATTACAAAATTGTTTTTTTTCCATTCCAGTGGTCCTGTTCGGTGAATGGAAAAGCGAGCAGCGTCCCCTAATCTATGGCGGAGCGGCGCATAGTCGCCGGTATCTCTTCCATTCCCTGGTAGTCCATCTGCCCGCGGAGCATACAGTGGGAACTCTGTACTACCCTTTGGAAACCCAGCTCTTCTACGTATCAGCTGAGTATAAGGACATGGACCAAGCCCTGGACTCTACTAGTGACTCGCAGGCAATCCTGGCTGTCACGAATTTGTATAGTGTAAGTATTTCTCACACAGTGTGATTTTGCCCACGGCTGGGCATACCATTTCCTTTGATTGTACAGGTCATCTGTAGTAGGTGAAGTATCATGATAATGGCAGGTTAAAGATTATGATGATTAAGTCTCTCCCAGAATTGGATTATTTGATGGCTTGGGTGACTGACGAAAAGTGATTGCACTTTCTGCGTCTTTGATTTATTAATGCAATAACAAGAGACAAAACTCTCCCGCTTTTTTCGAAGGTATC
Organism: Aporophyla nigra; assembly: GCA_947507805.1. NCBI lineage: Eukaryota > Metazoa > Arthropoda > Insecta > Lepidoptera > Noctuidae > Aporophyla > Aporophyla nigra. Next base: position 20,962,965 of record OX382296.1, read on the forward strand.
ATTAAATATCGAAGTTTCATTCGGATATACATAAGTGCGTACGCTATATTTCATAATAAATGTTATATTATATCTTTAGCATAATGTTATCGTATAAATCATAAAAATGTCTACTTAGATACACTAACATAAATCACTAAGTTAAGTCTTATTTTAACAAGATTCTGATATTATAAGGTACTATTTCATCTTAATAAGAAATAAATTAGGTTTACTTGGAGCCCAAACCGATATACGATCAAATAAAAAATTCTTGGAATGAGAAAAAATATTGAAGGAATAAAATGTTTAAAAACCTTTATAAAAACACTCACAAAAAAAATCTTACAAAATAACCTAAATCTCACATTATAATTATTGTCGACAAAAATAAAAAAGGAACCTATTCATTATATAATAGCTGAAACTGATCTTTCATGTTGTGCATTCAATTTTATGAAAATTATTTTAACTGTAAAAGCACGTCTGTAATATCAAATAAATTAGCGAAACCGACAAAATTTCGTTTACGGCCCCTAAATAATTGAAGTACGTTTGTGGTAGGTAATTCTTATCAGCTTCGATTTTATCTAGTAGAATAATATCTATTATATTTTAACTACACCATTAATAAAAAATAGATATCGTATCTATTACTACAAACCTATAGCAAGGTTATTTACTAGTTATCAATTGTAACAAAACATTAAAAATATTCCGGTTGAAATTTTCATAGACTCTATAAATAAATTACCATTAATAAATATGAAGAGTTTGTAGGTTTTTACGCGCTAATCTCTGAAAGTACCAATGAGATTTGTTTTTTTTTTGTGGTTTAATGAGTTTAGACGTGGTCAAAGTATTCCAACTGATGATTTGCGCGAAGGACGTCATTTTACTACGACTACTGAAGATAATGTGAGTGCTGTGAGGCTTATGATAAAAGTTAATAGAGACGTGACGTATCAATACATTCGGGTAGCTTTAGGTATTGGTATGAGTAAAAAAAAAATCCTATTTATACATTTATGCGTCATAAAGCTTTGTACTAGATGGATACCTCATAATTTGACGGAGGATCAAAAATGCCTTCGTTTAGATTAGAGCTGCCCAATGTTTGAAAAGTTTGACGGAGGTGGCTCTAATGCTGTATGAATGCTGGATATATTATTACGAACCCGAAACTAAAAGACAATCTGCGTAATGGATGTTTAAATATTTTAATTAGTCAACCTGTATTTATAAATGATAAATGATTTTATTTCTGTAAGTAGGTTTGTACAAACACTTTTACATGTCAATGAAATGTTTTTTTAAACTAGATGAGTTCGGCGTTTCCTAACTGACTACTCTGAGAAGAAAGGCCGAAACAAACTCAGAGGTCAAAGTCTCTTTTAAAAGTCCAGACATAATATTGGTCACAACATGTGAAGACCATGTAGATTGGTGACTGAAATGGTCTTTTGAGGAAAGAACCACACAGATTGAGTGGACCTGTCCAGTCAGTGCAAGCATTTGTCACTAATCGTTTAGCTCAACTCGGAACATAGAACATAAGGAGCCCAACGCTGTGACGAACAATACCAAAGAAAGGACATTCGGGTAGGCCACATAAATTACTCAAACTGCCAGATTATGATTACTGAGAAAGAAAGAAAAAAAAGAAAAAAATAAAATTAAATAAAAAAAAAAGAAAAAGACCCACATAGACTTCACATTCACAATAATTAAAACAATATGATACTTAACAAAGTAAATATTCATGTCATTGTACATAAAAAAATTATCAATGTCAATGTGTATATAAAAAAAAAGAAACGGATATAATTTTGTTGGTCACAACATGTGAAGACCATGTAGATTGGTGACTGAAATGGTCTTTTGAGGAAAGAACCACACAGATTGAGTGGACCTGTCCAGTCAGTGCAAGCATTTGTCACTAATCGTTTAGCTCAACTCGGAACATAAGGAGCCCAACGCTGTGACGAACAATACCAAAGAAAGGACATTCGGGTAGCCCAGATAAAATACTCAAACTGCCAGATCATGATTACTGAGAAAGAAAGAAATCAAAATAAAAAAGGACCCACATAGTCTTCACATTCACAATAATTAAAACAATATGATACTTTACAAAGTAAATATTCATGTCATTGTATATATAAAAATTATCATTGTCAATTATAGATATAAAATATTGCAAGTTTTGCATGTCAAACGTCTGAATATATAATACATAAGGAAAAGCAGTTACTGACGTTAACATAAACACTGTACCAATAGACATTGCATATACATGATTACGATCAGGATAATTGGAAAATCCTGTCTTTTACTCGTCTAAGAGTCAATTTATAATATCTTTATTTTGGTAAGTTCTGACCAACTATAATAAAGATGGAATGAATTGACATGGCTCGTATGTAATGTTAACCGATCCCAGCCGTCAATGTACAACATTCATATCACCCAATCACCGTTCATACTTATTAATGTTATTCGCGATTACCCTAACATAATCCAGTGATGTGCAAGAATCTTAGTATTTTGGCAACACAACGATTTTTCAATTTATGTTACGATTTACCTAATAAGCACGTCAGTTTTTGTTTAACACGGAAATACTACTGCCACGATTACAACGTTCAAAAGTGCCTTTAATGGGCCTATTTGAAATAAATGATTTAACTTTGGCGACGATGTGCGGTTACAAGAATATAAGTAAGTACGTATGTACGTACGTAAGTACTCCCCAATTTATCGGAAGCCCTTTCTGATAGAAAGTCCTCAAAACCTACTTGTTGATATTTTTGTGAGTGCTACTTGTAAGTTTTAATGTCTACGTGACTGAAAATATTTCGACTTAGGCACTGAATTTCTGTAGAAAATCGTAGTAGGTATATCAAAAATAGAGCAAAAGATAATGTTTGTAGTTTCTGTAGCTAACTGGTCGAAATAGAGGATATATAACAAAACATTTAAACGACTTTACTCGCAGATACAGCTTCACAAAGTTTTCTAAACATTTGTTGTTCGAACTTTTGTTGAACCGAATGCCCACAGTGGTTAGGTACTAATTCGGCTTCATAGGACGTCCTGGCTAAGTAATAACGATATGTAATATCAACCGTACAGGTAGATCGATAAGATTAGGCTACGCTTACCGCGGTCGGTCCGTGGATGGGTGATCTTTGCACACGGGAACTCAGACCTCGGCAAGCAAATTATTTCGTTGACCCCGGCTGTCTCTCTTAAATCTTAAACAATCGTTAGGACTCGTCAGAAGCTCGAAAGTCTGACAACCAGTCTTACCAAGGAGTGTCGTGTTACTCAATAACTGGGGTTTGGTATTCAGATAGAAAATTTGGATAAAAATACTGGTATTATTTGTACCTGCACCCTAATTGCGAAACGCAAAATTTATCAGAATCTCAATGGGATTGAAGATTATTTCTAAACCATTGCGTCATTTGTTCGAATAAATTGTCGGCTCAGCAACGTAAATAACGCAATGAATGTTGTTTAACTATGAATATTAAACCAATTCCCCCTCTAGTTAGACTGCAAGCCGTCCCAGAACTTGTTGGGAAAAGACTAGGTTGATGGATGGCTCTAGGAAGCCTATGCAATTACTTTTCATGAGTAGTACATTTCATGAGTATAGTACATTTAAATTGAACAGCCTATTAGGTAGCGAATGAGAGATACTTTTCTTTGAAAATATTGTCTTCTTTTTGTGGCAAGATTGTCAGCTGACGCGTGCCCAGAACTTAAGTTTTGGGCACGCGTCAGCTGATAAATCTTCTAAAAGTAATTAGGTACCTACTTAGGTATTTGAAAAAGAAAGTTTTGACTTTGGAAAGGGCTTTAGTTTTAATTTAATTGAGATAAAACCAAACATTGTGACAGTCAGTGTTTGTCTTAATGAAACGTCGTTCATTTCTTCCTTCATTTCTGGCGTCAAATAAATTCATTTTTATAAAAGGACCTTATTATCATGATGCCTTGTCATCTGTCCCATAAAAGTAAAAGCCGTTGACTTTTTAATTGGATTGAAAACTTTGAAAAAGATCACGTTTTATTTTTGGCAGTTAGTGGGTGTAAAAAGTTATTACATTTTAAAAGATAATTTTAATTGATTATTAGTAAGGGTTTAGAGTTTCGTAAAAGGCAACTAAATATTTTTAGTGACACTCGAGTTTCACCATATTACCGAAAGATATCCATATAGGCCCGCCCCAAATGCGGGGGGGGGGCTTGTCATAATCGCCACGCTTGGTAGGAGGGTTGGCGATCGCAGCATGGTGGTAAAATGCATAGAGAACGCTGCTGCCCATTCTCTAGTAAGTCCCTTAGTCCGTTCTTACGAAACCCACGGCATGCAACGGGATGGTGCTATTCTTTACATCAGGTACCATACGGCTTACACTCGAGTTTACTCAGTTAAAAAGTTCAAGAATTCAAAATCAAAAGTCATTTATTCAAACTAGGCTGAGAGTCAGCACTTTTTGAACGTCAAAGTTACATAAGACAGTCCCCCCAAAACACCCGCCCTTCACCACTTCGGGTTATTCCCAAAATACTCCAAAAAAAGTTCCCAAACGACTCCATGAGAAATATTAAATTTTTAATTAGGTTTCATTCTACTCCATGATAATATTAAAATGTTCTCAAAGTAATCCACTCCATTTTATTCAATAAGCTAATTTAAATATGTAGGTACCGAATTACTATAAAAGGGTACTTGACGTACAGTCAGGCTCAAAAGCTTTGCAAATATATTTTTAAATAAAAAGAAATGTAAAAATAAAAGACTTTAATTCCTAGACTAGAATTTTAATTGGAAGATGAGCTAAAGCACTACAATTAGCCACGTGGTCTTTTTCTTCTTTGGTTTTAATCCCAACATCGCGACTTTCCCTCAATAAAGCTTGCTTAAAATGGAATTTACATCCTTTTTTTTTTGGATGGGATATCATCAATTGACGTCTCCCGCTCTTGGGCGGAGTGGGAGGGCGTGTCAGACTTTTACTGACTAAACCCACCCGTGTTCCTTAAGTGCCCATGTGCCAGGGTCACAGTATCTCTTTCGAACGATCTCGCGACCCTGGCAGGTATCGGTCCTAGCAGACCCCTTCAGTACTGCTGACAATTCTTTCACGGCAGTACTCCGCCCAGGCAGGGCACACCTCCACCGTATGCTCCACCTGTCCTCCAGACGATCCTTGCAATGGAAACACCTGGGCATTTCCTCCCGCAAGTTACCTCCATTGATTATACATAGCATTGGGACATGTTAACATGTATTGCCCAGAACACTAATGATTGCTATTTCTAAGTCAACAATAACTGTATGAGGATTCCATCCAGGTACGTGTTGTTTTATTAAGTTCAGCATGACTAATCATGTATGACGGAATTATTCCTCTTAAAAAGTTCTAAAAAATAAAAACGTCTGCGAGAGCATAAATGTCTATCTTTTAAGGTTGACTCACTATAACTCTTTTAATTGTAATCAAATCTAAATACTATACTATCTCTAAACTAATATTATAAAACTGAAGAGGTGGTTTGGTTGAACGTACAAAGCTCAGGAACTATGTTAAATGTTGGATAGCCCATTTATCGAGGAAGGCTATAGGCTATATAACATCACGCTGCGACCAAAAGCAAAAATTTGACGCGGACGAAGTCGCGGGCAGAAGCTTGTTACAAATAATTAAAAAGTTTGATAATAATCAGTTCAGTAGTTTACCCTTAATATACATCCATCGTGACACGAGATTTTTATACTATCGGTATTTATGTCGATGGAGCATTTTGAGAATTGATAACGAATAATCGGTGGAGTACTTTGGGAATAGTTCAAAATACCTATGGAGCAGAATGGGAACAAAATAATAAGTATTTTTAATAATAAAAAATCCTTGGAGTAACTTGGGAATGAATGTATGAGATTCTTATCTTTTTAGAACAAAAGAATGGAGTACTTTGGGAATAAGCCACCACTTCTTAGTGCTTTAGCTGGGAAGAAAATGTGGCGCAACAAACTCCCCAGCAGTACAGCTGTCTGTTAAGTTAGAAGAACTTGATTCTATACAATTTTAAGTAGTTAGCATTAAGAGACACAAAACATTAAATTAAATGATTTGCCATATGTCAGCTAGCCAACCTAATATTCCAACAAATAAAATGAAATCTATACTCAAGCAAAAGCAAAAAATATTTATATAATGTAAATATAGGTACCAAAATAAAAGCCGCCTGGCATAAAGCGCGTGACAGCTTACATATGCAATGCTGAATTATGTTCACATAGCTGTTACAACCCAAGTCACAACTCGTGGCCACAAATGATAAACTAGGACCATCGACGTAAAAAGAAATAAACAGGTAGGTAATTAATAACAATACCAACATCAAGGTCAGTAAGACGACCAGTCACAACAAGCAGCACCCGTTCACGAGCATAACGCAAAGATCAGCTACTACCCCCTCGCCTTATTTGAGGGAATTGAGGAATTGGAGGGTTGGAGTTTACTGGAGGGAATTGCGAATCTTAGATAATAATATCAATGTAAGTCATCTTTTCCAAAAAGTATCTTATTTACTTATCCAAGTACAACTTAAAAAGGTATTATCTCGCTAGAACATTCATTTGATGTCTTTCAATTTGATCAATTTGCAAAATCTTAACCTACTTAACGACTGAGTTGTCGCTCTTAAGATCTTAAGGTCGTCAGTTCAAACCCCAAGATTATTGGCAATACGCATTATCCACGTGTTTACTTTAGCTTAAGAGTAAATAAACTCGCTACCTAACAAAATAAAAGACTGAAAAGGCAATTTAGATTACACATCATCGCCACTCACATAACATCGCCTATTCGTTTCAAGATTGTTCAGCATTTTATTATTTTATCTTTGTACCCTCAGGCCGCTTCGCAAATCGAAAATCATTGTACCTAACAAAGTGAAAATATTATCACACACGTTATTAAACGGTTATCACAAAAGGGCATCGACCTGACCAGTACGTTCACATAGAGTAGTCTGGGGCTTTTCCTATTTTCGGAATAAGCTTTGTGTATGATGATATTTTTTGTTAAAGCTTAGTGAGACGAATAGTCGAGGCGCTTTCGCGGCAGACCACATGGATGCTCTGGATTTAAATAAAACCTAACATTAGGATTTATAGCCTATTATTTATTATTTTGGCAGCAGTTTTGTCTTTACTTACTTTACAAGGTTGTACGTAAAAGATCGCTTTTAGCGGTAGGGCGGTGTTATTTCTAAAAGCTATCTTTTTCAGACATTGTGTAAACCTAAGTAACATTTTTACATTTAATTTTATATAAAAAGAAACAGCAAAAGTAGATAGTTTTCTATCTACTTTTGCAAATTTGTAATTATACAATTAATCTGCATTTATGCTAAAAGATCTGACGTGGACCTTAGATATTCAGACCAGCCAAAAATAAAGCCTTTTATTTAGCTACAAACACTAATTATGATGGTAATTAATTAAGACTGAAATTCTGATATTTCGTCATTTAATTAACTTATGTTAATTCTGCGCCTAAAAAACATATTAGATATTTTAAATCATTGACTTCTTAGATGCCGTTTTAGAAACAAAATAATTCAGAGTCGCTCGGTCGGATTGAACGTTGAGCCTGCAGCATCCGCTAATAGCCTTAAGATAAATGCCAATAGAAAGATCGCTTCAAGACTAATGTTTCGTTATATCACGCCGATTGCCAGTCAGTGAGGAGGTACATAGCTTTAAATATGAGTACAATAATTAAGCATCCTTTAAATTAATATTTCGCAAGTAAATTAAATTTCATTATTTCTGTGCCTTGCAAATGTCATATTTTGGGCTTATACGGCTTATACATATGCCATTTGAGGGACAATGTTTATAAGAATCTGATCGAACATAATATTAAACATACCTAAACTCCCAATACCCTTATGATACTATGTTTCTTGAAGTTGTCACTTATTTATGTCATTAACTACAAACTGACTAACAAATGACAAAATCGTGCGTGCAAAAGTTCTGATTGAAAAGATGATTGATGTACATCTTATGACATTGGGCGTCAAGAATTCCTTAACTTCGATAGCTAAGTTATCACCAATAAAGGCCATTAAGTCCTGACTTATAATTAGCAAAAGTCGTGTTGGTAGCTAATGTTCTCTTTGAAAACTAATTTCGACTAGTATAGACATATCTTAAGGCTATTGACTGCCAAAAAATCCTGAACAGCGCCGGCCAAGTTGCCATCTATTCAGGTAATTTTTTCCGATCTGACTAACAATTGGCAAAAGCCGTGTCAGTAGCAAAGGTTATATTTTATACGCTATTTCCATTGGTTTACATCTTATGGCTTTGGCTTCAGGAGAAATTCTTCTATTCTCATTTTGCCAATTCTTCTTTTTTATTTTCAAATAATGAAAAATTACAACGGACGAATGCTTCCACAAAGCGTCGTACTCGCAAGAATCATGGAAGTCTCGCAACAAGATCATTAATATATGTCTCATTAGTCGACGCTTGAGTTATTTTAAATACTAATTGAATATTATAAATGCATCAACTTGTACACTTATTAAAATTTGTAATATTAAGGATTCTCAGAAAACCTTTGTTTCTTTTCAGTATGGAAACCACACGCACCCAGGTTTGCATGATATCTTGGCCGCAGCTAAGGACTGTTCCTGTCGGAACGCAAGTGTAAAGACGAACTCTCTCTTCTACTTCAACCCTCCGTTCAAAGAGTACGCTTGCTATCAAGGATCTATGACCGTTCCGCCTTGCACCGAATCTGTTCTTTGGCTTATTAGAGGGAGGACTCTGCATATTTCCAGGGTAAGATTCCACTGGATTTTATCTACAGAACTTGTCCCGCGAGTTACCTACTCAAAGTTAAATAGATAGTTCTAGTCGGCACTTTTTCTGTTTTGGGCTGATCTTGCTCAGTCTTCATGATCTGGGTACATTTCTATCCCATCGGTGATCCTACAAAGCTGTTTTTGTTTTGATAGAGATTTAAAAAAAAACCAGCTGCTTATAGCGTGGTTTAAACCTAAAAGGGTATTATAGTATCATTCGCTGTATCATCATGCTCCTGCCCTTTTCCCAATTTATTTGGCGTAGGTGCAACATGTCTTTTTGGTTTTTCTTACACACTTCTCTATTAGTCGTTATCTCATTAGTGTTTCCCTTTCTATCCATATCATAATTCACACAGTCCATCCAGCGTTTCTTTGGTCTCCCCCTACTCCTATAGCCATCGATCTTGTTAGTCTCTGTATGCCCAACTAAAATTTTGCTAAAGTTTAAAACGTAAGTAATATATGTACGTAATAAAATACTGCTGTAAAAAATGTTCTTTTCAATACCTACAAAATGACAAAATTACACTCTCTGTCATGTCGTTGTGAAAAGTTTAACACTGGTCTGCTCACTTAGGATAGGTCCCAAGTGAGCAGACCAGTGCTAAACTTTTTATATCATTATATTATATATATTATACTTTTTAAATAGGTTTTAAAAGGTCTTTAGTGGGTAATTATCACTTCTCCAGTCCAAATCTTTCAATACCAATTTAAATGAACTCCCCATTCAATTTTGTAGCTATCAGTATTGGTATTGGATTAGCAGATGTGATTTATTAATGCACGAGGGTCGTTATCGTATGACAGTGATTCATGGTGGCATTAGAAGCGATTTTGTGATCAAATTCCTCTTTGTGCATTAGGAATAAAAATTTTGGTATAATGCAAATAAATTACCGTCCTATGAATATCAATTTGTGAGCTAAAAAATAACGAGACTGCTTGGATTTAGAGGCTGTTTCGTTTTAATCTATCTGACGGGTAACCGATGGCTGCGAATCTTGTATCTTCATCATCTTCTTATTTTCGTGTCGTTGGTACTCTTCTTCGGGGTTTTTATATTGTTTGAGCCCACAAGGTGGCCATGTTGATTGCGGCATCAGAATTACTTCAGATCATCCGTGGTACAGGTGAACGGGCACTTAAGATACTCCAGCAAGTGGGGCATGGTCTGATTAGAAGCTTCGCACTCGCTCTTCGGGCGTGATGTGCTGTGGTCTCAGAAATGAAAAGCGTAGGTATCATCTGTTAGTCGATATTTTTGGAAATGTTGAAAATTTTGATAAGCATATTAGGTAAGCGTATACTTTAGAGTGCTGGAGTGGCTCATGTCTTTATAAAAACAGCCACACGGGTCTGATGGAAGGTGCTAAACTTGCCGCAAACGGTTCATGGATGGATAGACCATTGATTACATATCCAGATCCCTCCATGCCTCAGAATGCACGTTACTTCATTGGTCCGATTGTCATTCGTAGAAAACAGTCGTGACGGGTTGTCAGAAGTCTAATAGTATAAAGTACAAACAGTCTTACCAAGAAGTACCGTGTTACCTAGTAGCTGGTTTCGGGACTGGGTACTGGTACGCAGCTGCATTTGGTTTGACTTGTTGTCGACCCCTTTGAGATTTAAAAAAAGGCTCGACAAATTGTTTCTTTGGAGTTTTAGTTCGGCCATTCAATATCATAGTGTTGCACACGGTCATTATTTCATCACCGCGCTTTTGATTGTGCCAAATAACGTTTTCTAGGATCTAGACGAAAATAACGCCAATTCAAGGTTTCTACGAGATCCATTCTTATATTTTGTTACATTTTAATGACATAATTCTACTAGCTCATTATATTGTTACTAAACGTGACATAAAATGAAATATGGAGCTTATTCTGACATGCGTAACAGTTTTGGAACATTTGGTAGGTAATGTATGATTTTGTTCCATATTTAATGCCTTCCCTAATGGGAAGCAGGACATGTATGTTAACAAAATTATGAAACATCTGTTTTATAGAGTTGTCACTTATTCATTTAATTCGCCTTCTGAGCAGACGTGTCCATGAATATTGTTTGTCAAAAGACTATTTCAATAACAATGGATTATCACCATAACCCGATTAACTTGCTTATTCAATGTTTTTTTTGTTATGTCTTTTAGTGACATTTTCTATTCATTTTCTATATTCATGTTCAATATAATATGCACTAAGAATACTGTTGCGGTTGCTGTGGCGTCGTAGTGTGTCATGGATTGGATTTACAGGGAATAATATTAATCGTTTTGCCTCTATTACTAAGAACAAATGTGCATCTCCGATGAAGCGTGTTCGCGGGAGCACCAACAGGATTCTCAGCGTATTCGTAAATCGGTGGGCTTCTCCAATGTTGCGGAGATGGATGCAGTTGCACATTTTTCGCGCAGTTTTTATTGTATTTATTGTCTGTAACCTATTGATACTAAAAGATAAATAAAATAGTCCACATTTACTCTAACATCACTTTCATACACTTTCTCTGTTTACTCTTATATAACTCTACTACTCCGATTTAGAACAAAATATGTTTTTCCAAGCTTTACATTCACTTGATTTAGTTACACGCTTTAGTACAACCTCTAGTTAGCCATCAAGATATTAGGAGTACGATTCAAGTTAGGTCTTATCCATTTAGCTAAGTTTTCACTCTCTAACCTTTAAAAAGATAATTTTCCTATTAAACATCGCTTATCCTTAGATTATCATAGAAATAAATGTTAAAACTTCGATGTCAAAAGAAGAAATGTCTACAAGACATTTCAAAACAACGACAGGGACAAACTTGGTACAACTTTTTCAGATTACAGCAATAGCTTACTACTATAAAATAAAAGTTCATGAAACTACGTTGTCATTGTTAAACATGATTTATGCAGTGTAGTGGCCATGCAAATTGTGTGCGGAGCTATAAAAGAGATTTACTGATTCAGTTTTGAAAGTTTTTGTTCAGATGTCTTTATTTAAGGGCAAAAATTGTTGTGATACACAAGTTACTTATTTTTATATAAAAAACTAGCTTTTGCACGCGACTTCATCCGCGTCAAATTTTTTCTCCCCTGACCCTTCCCCTCGCATCGAATTGTCTGCCAGTTTTCATCCATTTTTCGTTGCTGCTTCGCTCCTTTTGATTGTAGCAGCGTAATGTTATATAGCCTTTCTTAATAATTAGGCTACTCAACACAAAAATAATTTTTCAATTCGGACCAGTAGTTACTGAGATTACCGCGTTCAACCAAACAAAGAAATTCTTCAGCTTTATAATATTAGTATAAATAAGTAACTTGTGTATAAGCTTTAACATAATCAAAAAAAAGTCCTTGTAAAGAAGACTGTTAATTTATACCCTAAATGGAAATATGATCTTTGTTCTTTACAAAAAATACGTCCTCCATGTTGATCAAAATAATGATAAAAGAGTAGATACTGATAAGATTGGCTGACGTAGCATAACAGGCTGATAGTAGAAAGAGATAAGAAATGTGGGAAATCCTGAAAGGAATAGCCTCCACCATGGATTTCGAATTTCGGTCTCAGCACCTACCTCAAACAATGGATATAGTGTGAAAAATTAAACTTCAAGTAATCACAATCTTTAATTTGTTTACCTCTGTCTTTTAAGAACAAAGTATTTTTGACATAATTTACATTTGAAATAATAACGGTTCATAACGGTTCTTAAAATTATAATCATCCAAGCAAGCAATATATTGTAATTATGCAGAACAGCAGTTTGGCCATAAATATACCGCAATGACGAAATTATACGGAATCTTTTTAGCAGAGACGCTAAAAACATCATCTCGTTCATATTTAAAAGCGATGCACATGATGAATTATGAACCTCTTTTCTACAAGCCAAATTTTCTAATTCGTTCCCCAAAAGTGACCCTCTCATTCTAAATTCATTTATTTATGTTACATGTCCGTGTTTGGGTCACACAAATTTATATCTGTACCACATTACAATTTAATCGGTCCAGCAGATTCGGAGCAAATTGGATGTAACAGACGAACATAATGATCGTTTTGGGATCTCGTTTTTCATTCCGACATACCGAACCCTACAAATTCACATCTATCCACTTGGTACGTGTATGTACTTTTAATAAAATGATTAATTTAAAAACCATAACCACTAATCATACCAGAGTTCCCATTCAGATTCTGTTAAAAAGTAATTAAACTCGATTTTCTTGCGAGTACTGATTAGGCTGAATGCAACTTTTGAGTAAAATAAATAAAAAAATGGGTCAGCACTATGATGTGCCCTGTCGCAACACAAATTTTTGTATTTTTTACAAGATTTGATCGAATAATGGTAACAGTAGGAATTTAGATGGAATGATTATGTCTTAATCCTGCCATTTCGCATATTTTCAGCAAGAGAGAAGGTTTTTATTTAGATATTATATTTAGTTTTTATTATTTGTTTTTTTTTTATATAAGTTATAGAATTTTTGCAGGCATTAAAATCGTATAAGAGCTGTGAAGCCTCGTAACCAAACTCATTGGGATCAGTGAACGATTTTGTAGAGCAGTAATTTGTGTGTAACGATCTTATTTGCAACTGGTGATGCGAGCTCGTCCTCCAAGTCGCTCTACCACACTCAGTGCAGCAATGATACGTTAACATATCCAAAGTCTACTTTAAAAACTCTGCAAAGTGCCCAGAGCGATAGCCACAACACGTTATCAAGAACCAGATTCCAACATTCCATGTCTCTGATCATTTCTTCTCGTCTCTCAACGTCATCTCTCAGAACAACGTTCTTTTCGTTCTACTTAGGTGTATAGCAGAAATGTTATTGATCTGGCCTCAAGCCCGGTCCAGGATTATAGGAATACGATTCAACAGAAGATTTTCATCTTTTGACTGAAATTGAAAAACTATTCCCTTTTCAATTAACGAAATTTCCAAAAAATATCCATTGGAGTTACTTATTGATAAATGTAGATAAAATATAAAACTTTTGAGATCATCCTAAAATATGCTTGTTTCTTTTACTAGCCTAACTTTTTTGTTTTATTTATAAAATATCCTTAAAAGCGGTTTAGCCTTAATACTTTTTCCGTCGTTTCATCTTTTACAGAAAACGTGGGAGGCTACCCGAGCGTTAATGAACGATAATCCTGAAGCAAAACAGGTAAACTTCCGCCTCACTCAACCGCTAAACGATAGAAAAGTATTCTTTTTTAAATAGGTCAGCTTCAACATCTAGCCTGTGTTAAACAAATCGACATAAGGCGCCTGGCCTTCGTGGATGAGGATGGAAACCTTTAACATGGAGAGAGACACCAGGTCTCTCCCAACTTTACAACGCTGGTAAGGCCTCATCACTGAAGAGACTGTTAAGGGGTCTCACCTGGGCACAACACATAATTGGTAATCATTGGCAGGATCACAAATATCGTGATTTTCGTAACGGTCTGACCTCAAAGTCAGATCTAAGAATAAAACGTATGTCTATCACTTACCTGTTGGTTGTTGGTCAAGCAACTTGCGTCTGACTTCTTTATGAACAATGTTTTTTTTTACACTTCTGTAGTTATTGTTGTAGTAAAAATCTTGTAAAATAAAACATGAGAATCAAAGATTTCTGTTTTTTTTTTCCACAATAAAAAAATGCCGTGAAATAATCATTACTTTTTCATTAATTTTTTTAACCCACCTAGGGTTAAAAAAATAAAATAAACTATTTTTACTAACTAAACATTCGTCCAAATAAAATGCATTTTTTGGAAACAATAATTATTCATCACACTAACTTCTGACATTGGTACATTTTTTGGATCATAATTAAATCAAAAATAATCAAAACAGCAACGAAGAACTATTCCACTCAGCCATAGAATATAATGTATGTCATGAGGTCCACAAATATATCGCTTGCATTTGATGCAGCGGTGTTGGGGCATTCTGCGGGCCTTAGATTGACATAAGTAGCAAATTTTACGCACATTTGACGCAAAATGAACTGGAACCTCTACAGGGGGAGTCATACCGGGAATGTCCTGAATCATGAACTTGATGTCCCGCCTCAAAGTAACAGTTTGAAATCTTTGCCTCAACTAGGGGTCCATAAGTTGGTTGGCTAACTAACTGCAGCACAAAATCACGCCGATGCAAAGGTTTTTCTGTTTCCGTAAGGAATTAGATACGTTGATAGCATAATATTTTGCATTGATTAATAAATAGGAAGATAGTTGAATAATCCGAGCATCACAGACATTTCAATTTTGGGTGCTGGGTGGGGAAACATTGCTCTCATCCTCAGAAGATTTGTTGGAATCTATAATTTGTGTTCTCTGCCTCTTACTTGGTCGTATATTTTCTTCTTCTGACCCAGAAGATTGGTGAATAGAGTCAGAATCACTGCTAGTAGACCGGTGTATTTCTTTTTCCAAAATATCCTCAGTTGCGGATTCTGAATCCCGACTTTCTTTTTGTCTTCGTCTGTGTCGCTATGGACTAGCGACTAGCCATCGACGAATCCTTGGTGGGTTGTAGCTGAAAATCAGTGTCAGGTGGCCTTGTGTTGTCATTTGAAATTTTGCTGAACTGAGGCTCTTTTGGCTGGGCACGCCACAATTGCGGTGGTAAGGTCTTTGAGGAGTGGATAGAGAGGCGCCCCGGTGTCTTCAACTTCCGCCTAACGCAGGTCCTCACCGGGCATGGGTGCTTTGGAGGGTTCCTGTTCAAGATAAAGCGGGAGGAAACGCCCGGGTGTTTCCATTGCGAAGATCGTCTGGAGGACACGGTGGAACATACAGTGGAGGTGTGCCCTGCCTGTGCGGAGCACCGCCGTGTCCTCGTGGAGGCGATCGGCGGCGGCGACCTCTCGCGTCCGGCCCTGGTGCGAGCCATGGTACAGAGCGAGAGGGCATGGGAAGCCGTCACCTCCTTCTGCGAAGCAGTAATGCTCGCAAAGGAGGAGGCGGGGCGCGTGAGGGAGTGGCAGTCTCTGTGCCCTCACGTCCCTAGCCGCCGCAGGAGACATCCCGGGCGTCGGGAGTCGATAACGGACTCCCGGCCACCGTAGGCACGAGTTTGCGGGCGGCGACCAATGGGTAGCTCACCGCCCGGTAAGGACCAGGCTAGGGTCAACGGCGCGTAGTGTTCCACGCGCGCCTCAAAGAGATGTCAGCAGCACTGAAGGGGTCTGCTAGGACCGATGCCTGCCAGGGTCGCGACATTGTTCGAAAGAGATACCGTGACCCTGGCACATGGGCAACTGAAGGAACCCGGGTGGGTTTTAGTCAGTAAAAGTCTGATTTCTCCCCCTCCGCCCAGAGCGGGAGAAGTCATTGTTTTTGCTTTTTTTGGAACGAAGTTCCTTATCGCGCGTTGTGAAAGGGGGCTAGACGGAAAAAAATCTTACGAAAAGTTGTCACGACATGCTTTAACCGACTTCAAAAAAAGGTTTCTCAATTCGACCGTATATATTTTGTATGTTTGTTGTTTTTTTTTTGTTGTGAGTAGAGATGGAGAGAGGGAGAGAGGGAGAGAGGGTGAGAGGGGGAGAGGGAGAGCGGGGGAGAGGGGGGGGAGGGAGAGCGGGGGGGAAGGGGGAGAGGGGGGAAGGGGGGAGAGGGGGAGACGGGGAGAGTGAGGGAGAGAGAGAGATAGAGCGGGCGAGAGAGAGAGAGCGAGGTAGAGAGAGAGAGGGAGAGAGAAGTAGAGAGAGAGAGGGAGAGAGAGGTAGAGAGAGACGGAGAGAGAAGGAGATAGGGAGAGAGAGAATATTTTTGTTGAGTGTATACAGGTTTTTTGTACATAATAAATAATTAAAAAATTATAACTATTATGAATCCTGGAAAGGAACTTCGTTCCATCCGGGTGTCCCTTGACACCTCGTAAAGTTTTTTTTTTAGTTTTAAGGTTTTACTTTAAAATGATATAGTGTCAATAAACGCAATTTTCTTTCTTTCTATTTCCTTGTAAGTCCATCTTGCAATAAAAAATAAAAATAAACAAAAATCGTAACTATAAGCAATGCCAATTAACAGAACAGAAACGGCCAGATGCGTAGGATATATTAAAGTGCTCAAACGTTCGCGCAAACGCAGGAACACTCTCTCGTCCGTGCCCCCCTGGATCCAGAGGAACGGAAAACCGCTACGACCGGAGGGGAGCGTTGCAGTAGACTAGCAAGCAACAACAAGGCCCTTATTGCTGCCTTAAGGCCTTCCTACAATTGCCTAGGTGTCTAGCCACCGGTGGTGGACTGCTGTAGACATAGCCAAGACACAACTCTGCGGGCAACCAAGTAACTCGGAAGATGTTGTTCCCGAGGCCCTCCTCCAGGTTTAGCCCACGAGCCGACGTGGTTTCCGGGATGTGGCACTGGGAGCCACTGGAGGGGACTTTGTGGACTGTCGACGGATTATTGAACTATGTCACCTGTATAAGTCGGCTGACATAGAACAACGCAGACAATCCACTACATCCAAGCAATGCAAGTAGATATTATAGACATACAAAATTACATTTGTATAAATAAAAGTATCCATCTCGGACTTTTCATTTATAAAATAAATATTATGCATAAATACTAATAAACGAAAACAATTCAGAAAAAATAAAATGAACAAATATTTCTTAAAAAATATAATACAAAGATCAACACATACAATACCTCATTGTTACTAAACTTTCATCGAGAGGATGACGCTATGGTCACATCCCCTGTTCTATTTATCGTGCGATCACTTTCACACGGTGCACTATTCAGGTGTTTTACGAACCTGATTTCAATTTTTAAATTCTTATAACACTATATCCTTTTAACGTATCACTAAGTCAACTTCTATAACAACTAAGTCCTTTTGTTCGTTCTTTTAAAACACCTGTTGAAACATATTTTTAGCCTGAGAATACAGCCCGCCCGTATTCTTAGAAAAGCAGACAAAACCAATCACTATGTGAGTGGGCAATATCGATTGTATGAAACATTGATGGGAAATGCAGCAGACAGTACAGGTGATGGACAGTGCATATTTAAAGACTACTTTGTTAAAGTGCGGTGCCGGTAACGTCGACCATTTTCTTTTGTTACCTTTTATTTTATCACTTTTAGGAAACACTTAATTCTACTCCTTACTTTTACTCATTCCTCCTTCCGTTAATCGTTAATACATACTACATTATATTATGATAAAATTTAAGTCCCTCTTCTCAATTCTTACATGGTTCCCGGGCCTCATTTTCTACTTCAATCTAGCTGTACATTTATTTTGCTCGAGGCCAATCGTATTCTTGAAACCATTTATTTCTGAAGTTGTCACACTGAATTGATGTTTTATATTTTAATTCAAATCAATGGATTTTGCCTATCATTGTCCACTGCTGGTTATAATCTTTTACAGTCGCACGCACAAAGGTCTTCTAAATACACCCTCTACTTCTATAATTTCATACTGCGTTACGAATTGCAAGAGGATCATAGGATTCAAAACGGCAAGTTTGCAACTTGCAAACTGCTAAAAACACGAAATCTATAGTAGAAAGTAAATAAACGACAGGTTTAATAAAAATACGGTATTGCTCCAAGATGACAAAATAGAGTAAGCAATAGAACCGAACCTTAAGTCCTATTACTACTTAATAACGTAGCCACGGAACTGAAACAAACGAAGAACTAGTTATCTTTCAGATAGTGTCTAGGTAAATCCTTCGATAACGGTGTGATAGATGATCTCGTGACGACCCTTCCGATTGTATAGATCTCAATTCACGTTATTTTGTGAGAAGACGTTGACAAATATTGAAGTGAAAATGAGGGACTCCAAGATGTCTGCACGTGAGTATTTGATATTATTTCATTTTTTTTTTTTTTTTGTCTGACGAAACTAGAATTATCATTTTGGCAATGCATGGCGGAGGTCTTTATCTAGCAGTGGACGTTTTTCGGATTTTGATGATACGGGAACTGGCAGATTATTTTCTGATGCTAACTTGTTAACTCAATACCTTGTCAAGGTCGCTCCTGGTAAAACAGAAAAGTGTTCAACATTGAACGGGTGAAGCGAAAAAGAAATTGTGTAATTCATTCGGAATCCTTCTCTCTCTCTGAATCAATAATGGCTCAAACACTTGAAGAACAGTAAGCAGTACATTAACAATTTGACCTTGAGCTGACCTTGCATAATACAGAGTTTCAATAGAATCAGAGGCCAGCTTATACTCGTTTCATGACCACTGACGTCTCTCGCCGTACTACGTGGTCTTCGACCTTCCGCATGTTCTGTATTGCATTCAGTCTATGAACTGTCATTAGTGAAGCTATTAATTATAGATTGATAACTAGAACATCTAATGACATAACCAGAGCGTACGGAGCGTAACTACTTGTAGTGCATAATTAGAGGTCTCGGGTGGTGGATCTAATCAAATGTGTGATTAGAAGCTTAGCCTACCATGCTTGTGTATAGGTACCTCCCACACACATAGAAAACTAAAAACATTTTTTTTCTTAAATGTACAGAATTAATTGGACTGTGTAACTAAAACTACACAATGGTTCTTCACTAGTTCCACATACTAAATTTGGCCAGCCGAGCAACACATGTTTTTGTAGCGGCGTCTTTTTTTTTAGTAAGCCTTTTTTGTACCACTAAAATATCCTCTCTAAATTATTAAACTTACCGTTTAGCTGAAAAATTCAAAAAATCCATGTTTGCGAGCGTTGATTTTGAATAACTTTTTTTGCATAAACGGGATGGATAGGGACTTGTGACATTTCTTTTATATTAATGATATAAACAATCGAACCAAGATTCAACTTCATGCGAATTACAAAATCTTCCCCTATTTTAGGCCAACTTGACTGGACTAATATTTGGCTTGAAATCATTTAGTTTTTACCGGAAATCAATGGTATTGAAACCACTTGTCGCTTGTATGTTTACTCCAACCTCGTGTCCGCCTTATATAACAACTTTAATCTTTAGTAGCTAATCTGATAAGATATACCAGACAGTTAGAATAACAGTGTTATGGTCAATGTCAATAAACTGATATTGAATGTTATATATATTTATGTTTTTTAAATATTCATTGCTAAGACCTCGAACTTAGGACCTCCATCTTAGATATGGCGAAGTAGAAGCCCAAAAATCTGACAACCAGTCTGAACAAGGAGTATCGTGTTACCCAGGTACAAGGTTGTGGAGGTCAAATAATCAGTCACTCCATATAAATACTAGTTTTAACTGCATTTGGTTTGACTAAATGCCGACCCCAACATAGTTTTGGGGAAAGCTAGGCAGATTTATTGCCTTTGCCCTTTGTTTCTGGCCAGGTGGGTTCCTGTGGTCTTCACAAGGTCATAGGGCCACATTGTGGGAGGCCTTCTAACGCTATGTCTTTCGGTACGCTCCAGAACCTTTCACCCCCATCGGCCATCTATTGTTGTGCTATGCCCATTGCCACTAAATTTAGGCAATTTATCGGGCTATGTCGGTTACCTTGGTTCCCTTGCGGATCTCTTCATTCCTGATTCGATCACGTAGGTAAACTCCAAGCTCTCTTCATTGCACTTTAAGTGACTTTCAGCCTTCTAATTAAGCCCATTGTGAGCGACCACGTTTCAGTACCAAAGGTGATTACCTATGGTACTGAAACGTGGTCGCGGCCAAACCATTCATTACTAGGTGTCTTGCTAGGTTGAAGGGACTGAACTAAGTTTGGTCTTTCTACCTTCAAGATTGCAATAACAGTTTTGTTTTATGGACTCAAAATCGACCGTGATCGACAATATATGTAGTCATCTATATCAATGAACATTATATTCCTTTATCAATGCAATTGATAAAGTACACGTGAAACCTGCAAATGACTGATGACTATACATTTTTATAGTAGACTAGCTTTTGCCAGTTTTTCGCCCGGGTGGAGGTCTGAAAATATCCCGCGGGAACATACTACTGGGATAAAAAGTAGCCTATGTCCTTTCTCAGGCTCTAAACTATTTGTGTACCAAATTTCATTTAAATCGGTTCAGCAGTTTTAGCAGGAAAGCGAGACAGACAGACAGACCGACAGACAGAGTTACTTTTGCATTTATAATATTAGTGTGGATAAACGCAAGACGATATCGCTGCAGGCCGAGACGAAGACGGCGGGACGAGCTTCACTTCTACAGAACGACTGCCTAGAGCAAATGACAATTGTGTAGAAAAGGGAAACGGAGGCCTTTGCTGGGCAGTGGGACGATACAGACTGTATTGCACTGCCGGGTGAAGGCCTAGAAGGCCTAAAAGTTAGATTAGATTAGGTTTGTAGATAAACTTAAAGCTACGGATCGCAATAGGAGGGACAATTAATAAACAAGATTTCGTAGAATTTACTACTATGTACTGTTTACATCGTAACTCATGTAAAAATTAACTGAACACGTTTTATCTTATCTACAATATTGTTGCACTCTTTAACAAATCTGGTCACGTGCTTATCATTAATTTACAGCCTTTTTTTGATAGTCTCATTCATACACGGTGTAACTGTTAACATTTTATTCAATAGGTGCAGTCGCCAAAAGAGATAAGTAAAAAGAGTCGTCGTATATAGTTCTAGTTTAGTAAGAAACCGATTGATGTTTTCGTATTTCAAAATATGATAAACCAGCTTCTGCCCGACTTCGTTCGCGTTAAATTTCGTGTTCCCCAACTCTTCCCGTCGCGTCGAATCGCCTACCCGTGCGATTTTCCCCGTTTTTGCAACTTTTTTCATTACTGCTCCACTCCTCTTGGTTGTAGCGTGATGTTATAGAGCCTATGTTACTTGCAGATAATGTAACTTTCTAATGGTGGAAGAATTTTTTAAATCGGTCCAGCAGTTTTTGAGTTTATACAAACAAACAAAAATACAAATTTTTCCTCATTATAATATTAGTGTAGATGAACAGTTGGTTTTCTATTTTTATTAAACTTCATTCCGAAAGCGTGGTTACATGTTTCTTTTGGTGACCGTATATGATTCTAGTCCCACCAGTGCAATTTTGAATACAAAGCTGGTGGATCCAGAATTCTAAAATCAGATTCTGAATTAATTGTAATAGTTTGCTCGTCGGTGTCCCCCCTTCCATCTTATTTATGAGACCTTTAAATTTTCAATCCCTTACTCGAAGCCAACCCTGATTTAAAACAAGAGAACAGATAGTTTAACTATACCATGATATAAACGCAATTCTTACCAACAAAATCAATATTTTATAACATCAAGGCGTTATGTCCAATCAAGGGCAGTTAAGTCTTATTTACCTTTATCGAGTGACCTGACCTATACCTACTAAACTTGCAAAGAATCTAGGTCACAACTATTTATGCAAAAAAAAATACACTACTTTAAAAGACGAATCTTTGCTGTTTTTTTAACTTTCTTATGATGTTTATTTTATGGTATAAAATATTATTCGTAGCTTTATTGGATGAAAGAATATCGATATATGTTTCGGAACAGGATCGATGTTGATTATGTGTTAGTGTATCTGTGCATATTAATAAATACTAAATCAGCCTTTTTAATTCTTGGTGAGAAATCATCAGATGACTTCTCAGGCTCTGGGCGGAGGGGGAGAGAGTCGCAGACTTTTTCAGACTAAAACCTATCCGTGTTCCTTCAGTTGTTTGTGCCAGGGAACTAACACCGAATGCCTTAAATTGTAAAATTCATTTGTCATTTTCTACATTGACAGTCAGTTCCGCTACAACATTTGCAGTTATTAAATCGCCTATTAAGCTTTTCTTCATCAGCAAAGTTTTAGTTTATAGCATCCAGTATGATACATTTTATGTTCAACCAAAGAATTTCTGAAAACCTACAGATACGCACCCTATTGTAATCTTATCGATTCACATTCCGACATATCGACAGATCCATTATTTTAGTATTTTAGTTATAGAAACTAGTTGAATGAACCACTCACAATACGCATGATTTGCAACTATCAGTGTGACGCGTTTCTGTAGCATAACGTTCGATCGACGAAGACGTTCGTGACGTTCGTTGAAGGCGAGGTTCTGCACAGAGCCCACGTGGTGGTGCAGGCCACACTTTCTCACAGAGAGGAGGTCCTTGTCTCAGCAGCGGGGCCTTAATTGTCTGACGCAGCGAGGGTGGGTAAATACTACGTCAGTAACGCTGATACTTATCATAGTATACACTGGATGAGGAGCAAGATTAGATTGAATGGCAGCGAAATAGGAGACTTATATCTAGAAATAGGACTGTAGAGCCATATAATTTGCCTGATTTCTGTAGGCAGTTTTCTTTAGCTAACTTGATGTTTGCAAGATCTAACAGCAGTAGGTACGGAAGAAGTAGTGTCTCCACCAGTGTAGATAAAAAATTATCTGAAACATTTTGTTAATCATATATGCAAACATGCTTATAGCTTTTGAAGCAAGAAATCTTTAAAACATTGTGATTTAACATACCCAAAAGAAAGCATCCCATTTTTTTATTAACATTTTCTTCAAAACAAAAGCAGAATTTGTAGCTATCGTTAATTCTTACATTTACATAATAGCGTTGTCAGGCAGGCTGTCAAAAACATGATAAGGAACTATCTAATCAGCCTGGTACGATTTGAAATCAAATTGTTTTCGTTGCTCACATAATCCGGAATCAAACGTATATTGTGCACGTTCGTTTTACAAGTATTAAAGTTTATAGTTCAATACACATTTTTTATAAAATATATTTTGTAATGGAGAACAGGATAGTGAGATTCAATCCCGTGAGCATGGCCAGTTTGAAGCCTAAAGAAACTCGGACTGACGGTAATGTTAAAAGTGTTTATATTTCTGATTGTCAATAAACCAACTTTGCTCCCTTGGTTCCACAGGAAGTGGGACTTTTTCCGGGATATAAAGTAGCCTTTATCAATTTCCGGCTCATAAACAAAGTCTTCGAAAATCGCGATGATCTGATGCTCCTGAAAGAAGGACAATCAAACAAACACACTTTCGCAATTGTAATAGTAAAATTAGAAGATAATAGGAAGCTTGGTAATGGGGTAAACTTAGTTTAAATCGTGTAAGAGTAGGTAAATGTCGAACTCAAGAAAGGTAATGGACTATTAAAAATGATTACTTACGTTAAGAAATTTTAAATACAAGATACTGTCTAACACTCAAATGTAGGCTTAATGTGTATATATAAAGGGTACAAAAGGGAAGAGCTCATTGACCATAAAAAGTCGGCATCGCTGTCAGTGAGAAAAATGCCCAAAATGCTGGCAGCGTTGCCACGTTGGATGGCAATAGCCACAAAAATAGGCCATCTTACTGGTCACTTGCAGAGTCAACCAAACGCTTTGCGATGTCCTGAAATACTCGATGAGCAGATTAAAGATATTGTATGTTTTTACTTCACTGAAGTATCGTAAAATAAGAGAAGAAGTGAATTTACACTGTAACACCCTAACGAACCACTTTGCAACTTACTGACTGGTTAATAGAATGAGCTTAAAGTTTGTAAAAGAGTTAAATTATCTCAATGTGATTTCAGTATTAATTGAAAGCTTTGTATTATGTCTAAGTAAAGAGTGACTGAGGGCGGGTTTCATCAATGGAACTGACAGCGATCAGCACATCCATACCGCGTTCTAGAGGTGTCAGTGTAGACTATTGCATTCATAGGTATTGAACGTAGTTTAAATGTGCTGATGGCGTTTAGTGTCTTTGGTGAAATTGGCAATAAAGGCGCCTGCAGAATCTATAAATATGTTTCTATGATCACTATTTTATCTATCCTTACTTAAATAAAACGAAAAGCTATAAATATTTACCTGCGAAGTCTTAAAATATGGTAAAAATTATTTCGGTATATCTTTCTATTTTTACATCTGTAACTAAGATGAACGGAGCGTAGGCAGTGACGTTTAAAAAAAAACCCAAGCTATCAAAATCATCCATTTGATTGTGAAATATATTTTTAGATTTGTATATTACTAAGAAGATCTTTCTTTATAGACACATTGTTTATCTCCATCGTTTTTGATCATCAATAGATAGTTCCATTAAGATTTCCATGATTCAGATTTATTGTTGTATGTTGTTGGAGGTTTATGAACAATGAAGCGAGTTCTTTTGCCTAATTAAACACAAAACCTTATGCCTATGCACAGATATTTGAATAAAAATTAGATAAATGTACCTCAACAGACCACCAGTATTACCAAAGAATGGTATCTTTGTATCGTGTTACACAGTAGTCGAGTTTTGCAGGTCAGAAAGGTAGTCACTACCTTGTAAAATACTTGTTTTCAGGTCCATTCGACCCTAACAAAGTTGGGAAAAGGCTAGGTAGATGATAATAATGATGATATAATTGTACCACAACAATAATAAGCTAGGAAATTATTTTATTAGTTTCACAAATCTTAATAATAATATTTTAATATCTTAGGACAACCAACACACCGTTATCTGATCCCAAACTAGGCAGAGCCTATACTATGGTAACCAGACAACTGATAAATATACTTATATATTTCTAAATACATATATATTATAGATAAATAACACCCAGACACAGAACAAATGATTGTGCTCATCACACAAAGATTTGTCCTGAGTGGGAATCGAACCCACGACCTCAGTCTTAGCAGTCAGGGTCACTAACCACTAGACTAACAGGCCAGTCAAACATAATTGAGTGCCACAGGCCACAGTGAATAATATAATTGAGAGTTGAGTGGAAAAGGGAAAGGGAGGCCGCTGCAGTGGCACAATACAGGCTGATTATAAATATTATAGATATAGATTCACGAAGGATTTTTCGACGTTTCTGTCCATGGACTATTCCATGGTTTGCATCGCATATCTATTGTAAATTACTGGCGAATGACGTAACTGTAAAGCCTAGGTCACACATAGCGAATACTCGCTGCGAGTGCATTCGCTGCAAATAATGATCGCAGCGACAATTCGCTGCCTGCCTGTCACACACAGCGAGTTCAACACGAGAATTTCTACAGTCTGTTGATGCGCAAATTCAAAATGTCATCTGCTCGTCGCACACGTCAGTGTATTCGGTTGGCATGTGCAGAGATGGCAAACCACATGCTGATTAAGCTCACAACCGACAAGAAGAAGAAGAAGAAGTGAAAATGGGTTAGTAAATGGATTGAACGCAGAGAACAGTTTGGGGCTTATAATACGCTATCAAAAGAATTGGCTGCAGAAGAACCAGGAGATATATGCAGCGACGAAAAGACCTGTAGCACAGACGTGTCTAGTCTAGTCTAGAGCGGCGCGCTGAGCGGAATGGCTATTCGCAGCGAGTTTGTCACACACAGCGAATACTCGCGGCGAATGCGCATTCGCCGAGAGTAAAATTTAACATACTCAATTCAAATCGCGGCGAATTCAGCTCGCGGCGACTGAATCTATTTGCAGCGAATAGCCTGTCACATACAGCGAATACTCGCGGCGAGTAAGCATTCGCAGCGATTAATCGCTGTGTGACTGAGGCATTACAGTATTGAAAATAAGTTTGTTTTCTTAAAGATTTTTTTTGAATACCGTAATGTCAAATCCTGCTACCCTCATTTTCATGACAGCTGTCATTGTGGCCGATAAGGGACGGCTAGAGCTCTAGAAATCTATAGATTAACTGCGCAGTGTATCTCGAAATACGCAATGCTTTTTTTTCTATTAGCTATTAACTTTCGCCAGCGGCTTCGCCTGCGTATTATACAAATAAACCTTTCTCTCGAATCACTCTGTCTATTAATGAAAACCGCATTAAAATCCGTTGCGTAGTTTAAAAGATCTAAGCGTACAAACGCGGGAATGACTTTGTTATATACTATGTAAAAATTATAAGTGTAACATTACAACTATACTTGAAACACCCTAAAGTTTCGTTAACAAGCCGTCATAATTATTTCTTGTCATACTTAAGGCGAGGTTGCAGTACTTTTTAACTTTTTTAAACCTCTGTAAATCTAGCAAAATGGCTAATTTCCGTAAAAAAAAAAATATTTATGAAAATTGAACATACTGTTAAGCGCTGTGTGAAGATAGAAACGTGAATTAAAACAATTGGCTCGATAAAAAATAATCATAAAGTTGACACTAAATCGCCATTTAAAACGTGTACCTTGAAGAGATTCCATCATTAAACCATGTAAAACTCATACCAAAAGATAAGTTTTATTGTTTCTAAGGCATGGTGAGAAAATATTTTATAATTTCCTTATCATTTTGTCTCCACGAAACAATTATACACAAAATCTAGCAGCTCAAGCGCTCGCAACGACCGGCCAGTGTTCGCCGAAACGTCTTCAACTACAAGAGGGCCTTAAGTATGATGAATGTCAAGAATAATTAATCCTTCATACGGTTTGTTTACACTAAAAACATCAAATTCATTACAGTATACCCAAATTTCAAGTCACTATAATTTTCGCTCTCATAACTTAAGTAATATTAGATTATCTTTGTAGTTATGACACAGATATCTCGATGTTTTGACCTGTCGTCGCCACATCTGTACAATGCACCTAAAGTCAAAGTAAAAGCACTTTTGAATAGCAGCATTTACCTTAAGTAAATTAGAATTGATTCTAGTCGCCCTTTCCAAAGGTAGTTTTGTATGGAGAATAATTGGCAAGAAATTCTACCGTTACTCTTTTAAAAATGTTTTACAATATTTTAGATACGTACATTACATAATTATATGTGAAAAACCATGCATCTAGAATAAAATTACATTGTCACAGTAGGTAAAAAGTTTTTTAATAGTAATAGCTGATAAATTAATTATATGATAGATTTAAGGTTCTCACATATCCACACTATCCACACTAATATTATAAATGCAAAAGTAACTCTGTCAGTCTGTCTGTCTCGCTTTCCTGCTAAAACTACTAAACCGATTTAAATGAAATTTGATACACAGATAGTTTAGAGCCTGAGAAAGGACATAGGCTACTTTTTATTGCGGAAAAGGGGTTTGAAGGGGTTGAAAGGGGGGATGAAAGGTTGTAGGGAAGTATTGTCATTTTTAAAGCTAGAATGATGAAACTTTTTTATTTGGCTTTTATTACATAATATATATTTATGAATTATGTTTAAAGTTTGTTAAATTTTTACCCTTAAGGGGGTAAAATTGGGCACGCCACAATTGCGGCGGTAAGTCCCCTCTTTGAGGAGTGGATTGAGAGGCGCCACGGCGTCCTCACCTTCCGCCTGACGCAGGTTCTCACCGGGCATGGGTGCTTCGGTGGGTTCCTGTTCAGGATAAAGCGGGAGGAAACGTCCGGGTGTTTCCATTGTGAGGATCGTCTGGAGGACACGGTGGAGCATACAGTGGAGGTGTGCCCTGCATGGGCGGAGCACCGCCGTGTCCTCGTGGAGGCGATCGGCGGCGGCGACCTCTCGCGTCCGGCCCTGGTGCGAGCCATGGTACGGAGCGAGAGGGCATGGGAAGCCGTCACCTCCTTCTGCGAAGCAGTAATGCTCGCGAAGGAGGAGGCGGGGCGCGTGAGGGAGTGGCAGTCTCTGCACCCTCACGTCCCTAGCCGCCGCAGGAGGAGACGCCCCGGGCGTCGGGAGTCGATAGCGGACTCCCGGCCACCGTAGGCGCGAGCTTGCGGGTGGCGAGCAATGGGTAGCTCGCCGCCCGGTAAGGATCAGGCTCGGGTCGACGGCGCGTAGTGTTCCACGCGCGCCTCAAAGAGATGTCAGCAGCAATGTAGGGGTCTGCTAGGACCGATGCCTGCCAGGGTCACGAGATTGTTCGAAAGAGATACCGTGACTCTGGCACATGGGCAACTGAAGGAACACGGGTGGGTTTTAGTCAGTAAAAGTCTGACACGCCCTCCCACTCCGCCCAGAGCGGGAGAAGTCATTTGATGATTTCCCATCCAAAAAAAAAAAAAAAAAAAAAAAAAAGGGGGTAAAATAACTATAGGGAATAGGGGATGAAAGTTTGTTACATATAAAATAATAAAGTCACTTTGCTGTCTGTTTGTCGGTATGTATGCTTATATCTTTAAAACTACGCAATGGATTTTGACGCAGGTTTTTTTAATAGATAGAGTGATTCAAGAGGAAGGTTTAAATTATATGTGTATAACATGCATAATATAGTAAAGAAAGGCTGATAATTTTAGAAATTTCTAATGTGATATTACAAATAAACTCTTTTTTTTGCGCTTACATTGCGAACGCTGGCTGAACCCTACAAAATTGATCAAAATAATGTAGTACAGTATTGTACACCTTAAAAAGGTCTACAAAAAATTTGCAATGGTATATGTCTATCTCTTAGGGATAACCCACAATAACCATTTTTTATCCTTTACTTTTTACGAGAAATACTGGCTTATTTACGAAGTGATTTTAAGCAATATAGCATTAATCCTTCTCCAATTAAGTACCTTAAATATATTGTGCATTTAATATAGATCAATATAGCCCTTGACAGCATGTAATTTTAATGAATATCTTAGAAGATATCAGAGATTTAAAAAGCGGGGGCGGAGCGGCTGGCAAGCTGTAGGTACGTCCGTCCCGGTTGGTAGCGGTCGGGTAGTGCAGGATTAGTAGGATTGTAATTCAAATTACTTTACTATTAACTTAACTATGCCAAGTAAGATACCGCGAAGTATGCTTTAGATGTTTAGATTTTTGGATGGATTTGGATTTTTGGTTATCCTGGATACTTACCATATAGGATACTTTATCCCGGTAGTAGGTTACCAGGTGATATTTTCCGACAGCTATACGGGCGAAGCCACTGGCAAAAGTACTGCTCCTATAAATCCTATGGTCGATTTGGTGTCCGGTAAATGATTGAGTGTCTGTATAGGTAAAATACGAGCGTTAAAAAAAACCAGGAAGACTTATATTCAACTAAACCAATCCCTATGCCGCAGTCTTCTTACTCTGAATACTATTAGATTTATTTACACACATGATATTCTCATAAACTATGAATCCGAAGTAATATGAATTATAATCCTACTTACTACTAATACTATAAATTATGTCAAAATATTTATGAATTGGGTGATTGTTTCTCAATCATGCAAAAATGGCTGAATGGATCTGGATCGAAAATGGCACACAGAGTCTATATTACCTATATAACCTGGATTAATACATTCTTACCGCAGTAGTACGTCCTCCTGCGTTAATTTCCGACATCCACGCGGGCGAAGCCGCGGGCAAAAGCTAGTTTATAAATATTGTAAAAGTATGTTTACGATGTTCCAAGAATATTAACAAGTAATAAGTCAATGCGTGAGTTTAAGTAATTACAAAGTGTATGAATGCCATAAAAAATAATGAAAAAAAAAAAAACAAGTACTAGCGTATTCAAGCAACCAGTGCGCTTTTGTCTAAACCCATGCGAAACAGGGGTGTAATGTACTGATGCGCCTAATCATTCTCTCACTAGTCTTTATCTAGATCAGTCTTTGTATATTTGTATTAAGGTGGTAATCTTCGGAACTGCTGATCTGATTTCGAAAAATTTTTCACTGATCGGAAGCTAGCTGCCGTACCGTGTGGTGCCGGACGTAAAGAATAGCACCACCCCATTTCTGCCCGTGGGTGTCGTAAGAGGCGACTGAGGGACTTACTAGAGAATGGGCAGCAGCGTTTGCTATGTATTTTACCACCACACTGCGATCGCCAATCCGCCTGCCAAGCGTGGCGATGGCAAATGGCAACCCCCCCCCCCCCCCCCCGATGGAGGGAGGCCTATGTCCAGCAGTGGCTGTCTTATGGCTGAAATGATAATGATGATGATGATGGTGGAAGCTAGCTGAGTGTTATAGGATATATGCTATATTTAAACAAGAAGTTTTATGTTGATGAACTCGTGGGCAGAAGTTTAATAAAAAAACTTTGCATCAAATCGTGATCGCTACCCAAAATGTAAAACAGCATAATTTTAAAACGAAATTTAGTAGTAATTTACTAGACTATCTTATATGTTATCAGTATTATCACAC
Source organism: Aporophyla nigra (assembly GCA_947507805.1). Classification (NCBI taxonomy): domain Eukaryota; kingdom Metazoa; phylum Arthropoda; class Insecta; order Lepidoptera; family Noctuidae; genus Aporophyla; species Aporophyla nigra. The sequence continues at coordinate 20,993,857 of OX382296.1, forward strand.
ACATGGCTTAGTAAATTCCAATAAAAATGGTAAAAGCACTTAGCATTCTATGCTTGTAACTATGCGAACCTCTGTGGGATAAAAATAAAGACATATTTATATTTCATGACTCATTAATAGTTTACCACGAAACTCTTAAGAATATAAGACTGAAGACTAAAGAAAGTTGAGCCATGAGTTTTATTTGAGTTAAAGAATTAAGCTAACAATTGCTTCTTAAAAGGTAAAGATCAGCTTAACCCCACTCGACCCTCAGTAGGCCACTTTGGAGGACAGACATGTTATATAAAACCGTCTTGGTAAATAATAGTTAATAATCAAAACAGTTTCTAATTTTATAAATATGTCTATACATGAATATAACATGAATTATAGCAATAGGAGTACTGTTGTTTCTGCCTACCGTCATAGGAAAAATGCTTGAGTTTATACAGGGTGTCCAGTAAATAGCACGACATACTGCAGGGGGTGATAGCTTGGGTCACTACCTATCAATACAACACAATATATGTTCAGCAAAATCTTACGGATTTACAGTTTTACAAAATTTTCCGAAATACCGAAAAATCTCTACCTTGAAACAGATTTTTAAGCATCTCGTAATGAAAAAATCATTTTCTAGTACTTTTTTTACATCAAATTATTCGTGAATAGTTACTTTACTCATTGATAAGTCTTTTTTGTATCAAAGACAAGAATGTTTTCAAGAAATACTATTTTTTGTTTAAACTTGCACAGAACTATTTTCTTATCACTACAGTGGTGAAAAAAAAATCCTTAAGATTTTGCTGAACATATTGTGTTGTATTGATAGGTAGTGACCCAAGCTATCACCCCCTGCAGTATGTCGTGCTATTTACTGGACACCCTGTACTATGTATAGCTTTAATCGTCCTTATTCTCTCGCATGAAATTCCTATTTATTAAGCCCCATTACACGATGGTCAATGTCTTGCCTATGGCATTCAATAAAATTTAAGCAAAAACGGCCTTGTATGATACACTCTATGTTTGATTTTTGTTTGCAGCATAATTATGTGCCTTTTAGTTTGTGCTTAACAAATGTTTTTTAACCGACGAAAAAAACGGAGGAGCACTTTAAGTGTTATTTGTTCATTGATTGTTTGGCGCCGACTCAAAATTACTTAGATATACTTACATTAGTTTAAGAACTTAGTTATTAAGGTTAAATAAAATGAGTTTATATTATTTTACTTTTCAGTTTTTTTGTGGTTTAATTTTTTTGTTAAAAAGCTTTCTTACATCCTATGCAATGTTTTGACGGTTCATCTGTAAAGGTTGCTTCCACTGAGGGTCTGTGGTAGGTACAGAGAATTAATATAGTAATTTAGCTTTTAGTAAAACTCCTTGGGTAGAGTGGTAGCAAGCTAGAAAATGTAAAAAGCTTCTGTTTTATTTTTATTATCACTCAGCTTTGGGTATAAGAATATCTTTATAATTCTTATGAGGATTGGCATAAAAATCTCTCTAGCTTTTTACCAACTAAATGGAGATCGGAGTCCAGTCTAACCAGACTAAGCGGCTGCTTATCTGACCTCCACAACCAGTGGGTTATGATAAAAATAATAATACTTTTTTTTTATATAGGGGCTTTTACGCATAGCGTATGTCAGCCCCATCGTATCCTAAACAAATAATAATACTTAGAAATACTGCCCTTTACAAGTTTCTTGACCTTTTACGAGTAGGTAGTATTCACACAAAGGGATTAAAGAAAAAATATTTCTAAAGTTAAGCCAAAAAGAAACTCTATGATATGGTAATTCGTGTAGGAAGTAAGAACGTACCTGCTCATTGCGTAAATTGCCGATTTTTACCCATAATTCAAAATCTGGACTCTGGCTTACAATATTTTATTTTTGCCATAAGTCAGTCATGTCCTAGATTAGACAGATACTTACAAGTTGCCTTACCAATTGTAAGACCAAAAGACTTCGTATTCCACCCACAGACCTATTCCATCCATTTGTCAGTTTAGACCCACTTATGATGAGAGCCTTTTAACCTTTAGATCATCATGAAAAATCCCAGTACTTTTTTCTAATTGTTTTTTTTTTTTTTTTCCAGCCGAGCAAATATCCCGCCTAAGGGCTTCGCAGTCCCCCCTTGCTATATCCTTAAGTCGGTGCCCTCAATGGTCCTCACTTGATACACTTCAGTATAAAGGATATTGGGACAACGAAGTTAATGGTATACTCCTAAACAATGGCTCAACAGGTAAGATAATTTCTTCACAAATAATAAAACATAAACTTGTCTTCATGTATCTCTTCGTTAGTAAGCCTTACATACTTCCAAAAGAGAGGCTTTCGGATTAGTCTTTTGATACGTAATGGTGCCCGTATAAATTCAAGAAAGAAAGTTGCGCTCTTCCATATACAGATGATGTAAAAATCCTATACTCATCAATCTTATCGCCGAAAACTTATGGAGGATCTTAACAAAAAATATATTTTAAGTTTTAATACGTAGGTACCTATTGCTTATTAGTTTAAACTCGCGATTATTTATATTGGATAGGTTTTACCACGAAAAATTCATTATTGTAAAGGGGAATCGTTAGTTAAAAGCACTCGTTATTGAAATACCCAAAAAATATAACTAATAAAATAGGTAAAAAAAATTTTTGAATCATGATTTAAAAAAAAAAAACTTTATCGTTTCAACAAGAGCCACTCAAAATAGTTAAAATATGTGCGTGTTTATCATATTCATCGCATAGTTTCGCGTATTATATTTACTATCGGTACCGAACTAATCCATTTTTATCGATATTCTTTAGATTGTTGTAAACGTCACATGAAATAGCCACATGCCTTTTGATATAATAGTGAATAAGTATATCTATACAATAATGTATTAGATAATATGTGAATCAATAGGAGATAACTGTCCTCAAAGAATGTGTTTTATAACCAGATTCATTCGTAACTTGGTGGGAAGGGGTGGGGCTTGTGGCTAAGTAATAATAGCCGCACGGGTCAATCGATAAATTTAAGGTAAACTTGCCGTGGGTTGGTCCGTGAATGGATCATATCGCGCACCCCTAGATCTAAAGGGAACTAACTCAACATTCTTATTTTTTGAGTTATGCACACCTTCGAGTCTCTCATTTCAATACCTATCAACCAATAAACCAGATTCAAAACTATTTCCAATATTTGGAGTCGAATATTGGAAATAGTTTTGAATCTGGTTAATGTAAAATAAATATAAAATATCTTAGGACAACCAACACACAGTTATCTGATCCCAAACTAGGCAGAGCCTGTACTATGGCAACCAAACAACTGATAAAATACTTATATATTTCTAAATACATACATATTATAGATAAATTACACCCAGACACAGAACAAATTATCGTGCTCATCACATAAAGATTCGTCCTGGGTGGGAATCAAACCCACAACCTCAGTCTTAGCAGTCAGGGTCACTAACCACTAGACTAACAGGCCAGTCAGCTATTTATCCTGGGTGTAATTTGTGGATCTGTGTTAGTAGTTATGGGTCATCAGAAGCCCGAAAGCCTTACAGTCAGTACTACCAAGGCGTTTCGTATTACTAAGTAACTGGATTATGCTAGTGGAGGTCATACAGGCAGGCGCTAGATGTGAAATACTGGTAATCTGCTCCATTTGCTTAGACTGGAAGCGGAACCCAAAGTAGTTAGAAAAGGGCTGGGTAAATGATGATTTATTAAAAATTTCTAATCACACCAAAAAATCTGTCAATAAAATCACAAAATAAATTAGGGCGATAAATAAAATAAATATTGACATGATCATCTTTATATATATAATTATACTGTATTATTTATTTATTTATTTAACCATTTATGTACACATATAAATAGACAAGAAGAAAGGAACAGAAAAATATGTACAAAGGTAATGCTTATTTCTATAGAAATCTCTTCCAGCATACCTGCAATAGGAGAGAATATACAAAGAGATGTAGACAACGTGTGTAATAGTAGAAGAAAAATAATACTATAATTTAAATATAAACATACAAAATAAAAATATACATACATACAAACATACATAAATACTTCTAGAATAAATATCACTAAATATATATTATACTAATAATGTAATTGAAATAAAAACATTCATGAGCAATTATGACAAAGTGGAGAGATAGTGTTCTTTCACTCTTCTTTTAAATACAGCAATAGTAGGGCAGTTCCTTATGTCAGGCGGAAGTGCATTCCATAACCGAACCGCATGCACGGTGAAGGAGTAGGAGTAGAAGTCGGTTGAGTGGGGAGGGAACTTGAGGAGACTTCTAAGATGCGACCTGCAACCTGCGACTGTACGTGTGTACACTGAACTCCTCCTAAACGTCTGGAGCGATTTGAGTGAATTTTTTGTATGCGTTTGGGTGGCACCCTGGATGGTTGAGATTCACAAATAAGCCCGACAGATGGCGCTGCTATCGAGTTCTAGGAAACAGGACATCGTTTGTACGCATAGCTAGTAATAACATAGATTTACCTATGCTTTAAAATAAGCAAAATATGGGTTTGTTACACCATGGTTAATATCCGACAGATAGGCCGAGAACTCGAGAACGTCACAAATGGTCACGATCTCAGTCTCTCGGCACTTACGAAATAAAATGAGAAACTATATAATAACTAGCTGACCCGACAGACGTTGTCCTGTCTCTTTGATGATATTTGAGCACCCATTCTGTCAATTATATGTCAAATGTCATAGTTACATTAAAAAAGTTTACTGTCCTATTATATGGTTGTTAAGTATTCTTAAATAAGTGTTCTTAAATTTTCTAATTATCCGCGCAATTTTTTAATTTTTTTCTTTCATAAAAACCTTCTCCTGACAATTACAAACACAACAACAAAAACAAAAGTGAAATCAGTCCAGCCGTTCACGCGTGATGGCGTGACCAAGGGAAATAGGGATTCATTTTTATATATATAGATAATTTACTCCTTTCCTTATGCCACAGATAAAAGAGAAGTACTTGGTAGGTAGGTAGTGTTCGATGAAATTCAGCCAATAACAACATCCATTTGTTGCCCTAATGCAATCCGAACTTAAATATTATGTAGTACTGTGGATTTCTGTATGTCAGTGACACAGAAATCAATAGTGCACTAAAAAAGGAAGCCAAACGATAAAATAATCCAAATATTACATAAAATAAAAATCAGTTAACAACTGTGAATGTCACCGATAAGATAAAGCTTAGTATCAAGTGTACAATAATATTTAACACCGGCTATTATCAGGGGCTGGAAGATAATCAAATCGGTTTCAGTTCGTTTGAGTATGATACGAAGATTAAAGGTTGTGGAAAACATTCACGTAATATGATTATTGAGCGAGTGTTTACATAGACTTTGGCCCTGGTTTTGACTTAGAAAATATAACATCATCATTATCATAGATATATACAAACTAGTGGTCGCTCAGTGGTCAAAATTCGATCATATTTTTTTTTTTTGTGTGACTATATAACATATGATTATACTAGCTTCTGCCCGCGATTTCGTCCGCGTCAAATGTTTGCTCCCCTGACTCCGTCGCATCGAATTGCCAAACAAAGCTATTGCCAAACAACACAAAAAGAATTTTTCAATTCGAACCAGTAGTTCCTGAGATTAGCGCGTTCAACCAAACAAACAAACTCTTCAGCTTTATAATATTAAGTATAGATTTGACTGCCTCGTTGGGCTAGTGGGTTTCCATAACCAGGTCAGACAGTGTTTTTGGGTTTTTCCATTAGGAATAATAAAATAATACTAACAACAGCAGGATTTCGTAGTCTGGAAATGTGCTCGGTTGATGGTAATAGGCTTGGCCCTATTACATTGAACTGAAATATAACTGGTGTACCTAATTCTTGTGTACTGGGTACAGGTACACCTCTCCCTAACCCAGAGGTTCTCAAGCCTCATTTTCTCGTAGACCACTTTCAAAATTTTACCAGTTTCGGTGGACCCGATACATTTCGGCCATACCCTCAAAAGTCGTCTAAAAAAGAACCCTCACTTGCAATTTGTGAACCGCCATTATTTTTCTTGCCAACCTAGACCACTTTGGGAATCACTGGCTCTTTGAAAAATTTAGGTGTGCTGTTATGTTATAAACAGCAAAGTTAAAATTGGCTATCACACCATATAAGTAAGCCTATAAGCCCACATAAAATTCAAAAAAAAATTATGGGGAACGTTAATAAGTATAAATGGTTTCTAAATTCCATTGCCATCCTGCTCCTCCTGAAAAGGGGCGAAAAAGCAATACATTTACATTAGGGCATGCAAACCGGATACCCGGATAACCGAAAAAACCGGATAACCGACTGATTTGAAACCCGGTTTTTTTAGGATAACAAAACCGGAGTTTTCGGTTTTTTCGGTTAACATTATAAGTAAGCATTTTTCGACTACTAAACTGACGGCAACTACAACTCAGGAAAACTTAGACTATACAGTACCTAGTAAATGTTTCATGTAACATCAAGGACCAACTCCGACAAGAAATAAAGAAGGCTCTCAAACAACATACCTCTGGTGCAAGCCTATCTACAGAACTTTATTTAGAAACTAAAATCAGGGTGGAAATGGCACTTTACGACGGTGGTGGAAAAATGGGAGAGCACTTAATAAAAGTATATAAACCTTTGGAATCTATACCTCCAACAAGTGTGGAATCAGAGAGAGCCTTTTTATCAGCAGGTCTCATCTATACTAATATTATAAAGCTGAAGAGTTTGGTTGTTTGGTTGAACGCGGTAATCTCAGGAACTACTGGTCCGAATTGAAAAATTATTTTTGTGTTGAGTAGCCCATTTATTGAGAAAGGTTATAGGTTATATAACATCACGCTACGATTAAAAGGAGCGGAGCAGTAACGAAATATGAACGAAAACTAGCAGGCAATTCGATGCGACGGGAAAGGTCAGGGTAGAAAAAATTGACGCGGACGAAGTCGCGGGCAGAAGCTAGTCTGTTTTATCTATAACAATGACAGATTTATTTTGTTTTGGTTTATTAGGGAATAAGACCTCCATTTTATGCGATATTTCAATAATTATTTTGATTTCATTTTACGTACTGTTGATTTTGCCTGTTTGTATTTTATGACAGTTCAATTGTTATTTAATATTCTGTAATTTTAAGCCTTTGTCTACCTACCAAAAGTTCAAAATTGTGTATGTTAGGTTTTAAAGAATATGTTATTTTCCTAAATAATAAGCTTTATGATTATTATTCTATGTTTTGTATAAAGAAAAGAAACTTTTTGTATAGCCTGTTAGTACTTGTAGCTTATTTCAGTCCGTAAAAAAATCATATTTTGATTAGACTTCAGCATTTTCATTTCTGTACAGACATATTTCTCATTTATTAAAAATCAAATAAAAAAACCCGAAAAAACCGATTTAACCGGTTTCACCGGTTTTGTAAACATAAACCCCGAAAAAACCGGTTTTTAAAAACAACCCGGTTTTTGCATGCCCTAATTTACATTAACACTCCCACTACATCGGGATAACTGACGTGTTTTGCACAGAAATGCGCCAGTTAACGGGATTTTGGCAATCCCTTTGGGACTCAAAGGTATGCAGGGGTAATTTTTTATTTGGTTGATTTTTTTTTTCGCGTATTTTAGAGAAAAACATCTAGCAGTGTGTTTTTTAACGCGCTGGGGTAAGCTATTGAATTTTCAACGCTCTGCTCAATGCAGAGAGTTAAAAAACCGTCCAAGTGCGAATCGGACTCGCGCACCGAGGGTTCCGTACAAACCTGTAGGTATTCACGGTTTATGTTTATCAAATTAAATGTTTTATTTTTTATATTTGAGTTGATTGAATGAAAGGTAATTGCAGTTTACGATTTATGACGTATTAAAAAAAAAACTTATAGGTTTGGTGAAAAAAAAAATTATGAGTTTCAGTTCTCCAAAATTTTTTGTTTTTTTTTTCTATTTTTATGTAAAAATATTAATGCGGTTCACAGAATACATCTACTTACTAAGTTTCAACAGCATAGCTCTTATAGTTTCGGAAAAAAATGGCTGTGACATACGGACGGACAGACAGACAAACAAACAGACAGACAGACATGACGAATCTATAAGGGTTCGGTTTTTTGCCATTTGGCAACGGAACCCTAAAAATCGGGTGCTAGGTAAAAAAGCGTTAAAAATCTCTTGTGGGGAACTTAGGATAACGTTACTGAAAAATAACATTGCCCGTAGATTTATTACTTCGTTCCAAGAACATGGAAATGAGTTAATTACAATGAGTGTTTTTATACACACACATTGTTGGAGCAATTTCTCCCGGGTTTGAGATTATTATTTCAAAGAATTCGCGTTATTATCTAACAGTCATTTATGGAAATCGTTTTTCCCTCGTTGAAGTGTATTTTTTGTTGAACACGTAGAAAGTATTAAAACGGAAGAAGCTGCTTATGGTTTTATTGCTGTCTAAGTGACAAAGTAAAAAAAGAAACAAGTACTCGTAATTTATAAATATGAAAAAGTTTTAAATCTCGCTCTTTTTAAAATACATATTTTCCTTGCATTTATTAAGCGCGTTAATTTTCCTACAATTAAACCTGATAACGCGATTATTTTGATTGCTCCAAGTAACTAAAGTCCAGAAAAATTTAAACAGCTTTATCTACGTAATTTAAGGTATAGTAAAGTGAATACCGCGTGCGTACCGTGTGGTGCCGGACGTAAAGAATAACACCACCCCATTTCTTCCCATGGGTGTCTTAAAAAGGCAACTAAGGGACTTACTAGAGAATGGGCAGCAGCGTTCTCTATGCATTTTAGCACCATACTGCGATCGCCAACCCGCCTGCCAAGCGTGGCGATTATGGCAAAGCCCCCCAAATTGGGGGAGGCCTAAGTCCAGCAGTGGACGTCTTACGGCTGAAATGATGATGATGATGATGAAAGTGAATAAGTACTTAGGAAGTTATTTTAAAACAAACCAAATTGTAGTTAATTTGAGTAACTACTGCCGAAAATAGGTAACTCAGGATCAAAATAGTCTATTGACATCAGTGTGTCTTATGAGACACTAGCCTGGACTAATCGAATTGGCCTGGCCTTAATTCATACACTGGACATTTCATCTCGTGGGTAACCACATTAATGCTTAGATAGGCCGGCTGTTAACCTAATAAGAACCACTTACTGTCTTAGCTGAAAGTGTGATTTGTGAAGGTTAAAGTTACACCGTGGATGGGTCTCGAGCTTTGGAGAGATCAACATATCAATAGTTTCGGGTTATCAGAATTTTAAAATCTTGAAAACTGGCTTAACCCAAAAATATGAATATTGCCTATCATTTATTGGATTCTGGTGGTGGTTAGGTGGTGGTTGCTTCATACAGTGTAAGCATAAATAGACTATAATTTTCCCACTGCTGGTATAGAGGTACAAGAGAATAGAGTGGGAACTACAATCCTTCGCGCGCACTCAGTGCGGTTTGGTGCATGTCACTTGACATTAAATGCAGATATTCTATATTTCGGACTGCCTCAACCTACCTTTGGCCGACTCTTTCTATAATTCCAGCCTATTATTGTGCCATTTCTGTAAGGCCCCTTCTCATACAGGGAACGCCTGAGCTATGATCATTACGCTTCTTCAAAGCAATTTGGCGATTCCATAATTAATTTATTATAGACTGTTCGCGTAAAGAAAATAGTGACTCATCGTTGTCACTCAGCTTAGTTACGCCCCTTGACCAATTAGATTATAGTAAAATGACAAAAGACGTGTCGGTACTGTCTGAAGGGCTGACTTCAATAAGTCAATGTCAACGGCTTTCTAATTTACTATGATCTAATCTAATTTTGACTGGCCTGTTACTCGAGTGGTTAGTGACCCTGACTGCTAAGATTGAGGTCGTGGGTTCGATTCCCACCCAGGACAAATCTTTGTGTGACGAGCACTTTCATTTGTTCTGTCATCATCATCATCATCATTTCAGCCGAAAGACGTCCACTGCTGGACATAGGCCTCCCCCAAGCACCGCCACTTCGACCTATTCTGTGCTTCTCGGTGCACAGAATAGCATGCCGTTTCTTTGTTCTGTGTCTGGCTGTAATTTATCTATAATATGTATGTATTTAGAAATATATAGGTATATTTATCAGTTGTTTGTTGTTGTTGCCATAGTACAGGCTCTGCCTAGTTTGGGACCAGATAACGGTGTGTTGGTTGTCCTAAGATATTATTATTAATTGATCACGAGGGGTGGCTAAGCTGAATGACAACGATGAGTCACGAGTTTTTTAACGCGAATTTATTTAAGTAATATCTTAGATGAATTTTAAAAGTATATTTGACTGGTAAAAGACACATTGCCCGGATTTAAAACTACAACTGGGCCATCACGAAATGTATGCACACGTATCTTAACTCATCTTAAATTCTTCTTTCCAGCATACTTCACATTTGAATCTGAAGTCCGACCGATCCTCCGCGGCGGACCCCTCATCGGTGAATATGTATTCGAACAAATGCATTTCCACTGGTCGGTCGATGACTTCTCCGGTTGTGAGCACTTATTGGATGGACAAGGGTGAGTACTGAACATTTTTTTGGATCCATTTAGATCAAATTAAACTAAAATAAAAGTGAACTCTTTGGCTTTAATGGATGTCTTTAACAATGACTTGCTCTTGCCCTCGGTTTCCCCTGCGTGTTTGTCGGAAACGATCCCAAAAGTACCTACTACCAGGTTAAAAAGTACCTTATGTGACAATCCAGGTTATAAACTATCTCTTTGTCAAATTTCATCCGGATAGACAAACTGACAAAAATTCTAAAAACCTTATCATTGGCATAAGATTATTTCCACACCTCATAGCAATTTCTTTTTTTTAAATATTCAATAATATTCAATGTTCCCGACAAGAAACGTAACCGACAGTTCTAACTTGGTTACTTTTTTATTTATGATGGTAAACATTAATGTATTTTTGATATAAGAATCACAATGGTTGACGTAGAGAGGAATGTTTTACGTCGTTTCTTTATTTATACAAGGAAGGGCGTTCACTGAATGTCTTTTTAAGTCTTGAGCATCGTACTCGTTTATATAGATATCATCATTTTGAATTGGAATAACCAATTACCAGCCAACCACCAAAGCAATTTTATTTCTTTCTTTGCGTTTTCCTTTTATCTACACAAATATTAAAAAGAGGAAAGATTAGTTTGTTTGAATTGAACAGGCTCCGGAACTGATTTGAAAAATGCTTTCATCATTAGATTCAACATTATCCCTGATGAATAAAGGTAATAGAATATTTTCAAAAAAAATTGGGATCTATATGAAAACTTCGATAATGTAACCCAAGGTGTGAAAAAAATACCAAAAAAATCTTACGTCACTTACGCTGTGGAAACTATTGACAATAGAGCAAAGTGATGTACATGTACTGATGTACAGTTTTATAGCGGACATCAATATCTACATAAAAATCTACAATACCATACGTATACCTATTACAGTAATGTCACAATAACTACATTTTCATGTTAAAATATGCAATATGTTTGTTTTGTCAAAAACAGACTTGATCGAGTGTCCTAAGCATAAAAAGTCTGCCAGTTAAAATTCTACGAAACCGTGCAAAGGCGGGGCAGGCCGCTAGTAGTTAATAATCATTTATCTTCCATTTCTGGAGAATAATCATTTATGTTCCATTCTCCAGATATGCAGCAGAATGCCACTTCGTCCACTGGAACAGTAAATACGAATCAATGGAAGCGGCAGTGGGTCACCCAGACGGTCTGGCCGTGGTTGGGTTCCTTCTAGAAGCTGTAGATGCTCCTAACCCACGGTTCGATAGGCTCGTCGAAGGATTTGAAAGAATCAAGAAAAGTGAACATTCTGTTAGAGTTACCTCAGGTTGGTACCTACTCTAAAAGTACTTGAAATGATACTCTGATCATTTTTACCTAGTCTGAGGGTATGATTATAAACTTGGCTCATTATGTGTATAAAAAAATATTGGCCTCCCTACACACCAATACAACGTAGTTGAAATGTCAGACTAATAGTTCAAAATAATATTATCATATTTACTCTGTTTTTTTTATTCTATTAGGTTGGGGAAAAAGTCTTTTCGCATTATAGTATGTATGAACTTGTAATAAAATCTCTTTGGCTATACTATTTGTATCTGGCTGGTTTTGGTATCATTGAAAGTTTAAATTTTAAAGAACATAATTCCAAATTCAAATTAGGAAAATGTGTGATTTTCATTTGTTTTTCGTACCGTCAAGATGAGTGAATCTAATGAAGAAATTCGATACATATTAAAATTTTACTACAAAAAAGGTAAAAATGCAACGCAAGCCGCGAAAAAAATTTGCGATTTTTATGGACCTAGTGTACTGTCTGTGAGAGTACCACAAATTTGGTTTAAGCCGGAAATTTTGATTTCAAAGATGCACGTCGCTCTGGTCACCCTATTACGGATAAAATGGATGCCATTTTTGAAAAAGTGGAGCAAGATCGGCATACCAGTAGTTACGACGTAGCTGAAGAACTGGAAATTGAACACAAAACAGTTTTGGCGCATTTGAAAAAAACTGGGTACACAAAAAAGCTCGACATTTGGGTACCTCACGAGCTCACTGAAAGAAACCTAATGAACCGTGTACTCATTTGTGATTCTTTATTACGACGTAATGAAACCGAACCATTTTTGAAGAAGCTGATAACTGGTGATGAAAAGTGGATCACGTATGACAAGAACGTGCGAAAAAGGTCGTGGTCAAAGGCCGGTCAGGCTTCACAGACTGTGGCGAAACCCGGGTTAACTCGCAACAAGGTGATGCTGTGTGTGTGGTGGGATTGGAAGGGCATTATTCATTATGAGCTGTTACCACCAGGCAGGACCATCGATTCTGAACTCTACTGCGAACAACTGATGAGATTAAAGCAAGAAGTTGAGAGAAAGCGGCCGGAATTAATCAACAGAAGGGGTGTGGTTTTTCATTATGATAACGCTAGACCTCACACATCTTTAGCCACCCAACAAAAATTAAGAGAGTTTGGCTGGGAGGTGTTAATGCATCCGCCGTATAGTCCTGACCTTGCACCTTCAGATTTCCACCTGTTTCGGTCTCTTCAGAATTCTTAAGGCAGTGTCAGGTTAACATCACGAGAGGACTGCCAAAACCACTTGTCGCGGTATTTTGACCAGAAGTCCCAAAATGTCTATAGCAATGGGATCATGTCCCTACCTACAAGATGGCAAAAAGTTATCGAACAAAATGGTACCTACATACTTTAGTTAAATGTAAATAAACTTTATTAAAAAATGTTTTGAATTTTCTTAAAAAATGCGAAGAAACTTTTTCCCCAACCTATTATTTTTGTTTTTCATTTTATTTCGTAAATTGTTATTTCTTTTCTCTTATTTAAGTATACACCTAGACTTAAGTTAGCAATTAAGCGGTAATCTGGCGTCCTTGTAGTCAATGCTGTGCTTACCTGTAATTGGCATACATATTAGAATATTATCTTATGATTTAATGTTTGTATGTATATATGTCGCAGGTTTTTCATGAAATTAGGTTTTTGATAAAAAAATCTAGGTTTTTGATGAAAAACCGGAAGATGACACATTTTAAACTCAATTTCATCATAAACCTGTAAAAATCCAGATATTTTATCCAAAACCTGAACTAGTTTGGGTTTATGATCAATCTGATATACATTTCCGTTGACAGGGACTTAGGGACTACCCCTGCCTTTGTTTCGCCTGCGCTCGCGCGCCCCGCCCTTTCCCCGCTTCTTCAGTCACAAAATACAACTCAGACGGGCAACCCGCGTTCATTTTTACACGCTTTATATTAGCTTCACTTGTATGTTTGTATGTTTGTATATTTGTATGTTTGTATGTTTGTATATTTGTATGTTTGTTTGTAACCGACTCCTTATAGTGCGATTTTGACCCACTTTAAACGACCAGATTTCATTCAAACTTTGCACACCTGTCAAGGACTGATGACAATGCAATAATTTCATAAATTTGTGCCATTATCCTTGCCAGGGTTACCAGGACAGCAAAAAAACTGTCATAAACTACGCTGACATTCGTCTCAAAATTCGAAATACCCTAAAAAATAGAAAATAAATAATAGTTTAAAAAAACTAAAAAACACGCTTCCATGGAAAACCAAACTAAAAAGTACAAAATAATGGAAAAAAAGCGTGGGGTGCCTGATATCAATAAAAAAATAACTTAAAAGCACCCCACGCTTTTTTTCCATTATTTTGTACTTTTTAGTTTGGTTTTCCATGGAAGCGTGTTTTTTAGTTTTTTTAAACTATTATTTATTACGACAAATAATTACGTAAAATATAATTATGTAAATAAATCTCATTAATATTGTGCTAGGGCTTACTACAAATGGCATTTATTTGATTTAAATAGATTTATCTGTCATAAAATCTAGCAAACCCGTGATTTTGACAAGATCTTTATCATAAACCCAAACTAGTTCAGGTTTTTGGTAAAAAATCTGGATTGTTACAGGTTTATGATGAAATTGAGTTTAAAATGCGTCATCTTCCGGTTTTTCATCAAAAACCTAGATTTTTGATCAAAAACCTAATTTCATGAAAAACCTGCGACATATATATGTGCTGTGGGTGAACCTATAAGAAAATAAATAAATTAAAAAATTAAAGCTACTGAAATAATTAGTAGCAACGTAATACTTATTCAATACTTAAGTTAAAACCGAGTATTTTATACTCTTGAAACTTTGCATAATCAACCTATATTGCTCCCAATGTTGGGATTCTTCCTCTTCGTGAGAAAAAGTAGGCCGTAATCCACCACGCGAGGCCAGTGTGGGTTGATAGAAATCACATGCCCTCGATTTTTGGTTCTAGGACATGTCAGTTTTCTCACGATGTTTTTCTTCCGTTTTGAGAGCAGTGGTGATGAAAAAATTTACATAAGGTAAAGAGCTAAAAGGCTCTTTACTTTATATAAGCACTTATTTACCACTTATTCTCCGCGAGACAGGCTCGACCTAGTGTGGAGTTCATAAGCAAAATGCTCCTTATGCGTCTTAGTCTTATTATTCATGTTAAACTAGATATTAATTTACTTAGATCATGAGGAAATGTAAAGCTCTGTATTTGGAAGAATAAACATTATTATAAACATTTCATCAATCGGTTCAAACCCACGACTTAGAACTCGTAAATCGTGGCCATTACCCAGTGGCCACCACTACTCTAGATACCTTTGCCTATCAGCTAGAGCAATACTGAAATTAATCTTTGACGTAAAGAAAGAAAACCTTTACGAGCGAAATCCGTGTGTTATATACTGTTGTTTGACTTACCTAAATCCATTTTCTCCTAAATTATTCCAGAATCCCTATCGTGGATGGACAGCGACGACCTACATGAAGGCAACTACGTCACATACAAAGGCTCCCTAACAACACCGCCATACACCGAGTGCGTCACTTGGATCATATACGAAAAACCTGTGCATATTGGCACTGAACAGGTATGAATTCAAACGCTATTCAATTGCTTAGAGACATTGGAGACATGATTGTACTAGCCGCATCTCTAAAATCAACTCTTATAACCCCGTGTGCGACCAACCCCAAGAGTGATGCGTGAGCATGTGGGGCCCTGGGCTAATACAGTACGGGGCTGGAATGTTTTATATAATGATATCATTATATAAAACATTTTTTAATAAAATGTATGTGTACTAAGGGACACGACAAAGTAAAAAAGAGGATGGTAAAATAATAATCTAATAAGATTTGGCTTTGCTAATTACTTTAAATTATAACTAAAATAAGAGAAAGGTCCGTCCTTTACAACTTTTAAGTTATAACTTACTAGCTTTTGCCAGCGACTTCTTCCGCGCAAATGTCGATTATAACGGACGCAGACAAAGCCGCGAAATAAAAAGTAGCCTATGTCCTTTTTTGGGATTCAAACTTACCCCGTACCAAATTTCATCAAAATTGGTTCAGTGGTTTATCGTGAAAGCGTAACAGACAGAGAGTACAGATATATAGTATATAGTACCTATAGATTAGTAAAGTAAAATAAATACAGTACACTATGAACAATCACACTTTGTCACTTAAACGACGAATACAAAAGTGCGAAAAAAATACACAATTTGCCGCAATTTGCTCGCCGACAAATTGAAGCATGAAAACTTGTCCCCCCTAGCCAAGTTACAACCGTTTCATGTCGAATTCCGTTCTCTAATCGGTAACGCCTCGGTGTCAACAATAAAATTGTAGAAAACGTTAAGTTGGTAGCCATGTTGACGCGCCTGATTCGGCCGCTCGTTCTACAAGGTCTTTAGAAAAACGACATTATAAAAAAGGATGTAGCATTGAACATTGTAGAAACGATAAAAATTCATTCTATTATTTTGAACGATGTGAACTTGGCTACGAATTTTCTATTCATTTGTTCTAACCACGTGACTTAACGTTGAGATGTTCATTCCCATACATTTGATTAGTATTTTCGACTAGCGCTAACGATTGCAGATTATCAACTTGGCTAAGGGTGCTGTTCGCCTGCGATAGTGCGAAACAAGCGGCAAGGAGTCCCATCTAATAGACACGATAAAATACAACGGCAATGAAAAACAGCAACGTTTCGACAGGGGCGCACACGGTTTAATTAATCAAAGCAGCCCGATGGGATATATCTTTTATTTGTTTAATTCACAATATGGTCTTCATTGGGGGCTGAAGATCCAATCCATTCCTCATTAAGAGATTAAAAGAAAACATTCAAAGGACTATCCATCCATACATAGGCAGTGTCATATTCCTGTGTATAATAACTGATTTGGTACCACTATTATTAGGTGCCTTTACTACGATCTATCTTTGTTAATTCTCAAACAAACGTTGATAAACTAATTTTGTAATGTTCTGCACACAGCTTGGACTTCTAAGACAACTGGAGGGTCCCGACAGCATACCCATCGAACGTAACGTCAGGCCTACGCAGCGACACCCGCCCGGTCACTCTGTTATTTATGTTAAGCAAGTCAAGTCTAAACTGTGAAATATGTTAATATATTGTTGTTATGTTACTTTGCTCTTTTTATTTCCTAAAATTCTGTATCTATATTTAACACTGTAGCGTCGATTTTATCTGAATTAATTGTGTTCGGAAAACCGTTTTTTTTTTCGGATAATTGAATTGTATTGATACAGCCATACTATTTATGTACAGAAACTAGATCGCCTTTGATCTAGTTCCAGCACGTGCTCTCATGGTGCATTTCATGTGAACTAAAACTCTGTGTCCACACCTTGGACTTATTACAAGCGAAATCAACAAATAAATCAAACGTGATACAAGAAAAAGATAAAACATTACTATAGACAATAATAATCTTACAAAATGTCACCGAAACGAATGCTAAGTACATTGACAATAGCTTTTGTCTAAAAGTCGATCATTCTGCTTTTCCTGTTTACTTAACCTAATTGGTAATTTATTTATTTAATACTTCACGCACACAAATGTACAGAGGCGGACTTAATGCCATAGGCATTTTCTACCAGTCAACCTTTGGGCGGTGCAGAGACAAACAGTGGTAGGTGCAATAAATTTGGTGAACAAATATTTAAAATATAAACGCGTAAACCTATTTAAACCATAAATACAATATACATACCTAACTATATATAAATATACCTGTGTATATTTACTTAACCTAATTGGTAATGTTCTTCAGAAAGGTCAAATGCGTAGTACTCGCAACTGCCGTGTGTGTATTACCAGATGTATGAGTTTATGTATGTATGTTAATCTAATTAGTTATTCTTTAGAGACTAAAAAGTACCTACTTTTATTACATACCAAAATGATATGCCTTCTACCGTGTTTAAGTCCGTTTACAAACTATAGAAAATGTTGGAACTTTGACCTTCAATATTTCCGTGACCCAGGTTCCCAAGTACAGTCTAGAGCTAAACAATGATTATCATGGGGGAACGTACAAGTTACTCTGACTTCAATAAGCGTCTTTTTACACCCGTTACAAATAGATATTTCGATGTTTTGACATTTCGCCACATCAATATCTGGTTTAAATAGTCTAATGTATAACTAAAATAAAGCATCTGGAAATTTCTCCTATCCCTGTCGACTGGTAGCGCAACCAAATTACTTGCACGTTGAATGGAAATTCTTACCCTCTTACTGAGGTAAAAATCAGCCATTGAGTCACGGTGTCAAGCAACCGTTTCGTGATTTCTTTAAAAAGCCGTGAAACTTTCACCGTAGTTGTTTTATTGACGAGGCTTTTCCTAACTTTTTGTGTGGGGTCCTTTATTCGATACTTCAAGTAAAATAAGCATGAAATTTTAAAATTTAATATTACTTACACAAAATGAATAAAATAAAGGCCCATGATTTATTTTTAAAATAAACATGAACGAATTACGAATAAATAGCAATCGAACTATTTCAATCTTAATTATAATTAAGATTGAAATAGTTCGATTGCTATTTCAGCATTAGGTGCGGCCAAATGATAAATCATTTGGCCGCACCTAATGCTGACAAAAATCAAATTCAATCCATCTATTCAGATCCAAACTGCTCAATACTCCTGCACACAGTTCAATTGTGGTCACTAGATGGTCATAAATGCGCAAATAGAAAATGTTACGCATCATCTGTTGGGTAACAGGATCAATAATAGCAGTTTTGTTAAGCATCTTACTACTATGGCGTTTACGTTTAGGTTGAACTGGAGATTGTATATTTACGAATGAATCCGCCAAAGAAGTAAATTCTTTATCAAACAGCTCAGCAAACTGACCTAACAAACATTTTACCGAGCGAAGTTTCTCTTTTATAAGACCGTCACCTTCGTACCAAGGCTTTAATAATTCTGCGTGAGATTTTCGTAATAACTCATAATATTTCATTCTGTCATCAAATTGTTTTGCCATCATCTTCTGTCTCCAAGAACCTATCGACAGATCCCAATTCGCCCCATTATCCATTTCTGCGTACAGCTCCTTCATTTTGCTGACCTCTGTTTGATGATAAAAGCACACTGGATTTTTCATAACAAATATTTCTGCTTCCACGAAGAATTTTTTATATGGATAGATTTGGGGAACAACTTCTAAAACCTTATCAATTATTTCTTGAAGAACCTCGAACGCTATGTTATTCTCTACTTGTTTCTGAATATGTGTTTTAAGAAGTGCAACTTTATTTATTATCATACTTTTGTCTTTAATTGAGTCAGCGTATAACTTTATAATTAGTTTTGTTCCAGTTTGTTCAAAAAAGTTAATATTCGACATACTTATTTCCCAAAATTCACTATAAATACCCGGCTCATCGGCAATAAATGTGAAAAATATTTCTTTGCTTTGACCAGGCGATATTACGTCTTCGTTGTTATTGAAAAAGAATACTTGTTCATAAGCATCTTCTGGTATGAAAGAAATCATTCGTTTTAGTTTTTTCCAACAATATCTCAAAGACACAGTTCCAAGGTTCTGGAGAAACAGTTTACACCTGCCTGCACTTTTTGCAGGGATATTGAAGTAATAAGTCCAAAAAGTGCAAGGCTCTTCATCAGAATCTTCATCTTGATTAACAAACGATGATAAGACGTCTACACTTTGGCCAGACATGTCTTTATAAAAGATAGAGTTATTAATTTTCAAGGCATAAACACCACTGAGCGGTTCTGCAGGAGGATCCTTTGCGTCATCGATGATTATGTCTGGTAGCGGAGGCAGTTTCGGTGGTGGAGGAGGAGGATTTATGCCTCTTATAAGCAACCCGTCGATATCTGGCCTGAAAAATATATGTGGTTTTATTACAGTGAAATACCTTGTGCACTAAACAGTGAATTAAATCGTCATAGATTGAAGTCCGCAAGGGTCTGGAGTAGTGACCGCGAACGCGGCGACGTAGCGTTGGAAGGCCTCCCATAAGGTGAACCGATGAGCTGGTGAAGGCCGTAGGAATCCGCTGGATGCCAGAAGCACAGAACCGGTCAAAGTAGCGGTGCTTGGGGAAGGCCTAAGCCAGCAGTGGACATCTTTCGACTAAATTGATGATGATGATTGCATTCTGATAGATTCCAGCCATTGTGGTGTGAATAATTAATCTATTTAATAATAACAATACCTTTGGATAGCCAACACAACGTTATCTGATCCCAAACTAGGCAGAGCCTGTACTATGGTAACCAGACAACTGATAAACATACTTATATATTTTCTAAATACATACATATTATAGATAAATTACACCCAGACACAGAACAAATGATTGTACTCATCACACAAAGATTTGTCCTGGGTGGGTATCGAACCTCAGTCTTAGCAGTCAGCGTCACTAACCACTAGACTAACATGCCAGTCAAAGCATTTAATGAGTATCTATAACGCTGTAGGACTGCCAAGTTGGTCTAGTAGTCGCAAACACTACTGTTGAGCATAAGAGCACTGCTGTTGTTGCTGTTATTGTTTTATATTACTAATGTATTGTATTTTTATGGGTCTTAATTGCCTGAAATAAAGGATTGTATTGTAAAAAGTTCTGGGTTCGATTTTCAGGTCGGGTAAAGTGTTATTGGGTTTTTCTATCTGGAAATATTCAGTAACAGCCCGGAGATTGATGGCAATAGGCTCGCCGGCGGATTTAAACATAACAGACGAAATGCTGATGTGAACATCTGCCCAACTCTTTCGGGAAACAAGGCGTGATGTTATACAATGTTATGCTGCAGGAAAAATAATAGACAGTAATTTTATGTATTTTCTCCCACAAGTATTTAAATGTATATTGTATATACAGGTTGTGGCGTAAGTAGTGGTCCACCGTTCAGGATTCGATGAACCAGATAATTAACTATTACAATTAAAATTTTTAACCATTTTTACCCATTTTTTTTTACAAAAATTGCTATTGAACTTGATGGTGTGTTAAAAATTGGGATTAAAATTAGAAAAGAACAAACTTTTTCTTCAAAAGAGCTGAATTTACATAAAAAATCATAATTTATCATGATAGCTCTAGTATTCAGCAGTAATTAACAGAAATCAAAATGATGAATAAAATGATGAATAATGGTTTTTGTTGAAACTACAAAAAAATATGTAATAAAAGGTAGAAATTTCGTAAATAAAACACAAAAATGAGATATTTTCGGAACCCTTGGATAAAGTATGTTTAAATTTTTTAATTATTATAGTTAATTATCTGGTTCATCGAATCCTGAACGGTGGACCACTACTTACGCCACACCCTGTATTTTATTTAAACGTTAGAAGATGGGAGACATACTAAGTAAAATCTGTGCTATTAAAAATATATGCCTGGTATAATGCTCGAATACAATATTATTGAGTGCTAAGAAATGATGGATCGATCCCAATGTTGCGTGACTATTCTCCAGAACTAGGTCGGGCACATACCTGTAGTATGGGACTGCAGAATCCACAAGGTTGTACTGCAAGGCAAGTTGCTGGTGGATAATCATAGCCACTAGATTACAGCAGGTAACATTTTACATTTTCTGCCTAACCCAGTGGGATAAAGGAGTAAGTTTATGTATGTAGATTGGATCTGCGCAAGTTAACGGAAAGAATACAACCGCAAACAATAAAGGAAGATTTTTTAGTCACCGTCCAAATTATGATATATAAATATTTTGCGAAAACCATTTATTACGTGTTATTTCTTTTAGTATCACTCAATACAAAAATATTGAGATATCACATTACAAAGTTATCTATAAAAAAATGATGATTCTGAACACCGCCGCTCGCTAGGTAATAGTGCGGGCTATTACCTAGTGCGTATGCACCGCGCTAGGTATTAATTTCGGTGGCCCACCCCGCGCGCCGCCGAAATTAATTTTGAACAATAATAAACAAAGTTGCAAATTTTCCCTTCATACTCTCACGGGCGGCAAGTGTAGTATTATTAACGTTTAACTTAGTGACCACGCAGAGCGGATAATTCTTTCGAGAAAATGATTTAAAATGAGAATTTTATGTATCGTTTTTTTTTTCAAAAATGGATTTATTGAATGATACCTAATGCCTAAAAAAAATTTGGACGGTGACTAAAAAATCTTCCTGTATATCGGATTGAATCACTAGTTCGGTGGCATGCCCGACTGATATTATTACATTACCTAAGTGATTAACATCATTACACTACTTAAGTGAAAAATAATACGTATTATTTATAGAAGCTTACTCAAAACGACTCATCAGAACTTGGCCAAATTTAAAATGAACCACCCTACTATAGTTCTTTCAAAAAAATTACGAATTATTCGAATCAGTTTATAAATGATGGAGTCCTGAGATTAAAATGAACAGAAAAGAATTGAGAGCCTCTTTCTTTTTTCAATTCGGTAAAATAAACACCTAGCAACGAATATGATTTGCATAACTGAGGTGTAAAACAATAATCAGATCATGAGAAAACATCAATGGAAACAAATTTGAACAAAAAGCCTTTATACCTGTAAGGATCAATTTTCAATATTTTGTCAATGAGCTCGTCTTCTCGCTTGTCTCTATATTTTTTATAATCAGCATTCAACTGAGGACAAGGCTGGCGAACTGGTTCACCAGACATACCCAATTCTTTTTCTCGAACATAAGCAGGAACTCCAATATGTTCCACTTTAGGTGGAAAACCTTTTTCAGCTCGTGTTCTATGCAGCTCATAGACTGGAGCACAGTAGCAACTTTGTTTAAGTCTTGGTGGTCGAATCCATAAAGATCTTCTAACCCTTGTTATCTTTTCTATCTGCGCATGTTCTAAGGCAACCTTTCGTTCTTTGTCCTCCCGCACATTAGCCAACAGGTTCATTGTTAGGTCCACTGGTGGCCGATGCAGCCTTTTTGCAAGTCCCGTGGTCTCGTTTTCCCTGATTCGTATCCATTTTTCCCAGAGTAATAATTCTTTGTCTGGTGAAATAGGTCTCTTGTGGAACGGTATGTCTTTATCGTTTTTCTGCATTTTTGTTGATATTTTCTATTTATTGGGAGCTCTTTTAAATTGATGACAAGAAGGATCGTAATGACATGTTTGTACGTTCTGTCAAGTGTCATAAATACAATTGCTTCTATTTTCACATAACCATGGTTACCAAATGTCATTACGATTAATGTAAATATTGTAATCACGATGCTATGTGATTTGAGCCTTATTTTTATATAATTTATGCTTTAGTGCAAATTTCAGCCAATTAATATAATGTACTAAAATTTGTGTAATATACTTACTTGAATACAAAATTTTATTAGTATCTCTGCCAAAACTATGGAACAACCAGCAACAGCAGCAGGAGGAGGTATATTTCATGTTCATGATGTCTAAATACTATTTACTACTATTGCACCTTTTACTGCACTATAACCTAAGCCTAGCAGTTCGAGCAAAAACGTAGTTCCTTCCACTTGCACATCATTTAGCTCGATCCTTGACCATTTGCCTTTATCAATCATCAAAACAGAACAACAACCAAATAAATAAGTTTTTCCCTCCACTTTTGACCCTTAGAAGGGCACCCTACACAACTAAAGGGTTGCCCTTAACATTATAGTTGGGAGAGAGACATTTGAACGTTTTTTTATTATTATATAGAAGAAGAACTAGAAGAAATAGAGCCGACTGTTGAACCCCCATACGGTACTAGAGAATGGATTCAATACTGGAGTGAATTTGAAGGTCATCTGCCGACACCAATAAATGTATCCATAACAGGATCAATGATATACCAGTGTCCTGACCTGAAATGGTTGAATTTCGATGTGTACCCACATAAAGTGAAACTGACCAATACTGGATATACACGTAAGTATTTTATAATATTCACACTTAGTATTAGCATCTTGGTATAACGGCTGTTGTAAGACCAGTCGTGGGTTCGAACGTAAACAGGCACTTTACTTTATGTAAATAATTTCATCACCACTGCTTTCAAAACGGTGAAGGAAAACATTGTGAGGAAACCGTCATGTCCTAGAATCAAAATATCGAAGACATGTGACATCTACCAACCCGCACTGCGCCCGTGAGGTAGATTACGGCCCACTCCCTCTCACCGAGAGGAGGCCTGTGTCCCAGCAGTGGGAATAATATAGGCTGATTATGATAACGGCTGTTACAAATTTCAGCTCGGACTAAATCATTAAGTAATATCAGAAACACAATGCATAAAGACTCTCACAAACAAGAGCGACGAGACTCTTGTAGAACATTTTCAAACCTTCATCGAAATTGTTCGACAAATGTCGCGCCACTCTAAAAGAAGCCTTTATTTCAGTCTCATCTAGTCGGGATTGAAACTGTTCTACCAACTACCAAAAACCATTGTGTAAAGTTAATGTGATCATTGATTAAAATACATAAGCACACGCCTTTTTCCCTGGGGCTATAAAACTATACAACGCCATCTGCTGCGATCCTTACGTACTTCTTATGCCTCGTTCATACATCTGGTCATATACGCACGTCGGTTGTGAGTACAACGCACCTAACCTTTCTGAAGAACATCACCAATATGGTCGCCATAATTATTTTCTACTAGGGAATCCCCTCGCGGCGTTACCATTCACATCTGCCTTGTAAATATCTTTCGTTAGTCGCCCTATTGAATAAAATAAGTTATTATGATGTAGTAATTATTATATACTCTATGTATCTTTACCTACTTTTCGGCCTACGTAAGGCGTTTATTCATGTGATTAAGTAACAATAGGTGTCTATGTTGGGTTGATAATGGGCACAAGACACCCTTTCTCGTTTTGTAATTTTCTGTTAACTGTATTGATATTATAAAGAGGTAAAAAATGTTTGTATGTAAGTTTGGTATAGAGTAAGGTAATCTCTAGGACTAAAAACAGATACGGATTTCGGTCGGATCTGAAAAAAAAAGCTGGTAATAGCTACATTCTTGAGGAAGGTTATAGGCTAAAAGGGCACTTATATCACGCTACGGCCCTAAGGACCAGGTAATGACAAAATTGTCTGTAAATACGTTAAGAGAAAAGGAAATAAATCGTGGGGGGGCGATGTGATGCTATAGGATATATTTTATGTAAAATCACGCGGACAAAGTCATGGGCAGATGCTAGTGCTTTAGTAGGTATTATTGTCCACACAGAAGCACCTAAAACTTAAATTAACAGAACAGGCATGAGTGGTTTTGGCACGAAAGTGCCCACGCAGCCAGCGTGATATCCACAGACCAAGGAATCGCCGTGCGCTGGCAGCATTTAGAGGTGGCAGTACTAATAAAATGCATGGGAACGAAAGTGACTTCGGTCGCGGACAGAATTCAAATATGTGTTTTCATCAAGCGACACAATTTGATCGATAAGATTAAGCTGAGCTGATCGCGGTTGGTCCATGGATGGTTACCGTGGCCTAAGCCATAGATCTTTAACAGTCGTTACGGACCGCCAGATGCCCGAAAGTCCGACAATAAGTCTTAATAATAGGTATTGTGTGACCCAGTCGGGTCGAGGAGTCAGATAGGCAGTTTCTCCATGTTAAATTCTACTCTGACTGCAACTGGTTTGACTGAAAGTTAACCCCAACATATTTGGGAAAATGCTAGACAGATGATGAACTATCTGGCCCCCTGGTTATTAGACAGGTACATTAAATAAGATAACAGTCTACACCGGTTACGTTGTTGTGGCTCAAGTTGGCAACATCGATAAAGACTCATCATTCAAAGCCATCAGGTTCCGAAGGATAAAATTTTAACCAGTTCAAAAATTGTGAAGCGTAGAAATTTTTCGTCGGTTAGGTATCAAAAAACATAAAAGTGTTTGATGTCCCATAGATTTTGAAACTTGTAGGACAGATTTACTCTGTTTTTTTTTTTTTGCACTTTTCTATTGAAACAGCATTTTTTGATATTTTCATAAATCTTGAATAATTCTATGCTAGGGTGTCTTATATTGTATTGGGCGCCCACAAGGGCGCCCTAACTGAGGCTGCGCCCAGCGCGCCAGTTTAATGCGTCCCATAGGGTTATGGCCATCCGGCTAGTTCGGGGACATCTCACGGCCTCCTGTGAGGCGGTGAGCCTCCTTACCGGATTACTGCCACGGTCAAGAGGCAAAAGTACTCCCGCATATATGGCAGTGACACGAGGAGGCAAAACGCCGCCGGGGCGAAACTCCGCTGCCGCGAGAAATCGCGGTACGGCGGTCAGAGCTCCGCCGGGATCTCATGGCGACATTGCGTAAAAACGATGATATGCTTGATTTGTTCAACTTGGTCTTTCTTTGAGTTTTTTATTTTTCTTTTGTTAATATTTGTCAATATCGCCTCTAGAAGCGGCCGCTGAGGCCCTTTCGTACTCTGTGTTGACAATGAATTAATTATTATGCCTAGACGCGGTCCTGGCCGCTCCAAATAATTACTTGGGCGAAATCGGTGGTCCTTTAGAACATAGTAATTTGCTAGTTAGTATAATACTGTCATTTGTTAAACCACTGTGTGGGAAGGATTTGGAAGGCTGGATGCTGTGAGTGATAGGGAATCTTAGAAAGGGATCGGGGCTTGCTACATGTATTGGTTGATTTATTGGGGCAATTTATCTGCTGGGAAAACCAGGTGTAGTGATTTTATTCGCTTGTTAAATTACTAATATTCACAGTCTGGTCTCAGTGTCAATCCGTCAAAAATACTTCCAGTTTCCATACATTTTTGACAAGTTTTTGACATTTAATTGTCGCCGAGATAAAACTGCGACAAAATTTTGTATCCCTTCTGGTTTCAACATGATGGCGCCACCTATCATACTGCCAGGGAAATAGTCAATATATTGCAAGAGAAGTTCCTGAAGGCCGACTGTCGTAATTAAATTCGTAAATCTTTAAAAATCTAGTCGCAGTTTCACCTCAGCGACAATCAAATGTCAAAATCTTGTCAAAATATACTCGAGGTATTTTTGACAGATTGAAATAGAGTTCGGACTGAACGTTCTTAAAATTACGAGAATTGCTCCATCTAATCTCAAGACTCGGGAACAAAACATGGCCTCGTTATTTAACGCCACTTTATATATTTTGTGGGGATATGTTAAATCACCTGCACGCGTAGCATGACCGCCATAGAAACGGAATTTGTCGACGGAAGAGAAGACAAAATGATAGATTGTATCGTAGAAAAATTGTGTAAAACTGAAGAAAAGAGATGTTTCTATTCTTCAGTCGACAAGAGTACGATGTCAAGTATGATGACTATTTCTCTTTACTATTGATGAGATAGAAACATTTTTACTGAATTAAAATACATAAGGAACTTTTTTTTGTTCTTGGTAAAATAGAGATAGAATTGTCATGCTACGCCAGCATAAAACGGTACAAATCTTTCTACAATCTTTAATTTTGTCTTTAATCTTTCTACAATCTGTAATTTTATCTGTTCTTCCGTTGACAAAACTCATTTCTACGGTGGTCATACGACGCGTGCTGGTGTATGCAAACAAGCCAAAAACTGTCAAAGACCTTGAGAGTAATAGCACACGCGTCATCAATGCGTTGCAGGTGTTTACATTTATGTCAAAAAGAAATGAAAATTGGACCTCTTGGATTCACGCTACCATATGAAAACAAGGTTATAATCTAAATGATATGGTATTCTAAGTAAATATAATTCAATCTATTTGTAAACGGTCAATGTGTTTATTTTTATTTCAATTCAAATATATCCGGTCCTATTGAAAAACCCTGTAGGTACCTCTAAAGAGGTTTTCAGTTATTTCGTTTTATATCATCGAGATTGAGTACTTAATACGGCAAATCCTTATGAGCCAAAGCAATGCGGCAATGCCTTACTTGAGTAAATTGTTGACCCAACTTGATATAGACCAAAGCTTATTGTGTTTGTGTTCCCAACATGTAATTATACGGGAATCACATGAGGGCCCTGACCAAACATGATGGACGTCACAATAGCATCTGAAACAGACTTGACATGTCCATAAGATCATATTAGCATTTCAAAGCGACACAATTAATTAATTTAAATGTCTGTTTGTCGATGTCTGTCTGCATGAAAATGATTCATAATGCATTAGTTGATACTAATCTGTTCTGGTACTTAGGTAAGTATTTTGTATTGGGAACTGAAATAATATTAAAGTTGTTAGTCCTGACATGCATGAAAGACAAAACCAGACGGAGTAAAATGACTGTTTGCCCTCGTGCCCCCTATAACACAGCTTTCGCCAGTACTGATTAATCGACTGAACGATAGCATCAACTAAAAGCTTAGTATTGTAAGACTTTCCAGACACTGAGTTAATAACTTTGTTGCTGGTTCGCTCCAGTAATTAGATTCTCAAAAGATACAAGACTTACTTGTAACATTATATAACTCACACTTTCACGTTTAGACTAACACCCCGTACACACACATACACACACACATACACTCCCAAACACATACACACCCTTAAACGTGTGCTCGCACCCACACTCATTATGGTAAGATATTAATTTAAGTCACGTCACTCACGTTAACACGATCTCCATAAAATACTCCACGTTTGAGAACTGACTCCCAAAATACAAACTGGCCTGAAAGTAAACATTTTACTTTTTTACATTTATATTCAAATACCTAACGGATGCGGTACATGCCACTAAGTAAACAATTGGGATCAGATCAGTCACAAACTTATCCATTTATTAAAAAATATAATTATTTATTCAGCAGTGGTTATCTCCACAAAATGGAGGACGGAACGCCCATACTTGGAAGGAGGCCCATTTTTGGAGAAACATGTGTTGTCTCAAATTCATTTCCATTGGGGAGCTGATATGATGGAAGGTAGTGATCACACAGTGGACGACAGGAGATATCCTGGCGAAATGCAGGTCAGTTAATACTTATCTTATTTTATTCGTTTTATAAATTATTAATGATATAATTTATAAATGGACTAATCAGATCAGCTCTGATTAGTCCATTTATTAATCTTAAATATTCCACCTTCCTGCCACCTCGCGGCCAGAAATCTATTACAAAAAATAACTATAAGTCTGAGAGCACTGATGTTTATAGTGGCTAAAATATAATGTAATGTATCATCGAAAACATAGCAAATACTTAGAAATGTTTTGTTAAAAAGAAGATTTGTATGTTCTACAGATAATGTTTAGTCTTTTATCCCCTATGGTACTAATGATCGCCTCCCAGGCACGCCGGCCAGGCTCGGAAGGTAATATTATAGCCCTCTACCCTAAGTGCGTAACGCACTGTCAATAAGAATCTGAATTATTTTGGCATTTATTTCTAATCCATTTCTTCACGTGTTTGAAAAATTTGTCTGCTCAACAACGTAAATAATGCAATGAATATTGTTGCACTTTCAAAATGAAAGAGATCCTGCTGTTAGTGTGTTACACAATTACCCTCCTGATAATGCTAAGTAAGAAGGAATACCTGATTATTACACTAAAGTACAGTATACTCGTGCGTGCAATTCAATTAGCTAAAGAGCAATAGCTCAATCATATTGTGGTACGAATTACCCGGAGCAAACCAGTTAACTGGAAACGTGTTTGGTATTAACAATATTAGGAGCAGCCTTGTGTGGTAGGTATGAACCATAACATATCCATATCCTATGCATAGAAATTTATGTAGGAACACCCATATTACGTACTCGTTTTGCGATCCGCGATATCATTTTGATTTCCCTCGGGCCTGTAAGTTTTTCCCTAAGTTTTTCATAGAGATGGATAATGAAATAACTTATAGTGAAGTTTTAGTAAGATGAGTTTGGTTGATAGTGTTCTAAAAACACTATAAATTGATGTTAGTTCATATTAATAAGTACATAGAATATTTTTTCCAATGATCCAGATGATCATCATCATTACAGCCAAAATAGGTCCACTGCTGGACAATAGGCCTCTTGCAATTTGTGGGGGTTTGCCATAATCGCCACGCTTGGCAAGCGGGTTGGCGATCGCAGTATGATCGT
Source organism: Aporophyla nigra (assembly GCA_947507805.1). Taxonomy (NCBI): domain Eukaryota; kingdom Metazoa; phylum Arthropoda; class Insecta; order Lepidoptera; family Noctuidae; genus Aporophyla; species Aporophyla nigra. The sequence continues at coordinate 21,023,930 of OX382296.1, forward strand.
AAAATACATAGAGACCGCTACTGCCCTATCTCTAGGCGACTAAGGGACTTAGAGGGCGTCCATTAATTACGTGAGGCATTTTTGAGAATTTTTCGACCCCCCCTCCACCCTTGGTGAGATATCGTAAGATTTTCCTCAACTCCCTCCCCTAATCTCACGCGAGATTCTTCAAAACTTCTATTTGGGCTGTAAACGTGTTGGATTATTGAGAAAAAAAAAAACAAAAACTAGAAAATTTTCAAGAATTTATTCTCTTGACTCAAGAACATCATTTTCTTCAAAATGATATTCTTGGTTCAAGATTTTGGCTCTTGAGTCAAGTTAATTTTTTTATCAGTACACTGATTTAAAAAAAAATGTCTCAGATTTGGCCACATTTTATTGTAGAAATAATTTTTCACGCAATTTTACACCGTTTTCTGCGAGAAAAATAATTACGTGATATTTGCCAAGACCCCCGTCCCCCCTCAGTGAGATTTAGAAAGATTTAGCTTGATCCCTTCCCCCCCTAGAACACCTCACGTATTTAATGGACGCCCCCTTATCCCTGAGTCGCCTCCATCACCTCTTACGAAACCCACTGGAAAAACTAAAAAAATTGGATCCAGATGATAGGTGTGATGAATACATGGTTACAAAATCAATTACAAAATCAAAATCAATAGTCATTTATTCAAATTAATCTGAGATTCAGCACTTTTCGAACGTCAAAATTACATAAGACACTCCCAAAACGCCCGGCCTTCACCATTTTCTAATGCTTTAGTTGGGAAGGAGAGTCGAAACAAACTCCCCAGCAGCACAGCTGTCTGTTTAGTTAGATAAATCTATTAACCTTTTTTTAGGATTATTTGCTAACTAGAACGAGAGAGAAAGCAAATTGGTACATAATCGTTAGCCGTGTCCAGCGCTGGCGCACCTCGCCTGAAATGACTTTTGGTCTATGGGGCGATGATATACCACCGGTGGCTATTGATTTGCCCCGTAGGACAGTCCTACTATAATATAATATTATAAACGCGAAAGTTTGTATGTATGGATGTCTAGATGTATGGATGTGTGGATGTTTGTTCCTCTTTCACGCAAAAACTACTGACCCGATTTAGATGAAATTTAGCACATAGATAGTTTATAACCTGGAATAACACATAGGGTACTTTTTATCCCGGTAGTATGTTCCCGCGGGATAATTTCCGACCTCCATGCGGGCGAAGCCGCTGGCAAAAGCTAGTTGGCACATAATCGTTAGCCCGTAGGACAGTCCTACTTAATAATATTAATATCCTACTAATATTATAAACGCGAAAGTTTGTATGTATGGATGTGTGGATGTTTGTTCCTCTTTCACGCAAAAACTTCTGACCCGATTTAGATGAAAATTGGCACACAGATAGTTTATAACCTGGAATAACACATAGGGTACTTTTTATCCCGGTAGTATGTTCCCGCGGGATAATTTCCGACCTCCACGCGGGCGAAGCCGCTGGCAAAAGCTAGTTTAATATATATAATAGTTCGTGGTCCATGGTACGTTCAGTAGTCCCGGTCTGAGCGTGTTAAGTTCTGCCAGGGTCGCGAGATCTGTTCGAAAGAGTTACCGTGGCTCTGGCATATAGGCAGCTGGAAGAACACAGGTGGGCTTTAGTCAGTAAAAGACTGACACGTCCTCCCACTCCGCCCAGAGCGGGAGACGTCTTATGGTGATTTCCCACCCACAAAAAAAAACAACAAGAAAAGCGGGTTAACTTCAACTCGTATTATACAATCACAAATCTATAAGTGAACTAGCTGACCGTACAGACGTTGTCCTGTTTATTAGAACTCGATAGCAGCGCCATCTTTCGGGCTGGTCTGTGAATCTAAACCATCCAGGGTGCCACCCGAAAGCATAAAAAAAGTCCAGCCGTTAAGGAGTTCAGTGACATACACAAAAAAAAAATTGAGGCGGTCGAAGTCGCGGGCAGAAGCTAGTGTGATTATAATTATTTTAAAGCTAGTCTATACAAAGTAAGGGTACCTGCTCGTATAAAGTTGCAACATTATCTTCTAGGATATTTATAATTAAAGAAGCGATCCTTAGTTCTGGATACAAGTAGATATCGTTTACTAGTTGGGTTCCTGTGAGGTCAGTTGTAACCGTAACTGATATTATTTAAATTTAGGTCCATCATGATCTTAGTTTAGGTAAATTAATAACGAAATTAAGGACTATAGTTCGAATCAAATCCGTGAAAAGCAAAAAAAAATATATTTAGTTACGTCCTCGCCTCTCAAATACAAGTTGCGGGTCCAAATCCAGCCGGTACCAATGTGATTTTTGCAATTCATATGTGCTTTCTGAGTTTATCTTTAGACAGTATTGATAGTGGTGAAGGTAAATATCGGAAGGAAACCCGCACCTTAATTGCGAAACGCATAATTTATCAGAATCTGAATGGGATTAAAGATTATTTCTAAACCGTTGCATCATTTGTTCGAATAAATTGTCGGCTCAACAACGTAAATAACGCAATGAATGTTGTTTAACTATGAATATTAAACCAATTTCTGCCGATAAAAAGTTCCGCAATTACCCCTCTGAACTCTTAGTTATTATAAGCGTGAAATCGCCAACCCGTCTTGGGCAACTGTAATGATCAATAAACGGCATAAATAATGTTCTCACTGCTAAGACACATTTCCCCTCTCTTCGAGAGAGAGTGTAATTTGACACGCGAACCAAGTTCGGAATGGTAGATGTCACATATTCTTGAATTTTGGTTCTTGAACATCCGATATCCTTATGATATTTTCTTCATTGTTTTGAACGCATTGTTAATTAAATTATTACACATAGTAAAGTTCCTATCTGGGTTTCAACCCACGACCTTCTTGTTCTTTTCGTCGTGTTAACAATTCCAATCAATGGTTTTAAATAAGCTTCGACCAGAATTCAACCACTTCGACCATAACCTGCGACGTGGCTCACAATTCAATTAGTCGGGAATAAGTAGGGAATTACAGAATTGCGGTACCGCATACATTATGAAGTTCTTAATATTAAATTTATGGCGAACATATTGTCCTGGCGGTGCATCTTATCGCGATCACCTAGACATCTAACCACACCAGCAATCATCCAAGGTTTTATAACTATTTTAATATTAGGTGTGTGATACATTGTAATATTTCGTGTTATGGCGGTCTACATGTCGGAAATTAAGGTATTGATCGCTAGGTCTGGGTTTGTAGTATTAAGAGTAGGCATGAAATTGAGGTTACTGATTTCATTTTTATGGCCTAATAGTCATATCGGACCAGAATACATCTTGATGGACCCCGCTGATTTATAAGTTGCCAAAAATATAGCAACAGGAAGATGATTAGTAATGTGGGTGTCTGCCACGATAACCTTTGTAAGCGATTTAGTTTTCAACATGACATGGTCCAGACAGTTATTTATCCTTGTCAGGAGAGTGTGGGCGGGCACTAAGTCATGCGACGCTGTAAGGGTTAAACAATCGTCCGCATTAGATCAGAGGGGTGATTGCGGAACTTTTTATCGGTAGGAATTGGTTTAATATTCATAGTTAAACAACATTCATTACGTTATTTACGTTGCTGAGCCGACAATTTATTCGAATAAATGACGCAATGGTTTAGAAATAATCTTCAATCCCATTCAGATTCTGATAAATTGTGCGTTTCGCAATTAGGGTGCAGAATTGGCGGATTTGATATCAATATTAATGTATTACCTGTAAGCGTGATATTATTTCGGGATTTAACAGATGTTATTATTTCACTCAAACTCGAGAAAAAGTCGGTGTAAGGCTCGAAGGTATTTCTAAAAAATAGATGCTTTCAAGTAAGGTGTTTGGGTTTAATACCTTCTTATATTCACACCCAGTGATCAGTTATGTGGATTCACTCTCAATGGGGCCTCTTCATCACTTTGCCCAGTAGATCAATCAATCGCTTTAGGAGGAACACTTACGAGATGAAAAGGTTATACAATTTTCAAATAAGTATTTTCATTTTCGCACTATTATACATTTATATAGTCGTAGGGTTAAGTAGTTACCTTAGTTCTTTGCATTGTGCGTGCTAAAACATACCAAAAAAAGCGTATTGATTACAAAAACTACGAATTTTAAGAAATCTAAATACCTATGGAATAACTTTCTTCAGTAAATTAGGTAGGTCAAATCCTAGTTGTTATTAAAGAGCACATTGTGTTCCAGAAATATTTCACAAAACTGTTATTTTTTTTACTCTGTCAGATCTTAAATTTCGAGACTAACAGCATTTCCGTCACGGATTGTAAACTGCGAGTAAGGCTACCTATATTGCTAGGCTATATATTAATGTGCTACTCTGTAATCTGCAATTATTTAGCTATGATTCTGCATAAAGTTGACGGCGTTCTAGTAACAAAACATGCATCGGGGGGCGCGATTTGCGTGGAGTAACATCATATGCAGGAAGTGACGTTCAGAGACGTCGTACCTCGTAGCTTAGGACGTCATTAAACAGCGGGGTGGTACAAAATGGTGTCCTTTTTAATACGCTTTTATTAGCTTCATACGTATGTTTGTATGTTAGTATGTAACGGAAACTTTGAACATGATTTTGACCCCTTCAAAATACTTACCGATAACAAAACAATAATTTTATAAGTTTGTGCCTTTATCCTTACCGGGGTAACCGGGGTAGAAAGAAAAAGTGTCTTCGAAAACTATATAAAAAATTTAAAATAAATATTAGTTTAAAAAAAAAACTTAAAAAACACGTTTCCATAGAAAACCAAACTAAAAATAAGAAAGTAATGGAAAAAAGCGTGGGGTGCTTGATATTAATTAAAAAATACCTCAAAAAGCACCCCACGCTTTTTTAAATTATTTTCTACTTTTTAGTTTGGTTTTCTATGGAAGCATGTTTTTTTTGGTGGAGCTTGGGGGAGGCCTAAATCCAGCAGTGGACGTCTTGCGGCTGAAATGATGATGTTTTTTTTTAACTATTATTTATTTTTACTAAAAGCAAGTTATCTCTCTAGTAATTCGGAAATTTTCCATTTCAGGTGAGCTTCTTTCGTTCAGAATACTTGACACAAAAGGAAGCTATGAAACATCCTGATGGTGTGACCATGGTTTGCTACTTGATCAAGGTAAGCAGCTCTGTTCAGGTATAACACAAATAAAAAAAATACGTTTTAGGAGTTAAGGAAAGATTCACTGTACTCGATAGATTATACGTAGAATTACAAATTTTATTCAGAAAAAGTAGGTGTCTCAAACAAGACAAAATCTTTTTGAACAAATTTAAGCCTCTAAAAAAAACCCTAAGCCTCTCTGCCAGGGTCACGAGATTGATCGAAATAGATACCGTGACCCTGGCACATAGGCAACTGAAGGAACACGGGTGGGTTTTACTCAGTAAAAGTCTGACACGCTCCCGCTCCGTTCAAGAGCGGGAGACGTCATTTGATGATTTCCCATCCCAAAAAAAAGCCTCTGGTAGCGCCATATTATTTTTCCATTAAAAAACCTACTGGGTTTTAAACATAGCATCTTCCTAACGTACCTGCCTTCAAAAACCTCAATTCTGCATTTTACCCTTGAGATTATTTCCAGTACGGCGTCAACCCAGATGACCGACTGTCCTGGGTGATCGAAGGTTTCCCAAGAGTCCAAGAGGCGCAGAAGCACACTCGGATAGGCCCGTACCCCATGTCTCGACTAATACCTATGTTCTATGAAGACTATTTCCTTTACTGGGGCAAACTGGAAACGGTGAAAGGTGAAAAATACGTGATCAAGTGGTTGGTGCCAAGAGTCGTTCTATTTGCGTCTTTTGATCAGGTGATTGAAATAACATGTAATCTTATCATAATCACCCTAAAATGTTCCCACTGCTGAGACACAGGCCTCCTCTCGGTGAGAGGGAGTGGGCCGTAATCCACCACGCAGGCCCAGTGCGGGTTGGTAGATGTGACATGTCTTCGAATTTTTGGTTTAAAACATTTCTTCACGATGTTTTTTTTTTTTCATTTTACCGTGTTCTGTCAGTTTCATTGTCATGTAGATAGTGATAGTGGTATGTACCCCACATAGACAGACATTTTTTTTTTTTTTCTGGATGTCGTTAAATGACTTTTCCCGCTATGGGCGGAGCGGGAGGGCGTGTCAGACTTTTACCCACCCGTGTTCCTTCAGTTCCCCATGTGCCAGGGTCACGGAATCTCTTTCGAACAATCTCGCGACCCCGGCAGGTATCGGTCCTAGCAGACCCCTTCAGTGCTGCTGAAATCTCTATGAGGCGCGCGTCAGATCAAATCAAATCATTTCTTTATTTATTTGTATAGAATGCAGGTGTTACAATAGAGGTGTTACTTTCGGATATGTTTCCAGTACATTCTGCCTGTTGGCATACAAAAATATAGTGGTTAACTTACAGATAATTTATAAACTAAGTACTTATATTTAAAACTAGCTTTTGCCCGCGGCTTCGCCCGCGTGGATGTCGGAAATTAATGCAAGAGGACGTATAACCGCGATAAGAATGTGTTATTCCAGGTTATATAGGTAATATAGACTCTGTGTGCTATTTTCGATCCAGATCCATTCAGCCATTTTTGTGTGATTGAGAAACAACAACCCAATCATACATATTTTCACATTTATAATATTATTTGCCCGCGGCTTCGCCCGCGTGGATGTCGGAAATTAATGCAAGAGGACGTACTACCGCGATAAGAATGTGTTATTCGATGTTTTATATAGGTAATATAGACTCTGTGTGCTATTTTCGATCCAGATCCATTCAGCCATTTTTGCGTGATTGAGAAACAAACACCCAATCATACATATTTTCACATATATAATATTATTAGTAGTAGGATTATAACTCATATTACTTAGGATTCATAGTTTATGAGAACATCATGTGTGTTGGTGTTTTTAAAATAAAAGTAATAGTATTCAGAGTAAGAAGACTGTGACATAGGGCTTGGTTTAGTTGAATATAAGTCTTCCTGGTTTTTCTTAACGCTCCTATTTTACCTATACAGACACTCAATCATTTACCAGACACCGAACTTAATTATAGGAATAGTACTTTTGCCAGTGGCTTGGCCCGTATAGCTGTCGGAAAATAACACCCGGGAACCTACTACCGGGATAAAGTAGGTATCCTATCTGTTACGTATCCATGATGATATAATATATCTTTGTGCCAAATTCGATCTAAATCCGTTTGGCCGTCTTTGCATCATTGAGAAACAAACATCCAAAAATCTAAACATCTAAGCAATTTCGCGGTCTCTTACTTGAAATAATACTATTAGGTTTATTTTGAGTATAATGAACACACATGATATTCGCAATTACTTTGAAGCCAAAGTAATATGAATTACAATCCTACTTATCCTGTACTACCCGGCCCCTGCCAACGCGCTCTGCGCCCACTTTTTAAATCTCTAATATCTTCTAAGATATTCATTTAAATTACATGCTGTAAAGGGCCATATTGATCTATATTAAATACACAATGTATTTAAGGTACTTAATTGGATAAGGATTAATGCTGTATTACTTAAAATCGCTTCGTAAATAAGCCCTTATTTCTCGTAAAAAGTAAAAGATAAAAAATGGTTATTGTGGGTTATCCCTAAGAGATAGACATATACCATTGAGGACATTTTTGTAGGCCTTTTTAAGGTGTACAATACTGTAGTACATTATTTTGATCTATTTCGTAGGATTCAGCCAGGGTTTTACGAATTTTGAGACGTATGTCAGCGTAGTTTTCGAAGATAGTTATTTTTTTCTAAAATAAAAGAATCTTTCTAAAATAAAAATAGCCTAAGTTACTCCTTGTTACATCAGCTATCTGCCAGTGAAAGTCCCGTCAAAATCGGTCCAGCCATTTCCGAGATTAGCGGGAACGAACAGACAGACAGACAGACAGACAGACAGACAGACAGACAAAAATTGTAAAAAATGTTGTTTTGGTATATGTATCGTGTATACATCCATATACACTTAGTAAAAAGTGGTTATCTTAATATTAAAAACAGACACTCCAATTTTATTTATTTGTATAGATGTATAGATGAGATCTTGGATCAGCTAAGTCTAAAATTATTAACATAATAAATGAGATAGTGAAGCAAATATTACAAATCATCATTTATAAAATCGGTAACAGAGTAATAACATTTATCTATCAGCATCAGCGTGGAACACTACGCGCCGTCGACCCGAGCCTGGTCCTTATCGGGCGGCGAGCTACCCATTGCTCGCCGCCCGCAAGCTCACGCCTACGGTGGCCGGGATTCCGCTATAGACTCCCGACGCCCGGGGCGTCTGCTCCTGCCGCAGCTAGGGACGTGAGGGCGCAGAGACTGCCACTCCCTCACGCGCCCTGCCTCCTCCTTCGCGAGCATTACTGTTTCGCAGAAGGAGGTGACGGCTTCCCATGCCCTCTCGCTCCGTACCATGGCTCGCACCAGGGCCGGACGCGAGAGATCGCCGCCGCCGATCGCCTCCACGAGGACACGGCGGTGCTCCGCCCAGGCAGGGCACACCTCCACCGTATGCTCCACCGTGTCCTCCAGACGATCCTCGCAATGGAAACACCCGGGCGTTTTCTCCCGCTTTATCCTGAACAGGAACCCACCGAAGCACCCATGCCCGGTAAGGACCTGCGTCAGGCGGAAGGTGAGGACGCCGTGGCCTCTCTATCCACTCCTCAAAGAGGGGACTTACCGCCGCAATTGTGGCGTGCCCTGCGCTGGGTTGCGACAATCGTACTCGCCATGTCGCCATGAGATCCTGCCGGAGTTTTGTCCGCCGTGCCAATATTTGTCGCGACAGAGGAATTTTGCCCTGGCGTTTCGCCTCCTCGCGCCACTCCCACATGTGGGCGAGGACCTTTGCCTCCAGATCCCATGGTTACACTCCGGCAAGGAGGCTCGCCGCCTCGCACGAGACCGTGCGGTATCCCCGGATTACCCGGATGGCTATGACCCTCTGGGCCGCACTCAACCGGCGCGCTGGGCGCAGCCTCAATGAGGGCGCCCATACCGGTGCCCCGTAGAGGGCCACGGACCGCACGACCCCCGTGTAGAGCCTCCGGCAGGAGGCGTTTGGGCCCCCCAGATTGGGCAGGAGCCACTTTATGGCAGCCCCCGCTCCAGTCTGGGAGCCAAACGTGGGAAGTGCTCGACGAAGTACCACCGGCTATCGAGGACAAGTCCCAGGTATTTCATCGTCGACTCGACGCCGATGTGAACCCCTCCTACCGTGAGTTGGGAACCCGCAGGTGGCGCGTTCCGAGGACCATGAAAACCCATGGCCTCAGACTCGTGCAAGGCCACCTCAAGTCCCAGTTCGGCCGCCGCCTCGTGCGACCTCCCCTGCGTCAGGACCAGCGTGTCGTCAGCGTAGCAAATTACGCTGACGCCGCTAGGGAGGTCGGCGCGCAGCACCCAGTCGTAACCAATGTCCCACAGATGCGGCCCCACGACCGTACCCTGTGGGATACCGCACGACATCTCTCGCCGGTTCTAGTCTCCCTGGTGACTGGGGTAGATGACGGCCCTATCCGTCAAGTAAGCGTCGACCACACGATAGAGATAGGTCGGCATCCGGTGATACCGGAGTGCCTCCCTAATGCAACTCCAGGGCAGGGTATTAAAAGCGTTGGCGATGTCTAGAGACACCGCCAAGACGACTCCACCCCAGGCTACTGCATCCCTCGTCGTAAGGACTCGCACGCGCATGATGGCGTCCACCGTAGAGCGCCCCTTGCGGAAACCGAACTGGCTTTCCGCCAAATCCGGCCCCTCTCGCACCAGCCACCCGACGAGGCGGTCTGCAATTACTCTTTCAAAGAGCTTGCCCACCTTGTCGAGCAGCACGATGGGCCGTAAGCGGACGGAGAGTCTGCTGGGTGCCCTGGTTTCTTAATAAGGACCAGTTTCCCGTCTTCCAACGAAGTGGGAACTGGCCCCTTACCAAACACGCGCTTAGGAGCCCCCTTAGTCGAGGCCCGAGAGCCTCCAAGGCCAGGACCCAGGCTTTGACCCGCAAGATTTCCTCTTGGAGGGCGGTCTTCGCCGCTCTGTACCCCTCATATAGCTCCGCCTGAATGTCTTCCGTATCCGGAGGGCGGATACGGAGCCTGCGGTGCCTGGTGTACCGGTATCGCGCCGCAACGCACGCTTCGCGCAACGCTGTCAGCTACGGTGACCACCAGTACACCTGGCGCCAAGCCTGGCCTGGCTGGACTCGGGGCATAGCCACGTCACAAATCTCGGACAGGCCTGTCTAGTGGTGACACCCAGGCCTGCACAATCGAGGCTTCCAGGAGGAGCTTCCGGTCCAGCTTCTTAAGCGCCCACTGTGGACCACACGGGGCCTATATAACCGGTGCGGTCGAGATCTGACATAGACATACCTGATAACTTCATTATTCATTAGCACGCGTAGCATGACCACCATGGAAAGAACTTTGTCTATTCTTGGTAGAATAGAGATAGAATTGTCATGCTAAACCAGCATAAAATGGTACAAATTCTACAATCTTTAATCTGTCTTTAATCTTTCTACAATCTGTAATTTTGTCTATTCTTCCGTCGACAAAACCCATTTCTACGGTGGTCATGCTATGCATGCTGTTCAAGTTTATTTGATATGGCCCGTACCTTTCGAATGCGACATGTTATAGGTAGTCTCCGACTTCCGATTAGTTTCCGACAGTAAGCAGCTGTTAGTAGCCTTCTTTTCGACTATAAACTGTCAGCATTAACAGGATTCATTCATCATCATCCACCCCATTTCTTCCCGTGGGTGTCGTAAAAGGCGACTAAGTGACTTACTAGAGAATGGGCAGCAGCGTTCTCTATGCATTTTACCACCATACTGCGATCGCCAACCCGCCTGCCAAGCGTGGCGATTATGGCAAAGCCCCCCAAATTGAGGGTGGCCTAAGTCCAGTGTGGACGTCTTACGGCTGAAATCATGATGATGATGATGATTCATCATCATTATTTCTAGATGGTGGTCGCAAATGCGATTGTTGAACATTATTTCTTGGGTGTCGGGTTCAATGGACGATCCCTGAGTATGAATTTATTTATTTTTTATTCTAATTTAGTTTTCATTATGTTATCATGATGGCACTCGCATATCTCTTAGATAAAAGGTTATTCTAGCGAAATAATGCGCAATCTACTAAATACAATAAAAGTAAAAGCCTGTGTCAAGTCTTGAAATTTTTACTGTTGAGAATTCCCGCGATCTGTTTATTGATTAAAACACCAAGTATCTTATCACTTTTAGTCCTAGTATACAGGGTGGCCATACCTGCTAAACAGGCGCCCTCATTTTTTCAAGACTCTTTTTTGCCAAGCGGTACGTGATTTTTGCGTTACTTTAACGGTTTACGCAGCGCACGCAACGGAAGCTCTCAAGAGGAATAAACTTTCCCAGTTTATTAAACATTTTTAGGGTTCCGTTGCCAAATGGCAAAAAACGGAACCCTTATAGATTCGTCATGTCTGTCTGTCTGTCTGTCTGTCTGTCTGTCCGAGTATGTCACAGCCACTTTTTTCCGAAACTATAAGAGCTATGCTATTGAAACTTGGTAAGTAGATGTATTCAGTGAACTGCATTAAGATTTTCACACAAAAATAGAAAAAAAAAACAATATTATTTGGGGTTCCCCATACATAGAACTGAAATTCAAAAAAATTTTTTTTCATCATACCCATACGTGTGGGGTATCTATGGATAGGTCTTCAAAAATAATATTGAGGTTTCTAATGTCATTTTTTTTAAACTGAATAGTTTGCGCGATAGACACTTCCGAAGTGGTAAAATGTGTGTCCCCTCCCCCGTAACTTGTAAAATAAGGGAATGATAAAACTAAAAAAATATATGATGTACATTACCGTGTAAACTTTCACCGAAAATGGGTTTGAACAAGATCTAGTAAGTAGTTTTTTTTTAATACGTCATAAATCGTAAACCACAATTTACCTTTCATCAAAAAAAAAACATTTAATTTCATAAACATAAACCTTATGCATAAACCGTGAATACCTGCAGGTTTGTACGGAACCCTCGGTGCGCGAGTCCGACTCGCACTTGGCCGGTTTTTTCATTGCTGCTCCGTTCCTTTTAGTCGTAGCGTGATGTGATATAGCGTATAGCCCTTCTCCATAAATGGGCTGCCGAACACTAAAAGATTTTTTTAATTCGAACCAGTAGTTCCTGAGATTAGCGCGTCCAACCAAACAAACAGACTCTTCAGCTTTATAATATTATAATAGTACTAGCTTTTGCCCGCGGCTTCACCCGCGTGGATGTCGGAAATTAATGCAAGAGGACGTACTACCGCGATAAGAATGTGTTATTCCAGGTTATATGGGTAATATAGACTGTGTGCTATTTACGATCCAGATCCATTCAGCCATTTTTGCGTGATTGAGAAACAAACACCCAATCATACATATTTTCACATTTATAATATTAGTAGTAGTAGGATTTATAATTCATATTACTTAGGATTCATAGTTTATGAGAACATCATGTGTGTTGCTGTTTTTAAAATAAGAGTAGTATTCAGAGTAAGAAGACTGCGACATAGGGCTTGGTTTAGTTGAATATAAGTCTTCCTGGTTTTTCTTAACGCTCCTATTTTACCTATACAGACACTCAATCATTTACCAGACACCGAACATAATTATAGGAATAATACTTTTGCCAGTGGCTTGGCCCGTATAGCTGTCGGAAAATATCACCCGGGAACCTACTACCGGGATAAAGTAGGTATCCTATCTGTTACGTAACCATGATATAATTTATCTTTGTGCCAAATTCGATCTAAATCCGTTTGGCCGTCTTTGTATCATTGAGAAACAAACATCCAAAAATCTAAACATCTAAGCCATTTCGCGGTCTCTTACTTGGAATAATACTATTAGGTTTATTTTGAGCTAGCTTTTGCCCGCGGCTTCGCCCGCGTGGATGTCGGAAATTAACGCAGGAGGACGTACTACCGCGGTAAGATGTGTTAATTCAGGTTATATTATAGGTAATAGCTGTTACCCGTGACTTCGTCCGCGTGGTATTTAACAAAAAGTTTTTCATAAAAACTGTCTTTGAAAACTACGCTGACATACGTCTCAAAATTCAGCGTGTTTTTAGTTTTTTTAAACTATTATTTATTTTTTCTAAAATAAAAGTAGCCTAAGTTACTCCTTGTTACATCAGCTATCTGTCAGTGAAAGTTCCGTCAAAATCGGTCCAGCCATTTCAGAGATTAGCCGGAACGAACAGACAGACAGACAAAACTTGTAAAAAATGTTGTTTTGGTATATGTACCATGTATACATCCATATACACTTAGTAAAAAGTAGTTATTTTAATATTAAAAACAGACACTCCAATTTTATTTATTTGTATAGATGTATAGATATAATGAACACACATGATATTCGCAATTACTATGAAGACAAAGTAATATGAATTACAATCCTACTTATTCTGTACTACCCGGCCGCTGCCAACGGATGGACGGGACGGATGTACGATCCGCCAGCTGCTCTGCGCCCGCTTTTTAAATCTCTAATATCTTCTAAGATATTCATTTAAATTATATGCTGTCAAGGGCCATATTGATCTATATTAAATGCACAATGTATTTAAGGTACTTAATTGAATAAGGATTAATGCTGTATTGCTTAAAATCGCTTCGTAAATAAGCCCTTATTTCACGTAAAAAGTAAAATATAATAAATGGTTATTGTGGGTTATCCCTAAGAGATAGACATATACCATTGCGACATTTTTGTAGGCCTTTTTAAGGTGTACAATACTGTAGTACATTATTTTGATATATTTCGTAGGATTCAGCCAGGGTTTTTCGAATTTTGAGACGTATTTCAGCGTAGTTTATGACGTATGTCACTGTAGTTTTCGAAGACGGTTATTTTTTTCTAAAATAAAAGAATCTTTCTAAAATAAAAGTAGCCTAAGTTACTCCTTGTTACATCAGCTATCTGCCAGTGAAAATCGGTCCTGTCAAAATCGGTCCAGCCAATTCAGAGATTAGCCGGAACAAACAGACAGACAGACCGACAGACAAAAATTGTAAAAAATGTTGTTTTGGTATATGTACCGTGTAAACATCCATGTACACTTAGTAAAAAGTGGTTATCTTAATATTAAAAACAGACACTCCAATTTTATTTATTTGTATAGAGTATAGATGTATAGATAGTAAATAGATACATGGTATGGTGCCCACATAATAGGTTGGGGAAAAAGTTTCTTCGCATTTTTTAAGAAAATTCAAAACATTTTTTAATAAAGTTTATTTACATTGAACTAAAGTGTGTACGTACCATTTTGTTCGATAACTTTTTGCCATCTTGACGGTAGGGACATGATCCCATTGCTATAAAAATTTTGGGACTTCTGGTCAAAATACCGCGACAAGTGGTTTTGGCAGTCCTCTCGTGATGTTAACCTGACACTGCCTAAAGAATTCTGAAGAGACCGAAACAGGTGGAAATCTGAAGGTGCAAGGTCAGGACTATACGGCGGATGCATTAACACCTCCCAGCCAAACTCTCTTAATTTTTTTGGGTGGCTAAAGATGTGTGAGGTCTAGCGTTATCATGATGAAAATCCACACCCCTTCTGTTGATTAATTCCGGCCGCTTTCTCTCAACTCCTTGCTTTAATCTCATCAGTTGTTCGCAGTAGAGTTCAGAATGGATGGTCCTGCCTGGTGGTAACAGCTCATAATGAATAATGCCCTTCCAATCCCACCACACACACAGCATCACCTTGTTGCGAGTTAACCCGGGTTTCGCCACAGTCTGTGAAGCCTGACCGGCCTTTGACCACGACCTTTTTCGCACGTTCTTGTCATACGTGATCCACTTTTCATCACCAGTTATCAGCTTCTTCAAAAATGGTTCGGTTTCATTACGTCGTAATAAAGAATCACAAATGAGTACACGGTTCATTAGGTTTCTTTGAGTGAGCTCGTGGGGTACCCAAATGTCGAGCTTTTTTGTGTACCCAGTTTTTTTCAAATGCGCCAAAACTGTTTTGTGGTCAATTTCCAGTTCTTCAGCTACGTTGTAACTACTGGTATGCCGATCTTGCTCCACTTTTTCAAAAATGGCATCCATTTTATCCGTAATAGGGCGACCAGAGCGACGTGCATCTTTGACATCAAAATTTCCGGATTGAAAACGCTTAAACCAAATTTGTGCTACTCTCACAGACACTACACTAGGTCCATAAACATCGCAAATTTTTTTCGCGGCTTTCGTTGCATTTTTACCTTTTTTGTAGTAAAATTTTAAAATGTATCGAATTTCTTCATTAGATTCACTCATCTTGACGGAATGAAAAACAAATGAAAATCACACATTTTCCTAATTTGAATTTGGAATTATGTTCTTTAAAATTTAAACTTTCAATGATACCAAAACCAGCCAGATACAAATGGTATAGCCAAAGAGATTTTATTACAAGTTCATACATACTATAATGCGAAAAGACTTTTTCCCCAACCTAATATTTACAAACATTATAAAAGTACGTACTAATACGATTTTCCTTAAGTATTAAGTCGGAGCGTGAGTTTTTAGGTTACAGAACAAAAATCAATGTAACAAAAATAATGAACTAAACAATTCAATTAGCAACCAGTGTTATTTGGACTGGATTCTTTAACAAATTATCCTATGAAACACGACCATAATTTTTCCAAGCTTTGATATCTTGGATATTTTCTTTCAATTAATTGCAAATATTGCAATACTTCACAAGGTATTTTGTTAAAGCATAGGTATTACACAGTGCGCCATAAAAGATGTAGGTAATGCTTAAAACAAACCATCTTATATTATTATATACCGCTTTCTTTTAACACTAGGTACTAAATTAAAAAATAACTTACTGTTACATTTCATGGTCAATAATTGAAATTTAAACTTTATTAAATTGAGAAAAGAGTCACAAGACGCACGCTTGTGAATTACACAGATTTTTATGATAGTGGTTTGTAAAGTTTTAAAAACAAAAATCATTGAAAGAAAAAAAAAATATTGTGAGCAGCTTGCTATTACGTAAAAAAAATGCCCGAAAGGTCTACCAACACCCTACAATTTTAAGGTGATACCATAAAAACTTTAAAATATTTTCTCGTCACGTTACAGATGAGACAGTTCCGGAAGTTATGGAACCCTTGGGACGAACCTAATTTGAGGAACTTCAGGCCACTCCAAGAACGCAGAGATCGACATGTCTTTTTCATTAATCCACATTGGTGCCAATACAATTCATTGTTGCCTATACCAAGAATACCAGAGCCATCCATTTCTTTGCTATCTCCAGCTTATCTGAGAAATCCTTGGATGTTACCACCACAGAATCGAACAGAGGAAAATACTGCCGTACCAGACACTCAAACTAAAACTGGCTCTGATACTCTTGTTGATTCACATACTCCTGAAGCAAGGGTTTCCGGCTAAAGTGGTTTAAGGAAATTTACATGGTTTCAAACACACATTCGTCAGACTGTAGATTTGTTTTGAAATAGGTATCTTTCTAATTTATTTGTTTGTTTCTTTGATTAAAAAGTTTGTTATAATGTTTCTTGTCCTGTGAATAAAGTAAACTGAGTAAATATTTCAACCTTTGTGAGCATAAAAATATAGCTGACCATACAGACGTTGTCCTGTTTCCTAGAACTCGATAGCAGCGCCATCTGTCGGGCTAATTTGTGAAACTAAACCATCCAAGGTGCCACCACCCAAATGCATACAAAAAAAAAATCATTCACATCGATCCAGCCGTTTAGGAGGAGTTCAATGACATACACACGTACAGTAGAATTATATATTAGGTTGGGGAAAAAGTCTTTTCGCATTATAGTATGTATGAACTTGTAATAAAATCTCTTTGGCTATACTATTTGTATCTGGCTGGTTTTGGTATCATTGAAAGTTTAAATTTTAAAGAACATAATTCCAAATTCAAATTAGGAAAATGTGTGATTTTCATTTGTTTTTCGTACCGTCAAGATGAGTGAATCTAATGAAGAAATTCGATACATTTTAAAATTTTACTACAAAAAAGGTAAAAATGCAACGCAAGCCGCGAAAAAAATTTTGCGATGTTTATGGACCTAGTGTAGTGTCTGTGAGAGTAGCACAAATTTGGTTTAAGCGTTTTCAATCCGGAAATTTTGATGTCAAAGATGCACGTCGCTCTGGTCGCCCTATTACGGATAAAATGGATGCCATTTTTGAAAAAGTGGAGCAAGATCGGCATACCAGTAGTTACGACGTAGCTGAAGAACTGGAAATTGACCACAAAACAGTTTTGGCGCATTTGAAAAAAACTGGGTACACAAAAAAGCTCGACATTTGGGTACCTCACGAGCTCACTGAAAGAAACCTAATGAACCGTGTACTCATTTGTGATTCTTTATTACGACGTAATGAAACCGAACCATTTTTGAAGAAGCTGATAACTGGTGATGAAAAGTGGATCACGTATGACAAGAACGTGCGAAAAAGGTCGTGGTCAAAGGCCGGTCAGGCTTCACAGACTGTGGCGAAACCCGGGTTAACTCGCAACAAGGCATTATTCATTATGAGCTGTTACCACCAGGCAGGACCATCGATTCTGAACTCTACTGCGAACAACTGATGAGATTAAAGCAAGAAGTTGAGAGAAAGCGGCCGGAATTAATCAACAGAAGGGGTTTTTCATCATGATAACGCTAGACCTCACACATCTTTAGCCACCCAACAAAAATTAAGAGAGTTTGGCTGGGAGGTGTTAATGCATCCGCCGTATAGTCCTGACCTTGCACCTTCAGATTTCCACCTGTTTCGGTCTGTTCAGAATTCTTTAGGCAGTGTCAGGTTAACATCACGAGAGGACTGCCAAAACCACTTGTCGCGGTATTTTGACCAGAAGTCCCAAAATTTCTATAGCAATGGGATCATGTCCCTACCTACAAGATGGCAAAAAGCTATCGAACAAAATGGTACCTACATACTTTAGTTAAATGTAAATAAACTTTATTAAAAAATGTTTTGAATTTTCTTAAAAAATGCGAAGAAACTTTTTCCCCAACCTATTATATAAAGATATCAATATAGTCTTACCCATGTGTTTAAGATCTCTCTCACTACTCGGTGAGGAGGTCGTCTTTAGATTCAGCTTAATTATACCTTCGGCGTTTATTCTTGTAATACTTTGTGCCAAACAAATTGTGCTCAACAAAACAAGTTTTAGTTTTTGCCTTTATTTCTTAGCCAGAACTTTTAGATAAAAGTTTCATCGATATCCGTTCAACCAACCTTTTTTTTTTCAAATCAAAAAATCAAATCAAATCATTTATTTGCCTAATACAGGTAGATATAAACAGATGTTACAAAGAAATATTAAGTGCTCTGTATCATTACCTAGTAAGGTGGGCAAATATTTATATAAATGTTAATCTAATTAAATAGTTATTAAATTAAACATACAGAAAAATAAAATCAATAATAAAGTAAGATAAAAAATCATCAAATTACTTCTCCCGCTCTGGGCGGAACGGGAGGGCGTGTCAGACTTTGTTCCTTCAGTTACCCATATGCCAGGGCCACGGTAACTCGTTTGAACAATCTCGCGACCCTGGGTTCAACCAACGTTACACAAATAATTACTCAGATCATACAAAGTTACATAACAATTATAGACTATTCAGACATTGATAGTGATTGTATTTGAACTGATCCTTGAATTTTGTTACAAGAACGAATTTATTTAAAACACATTTTGGCTGTAGTGAAAAGACTAGGTGCCAGTGAGGAAAAAATAAAAATCGCCGGTCCTGTGGATAGCTCTAATCATTCATGTCACTGTCAGTGTCATTGGTGGGTGTCGTTTCATTTCGTACATCAACAAAAAAGTAACCTACAAAATTTTGACCTAACTACCTAAGACCAGTCAATAACAAAATGTTGAGGAATATATTGCGTACCAGCCGCTGGCTGGCACGAAGACAGATCAATAGTGCGACTCCAGTACTACTGCGCCATTACCCGCGTGTATCGTCAAAAGTCAGTAGTTTATCGTTAGGCCGCCAATTTTCGTCAAACCCGACTGCTCCAGAATTTTCTGATGTTGATCAAGCAGTTTTTGAAGAAATCTGTAACGAAACCCTTGAATCTCTTTGTGATTATTTCGAAGAAATTGTGGATGCCTCTCCTAATTTGAAAGGGGCTGACGTCACGTACAGTGTAAGTATTCCTATTTCAAAATATTCATGTCTATTTTTATTTAAAACATCACTTAATTCCCGCTGTAGTAAGTATACATAAGTATAGCTCTCAATTATAGTAGCTAAAAGTCTATATTAGACCACTTAAAAGTTCAGTTTACTGGTTTATTAACTATTTACCAAGTTATATAAGCTTTACTTGCTGAATTTTGCCAAAAAGTCTCACTTACTTACATTATTTACTCAAGTGTTTTGACGTAACGACTACCTATTATTTTATTGCATTTTCTTATCAACAAAAAGACGTAAAATGTAACGATAAACATATCTTATATTTTTATGTAAATAACATTGATAACAATTCTATGATGTGAGTTTCAAAAGGATACCACCCAATCCACAACAGATAAAACAGGAAATATAAATTAAAAAATAATAAAATATAATTACATTAAAAAATATTTTTCTCATTTCAGGATGGTGTATTAACAGTAGCCCTTGGATCTAATTATGGAACATATGTCATAAACAGACAAACTCCTAATAAACAAATCTGGCTTAGTTCTCCAGTCTCTGGACCAAAACGTTATGATTTAGTTCTCAAAAACGGAGGCCATTGGGTTTATAAACACGACGGAATGAGCTTACATAAATTATTGCAAGAAGAAATATCAAAAATTGTTAAAAGCAAAGTAGAATTTAATAAGTGTTCTCATAGCTTAATTTGAATATTCAATATTTTATTTATTTTTAGTAAATAGGTTTTATTGTTTGTGTTTTGTTTTATTTTGGTAATCCAAAATGGAGGTCATTGAAGATGGAAATATTATGGACCGCATCCCTATTTTGTTGCAAAGGGATTTGGAGTATTATCAGGTACTTATATAATAAATTATTAGTTTTGTCCATAATGATACAGTAGCAAGTAGTATGAAAGTAAAATATGATTATACAATTATCTGCTTTATCAGCAGTTTGTAGTTTAGTATTAGTTAACCATACACATTTTTGAGAGTGGTGGCACTAACAATTTGTAAGTCAAAAGTTAGAACCCAGGAAGGCACTTTCGTTTAATCAACTCGCCCTATGCAGTTTACTGGTGGAAATTAAACTACAAAAGAATATTATGGTGCATCACAACACTCTTTCCTTGGGCTCTGACCTCTCACTTTGATTCTTCACTTAAGATAATAGGTCTTAAAACTTGAAACTTTAAAGACATTTGACATCTACCAACACGCCCTGGGCTCGTGTAGCATATTAAAGCCCACTCCCTCTGAGAGAGGTCTATGTCAACGAACTCAGACGTACATAGAAGCACAGTTCTTATGGCCGGGTTGAAGACAAACTTAAGGCGACCCGAACAGCCGCTTGGGCAACGCTGCAGTCGCGCTGCGGTACGGGGTGCGGGCCGGCGTCTGAATTCGTTGCTTGAGCCTACGTGAGTGAGTGAGCGCGAGAATGAGTCTGCCGTAAGCGCCGCTAAGCGAGAACTAACCATGGGGACATGTCTCCAGGAGAATCAGCACAAATAATCCTGAAGAATTGCATCTCTATGTACGTCTGAGTTCTTTGTCTATGTCTCAGGAGTGGGAACATTATAAGCTTAATAAGCTAGATATTTTTGGTCCATTTTTAAAGGATAGCTCTGGATATCAGTAGTTACTGGTGCGTCTTTAATATTTAGACTGATATTTATGTTACATCATTTTTCAGAAAAACCAAACAGTGCTATCTGAAACTATTTGCAAAGGTGTTGTGGGTGGGAGACTAGATTTTCCCAGAAATGCTTCATTTGCTTCAGTGAAAATAGTACTTTGGTTGGAAGAAGAGTTCTCTATTGCATTCAAGTATGTATCAAGTAACAAAGATTAAGAGTCTATTTTGTTTTGATTCAATATTGTAGTGTGAATTTATAGAAATGGAAATTATATTTACTTATCTAGGCAGAAAATAATGTCAATCTGTGTTTCTGCTAAATAGCAACAAACAAAAAAGTCTAGAAACAGATTTTGAAAAATATGGTCTTTTTCTCACAGTGATGACTGATGGTGATGAAAGACCGAATTCATCTAGCTTTACAAAAAAAAAAAATCTTTTCATGTATTTATTAAAACCAATTTACAGGAATGAATATCATTTATTATTTTCAAAAATGTAAATTGCAATCCTGTTTACTCAATCCTTGGTACTATGTTTAGTACATGATTCTGAACCCCCTTAGGTGAAATTTTTCGTTGGTACTATCTACTAAAAAAGAAATAAGCTCTGCTATACATTTTGGCACTTTTTTATGAATCAGCAGATTTTTTTTGTTAACTAAACTAATAGATTCTATGCTAAGGGTCTAGATCCAAGTGCTGTAAGTATGGTTTCAGTATGCGCGTGAATGTTCCTGCCATCCTGTATATTTAATTAATAAAAAAAAGACCAATAAAACCGTTTCACAAAAGAACTGCAATTCAGCGTCTCAGTTATAGTCAAAAGTCTTAACCAAATACCTACTAATCATTTACAGACAAGGATCAGGTATGTTCGTGATAACGAAAGAGGATGACAAAGGAGACTTTGGTGTAGCCAAGACTTCTGACCCAGACAAATTTGTGCAGCTGGCTATCAAGTCCGGTGATTCTCTGTTGGGTAGGTATTGTTAACATATTTTCAACCTAAAAGGGACCAATGATTAAATCGAAGGCAGAACTGTGTTAGGCTTTGTGCTGTAGGTTACAGGCGCGGTCGCAGCCTAACATTTGGGGGGGGGGGGTCACCATGAGTACTGAAGAATATTTTTGGAAGGTAAATCCTCTTTGGTCTAGTAGTCGCAAGCGCTGCTGATCAGAATGATGTCCCGGGTTATAATCTTTTTGCAAATGTCCATCGGAGTCTCCGTGGCTCAAGTGAGAACAATTTTAAGATAGTAAGACAGGCAAGTCGTTCAGGGTTTCGACAGCATGACTGTCTTTGGGGGGGGTCATGACCCCTAGAACCCCCCTCTCGGACCGCGCCTGGTAGGTTATCTCTGAAAACGCGATACAAAATGAAGAGTGCGTTTGTTGCATCACGTTTTTATTGCACTATAAATCAAAAGTCATTTATACAAACCATCCGCACTGGACCTAAGGGGATTATGACCGACTTACTCTCACAGAGACGGGGTTTGTATCCCAGAAGTGGGAATTTTAAGAGCTCATTAAGCTACTTATGTATTAATAGCAGCCATATGGCAATGAAAGTACCTGTATGTATCTATTTACCAATCTAGGAAGCTTGTATATTGACGAAAAAAGACAAGTTTTGTTAAGTCTAAAACTCTTCATTTTCCAGAGCATCTCCACATGTTAGCGCAAGAAGCTCTCGACCACGCTGATCTCCCGGTACTAACGGCCACGCTTGGAGCCGCAGCGTTATTGAAGAACAGTCTGTATTGCTATGTGCAGCATATTGAAGATAGTGGCAACCCGGAGAGGTATTCGCTACTTCAGGTACTTTTAAAATTGATCTTCACTTTATAACTGGAATCTGAAATAGATTTGAGTATCATTCTGCATATCTAATTGAATGCCTAATGTATCCCCTACGTCTCTTAGAAACCAGATCCAGACACAATGAATATTGATGTTTTTATTTGGGCCTAGACTTTATAACTTCTACTATAAATATGGCCCAAGTATACTTACTACAACAAGCACAAGCATTCGAATACAAAACGAAAAAAGAAATAATTGCGGGTACACCGTCAACGTAAAAACTAAACTCTGATGTCATACACACAGTTCTGATAAAGTTTGATAATTTCGGTACCATATTCGCCAACGTCCATACTACGTTGAATACACCGGTTCTCGTCCGATCACCGAAGTTAAGCAACATCGGGCGCGAGCAGTACTTGGATGGGTGACCGCCTGGGAACACCGCGTGACGTTGGCTTTTTTGCATTTTTTTTTTTTACTTTCATTAGTTTCTTCTTTTCTAACTTTTAATTTTATTACTGAATAAGTTTTTATAAATTTTTTAATCAAGTTTTATATGATACATAAATATAGTGCTAGCGCCATCTGAATTTATTGCCCTAAATTAATTTCTAGAGTTGCTACAAACGCTACACCACGATGTCGGAAGCTGTTGGTGAACGAGTCCTCGACCTTCACAACCGAGTTCTATCTCTGTATATTCTACAAGATTCTGGGGGGCGACCGATAGATGGCAAGACAAGGACGGTTAACGAGACTGGCACTCCGTCTGTACAGGGATGGTGGCTTTATATGAATGGTATGGGAACCCTTTATATAAATGTACCCTGTGTAAGGGAATTTGAAATTAAAGTGTTACGCGACCATTTTGGAGCTCGAATGTGGGTGGGGAAATAATTGTGAAATTTAAGGACAAAAAAACAATATGCACCTTAAGGTGAAAGCTCCGCCGCCCGTTTTTAGGGTTCCGCACCTCAAAAGGAAAAAGCGGAACCCTTATAGGATCACTTTGTTGTCCGTCCGTCCGTCCGTCTGTCAAGACCCTTTTTCTCAGGAACGCGTGGAGGTATAAAGCTGAAATTTATATCAAATACTCAAGTCTACTGTCCCTTGGAGCTGTGAAAAAATCAAACTGCTAAGCTAACGCAATCAAAAGATATAGCCGTTTATACCGCAAATTTTTAAAACTCGCAAGGGAATCAAAACTTAAAGGGTACTTCCAGTCTATCTAGAATTTTAAAATTTGGTACGAAGCAACGTCTCATAGCACAGATAAAGGAAAAATTGCGAAAACCGTAAATTTTTAGTTACATCATATAGGTAATAAACAGAACAAAACACAGACAGAAATAAAGCCAAGCCAAGAAACAGAACTACGACTCGGTTGTCGTGATGGGTGAACTTTTACTTACATACCTACAGGTTTGTACGGAACCCTTGGTGTGCGAGTCCCACTCGCACTTGGCCGGTTTTTATAATATGGCTTCTCTATATATTAATAGTTGAAGAAAGAATTTTGTTCCCCTTTTTACGGAATTACGCGCGAGTATGAAAGGCACAGCTATAGTTTACCTGGAGAATAATATCTTAGGACAACCTTCAATACGGATTTTAATGCGGTTTTTATCAATAGACAGAGTGATTAAAGAGGAAGATTTGTATGTACAATACGCGGGTGGAGCCGCTGGCAAAAGCTAGTATTTATATTATAATAATGCATTAGTTCAAATTTAAAATGAACTGAGGTCGAATTTCGACCACTGGGTGACCACTAGTATATATAGGTCATTCTAGACTAGTAATTATAAGTCATCAGTGCTGTTGCCGTGTAGTGCCAGATGTCATGAATAGCACCAGCACCAAAAACTGTGAAGACCTTAACGCTTAAGTACATGACTTGTAGTAGTTTTCATGATTTTGATTTTCCAGGTAGTAGAAGGGATCTTTGGGACACGGTACCACCGCGGATGGCCCAGAGAATATTCGCTGGGATGCTCAATGAAACGCTCACCATACTTACTGTGAGATATTGTCAAGTAAGTGAATCATAACGTTCTAGAAAAATTGCTGACAGGCCAGGTTTAGGAAATGTTAAGACATCCATTAAATGTATCTACCTTATGTAAAAATACAATAAACGGTTTAGTACTTTCAAATGATAGTTACTATTCATTGAATATTGAAGACGTGACTTCAGCAATGAAGAAACAACTTTAATAAATGTAAAGTAAATTATGTGGATAAAAAACGAACTTCGTCATCATTAGCAGGCCTGTTGGTCTAGTGGTTAGCGACCCTGACTGCTATGCTGGAGGTCGTGGGTTCGATTCCCACCCAGGACAAATGTTTGTGTGATGAGCACGATCATTTGTTCTGTGTCTGGGTGTAATTTATCTATAATATGTCTGTATTTAGAAATATATAAGTATGTTTATCAGTTGTCTAGTACCCAGAACACAAGCTCTGCTTAGCTTGGGACTAGATGGCGTTGTGTGATAGTTGTGGAATATTATTATTATTATTTATTATTATTATTATCTGCCAAGGCTTTTCCCAACTATCTTGAAGTCGGCTTCCAGTCTAACCGCATGCAGCTGAAAACCAGTATTTTATATTGAGTGACGGCCAATCCGACCTCCAGAACCTAGTTACTGGGTAATATGATACTTCTTGTTAAGACTGGTTGTCAGACTTTCAGGCTTCTCACGACCCATAACGTCTGCTAGAGATCTATAAATGAGAGCCGGGGCTAACGGCTTGACGTGTCATCTGGGGCACGGAGGGATCTTGATATGAAAAGATGGTCACTCATCAACGAACCATCCATGGCAAGCGTAGCTTAACCTGATCGATCGATCCGTGCGGCTGATATTACTTAGCTTAATTATGTAGTTAAAAATCGACCCTATGGCACTTAAAATAAAATCAATAATTTGCATGTACTTCAAACCAGTGTTTTTAACTGACGAAAAAAAACGGAGGAGGTTATCAATTCGACGCGTATATTTTTTTTTTTTTGTTTGTTTTTTTTTATGTATGACCACGCATAACTTTTTATATAGTAGTCCGATTGTGATAATTCTTTTTTATTGGAAAGGGTATACTCCGAGGGTGGTCCCATATAAATTTGGAAAACAAAATCGAACCCTAAGGGTCAGAAAACAGGGGATGATTGATTGTTCACTCAGTGATTGTAATGTATTACCACGCGTATCTTTATACAGAGTAGTCCGATTTTGATCATTCTTTTTTCATTGGATAGGGTATACCTTGCCAAGTATTATTAGTACATTAAAACCACAAAAAATTGTAAAATAAAAACTTTTTAACAAAAAATTAAACCGCCGAAAAAACTGAAAAGCAAAAAATAATAAACCTTAAAATTTTGAGTCGGCGCTGAAAAATCAATGAACAAAGATCACTCAAAGCGCCGACTCATAATTAACAATTATTAACAATTATAATTAAAACAATTATAAACAATTATTATTTTTTGCTTTTCAGTTTTTTCGGCGGTTTAATTTTTTGTTAAAAAGTTTTTTCTCATTTCAGACTAACACAACGGAAACGACAACCCGCCTTCTTCTCAACGACATTCTTAACATTCTTCTCTGCGTTGCTCAGCTACTACCGTCTATATGTGCGAATGGGTCAGACTTAGCAGGTTTGGACGCTAAGCATCAGACACGGGACGTCAGGGATGTGCATGCGAAATGCAATGAACTGTTCAAGTGCTTTGTTTATAGGGGCGCTGACTTACATTTTATACATCAGGTAAAAATAAATAAATAAATATCTTAGGACAACCAACACACCGTTATCTGATCCCAAACTAGGCAGAGCCTGTACTATGGCAACCAGACAACTGATAAACATACTTATATATTTCTAAATACATACATATTATAGATAAATTACACCCAGACACAGAACAAATGATCGTGCTCATCACACAAAGATTTGTCCTGGGTGGGAATCGAACCCACGACCACAGTCTCAGCAGACAGGGTCACTAACCACTAGACTATGACTGGCTGTGACTATGTTCTATGTTGTAATGGTTTGGTTAAAATCAAAATCAAAAGTCATTTATTCAAACTAGGCTGAGAGTCAGCACTTTTTGAACGTCAAAGTTACACAAGACAGTCCCCCCAAAACGCCCGCCCTTCGACACTTCCATGCCATGGTGGCCGTCGGTGTTTATTCCCACCAGCCCACCTCCCTCTAGAAGTTGATTGTATCTCCTGGTCTGTTGAGAAAGTCCGTGTAAGATCTGGGTGTCCCGAGGGTTTTTGTCCTAATTTGGGTGACGCCTGTACATTCGACAAGTATATGCGCAACGGTTTCCTTAGCCTCCATGCAGGCCGTGCACAGGGGGCTGTCCGTTATGCCTATTGTGTAAAAGTGTTTGTTTAGCAGGCAGTGTCCTGTGATGATCCCCGTCATAAGACGCAGACCATACCATTAGGTAGGTCATAATGTCGGTATTCTTAATTTCCCATATTGATAAAAGCCAAAGTCTTAATGGTGTGCTCGGCTGCCCGCGGCTTCACTCAGGTATTACAGCCTGAAAATTTCCGATTCCAGACTGAAGCACAAACTTAACATTGTAGTTGGAAAACAAGTTCTCCTATATATTGCAACTGCAAATGTAAATTTCTACGCACAAAACAGATATTTACCATATTATGTTTAGAGCACAGAGTTGTTTTTCTTAAAGAACCATATTTTGTTTGTTTTTTTCTCAAAATTGTTGTGTAAAAATGACCGTTGTAAGAAATGGCAATAACACGATAAATTGAGATAGGGTGTCAATTTGCATACCAATTCATTACCCAGACTGTGTACTTGTGCCATTTTAAACACCAGCGTGAAGGTTGCTGTGTCTATAAGTTACTAGATACCCGCAAGGGCAGCGGAAGTTCTACTTACTACTATCTTACTAATATTATAAATGTGGAAGTTTGTGAGGATGTATGGATGTTTGTTACTTTTTCACGCTAATAATACGCAATGGAATGGGATGGGCAAACAGGTAGTTTATAACCTGGATTAAAACATAGGGTTGTTTTTATTCCTGTAGTCGTTCTTGCGGGATAATTTTCGACCTCCACACGGGCGAAGCCGCTAATAAAAGATCATCATCAAGTGAACATATATAAAACACGAGAACCGACTGATTAAATAGGATTTTCAAGCTCTATGAAAAACAAGCCTCAGCTGATAGTGTGTCTTGATCATCATCATCATCATCATTTCAGCCGAAAGACGTCAACTGCTGGACATAGCCTTCCCCCAATTTGGGGGGCTTTGCCATAATCGCCACGCTTGGCAGGCGGGTTGGCGACCGCAGTATGGTAGTAAAATCCATAGAGAACGCTGCTGCCCATTCTCTAGTAACTCCTTTAGTCGCCTTTTATGACACAGGAATAAATGAATAAATGAAAAGACTGTAGACAATAATTGAGAGGGGCAACATTTTTATAGTGTTGCTAACAATCTCCAAATATATTTCAGGAATTCAAAGAGAGGGATCCTCCATCGATTCCAAGAGAATGTCCGTATCCCTGGTTTACGTTTGTCAATCCGAAACTGTTCGACAAGTTGGACGATCCGTCCGTAAGGAGTACGCACGACCTGTGCAATAAGACCGCTATAGGGTTGGAGCTGATTGTGTTGTTGGCGCAGCCGCAACCGAACTGGGCTTTAATTGTTAAGGTATGTATCCGTCCATCCATATCAATATCCATTATAAATGCGAAAGTAACTCTATGTTTCTGTCAATTACCTTTTCTGCCTTAACAGCTCAACAAATGAAAGTTGGCACACTTTTCATCCCAGTACTACGGTCCCGTGGGATAATTTCTGTATACATCTATGGCCACTGACGCTTAAATAGAACTGGAAAGGCAATTTAAAAGGACCAACAATTCAGTTTTTATTTACTTTACTTCTAAGTTTTAACAATAACACAATATTTGACACAAATAACTATTAACACTAAGTAAAAAAAAAAACTATACAAAACAAAAGAACACTTGGACATCAATGTACTCGCCCGCATCGCCATGTTGAATGACAATGCTAGTTTTTTGGCCAAAGAACAACAAGCACAAGCATTAGGTTAGGATACAAAAAGAAAAAAAAACCAAAGACGGTACACCAAAAAAATTACGTCATGACGCACAATTATGATAAAGTTTTATAATTTCGATACGTTAGTCGCCAACGTCCATACTACGTTGAATACACCGGTTCTCGTCCGATCACCGAAGTTAAGCAACATCGGGCGCGGTCAGTACTTGGATGGGTGACCGCCTGGGAACACCGTGTGACGTTGGCTTTTTGCATTTTTGTTCAATTTGATTAGTTTCTTCTTTACCAATAGGTATTTAATTTTAATCATGTTTTTTTTAATAAATTAGTAAGTAATTCTTTTTCTAAATCAAGTTTTACAAGACACAATCATAATTAGATTGCTATTTTTAACTTTTATTCGTTTCTTTCTTTAAAAAAGTAAATTAAAAATTATCAGAAAAAAAAAACAATAGAAGGACTATTCATCCCCATTCTCTGTTTACCACTTTTGTATAATATTTAACTCAATTTTTACTCTTCAGGTCCTTATGATGCGCGACTGCCACCTCTCCCAGCTGCTCCTCATCCGCGCCATCCGTCACATGTGCGTGGACAACCTCAAGTGGCCGGCGGACGGGCTGTGGTACAGTGTGCATGACAGGCACAAGAAGTGTAATGGCTTCCTCTGCACCGCTGACGGGTTCTGCAGATTTAAGGGGGATGTAAATCGTGAGTAAACATTTATAGACGACAAAATTGAAGAGACTTCACTGAGACGATAAAATAGAATGAAAAAATAAACACAAAAGCCACCCGCTACGATCCATAAAATACTCCTTTTGTTTCGCTTACGTTGATACATCTAGTCATAAACGCACGCCGGTAGTGAGTACTACGAATTGTGATGAAGAACATCACCAATAAGGACACTTTATTTCTACAAGGGCCTCGACTCCCGGCATTTCCACTCATATCAAGAGACACAAAAAATAAAGTGTAAGCTTTACACGTTCGCTGTTCCGATTGGCCCTGGTTTGGTGAAGGGCCAATTAGAGCGCCGATCGCGGTCGATGCGTTAAGTCGCGATGATTAAAAGAAATTCACACCAAGGATACAGATGGGTAGTCTGTCTATACAAAATACTGGTATTCGGGTGCATCCCATTACACAGGAAGCCGACCCCAACGAAGATGGAAAAAAGTATGAGCAGATAATGAAAAATATTTTTGTCTAATTCCAGCGGGTGAGGAGTTAGCTCGCGCGGCGGGTGCGCTGACATACATTCTGGCAACTATCGGCAGTAAATCTGAACTCAAGTCTACGCTTTGTTACGCGCTGGAAATCTCTGGAAGAGACTGGGCAGCGTGCTTGGATAAACGACAGGTAAACACCTCATAAGATAAATGGTTATAAAATATATACGAGGTCGTGTTAAATATTGATAACGAAAACAAATGAAAAAATAACGAAACTAAAAACAAGTCAACAGCCGAAGGTCAGTACCCGTAATTGATCAGCTGGTTTTGTAATTTTTTGTGGTACACATTTTTACGAATTTCCAAAAATCATAAAATTCAAGTTTTGAACAAAGTTGGAATGACGAGAAAATAATAAAAGCGTGCTAAAAATAGGTTAAAGTGTTCGCAGCTATTTTAATTTGACCTTGTATGGTGTATTCTGCTCAAATAAGACACACATTAGCGTCTTATTTGAAATTTACATTGAGTACGAACCTATACTCCATTTGTTTAGGTAGTTAACTAAAGGTAAACAATCTTGATATGTCTTTTTATATAAAATAAATCGTATAAAAGACCAACAAATATTATTTAAATTAAGTTACTTACCTAACATCGGTTTAAGTAAATACCTAATTGTAAACATTTTTAGATTCAATTTTTAGACAGTTTTTTAGATAAAAGACATGTTAAGATTGTTTACATTTAGTTAACTACCTAAACAAATGGAGTATAGGTTATATTGATTTAGTTATATTGCAAGCCTCGTGTCACCTAGTGTGTACACTCAGTGTCACCCTGCTAAAGCGTAACAATACGTTAGTCCCTCAGACACTCAAGCTCTTTTAAAGTCTTCGAAACCGATACTGTAGTTGTCCATAAAATCATACGGAGAAGGTAGTATTTTAGCTAGTACAGATACTTACCGGCTAACGCATCATTTTTTGTAGTTCTATTAATATAAATGTGATTTAGTAGGTATATTTATGTATTTTTTTTTTTGTTATCAGGTGTGGTGTAACAGAAGACCTCCTTGGCTGGCTGGAATACTTGCAGTAGTGGGCTCTATTTTACAGTTCATACCCCCAATCTTAGTCAATGCTGTACAGGGCGGGGCTTCAATGTATCAGGTAGATTCATGTTGATTACTGGTAGTTTTTTCTATCTGTATAATAAAACAAATATATTCGAATGACGTTACTAAAATGATTGAAATACTACAATGAGAAGATGTGGCAACCTACTTTTCCTAATGTAAGGCTTTAAAAAAAAATCGGTTGTCCGTAAAGTCGGTTTACTGACGATAGTTGAACGTGAAAACGAGCGATCAGCCTTCAAATGAGAAAACCATTCGATAATAATGCACTTCAAATTCTAACGATAATTATTTGAAAAAGTTTAATACCCCGTTTTTATTTCCAGACAATGGCCCTGTGCCTATCCTGCATTTCAAGATCCCTAGACTGTGTTCCTCGTACCTTCATGAACGCATGCTCAATCATAGAGGGCACTTTGCCCTCTCATATTAACCCTGTAGGAGGTTCCGTACTACTACAAATGCTAGTAACTGTCACCTACGAAGAGATACAGAAATGGGCTGATGAGGAAGTTGAAAAGGAAAAGCAAGGTAAGCGCCATCTATTAGTGTTGATATGAAACTTCTTGGCTCGTGTGAGCGCCATCTAGAGGTAATAAAAAGAACTAATGCGCTTCGACTGAGATTTAAGTTTGTAAACTTTTTGTTTGGCCCTTTCGGAGCCGTCGTCGCTCCAATCTAAGTTATACGATTTTGTACTTTATTAAGGTGAGATAAGTACTTTATCAGACTCTGAATATTTGCCTGCTAGCATTTCGTTCATCACGCCCATAATCCCCAAATGGCTAGGCAGATGTGTTGATATTATACGTACATTTCGCCAGTTATGTTAAAGTCTCATGTAAAAAGGGGCGAGCTTATTAAACATTTCATCATTGATAATTTCTTTTATTAAAGTTTGTTTTATTTGCCAGTAGCATCTGCAGCGAATGGGGAGCCACACACTATGAACGCAAAATCGAATAGACCAAGATCTAAGCACGTCAGGATTGCTGGTCTTGGGCAGACAAGTAAGTTCTACCACCAAATTATACAGACGCCAGCACAGCAAGCTACCCGAAACTGTCAAATTATTGCAATTAAGTTTGAACCTAATGCTAAAGCAATAAAGTTGAAAACCTATCAAAGAAATTTGACAGATTGTAGTAGCTTTATGTGCTGGCGTCTATACTACTCATTTTATTTATATTAATAACAGCAACATTGGCTTACAACTATATTTAGGAAAGGTATTAATTCATATTTTTATTTATTGCTATAATATCAGTATAACTCACTAGCTTTTGGAAAGGTTGTCAGTTTTAGAGGAATAATTCCGTTTTCTGTTTATTATTTACTAGCTTCGCCCGCGACTTCGGCCGCGTCAAATTTTTGCTCCCCTGACCCTTCCCCTCGCAAGGATATGCCTGCCAGTTTTGTCCATTTTTCGTTGCTGCTCCGCTACTTTGATAGTAGCGTGGTTTTATATAGCCTTCCTCAATAAACAGGCTACTCAACACAAAAAGATTTTTTCAATTCGTACCAGTAGTTCCTGAGATAAGCGCGTTCAACCAAACAAACAAACGGACGGTTGAACGCAATAATCTCAGGAACTAATGGTCCGAATTGAAAATTGACGAAAACTGGCAGGCAATTCAATGCGACGGGAAGGGTCAGAGGAGCAAAAATTTGACGCGGACGAAGTCGCGGGCAGAAGTTAGTATAACTATATTAGTTTACACGAGTCTCGCTATTAAAATTGGTATTACTTTTTCCGACATTTCCGTCATATTTCAGCCAATTTACACAAAACCTCTCATCTATACTAATATTATAAAGCTGAAGAGTTTGTTTGTTTGATTGAACGCGCTAATCTCAGCAAGTACTGGTACGAATTGAAAAATTATTTTTGTGTTCGGTAGCTTATTTATTGAGGAAGGCTATAGGCTATATAACATCACGCTACAGCTAAGAGGAGCGGAGCAGTAATGAAAAATGTTGCAAAATCGGGGAAAATCGCACGGGTAGGCGATTCGACGCGACGGGACGAGTCGGGGGAACAAGAAATTTAACGCGGACGAAGTCGCGGGCAGAAGCTAGTGAATTATACACCTAAACCTTCCTCACGAATCACTCCCTCCATTGGTGTAATCCATTTGATAGGTTTTGAGTTTATCACGTTCAAGCAGACGTGGCGGGGGGCTTTCTTTAATAGTATGCAGTGATGTAAAATGGCCCCATTTTTAAAGGCTATCTGTAATGTTTGAGAAAAATCCTGTCAAGTATTAAAGTGCTTCTTGGTTTCCAATGGCTTCTGTTTAGGAAAACCAACTGTAATTTAGCCTAATCACGACAACGTAATTTTGGCTTTTGTTGTGGTAAATGCTAGCACCACCTTCTGTGTTTATTAATTTCTATAGTGTCATGGACACACAAGGATATCCATATTCTTCATGTGTGTCCTAATGTGTGCTAAATAGTGTACCTAAATAAGGTTTTAGTTTTTTACTAAATTTTAAATATTTTGTATGATAAAATAGTTTATTATGGAAACATGTGTTCTGCACTGAAATATCTGAAACAAGCTTTATATTGTATACAAATTTTACTACTTATATAATTCTTAGCCAAGTTAAGCTAATTTAAAGAAACCATTTTCCCTTCAGCCACCTCAACGTCTCTAAGTTTCGACGGTAGTCACAGCAGTGCTTCATCAATAGCTCTTGCGGTCGCCGAAGCTCTATGTTCCATAGACGAAGACGACAAACATACCAGAGACATACAGCTGCTCATAGAGCGGGCCAAGAGGAAAGTGGTGCTGTCGGAACAGTTTGGGTTGGAAGACTTTCCGGAATTTGCTGAGTTGTTTGAGGAGGTAGGTTTAGATAAAACACAGATAATGATGTTTTTATTAAATAAAGCAAGTGAACAGTTTACGAAATATAGAGTGGCGTAACTAGTGGTCTGGTAACGGTCATAAGCATAAATAATAAATTACCAAAATTATATAGTAACTGCCAATCAATCCCTTTAAAACAGCTTTATTTAAATGGCTTATAGAAAAATCATTATATTCTGTTAATGAGTACCTAAACCTAAAGATTAACACTGACATTTATTTTATAATTTGTCAAATTATTGACATTATTATTCTTAATTTAATAACTAGTTAATTAATGTGATCAATTATTTGTAGTATGAATTAATTAAATAAATAAAGAGTAAAGTTTTAGCGAATTGTATTAGATACTGTTAATAAACCCGACCAACTGTAATGTACAAAATAAATTTCATCTCTGTGGTTGTGATGTAACAATTCGTAAAGTTGAAAGGTTGAAATTTATAATTAAAACAAATAAGAATTACATTACATTCCACATAACATATATTAAATGTTTCACTTAATTTTTTCAACTATAGTGTTCAGTTTCTGCTAGTCAGCAGTCGCTTGATTAGTTTAGTAGTGAGTAAAACGCTGAACACGGGTCTTGGTTTCGATCCCCAGCAGATGCTGTTATAATTTAGCCACTAGCCTCTTTTTAGAATGCCTAAACAACCCTAGTTTTGACTATAGTAGTGGTCAATGCTACATCTTCTGCGTACAAAAAGAGGCCTAGGTATTGCAGCAGCAAAAAAAAATCTCTTAAGTATCCTGTGCGCACTTGCACCTGTTGTTTTTGAATATATTTTAATACGAGAGAAAATTGAATATAAAGACCAAAAATAAAGTTTCGATATTTTTATCATCTCATATGACTGTTCTACAGAACCCCTAAATACCCCAGAATACCTATTACAATATAAAATGAACAAAACTATTAACCTAATTGTGTAACACACTATCAATAACAATCTGAATGATTTTGAACGATTTGGCTAATCCATTGATTCACATGTTCGAACAATGTATCTGCCCAAACAACGTAGATAACGCAATGAATTTTGTTGAACTGTCAAAATGAAATTCATTCCTACTGTTAGTGTGTTACACAAAATTTACTCCGAATCATTAATTTTGTCGTCATCTTTTATTACTTGGGTCTTAAAACATACCCTGCACAATTGAGAGTGAATGAGAAACTTTAAAGGAGTAATGATGGTACTTCTTTGAAGATTCTAATTATTGAATACGAACGACGACACGTAAGGCAAAGTCATTCACCCGAACACACTCATACTTTAACACTTTATAATTTGAATATTTTAGGGTGACGTGCCTGGATCGAATGCAGAACGAGCGAGTGACGCTGCTGCCCTAACAAGTCAAATTCTTATGACAGCGCCTGGAAGAGATAGTCTACGAGTAAGTATCTGGGACTGTTTCTTGTTGTTTTTGTAATTATCTTTGACTATATCTGACCTCGACTTCGTTCACGTGATATATTGGCCCCCCGGCCCATCGCGTCGTTACGCATTACCCAATTACAGGTGTAAATCCTCTAGCTAGAATCTGAATCATTAGGAGGACTTGCTCAAACCTTTCTATACAATAAATTGGAAACAACCATCTCTGTGGATTTGCAATGCTTCGATACGTTTTTAGGTTATCTACGAGCATCTAGCGTTGCACTCCGAGTGGATATACAAAGAGCTTGGAATTCAAGACTCGTGTGACGTCGACATACCATTGAATAAAGCACCTCTGTTGTACACCATGTTCCATATCGGGAAACAGCCTTTTGATCAGGTGAGTCAGTGAAAGCATTTTTACTGTTACCTATTTTTTACTATTACCTGTTACTATTATTTTTACTATTACCTGTTACTATTATTTTTACTATTACCTGTTACTATTATTTTTACTATTACCTGTTACTATTATTTTTACTATTACCTGTTACTATTATTTTTTACTATTACTATTATTTTTACTACTACCCTTGGTGTTATAATTATCTTATCCGGAGTTACTTTTTAGAACGTAGACATTTTATGATAAAATTAACGTCCGGATCCATAATAAGAAATCTGACGACGCTACAATGTAAACAGTCATAGTGTCAGTTAATTTCTCTAAAATTTGGTTTGTTTGTTTTTTTTTTTCTTTTGTATATTAGTACCTGGTATTTGTTGTGAGGATGAATGTAAGGCTACTAACATAAGGTATGTAAAAGGCATATGTGAGTGGAAAGGCAGCGAGAGGACGCCCAAGGTGGACAAATGGTGACCTTATTGGTGATGTTATTTGGAAAGGTGCTTAATACACACGGAACTGGCGTGTGTATAGACTATAATCGCACCCCTAGATCTAAAGGGAACTAACTCAAAATTCTTAATTTTTCAGTTATGCACACCTTCGAGTCTGTCATTCTTCTTCTTCAAACCAGATTCAAAACTATTTCCAATATTCGACTCCAAATATTGGAAATAGTTTTGAATCTGGTTTATTGGTCGATAGGTATTGAAATGACAGACTCGAAGGTGTGCATAACTGAAAAATTTAGAATTTTGAGTTAGTTCCCTTCAGATCTAGGGGTGCGATGTGCGAACGTAAATGATACACTAGGAAGAATAAGTACCTTAGTAGGCTTCCTGTTGCGTATGCTTGCCCCAATGGGAAGAAGGCGAGAGTTTATGTACGTATGTATGTATGTAGTACCTAGTATTTTCTTTATAGTAATTATCCTTTGTTATCATTTAATTGGGCTTTTGTGTGTTGTGATATTTATTTCCTGTGCAATATATAAATGTTTTATATAGCTTTGGCAAACGCACGGTCATAAAGTTAATAAAAAAATTCAATGCGCGTAAACTCACGCTCAGTATTATCAATTGTTTGGTTAACACCATGATCTCAGAGCACGCGGTTCGAAAACGTTTGTCTGATTTTTTGTCTTAAAGTCGTATTAAAATCTAAAGCAGAATTGTTTGTTTCCTTAGTTCCTCCGCGGCGAATGGCCAATACCTTGGAGCAAGTTGGTCTCCGTCGCCAAAGCTTGGTCTGGTCTGGAAGGAGTCCGGGTCCACATCAACAGACGCACAGACGTGCGTAATATGAAGACCCAAGGGAAGTCCAACAAACAGTTGATGCAACTTTGTGCTATGTTCAAGTCCAATAGTGAAGGACTATTGTAGTGTGTTCGGGTGAGTTCGGGAAATGTCGGGTCCACATCAACACATGTACAGACGTTCACAATTAGAAGACCCAGGGAAAGTCCAGCAAACAGTGGATGCAACTTTGTGCTATGTTCAAGTCCAATAATGAAGGACTATTTTAGTATGTTCGGATGAGTTCGGGAAATGTCGGGTCAACATCCACAGATGTACAGATGTTCACAATTAGAAGACCCAGGGAAAGCCCAACAAACAGTTGATGCAACTTTGTGCTATGTTCAAGTCCAATAGTGAAGGACTATTGTAGTATGTTCGGGTGAGTTCGGGAAATGTCGGGTCAACATCCACAGATGTACAGATGTTCACAATTAGAAGACCCAGGGAAAGCCCAACAAACAGTTGATGCAACTTTGTGCTATGTTCAAGTCTAATAATGAAGGACTGTTGTAGTATGTTCGGGTGAGTTCGGGAAATGTCGGGTCAACATCCACAGATGTACAGATGTTCACAATTAGAAGACCCAGGGAAAGCCCAACAAACAGTTGATGCAATGTTGTGCTTTGTTCAAGTCCAATAGTGAAGGACTATTGTAGTGTGTT
The DNA here is from genome assembly GCA_947507805.1 of Aporophyla nigra. Lineage (NCBI taxonomy): Eukaryota > Metazoa > Arthropoda > Insecta > Lepidoptera > Noctuidae > Aporophyla > Aporophyla nigra. Next base: position 21,061,734 of record OX382296.1, read on the forward strand.
CGGCTGAGTTCGGGAAATGTCGGGTCCACAGCAACAGATGTACAGACGTTTGCAATTTGAAACTCAGAGAAAGTCCAAGTGAAGTTGTTCGGGTAATGTAGATCCTACATCAACAGATGTCTAGACGTTCGCAATATAAAGACCGGGAGGAAGTCTAACAACAATGTAGTGCTATGTTCAAGTCTAATAGTGAAGGATTTCTTTAGTAAGTGCAAACATAACATCAACATACATTTTGAACGAAAAGTTCCTTAATAAGAGTATGTTGCAAATTTTTTATTGTGCTTAATTGTAAGCGGCATCTTGACTTCCGCAATAATGTAGCCGTAAGCGCAAAAAAAAAACAACTTGTTATGTGTTAATGATATCATTATTATTTTGTATATTGATTTAAAATAAACCACTGTTAAAAAGTCTGATGGTATTATTGACGCCTTTTAAATTATGTATATGCAGTTTATAGCAAACAGTGGGGGAATTCCCGTAATTTTAAGAAGGTTCACAGACTCAATCTGGCAAAAATACCTCAAGTTTACATACATTTTTCACAAGTTTTTCATTTTTGTTTGTCGCCGAGATTCGAGACTGCGACTAGATTTAGAACGTTTTTAATTACGAGAATTGACCTTCTGATTGGAAACTACATTAAGGGTTCGTTTTTAGAATAACCATACGTCAAAAATAGAAACAACTAAAAACGGCAGTTTGTAAAATATTTCACTTAATATACAAGAAAATTTCCTTTACACACATACATCTCGACTACAATATCCAGAACCAAACGCTACTAAATCCTCACTACTCATATAAACCCTATCCAATCTGCCACCAATATCTATAAAACGTCAACACTGACATAAGTCCGCAACTCCATATAAAATACAATATTCTTCAATAAAATATTCACAAGGACATGAATTGTGAAACATTTTTCCTTTTAGTTCGGGAACTGAACTTGGTTGGGTAACTTCTCTCGAAGCCAGTGTCATAAGTTTTATACGGGACTCCATGTAACTTCTCTCAATAGACATTGACATTTAGTAAGTTTAAACACAGTAGATTCTATTAGGAGTTGGTTGGTAATAAGTTTCCGGAGTGTCGGGAATGGGAAGGCTAGAAGATCGTAATTTTCTTTCGATATCTGATATTTTTTAAACGCGCGACCGGAATTTCTTTTTGTAAAGTTTCTTTGCGCGACGTCCGTGTTTTGTTGTTGGAGATTGGAAAGTTAAAGCTTGCTGTATTTTTCCCTTGGGTCACCATGTGGCAGAAAGGAATCGATTTAAGGAGGCAGGCTATTTCTCACGTTGTTTCTTCGGTGAGGGTTCAAATTGCATTGTAAAAAACTTTTTAACAAAAAATTAAAATTTTGAGTCGGCGCTGAAAAATCAATGAGCTCCGACAGCGCCGCTGAAAGCGCCGACTCAAAATTTTAAGGTTTATTATTTTTTGCTTTTCGGCGGTTTAATTTTTTGTTAAAAAGTTTTTATTTTGTAATTTTTTTGTGGCTTCAATGTACTAATAATACTTGGCAAGGTATACCCTATCCAATGAAAAAAGAATTATCAAAATCGGACTACTCTGTACAAAGTTATGCGTGGTTATACATTACAATCAATGAGTGAACAATCAATCATCTCCTGTTTTCCGACCCTTAGGGTTCGATTTTGTTTTCCAAATTTATCTGGGACCACCCTCGAAGTATATACCCATTCCAATAAAATTATCACAATCGGACTGCGATGTAAAAAGTTATGCGTGGTCATACATATAAAAAAAAAAAAACAAAAAAAATATACGCGTCGAATTGATAACCGCCTCCGTTTTTTTCGTCGGTTAAAAAAGGATCTAAAATTCATAAAACAAGTTAATTATTCATTCAGTCATCAAAACAGCGTAAAACGTTCCCACTATTGAGACGCAGGCCTCCTGTGAGACAGCCCTCCTTCTGCCATAACCACCACGCTGGCTCAGCGCAGGTTGGTAGATGCCACCAGACTTCGAATTTTTGATTTTAGGTCTTACCGGTTTCCTCACGATGTTTTCCTTCACCGTTTTCAGAGCAGTGGTGATGAAATAATAATATTATTGGTTAAGTAGTCCCTATCGATGACTGAAAAATTTGAAGACGTGAAATTTTACCCCTAAAGCTATGAATTAAGAACACCGATTTATCACCAATTTATATTACTTAATACACATCTAATAACATGTAACTTAATTGTAATACCTGTAATTTTAATACCAAAAACTTCTATCAGTTACAACTCAGTAAAACAAAACGTCCGTCCGCCTTTCAAACTTCAAAACTAATCAAAGAACAAACTAAATCCGAAACGCAAATCCAAGTGCTTTATAAGCCACGAAAACGGTGTATCGGAAACCGATGCAAATAAACTTGAACTGGGGTTCGAAGCCCAAATCTTTGGCGGGCAAACACTGTCGCTGTGTTGCTACACGTTACGCTCTATGCTGTTCGACATGTTAGATGTAAATTGAGAACCAGTCAAATGATTACCAGGGGCCGTGAAGTCGAGGGAAGTTTGGATTGAGTCAACTCCTACTTAGTTTGTTGAAAGTAGAAAGTATTTACAAAGTAACCCAAAAAACATTTGCCCCTCATTGTCTAAGGCAATGCGGTCTTAGTTTCCCTTTAGTTCGAATATCCACAAGGTTCTAGAGTCTCCTTTTGTTTAGGTCTTAGACAAGGGTCAAGGGTCGCTTGGCATCTAGCTGCAAGATTTTATGTAATCATCGTCATTTCAGCCGCAAGACGTCCAATGCTAAATATAGGGCTCCCACAAAAAGCGGAGGTTTGCTATAATCGCCATGCTTGGTAGGCGGGTAAAATGTTTAAAGAACGCTGCTGCCCATTCTCTAGTTAGTCCCTTAGTCGTCTTTTAAGATACCCACTGGAAGTAATGGGATGGTGCTTTTCTTTATTTTCAGCACCACACGGAACCACGAGGTTATCTATCCATAAAAAAAGTTTGCAAATAAAATAAAATTAGTTGTACAATGTCTTCTGAAGCTGCGCTTCTTTACACAAACAATCTGATGTAAAAAAAAAATAACTTTGTCGCTTGAACGAATTCATCGTGATAAATTAACCCGTCAATATTCCTATCTGGTAGCCTTATACAAAATATCAATCAACAATAAAATAAAAACACAAACAGTTCGTAGCGAGGCTCAAGTGAGTTCCCAATGCAGGGTAGGGGTCGGATCACCGAAGTTGTCCCGGAATTGTTTATTCAAAGCGCGCCGCGGACGTGATGCGATTGTTACATTCCGGGACGATTCCAATCAAATTTTGATTTATTCCTTTTGTCCCACTTTACATTTTCGGTAATGTCCGACTGATTTTGTTGGGTTTTGACGTGGGATCAAGTTCTTGAAAAGGGAATGAAATAGAAACGTGTTTAGGCATGCAAAGCCCGAGCTTCCCATTGTTTGATTTGTTATCACAATTTTGATTTCGTCATAACTTTCATGGTTGAGTCTCATTGCCAAAATCCTACATTTTCCTGTGCATAGTTCCTAGGTAAAAGAAAACGCCAGGTTTACCTATCAATTTGTGATACTGATGTATTTTTCAACTTCACGAATGTGTGCCTAATTGAATATTAACATTTTATACAACATTATTTTTTGTATATGCGAAACCCGAAACACCCGTCTACTATTTTTACACGCTTTATATTAGCTTCACTTGTATGTTTGTATGTTTGTTTGTAACCGACTCCTTATAGCGCGATTTTGACCCACTTTAAACGACCAGATTTCATTCAAACTTTGCACACCTGTCAAGGACCGATGACAATGCAATAATTTCATAAATTTGTGCCATTATGCTTGCCAGGGTTACCAGGACAGCAAAAAACTGTCTTCGAAAACTACGCTGACATACGTCACAAACTAATTTGTGCCATTATCCTTGCCAGGGTTACCAGGTCAGCAAAAAAAAACTGTCTTCGAAAACTACGCTGACATACGTCACAAACTACGCTGACATACGTCTCAAAATTCGAAACACCCTAAAAAATAGAAAATAAATAATAGTTTAAAAAAACTAAAAAACACGCTTCCATTGAAACCAAACTAAAAAGTACAAATACAACATGGAAAAAAAGCGTGCGTTTTAAACTATTATTTTATGTAAAGAATCTATGATAAAAAATTTCAAAACTGTATCATTAATAATCACAAAGTTATAAGCTTGTTATGTTACCTGGTTGTCCATACTAAAACATGTACACCAAGCGGCGGGCGGCCGCGCCATCCGCGCGCGTGCCACCAGCGTCGTCTTGCGCTCTTTGATAAATAATTTGGCAGGTGGTAGGTACCTAACCGCAGTCGGTGTCCAACTTATAAGGGTAATTAAATATTTTTGGGACAAAATATAACATGGTGTAAAAATTATTGGAATCTATTCAGTTACTGATTCTGAACAAACTATATTCAGGTTTCGCATATACTAAAAATAGGTTGTAGATGCAGGATGTTATTCCTCTACATTTCCATTTAACATAACATAAACATTATTCTTGGTTTCCCCGAAGAGTTGGGCAGATGTGTACTTTAGTATACCCACATTTCGGCTGTTATGTTTAAGCCCCATGTAATAGGAGGCGAGACTACGCCATCAAACAGATCCAAATCTGGACTTCGAGCTGCTACTGCTGTTACTGCTACCAGATAGAAAAAGCCAATAACACTTTACCCGACATGAGAATCGAACCCTGAAACCCTAACAAAGAAAAAAACCTAATGATGAGGAAATTTACTATTTATAAATGTAATTGTCAAGCATATTGGACTACAAATGGAACAGTTTAATCATTTTAATAAAAAATATTTTCTTAAATTATGTTGACCCGTGATCCACACACTATTAGTTCATCTTGCTTTTGAATTGATACCTACAAAGTGATCAGAGTCACTGCTACAGTAAAACGTTTTTCAAACAATATTATTTTTAGTTTCATCCAATTTTTGCTCTGAAATATTTCACGGCATCTCTGACGATAAATTGGGAGGCATCAGTTTGGATTTTACCTTTCAATTTATTGATGCAATGTGACTCCGGTCCTGAAAATTGCTTCGTCGAAATGAACACAGCAAAATGGCTCTAGGTATAAGTACTGTTTAGTGCGTAATTCCGCGTAATCGTGGTTTAATGATGTAATATATTCATGAGGTCCACTAGCGTTACGAGTAGGTTTATAGAGCAGTAACCATTGGTGAACATGCTAATTATAAACAATAATTCATCCCGTAAATCATCTCCCAACGTGACCTGTACCTACGCTTTTTTTAAAAGATTTATTTCTATACTCTGATTTTATTTGCTAGACTAAAATAGCAGCTGTGGTTTTAGGGTTGCATAACATTAATGACGAATGATGGCGTCACAATCTTCTGATTTGTTTTAACTATAATAGTATACGCGATACGATACTGCGTGACACGAAATGGCTTGGATACTTTTGCTAATTCACCCCACACATGTTAATGTATACTTGTGCAAGTCCAATTTTGCGCAAGTATATTGTAACGTATGTGGCTTGCATTGGTAATAATCGGCAAGCAATCGGGTAAAGTGAAAAGAGAACGGTTTACTTTGATGAAATTGTCAATCCTGTGATGGTGCATGATCCTGACCATATCATAGCACTTATTACTTTTGTTTCAATATTGTTTACTTGATTAATGTCCCAACTTTTCTTATTTTTACTGTCAGGATAATTCAAGCTTTCTTGACAAGACAAAAATCAGTTGAAGTGCACATTTTATCAAGTTGTTCCCAATCGGGCTACGATATCTTCAGAAAAGAAAGTTCCCTGTCTTTTTCGAAGCTTACGTTGAAGTCCCCACATTTTATAACGCACTATTTCATATCTGACCACCACCAAACGTTCCTATTTTCTGCGCTCGCAATGCAACCAGCACACTGCACCTTATTACTAATCATATTATATCCGAAACACATAAACAATAGGTTCCAATTTCCTACACAGAGGCGACCTCGTACAATCTTCGAGAACTATTGACGAAGTTGTGGAGTAAGCATAAATTGTGTCTCCAGCCAATAGTTTGGAAACTAAATGTTCCCTTTTGTGAGCTATCTAGTAGCTCTGGGCGCAGTTGGCTTGGCTTCGTATAGGTATTTGCTAAGTAAATTGAGACCAGCTTTGGGCGCATGCTCTTTAGTTGTGAACTGTAATAAGGGGAGGGGATGTGAGAATTAGCGTAGAAGGCAGTGGGAAAAACTGTGATTATACTAAGAAAAGCAAAGCCCACATAAAATCTTGGGTTCTTTTGGGTTGGTTTAATTAAACATTACCTACATAGCTAGGAAAGTTTTTGTTAAGCAAAGGTCCACTTGAATTTTGGCTCCGAGTGCCAAACTGCGTACCGTGACTATCATTAAGAATTAACAACCAGAAAAACCCACTAATTACATTTTGTATGACCTGTACTTCAAACTAATGGTAAGGGTCGGCACTGCTGTCAGGAGGAAGAAAAACTAATTATAACACTTAAAAAGCTTAAACACTATGTTGTAGGTACTAACTAGCGAAGTGTTTGAAATTCAATTTATTATAAATCAACATCAAAGTTGATTTTCACATTACCAAAACTTAATCAAAAACATTTTATATTAGAAAAAATACTATAAGTTGGAGGATTAATTTGAATTTCACTTAAGTTAAAAAAATGAATCAAGAACTTATTATCTACTTCATCTAGGTACCCAAAAACTTAATTGTACGAAAGAATAAAAACTAATTTCAATTAAAATTCGTTTTTCTCGTATTCTGTTAATTAAAATACTCTCTCAGATCAAGCCGACGAAGCTTTGACCTGAATCGATTGAAAGGAACATTGTCTTCGAAAGTCTCATTGTTTCATCTCTGAATACCTAGGGCTCCGATTTAGCTCCGAGTAGATAGAATATTGTACTAATATTTGCTATCAGATTCGACTTTAAATTATTGATGAAACAAAATTATACATTTAAAGGCGCTTAAAGGAGATGTTTCATTTTCGGCCATCAGATGTACATTTATCAAAAAAGAAGAAAAAATACTACAAATTAGGGAAAAATATTCCCTGGTTAATTTGCGCCTGATTTGTTGTGTACAAAAAATAATAGTTTTTCAACTATTACCATGTTTTATTCAACATGGCGTCTCGTTTGCTTGCAGACTTCATTCGTTCTGAAATCATGTCTCATCAAATCAATGTTAAGTAGAAAATAATGAAAAAATGTGTGTAAGTATTCTTGTAGTGTTAAAAATAAATTACTATTATTCTCTTGTAAATATTTTTGAGTAAACATAATTAAGTGTTGTCATTGTGAGTCATTTCATTGTTTCAAAAATCTTTAGTCTCCAATCTTGAAGTGTGTTTCTAAACGAATTCAAAATAACCACTTGCTAACTCTTATGACAAACGTCAAACATTTTTAATTTTTATTTTGTACTTAAAAACCATTTGATATTATGAAAAAAATTTTACTTTATTCTATTCATGAGTAATTTACCTAGCTTCGCTAAACGGTACACGTTATGGCCGGAGCCCCATATAAAAATGAAACATCTCCTTGGGAAGGAAAGTCATCTGAAGGTCGTTTGTGAGAACTTTCGCAATTTGATATACGTGTAGGTCTATTACAGATTTTATTTTTGGATTCTTTAGAAGGGTAAACTTCACTAAAGGTATACGTTACACAAGGCGTCTCACCTACCTATATCGTGTTTAATTATATCTGCTTGCCAAAGCAATGGTGTAGGTGTTGGTAAATGGTTAGCGGCATTCTGTTTGCCCACGGTAACATGAATCTTGTTACATGATTGACAAAAAGTGGGTGTATCTGTACCTCTGCCTATATAGGTGTGGTGTTAGGTAATATAGTTTTGTTATTTATGTCTTGATAAAGCTAAGCGCACATTACAGCCGTAACATGCTGCAGTGCAACGCATTTTCGTACAAAAATTTTACGTTAGAAAATGTATGAAAGTTAAGAAAGCTTTCACAATGCGTTGCGGCGCTCACTTGCTGTTTATTTAGTTTCATTTCCTTTTGAGTGCACTGACAGGTTTGGAAAATAGTAAGTCTAACAATATCCTTGCAAGGTTCACACCATAACAGTCTTGTTCCAAAAATCGATCTAACTGGTTCTAGCCTAAAGCTCTGAACCAGTTTTTGTATTTCTAACTTTATTTCGATTTGGGTAAAGTTCTTAACACAAAATTGACAAGTTCTCAGTTTTGTAACAAGAACTACATTTCTTTATGTCGGGACAAGAAGCGGATTGGAGCTAGATTGTTAACTTTGAACATTTTACTGGGCGTAGATGTGTGTTGCGGGCGAGAAAAAAAATCTCTGATGATGTTTATTAATTTTCAGGTTATATTTGAAGTAAAATAAAACGAAACGATGGACAGTTTCTAGGCATTTGATGTTCGTACGATGTCCAAGTGATCAAGAGAGGTGGGCCACGCTGTTATGGTGCCCTCGTCGACTCGCACGAATGTCAGGCTAGACGCTGTCGAAGTGCGCAAACTTTACACTTGTGTTTCACTGTCAATTGATATCTCGTATTCTTGACTCTTCCGAAATAAACATATTAGGTTCTCAATTCAAACCTGGCTAGGTGATGTAAATAGAAACCTTGTTTTGTAATAAGGGGAACAATTCTCTTAACCTTTAGTAACCAAATACATTAATAGCTCAACCTATCCAAACACACAAAACCTTTCTCTAAATGTTTCACTCGTGTCCCATATTGAGTGCTACCAAACTCGGCCTGCAGCAAAGTGCTTCCTAACTAAACCCAGACTTGTTATTAAGTGCTTTGTACTACACATAGCAGCTGACTCTGTTACTAAGTACAGATTGTGTGGACTTTATGAGATAGGCATGAAGGTTGTAATTATCTGTGAATATGAGGGACATCTCGCATGAAAAGTTTTTAGTATGCTGGCTTTTTGGGATCTTGATAAAAACCACATTTTTACGTTTGAATATTGTTTATTCAGAACACGGTTGTACAAAAATATCAGTCACAAGGTTGTAGTTACATTTAAACTGTTTAATTTTATTCATGTTTGTAAAAGATTTGTGAGCAGAGATCATGGTGAAGTAAGAAGGGCACAGACAACAATAAGTCAAGTTCAGATTTCGATTGACAACTATGATATGACGTAAATATTACTAAACAACTGCTAAAAGAATAGAGGAAAATCAATAAAACGATACACGCCGATAAACGGATTGTTTGAAAGATGAAATGGGTATAAAGATGGTGAATGAATAAAGACGTGCTACGCCCACAGCACATAAATTGGGATGTGGGCAGAAAGATGCCGATGTTACTAGGAACATGTGGGTACCTAAAGATTGTAACTCATATAAGTTCTGCCTAACCTATCCAAAAAGCATTATTATTATTTTGACAACTTGTTTATTTCTTGAATTAGTTTATGCCCGCGTGCGATCCAGGATGAAAAGACGTCTATGTCCTCCAGAGCATGGTATACCCTTGTGCCAAATTTCATACAAATCCGTTTAGCCATTACAGGATAAGTTTTTAACCAGTGTGCTTTTAACAAATTAAACGAACGAGTTATATCTAATAACCATGCAATTTTTATTTTGATATATCTTAGTACAAAAAAATTAAGTTATCGTTAACGAAAGATGTTTATTTTGAAACTGGTTTTTATGGTAACTTGCGCGTGGTGCCGGCGCGGCGGCGAAGGTGAACGACCGAGCGTAGCTACTAGTACCTACCAGCTGTTTGATCGGTCAAAATTCTAAGAAGTTCGAAGTACCTACGCCAGCGCGGCGGCTTGGGTGACCGACTGAGCGTAGCTACTAGTACCTACCAGCTGTACGATCGGTCAAAATTCTAAGAAGTTCGAAGTACCTAGCCGGCGCGGGGTTACTGACCTATTACTATTTCGATATTATATTACGAAATATGTAAGGGTGTCCACAGTTTACTAATTTAAGGTCGAATAAAAATTAAAAAAGGAAGTGTTGAAAAAATAATTGAAATGCGTTCTGCTGATACTCAACCAACAAAAAAAGTTGCGCACTGGTGAAAAAAAAATCCTGTATAACGTGAAAGCGAAACAAACTATTGTATTTATAATATTAGTTAGGATTACGATTATATAGTTGGTTGTCATCCCTTGTTCTCCAAAATCCTTTAACCTAAATGAGTTGCGAAATTTTCTACATACTTAAAATACACTCCACAGCAACACAGAGTAATAACTATCATCGAGCAAATCATAACTAAATTAAACCCCCACATATTTCACACCACTCTTAACGGTACACAATTGCAAAGCGCTATTCAAATTAAGGGCAGCTTAAAGGATTATTTGCGGCCCTCTGCACCATACGTAAGTGTTCGCTCATATTTGTTAGAGCATTAGCAATAAAATATTACCAGAGGTATTTGGGTTCCCCTTATGTTCTTATACGTAATTGGGGACGGTATCTTGCGTGGTAACAAATTTGGTAGGGAAAGTAATGTTTCAAATGAATTTGTGCAATTGTGAAGTCTTAGATCTTGAAATTTTTAACAAACGCCAAATGAATGTCACTAAAATTTTGGTCTATATTTATTCTTGTCACGGTAGACATTACAACTAGACCTGACTTTTTGGTATAATGGTGTTATGAAAGACGAAGCTGATCTATATTTATGAACTCTCCAACCGAATCGATCCAGCCCAGTACCTACCTTCACTCATCACACTCCTCAATCGAACAATGGGTAAGCCTCAACGCGTTTTACAACTAGACTTATATAATGAATGTAACAGCACCAACAATGCCTGACCACACTTCCTTAATACACGTCGACTACACTCAAAGGGACCACCAAGCCCGGACAATGGCGACAAAAGTTACAAAAGTCATTGCAATCTGCAAGCGGACGGTTCATATTGCACTGCCCACAACAATGGTGGAGTAAGTTTCACAATTTGTGGTCGGAACGTAAGAAAATCGATGAAGAGGAACTTCCCAACTATTGGTCCGGGACACAATTTATTGGTGAGAAGAACTTGCACAATGGCTTAGTTATACGGTGTCGATGTTGATTTGAGTGTTTCAGGGATTTCTGAAGTTGGTATCTTCAATTGCTTATTGCCCTCTCGGTGTTATCTTTAGAAGAGTTTGTTAATGAAAAGTGAGGCTTCATCGCACTTCGAGCTTTGATTTTTCATTAGTTTCGGATTCGCTTTTAACTTGACAATTTTGTGAAAATCTTTGTTCAATTTTATTGAATAAGGTCTCCTTTCAAATTTTTGTTTTTCTGGGGATTTTAGCACTTAACTGTATCGGTTGTCTGTTAAAACATTGTTATAATAGAACCGCTTCCAATGTCTCATGAAATGCTTGTGCCGGAAAAATGTTTCCGGATAACTGGTTTCCGAGAGTTCCGCCAGTCGCAAGAGTTGATTGATATAGTAAAGGCAGTTTTCAGAATTGTGCTGTGTTTATGATATGCTGAACATCACATATAATTAAAACTGTTGATTAATTCGATAACCTAGCTTGAGTGCTACGTATCAGTATTAATGGTTCATCGAATTATAATTTTAATACATCACATTACGACCGTAATCTCCGGAAGGCTAGGCAGATGTGTACCCAATAGTACACCAAAATTTTGCCATTTATGTTTAAGAGCCATGTAATAAGAAGCGAGCCTATATTTTCGATGTGGGGAAAATCAAACCTGATAACACAAACCACACAATGCATAGCGTAAACGGTGGTATAAGTATTCACTACTAGTCAGTATACTCAGTAGAAGCCACCACCTTAAATATTATCATCTCACGCTTGGCTGCTTTTAAAACCAATACACAACGCAATCTTTTTTTATACTCTACTGAACAGTAAAATTTAGTGCAAAACTAACCTAACTTACCTGTGTGTTTATTGGTGTATGTATAATTTTTTGGCCTTTTATCAAAATAAAAAGTATAATAAAAAGGTGGGTAGAAAAATATGATCTCAATACCAGCTGTTAATTCAAGGCAGGGTAAATTTGTTCAAATAGAGATGCCATGAGCTTTGTGTTGTCTCTACTCATGCGTAATGGCGATTTCAGAAAGTGTAGAACACTTAAAGTACAGTTGAGAAAATAATTGTTTATCAAAGTTGATATCCCACGTCAATTAGCCCTATTATATCTAGGTTATACAACTGACAAAAATATCGTTGTGGTTTGAATAAACTTACGGATAATTTAAATTGGTAGACAATTTTTAACAAATCATGTCCCTGAACTTACATTTTATGAAGACGTAAGGTCACAATGGTATTTGCTAGGCTTGAAAAACCAATAATTACGATTACAAAGGGATCTTTAAAATAACTGTAAAGACATACATTATCTTTTACCAACTTAACCGCCTTTGTATTTTGCCTAGTTCTTATTCGCAAGTAGCACATGTGTACTTAAAAATACAACCTTTCCTTCTCAAGATGCCAGCAAGAAACAATTCAGAGCGCAAAGTTTTGATTTATGCACACATTCGGAGCAGGAGCTTAACTGACTTATGATTAACGGTATTACATACGTTGTTCTCCAAGAATTGCTCTTTAAGTAGTTAAAACGATGCTTAGTTTTCTACCGTGTTGTGTACAAGCAGAAATATAAGGCGCTGAGGAAAAAAAGTTTGATGGTGGAATATGAAATAAGATGGAAAAGAATACTCTTTATTATTTTACATAAGGTGACACAATGGGCGGTCTTATCGCTAAAAAGGATCTTATATAGAGAACCTTTGAATGGATGAGACAATACTGTTGGTCATCGGTACGGTAAGGTATCTAAACAGTGCGCATATGATAATAGTCTTGCTATATGAATGAACACATTTTTTTTATAGAAAACATTGTTTATAGTCCTTGCCAAAGCAGTTAAAAAAATATGTTTTCTTTCAATCAAAATTCGATATCGATAAATCTACGAAAACTTTAAAACATTGGGTACATCAACTAAGTAAACACATGTTGGATCTACACATATATACGGTTTGAAAAATAGAATTACAAAATGTGTTATCATGGCACGTGAATACGAAAGCTGATCAGTGTCATCAGTAGCCCAGCTATTTTGTTGTTTGTGTTTTGTTGTCGACCGTACTATTACGAGGAATATTCCAAAGTTCCTGAGAATTCCCTGGGGCATTGAGTTATCTTTCTAGTAAGCACGTTTTGCATGATGTTTATTTGTGAAACAGACACTAACGTCGTTAGTTACATGGAAATTTAATACCTTTATTATTTAACCGGAGTTTATGTTTTCTAAAGTAAACTTTTTTCAATATTTTTTTCCCAAATTTTACCCATATTATAAATACACAAAATATACTCTTACGCGAAAATTACACGAAATATTAAGCAGACATATATTAAAACGAGTAATTGTCTGCTTATATCACCGAAATCATCTTATTGTTAGCTCATATTCCACTGAAGAACATGGCTTTAATGACCGACATTACAAACATTTATGGGACTTTTGGAATAAAAACACGTTTTTGCAGACGGATTCGACACCCAATGGTTGGCGATTGAGTCACAATTGATTTGAGTCAAAACCGTCTCTAGGCTGACTCCCGCGCCCACAATCGGCACGACACGACAAGACATTAAAATTGTAATTAGGAGTAAGTCGTGGCATGCTTAAGGATGGGTATCCTTAAGCACCGTTGCCGTCAGGATGCGCAATGATGCCGAAGGATGCGGTGCTGCCAGTGGACATAGGCCCTTAGTCAGCCCAAAGACGATCCTTCTAACCATATTTCGACAATGGCGGCAAATTTCAACGGAGACTAGCCTTCGGCGAGGTATTGTGGTAAACAAGTGTGTGCGCACTCTCTTCACTCTCTCTCATAGTCCGATGGGACGGCAATCAGACATGACCGGAGACAGATCAGGTGCAGCCGGCGTAGCATGACCAATTCTATATCTATTCTACCAAAAACAAAAAAAAATCCTTATGTATTTTAATTCTGTAAAAATGTTTCTATCTCATCAATAGTAAAGAGAAATAGTCATCATACTTGACATCGTAGTCTTGTCGACTGAAGAATAGAAAAATCTCTTTTCTTCAGATTTACACAATTTTTCTACGATACAATCTATAATTTTGTCTTCTCTTCCGTCGACAAATTCCGTTTCTATGGCGGTTATGCTACGCGTGCTGGACCAAAAGCTTAACGTGCTAACGAACGTAATGTTTCGTAACATTTTTCTGATAAATCGTTCCAGTCATAAAGGTCGAGAACGTAGGATGAGCCATATTTAATTTAAACAACTAGAAGTGACAACCTGGAACATGATTTTTTTTAAATGTCGAGAGTAGTTTCTAACATGCCTCTCAGATTTCTGATTATATAACAGGAATGATGAGCGTATATTTATTTAACAAGTTTTCAGGTTAAGACTGTGTGACCTTAGACCAAAGAATGTGTATAAAGTATTAAACTATAATCGTAACACATTAGTGTACTACATAACAAAATAAATTTGAAAAATTGCTTCTGTCTTCAAGCATCTACTGGCCAAAAACCATGACCAGAAAAAACAAACAAAGACACAAAAAATAGCTCGAGTACAAACAACTCAAATAACAAAGTAACCTTATATCCTTGTACCCAATTTCCATTTCGTAAAAGGTCGTATATTGCTTAACGCCAATTGGCTTATAAGGATGGACATCTACGAAGTACATCTCATATCGTTTGGCAATCGGCCCAGCTACTTCCAGACGTGTACTTTATTTTCCTATCGGTATAGATGGCACTAGAGGAATCTTGGAGTCTTTTCAGAGGTAATTACAATATGGTCATAAAATGGGAAAAGTGGTTTGAGAAGTGGAAATTTTGCGGCTATGGTAAAAGAGGTATGATTGACAGTAATTAGAATGACTTTTTATGTTCGTTTGGTGTGCCGTTTCTATAAACAGCTGAACAAATGAAAATAAAAAGTCTTTACTATAAATCTACAACCCTCCTTATTTCGGACGGTACGTTACAGGTAGCCAAAAGCCCAAAAGTCTGACAACCAGTCTTACCAAGGGGTAGCGTGTTACTCATTACCTGGGCTGTGGATGTGAAATAGGCTGTCCCGGTGGTCCCTCCATGTAAAATAATGAAATTCAGATGCATTCGGTTAGACTGACAGCTGACTCCACAATAATTGCGAAAGGGCTAGGCAGATTGAATTAAAGTAAATGTTATTTAATTCCAACATTTATAGAAATCTTCAAGTCGTAAATCTTCAATATATTTTCATGACTGAAAAGCATTTATTGGTATAAAGAAGTGTACTTTAGAATTACAAAGTTATCTCGATAGCGGCAGCATTTCCAATGATTATATTATACTGCAATAGCTTCTACCCACGGCTTCCCCCGCGTGGATGTCGAAAAATATGCCACAGGAACGTACTACTGGGATTAAAAGTACCCTATGTGTTAATCGAAGTAAACAATGTCTTAACGTACTGCTTGCTTTGTCTTATGCGACCCAGATAATAAAAAGTTTCACATAAAATTCTACCCCCATTTCACCCTCTTAGGGATGGAATTTCAAAAAACCCTTTTTTGTAGATACCTACTCTTCACGAAGAATACACCCTCCAAATTTCATGTCTCTTGGACTAGCGGTTTAGGGTGTGCGTTGATATATCAGTCAGCCACTCAGGATTTTGAATTTGATATACATTATACAGAAGATGAGTTGGTACTCCTTGCTTTCACAGAATCTTTGCAAGAGGAATTCGAATACTGGAATGTCCGTTTCCAATCTTAGTCTAGTAAACTACATAGTAGTAGGTAGGTAGCCAGGTTATCAAATTTCCCTCCCAAGTCTTCCCACAAGTTTCAGTGCAATGATATTTAATAACATCTGGAATATTGACTTTCGATTTCTGAACTTGGCTCACATCCAAATTGATAATGAAAAGTGTCGCTTGCAAATAGTAATGCATTCGTTTTGAACTGAATATTGGCGGTTAAAGTTATAACTTGATTCTGATATAAAATATTACCTTATCTGCTTCAATTTTTAAACGCTTCGTTAACTTAGTCAACCTTGTGTAAAAATCTTAGAGGAGAATCCATCCTGTTATACATAATCAGTCTGTATCATTGTTACTGCTGGGACATAGGACTATATAAAAGTGAGTGGGCCATAGTCCATCACGCGGGTCCAGTGAGAACATTGGTAAAGTGCCTGTCAGGGTTCGAACCAACGAACTTGTCAGTCACGGCAATCCCCACTGGATCAACAGCGCTCGTCTCTTCTTTAAGGTAAAATTATTTTTAAATTCTTTAGCTTGTCCATTTTATATCAGCGACGGAATCTTCAAACAACTTTCTCATTAGCAGCATCTCATTCTTTTTAGTTTATTTCCAGAGAAAATTAAAAGCAAATTGCTACACTTCCAAGAACGGGATTCTTTCAAAATCTCTGAAGTGAACTGGCAAAAGGAGACGTACGTAGGTACAGTCACAAGCATTATAGATATCTTATAGGTACTTACGCAAGATTAAATAGCGATTTTCTTTAAAAAAAATATAGATATTTATTACGTTACGAATACAGTATTTTCTCAAGGTTGCTTTTTTATTTCAAGAAAAAAACTTATATTTTTACTACATGACTGTGGAGATTAGTTTGTTTGTTTGTTCCTTTATGGGTCTCAAGAAACAAAACGCATTCGCCGATTTTGAGGATTTTTACGTCAATAGATTTGTTCTTAATCTTGCGAGTATTACTAAAGATATGACTGTAACCCAAATTCAATATGACGACAACAAGACGACCTAATGTGAAAATATAAAACTTTAAGTCGAAGAATTATGTCAAATGAATAGTGAACTGAAAATGATCATTATGTTTCTAGAATATTTTTTCCTTTTAAATGATATATTTAAATTTTTTTAGTAATCATTCTCACTCAAATTTTCCAATCGTTTATTGAAGCAATGATAAGTATACCATAATAGGTCTTATTAACGTGAAAAATAATTATGAATTACTAAAAAGTGTAAAATATGTAAGTTTTATAGTCCTCTTACAATTAAAGATCGTCACCCATCCACCAACCAACAGCGCCAAGTGAATCCTTTATCTGATCGATCGACCCGTGCGTCTGTTATTACTTAGCCACAAGTACCTTATACAGG
Source organism: Aporophyla nigra (assembly GCA_947507805.1). Lineage (NCBI taxonomy): Eukaryota > Metazoa > Arthropoda > Insecta > Lepidoptera > Noctuidae > Aporophyla > Aporophyla nigra. Next base: position 21,078,973 of record OX382296.1, read on the forward strand.
ATTTTTTTTAACCAGTTTGTAAATTTTTTTTTGGTCATTCAGTATCAGCAATTGAACACATTTCAACAATTTTTTTTTTCAATACTTATTTTTTTTTAAATTTTTATTCGACCTTAATTCAGTAAACTGTGGACACCCTACATATTTCGTAATAAGATATCGACAATAGGAATAGGTCAGTAACCGCGCGTCGGCGTAGGTACTTCAAACTTCTTAGAATTCGGACCGATCGAACAGCTGGTAGGTACATGTAGCTACGCTCGGTTGTTCACTTTTGCCGCCGCAAGTTACCATAAAAACCAGTTTCAAAATAAAAATCTTTCGTTAATAACTTATTTTTTTTGTACTAAGATAATATATCAAAATAAAAATTGCATGGTTATTAGGTATAAGTTTAATTTGTTATAATTTGCGCACTGGTTATAAACTTATCCTGTATTTTGCCTTATGACTGTACGTACGTTCTTTGGAGCGGTATCAATAATGTCTTGGTAGCTTCAGGCACGTATCAGAGCAGTAAAGAATAAAACGTGACTGTTACACAAACGCTAGGAATTAATAGAGTCTCGTTACAGTTCTTGAGCGAAGTATGTCGTAGTGGTCTTATATTTGTCTGTTTGTTATAAGAAATATTTGTTACATATCTATTACCAAGTATGTTATGTAACCACGTAATGTGAACACGTTGCCATTGGTCCCGCCTGTGATCTTTGATAGTCGTTACGGGTATCGGAAGCCCGAAAGTCTGACAACCACTGGGTTATAACTGGGTTGTGGAGGCAATCGCTCCATATGATAAAATACTGGTATTCAGCTGCATCAGGATATACTAGAAGCCAACGTCAACAATCAGATGATGATGATTATCTATTACTATTTATGCCTACAGCTTCATCGCGTGGAGGTTGAAAATTATATGATGGAAACGTTTAATACTCAATATCTTTATTGCTTTACCATAATGTGAACTTAGGTGGTAAGTATATAATTTAGATCATTATGGACCCTGTAGGGCACAGCAAAAGGATAGGAGTTCTACCGATATATGTAAGTATCCATGTCCAGTGTGCCAAATTTTCATCGAAATCCATTGAGCCGTAAAGCCTGACCAGGTAACACTCGCATTTATAAGGAGTCTGCATCACGCCTGCAGTTCTTAAAAATGTGGTCGCAAGAAGTTTACCTTTTCGGGAACTATTATTGTCAATGACAATAAAATATAAACAGAGTAGTAACAATAAATAGAGCCAGCCAATGATGTTAATATTTAAAAAGGTTAATGATAAAGTAGCAACCATGTTGCTCAAAGTTAAATTAAATGCCTTGGAAATATTAGTATCTGTAGGTAATATTCCAGCCAGAACCAATCGCGAATTTAGTAACGTCTACTTTTGCACAAATATATCCGTACATATTTGAAACGCAATGTTAGCCTATACCTATCCTGGAACAAGATTTCTTTACCCTAATATTTCGCTCCAGATCCCAAAAAGAATCTTCCTAAAGTCCACGTAGACAAAATCAAGCGGAAAAACTATTCAATAAAACACGTTTCCCATAAAATAAGTCTTTACCTGTCTCATTTGTGCCACCCAAATTTAATATACCAAGAAATATAGTTGCAATATGAGTCAATACATGCAATCAGTGTCTTATGTTGGAAGCGGGCCAAAGTAAATGGGGCGGTGTGTCTATGAAGTTAGTGAATTCATTGGCAGAGATACAAATCTCTATGCAGACTCCTCCAAAGACAAAACGTTTATAGTCTGAAAAGAATGCAGGTTTGTGAGGCATTTTTTGCAAGCTAGGATTTATAAGGCTAGTGAACTCATGTGCCCAGTGGATGAATAGGCTCGCCCCCCTTTTGTGTGGGTCTTCAATATAACTAGGGAAATGTGGGTGTACTGTTAGGAACACGGCTGCCTAATCCTTCGGACAATAAATATTATGTAATGATGGACTAAACATTTTTCACTGTGTGTTGTTTCGCCAAAGATGATTTGAAGTTGAACATTCTCCAAATTATCGTTTTAAATCATTTAGAAGCCTTTATTTTTCAATTTTGTGATTGTGAGTACAATGTATCCTTTAGTATGTTATTAGGATGTATGTTGCCTTGAAAAAGTATGGCAGTTCAGAGTATATCATGCTCACTTAAATGTCTCACTGACAGTGGCGCGTGTGTTGGATCAGTCGGTTCTCTACAAAATGGTTGAGGTGGATGGTGCTGATCCATGATCGTGAACGCGCGCCATCATCGTTTGGGATCGTTCGTCACTTTACTTCCACGGTTTATTAATCTTATACTTAGAATTGTTTATTCATTTTTGTTATCATTGTGCTTACCAATAAAAGTATCAAGAATAATGTACGTACGAATGTGCGTGTGTGTGTGTGTGTGTCGTATGTATGTACGTATGTGTGTACGTGTATGTGTGTGTGATGTCGGTGGGTGTTGTGTGTTGATTTTAAAGAGTTTTCTGCCCGTTCTTCTCTATAGAAATTAACGTTTTGGAATGAGCTTCAACTTTCCGGTAAACTGATCGACTTTTTGATTTCAAAAGATTGACTTCAAAAGTGCCCGTAAATGGTTTAATCGAAATAAATGCTTTCAGTTTGAGTTTAAATTCTGAGACCATTTTTATTTTTTTTATAAAAAGCGGGGTCATAATCATCATCAGCAAAATAACCTGTACATCTCTCGATTATATTTCAAACTTACTGAAGAAAAACAAACAAACAAGTAAATGAAAGGCACATGAAAGTCTGTTTCTCACTGTTCACACAATCGGTAATTAAAACTATGTGGCTGTTAAACTCGAAAACCATGATTATCTGTTTTTAGTACTAGAATAAAATTATACGTATCAATCAAAAGTTTTAGTGTCAATATACATAGTTGTCGATTTGAATACTTTATTGAAAAAGTTCGTTGACTCCACTCAAACCCAGAATATTGATTTATAATCTAAATAGTTGGTATGTTGAATTTGGTTGATGGAAAAAGATTTGAAAATAATTTCAGAATAAAAAGTTTCATGGCCATTATATGTATGTATGAAAATATCGAATTGATGGATGTTAATTAGTTAATTTTTACGGGGTAACCATGAAAACGTTGATTTCTGCGGTGTATAAATCGGCTTATTAGTCAATTTCCACGAAATTACTCGCCTGAATCCGGCAAACCATCAAATTGGATATTATTTTCTATAGGCGACTTTATTGCGTGAACTTCCAGTGATCCTTTCTCAAAACTATGTCACATACAATTCAAAACGTCCCAATTGCCCTATACATAAATCTGTAGTTGTTCATTTGCCCACCAATAAATAAACTTCGTGCAAATCACTAATAGAATAAAATAAATTATTTAAAAATGTCAATTTGCCCGATTCGAACGACCAAATTCATGTGACTAACAAGCTTAAGAACTATTATCAAAAGCAAAAATACTTTCTATCTTTTCATCCTATGTCATGATGTACTTATACGTTTACATTTGGTCAAACGTACAATGTTGTCATGTCAGTGAGGTGGCCGGTATACACGACGAGCTTCGACAGTTGTCGGTACATACGTAATCCATTAGATTACAGGCTTGTGCAGAGAATTCTCCGTTTCTACGGGAAGCTACGTACCTACCTGCTATAGGTATGTTCGTACTTGCTTCCATATGAGATCAGTTTGTGTTGATAATTCTACCGAACTAATTTAATCAAATTCTAATGAATAACGAACTATTGTGTGACACATTCTAAATTTAAAAACTAAGTAATGTACAATATAAGGCAATCGGTACATATAGACGTAAGATGTGGTGGTACCGTGTGGTGCCGGACGTAAAGAATAACACCACCCCATTTCTTCCTGTGGGTGTTGTAAAAGGCGACTAAGGGACTTACTAGAGAATGGGCAGCAGCGTTCTCTATGCATTTTACCACCATACTGCGATCGCCAACCCGCCTGCCAAGCGTGGCGATTATGGCAAAGCCCCCCAAATTGGGGGAGGCCTAAGTCCAGCAGTGGACGTCTTACGGCTGAAATGATGATGATGATGAGACGTAAGATAGCAGTATTTTCAAGTAAACACACACATTATTGACTTAAAGAAATATATTACTTATGTTTAAGTCAAGTAACCCAAACTAATTTCGACACTACCACATAACAACTCACCATTTCAGCCAAAAGACGTCCACTGCTGGACATAAGCCTCATCTAAGCACTGCCACTTCAACCAGTTCTGTGCTTCTCGCATCTAGCGGATTCCGGAGACCTTCACCAGGTCATCTGTCCACTTTGTGGAAGGCCTTTCGACGCTACGTCTTCCAGTACGTGGTCGCCACCCCAGAACCTTTTCGCCCCATTGGCCATCTGTTCAGCAATGTGCTCTATCCACTGCCACTTAAGTTTGACAATTCTTTGGGCAAAATATAACAACCTACTACTACAAAATTCAAATAAATAGAACCGCTGAAAACTATCTAAAAAAGCCAAAGGCTGGACTAATAAGTATGACGGAGCACTGGCCATCTTATTTTATATTCCGAGCTGCCCATGCTTGTTACGAGTCATACACACGAAACTGTGGGCCTTGCACAAACTTGCGCAGAAAACGCGACGTAAATTAGAACAATTTAAATACTCGTTTCGCACATACCTAATATTAACACATTGTGCTTGCCGTATATTTTTTTATAAACCAATATTTAGTAATGATAGCTGACAGAGTGGACCTGTGTGGTCCATAAATATGTCACTACAGTCTGGTAATTATGTACGGACAATATTATCCCCAGAACCCTGAGTCTTCACTGGAAATTAAATTTTTTTTTATAGTTGTATTTCAACAGGGGTTGTCCGAATTTGCCTATTTTAGAATCAATTTGAAATTGTCAAGTTTGGGTGTTTAGGTCCTAAAAAAATTATTTATCATAGATACATAGGTTGACTCAAAATCAAAACACGATAAATTGTAATTGGCTCGTTGAAAAAAATCCGAAACAGTAGATTTTATAACGACTTTCCGTTTCATTTTCTACTTACAGCACAAAATACATAATGATAATAGTACTTTCGTTAAGCTAATCGTACATAGGTATATTAAAAACAATATAGCAGTTGAATTTTTGAGTAAAATTGTTTTTTTTTATCTATACTAATATTATAAAGAGTTTGTTTGTTTGTTTGATTGAACGCGCTAATCTCAGGAACTACTGACCCGAATTGAAAAAATATTTTTGTGTTGGGTAGCCTATTTATCGAGGAAAGCTATAGGCTATATAACATCACGCTACAGCCAAGAGGAGCGGAACAGTAATGATAAATGTTGCGAAAACGGGGGAAATCGCACGGGTAGGCCATTCGACGCGACGGGAAGGGCCCGGAACAAAAAATTTTATGCGGACGGAGTCGCGGGTAGAAGCTAGTTTAATTATGTATGAAATATAATAATAATACTATATAAGTAAATCGAATTGGAGCAACATTGGCCCGGTGGTAACTTATGAGGTTGTAGGGCGTAGGTTTAAAACAAAGCAGGCACTTATTATACTCCATAATAATGATGAGCGAAAGACTTACTTTCATACATCATCATTATGGAATATATTAAGCCGTTTTTCTATTTGTGACACTATATTTTCACGTCTTAACGGCTAAACGGATTTCGATTACAATTATGGCATGGCAAAATAACCGAAATTGACCTGCACCCTAATTGCGAAACGCACAATTTATCAGAATCTGAATGGGCTTGAAGATTATTTCTAAACCATTGCGTCATTTGTTTGAATAAATTGTCGGCCCAGCAATGTAAATAACGCAATGAATGTTGTTTAACTATGAATATTAAACCAATTCCTACCGATAAAAAGTTTCGCATTTACCCCTCTGAGTTACATAGGGTACCTTTCATCCCAGTTCTATAATTATGAAAAAATCGTTTGCTTTCATCGACGATACGTTTACGTCGCGTGTTTGCACTAGAGCCACTGTTCGACAACATTCGGACGTGCAAAGCTCACGTATGCATGTCAAAAGTTCATCCTGTGTATATTTTTGGATACTATGATGTCAATTTCGGACGTTTGGAAGGAAAATAGGGTTGCTTTCGTGTTTTTTATTTATTATGCAAGTGCAGGTATATTTGGATGTGTTTTATTGGAAGAACTCAGTGATGTTTGGCATTCTGTTGCAAATAGATATTACTGAATATGGGAAAACAGAAAATCTTCAAATCCAAGTAATGTTTTTGTATGTTACCTAGGTACCTATTAGTCAGAAACATTGAAATAATAACCCAAATCGAAAGCTGCATCTACTATTTTATTAAAATACTAGATGTTCGTGCACGGTGTCACCTGGATGTTTAAAAAAAAACCATTGAAACCTTTTCCTGGTAATTACGAACACAACAAAAATAAAACTGCAGCATCAGTCCAGCCGTGTTTAAGTAATGCGCTTACCAACGAGCACAATTTCATTTTTATTTAAACATGGTGACAAGATTATTGGCGTGCAACCTGTTACCGTCCGACTTTTTATTTCGTGTGGTGCATAACGTAATGAATATCACCATGCCATTTCTTCCCGTGGGTGTCGTAAGAGGCGACTAAAGGACTTACTAGAGAATGGGCAGCAGCGTTCTCTATGCATTTTACCACCATAATGTGATCGTCAATCCGCCTAATATGCGTGATGATTATGATAAACCCTCCAAGTTGGGGCAGGCCTATGTGCCGCAATGGCTGTTGTTTGGCTGAAACAATAATGACTGCCTATCTAATCTCTACCACCCATTTACTGGGTAAAACGATACCCCTTGGTAAGAGTGGATGTCACTGCCAGGGTCGCGAGATTGTTCGAAAGAGATACCGTGACCCTGGCACATGGGCAACTGAAGGAACACGGGTAGGTTTTAGTCAGTAAAAGTCTGACATGCCCTCCTGCTCCACCTAGAGCGGGAGAAGTCGTTTGATGATTTCCCATCAAAAAAAAAAAAAACAAAGAATGGATGTCAGCTTTTCGGGATTCTGACGACCCGTAACTTTCTCAAAAATCCAAGAATGGTACCTGGAACCAACGGCTGCTTTCTGAGGCTAAGAGGAATCGAGGATCTTCATACCGAGATATGTGACGATGCACCTACAAGTCGCGGCAAGTGTGTTTTCACCTGATCGCTTTTGCAGGACTTGCCTGTGGCTATCTTAATAATATAAGGCTTTCAGCCAGGGCTTAAAAATCTTAAAACTAGAGCGACTACTCGCTAAGGACACCCTGTGCGGGGAACGGACCTGGGCTTAGGGTATCGCTGGTAGAGGGCAGCAAGGGAGGGGCTGGATAGGAATGAGCACCTGATCGCTCGGATCATTCAGCTATTATTATTTAGCGACAAGCTTCTCCTCATGTAGACATTTACAAAATAAATCCCTTAATTTTCCAGAGATTTAGTTTCATGACCTGGCTCTTTAAAGAGTTTCGTCTAATAACTATGTATCTATTAATTATCAATGTATCTAGGTAGGTACGTGAAGGTTTTTGTTGCTAAATGAATATAATTTTCGAAATTTTTCGTATTTTCGTTATTACTTTATTGACTCAAAATAATTATGCTAGATATTATGTTAGGTATATGACGTGAATTATTAAATATAAGAAAATACGTTTATAACATACTTTCACGCCTTGTTTCCCTGAACGGGTAATGCAGAGGTATACCTATAGAACACTCTCATTTTGCCAGTAATTTTTACATCCCATGTCATAGGGGGCGAGCCTGTTGCCATCAACCGGCCAGAAATTCATATTCCGGGCTGCTCTTGAAAGAAATAAAATCTGTTTATTCTGCACAAACAAAACGCACATTACAAAAAAGGATACATAAAATGCATACATACAAAGCATCCTAATTCCCCGTATTCAAGTGGAAAAAGTCTTGAAACGTTTTTTCTATTGAGAAATTTCAGAATGAATAATTCAATAATACTTTTTTCTGACCTAGGTATTGATAGGATCTCATACTCAGCAGGAACGCTTGTGACTACTAGACCATCGATGCATTCGTATCTACCTTCAAATTAGAGTTATTGATCGGGAACATTCTCGAAAGTTAACTGATCAATATATACACAATCAAGCACCTATCCACTTCAATGCCAATTTATTCAATCTCGTCATCTACCATTTTGGCAGAAATTCTAGCCATATTATTGTTTCATTCCCAACCAACAAAAACACCACACTAAATGGAGAGAAAAAACATTCGCAGCAAACAAAAAGCAAGATTATACTGGCAATATTATACACAAATACAATATAAGAGATCAACATTGTCCCTCGTTCTCCCAACGAAAACATTTCTTAATTAAATAAGCCCGACAGGTGGATACAGCAGCAAAATCTAATATACTAGATAGGAATTCCCTTTATTTATACTGAGCGTCCAAGGCCACGATCAAATTGCTCAGGAATCAAAGCTGAAAGAACTTTTTCCGTCCCTTGTTAATTTCCTTTAAAGTGTTTTACAATTAATTCTGTCGTGACTTTCTTTGTTGGTTCTCTTGTTTGTTTACTAAGGCGTAAATGAAATATTTTTTTCGGATAATGTTGATTCGTTATTTTGAAGTTTGTGGCTTCGTTAACTAAATTGTTTAAAATATTACGTTACTTTGGCGGCTGCCTTTGCTATAAACTTCCGACAATGCCTGAGGTCACAGTTAGTCAAAAGGAATGGGAGTTACTAAACAGAAAACAGAGAAAAACTTATAAATGAGAGAGGAAAAAGGCAACAGTACGAAACTTTCAAGGTGAGACTCTCTTAATAGCACATTTTCCTTCATTTTCAAATCAACACACAGAACAAGCTCTTTATAAATATCACAACAGCTGCGAGGATCACAAAGAAACAAAGCTCGTCTTTTGAGCTCAATTTAATTACGCTACATACAAATCTTTATACACATACATCTCTAGTATATTATATACAAAGTTTCATTCGTACAATTGTAGTCCTTGCTGAATAATATATTTTTACTTTGCGTCCAATTGTCGAGCGGGCGGGATACTTCTAATTCACTCGTTTCGTACAAATTGAAGGAGTCACGGATTTTTTTTCTTCTTTTTGTAATTTGTCTGAGTTTAAATCGATGTTTTATAATTGAGTAGTGCTCGAAATAGAATAGCTGGTTAATGAGGTAGTTATATCTATACCCATATTATAGAGAGGGAAAATTTGTTGGTTTGTGAGTTTATATTTAGGGTGACATTTTTGGAACTACCAGTTGTATTTTATAAAAAAAAATTGGATTTGATAGTTAAATTTTTGAAGCTATTTATAATCACGCTATGACCCTAAGGAACCAACTAAAACCAATACAAGTAAAAAAGAACGCTAAGAGTAAACGAAGTAATATCGCGGACAGCCCGGCTCAGTAGTTGCTATAACTGATGATAACTTAATTCGAACCTGCTTATGGCAACTACGTGCTGCCTGCGTATGTTTCATAGTTTTTAATACAGTGAATACAAAGACAAAATGTAGCCTACGCCCTTCTCCAGGTTTTAAGACCCCTTGGTACCTTTCACAACGATCGCTTCGGTCATTTAGAATGTATGGATACTGTAGCATTAGTTTTCACAAAATGTAATGGTTAATCTTAGTGATGAGAGTGCAAATACACAGTCTCGAGTTTATTTATAGAAGCTGCTTTGCTTACTTACTTATGTGTGTTTTTACCGGGTTCCGTTGCCAAATGGCAAAAAACGGAACCCTTATAGATTCGTCATGTCTGTCTGTCTGTCTGTCCGAGTATGTCACAGCCATTTTTTTCCGAAACTATAAGAGCTATGCTGTTGAAACTTGGTAAGTAGATGTATTCTGTTAACGACATTAAGATTTTCACACAAAAATAGAAAAAAAAAACAATAATATTTGGGGTTCCCCGTACATAGAACTGAAATGCAAAATTTTTTTTTTCATCATACCCATACGTGAGGGGTATTTTTGGATAGGTCTTCAAAAATGATATTGAGGTTTCAAATATCATTTTTTTCTAAACTGAATAGTTTGCGCGAGAGACACTTCCAAAGTGGTAAAATGTGTGTGTCCCCCGTAACTTCTAAAATAAGGGAATGATAAAACTAAAAAAAATATGTGATGTACATTACCATGTAAACTTCCACCGAAAATTGGTTTGAACGAGATCTAGTTAGTAGTTTTTTTTTATTACGTCATAAATCGTAAGCCACAACTTACCTTTCATTCAGTCAACTCAAATATAAAAATTAAAAAAAAAAACCATTTCATTTCATAAACATAAGCCTTATGTATAAACCGTGAATACCTGCAGGTTTGTACGGAACCCTCGGTGCGCAAGTCCGACTCGCACTTGGCCAGTTTTTTTATACTAACGACTCATGGTTTACACAAGAGAATTGATGTCAAAGCTTTTACTCAGCGCAAAACTGTAGGTAGTGGAAATAATTTGTTGAGATTGTCTCTACAGACTATCATTTATATCTATACCTACATATTATCTACTAGCTTTTGCCAGCGGCTTCGCCCGGGTGTAGGTCGGAAATTATCCCGCGGGAACATACTACCGGGATAAAAAAGTACCCTATGTGTTATTCGAGGTAATAAACTATCTGTATTCTAAATTTCATCCAAATCCGTTCAGTAGTTTTTGCGTGAAAGAGGAACAAACATCCATACATCCATACATCTATACATCCATACATACAAACTTTCGCGTTTATAATATTAGTAGGATAAAACAAATTCGCTCGTGAGTGCCTGTGTGACCTCTTAGTTTTTCTTAATTAAACAATGGATTTTGATGCGCTTTTCATAATAATTTTAGAGTATTTGTTCTGAAAGGTTATATTATGATATGATGTTATTTATGGTTTTTTTAAGTTCTCCCATGCTGCGCCATAACACCTTGTCCTCCGCCTTCCTATCGCAGTCCAGCAGTGAAGTGCGATAGGCTGAGTTATTTAACTTAGATATAGCACAGATACGATGTTTTAACATTTAACTATTGGACCATTGACATATTATATTACTGCGTAAGGACAGGGCGGACCGCATGTTACAATGACGCCTCGAACTTGGTCCCAAAATGGTCTTCCCTTTATCGAAGTGAACTAGAACGCGATCGGCTGTCTTCGGAACGGTCGTATATTTTGCAAGCAAAAATGCCAAGTTTTGCCGTGAAGGGTTGCGTGAACTACGACAAAAAGCACAATAAAAAAAATGATAACATTTCATATCACCGGTAAGTTAAAAATATGTCATTAAATCCACTGCTAACATTATTTAAAACAATTTTCTTTCATATTTGTCTCAACCTATGACAGACGAAGCGAAGCCGCGTAAAAGTACGACATAACTTTGCAACGGCGCTCGTTGTAGCCGGTAGCCGATGAAATGGAAAGATTTAATAATATATTTAAAAAAATTGTTTTATTCGAAGGCCAATGAAAACTTAATAACACCAACAAACTGCAACAAATATAATTTTTCAAAAATAAAAGGTTTTTTTTTTATTTCTTTGTACTTCGAAAAATACCTCACCCCGCTCTTACAAGGTTACGTTTAGGAGCAGACCACGCGGATTGACATCGTAGTTCATACTAGTTCTAATAGATGACGTTAGTGTTTTTTGTGGGGCGACCGCGTCCGTCAAATGTTCGGACGACCGTATCTTTACTATTTAAATCAATGCATTGGACCCATATGGAAAAAGGGGTAATATTGCTTATTATTATAAAGAAGGAACAAGTGAACCTTTCTCATTGGCTATTGACCTTTCTTGTGAATTAACCAAACATAGCGGTCGTGTGGTTGTAAGTCTGAACACCCTTTTATCATTTATGGGAGAAAAATATAATATTTATTATTATTTATGATTTAAATAACAAAAATAATGAACACTTCCACTGTTCCATCACCACTGTGTGTTGGGTTACAATTTACAGTAGCATTATAAATAATACTTTGGAGGTATCGCAATCTCCGTAGAAAAGGGAGAATCCTCCGACCAGACTGGTGTGGTATCTGGTGAGCAACTGCTGGACGTTTGATGTCGGGACTTTGTATATGTGGGTGCAGTTTCGCGGTAAACTCTGCTTGTGCGATGCAGGATTTACGTGATATCAGTGTGATGCATAGTTCACGTGTGGAGGCATAGATGCCGCTACAATCCAACACACGTAAAGGATCATTTAGCTGCCTTAAAAATGGTTGAGCTGAATGATGCTGATACATACGTCATGGGGTCGGCTTCCAGTAACTAGATTAGTAGTAGAGCTTAACTAAAGCAACTGCATATCTGACCGCCATTACTCAGTTACTGGTTAACTCGATACTTTGGCGTAACTGGCGGGCAGACATTCGGGCTTCTGAGGACCCGTAACCACTGTCAAAAATCCACGAATGATCGCCGGAACTAACGGTAGAAGGTACTTTCCGAGGCACGGAGATCTCGACAAAGACAAAGATGACAAAGACAAAGATGACAAAGACAAAGATGACAAAGATGCCAAAGACAAAGATGACAAAGATGCCAAAGACAAAGATGACAAAGATGCCAAAGACAAAGATGCCAAAGACAAAGATGACAAAGATGCCAAAGACAAAAATGCTTAAGGTGGCCCCCAAAGGCCTCGGCAAAGATGGTCGCCCATGTACGAATCAACCGCGGCAACCATAGCTTAAACTCGATGTAAATCTCCTTATTCGGCTGTTATTACTTAGCTAGGAGCCCCTATTCATTAATTCAATTTAGAATTTAGTACATTTATAAAGTGTACCTACATAAATTCAATGCGTGCGCCTTACAAAAGATAGCAATCATGCCCTGTGAACTATTGAAACACGTTCCTTGGAATACTTACACAAGTCGCGTCTATTCTCAAAGATATTGAAATTCATAGGATTCATAAGCTATTATCTGACTTGTAGTTACGGTTCTGTAACTTTAAAGGGCGGTTCGGTTGACTGGTTTATTTGATGGCTCGTAGTTTTGTTTCTAGGTTTATTGTAGGTTACAATAGAATAATAAAATTGGGACACATTTTTAACCCATTTCAAAAAGGTACTGAATTCGTTGTTTTTTTTTTGTATGTATGTTTCGCGATATTTCCAGCAGAGTCGATTTCGAAAATTATTTTCTAATGTATAAAATCTACGATTGAGAAACAGCGATGTAATGATTGGCCTGATAATACAGGATGAGTTTTTAACCAGTGCGCATAACAAATTAAACTAAAACGAGTTATAATAACAATGCAATTTTTATTTTGATATATCAGTACAAAAAAAATTAAGTTATCGTTAACGAAAGATGTTTATTTTGAAACTGGTTTTGTAACTTGCGCGCGACGCTGGCGCGGCAGCGAAGGTGAACGATCGAGCGTAGCTACTAGTACCTACCAGCTGTTCGATCGGTCAAAATTCTAAGAAGTTCGAAGTACCTACGCCAGCGCGCGGTTACTGACTTATTACTATTTCGATATCATATTCCGAAATATGTAGGGTGTCCACAGTTTACTGTTGTAAGGTCGGATAAAATTTTAAAAAAAGTATTGAAAAAATAATTAAAATGTGTATTATACTGAACCACGAAAACAAATTTGCGCTCTGGTAAAAAAACATCCTGTATAAACAAATAATATCTATGGAGGCACTATGAAGCCAATTATTTAACTACTCAATGTTATTTCGAGACTTACTATAATGCGCAAAATGTTATTGGGTATTTCTATCACAAATTACTAGAAACAACTGTTTATGGTTGCAATTTTTGTACAGACACCAGCATATTAAGGTACCCGAAACTGTCATATTTTCCCAATCAATTTTAAACCTAATACTTTAGCGTTAAAATTGAAAACCCATTGAAGAAATTTGACAGATTGTAGTAGCTTTAAGTGCTAGCTTCTGTACATAAGTGAGGACCATATTTGTCAATGTTTGATTTAAAATACTTTGTACCTTTTATAACAGTAATTTTATGTATTTATTTATAATAAACACACCGACAGCACAGTCACTTACAATTCAATTGAAATAAAATTTTAGATTGGCACTTGAGTGACCATGCAAATAACAGGTATGCATGGCATTAGTATATGAATATAAGAGACAAAAAAATAGAACACTAAAAACAAACAAGTGTGTCCAGAGACCCATCATTTATATTTATATTATTATTATTTTCACAAATAATAAAAATAAAATACCTATACAAAAATGTTGCAGCACATTTCGAATGAGCAATGACTTATTTCGCTAAACTGCCTCTAGACAGGGGCACCTACAATCAATTACATTTTCTTGTAAGTTGTGACTTTCAAAAGTGCCTTCTAATGGCCTAGCTACTTGAAATAAATTATTAGAGTTTAACTTCATTTACCTTGCATGGAAAATAGCAGAATAATATTTTAATTTGAGTATGTACTTAGTTTCATGTATTAGAATTCGTGGAGGTTATTTAAAAGCATTATAGATTAAGTCAAAAGATTATCAAGATCATGTTAGTGATAACTCAGCGGTCTAGGCAAGAGTATTTGTAGTATTTATAAATTACGTTAGTCATATTAATGTTCCACGTATTTACGTCCCGTTGACTCGCCCTCATTTGAGGGCGCATCTTAAATCACTAATCCAGACTCTGGGCTGCTGCGGAAAAATCCTACTAATATAAATTACTATAGCAAGAGAAATATCCACCATCTCCCGACTTCGTTAAACCCCAGAAACACTTGCATTCCGGCCGTGATCTGCAGTGGCCTATATGGAAAGCTCTCAATCGATTGCGTACCCAGGTAGGCCGCTGTAGACACAATTTGTCAAAGTGGGAGATTATTGACTCAATCGACGCCCAGTGCGAGTGCGGTACGTCTGATCAGACCATGACTCATCTGCTGGAGTGTCCCTAGTGCCCGTTCACCTGCACCTCAGATGTCCTCAAAAATGCCACTGATGCCGCAATAAACGTGGCCACCTATTGGGCTCAAACGATTAGTAAAAAGTGTACGAGTACCATCGTCACGAAAGATGAAGAAGAAGAAGACTAATATAAATGTTGGATGTTGCGAGAAGCACAGAATCGGTCGAAGTGGCGGCACTTGGGGGTGGCCTATGTCCAGCAGTGGACGTCTTACGGCTGAAATGATTATGATTATAAATGTGAAAGTTTGTATGTGAAGATGTATGTAACTCAATCACGCAAAAACAGGCATACGGGTTTGGATGATATTTGGCACACACATAGATGATAACCTAGATTGACAGTTCTTATGCAGGTAAACCAACGTCTACGCGGGCGAAACCACAAGCCAAAACTAGTTCTTGAATAAAATAACCCTGTAGGTAATATGTACATTGTTCAGCCTTTTTTTGTGGGTTGGAAATCATCAAATCATCTAAGACTGTAGCCAGAGCCGAATCCCCTGTCTGTCGTACATTAAAGATGCTTAAAGCACTTCTGACTGCCAAACCTGAATGTGATGTGTTTGTTGATGAATGGAATAAAATTATGCGTATATGTCTGGTGTTCTGTGAGAGAAAGTATGCAAGGGAGTGCTCTATTCCATATTAGTTTTTAATTTAATTTACGTAATTGTTCAAATTTATATTAGTATTGTCAACATAATTATCATGTTTCTATGTTAATTAATGTAATTGGTGTTGTACCGTTTTAATTAATTATAAATAAATAAATAAATCAAATGACGTATCTCGCTCTGGGAGACGTCGTTTGATGTCGTGTCAGACTATTACTGACAAACACCCGTGTTCCTTCAGTTGCCTATATGCCAGGGTCACGGTAACTATTTCGTACAAATCTCGCGACTCTGGCAATTATCGGTTCTCGCGCACCTCTTCAAAACTGCGGACATCTCTTTGAGGCGCGTGTGGAACACAAAGTTGACCTGAGCCTGGTCCTTACTGGGCGGCGAGCTGCCTATTGCTCGCCAACAGCAAGCCCGCGCCTACGGTGGCCGAAAGTCCCCTACAGACTCCTGACAGCCGGGACGTCACCACCTGCGGCGGCTGCGGGCATGAGGGCATAGATTGCCTTTCCCTCACGCGCTCCGCCTCCTCCTTCGCGAGCGTTATTGCTTCGCAGAAGGGGTGACGGCTTCCCACTCCCTCTCGCGTCGTACCATGGCTTGTACCAGGGCTGGACGGGAGAGGTCGCCGCCGCCGATCGCCTCAAAGAGAATACGGCGATGCTCCGCCCAGGCAGGGCACACCTCCACCGTATGCTCCACCATGTACTTCATTCAACCTGGGAATTGAAATCGGCTTCCACCAGCCTTATTACTATAAGACCAAGGAGTCCAACAACAAACTACGAAAATTGTCAAAACCATCCGTGGTAAACATTAAACACAGAAAGTATCAAAACTATCCGTGGTAAACAGTAGACACAGTCTGAGTGCAGCAACCATCTCACTTGCGTACAAAGTACTAGAAGAAGTACAACTAAGTTTCGCAACTAGATACTACCTGGATTCCGAAGTTTCGTTTTTGTTTTCCTACCTAGATCCATTAAAGAAAAATAGAAAGGCAATGTTCATCAATCCCAGTAAGTTGTAAGAGTTGGTTTGAGCCAGGAATTGCTGTTTTTTGAGAGTTTTTTTGAGTATTGGTGTTATAATTAAAGGCCCTGACTTCAAGTCGCAAGTTTTGTATGCCAACAGGCCGAGATGTTTTTTATTCTGAGCTACTTGTTTATTTATTTTTTACTTAACTGATATTGTCTCACTGCTGGACAGAAGCTTTCTAGATTTACTTTTGCAGAAATGTGCAAGATGAAAAAGAGAAGTAACTTCGAACTGACTGTCCTGTTAGTCTAGTGGTTAGTGACCCTGGCTGCAAAGACTGAGGTCGTGGGTTCGATTCCCACCCAGGACAAATCTTTGTGTGATGAGCACAATCATTTGTTCTGTGTCTGGGTGTAATTTATCTATAATATGTATGTATTTAGTAATATAAAAGTATTTTTATGAGTTGTCTGGTTGCCATAGTACAGCCAGGCTCTGCCTAGTTTGGGATCAGACAACGTTGTGTTGGTTGTCCTAAGATATTATCAAAACAAACTTTAAAAATCAATCTGTACATACCTAGGTTTGTTATTCCATAATTATGTTGTGGCATCGAGTTACGGTGTCTGTTATATTTCTGTTAAACCTGCAATGGTTTATGTTGCTAAGTCTTTGTTAAATCACTGATCACACTTCTTATTTTGATTCATCATCATCAGCGGTTCAGCGGAAGGACTTCTACTGCTGAACATAGACTTCCGCGAAACTCTGTCTCTGCCACCAACACCATTTATGTGCTTTCCGCCTCCAGAAGATTCCTGTGGCTTTCCCAAGGTCTTATTTTGTTATTAATATGCGATAAAAAAGGTGAACTGACGTTCACTTCTTTCTGCATGGACAGGAAAAATCATATCATCGCAATAAAATAAAATTTGATTTTTTTTTCCGTACAATGATAGCACTAAAATGGGACAAAATTACCACATTATCAAGATGACATTGCAAGTTATGGGGCCAAGAATGTAAGAACAAATATAATACATCACATACATTTTCCTATTACTTTTTCTAGTTATTATCGCAGTTTTCCTTATATTCGTAACACGAGCAGTCCTCAATAATTTGTCAAATGTGGTAGACGTGATCCATTACTTCTTGCTCTGATGCTGTCTTGGATTGATTTATTATGGTTGATAGCTAATAGTTTATTTGTATGGAGATATGTGTATATGTTTTTTAATACTGGGGTATTTTTGTGAAACTGAATGTGTGTATTCGTAAATGAAAATTGAATTGGAAGGGTCACTGATGTAGAAAACACAACTTAATTTTGTAGAATAGTATTAGTACTTAGTTTATTTCCAAAAAACGGCACGGGAATACATATCTACTTGGAAGACAACATCTCGAGGCGTTGGTGTGCATCTTCGACGGAGGCTTGTCTGGCGCAACTTGAGCCACTAGCATATTTTCGTACAACATGTGTAGATCGTGATGCACCAGCATCCCCCGCAACTGCAGCAACATCTCGAGACACATTTTATTTCTTTAGATGGTAAAGAGTTTGAATAAAAGCCTGAAATAGGTCAAAAGTAAAAGTAGTGGGTGGTAAATATACTTCGATGAATTCAGCCAGTGATTGTCCGCTGCTGGAAGACTCCTTATGTCCAAAAACCCTAGTTTCACTTTTCTACCAAAATAAACAGTGTGGTAATTTGCTACGTAAATAACTAGGCACGTGCTAATAACGTTTTATTAGTCTAAACTGGAACTCAGTAAATACTGCTATTAACATAGGGCTTAATCTTTAAATTGACGAAAATTCAAACATAGGCCCCAGCCCTTGATTAAAATTATTTTAGAACTTTAATTGTATCACGAGGCTAACTAAAATAGACCTAACCATTTTAACTAGGACAGAAAGCTGTAAATAGAATTGCAGGCTTTATTAGGACCTTCGAACAATTTTCTTATCTGTGTCATTACAAAGGACCTCGACCTTTCTGAAAATATCTCGACGAACTTAGGCTGGCTATTCATTAGGGTAAGGGGAATTTTCTTGCCCCATTCATTGAGAAATAGTGATACTAAGGTCTCACACAAATTAAGATAAGACAACTTGTTATGTTTAGAAGACTGGGATGGGATTGTCTTAAGACTTTGACGTAGTTTGAGCATACATAAAGTTGTTTTCTTTTTATACTAGAGTAAGAACTGAAGAAAATACACGAAATAAGACAGCGAAGTTTCACACAGAAAATTGTATGAAACTGAACTGAACTATAAGAACATCGATTGACCTGGGACTGATGATCATTCTCAATTAAATTTACAGGGCAACTTTTGCTACCCATTATTACTGAAAAACTATTTATACTTACAGATCACTTACTGTATTACCACATGGGGTGGGCCGAGTAAAACATTGTTATTAACTATCGAGAGAGCTCAGAGAGCGATACTCAAAGTGTCTAGTTCCCGCCCTTTCCTTTACCCTACTAACATACTATACAAATCCTGTGAGGTATTAACAGTTCGACAGCTATTTATAATAGGCATTGTATTAAAACAATACTCTAAAGCTCCACCCTACGGTACTGAATTTACTAATAAAAGACGTAAAGATATAGTCTATCAACAAAAAGAACAAAACATGTTTTATATCCTTTTATCTGTACCTCGGGCCTCTCCTCTATACTAGATTAAACTTTATAGCAAAAATTTACTCACTGAACTACACAAATTGTAAGAGAACTCTCAATGACGCTCTGCAAAGTATGTCTTACGAAGAAACAGAGAATTTACTAACTGTGTTAAAGTAACTATTGACGTACGTTAAGTATTAAATTCCATTAAATTTTAGAAACTAAGATATAAGCTACTCAACATTCATACAATAATTTGTCTGTTCTCAAGTTTTGACTACTATTTATTTATTTTATAAGACTATTTAAGCTCTTCTTACCTGAAGCACAGGATTGTCTACTTCAGGCACGTAAATCTTAGAATATAATTTACATATAAGCAAAACTGTACATATTTTTAAGCTTTTTATTTTTGAATAAATATTATGTTATGTTATCTGCCGTCACTCAAAAAGTACGCGTGAACTTTCGAAAACACGAAGTTAGCTTTACCAGTTCGAAACGGAACAGAGCAAAATGTGACGACAAGTTCTTATAAAACGACTCTTTCGTAATGTCTGTTTTTGGCGTGTTCAGGATAGCCTGGAAAACCAATGGGTAGATTTTGGCACGTTATAGGATAGTATGTTGGAGCCAATTTACTGAAGTGCCTGTTATGATATTTGATCACCCGACTTCTCATAGGGGAGATCGCACTTAGTCACTGTACATCCTTTAGATATAAAAATATTTATCGTAGGTAGATTTACCGTATAAATAACAGTTACATGTAAAAATGAAAACAAATATTTTGTCTACCTACATCTTAATACGAAAATAACGTATTTGATTACCCGTAAAAGCCATTAGTTTGTTTGTGTATTTTCTTTTATATTTGTTTGTATCGGATTTCATCTAAGGCATTTTTTTTTTGGAACGATTAATGTAAGTACTTTATATATTCGTTGCTTTGAAAACGATGTTTATGTTTCCGTAGAAAAACAACTTCTTTTTCAGTCATCACAACGCTAGCAAGTGATCTATTCCCTAATAGATTGCTTCTCTCGCGTAGGCCATACGAGGTCAGCTTCAACCGTGTGAAAAGACAAAAGCAGTCATTAAAATGTATCTTTAATAGTTTTTTTTATGTATAATTTTTCGCAATCTTCTTCTTCTTCTTCGTCGTTACACTCTTAACAGAGTGGTCGTGGTCGTCATATCTGGTGTGGTGACGAGCTCCACAATCCGTCGCCATTCCTCTCGTACTGCAGCCCTTCTCGTACATTCGTGAAGTGGACCATTAAGTGCAGTTTTGACCTGATCGGTCCAACGCATGAGCGACCTGCCACGAGTTCTTGCCGAATCTTGAATTTTTCGCAATAGCGATATGAATATACAGACAATTTCATTAGGTAGTTAATTTTGCTGACTTAATGTAAGAATCGTCAATTGTGCATTAAACCACAGTTTTCTTTTATTTACCTACCTACGTAAAAGCAACCGATGTGCTCAACTATTCCAAAAACATCTCAACATGTCTCCCAAACGACAGGACGTCAACAAAAATAGACGATCCCGAACTTCGACACGAAACAAGTGAGTCCCAGGAATATTTTCGAGAGAGTCTCACGAACGGTAAACGTCGAGTAACTGGCTCGATAAATTAGGCAATTTGCGGTTACCGTCCGGTCCCGACTGCGTGTTTCGTCCCAGTGTCCGGGGCTCGTAATTAATTATCCACATGTACGAGCCGTTTCGTATTACTTAATCAACCATCAGAATGCTAACTATTCGTATTGATTGAAGTCTTTTGCTTGTTCATTTCGTTGAGTGTGTGTTTATTGGCTTATATTTGGCTTGTTCGAGGTTCCGTTGTTGTGATTGGGTTCCGGTGCGTGGCTCTGTTCGATTGGATGGACTGTGTTGGGTAGCTATCGTTTTCGGATGACGAGTTCTGGATTAGGTGTGGTCAATGTTTGAGTTTGATTTCAAATACTGGTGATATGACTGTCTCCAATTCAATAAGCAGAAATATGTGTGCGTTATTATAAAGTTCATTACTACTGTCATATTTAATTCGTTAGTAAAAAAAATCCATGCATAACCATTTTATATACTGCCATATTTTTGGACCTAACAATAAACCTTTCAAAAATATCAATAACATTTTAGAAAAAAAAAGATTAATTAGGTAGGTACTGTGAAAAAAATAACCGTCTAGATTTTTATACGGCGAAAGTTCATTTAACATTGGTCTCTTTACACAATACAAATAACCAGATTATTTTAAACCTTGAACTCTGTTGACCTCTGATTCGTGTTTCAGATTTTCCATTCGAACAACTCGCCCTTAAAAGTTGGGAAACCACAGCTTTGTCGTTTCTTTGATGAATTAAACAAACTTCCATTTTAGTTATAATCCAATTAGAATTGTTTTTCCAACGAGTATATTGAGATCCACGATAATATGAAGGTTTCTAAGCTATGGTTATAGAACCTCAGATCCTACTTTATTTTCGATGGCCATTTTTAAACAATCCTAGCTACGGAATAGTACTATGACGAAAATTTTGTGAAATGAGAGAAAGAGAGTTTAGAAAAATACTGTCTTAAATTTTAATCATTATGGTTTCTTAAAGTCCCCGAAATAATCAATTGTAATTATGAATATTTACGTGATAGATGCACATTGAACAGAAAAATAAAAAATAGTAAAAATAAAATGGAAAAAAAAATTAATCTACTAACAATATTGCAACAATAAAAAGTTTATTTGTTAAAAAGCATTCACACATGATCTTGGTACTCAGATACAATATTCATTCATGTTTACACTTTTTTTTTTTTATGTGGTGCTCATAATACACCTTTACCTGTTTACACTTAGGTACAAAAATTGATACCCAAACTAAGCCAAGGCTTCTATTTTGGGAGTCAGTCCTCAAACGCAGAACATCTTATAGAGATTGTATCTTATGAATATAATTGCTATTGTAGTAATATTAATATTCTCAATTGCTGTTTTGCAATTGATTGTTTCGGGGACCCTTTGGGTAGAATGTCCTGCTTAGGTTATTTTTATCATATAAACTAGAAATTTATTAAAACCGTTTAAAGATATAAACCCGTATAATATAAATGGGATGTGGACGAAACAAAAAGAGTTTCAATGTTTGCAAGGCTTGCAGCAGGTGGCGTTATGTTGTTTCTACCAACTCTCTTGGGACAATGGCGTGAGTGTACGTAAAATTTGAAAATGACAATTATCCTGCTAATATTATTAATTTGAAAGTTTGTGAGGATGTTTGGATGTTTGTTATTCTTTCACGCCAAAAATACTGAACGGATTTGAAGGAAATTTGATACAGAGATAGTTTATAAGCTGGATTAATATATACTTTTATCTCGTAGGTTTTTGCGGGATAATTGCCAGCCATCACGAGGGCGAAGCCGCTGACAACCAAACCTATAAATATCCTATGTCGGGAAGAAGTAGCTTTCTTTCTTTCAATGAAAGTATTGTTGTAATCGGACTAATAATTCTTCTTACCTCATAGAAATAAAGAATAAATCTTTATTTTTTTAATATTAGTTCGAATAAATATTACCCAAAAACCCCTTCATTCTCCAAACTAATAACTACAACCCCAGATTTAAATACAATCCATTTCTCTCTGTCGTGAACAGACTTAATAAGCTAGCTGTCCAGCTAATGGGCGGGAATAGGAGCCGATAAATAAGAACATTGCGACCCCACACACGTGGCGGTCGAGTTCGACGGAAATACTATTAATTACTCGTATAAGCTGTATGTACTGGTAGCTGTTTACTTGACCGATTGTAAGGGTATTTCTAGTAGAAAAGGGTTGTTTTCGAAGTACCTACTAATATTTGTATGCTTTTTTTTTTTGGATGGGAAATCATCAAATGACTTCTCCCGCTCTGAGCGGAGCGGGAGGGCGGTATCTCTTTCGAACAATCTCGCGACCCTGGCAGGCATCGGTCCTAGCAGACCCCTTCAGTTTTGCTGACATCTCTTTGAGGAGCGCGTGGAACACTACGCGCCGTCGACCCGAGCTTGGTCCTTACCGGGCGGCGAGCTACCCATTGCTCACCTCCCACAAGCTCGCGCCTACGGTGGCCGGGAGTCAGCTATCGACTCCCGACGCCCGGGGCGTCTCCTCCTGCGGCGGCTAGGGACGCGAGGGCGCAGACACTGCCACGCCCTCACGCGCCCCGCCTCCTCCGTCGCGAGCATTACTGCTTTGCAAAAGGAGGTGACGGCTTCCCATGCCCTCTCGCTCCGTACCGTCGCTCGCACTAGGGCCGGATGCGAGAGGTCGCCGCTGCCGATCGCCTCTACGAAGACACGGCGGTGCTCCGCCCAGGCAGGGCATACCACCACCGTATGCTCCACCGTGTCCTCTAGACGATCCTCACAATGGAAACACCCGGGCGTTTCCTCCCGCTTTATCCTGAACAGGAACCCACCGAAGCAACCATGCCCGGTGAGAACCTGCGTCAGGCGGAAGGTGAGGACGCCGTGACACCTTTCTATCCACTCCTCAATATTTGTATGGTTTTGTATGGTTTAAATTGTATTAAAAAGTCGTTTTTTTTTTTTAACTCGTATTACATGAAGGACGAGAGGCTAGGATAGGAGGAAACTAATTTTCTTTTTGTCAGGCGACAATTTTATACACAATATAAAACATTTAGCAGAAGTTGAAAATATACATGTAAAATTTGTCATAAACAACAGCCAATGTGCCAACTATGCCTTTGCTACGCTCAATCTATGCGCTACGCGCTTCGCATGTGCTACGAGCATGCTACGAACGTGAAACACCCGCGCACAGTGCAGTGATCGCGCTGAAAAAGTATTGTACAATATTTTATAAGTTTATTAAGTAATATTTTTACCTATACAAAGTATACACCAAAAATATCTCTCGGATAAAAGGTATATAGACCGACCCAATTATTCGAGTTACAAAGTGGCATTTTAAATATTTATAAATAATGTGATGTCATTTTGAGAGTGACACTTAACACGGGTCACTTAATAGAGGGACGGAATTGAGGTAGGGAGCCTCCGAACGTGTGTGAGAGGAATTACAATTTGCTTGGTTTTTCGATAAACGTCCGGGGTTTAGGCTAAAGTAGGAAAAATTGCCTTTTTGTGATGATAGTGTGTTTTTAGTGACACCATGTCCGAATAAGTTTTCATTATTTATTTAATCAATCCCGGCTGTGATTCGTAGATCTTAGACAGTCTATACGGGTCGTCAGAAGCCCGAAAGTCTGACTACCAGTCTTACCGGGAGTTATTGTATTACCCAGTAACTGGGTTTTGGAGGTCAGATAGGCAGTCGCTCCATGTAAAATAGTTCTTTTATTATAATGATGTCTACGTAACACTTATTTTATTAAAAAGATGTAGATTTTTCGTTACATTATTAATGTTTTCATGAATGAATTGGTAAGGAATATTTATCTTTTTAAATAGTTCCCTGAGAGATTTGTGGCGACGGAGATTATAAATGGCTCTGACAGCTCTCATTTGCACAATAAAGTTGGATTAAATGTCAGCAGCCCGACTCTATAGTAAAATGTCATACGAAAATAATGCTTTGCAGTTAACTAAATACACCAAACGCGCGGTTTCTACACCTGTTAACTGTCTTATCTTTCTAACAGCATAAGCTTAGCCGCCCCGCAAGAGATGTTATTTGAGGTCCTCATTGTCATTTCGAGTCTAGCGTGATTCCTAGGAAACACGTTTTATTAATAAATTCCAGTGTTTCCTCATTAAATATGTTGTCAAATTTGCTACTTCTATCATTCGGTTATTTAAATCTAACGCATTTGGCTCCTTTTGCATTTAGTACAAAATTATTTACCGCAAACCAATCTTGGATCTGAAGAATAGAGTTATTCACGTGGTCAAGACTTTAGGACTGACGGTCTATTTTAAGATCAAAGATGTGTCAACTGCAAACTACACCATTTTCGGTTGATTTGGAAGTAAATGGGGTAAATCACAAATGTAAACTAAAAATAGGAATGGACCCAATGTCGAACCTTGAAACACCCATTGCCATTTCAGATCCTTCTGTGGTTATGCCGTTTACTCGATCATTAACCTTTTTATCTTTCAGGTATGGTCTTTGTTAATCGAGAGCTGTACTTTGAATCCTATAGTACTCTAGTTTTGGCAGAAGTGTCACATGGTTAACGCAATCCAACACCTAAGATAGGTCGCAAAAGATGGTAATGGAATCTTGTGCTTCTTCCCGGGCACTAAACCGACCTACCAGTCAGGGTAGAGGGTTATACCGTAATTGGTATAACCCTCTTTGGTGAAAACGTACTGTTATTAACTCTTCAACTGCCAGCCTCCGTACTACAGGGGATGAGAATTTCCACAAGTTCGCTCCCCTACATTGTACAGAGGCTAGTTCGTGGTCACACTGTTTTGCGATTATTATCCTAATTAAGCATCTTGTGTTGCGATTATAATCGCAAAACAGTGTGACCACGAACTACCCTCTGTACAACGTAGGGGAGCGAACTTGTGGAAATTCTCCTCCTCTGTAGTACGGAGGCTGGCAGTTGAAGGGGTTAAAGAAGGATGGTTTTTTTAATAAAATGACGTAACATTTTAATGATCGTAAACTTTTCAAACATCTTTTCATCATTGAGAAATGGCAGAATTGAAAATCCAGTAATTGTAGGATTCCTTACTATCACCGGATTCGAACACAGACACTACTTTATTGTATTTCATGAGTCCTGGAAAGACGCGTTGGCCTTTTGATGTTAAATATAAAAGTTAAATGGGGCAATGTTATCGATAATAGATCTATTAATTTGGGACTTCATCATTTTGCTGATCAAGTTCTCTTTAATCTTGTTGTGTTGGTAAAAAGTATATTGTAGTTAATTACAGTACTTAGTAGGATATACTGGATGACATTTTTTACCGTCTCGACCTTCATGTGGTGTGTTGTGTAACTAGAATAGAAGGCAGGAAGGCCTTCAGATTCATCGTAGGTGACTAAAGGAGCGCGGGACGCTGGTGGACAGGGATGCGTGTGCGGCTCGTGCGCCTGCGAAAGATCAATGAGGCCGCCTATCAGCCAGCTTCAAAGGGTAGGACCGCGCTCCGAAATCAATGATACATGCCGCGCATTGAGTAGGGTGCGTATGATTTGAGTTTCGATAGATTATTTTTTTTTTTTTGTTTTTTTGTTTTTCAAATTTCTGTTTTTGTTGTTCTAGTATGTAAATGTTACTTTAAATGTGTAGTATTTATTGCTAGATCAATTTAATTACATGTTATTCAAAAATAAAAATAATAAAAATTTCTATGCCAAAAGCTTCTACTCCGTTCACCTATTACCCCCATTTTTTTTCAAGACGCTAAAAAAAGTCACCCAGTATATACGTATACGTCATGGTCATGTGACTATCATTTACAAACATGACCAGAATTTGATTATTTATTTTGATGTATTTATCTAAATCGATTTCCAAATACTTTAATTTTATCAAAAATACAATATGATCATTTACGCTTAATCTTACGGGTTTAATAGACATCTGTGTCTGAACTAGATAAATTAATATCTGTATCTCAGACAACAGCGCTCTTCTCTATAAATGTAACATTTAAAAATTAACTAAACTAATGTGGCGATACTAACATCATTATATAAAAAAATTACCTAAAAATTTGACATAATTCTGTAAAAATCATATTTTATCTCCTTGACTTCATGCAAATTTGACATATAATTAATATCTTTTACATAAAAAAAATATATAAATTCTAATGATTAATAACTAAATCTTAATGTAATGATGACCCATAATTTTAATGATTAATAACTAAATTTCAATGTAATGATGACCCATAATTTCAAAACCATATTTGTACGCCAGAAACGGCAGAATATTTTGAACGTAATAATCCACATAACAACTTTGTACAATATTCTGACAAATAAATGCTTTCTTTCTTTCTTTCATAAGTATTATTCCGCGCAGAATATTTCCAAAACAAAACCAAATCGCATATTTACAATCCTAATTACAATCTAAATTATCCATACAACCATCACCCAAGCACATAACTAGCCTACAGAAACTTCCGACTCGAAATGTCCGAATAAAATCCAAGCATAAAAATTCAACGAATAAAATGACGCCCACAAAAGTATGCGACTACGTCAAAATATTTGTAGCATACCCAAATACATTTGCAAGGCGTGAAACGTCCCATTTTCAACTGAATTTCGATATTGACGTAAAGTTCCGGGTGTAGAAATATATGTAGCTGATGCATTAGAATGATTGATAATATAATATTATGTTATTAAAACTTTCTGTCACATAATTTTGTTCCTCTGTTTTCGTAACAATATTCTGGCATATTGATGACGACTATATAAGACGTGTATGAAAAAAAAAGCATTCTGCTGGCGGCCTTAAATAAGTTGAGAAAACGGCCAACGACATCGAAACGACGGCGATTTCGGTTATCTTCTGTGTCTACTTAGATGCAAATGGTGGAAAGATGTATAACTGTTTGGTGGAACATTTATTACAACTGATTTAGTCACAAAATCACAAAAACGAAAACCTCAAAAAATATAAATACAAATCAATCTTCTGCATAAATAGGAGCTTCTTTAGAAGCAAATCAATTTGATTTTCTTCTCCTATATCCATATTATTTCCAAATTAAAGCTCAACTATTTAACACAAACATTTTTATTTTCCATAAATCTTTTCAACACCAGTTTAAGCGAACAAAAACTTGAAGTGTCAGGCATCATGTTCCTCTCAGCCACTCGACACGGCCATAACTAGGGCAAGAGACGATGTAAAAGGAACTTGTGACTAGCTTGTTACAGTAACCCAGGATGCAGCTGTAACACGTTGCTTTTACTGTGACAGCTAATGGAAAGTTGTTATTGGAAAACGGTTTCTGTTTTTGATATGGATGTGTTAAATAAAAGTACCACATAAACAAAGATATCCCCAGCAGGATCTCTTTGAATTTGGTAATTTTTATTTTAAGTTTATTCATTGGGAGCATGCAGCTATTAAGGTAGTGTTTTAAGAATTTTGACTACTAAACTTTATCAGTCACATAAGTGATTCATGAAAAATAAGAATAAAATAGCGAATGACCTGAAAAAAAACAGTATATCTTACAAGTGGTAACTATTATTACCGATTTACCAAAACAAAATAAATAAAAATGATGACAATTGCCTCTAGAGTATAACTCTAAAGCTCACAACAAAGGCATTTATGTGTTGTACGATCTCTCACAGTTTATCTTACCATTATAATATTAGGCACAGGTTTATATGTTACAGTGGATCATCTAACTATACACTAAGTTCAAATTCCTGCACCCAAAATCAATACCAAACCCAGCACTGATTAGTAGCATCAGCTCCAATACCCGATCATTATAGCAACGAGGCCGGACGCCTCGGCCAATTTCCGCCGAGACGATGTTGAAAGCCAAAGCCGAATCTAGCTAAGAAGCCATTTTTGAAATGGCCACTCGATCGTCCACCTACAATGAGACAGGAGTAGTAATCGTAGTGGATTTATCTCAAGACATCTCACCCATTGAGTCAGGGAGCCATTGTGCTTTAACTGATTACAACAGGTAATAGATGTGAGAATATCACAATGGGATGTTCATCGTGCTTGAATGGGTAGGATTCAGTGGTGCGGAGGATGGTGAGCGGTTTGGAATAGATTTTTGGGCGTCGTTGGTAAATCTGTGTGATGTTATAAATGCCAATCAAGTTTCAGGGCTAAAACTAGGGATACGGATTTCCAGGGTCTTTTAAAACATGTACAAACTTCAATTTCTTACGTATGAAACTGAGTTTTGGTATTTGAAATTTAAAATAGTTATCTAGTATAAATGTTTTTTGACCCACAATAGGTAGCACAAAACAGGCAATTCCACGGTAATGCAAGTATTTTTATGGGTGGGAAATCCGATAATTATATCCAGCCGAGCTGCACAAGCTAGGCCAGAAACGCGTTGTTGTTAGTGATGAACTTACGTTGGATATCTGGGTTACTGAAGTACTCTGTCCTGTATATGGCGACCACCACGTAGTTTAGATTCAACACAAATCTACGATACTATATGGATATCTTTCCACAGTTTAATTTTCATTGAACACCATTCAAAAGTATCGCTTCTCGCGGCAGTAAACAGCAAGATAGTTAAAGCTACATTACAACTACTGAACTTCCCCTCCGTATATCACTACGATTACGTGGGTTCGAGTGAGAGCGATTTCTGAATATCCTTACCTCCGTTGCGAGGTGGGTCCTCCATTCAATTTTCCCTGAGAGATGGTACATGTTCCTATACCGTCTAATCTAACCGACATTAAAACCGTACGACGTATAAAGTGGGGTTGAATCGTCCGAGGAAAGGGCTGAAACGCGCAGATTCTTTTATTATAGTTCCTTTGTATGATGTTACAATGTTAAAGGTATTTGGGAAACAATCGAGGTACTAGGGACGAATGACAATACTGGGGTCGTGAGTTTTTTTTTTATATTTACGGATTGTTGAAGCTGTCATTATTTTATTACAAAAAAAAATGGGAGCGATTTTTTTCTCGGTTGCGGTTTAAGAAGTTTGATTAAGTCAAAATAATATTATACTAAGGTAAAGGTATCTGCATGTATGTGAAACACAGACTACACAAAATTTTATAAATTTTGCTTACATATACAAGATGCAGTTTTGAACCTGGAAAACATTTCAGGTGGTTGTTATGAGTCATCAATAATACTTTTTACTTTAGATTTTTCAATTTTATTGTTTTTCAGAATAACTTTGGATGGGGAGCGTGGCTTTGGATCTATGAAAGAAATGTCGGTTGCGTTTGTTTGTGTGTGTGAAAGCGCAGTTTAAGAACACGTACAGACTGGCCGCGTTTTAAAAAAGGGAGTTCACACCGACTTCCGTAACTAAGAATAAAATGAAAAAAAAAAACCTGCCCATTTTATTGTTGATTCGGGTCGAGAATCACTAACATGATTATCTCCTGAAATGTTTTGTAGATCCAAAACTGCACCTTGTATACATACTCACGCCTTTTTCTCATGGGGGTGGCAGAAACTACAGAACGTTACCTGCTTAGGATCCTTACATACTCTTTTTGCATCGTTTATGTGCATATATCGGGTCATACACGCTCGCCGGTTACCAGTACTACGCACCTGACCAATGAACAATCAATTATTTTTGTACTATTTTCTTACTATTAAGAGTATCCAACTTTTTTAATTAAATTTCTAGCTGGACAGCTATAATATAGTGTTGGTATATTTACATTGAGACATATCAATAATTGAGGTCCTCACAGCTCTGTCCATGTTAGTTTCGTATTGAGACCTACATCAAAAGATCCTAGCCCTACCTAAAGGTACATACCAACTACACATAATACCTTTCAGCCAGACGACACCTCACCAAGTCACCAGCCACATCTAAGGCCGGTCCAGGTAATTGTTGCCCAATCACGGACCTCAATCACCGAAGCCTTAATCACTCGACGACTCGACTCCGTCAACCACTCGACTACTCGACTCGGTGCCATTAACCTCACGCTATTACGAAGCATAAAGGGTCTGATCATTTATTACCATTACAATCGGTATCGTTAATTCTGTATACAGTACGATAAAATAATGATTGAAGGGCCAAATAATATTTGAGGCTATTAAGGCCAGAGAAATTATGTTTGATGAAATCAATCGTTAGGGATGTTTATTTTTAGTTAAGTCCGGTACAAATGGGTGAAACGCAACATGTTATGTAACAATCATTTGTCACATATTTATGCAATATGAGCGGCACTGCGGCACCCTAATTGTGTTCTCTCATATTGAATCTGAATCATTTTGAAGTATTGCATTTCCACTGCTTCATATGTTTGAAAAATTTGTCAGCTCGACAACGTAAATACGCAATGAATGTTGTTGAACTGTCAAAATGAAAGCCATTTGTACTTTTGGTGTGTTACACAATTACCTCACTGGTAGCTGTTGGTTTTCATGCTGCCAAAGTGATGTCAGATATTGTTGATTACAGCGAGGTATCACAATCTAAATTGAACGATATACGCAGATATTTATAACGCAAAACATATCTGATGCTACTGCATTCTATGAGGAGATCCACTTTTTAACCGACTTCAAAAAAAGGAGGAGGTTCTCAATTCGACTGTATTTTTAAAATGATTTTTTTATGTTTTGTTGCCTCCGTACTTTTAACTGGGTGAACGAATTTTGAATATTTTTTTATTTGAAATTTGATGCTTCACTTGTGGTTCAATTTAAATTTGGTTTAGTCCTGACAATGGCATCCATGAGAAAACCATATAGGTATGTCTGAAATTTGGATTAAGTATATGCGCGAGAAATGGACGATTAACGCGATTAGATCAGTGTGAGGTACATACCATAACTTAAAAGTTAAAAATAAAAACTTAAAAAAAAATTATTACCGACTTCCTTAAAAACAGCACAAAGTGAAAAATAACTTTAATTTTGGAAGTCGGTGGCATAAAACTTAAATACAGATCAAAAGACACCGACTTCCGAAATTTAAGTTATTTTTCACTTTGTACTGTTTTTAAGGAAGTCGGTTGTTATTGAAGCCAATGTAGCATGGATTATTTTGGCGTCGTATTCTTGTAAGATAGATTCGGTTTTGCTTCGATATTACATATTTGTGCCGCCACTTATATGACATTCAAGAAATGATACTTTTAAAATTGTTTGTTGCATTTTTTATTTCATACATTTTCAATAACTAATTTAATTTAACTCTGTGAAATAAAAATGAAATACAGGATGTAAAAAGAATCCCCAGAAAGCCGTCATCTTTCCATTCTGTATATCAATTTCTGTAACTTTGTGCAATAATAATTGCTGGAAAACGACTTTTAATATTGGTGTGAAAGTAACGCACCAAAAACATTATGGTGATGGGTGCATGTCACGGTACAGAGATTGTGAGCGCTTTTAAAGTTACGTTTTAACATTTTACTCGTGTTTTCGTAAAAAACAAAACAGGTTTCCCATCCCAGGTAAAACACATACAAAATAAAAATAAAATATAAAATGCAGTAAATGGAGGAATAAGTGACTGACTTGATCTACCTAAATATCCTTTCTTTGGATTTATTCGTAAAATCGTTGAGCTCCTTAAGTTCCTTTACAATTACTGACAAATGCGTGCACTTACTAAATAGGTCCAATAACTAAGGTGTGGTTTTTTCAACCTCGAGAAACTATTTCAAACACATGTAGATTCACATGGTCTTCACATGATCTGATCAGGACTTTGCCTGGAATTTCAAAGAGACTACAACCTCCAAGCTTTTGGCCTTTTTTCTCAGAGTAATCGAAAACGCCGACCCCAGCTAGTTTTAAAAATATGATTGACATGTAAAAGTATTTGTAAAAACCTACTTACAGAAATAAAATTGTTTATCTAACTAACTCTCGGCAACATTAATAGTATTCGTACTCTCATTATGTCGTCTTAAAGAGTAAGGTAAAATAGCAGAGTAAATACTATACCTAACAATCATCGATTTAATTTTATCATCATCATCATTTTTAGCCAAATGACGTCCACTACTAGACATACGCTTCCCTCAATTTTGGGGGGGTTCGCCATAATCGCCACGCTTGGCAGGCGGTTGGCGATCGCAGTATGGTGGTAAAATATTCTCTAGTAAGTCGTTTAGTCGCCTCCTACGACACCCACGGGAAGAAATGGGATGGTCCGATTACTTACGTCCGGCACCACACGATACTATTAAATTCATCATCATCATCATTTCAGCCGAAAGACGTCCACTGCTGGACGTAGACCTTCCCCAATTTGGACAGTATTGCCATAATCGCCACGCTTGGGTTGGCGATCGCAGTATGGCGGTAAAATGCATAGGGAATGCTGCTGCCCATGCTCTAGTAAGTCCCTTAGTCGCCTCCTACGACACCCACGGGAAAAAATGGCATGGTGCGATTCTTTAAGTTCGGCACCACACGGAACTATTATTTATTATTTACTAAGTATTAATTTCTACAGAGATCTGTAAAAACTTCACAAACTACCACCATCCTGTACCAACTACCAATACATTATTATATTCCAGAAACACGTAACGCACTTTCGAACACTGATTACGTTCACATGTTAAACTTTAAACAGTTACGAAGATAAATTAAGTCTATTAGGTATTGAGAACGATGTATAGACTCGTACTTAAAGTGTTGTTGAACTCGAGACCCAGGGTACGTATGTTCCATTAATTTTATAGAAGCTTATCAATCAATTACTTTGGAGAGGTTGCGTATGGGCGGCCTTTAATTGAATTTAATTTATGGGTAAGGTGCTGCAGATGGTACGTTGGGAAGGCAATAAGTTAACAAGGTATTGAATGTTTTGGGGGAATAGGAGCGAGGCATTTTAAGAGGAAAACGTAAGAGTGAAAATTGTTTGAATGATGATTTGATAAAAAATTGCCCGACACGAAATGTTTGCAGTGATTCGTCACTGCAAACATTTCGTGAGGGACAAAAATTCTAAAAACGAATGAAATAAATTAACGTTACTAAAAAAAACGAATGTGCCAAAACCTGAAATGTAGCATAAGGATGAGGTTGTTAATGAGGTTGTTAGTTGTTGTTTTCGTGTTGTTGTAGTCAATGATCCCCTCTAAGAGCCACAATAGAATAATAAAACAGAAAAAAAAAATCAAATCAATCAATCAATCAAATGAAATCTGTCACCGTGTAAAATAAAGACGAAATGAGTTTAAAGTGTGCTGTCACCTGATGCTCTTTTTTTTTTGGATTGGAAATCTTCAAATGACTTCTCCCACTCTGGGCGGAGCGGGAGGGCGTGTCACAAAATTTCACCATAGTAGTGTCTTAGATAAAAACAAATGCAACGTGGTGACCAATAAATACAAATAAGAATTGTAAGTACTCTTGAACTATACCAAATTAAACCTAATACCAAATCTACATAACAAACTTCTATAACCTAAAGCAGCATACACACTATTGATGTCGGACACGCGGTCCGATACATTTCCCGCACGATTCGGCACAGTGCATACGAGCGGCGTCCCCAGTTATGGGGACTTTACGCATAGCTTCACAAGCCATATTCATTGGGGGTGACCGCTGGCTGTGGGTACAGACATAGGGGAATGTGGTACTCGGATGAGTTAACATACATGATAGTTCGGGATTGATGTTGGCAATTGACGGTCGGACGATGATTATTTATACTGATGTAGCTGCATGAGAGCATGTAACAGTAGTGGTTTAATCAAACTTGATTACCTATCAACATGTGCATATTAATATAATTGGAAGGCATGTTCAGCAGTTTGGTGTAACTTTAATTACAAAAGGCGCGTACAATTGTAAAGATAGTCTGTGCTTCCAAAGTGCTAAAAGAAAACAACTACCAAACAAATAAATTTCATAGTGGCAATAGCAAAGGATGCCTGCAGGGATTTGAGGGTGGCTTTAGCTTAGCAGTGCAACAGTGTAGGTTAATAAAAAAAAAAACAATAACTAACTAGAACTTTTCTCCGTATCTTACTTTTCAAAAACTTGGAAAATAAAGTGGTAACTGATCATAAATATGGTGCTCCAAATTCTGAAACCCGATATTACAAGTTTATCTTTAGAGTAGGTGGACAGATTCTGCTGAAGGCATCAACAAGACGGTAGGTCTCTCTGTCAGAATTATGTAGTCACTTTTCTTCTGTGCCAATATTTTGGAAGTTTTATTCTCTTCCAGGTTCCACACTCAACAAATGTGACTCATCTGCAGTACGAACAAGGAATAGGTACCATGTACAATATCGATTGTAGGCAGATACTTTTAGGTCTATAACTAATCGAATCGTATAATGCACTTTTAGTCCATGACGTGCGCTATGCGTTTACAAATTCTGATAGTTTTATTTCCACTAATAAGAAAGCTAAAGCCTGTCCCCCATCTGGACCAAGCTTTAACACTATCATTAAGCGCCTGATGTGAAATCTAACGAAGTTAGATTACGATAACCCTTTGAGGCAACCTGTCCGGCGTGCATCCGAAACAAAGCCAATCCGGTCAATTGAGCCCGGGCCGCATGCCATGCGTATGTGCTCCTTTATCAGATTACCGCAGCTTAGACCATAACCACAGAGCACTAGACTAGTAATTACAGCAATTGTGGTGGATGTCCAATCACACACGAGATAATTAGACTATTCTTGGTACTTAAGTAATTGACTGGGCGACAAATATTTAGTAATTGCGGAGTTTGAGTGGAATTTAAGTGGATTCAAACGTGGGATTAGATAGACCTTTAAAATAATTAGACGTTTACATGAGATAATAGACACTTTTAGAATGATGAATAGAAAATCTGTCTCTAGAAATAAATTGTCAGCAATTTATTTTAACGTACTTTTACGTTAATTTGATTCAACTATAAATTCCATGACCCTTTACCTGTTACCTTAGACAGAGCATTGTAGGTAAGTGAAATACACCAACAATAGGCGTCTACTAACAAAATTTAAGAACGATATGCCTGATAGTTTAAATATTCCTAAACTGTAAATCGTAACGTATATAACAAATCAAAATAAACTACAAATAACTAGCTAAAATTAGTTTACTCCATTCTTCCGCCCACACGACTTCGATAGACTGGAAAGATTTATAGGACACCCACGGATCAGACAAGTTGTTAGGTAAAACAAACACTTTATTAGGATCGAGTTTATTGTCTTCGGATTTTAATTAAAGAACTTGCAAGCGAAATTCGGCTGTATTTCTAGCTAAACTAAGTTTTCATGCTGAGCTGTTATTTTCTTAATTCAGGGCAAAGGCGTCTTTTCAAACAAACAAGGCACGAGCAATGATCACTACGCATGCTCTTGGCGATTTCCAATAATTATATTTTCTTATTGTTATTATTAAGTTAAATTGTCTTCAATATGTTGTTGTATGACGGCGAAGAAGAAAGGGAGACTATGATTTTGACCGTTTTGTATGTACCGGTATAAATTACATCATAATTCGATATTGTCTGCTGGATAAAGTCTAGGTATGTCACGCCACATTAATTTGAATATGATCCGACGCGCTTTTGAGGACATAAAGGGACGATTTTTTTTTAAATGACCCCTGATTGGTTATTAAATGAGAAGTTAATCAGCACATTAAAAAAAATATTCAATATTGTGAGCTTATCTCAAAAATAAAACTAAAAACTGACTACTGAAGACTCACGCTCTAAAAAGTATAAAACAAGAAACTATTTTGATATGGAAGCCTTTGTCGAACTTTTTAAGTCATTGCTGTTAATGAACATAGAAAATATTATTTAGGTAATGCCTCAGTCACTTCATAGGCTTAGAGCTCAAATTACTTGTGCTTGAGAAGCGAACAGTCCGAAATCTTGCTATCACGTCATTATTAGAGCATACTACCACTACAAAACCTATTGATTTTCACAACTTTAAGAAAAGCCACAGTTTAATAAATACACCACTTACTCACAGAACCTCCAGTGTTAAAAATACAATGCCTCACCAAACTAACTACATATTTCATTGTGTTTCACAACTCCGCACGTAATAAAGATTCTCCAAGATTTCTTGTACCTAGCCTCCCAGCATAATAAATTAGGCTGTGCTGTAGTCTGTAACAGCTGATGTCTAACTTCAGGTTCAAACTACCTTCCTCCTAGACATTTTGATGCTGAGTTAGTTAAAACATTGTTTCTTGGCTATGGAGTCTTGCACCTGGTCTGTTTGAGATAATATATGTATGGTTTGTAAGTTGTGCTGGAATATTTCTGGTTGTTTCTAGTAATTTTGTATCAATGCTTTTTGAAAATGAGATTATCGCTTTGAAGCCATTCACATAAGTTCATGCAATAACAGAAAAATATTAAAGCGACATCATTCTGAAGGACCAAAAGCTAGAACCATTTATATACATTTGAAGGTCAATTCTCATAATTAAAAGCGTTCAAAGTCTAATCGCAGTCTCACATCGACGACAGCCAAATGTGAAAAACTTGTCAAAAAATGTCGAATTATTTTTGACAGGTTGAGACTGAAATCAGAATACGAACGTTTTTAAAATTACGGAAATTTTCCCTTTGATAGATGTCTACAACAGCCAAAGTTTTATTGCGTACAACAAACAATGCAGTATCCTGACGAAAACTGTTAATTAAAAGAGACACATAAGTATATTCCATGGCAACTATGTATTAATGAAAGACCTAAAAAGTGTTGATTGATTCGTCACAAAGAAGTGCAAATAGTAGCAAGTTTAGCTTTAAACATAAACCCAGCTGTAATACTACGCTTATAAAAAATAAAAACTGACCTATAGATAAAAACATTTATTCGGCATATCAACACACATCTCGTTTGCTCTTGTTGATCTTTCTCTTTATCCTCTCAGTGTACGCTGCAACTATGTTCGACAGTAGTGGCAAGGCTGACGACTTCTCATCATCCCTCACTCCTACTTCTGCACACAGATCTGCCCTGAGATGAGAAAAGCAGCTTTACTTTCCAGATCCCCTCAAACGAGAGAGTTAGTTTCTTTGCTCAGTCACAAAATCACCATGCTTGGCAGGTTCATTGGACGTCACCGTTCATGATTACGAGCATTAAGAACGGTTGACTAAGCCACACAGTTTTGATAATACATGCTGGTATACATCTACGCGCAAATTGTAAACATAATTTCTTAACACGATTTTTGACGTCAGTATTTTTCGCCTGTTATAAAAAAAAGGTAAATAAAAAGTGGTCAAAATTTATGGATCAGCAATTATTTTTAATGACCGGCGAAAAAATTCCACTCAATAATAGAGTCGTGTTCGAAATCTATGGTAACAGAATGCCTGTCAAGCCACTCTGTATATGCATGCTGGCTTGTTGGAGATGGATCAGTATATTAGCCGCAAAGCTATTGTAACTTTTATAAGTAGAAGATATATAAGTCGCCCACATCAGAGAAAATTTGGACAAAAAACTAGTCTTTTCCCTTCAAATATATCTGGCGCAGTTGGTGCAGGCTAATACTAAACATATTACTATGACACCAGTGGCATCACCGATAAAGAATCTTACCTGGTTCTCTTATCCTTTGGCATGGCAGCTTCAGACATCATGACAGAAGCTGTGTACAGGTACCCGTTCCACTCCAGGTATTCTCTCACCAGCTCGTTGACTAGTAGAACTTCATCCGCAGGAGTAGGTGGTATTGAAGTGACCCCTGTAGTTTGGCGGTCTTGGAGGAGCCCTGTGACTTTTGCTCGGACCTGTAAAGGG
Organism: Aporophyla nigra; assembly: GCA_947507805.1. Taxonomy (NCBI): domain Eukaryota; kingdom Metazoa; phylum Arthropoda; class Insecta; order Lepidoptera; family Noctuidae; genus Aporophyla; species Aporophyla nigra. The sequence goes on from OX382296.1 coordinate 21,117,609, forward strand.
TAAGGTAGAAAGAAGTTTAAATATTAGTGAGAATAACTTTTTCAGTTGTCTGGTTACCATAGTACAGGCTCTGCCTAGTTTGGGATCAGATAACGTTGTGTTGGTTGTCCTAAGATAAAAATAAATAAAATAAATATCTTAGGACAACCAACACACCGTTATCTGATCCCAAACTAGGCAGAGCCTGTACTATGGTAATCAGACAACTGATAAACATACTTATATATTTCTAAATACATACATATCCTATCCTACTAATATTATAAATGTGAAAGTTTGTGAGGATGGATGTATGTGTATGTGTATGTTTGTTACCCTTTCACGAAAAATCTACCGAACGGATTTGGATGAAATTTGGCACACAGATAGTTCATAACCTGGATTAACATATAGGGTACTTTTTATCCCGGTAGTACGTTCCCGCGGGATATTTTCCGACCTCCACGCGGGCGAAGCCGCTGGCAAAAGCTAGTTATAGATAAATTACAACCAGACACAGAACAAATGATTGTGCTCATCACACAATGATTTGTCCTGGTTGGGAATCGAACCCACGACCTCAGTCTTTGCAGTCAGGGTCACTTACCACTAGACTAACAGGCCAGTCGATAGTCGTCCAGGAGATATTATTATTATATTATATATTATAGTAACTTTGTGACGTGAGAGATCGGTTTTTAGCTATGTTTATTGAACCAATTATGTACACACATATATAAACAGAGAAGAAAAGAACAGAAAAACTGGTACTGAGGTGTGGTGTTTATTTCTGACGAAATCTCTTCCAGCATCTTCTATATGAGTATTTAATATAGCGGGTGAAATGTGGTGTAACTATACCTATACATCTCTGCTCAGCCGTGTGGAGAAAACTGGTATTATGATTTTTTGAGTATGTCCAACTAAGACGTCTTGTTTTGTGGTAGATAAAAATACCTGAGTATTTTTGTGCAACTCATTCCTATTTCCTGGAAGACTAAATTGATTTTTGAAAGTTTCAACCAATCAAATAGTAGGTAATTGAGTATATTAAATCACTTCCTAAATAACTATTGTGAACACTGAACCATGTTAATTTAATGTACAATTATTTAAATAAAGAATTAAATTACAAATTGTCGAGAACTGATCCCGAAAAATTCCCGAAACACACGTAATGCGTTCCGGATCACCGCACGAATTAAATAAAAATGATCAGCTCTTAATTTGTATTTAAACATTGAGTTTTAATTCAGCAAAGCACTTAAATGGTGCGTATTATTATGCAAACCACATTATATAGCGACCACGATTGCTGGAAACAAATAGGTGTGCAATCGGAAAACGAAGCATTTCATTTGTTTTTTTTTTTTTTGGCTTTGTTTTACTTGTTGTTGTGACGCAAAAATGTAAAAGGTTTTGTCAAAAATGTCAGCAACAATGTTAGCTAGTACGCTATACAACAGCGTACTAAAATAATAATTGTAAGTATTCTATGTGTGTTAAAAAGTAAGATTAATGGGAGAGAAATATTTAAATAATAATAATATCTTAGGACAACCAACACACCGTTATCTGATACCAAACTAGGCAGAGCCTGTACTATGGCTACTAGACAACTGATATGATCTGAACAAACTTTGGTAATCCGCTAATAAGTTGGACTGACAAACAACTTAGCCAGAAAGTTGAAGAAAGCCATTAATGCTATCATTTCCTTAAATATGTATGTACTATCTATCTAACAAATGGACAGAATAAAGATGTGTGCAGGTCATTGTAAATACTTCATGGGTATTACAGAGCACAAAAGCTACATAACAGAAGTGACCGCCGAGGCATCTCCGTGCTCTGTGGACACCAGAATTAACACTAGACATCAATATCAACGAATTACATACCTCTGCATTGATTTTGTTTAAATACCCACTTTTCCTAAGAAGGTCTTTTATTGCAACCAAAAGTTCTTTCTCTGAAATGGGTTTTTCGCTCATTTTACAAGAATCGGTGACTGTTTCTAAAAATTGACAATATAAAAATATAACCTACTTGACAGTTGTGTTTTATGTCAGAGATTGTTGTTTTTTTTTTTTCTTGATACGATATCCTGCCAGTACACAGTAAATCAGTCAAGGAGTGTCGTAAGTAAGCTTAGGATAAACTTTTTGGTTATAAACTTCTGGAACGGAGCTCCTTATCACACATTCTACACACTTGGCGAATAAAGGCTAGGCCAAAATTTTGACCATCAGGACACAATATTGTAAATGTTGTTAATTTATTTTACTGTGCCTATTATTTTTAACCGTCTTCAAAAAGGAGGAGGTTCTCAATTCGGATGTTTATATATATTTTTTTTATGTATGTTCGGCCATAACTCCATCATATATAGACAGATTTGCAAAATTCTTTTTTGTTCGAAAGGAATTTATTCCGAAATGGTCCCATAAAAATTTCAAATAGATCTGATGATGAGTTCTGGAGACAGATACCGGAACTCTTTAAAAAATGACAACAAATGAACCGCTATCGCATAAATATGCATTGTTTGTTTGGAATTAGTGCGGGGTGGATACCATAACTAAAAATGTAAAAATAAAACTTTTTTTAAAATCTTTTTTACAAAAAAGTCGGAAGTCGGTGGCAAAAAAACCTTAAATACAGATCCTAAGACACCGACTTCCGAAATTAAAGTTATTTTTCACTTTGTTGTGTTTTTTAAGGAAGTCGGTTGTTTTTTTTTTCTGTAAAAAAGTTTTTATATATAATGTACAGCAAAAGGAGGAGAGAGGAGGCCTGTATCCCAGCAGTGGGAACAATATAGGCTGACGATGATACAAAAAAAAGGAACTTCAATATATCCGGGCGTCCTATGACACCGCTCGACTTTTTAAGTATTAGTTTACTTTTTAGCCGCAGTTCTAGCCCAAATTATTTTAAATACTTGATAAGCAGCAGCGTTCTCGATGCATTTTACCACCATACTGTGATCGCCAACTCGCCTGCTAAGCGTGGCGATTATGGCAAAGCCCCCCAAATTGGGGGAGGCCTAAGTCCAGCAGTGGACGTCTTACGGCTGAAATGATGATGATGACTTGATAAGTGATAAATGGTTTCATTTGCGTAAGTAGTTTTAGGGTTTTTAAACATTTCTTCCCGTGGGTGCTGTAAGAGGTGACTAAGGAACTTACTAAAAAATGTGTGAACAACATATTGAGTGGACCTGTCCAGTAAATACACACATTTATTCGTCAGTAATTATTCAGCCTCATCTCAGAACTTAAAGAGATCAACGATATGACTAACAATACCAAATAAAGGAGATTTGGGTAGGCCGTTCATTAATAAAATAATTAGAGCTGACTCTACTTCTTCCTACTCTACTTCCTCTTTATTGCTTATAAAGCAATAAAGAGGAAACAAAATGTAATAATAGATCATGAAGAAAATTTTTCGGAACTCTGAAACGAAATAAGAAATTGCTATGTGCTAATGTAACATTCCTTTCCTTACATCTCCGACCAATTCCCCAATTCTAGTTCCGAGAAAAAGCAATCCCGATTTGACGAAGAAAAATCCTTCTCAAATTAAACTTGCCTTTACAAAATTAGGTAACCTTGGTATAAAATTCAAATAACCGAGCTCCGGGGAGGCTTTAAGTGATTCAATTCCAGTAATAGGAGGTTACTTGAGATACAGACTTATATCTGAGACATAGCTTCGCGTGTGTGACTCGTATCAGTGACTTAAGTGGCTATATTTCAAAATTGTTCTCAGAATTAGAGCTTTGAGAAAAATGTTGGTTAATCCTGATCAAACTTTGTTAGAAAGAATCAGCAATTTGATGCAATAGTTTAGGAGCAAGATTTCTTATAAATTGTCAGCAATTTGATGCAATAGTTTAGGAGCAAGATTACTTATAAATTGGAACCGTAATGTGCGTGATTTAGAAGATAAATAACGCTATAATCAGTGGCACCACAAGCACTAATAAATAGCTTTTGCATTTTAGTATTTTAACCTTATAGTTACCAACTTCTTATTTTTAAAATGTTGTGAGGAAAGTTTACAGCAAAACCATTTCTCAAAATGTATCATTTAGAGTCCATACATCAGTAAATTCATGTTGTTTTCATCAAAATGCTTTCACATTTGATATCACTGACACAATCACACTCCCCATCACTACAAAGATATAAAAACGTTCTGCGATTTAAAAACATCATTAAAGTGATTCACTTCAACACTGCGCTCGAAAATGGTCGAAATATCACATTACTCAACATGTACTGTTAGCAAAAAAAATAAAAGAGCAGGCGCACCACCTTTTTATAAAAAAATACAAGTGCTCGTGTTGATCACTGGATAGGACAAAGTGTTTTTATAAATCAACTGATATTAATTTAATATAACCTTATTTTCATTCAAAAATGGTATTATAATATCAGCAGTCGGCCCAAATTGTAACTTTTATTATTAAACGGTAGTAAAACATAGTGTGTTGAACTTAAAACATATTTCTGTAATTACCTAAACAATATTAAACGACTACAGCCGACATAGGTCACCCTTAACATGTTCATAGTTCGCCTGCATCTGAAACTCTTCCACCGTGTGTACACAAAAATAGCTCCACCCGTATTTTTACACAGAGAGACTTTGACGTATGGTATAACGACCTGCGGCCAACTGCAAGCGCATTCTTCCTGCAGTCGGAATAACCGTGGCCGTAAGGCACTAGTCCCACTGCCGATGAAAAAGCGGCTGATGAACTTTATTCTCGCTTAACAATCTTCTTACAATACATTTAAGTCCCATGTCAGTAACTAAAGACGTTTTTTTTACAAAACTACCTAATTCTAAAAAAGACACAATAATGTAAAAAATAATTGTAATTTAGAATTAATAATGAAGTTGGTGTCATTGGATCTGTATTTTAGATTTTGCCACAGACTTCCGAAATTAAAACTATTTTTTACTTTCTAGTGTTTCTTAGAATGTTGTTGTAATAAGTTTTTTAGATCTAATCCAAAAAAAAAGCTAACGCAAAAACTACCCCAGCTAAGTTGTTTACATTTATATGGGATCAACCCTGAGGCATATCCTATCTATTAAAAAAAATTGAAATTGATCCTTCATTGCCGGAGATATTGCGGATCATACATTACAACAACAAAAAATAACATACAGACGAATTGAGAACCTCCTCCTTTTTGAAGTGAATAGTTGATTCGACTGTTTACACTGCGGGCGAGGGCTCCCGGGATCACTAGTTTATCGCCGCAACAAGAGCAATAAAAGAAAACAGTCGCTCAGCGACGCTCGCTGGGCAGAACACTCGCTGAGAGACTGGCTTGTCACATACGTAATTATAACAGTAAGTGACAAGGCTGTTATTCTACTTTTCGCACTCGCACACTTCCAGCTCAGCTACAAAACTACAGAAACAACAAGAAACAGAACTGCACACTCTCTACTGTGTAAAGCTAGTTTCTAGTTGCTAGTTTCTAGTTGCTAGTTTCTAGTTGCTAGTTTCTAGTTGCTAGCTCTGCTCGCTTCTCGCTGATCGCCAGCGGCGGGACAGGTGCCGTAACTAATGTTTAGCGCATTAACTTGAAGCTGTTTCGTTGGAACGTCGGTGGATAAATAACTGTTTGCGGACAGCCCTATATCTCACGCTGCATCGAGGGTTAGCTTATAGAATAGAGAGGTGCTATTTAGCTTGCAGTCTTATCCGCGTTGCTTCGCTATTTTAATGGTTAGGGTACATTAGTTGATTCGGAATTTAATTATTAGTTGAAGAAGTTTTCTATATATACAACACAGATTCAACAGCTACAGTAACAGTTTTCAGCATATAACTTTAAGAGAGCTTTGTAACTAACTATAATTGTTATGGGTGTACTAAAAGTGTTTAGGTTGTGTATGTAATTACTTACAAATTGGATATTGTGACCTGAAATTAAATACATTATGACAGAATTTTACTGGCTCATGTTTTGTATCATGAACATCAACAACAGTAGAAGAAAATAATAGGCTTAATTAAAAATCGTGAGTCAAACGTTTCTATGATACTATGTTCTACTGGTCTTTAAATTATCAGTGGGTAAAAGCATATGCAGCATATGATTTTGGAAAAAAATCTACGCCACCCCTTAGTCGTGTAGAAATTTTTAATCAGTTAAAAAAAAAAACGCTGTTAAATGTAACTTTAACCGCATAAGTTTTGCACTTTTCTATTATATAAAATAGCAGATATTTTTGAAAACTGCTGAAAAATTTCTATTCTGTCTCGACCAGCCTTTCCCAAAGTGGGCGTCAACAAGGGGGCTTGTGGGCGCTGCTGGGCCTAAAGGGGGGTGGTAAGAGACCCAGAAAAAAATGGGTGCGTTGTGTAGACTCTAGTGAACGCCCCCATTTTTTTGGCCTTGCAGCGCCTTGTGGGCGCTCCAGGGCCTGAAGGGGGGTGGTAAGAGACCCAGAAAAAAAATGGGGGCGTTCACTGGAGTCTACACAACGCACCCATTTTTGGGTCTGTTACCACCCCCCTTTAGGCCCTGCAGCGCCCACAAGGGGGCGTTATCGCCCACTTTGGGAAAGGCTGGTCTAGAGTGATATGCTGAATTCATGGTTACAGTTTTCTGCCAGGATCGCGATATTTGTTCGAAAGAGTTACCGTGGCCTTGGCATATAGGCAACTGAAGGAAAACACGGGTGGGTTTTAGTCAGTAAAAGTCTGACAGGTCCTTCCGCTCCACCCAGAGCGGGAGACGTTATTTGATAATTTCCCACCCTCAAAAAAAAAATGGTTACAGTTTGCGTACGTTTATATGATTTTTTTTTCGTGTACTCTGTGTCTTTTATAGTATGAAGGAACATTGGAGAAGAGAAACTAAAGCTACAAATCATCAATCATAACTGACAGTAATAATATTACGATTGCATGTTACGCGCAAATGATTGTGACCACACAGCAATGATAGATGACAGACTTATAATTACTAACTCAGTTTTATATACTGGTAAGAAGAGAGCCCAATGGCTAAATAATTATAGTTGCACGAGTTGATGGATCAGGTTCAGTAACGCTTGCCTTGGTTGGGCCTTAGATGGACCATCTTTACATATCAAGTCACTTCGTACGTCGAACAGTATGTTAAACCTTCGGTCACAGCTAGTTGTTAGGTGTTGTCAGAATCCCGAAAGCTGGACAAGTATTCATCCTACCAAGGATTATCGTATTCTCCAGTAACTGGGTTGTGGAGGTCAGAGACTAAGCAGTCGCTTCTTCTCGGGTCGGCGGCGCCTTGTGTTCCGCGCGCGCTTCTAAGAGATATCAGCAACAACTGAAGGGGTCCACTACGACCAATGCCTGCCAGGTTCGTGGAATTTGTTTGAAAGAGTTACCGTAGCCCTAGCATATAGGCAACTGAAGGAATACGGGTGGGTTTTAATCAGTAAAAATTTAACACCGCTCAGCCCAGAGCAGGATACGACATTTGATGACTACCAACCCACAAAAAAAGGCAGTCGTTTCTTGTAAAATACTGGAATGCAACTGCAACCAGTTAGATTAAACGCCAAACCCAACATTGTTGGGAAATAGCTAGGCAGATGTTGATGATTATATATATATACTGAGATAAGTAGTTGTAACACATATATCTATCCTAATTTTGAGGCTATGTTGAACGGCTTTGGCGTGCTAAATTTTATGATAGGCTAAGCAATTTATGCAGTATGTATGTGTGTATGATGTGTGTATAATATGTGATTATTAGTCATAAAAATGACATATTCTAAGACATTGATAATTTTTTTTTTACCAAAATATAATTTGTATAGATACCTTTATTTAAAGCCTGTGATAAGGATAACAGACTTATATCTCCTTACAAAATAAATCCTTTTTTTCTATCTTACAGAATCGTCACAATAACTTGAGATATAGTACTGAACTTTCAAAGATCAGGTAAGATATGACAGCTAGTCTCTATTACATCATAACATGTGATTTGCCATGGATAGCTAATTAATTGTTGCCTTGTCATTGACCCTAATTACCTCTTGTGGTTTTGAGGTTGATGCTATAATTATATTGTAACATGACAGCCGGGAAGCAGGACCTTTTGAAATTAAAAGCCGAGTGCCTACATCAATTACTTTACGTTAAGTCAAAGGGGACAGATTTTAGGTCAATCGTGTGTGGTTTCCCTTACACGGACCCGTGTCCTAAACAAAAAGACTATTTCAAAGATCGTTTCGCAATCGTTGCATCACGTTCATATGTCATTCATTGTTCGGAAAACCGGTAGCTGCACTCTTTCGACACGATCAGGCGTGTGGGTTCGTCGAACAACACGAACGCGACTATCGTGATGGTTAAGCCACGGCTGAAGACTTCTATAAAAATTATGAATAGAAACTAAATGGGCTCTTGTTAGAAAATTCACAACAACAAAAGTTGCAATCAATCACTGTACAAGTTTGATTTTCAACCAATGTAAGTAAGTTTTTCAAGCATTACAGTAGATTACATTACACATAAAAGCACATAAAAACTTAATTACGTATTCAAGTAAATAGCTTCCAAACAATCATAATAAATTCAATGGCATTGACCCCCAGTAATGCAAGCATTCACCAATCATCTCGCTTCCGAAACTGACAACGAACAAAAGGTTTTTAAGTAAAATCATTACTGAAATATAAAGACAAAACGGAACTTACAGTCGCACCCAAAACGCGAGTACTTACACTTGGCACAAAAACGGTAACTGAGCTCCGAAACGCGAGCGCGGAACAAAAAATTCAAAAGGACTGTCTGTTTCATAAAAGCATTATTCACCTGGGAACCTTTGATCGAACTCACTCGAACATGAAAGATTGAACTCGGGACGTAACATTTATCAAAAACTAGCTTTTGTCCGCGACGTCGGCCGCTAGGCTAGGCTAACTGGCTAACTGCTTTTGTTTCTTTTACTGAACGGTATGAAAAATAGCTTTGTTTTCACGTTGTGACTTGTGAAAATTTTGGGGTTTTGTAACCTCTAATGAGACTGATGTATAGCCACCAATTTTTGAATTTATAACTTTTGAGAAGTGTTCAGAAATAAAGAGTACAAGCGGTTACCAACTACAAACTATAAACAACATTGAGTTTAAAAATGTTTTTGTATAGTTACTTCATTTATTTATTTAAAATAATATTATTTAAACATTTTAAACATTCATTTCTTAACCTGTAAAATATAGAAATCACTGAAGTCGGGATTATTTTTATTTCGATAGTTACTGTATGTTTATCCTTGTTTTATATTTTACCATCTTGATGAGCTGTAGTTATGAATAACACATTTTTCTGATAACTTGTCAGCATCTTGAGACAAACAAGAAGATTATATATATTTTGGTTAATTAGAAATTGTATTGTGAAGCATATGGATGCTACCGAGGCTACAGTACATGATTCTTAATCTCTCTGCATCAAAACCATTCGTAAGTTATTAATGAAAACTCTCTGTTTCATAATATATTATTACCGCATACGTTTTACAGTTTTCTATTAACTAACTTGTTTTTTTTTTTTTGATAACCTACATAAAATGTCTGAGGTCTACAATCATGTACTGAAGTCATGGTTACATTTTGCGCGTTGGTGTCCTTGCCAACTTGTATAACATTATATTTAGCAACGGATATAACAAAATTGAATTTTGCCCGCAGCTTCGCTCGCGTTAAAAATAACAATAAAGATATAATTATTATTACTTTTTTTCATAATAAGTATCCTATGTTACTTCTAATACCTCCAAAAATGTGTACAAAGTTCATGATGATCGGTTTAGTAGTTTTCGCGTTAAAGCGTAACAAACAAACTAACATTCACATTTATAATACTAGTATGATAATAAACCTGTCTTCTGAATGTTGATGCAATGTAAATGCATGACGCAATTAAGAACTAATGAGCTCAAAATACACAGACAAACAACTTTGCTTTATACTATTTCGAGATTAGAGAAGACGAGAAACTAAACGATACTCTACTTGGTAGTTGTTTTGGCAACCAGTTCTTAATATACATGGATGCTCAAAGTAGTAGCAGAGATCTCTGTGAAGTAGCTCGTTCGGGGAAGTACTACTTACCAAACACAGAACAGATATTTATCTGTTCTGTATTACCATACCTACCTATTTCTGCTATCAAATACTGTTGCTGTGATCTTGTTCCATGGGGGATGGATGTCGCTATAGTTTGTTTATTTGCGAGGACAGGTTCTTGTCCAGCTGTGGACAACTCCCTAAAGGAGGGGTCATGATGCGACTTTATCATGATCGGCACGCGCGGCATAAAATCATAGAAAACATTAAACACACAACACAACTGCCTATTTTCTAGTAAGCCCTTTAGTTGCCAATTCTGTAGTAAGATGAGATCACAAATTAAAAAATGAACACGAATAATCATTTCAGCTTTATTTCATTTTGTGCATTGTCGTCAGTGACCATTTATCTTCAGGTGGGTCGTTGGCTGTTTATCGTAGAAGAACGTTAACAAGATGCACTCGGTAGCCCGCGCTATTTTTTTTTTTTAAGTTTTTTACAATTTAGGCTGTTTATTGAACAAAATAATATTTGCGACCGTAACACCTATGTATTTACAGAATAAAATAATTCAAATAATTTAATACCATTGATTGAGTTTTTCACGAAATAGTCAATTTAATTTTTATCAATGAAAGCAAACCTTTTTTAATCTTTGGTAATTATTAAGCACTCATTACAGCTGCAACAATCCGCAACGCAACGCAATTCTAAACAAAAAACGTGCGTTAAAGTCCATGTCTAGTGTCCGCTGGTTTATATGTAAAAACCAAACGGTACAAATGTTGTAAGAGCATTTTTAAATGCGTTGTTTTGCGGTGCGACTCGCCCCAATTTGTGCCTTAAATTCGTTTTAGTTTGGACCGGAGCAGTCCCAAATTCTGAACGGCTATTCAATTCGATCGAATCGAAATTTCAGTCAGTCAACAGACACAACACACAACAGCTAACATGATATTTTACAGCTCATTTACTTTAATGACCAGTGAGGGATAACATTGCAACACTGTGTATTAAGTGAACTATCTATATAAGCGCAATAATAATAGTTCAATTTCATTATGGTCTTCGTTTTAGAATTATTCGGCTCTAGTTCCTGTCCTGTCAGGGGCTCGTAGCTAAACAAGAATAGCCCACACGGGTCGATCAATCAGGTTAAGGTACGCCTGCCGCGGTTGGTCCGTGGTTGGGTGACCAACTTTCCATACCAAGATCCCTCCGGGCCTCGGAGAGCACGTTAAATAGTGCCGCTTTGGTCCCGGCTGCTATTCGCGAATCTTTGACAGCTATAACGGGTCATCACATCCCCGAAAGTCTGAAAACCAGAAATATTCAGTCGCTACATGTAAACTACTGGTATTAAACAGTACCCGGTTAGACTGGAAGCTGACCCTAACATAGTTGAGAAAACGCTACGCAGATGATGATGTTTCCTGTCATGTCTAACCCTGGAATACACCTATATTCATCTACGTTCTCCTTTTATTACAATGTTCACGCATGAACCAGAAATTCAGATTTTACTATCAACAACAGTTACGTCACATGAAAATTGAATAGGTGGCGTAAACACAATCTCAATAACCTACAAGAAAACTTTCAGAAACACACGTTTTATGATATTGGACTCATCCGTCTCCTGCATAACTCTAGTGCATAGATAACAAATATCCGACGCTGGGAGATGCTACGGAAAATACTGAATAATCATGTTGCACCGCGAGCCGAGCTTACACGAAGCGTTCCGAGCGAGGGTTTTCAAACTTGGAATGCTAACCGGAGTAGAAGCGCAGTTTGCCGCCGACCGCTGTATTGTGCGGACGCGTCTCGTCGGCTGAACAAATATCTACGGTCGTACGTTTGGTGTAGTGGTGAGCGAGTGGTTAATGTTGTTGTGTTTGACAGTATGAGGACATAAATGGTGTTTGCTTTGTAAGATTTTAGGACGTAATAAGGTGAGAATTTTTGTTTTTATTACTTTCTTTTTGTATGTATGTTTCCGTGAATTTTATTTTAGCTGTTTTTATTATCAGTAAATATAAACATGGGTCTTCATTTGACATAAAAATTTCGACAGCTAAATTAAAAGTCCAAAAAATAAAAGTATGCATCACAAATCAGTCACAAAATCAGAACAATCCCACATTATTTTATAATAACGAACACAACGTTAAAATTTTATCACACCACCGCGGGAAATCTCATACATAAATGTTAATTCTGAAATAATATCTCGAAATTCATTTTGCAAATTAAATTAAGTCCGCCGTACCCGCAAATGTAAATGTGTGTTTGAAGAATATCTCGTAGCGCTTCGCTACGCGGTGCTACGAGCAGCTACGCCGTCGCTACGAGTTAATAGTAGTTTAATTTTATTTTCTACGGGGAATTGAGACTCCCGGGGAGGAAGTTAGTATTAAGATTTAGTTAAGATTGAACCAGTTATAATTCAGGCGTTTACTTATTCATGGTATACGTTCAGGAAATTGGTTTAAATTGAAACTATTGGCTTTCTTGTACTAGTTACTTGGAATACTTTTTCATAGCATCACTGGGGTCGGGTTCCAGAATGTTTTGAGGAATATCAGAATTTATTTTCTAGAAATTGTAAATTAAAATTGCAATAGATTACATTTTGAAAGAATGTAATTACGTAACTATTACTTAAAGCTGCAAAACAAGGTTTTTAAGAACAGGATAAGTGTGAAAAATGTTTTCACAGTTTTGCTGAGTTCCATTTTCTGTGAACAATAATAATTTATCTTAAGCTTGATCTATGTTTGGAAAGTAAATTCATAAAGCTATATCAGTTAAAGATAATGTTCCATATTTTTGTATTCAGTTTTTGTTACTACGTCTAAATTAAATATTTAAAAGTATGATGCTTATAAAACGACTTATTTCTGTAAGTTTTATGTTCTCATTTCTAACTTTACAAGACCCGTTCTAAAAATTTCGGTGTCGCATGAAGCATCAAATTAATGGACAAATATAAACTTTACTCTAGAATCTGCTTTCAAAGTGGGTGGGTCTTATTTGTAGAATGTATTAGGGTCGTCATGCAGTGACTGCCTGAGTATGGGCGGCGTCACCCACACCTAAAAAACTATATCGTGATAATTCAAATACTATTAACATGAATTTATGGAAGAAAGTAAAACATTGTAGCGTTGCGTGGATAAAAAATGATGACATTAAACACGTTTGATCACAGTACGTTGGTTAACAAAAAACCCAACTACTGAAGAAATTGTCTGTTAAAAGTACGTAACCTGAAAATAATTCAGACAGTAATCGAGACATAGATACAAAAATGTCAGGGTAATGTCGTGGTCACATACTCGTACCAGAAACATCTTCCAAATTATAATTGCTTTTAAACAGCGGACAATTAATACTCCTCCAATGATACTTCATTTTGTCAAATTACGGAAGTTATAAGGAACAGAGAGGGAACAAAATCATTACTCTCGCCGTAGTCGGGTAAAAACAGACTAGAACGTACGAGTGTTAGTATAACGAAGTTATATGCTTCAAACAAATAGTGATAGCCAGACTCATAGGTGATATCAGTCTGGTGTTTCCATTCGAAAATAGAATAGAAAGTTGCTCATTAGGATTGTTCTTTGTGGTGCCCCATGGGTGTCGTAAGAGGCGACTATGAGACTTACTAAAGAATGGACAACAGCGTTCTCTGTACAATTTACCACCATACTGCGATCGCTAACCCGTCTGCCAAGCGTGGTGATTATGGCAAAACCCCCAAATTGGGGGCAGCCTATATCCAGCAGTGGGCGGCGATCGGCTGAAATGATGATGATGATTAGGATTAAACTGCTTTCATAAACCCATTATTTAAGGGAATCTGCAAACAGACGGATTAGTTACCTACTTATATCTGTTAGACCTTTCTCTAACCCATATTGACTGGCCTGTTAGTCTAGTGGTTATTGAGCCTGACTGTGAAGACTGAGGTCGTGGGTTCGATTCCCACCCAGGACAAATATTTGTGAGATGAGCACAATCATTTGTTCTGTGTCTGGGTGTAATTTATCTATAATATGTATGTATTTAGAAATATATAAGTATGTTTATCAGTTTTCTGGTTACCATAGTACAGGCTCTGCCTAGTTTGGGATCAGATAACGTTGTGTTGGTTGTCCTAAGATATTATTATATTATTATTATATAAAAATCGATTTCACGCTTCCTATAAATACCGCTGGTGTTTCATACTCACTGCAAAACCTTAAACCTCTTACCACAAAAACTATATAAAATAAATCACACGACCGTATTCGTGGCGCATAACAAAACATTCTGCTGAACTATTTACAACTGCACGTGTGAAAGATAAGTACAATAGGGAATGTCCAGTGGAATACGAAGTTGGGAACATTGAACAATACCAGTATTTAGAGAAGTTGTTCGTTTATAGTCATAGTCAATATGTTCGTAAGTTATTGCCAGAATCACTGACATAACTTAGTGATTATGACAAGTTATGAGTCTAAATTGCTTAGCTTATGAGGCAAACGAAAACATCGTGACATAGTCTCATATTTACTACGAACTTAAAATAGTATCATGGTTACAATCAAACTTGTGAGATCGAGTCATAATCACTAAATTATATGTCAGAGTTGTTAAGTTAAAGGACACATTTCATGAAGTAGCGTCGATAATCAAAAAGAGATATGTCACAAAATATTATCTTATGATAGGTAGTATTATCATGACTATGTTTGGAGATTAAGCTCCTAATATTATAAATGCGAAATAAGATTGTTTATTTGCAACGCTTTCACGCACTAAAATAGCTAAACGGATTTGAATGAAAAGGACTGACAGATAGATCATGATCTGGGTAAAGACATAGCTGACTTTTCATCCAAGATATCAGGCAAAAGCTAGTTATCACTAAATCATAAGTATTGCACGATTGTCGCAGTCACCATGGAACGTTTTGACGTAGTCACTAAGTTAGAAAAATAATAATTGTCACAATCACTAAGTTTAATGACACATTTACACATTTTTGAGAGAAAATTACTTGATCACGAGGTTCATAAGTTATTCCTATAATAATCAATAGATAAAAGAAAAAGGTACAATAAGAACAAGAATTTCCTTGAAAGAAACACAAAGTCAAGAACAAAGAAAAAACGTTATTCAGAATACTCGACAAAAGACGTTTATACTAACACTGAACATTCCATATCGTTTTATTGGGAACCCGTTTCGCTTTTTTTGTAGCTAAAGTTTTATTTCATAAGAAATAGTGTTACAATTTCAGCGTTTTCTGTATCGTGTAAACTGTGTCGGCTGAAGTGGTGTCAAAGTTTTTAAGTTTGGTAAGAGCTGTCTAAAGTTAGGCAATAAGTTTATAAGTAACAGATTTCAATTGGATCAGTTTAATTTGAGTTGTTTGAAAATATGTTTTGTTGTTGTTTAGAAAACTATATTTGTAAGTAAAGTAATGTTTTTTTTTTACTATACGTGTTACCAAAATGGCAATAACCAAGGCTGTCAACTTTATAAATTGAATATTGAACCTATGGCTGAACGCTGACCCCTAAATTACTGACCCAGGCCTAGTTTGGGGGTTAGGATCTATTTTGTGGCAATACATTAAAGTGCTTTTTCATTATGACTGGCTTGTTACATGTATTATTAAGTCTCAAATATTTTTTAAATTTATATTGATTAAATATATAAATTCTTTATTTAAAAAAAAGTGATAGCGCTGTTACAGACATTACATTTAAAACATATAGAAATAGTGTCTTAAATATAGATTCCTTGACTCCCAAACTAGGTTAATATCTGTGACTTGGGATTCATAGTTCCTTCATTTAAAAAAACTTTTTTACAAAAAAAAAACAACCGACTTCCTTAAAAACACTTCAAAGTGAAAAATAACTTTAATTTCGCAAGTCGGTGTCTTAGGATATGTATTTATGGTTTTTTTGCCACCGACTTCCGAAATTAAAGTTATTTTTCACTTTGAAGTGTTTTTAAGGAAGTCGGTTGTTTTTTTTTTGTAAAAAAGTTTTTATTTTTGAATTTTTAGTTGTGTTATCCACCCCGCACTAATTCCAAACAAACAATGCATATTTATGCGATTGCAGAAATTGCGGTTGATTTGCTGTCATTTTTTAAAGAGTTCTGGTGTTTATCTCTGGAATTCATCATCAGATCTATATGAAATTCATATGGGACCATTTCAGAATAAACCCCTTTCAAACAAAAAAAGAATTTTGCAAATCCGTCTATATATGACAGAGTTATGGTCGAACATACATAAAAAAGAAAAATAAAAAAAATATAAACATCCGAATTGATAACCTCCTCCTTTTTGAAGTCGGTTAAAAAAGTTATTAGGTTTGTGACTCTGATCTACTTGCGATTCATGAATCACGTGTTTGATTACAGACCACCTAAACTTCCATACATATATGTATACCAAATGAAAGTCGTTTTTCGTGTGAGTGTGTTCGTGAGACAGAGTTATTCTTCTAAACTGCCCAACAGATTTTGATGTGGTTTTCACCATTTATAAGAAAATTTCACCCGGAAAGTTTAAATCCACACTAATATTATAAATGCAAAAGTAACTCTGTCTGTCTGTCTGTCTCGCTTTCCTGCTAAAACTACTAAACCGATTTAAATGAAATTTGGTACACAGATAGTTTAGAGCCTGAGAAAGAACATAGGCTACTTTTTATCCCGGTAGTACGTTCCCGCGGGATATTTTCCGACCTCCACGCGGGCGAAGCCGCTGGCAAAAGCTAGTGTTGAATAAAATATTTATAAATCTTACATGTAACAAAGAAACGACGTTTTATCAAGTCGTAAAAACCGTCTGCAAAAGAGGCGGGTTGCTAGTATTCAATATCATCGTCAGTAGTACTCGTTGTTGTTGTGTTTCAGAACCTCAACCTCAAATAAATTATACAACTAGTTGAAAATAATTAATCGACGTCAATTAATTTTATTCGTTGTCTCTATTATTTCCAGACGACGCTACAATTATCTGTAAATATTGAACGGTAAGTTTCTACTGCTAAGCAAAGGCTTTTTAATCGTTCTGTAAATAATTAATTAGTTCTTGTTGTTTTTTCATAAAATAACTGAAAGAATAGGGATTGAATATTCTTTGTTAGGAAACTATTTTTTAATATCTTTATATCATCATCATCATCATTTCAGCCGTAAGACGTCCACTGCTGGACTTAGGCCTCCCCCAATTTGGGGGGCTTTGCCATAATCGCCACGCTTGGCAGGTGGGTTGGCGATCGCAGTATGGTGGTAAAATGCATAGAGAACGCTGCTGCCCATTCTCTAGTAAGTCCCTTAGTCGCCTTTTACGACACCCACGGTAAGAAATGGGGTGGTGTTATTCTTTACGTCCGGCACCACACGGTACATTTCACGTAATTTCAAGTTCAATAGCGACCCGTCCATATTTGCGGATTCACATTACAACGAGATTTCTTAATTTAAAATCATCATTATGGTCTTGACTGGTACTGGACATCTAGTAGTAGACATCTTTCGGTTGAAATAATAATGATAATTTAACTTAATACCTTAACGTAATTTTTATAGTAATGTATAATAAACAAAAACATAAGCCATCCGGAATAAATTCACTTTAGGAGGATGAATACCGTATCAAAATCCAATCTATAATTTAGTTACAGTAAACATGTCATAGAGTTACTTACGTCACCGTCGTCACCGTTGTCGTTGTTTTCCTCGTCTTACGTCATTGAAGGTGGTCCGTGACAGTAGGTATGCACTGACTGCACTGTCAGTTACACGATTTATATCAGTATCTACTGCCATCTCTAGATCCTGCAGGCGCGGTGATTCCGAACCTTGTAGCTATAACAGTAACCAGCTTTTGCATCTATTAGTGCAAACGTCGCGTGGTGAAGGACATAATAATAATAATAAAATAATAATAAATATCTGAGGACAACCCACACCATTATCTGATCCCAAACTAGGCAGAGCCTGTACTATGGTAACCAGACAACTGATAAATATACTTATATATTTCTAAATACATACATATTTTAGATAAATTACACCCAGACACAGAACAAATGATTATGCTCATCACACAAAGATTTGTCTTGGGTGGGAATCGAACCCACGACCTCAGTCTTTGCAGTTAGGGTCACTAACCACTAGACTAACAGGTCAGTCAACGCGACTTTCACAATAATAAATGCAAAAGCCTAATGTGACCCCGAATCAAACCCACCCTAATCCCTTACGCCCTTTACCCGCAAGGGAATAAAACTTTAGGGAAACGAACAAACAAAATAATCAAAAGTAACTTAGCGAACGCTTAGTATAACAATTTGGCGCCTATTATACGAAATAGTAGCTCGTTGTAAATCATAAAGAACAAGAAAAGGGAATATTTCTTCAGTCACACGCACGCGAAAATATAACTATCAATTATCAAGTTTTGTCGTTATGGAAGTTCTAGTAATTAATTCTTCTGTGTATGTTGATTAGATTGAATTTTGTTGGGATATAAGATTTTTTTTGCTTTTATTAATTTAATCGTAATAAATATCAGAAAAATGGTATAATATCTCATTAGACGAGTAGAATCTATTTCATCAATTTTATCGATCTATGAATTTCCATAGTTAAGTATAATATGCAAGTGCTATAATCATGTGAAGCTAACTTGGTTCACAAATAGATTTTGGGTTAGTATCCTTGTCATTTTTTGATCTTTGAGAGTCGTTACAGGTCTAACCAAGGGGTATCGTATTACCCAGTAACTGGGTTTTGAGGTCAGATAGGCAGTCGCACTTAGACTGAAAACCGACCCCAACATAGTTGGGAAAAGGCTAGGCAGATGATGATGCTTCCAGATATTACTTCGTACAAACAAACTCACTAACTTTACCTCTTTATAATAGTGTAAAAGATTAACTCTTCTGTAGAAGATTAAATCTCATACAGCAGCATTGGATAACGGCAACCTTAATGTTTCTGATACATAACAGTATAATTGTGCTAGTACTTTTTCTAAATGCATAAAAGATGGATTTGAATTTACCTATATCCGTAAATTCATGATAAAATGTATGAGAAATTACCTTTACATTAAAAAAAAATCTTTCATTCAGAAAACAATCTCCCTAATTCAAAAAGATAAAACTACATCCTTCTAATCATCTGCAAAAAAAAAACTGCTTCAAAGACAAGTTACCTACTTATCAAAAAACATTTTCAACAAAAAAAAAAAAAAACATTTCCTTGTCATACAAAAATAAGTATCACTTAAAACTTCAGTCATTAAGGAAAACGTGAGCCAATTATTGTTCTCACATTACTAAGTAAACAATTATCGATATCGCATTTTTAGGCATGTGTTTTTATCGAATTTTTTAAAACGGCTTTATCACCCTTATCCGTTTATTTCTGAAATATAATTTACATGATATTTACTTTATGATTCTCCTGTATCTTATCTCAATTTATTTGGAGTTGTCGCAACATGTTTTTTGTCTCATTCTTCTTCTTTCTATTAGTCGTCATCTCGGCGGTCAAATCCTGCTAGCCGTATCATCTTTCACACAATCGAGCCACCATATGTTTGGTGTTCTCCTGCGAAGTTTGCATATGAATGCGACCCCTTTTTAACTGACTTCAAAAGGGAAGAGGTTCTCAATTCGTCTGTATTATTTGTATGTATGTTTCGCGTTAATCTTCGATACTGTAAATCGATGTCCAAAATTCTTAGTCTTTTTTTTTTTTTTTTGGATGGGAAATCATCAAATGACTTCTCCCGCTCTGGGCGGAGCGGGAGGGCGTGTCAGACTTTTACTGACTAAAACCCACCCGTGTTCCTTCAGTTGCCCATGTGCCAGGGTCACGGTATCTCTTTTGAACAATCACGCGACCCCGGCAGGAAATTCTTAGTCTAAATTTTATTTACTTGGCTTGAGTGCTTTTTGCGTTTGGTTAGATATTACGTATTTAATTCACTGTTGTTTACATAGCAAGTAATGGTCTACAAATTGATGTGTGGTATTATACCATATAACTAAAACAAGAGAAAAATTTAAATAAATAAAAAACAATACATTACTTCACGCCTTGCTTTCTCCTAAAAGTTGAGCAGAGGTGTACCAACAGGACACGGACATTTTACGAGTTATGTAATAGGGGGCCTATATATATGTCCATATGTGCCATGTAATAGGGGGCGAGCATATTGCCATGAACTGGGCACAAATCCTGACTCCAGGGAGCTACTGATTAATTCCAGATAGAAAAATCCAATAACAGTTTTAACAACCAACTTCCAAGAACAACTACAAAGTGAATAATAACTTTAATTTTGGAAGTCGATGTTCTCATATATCATTTTAGTTTTTTGCCATCGACTTCGGAAGTCGATGTCTTAGGATCTGCATTTTAGTTATTTGGCATCGACTTCCGAATTTGAAGTTATTTTTCAATTTGTGGTGTTTTTTGGAAGTTGGTTGTTTATTTTGTAAAAAGTTTTTCTTTCGACACCTGTGTTAGTACATAACTGTAATGTTTAAAAGTGTAAAGAATAATTATGATGTAACACGTTTGTGTTTTTGTACCGTGTGATGCCGGACGTAAAGAATAACACCACCCCATTTCTTCCCGTGGGTGTCGTAAAAGGCGACTAAGGGACTTACTAGAGAATGGGCAGCAGCGTTCTCTATGCATTTTACTACCATACTGCGATCGCCAATCCGCCTGCCAAGCGTGGCGATTATGGCAAAGCCCCCCAAATCGGGGGAGGCCTAAGTCCAGCAGTGGACGTCTTACGGCTGAAATGATGATGATGAACACGTTTGTGCAAGTAGTGAACTATTCATATTGTTTCAAAACTGACATTTTCATTTTTCTGCTAACTTTTGCCAAAGTCAAAATACCTGGCTTGGCTTTTATTTCAAATAGGCCCAATAAAGGCACTTTTGAACGTCAGCAGAAAAACATGAAAATAGAACTGATTCTAGTTGCCCCTTCCAAAATGTAGATTCGTATGGGGAAGGATGGGCAAGAAACTCCACCGTTACTCTTTTAAAATGTTTTTCAATATATGTATACAATATTTAGACGAGACGATGCACCTAAAATAAAATTACCATACCACAACAGGTAAAAGAATTAGCCACTTTAGACAGTCAAATAACTGCCGGGGTCGCGAGATTGTTCGAAAGAGACACCGTAACCGTGGCACATGGGCAACTGAAGGAACACGGGTGGGTTTTAGTCAGTAAAAGTCTGACATGCCCTCCCGCTCTGCCCAAGAGCGGGAGACGGCATTTGATGATTTCCCATCCAAAAAGACAGTCAATTAAAATGTAAAAGAATAATTCATTCTTTTGCAAAGAGTCGCTAGGCCTCTAATATTGAGTTATTTTGAAGTATATTTTATAGTCATGCAAAGCAAATACTTTGTCATTTGGAACGTGACTAATTAGACCCTTTTTCATAATTATCTGCCTAGCCTTTTTCCAACTTTGTTGGGTTTACTCCGACTCTAACCGCATGCAGCTGAATACTAGTACATTCCACGAAGCGACTACCTATCTGTTATCCATAAAGGGTCCTGTAGACTAGCGCGACGCGACGTCGCGCGCGATTCGGCGATTTATATCCGTAGAACAATTTCTATGAAAACGCGCGCGACACTTCACATAGGTGCGAACTGTCGCGCCGTGACACGGTCGCTCCGCGTCGAGCAGCGCGACAACATAAGGTACATTTTGTGTGGCATCGGTTCGCAGCCGCGACGACCTAGTCGCGCCGCGACCGTGGGCATTGCGGCCGCGAATTCACCGCGACGCCATACAAAATGTACCACAAGCTGACGCGCTGCTCGTCTCGCGTGATTCGTCAGTCGTGGTCGCCCTAGTGTAAAAGGTGTTGCGTCGCGATAAATTGCAAAATCGCCTCCGCGACACGTCGCGCGACATGTCGCGCATGTTTGTTTGAGGCTTAATCCAGTTACTAGATAATGCGATATCCCTTGGAAAACCTGATTGTCAGACTTTCTGGCTTCTTATGTACTTCTGAAAGCTTTTCGTAATACTAGAAAGAAACAATTAAACTTAGCTTTTGCTTTTATGTAATCTTCGTCAAACATAAATTGAAGGGTACCGATTTAGCTCTTCTAAATAGTTATTTATTCTTTGAAAGGCAAAAAAAAAAATATTAAAAGGAAAGTTGAGGATCGAAAAAACTGTGGATAAATCTTAAGCGGAGTTTCTCGTAAAAAAGAATTTTCCTATATCGCCCTGTTTTTGTGTTGTAACACTTTCTTTGTGAAGTTAACTTTGCTTCGGTACATAAATTACAATGAAATGGGGAATACTGGAAGGGTAAAGTGGTGTAAAGAATGGAAGAAAGCTTTATAATTAATTCTTATTTTTTTGTGGGAGGTGTAAAAATGTTATGGTATTGGCTAGGTACTATGGTAGAAAGTGTAGGTTAGGTGTTCCTTGTGTTAATATATTCATGGGGTTTTGTCAATAGATGTTCAATATAACTTTCCGTTCTCCCGCTCTCTCTCTATACGTGATTACCATAGATCAAGCTCTTTCCTTTTCTAAGAGTTAGTGGCTAGAGTAAAACCAGTAGTTCACCAGTGACTTTAGTTCAAATTTTATACATGACTAGCTTTTGCCCGCGGCTTCGCCCGCGTGGATGTCGGAAATTAATGCAAGAGGACGTACTACCGCGATAAGAATGTGTTATTCCAGGTTATATGGGCAATATAGACTCTGTGTGCTATTTTCGATCCAGATCCATTCAGCCATTTTTGCGTGATTGAGAAAAAACACCCAATCATACATATTTTCACATTTATAATATTAGTAGTAGTAGGATTATAATTCATATTACTTAGGATTCATAGTTTATGAGAACATCATGTGTGTTGGTGTTTTTAAAATAAGAGTATTCAGAGTAAGAAGACTGTGACATAAGGCTTGGTTTAGTTGAATATAAGTCTTCCTGGGTTTTCTTAATGCTCCTATTTTACCTTTACAGACACTCAATCATTTACCAGACACCGAACATAATTATAGGAATAGTACTTTTGCCAGTGGCTTGGCCCGTATAGCTGTCGGAAAATATCACCCGGGAACCTACTACCGGGATAAAGTAGGTGTCCTATCTGTTACATATCCATGATATAATATATCTTTGTGCCAAATTCGATCTAAATCCGTTTGGCCGTCTTTGCATCATTGAGAAACAAACATCCAAAAATCTAAACATCTAAGCTATTTCGCGGTCTCTTACTTGGAATAATACTATTAGGTTTATTTTGAGTATAATGAACACACATGATATTCGCAATTACTATGAAGCCAAAGTAATATGAATTACAATCCTACTTATCCTGTACTACCCGGCCGCTGCCAACGCGCTCTGCGCCCGCTTTTTAAATCTCTAATATCTTCTAAGATATTCATTTAAATTACATGCTGTAAAGGGCCATATTAATCTATATTAAATGCGCAATGTATTTAAGGTATTTAATTGGATAAGAATTAATGCTGTATTGCTTAAAATCGCTTCGTAAATAAGCCCTTATTTCTCATAAAAAGTAAAAGATAAAAAATGGTTATTGTGGGTTATCCCTAAGAGATATAGAGAGAGACATATACCATTGTGACATTTTTGTAGACCTTTTTAAGGTGTACAATACTGTAGTACATCATTTTTATCTATTTCGTAGGATTCAGCCAGGGTTTTTCGAATTTTGAGACGTATTTCAGCGTAGTTTATGACGTATGTCACCGTAGTTTTCGAAGACAGTTATTTTTTACTAAAATAAAAGAATCTTTCTAAAATAAAAGTAGCCTAAGGTACTCCTTGTTACATCAGCTATCTGCCAGTGAAAGTCCTGTCAAAATCGGTTCAGCCATTTCAGAGATTAGCTGGAACAAACAGACAGACAGACAGACAAAAATTGTAAAAAATGTTGTTTTGTTATATGTACCGTGTATACATCCATATACACTTAGTAAAAAGTGGTTATCTTAATATTAAAAACAGAGACTCCAATTTTATTTATTTGTATAGATTACGTAAACATAAATATGTACGGGTTGTACACATCCATAGTAGTTGCTGTTTTTAGTTTGATGCCACTTCAGTTGAGGGTGTACCGATGGATTCGCGAAATAATTGTATTCGTTTGATCCCTTACTGTATTGTTTTTACTTCTTAGTTATGTAATAATTTTTTAAAGACATTTAATTATTTATTCTATAAATGATACACTTCAGAAACACAATTACTTATAGTTTACTCCATAGAAAAAATTCCAAAGTAATCTCTAAAAAACAAAATAAACCCTTAGTATAGCAGTGGCGTAAATAGGTACTTCACGGAATGTCATCAGTTTCCATAACATCCATTCCATTTTATATTTTCTAAATGGAAATACCTAAATTCGCGCGCGAACAGCCCTTAATAGCCAGTACCGCCACGCTTCAATTAGTGCTAGAAATTCGATGAGATGAGTTTAATGCACCGTAGGACAATTTAGTTTTGCACAATATTTTGACGATTGGTAATTCCTATCTCACATATTGTTTACGTATTCATTTGTTAAGTCACACTGACTTCTAATGAAGTGAAATATGAATTATAACTAACTGAAATGACTCTCGTTCGTACCAACCGCAGTGTCAGCAAAATATGTAGGACCGGTTGAAGATCATACATCACAAGACTGCACAAGTGTCTGCCAAGCGCTGTGATTCTGTTCTGCACCAAACGTAATATTATCAACCAGGTATAACAGTGTTTTGTTTCCAGCGTATTTGGCTCTTATATAACTTTGCTGACCATTTCGAAACTTGATAGTTTTGAGCTTATGTTTGAAACTGCCCTTTTGGCATGAATACTGCGGGTTAAAAATTGATAAAGTCGCACTTTAGTGTGGCAGGCTGCCAGCTAACGGCAGCTATCTTCTTGTACAAATGTGTTGCTGGCCTCTCATTTTTTACAAGTTCAAAATGATATGGAACTGAATTAATGTTTTCTGAGTAATTTGACAGGTATACATTTTTTTATTCTCTTCCTGTTATATGGGGCTTAATTATAAGTTGTGCAATGTGGTGTACTCAACTCAGTCCCTTGCTGCCTTCTACCAGCGACGTGCTAGGCCGAGGTCCGTACCCCAGAGTGGGTGGCCCATAGCAGGTAGTCGCTCTAGTTTTAAGTTTTTAAGCCCTGGCTGGGGGCCTTAATTAATCAAGATAGCCATAGGCAAGTCCGGGTTAACAGCCGAAAACCTCATAGGTTGAAACACGCGACGACATTTCTAAAAAAAAAAGTTTTGCTAAACTACACGTACTTAATTAATTAACCATGAATTCAGCACATGACTTTGAACCCCCCACTCACCAACAACTCAACTCTGAACAGTTTGCACGTCGATATCCCTGCCAATATGTATATAATTCTTCCTTCCTATTGCAGGTATGGTGGAAGAGATTTCTGTAGACATAATCATTAAATTTAAACATTTTCACATTTACAAGCCTTTACATTTTTCTGATCTTTTCGTTTTGTCTATTTCTATATGTGCATAAAAGATTAAATAAATAATTTTGTCAGCTGCTTATCCATCTGTTGTCAATACAACACTTCAAATATCAAACAATTTTATAATTGATTGATAAATACAATATAATGTAGACTCAGGTACCCTATATAACCCTTTACACCTTCAAAGGACAGACCTCGTTGCTCCAACGTCGCGTCAAAAATAATCCTCAATGACACGAGACAATCTATTAATGTTTATTGGAGTTTTCAGGCTTTTATCTCAAACAACGGGTAAAACATTAAATCCCTGTAAAATGGGTGAAGTGTCTCTAAAAGTAATCTCCATCAGATATAGTTAGAAATTGCTATAATTTTCGAGAAAATATTGTTATTTTCTAGAGATTCGGTATTATAATTTTGTTTCTGATTATAACTTACTCTGTGTCCAAACAATAAAGATAAGGTAAAACGTCTCCTGGTTTACATGGAATTTCTATTGGATAACCAAAATATACAATTCAAGGAATAAAAATAATGACGAAAGGTTTTGTGCTTTTGTTAACTCTGTCGTCATAACCCCTTGGCGCATTTTCTTTACTCAAGGAACTTTTTAAATTTTATTTTAAAATTTGTTAGTTTAAAAAAATGCAACTGTTTTTTCTGTTTTACTGTTTGAATTTCCTGTGTGTGACCCAAATAAAATATTTTTCTTTCTCTCCTTCATCTCACCTGTTGGTAACATTTTGATACGTTTTGAATGGTTTCATCGCACACGTGTGGCCGATGGTAGCTACCCGCTATAGCACTGCTCAATACCGCAGCTAGAAGCGACAGTGGATTGTACGTTTACCGTTAAACTCGACACCTGAAGGCCAAATTTTGTAACTTCGTTCAAAATGTAGTCGCAGTCTCATCTCAGCGATAATAAAATGTCCAAAACTTGTCAAAAATATATGGAAACTTGAAGTATTTTTGACAGAATTGAGACAGATGAGATTGTGAACGTTCTTAAAATTACGAGCATTGCCCCCATTGATGCAAAATCTGAGTCAAATTTTTGACGTTTCCATTTGCATATGACAAAGTTTTAATTCTAAGCATGGTTAAGGTTACCATAAAGCTACCCACAAAAGTGAATGATTGTATAGTACAAGTACGCCAAACACAACTTAGCCAAAGTTACTCTTACCGGAACCGACCACAATCCACTTTTTGATTGATGTAAATCGATCGAAACTTTATTATTGAACAGCGTCGGACGTATAAAAACTTCGCAGAGATACGAGTTTACCGAGTTTTTTCCTTAAAAAGTTTAAGAACGGAAATGTTGTAAGTCGACGAAATGACGGCAAGTGCCGTGACAGATGAAATTATGGAACGGTTTTAATGGATCTAAAGTCGTTTCTATTAAAATGTTTCATTTTAAGAATAGCTTTTAGGGAAACAATTTTTCTGTAAGGATTTTATAAGGTAACTTTTATTTTTGCCCATCTACGTTTGAATGAGGAATATGTTTTATTTAAAACATTTATATTTAACTCAAGTCTTAAGTAATAACAGCCTCATCGGTCGATAGATTATGTCAAGCTCCTCTTTCTGGGGTCGGTCTGCGGATGGATGATGGATGGGTCATTTTTATACTGAGACCCTTCCGTGCCTCGGAAAGCAAGTTGCAAGTTTCTATTGGCCATTCGGTGGATCTTGGGTCGATGGATCAAAATCAAAAGTCATTTATTCAAACTAGGCTGAGAGTCAGCACTTTTTGAACTTCAAAATTACAGAAGACAGTCCTCCCAAAACGCCCGCGCTTCACCACTTCCTAGTGCTTTAGTTGGGAAAGAAGTGGCGCAACAAACTCCGGATTATGTTAAGCTACCCTTGCTGAGGTCGGTCTGTGGATGGGTGATGAATAGATCATTTTTATACCGAGACCCTTCCGTGCCTCGGAAAGCAAGTTGCAAGTTTCTCTTGGCTGCTATTCATGGATAACACTTGTTAAGGTTAGTCAGAAGCCCGAAAGTCTGAGATTTAGTCTTACCAAAAGGTTTCTTATTACCGAGTCGAGGCAGTCGCTCTTCGTAAAGTACTGGTATTTAGCTACTTCTCGTTAAACTGAACATTGACCTCAACAGAGGGGGAAAAAGCCTAGGCAGATAATTAAGAGTATGTTGTATGTAAAGTTGTTGTTAGATGGAATAATTTTAGGTTTTCTATTGGAAGATATAATTGCTCATTAAATGATTTTGAGACTGTCATAAAAAAATGCACTATTTAAGTAAAGAATAAATAGTAATCCAAAATTTTGAATTCGGTCAATAATCTTCTTTTAGAAAAAATGTGTTAGACTGACAAAGGTTTTTTGGGAATGTTTTTTTTGGAAATGAAATCTCGCAGGACTGTCTAGGAGGTGGTCGGCTGCTTAACTGGACTTGCCTGTGGTTTTAATTTTTTCTGGATGGGAAATCATCAAAAGACTTCTCCTGCTCTTCGTGTCAGACTTTTACTGACTAAAACCCACCCGTATTCCTTCAGTTACCTATATGCCAGGGCCACGGTATCTCGTTTGAACAATCTCGCGACCCTGGCAGGCATCGGTCCTAGCAGACCCCTTCAGTACTGCTGACATCTCTTTGAGGCGCGCGTGGAACACTACGCGCCGTCGACACGGGCCTGGTCCCGCAAGCTCGCGCCAATGGTGGCCGGGAGTCTGTAATCGACTCTCGACGCCCGGGGCGTCTCCTCCTGCGGCGGGTAGGGCCTACTTTAGACTGACAATTTTTTTTGGGAACGTTTTTTGTTTGGAAATGAAATCTCGCAGGACCTAGGAGGTGGTCGGCTGCTTAACTGGACTTGCCTGTGGCTGCCTCAATAAATTATAATTTAATCGTAATAAGTATAATGAGCTTATGATATAAATACCACTACTTAGACGCAGGCTTCCTCTCTCCAAGAGGCTGTAATCTACCACGCGGGCCCTGTACGGGTTGGTAGATATAACATGTTTTTGATTTTCTGGTTCTTGGACATGCTGGTTTCCTTACGATGTTTTTCTTCAACGTTTTGAGACATAATTTCATATAATTATGTATAAATTACTATTCTGTATAAAACTAAACCGACATACTTATAAATGGACCACCTACTTTGTTTTAGTCCTACCCACTACAACGCTCAAACTGTTGGCGTATTAACAATTTTAATCACGTTACGAAGGAATCTGACCGTAAAGTTTAGACATTTAAATGAATACCTGTAGTGTATGTATATTACCGGGCATTATTCTGCCGTATAATAATAAATAATAAATTCATTTATTTCAGGTAAATTAGCACCCATAGCCAAACATAAATTAATTAACAGAAAATTTCACAGATAAAATAACATTACATAATTAAATAAAACCAACAATGTCAAATAAAATAAAATAAAATAATTATATCGTACATTTGAATTCCTGACCAGCCACACGCCCTTGCTTCTTGACAAAATGGAGAGGTTTCTTTTATTACCTAGTAGTTTCACATAAACCAAAATAAATTCTTGAAAACCGCAGTGTAGAAGAACAACGCGTTCACACGGATAGTCAGTAGTAATTAGTAGACCAATGTTCTTATTTCAATTGTGGAAACCCCTAAAATACTGTATTTTCCGGAACAGGTACAAAAACTTTTTGAGCCCCGACACAAAAAGAAGGGGTTAAGTAAGTTTCACCGCTAAGTGGACTGTCTGTGGCACCATAGCTCATAAACAGGTGAACCAATTTGGGTCCGATTGTATTATTTAAAAGAAGGTTTTCTAGCGGTGGTTCTTAGACATATTTTATCAGAATCTGTTCAACCGTTTTGACGCGACGAGCTTTTGATAAAAATTTGACCTTCGACTTCTTATTTAAATTAAATGGCTGATATGTATATTTTTAGAGGTTTTTAGAAGTAGAAGTTTCTGTTTTGGTGGGGGATAGTTAAATTGCTTTAAAATATTTCAGTGGGTTTCAACGTTTTCTAGAACTCAAAATGTGATTAATCTGTTTTATATTAATTATTCCAATTAGTTATTTGAACTTTTAGGCTGCAGGTCATTTACATGTCTGACATGACTAGGATGCTAGCTAAATATATCTGTGTAGAGATGGGGGTTTTTATTGATGGTAAGGGATTATCATCTGCCTGGCCTTTTTACACGCTTTATATTAGCTTCACTTGTATGTTTGTATATTTGTATGTTTGTATATTTGTATGTTTGTTTGTAACCGACTCCTTATAGCGCGATATTGACCCACTTTAAACGACCAGATTTCATTCAAACTTTGCACACCTGTCAAGGACCGATGACAATGCAATAATTTCATAAATTTGTGCCATTATCCTTGCCAGGGTTACCAGGACAGCAAAAAAACTGTCAGAAACTACGCTGACATACGTCTCAAAATTCGAAATACCCTAAAAAATAGAAAATAAATAATAGTTAAAAAAAAACTAAAAAACACGCTTCCATTGAAAACCAAACTAAAAAGTACAAAATAATGGAAAAAAAGCGTGTGGTGCCTGATATCATTTAAAAAATACCTTAAAAAGCACCCCACGCTTTTTTTCCATTATTTTGTACTTTTTACAACTATGTTGGGGTCGGCTTCCAGTACCAACGGATGCATTTGCGTACCTTTATTTTACATGGAGTGACCGCCTATCTGACCTCCAGAACCCAGTTCCTAGGTAACTCGATATACCTTGGCAAGACTGATTTCAGTCTTTTGGGCTTCTGACAACCACTGACGGCTGTCAAAAATCTAAGAATGGTAGACGGGACCAACGGCTCTATAAAAATCTAATATGAAAGGAAATCGAATATTCCATTTAACCACAAGTGGTGACTATAAAAAGGGCCCTATGTTCTCACGTGGGTCATAAAACTTTGAAGTACCCGTAATGCACTCGCGTTTATCATGGCACCACACCAAGGCATCATGTAGTAGAAAGTTCCATAATGAAATTTGTCGGTTGCTTGAATTTCAATCATGAACTTTTTGATAGATTGGTGTTTATGATGCATTATTTTCAATAACTCCTTGTTGAATATTACACCCTGGTACTTTGAGCGCATACTTTAGGTTATTCTTAAACTTTCTATGCCTTTTTTTTGGATGGGAAATCATCAAATGACTTCTCCCGCTCTAGGCGGAGCGGGAGGGCGTGTCAGACTTTTACTGACTAAAACCCACCCGTGTTCCTTTAATTGCCCATGTGCCAGGGTCACGGTATCTCTTTCGAATAATCTCGTGACCCTGGCAGGCATCGGTCCTAGCAGACCCCTTCAGTGTTGCTGACATCTTTTTGAGGCGCACGTGGAACACTACGCGCCGTCGAGCCGAGCCTGGTCCTTACCGGGCGGGCGGCGAGCTACCCATTGCTCGCCGCCCGCAAGCTCGCGCCTACGGTGGCTGGAGTCAGTTATCGACTCCCGGCGCCCGGGGCGTCTCCTCCTGCGGCGGCTAGGGACGTCAGGGCGCAGAGACTGCCACTCCCTAACGCGCCCCGCCTCCTCCTTCGCGAGCATTACTGCTTCGCAGAAGGAGGTGACGGCTTCCCATGCTCTCTCGCTCCGTACCATGCTCGCACCAGGGCTGCACGCGAGAGGTCGCCGCTGCCGATAACTTTGTATACTTCTGTTGGACTTTAATTTTTAATACCAGCTCATTTTATTATACAGGTTTCGTCACAAGATTTTCCTTTAAATCAATTTCCTTCCTTCTTTTCGGCTTTTAATTTATGTATACTTTGATGTTAACATTGGGATGAAAGAAAAAACGGCCTTCTAAAAAAACACTAAGGCCTATAAAAACATTTTAATGTGGGAAGTAGGTGTCAGTTTTATATTTTGGTATTTTTGCCACCAAATTTCGAAGATGAAGTTATTTTTTCACTTCATAATGTTTTCTTGGATTTCTTTTTGAACTTTTGAGTTTCGATTTTTGGCACAAAAAATTGTGTACCTTGCTAAGTAAACGACAGTGACAAGAAGTTATAATAACATGATCAACATACAGTAAGGGAAAAAATATGCATTATTGAAGCTATTTTAAAAACCGCTAATCTTGAAAAAACTTAATCTTTATATAGGACCATCCTACAAACATAAAAAGACAACCAAATCGAAAACCTTTTCCTTTTTTTGAAGTCGTTTAAAAAGCGCACAAGTTATGGAATTAAGTCACCGACCCACACACACACCTACTTATTTATTCTCTCTGTCAGAAGAAAGTTTTGTTCAACAAGATATTGCGACATTACAAACATAGGCAATCATGGGGATTACTGACAATAGTGAAAACAATGCAAAGCTGCAGGTATATTGTCAACACTAGCTTCTGCCCGCAACTTCGTCCGCGTCAATTTTTGCTCCCCTGACCCTTCCCGTCGCATCGAATTGCCTGCCAGTTTTCGAAGCATTTTTCGTTGCTGCTCCACTTCTTTTGATTGTAGCGTAATGATACATAACCTAAAGCCTTTCTCAATAAATAGGCTACTCAACACAATTTTTTTTTTTTTTAATTTTGACCATTAGTTCCTGAGATTAGCGCGTTCAACCAAACAAACTCTTCAGCTTTATAATATTAATATAGATTAGCATATAAGTGTAAGATTATTAGATAATTTCAATAAGATTTTCTTAATGTGCACTTCAAAAGTAGATAATGACATTCTAAATTCATATCTTAATCTAAACTATCTCTATTTATTTTCAACTCCAGACAAACAAATGGCTGTCTTTTAAATCCTTTGGAACTAATTAATCAGTTAGCTTGTAATCTGATTGTTCCACAAGTTTCAAGATGTATGGCATCGCTTTACTGGCAAATAACTATTTACGATAAAAGCTGAATATAAGCCAAATTATAATTGAGTTTCATGTTTATAGTTAGTGTACACAGTCTTTTGAATGGAAACAGTAAACAGGGAATCTGCATTTCTGTAAATTATTGGAGTTTATACAAACACTTATACATACAGGTCATCGATATTTTTGTTTAAGAAGACGGGGCTTTAAATTCGTCTACTAAAAGAATCACCACAAACAAACTCTAGAGGTGCAGACCTGTGTGGTTTTATATCAGTTCTAAGTTTTAATTCAATTTACTGTTATAGACTTTTACTGACATTTTTTTAAATTCTAATCTTATTTAGATCAGACCTTGAGGATACCTGCAGATTAGTATCTGAAATGGTCTTTTCAGGAATGAACAACAAAGACTTGAGTGGACCTATCCAGTCAGTAGACACAAGTGTCAGTAATTGTTTAGCTCGACTCAGATCGTGCAGAGTACACATTACACAGTATGATTGTTAGAGTGCTCAGATGCTGTCTCCAGTTTTGCTACAAAACTAAGTTCATTGTTGCACTGAGCACTCTAAAAAGAAAGATCTGAGAGTGGCCTAGTTATGGCGGTTTAACTGTAAAATATGCATACAGGCGCATCTGAAAACCCCGTGGTGCGATTCATCGTTACATATTACGTGTTAACTCTCGTCCATCCAATTTGTCTCACTACCAACCTTCTCAAATATTTAATCTAGCGACAAAAGAAAATTCAGCATACACTGTAAAGCCCACACCATGTTCTGTAAAAAAAACGACAATTAAAACGAATAAATGCAGGAATGTGTACCTCACAACTAAGCCAAATATTCAGCAAAAATGCCACTTAGCTATGAGCTGATACTAGTTTACAACTAGACCTGAAGGGGTTGGCTCAGAACATGTGCTATTTTCGTTCCCCTTTCACTACCAGCAGAAAAGGAGGTTGTATACCTAACAAATCGTCGAGATTACATTGTCGTATGTAAAACCGGTGTGTTAACGCTTCATTGGTCGTATAATCGTCTCGACGCCTTCGCACGCATTCACACGAGTAACATTATCAGGACAGATTAACTCAGTGATCAGCTCGTCTACAGCCTTAATTCGAACTGATGGTGCATAAATACTTGCAGGTACTGCGTCACACTCATCGCTTCTTTTAGCGGTGTCGATTCATTGAGTTTATGTTACTTGAACACCTTCAAAGAGGCTTTACATAACCTCATGCCTGTATTCTACCTCATCATCATCATTTCAGCCGTAAGGCGTCCACTGCTGGCCTTAGGCTCCCCCAATTTGGGGGGCTTTGCCATAATCGTCACGCTTGGCAGGCGGGTTGGCGATCGCAGTATGGTGGTAAAATGCATAGAGAACGCTGCTGCCCATTCTCTAGGAAGTCCCTTAGTCGCCTTTTACGACACCCACGGGAAGAAATGGGGTGGTGTTATTCTTTAGGTCCGGCACCACACGGTAAACATTACACGGTACACGGTATTCTACCTAGGGTTAGATAATTGATACTAGCTTAAACCCACGGTTTCTCTGGCGTGGAAGTCGAAAAATATCCCACAGGAACATACTACGGGTATCATTGAAAGAACATGGGTGGGTTTTAGTCAGTAAAAGTATGACACGCGCTCCGCCCAGAGTGGGAGATGTTTTTTAGTACTTTCGCACCCAAAAAAATATAAAATATGGTCCTAACCCGGATGGTCTATCTGTGTGCCAAATTTCATTGTGATTCGTTCTGCTGCGCACCGTTAAGGCTTGAAAAGGTAACAGACAGGTATAATTATTTAAACTTTTATAGTTTTGATTTAAAACAGGCCAAGCCTAACTTGCGTGACGATTGTTCGGCTTTAGCAGAAATCCCTGGTACGAGCTATAAATAATAATAATAATATAGCTTGGACCCTGTTCCCGATACCGGTGGGCTACTATTTTTTTATATTTTTAAATGTTTTTATTTTATATTCTAATATTTAAAAATATAATTTATAAGTTTCAAAAATGAATAAAGGATAATAATAATATCTTAGGACAATCAACACAACGTTGTCTGATCCAAAACTAGGCAGAGCCTGTACCTACTATGGCAATCAGACAACTGATAAACATACTTATATATTTCTAAATACATACATATTACAGATAACCTAAATTACACCCAGACACAGAACAAATGATTGTGCTCATCACACTAAGATTTGTTCTGGGTGGGAATCGAACCCACGATAAATAAAGATTAAAAAATATATATATATTTTGTTAGAAATTTTAATAAAGAACCAACTGCATGAAATGTCTAATGTATTTAAATTAAAACGCGACTGCAGCAAAGGTATCTCCGAGTTACGTTTCAATTAAAATTCCTTGCCAGGTTTGAATAATTTGATATAGAGGATCAGAGGCTCCTTCTAAAAGACTAGTATAGTTAGTGATTTATAAAACAAAGATTAGTAAATTTTATCGTTCATAACGTTACTGTACATTATGTTTTAGAGACATTATTTCTGGCAAATATTGGCAGCAGGTATCTATGTACTAAGTTCTTTTATTAATAATAATCAGCATTTAGTCTGCCAAACGTTGTTAATACGTCAAAATTTGCATTCGGTATAAAGTTGTGTAGATTAATCGATAGAAAATATGTTGGAACCAAAATCATACGCTAGGACCATGTGCTCTCAGCACATGGTCCTATTTCATCGAGTGAATCCAAAATGAGACATCCTGTCGCCAAGAATTATTTTGCAAAGTATGTGTTGTTTGATTACTAGCTCTCCGCCCTGTTTCGTACAGTTTTTAGGCCTGGACAAAAAAAATAATGTATTAAATACAACCATATATGTTCCAAATTATGATGAAACAATATCATTATCCGTTTTGCAGTTTAGATAAAATGTATAGAGATAGGTAAGTCTACAGCTGGTTAATGCTGTTATACCAACAGTAATCATCCTACCTCTAGCTTTTCAAAGTCCCTTTGCTTTCCAAACACTAATCTTATGTAAAACGTTCGGTCAATACATGGTTTACTCGATTTATTTTCCGTCCATTCCGGATTTTTTCACAGGAAATTGAATTCTTAGCCGTCCGCGGTACTTTTGAGAGGAAATCTGTTTCTTTTTTTTTCTGCTTTCGTTTATGAAATGTGTTCCAGTCTTTCTTTTACGAGGTAAAAGTGTTCAGGTTTTTTTTCTTTTTTAAGTAGAATAAGCTTGAGTACGGGATGGTATGCCTCTTTTGTGGATACTTAGAACATTTTGGGGCTGTCGTAAACTTGGGTTGGTAAAAGCGTTTTGCACTATAAAATATTTAAAGAGCGTATTGACAGCTTTAAGCTTTGAATAACATAATTTTTATGAGCTTGTTAAGTAATGTTTTTCGTGTTATATACTGCATAAAACAGTCGTAACATTATCTAAATGCCTCAACCAGAATGGTGTTTAATAATATTCAAGGCTCACGCGAAAGAAAGAAATAAACGATGGATAGATGTGTGAATTATGATATGAATAGAAAGGTGGTGACTACTAAATTGACGACTAATAAAGTGTGGAAAAAAAGACATGTTGCGTCGACCTCAAATAAATTGGTATAAGGGTAAGAGGATTATTATGTTGTTGCGATGAAGAAAGATCTAAGAAGTATTTAACAAAGTTTAGACAAGCACTATGCGGTTCAGAATGTTTAAACAACTTACATTTTCATGGTCGCCAGAATCTATTTACTATTTACTAATTCCTAATAATTAATATAAATTTCTAAATGCAAATTGTTCTTGATAAATCATTATCTTGTTTGCGAATAAAACAAACATCAACATTTTTATGTCAAGGAATTCATTAGTGAAACCAGATAACGGTTTCTCATAGTTAAGTAAAAAAGCTTGAAATTAGGTTTCATTTCACCATTCTTCCATACCATTTCCATTCGTAGAACAATGCCCATTACCACCGTATCTTAATTGTTTAGCACCGTATTAACGTTTTTCACATTTCAAGGAAGGTATATGGGGATTCAGAAGTGATAAAAAAACGTACACTTATTATGAAATACGTTGTTCTCGCATGCAACGTGATATTGCGTCCAATTAGAGGGTATTATAATAACACCGCTAGGCTTTAGAATAAGCGATTGCTGAGACTAGGTAACGATCTAAAATTGTCTAGCTTAAAAAGCTTAATTCTTCATGAGAAAAAGGGTTAACAATGCATTACTTAAATAACTTATAATCTTACAGAAATTTGGCTAAGTACTTAACAGTTATACAGTGAAGTCTATTTTATGCTTACGTTTAAATACTGATGAGTTGTTTTATACCGATTTCAAAGAGGGTTTGAAATATGTTTTAAAAATTAGTTTTTTTTTTTTCATTAAGTATATGTTGATGACGATGATAATAATAATTCTTGTCGCTTTTATTACTTAGCAAATTAAGCTATTTGAATATGTGTGAGGTAGGTACCACAACTAAGGAGTAAAAAATAAAAACTTTAATACGTTGTCTTTGGCTTTGTAGATCTTTTTTTTGCTATTGAGTTCCGAAATTAAAGTTATTTTTCACTTTGCAGTATTTTTTTAGGTCAGAATGTTTATTTATTTTTTGTCTCGTCAAATAAATGAGAGACACAGCAGTGTTCTGTTATAGAGTAATCTTTACATTTAACTAGGTTGATTTATAATTACGTATATAGTTACAGACCCGACATGCATAGTTCTTTGAACGTCGGAAATAAATTCTCACAACCCCTTGCTAAGATAGTATCGAACCTGTATCAAGATCGATGTCTTAGTAAGTTTATACCACGCACTGTTCAGGCCCTACAACTTACTTCAAATTGACTTGTGTAACCTTACGAAGAAATCAGTTGTAGCTTCCTATTTTTTGATCATGTGGTAATAATTGACGCACAATTGGTAAACTATTTTAACTTTAAGTGTTGCCAACGTAGTAAGCGTCATCATCATATTTTTGAATTGCCTACATCCACACTAAATACCACATTTAATAGCCCCTTAACACGTATGGCAAGGGAATATAATGACAGGTCCAATTTGACAGATTACCCCATTGATATATTCTCCATGACTTTCGCTTCATACAGGCGTTCCCTTTTTAAACAGTGTGACGACTGCACGTCTGTGTAGCGTGTAAATTAGTATTTTGTAGTGCTCTAGATTTGGGTCTCTGGATACACTTTTTACTTTTAAGTTTTTTTCTCTATTGTCTCTAATATTCATATGCTAATGTCATGCACTCCTGTTATTTGCATGGTTACTGAAGGGCCAATTTTAAATTGTATGTTATTTGAATTGTAAGTGTTTGTGCTGTTGGTGTGCTTATTATAAATAAATAAATAAATAACGAAGCTATTGTAAGCTTTATGGAGATCGATTTTTCTTTAATATTTGTAAGTTTAGAATTAATGTGATCTGTACCACATTCCATAGTCCTTCCGTTTAAAAATTCCTAATTGATTATAAAAACCGCACCGAACTCCGTTGGGTAGTTTAGCAGAAAAAGGCACTTTCCATTACTGTGTGACCAGTAATGGAAAGTGACTTTAATTTTTATATGTACCTATATACATAGGTAGATATGTAGGTATAAATTCATCATTTATTCACACTGAACACAATCTACTTTACATAGTATGAAACAAAGTCGCTTCTCGCGTTTGTACGCTTAGATCTTTTAAAGTACGCAACGGATTTTCACCAATAGACAAAGTGATTTAATAAGAAGGTTTAAATGTGTGAGACGGGTGTGAAACCCCTGGCAAAAGCTAGGGATCGAAAAAACATAGTATCAATCTGAGAACATCTACTACTAGTAAATAAAATGTGCCTGTTTTTGGAATCTACGGTCAAAAGCCAATATTTTATTACCAGAGACGTCCCTTCTAATTCTTCACCACTATTTAGAACCCGAGATGCAATTTTTTACGTAAAACTCCACTGATTTGCAAAATGTCTCTACGTAAATTTCAAATTATTTTGACACGACCGCACTGTTCACCACCTTTTCATCACTTAAATCATAATATTTTAACGTCTTTAAAATAATTGAACTCCACAATCCGCCTTCCTAGCAGCCACACACAGCCG
Source organism: Aporophyla nigra (assembly GCA_947507805.1). Taxonomy (NCBI): domain Eukaryota; kingdom Metazoa; phylum Arthropoda; class Insecta; order Lepidoptera; family Noctuidae; genus Aporophyla; species Aporophyla nigra. Next base: position 21,156,255 of record OX382296.1, read on the forward strand.
CTTGTAAAATTTAAACCGGTGCATTGTACACTTATGGCGTAGAATCTGGGAAATTTAATTTACGGCAGGAAACACGTTCCACAGAGGAAGCCTTTTAATGAATAGAAATGTAATTGTGCTCTACAGTGCATGCGAGCCGAATGAACCAATTCTTACACGTCATTACGTGAGCTATTAGCTCGTAGTTGCATTTCGTAGTTCATTTGTTACGTATTTTGCCAGTTGCTGTTCTGTTTGGGGAATATTTAATGTTTTTGGCGCGTCTTAAGAGCATTCATCCTGCGCGGGCTGGCATCGTCGCATTTCTAGTGGATTTTCATTTTGTTTATTTTAAACATTTTTTTTCATCATAGCCCTACATTGGTTTTTATAATTATGTTTAATGTTTTCTCTTATAAAAATTGTTACCTTTTGTCCTCGCACTTTTTTTTTTAAACCTGAATCCTTGGAGGAGTTTAGGAAAGGTTTTGGGCGAACCTGAGATACTCATCTGGCAACACTAAAGTTGCTAGGTGTTAGGGCGAACATTAATAAGCCTATAGGCATTTGAAGCTGAAGTGATAAACTTGAATACTGGCAGTGATTTTAGGTATCTTGTTGTGGACGATGGAAACAGCCCATATGAATAAATTAATATATTCGATTTATACGAGTTTCTTCTTCTTAAAATATAATCCCACATACATAGACCTTGTGTAAGAACAAGAAAATAAACAGCGTAACGCTATGGCTCTTTAATCTACTCGAAACTAACGTTTAAATACATTAATCTGTTCTTTTATACCTCTCTGCATCGAAAAACAGTAAATAATTAACGTGTTAAGCAACTTTCGGAAATAGAATATTATTTTTTATCCAGTTCCCAATCGACTTCTGTTTACTAACCGGAGACGGTACTTTTAGCACCGAAAGTCGGTTGCAGAGAGTCTTAAATAATTAATTTCTGGCTCTTGTTATACAGGAATTCCTAGTACAAGACCCAGGACTACAATAATTTCTCTAACCTGAAGTGAAAAACAAATAAATAAATAAATATTTACAAAATAAACTGAACCCATTCAATAATGTATCATCATCAGCTGCCGCAGCAGCAGCAATAGTTCCCACCGTTGGAACATATGCCTCCTCTGTGAGAGGGAGTGGCCATAATCCACCACACAGGCCAAGTGCGGATAGGCAACTGAAGAAACACGGGTGGGTTTTAGCCAGGAAATATCTGAGACTACCTTCTACTCCATTCAGAGCGGGAGACGTCATTCGATGACTTCCCACCGAAAAAAAAGGCTAAGTGCGGGTTGGTAGATGTCACATTTTATCGAAATTATGGGTCAAAGACATTCCGGTTTCCTCGGTTTACTTATATTAAAACCAAAAGCCTGCAGCACTTGTAAATGTAAAAATAATAGAAGTTAACTACGTCTGAAAGCGACCACAAAAAAAGAATACGACTGCGATCGAAATCACATTACACGCACATCACGCGGTCCCAAGATAGCACGTGTCACGTTACATAAAATAAAATTCCTTACCTTAAAATGCTGGTGCGGTGGCAATAAAAGTATAATAACACTTGGAGCATCAAGCACCTGCGAATGAGTCTCCGTGCGATAGTTAATGTATGAAAGAAGAATATTCTCGTAAAATGTTTCAAAATATAAAGTTTTGTGTCGCTTTATGTTCTGAATTTAGTTCGAGCAAGCCTCGCGTCTTTCTAAACCTAATAAGATTAGGATGTTGGTTGCTTGTCGGTCTTTTACAGACTGTACTTCGGAGAGTGTGCGCAGAAGCTCTATAACCTGGTCCTACCATTGCACTTTTACTCCCAGATTACCAGACAAACTGCAGTTTGATATACCGATCATTTAAACCCACCGCTTTTCCTCCACAGTTATCAAGCGCATAACCAAAGTGTGGAATTCTCTGCCAGCGTCTGTGTTCCTTTCCACATTTAACTCATCTGCCTTCAAAGCAGGAGTGAACTCCATCCTCTGGGTATGCTCGTTCCATGATGGAACGGCATCAATCGCTTTCCATCAGATCAAGGTCAAGAGCAGTGACATTCAGCTGAAAAAATAAAAAATGCAAAAAATCGGCTTCTTTATAATCACAGTAAAATTTGCTTTTGTATACATTAAATATGCTGTTGATCTGTTCTTCAGCTTTATAATATTAGTATAGAAGTATAGATTATACTTCTATACTAATATTATAAAGCTGAAGAGTTTGTTTGTTTGTTTGTTTGGTTGAACGCGCTGATCTCAGGAACGACTGGTCCGAATTGAAAAATTCTTTTTGTGTTGAGTAGCCTATTTATTGAGAAAGGCTATAGGTTATATAACATCACGCTACAATCAAAAGGAGCGGAGCAGCGATGAAAAATGGTCGAAAACGGGCAGCCAATTTGATGCGACGGGAAGGGTCAGGGGAGCAAAAATTTGACGCAGATGAAGTCGCGGGCAGAAGCTAGTGTTAAATAAGAAAGTAGTTTGACTTACTTTAAACGAGTACACGATTATTATAAATAATAATAATTTTATTTTTTCACAATTTTGGATTTACAGCACTTTTTGGAACTATGTAAATTCACATTGAGAGATTTACACCATTGGTATGCGACTTCATTGGTGCCTGATGTAGCTTTACAAAAAACCTGTATGAACTTGGTGACCTATATTACCAGACCCCACTTAGTGACCTCATACAAATTAACAAGCGAGTACATAAAATGTTATAGTGAACAAATAAAACAACAAAAAAGAAAATTAGAAATACCTAATAACAAAAGCAGTCAAAGGATCTGTGATGAATTGTAGTGAAAGTGTAAATGTAAGTATATTGTCCTGCCAGTTTAACTAGTTCGACTAAAAGAAAAATCAAGAAGATAAAATATCAGGTTGCGCCAAAAACAACATAATAAGGTGACCAACAAGATTGACATTTATCACATGTTAAACTAGGTTAAACAAAAGTGCGCAGACAAACGCCATTCGCCGCCTTTAAAGTTAGCGAGAAATGAAACACACATTCTTCATAGCAACTCCGAGTCAAATCCCAACACAAATAAGAATGCAGCTACAAGCTACAAGTCACGCCCGCACTCGGAAGACTCGACACATAATATAAAAATATTCTTCGCCACTTCGTAACCCTTAAATGCCAGCGTGAAAAGTAATAATACTACAATAACACTAGGACCGTACGGTAAACCTGCGGCCGACGGTTATGGCGAGATTCCAACCGTAATGCAGAGATAGTTCGCTGTTTTCTAGCCGCTTTAAGCGCCAACCGTTTTGGTTTGCAGCAATGTTTTGTCTTTTTCACCTACGCTTTAAAATAGGCAGTGTAAAATATATTTTTTTGGCTTGGTTTGTCGTGTTTTTTGGTGAATGTGCTGTTTCACAGAATGTTGTTCTAAATTTGTTTTTTTTTTACCTATTTGGAATTGTGACAATTCTCTATATAAATGTACTTCAGCTTTTACTTGCTCGTACTAACTTAAGTAATTAATGATTTGTGCAATGATTTAAGGTTTGTGAAAAAAGCCAAAACCAGCGCAACATTTAAATATGAACTACAAAACCAGCTTCTTTTTTTGCGTTTCAACGGTACATCTATATTGCTCAATACATACTATTTGGGCCTAGTAAGTGGTCACGTTTATTGCGATCTTAATTCAAATAACAATACACACGAGCCTGTTTACAATAAAAGTGCTTGACAAGCCGACTGACGGACAAGAGTTCCATTAAGTTACACTGTCTCCGTTTTCCTTCTAAGAAAAGTTCCCTACATAACCTAAACTCAAACACAATAAAAGAAATCCAACAATTCACAATCACGGCGCCCCATTCTTCACCCACACACGGTCGCCGTCAACGGTTTAACCCTACACATGTTTTTGTAGTTTTATTCCAAGCCTAAACGAAATGTCAAGGTGGCACCGTCGCGGTCCGAAGTACCGTTGTACCAAGAAAGGGGCACCGTATCGCCACCGACAATTCCAAATATATTTCCCCGTTGAAATTTTGACATAATCTCAACGGTTGCGAGCCCGTAAATTCAAGTTAAAATGCGGATTTTAAATGTTGTTGGTTCATTTTTAAGTGGAATGTCTATCAGATTGTAAACGGTTTTTATTTGACGGTTAATATTTAATTTAAATATGAATCAGAATGAGACATCATCATTGTAATCCTGTTCTTATCCCGAATTATTAAAAGTCGACGCAACATGTCTTCTTTTTCCATACTTCCATACTCTATCAGTTGTTGTCTCGGTAGTCACTCCCTTTCTAGGAATACCTTCGATCATATGTTATTAGGCCACGTTTCTAGGCACGTAATAAAATCGCGACGGGTTCTTTTCGTGCACTGGATCTTCAACACACAGCTAAAGGCCGAGAGTTTAAAATCGAACAGTGTTTTTTAGACGCTCAGAGTCTCAGTCGTGCAGCACGCTGTCGAATTTTCAATCCTCGGTTCAACACAAAGAGATGAAAGTTTATTGCACGAATAATCCCTCGACGATTTTATTACATCAACATGCACGTCGACTAACGAGAATTGTTGGAATCAATAACTTAATACAAGATATTATTAAGTCAAAATGCGGATTCTGGTGACATTACGAACAAAAGCTTTTCATTTGAATAGAAATTATTTGATTGTCGTCACAACTAAGTTATCTGACAATTTTAGTACTTCAATAATTTTATATTTAACCAGTAAGTCGTATGTCATAAACATTAAGAAAACGTTATCATAGCAGACATACTAACACAAAGTATTGGTCGCTACACTCTAAAGTATTTTCATTCTCAACTTTGTGATCGGACACGTCGACATGTTCTGGAAAATTCGATAAATAAATAATAATAATAAATAATAAAATTTTATTGACATAAAACATTGTAACATTTATATATTAAAGCCCTGACTCCTGAGCTAGGTTGTAACCTGTGTTACAGGAATCAGTGTCTTCTCTCATTTTTTTTTGGTACATTAACATTTATGTAATAAAATTTAAACAATTATAAAATCATGCTAAAGATAATGATCATGATAAAGAGAAAAACATATTTCCACCCATTAAATGAAACCCATAGTATCTTATTAAACCACGTCATTACCATCTGGCCGGACTGTCAATTCATTGCCATGTTTATGTCACTTCGTTTGCCACGTTTCTGTCAATTCATTGGCGCGTATCTGTCATCATTACCGGTTTCATTTCCGTTACGTTACGTTATTCTCCGGTTGTCGCATTATGCACCTATATTAATAATGACGCACCGTGAAATGGAATATTTTTGGGGCACGTCATTACCATTTTGGGTCGGTAATGAAGGAATATTATGCTTTCCTGGCTGTTTTGTTAAAGTTTCAGGAATGAAAATATATGAAACGTTTGTTTTGTAGTGAAATAATTTTTGTTGTTTTTATTATTTATTATCTACAAAAAATCTCCTGTGGCTGTTCCCGCGTAGCTGTTGGAACGAGATAAAAAGTATTTATATGTGTTAACACAGGTTTCAAACCATATTTACGCTGAATCAATCATTCAAATCCGTTCAGACGTTTTTTCGTGATTGAGTAAGTAACATCCAAGCATACAAACTTTTACTTATTTTTTGTTACTTTGATTTTAGTTTGCGTTCAGATTTAACAGAAATAAAATTTATTATTTTTAGGAAATCAAGTTATGAAAAAAAAAAACATTGGTGGCTAGACTAAACTATAAGGTAGGTATCACATGATAGATGAACAACTGTAGAATGCGTATCACAACCGTGATTTTTTCACATTCAACAAAACGACCCTATCGTGTAGGTAGATCTATAAAAATCTATTTCATGCTACCTACGGAAGTCCACTGCTGAACATCGACCTCTCTATTTTTATAAATATTTTTTCCTTACTATATAGCCAATCTTACATCCCAATAAATTTAATTTGGTTAAAAAGTAAAAATCATGCGTTTAAGGGTTAATCATGCGGCGTCATTAACTCCGCTGGTAAGCACCGCCATCTGTAAGGTCAAGCTTCTGCGTGTCCTTCCGAATATTTGTCATCCAGGCTGCCTCTCCCTCTCTTTTTATTAGCCATGCGAAGGCATTTTCTCACGATATGATTATCGGGTCTGCGCATAACGTGTCTGTACGATCTTAGCCTGGACTCTACAATTTCTGCAGTAAGGGGGATTCTCTTTTACGTGTTTGTTCGCACTTCATCTTTGAGAGTAAATCCACCCGCCTGACATGCTCATTTCAGTGGTCTAAATTTTTTGCTCATGGGTTTTCTTCATAGCCCATGTTTTGCAACCCTAGAGTAAAACAGACCTCAGTTTCATAGACCTTGCCTTTGGTTTTTATTGGCATTTTTGGATCGCAGAAAACTCCTGTTAGTGTAAGCCACTTAAGCCAGCCAGAATCGTCGGTCCATATTAATTTCATTATTTATTAAAACCTTATGTCCAAATAAAAAATACTATACAAAGACTAACTTTATGCCAGCAGCATTATCTACCAGTCAATCTTAGGGTGCTGCAGAGACAACAAATGAGAGGTGCAACAAACGGGACAGACAACTCAAAAAAGAATAATAATCATTCTGCCAAAATTCTTACGAATATGTTCAAGTACTTTCACTTTGAAAGATAACCAATAGGTTGCCATCCTGATATTCAAAGGAAGCATTTTTCAAAGAGATACCACCTGGACAAAAAAAGAAGAGTGACTAAAACTAGAGCGGTAAGAAGGACATCACCAATAACGATTGTTGATGGACCCAAGATTTTTACTATAGGCAGAGCATAAATGTTGAACATGGGAGGTTCGGTTAGAAAGAGAAGTGGATCCAGTCGGGGATCGTGGAAGACATATGGGTTCGCGTGGTCCCCGGCGTAGGTGTGGGATGGAACACCGGGGTGGTTTTAGTCAGTAAGAGTCTGACAGACTCCTCCGCCCACCCCAGGGCGGAGGACATCCATGAGGATTTCCACCTCGAGATCAAAAAAAAAAAGAAAAAAGAAAGAGAAGTGGGTATGTTGAGATTACGATATAACATAGACATAGCCCATAACTGTAATGAAGTAAACATAACTAATACGCTTCTTAAAGAAGTAACTGTTAAAATAGGAAAAAGTCTTCAGAAATGAATCATCCATTACACAGAAATACTTATTTATACCACAACACTGTAAGTAATGTAGAAATAAAACGACAATAATGAACGGTAACGAGGAACATGCAACGGCTTTTAGACGAATATTAGTTCAGTTACATTTACTAGTCCGTACTATTTACTTTGTTTCAGTTTTTCACTAAAATATAAGTAATACACACAGTTATTTTATGAGTAAAATGTAAATGCTGGGGAAACATTTGCTCAGCTGTGGGATTTAGATAAAATAAAAATAAAACTTTAAACAAAACTAAAAATCTGCCTCGTTAGTGTAGTGTTTTTATTTTATTTTATTTTTATTTTATTTCATAAGGGAAAACAAACAGTAGTATACTAAAAATAAACAGAAACAACTTAACATATAAAGTTAACAAATATACTACCCACTACATTTTCCACAGATTAATACATACAGAGTTACAAACTGGTGGCAAACATTAACTGTAAGTCGGGGCAAAATCAAGTTAACTCAAGCTTTACTGCTGAATATGAGATTCTGGGTTCGATTCTCACGTTGGGAAAGGCTTCTCATAGGGATTTTTCAATAGCATCCCGGAGCGTGGATATGTGCCCGTTTGATGGCAATATGCTCAGATGGCGAAATGAGGGTACACGTCTGGCCATCCCTTCGGGGTAAAAAGGCGTGAGGTTATGAGTTATTATGTTTTATGTTATGTAAAATTATATAATTATGCACAGGGTGTGGCGTAAGTAGTGGTCCACCGTTCAGGATTCGATAAACCAGATAATTAACTATAACAATAAAAAAAATTAAACATTTTTACCCAAGGGTTCCGAAAATATTTCATTTTTGTCTTTTTAACCGACTTCAAAAAGGAGGAGGTTCTCAATTCGGATGTTTATATATATTTTTTTTTTAATGTATGTTCGGCCATAACTCCGTCATATATAAACGGATTTGCAAAATTCTTTTTTTGTTCGAAAGGGGTTTATTCCGAAATGGTCCCATGTAAATTTCATATAGAACTGATGATGAGTTCGGAAGACAGACACCGGAACTCTTTAAAAAATGAAAGCAAATCAACCGCGATTTCTGCTATCGCATAAATATGCATTGTTTGTTTGGAATTAGTGCGGGGTAAATACCAAAACATAAAATTTAAAAATAAAACTTTTTTACAAAAAAAAACAACCGACTTCCTTAAAAACACTACAAAGTGAAAAATAACTTCAATTTCGGAAGTCGGTGGCAAAATAACCATAAATACAGATCCTAAGACACCGACTTCCGAAATTAAAGTTATTTTTCACTTTGTAGTGTTTTTAAGGAAGTCGGTTGTTTTTTTTTTGTAAAAAAGTTTTATATTTACGAAATTTCTACCTTTAATTACATATTTGTTTGTAGTTTCAACAAAAACCATATTTTTTTTTCATTTTGATTTCTGTTAATTACTGCTGAATACTAGAGCTAACGAAATAAATAACGAAGCAGCAATTTTTATTGGCGCATGTTCTAAATGCTTTGCTGTTCCTAATAAATACTGGTGAATCTTAATACAGTTTACTATACAGGTTACTAGCTAGGACGTCAGACACAATGATGTAATTTTATTTATTTCGTTACGACTTATGCCTAAATTGTAAAATTATAATTATTGGAACAAACTATACGACACTTTAAATAATTACAACAAACTGTACCACTGTTTTTTTTTACATACTGAACTCGCTTTTGTGTCAATGTATGTCCTCGCGTTATTCTTCTAAACTACTTAGCGGATTTTCACGTAGTGTTACCAATCATATTTCCATAAAGTATTCATTCCGAAAACAATACTTGTTGTTGGTAAAAGCTTTACAAATCAGGGACTACACCTTAATTGCTGACACACTAGGAATCAGATTCAGAATCGTTTAAAAAAAGATTGTAAATCACGTGAATGTCGAGGCGATTCAACTCCTTGACAACACTGAATTAGTGCGAAGACTAAAAAGGGTTAAACCCTTTGAGTTAGTGTAGTGCAGTGTAAGCGAACACAACCTGCAGTGTAATCTCTTCACCACCCTTGGTTGACTGGTAGAGAATGCCTAAGGCATTAAGTCCGCCTTTGTACCTTTTTTATGTGCAAGAAGTTTAAATAATTAAAGTGCTAACTTTTATGAAGAACACGTTAATCAAGTGTCTTCCCCTTAACTGTCAGTGAATAAGAAAGATGTTACTGGACGATTTCTTAGTTTTTTAGTTAATTAGTAGTTTAAATTATATTTAAATTACTTATTAGCTAATAGGCTAGATTGTAATGTGTATAAAGTATCACCTAATTTGATACTTTATAAGCAAAAAAAAAAAAATATGTTGTAAAAATATGTGTGCTCAACAACGTAAATAACGCAATGAATGTCGTTGAACTGTCGAAATGGAAGTCATTCATATAGTTAGTAATGTGTTACGCAATTACCCTTCTGGAGTCGCTAGTCCAAGATGATACCAGAAAGTTAAAGTGTTTAGCATGATCTCAGTTACAATTTATTATGACATCTTATGTGAAGCAGCAGTGGCAGGCGATGGTTGTAGGTCGTGAGTTCGAAGCTAGGCAGGCGTTTTACTTTGTGTAAATAATTTCATCACCACTGCAATGTAAAGTGAAAAGTAACTTTAATTTCGGATGTCAGTGTCTTTTGTTATGTATTTTTTATGTTTTGCCACCAACGTCCAAAATTAAAAATATTTTTAAATTTTTAGTATATTTTTTAAATCACGTTTTTAGTTGCGGTACGTACCCTCAAAAAAATTCGTATATCTTAACTTGGTAAGTTAATAACAATGACAGGAAATTGTTATCGCAAAGTCAACATACCGGAAAAAAATATGATTTATTGAAAATGATATAAAGTGGGCTCAAAAACCACAAATCAGAACTTGACCAAATTTATATGTGACTATTCGACCATAGGTATATTGTACATATTCAAACCATTGAATAATTTTTAGATTCGGTTTATAAATGAATCGAGTTCTGAGGTATACAAATAACCGCATGGAAACCCTCCTACATGTTTTAAAGTCGGTTAATAAGAATTGTTTCGTTTTGTGAAGTAAAAATTCTACGAAAGTGAGATTGTCAGTTTCGATTTACTAAAGACTTAGAAACGTTTTCCTAGCTTTTACATGGACGTACTTTTGATCCTCTAGGATTATAAAGTTCACAATTTCGAAAAGATACTTGCATTGAACCAAAACAGATTGAATTTCCGATGAGTCATCAAAATATTTCATACAAGATAAGGGATTTTACCTCCTTACACAGCAGTATGATAACCCAATATAAATATAAACTCATGGCATCTTCCCATGGGGGTAGGCAGAATACCACCTGCTACGATCCTTTTGCCTCGTTTACGTTCATACATCTGGTCATGGTTTAATAGTTTTTTAATAGTTGTTATTTATTAAAAAATGTAAAAACTATTAGACAATTACCTTTGTTGGTTGCGACTATTGTGCACCTGACTTTCTAAAGAACACCACCAATAAGGTCGCTTTATTTCCTCCTAGATCCTGATGTTTCCACGTAAAGCTTTGTTAATACACTTTGTTTGTCGCCTTTCTTCATCCTCTCAACATAACCAAACCATCTAAGCACACTTCATTCAAACGGCATACCAAATAAAAATCAGGAAATCAGTTTTGAACTCACAAATACCAGTAACTGCAAACAAAATATATATTTAACCCCTTCTTCACATTTATAAAATTCAATTTGTACAAAATGCCTTCGTCGTAATAATATAACATTAGAAAAAAATAAAAGTAGGGTAGGACCACTAATAACACGTCTATTTGGCACCGGAAAATTGCTAAATCGCTACCGTGGCTCGCCATGACAAAGACCGTTCGATACAGAAAGGGGAAGATAAAAAGAGGTCGTGTCTGACAAAGCTTCGCTGTGGTCGCGAATGCGTGAGCAATACGTAATAACTGGTCGTTCGTACTTGTATCTCCCTGTTTATATACGTGTTTCTCAAAGGCTTTATTTTCGTGTGTGGATTTTTGTGACGATAAAGCAAGACTGGAGTTAGAATTTTGTGGTTTATTGTGAAGAAAATGGCTTGTCAGTACATCGTGGACAATAAAATGGGGCACTCTTTTCCGTCGTAAACTACATTACGTATGCTAGTATCATATCGCCCCCGCGTTTCATCATCATTACCCTTTTTCCAACCGTATTGGGGTCAGATTCGTATACATGAATTCTTACTCGAAGTGTCATCTTACTTTTATGGAAGTAATATAACAGCCTACCGATATTCAGGTTTCTCCTTTGTCGGCGGCACTTTAATAGTTTAAGTCATCTTGATGACTTAGACTCCGTTGAGCTCCGCAAGTTTTGAGTTGAGCTACACGATTACTGACAAATGCTGGCACAGACTGGGCTGATTCACTAGAACCTGAGTGGTTCTTTCCTCCAAATATCATTTCAGGGACTAATCTACAGTGTCATCACATTATTCTGATCAAAATTATGTCTGGACTTTAAAACAGACTTTGAACCTTGAGTTTTTTTCACCATATGTTCTGATCTAGCTTATTTTTTTATAATGTTACTTGTACAAGTGATTTAGACATCCTTTTAACAAAATTTTTGTAATTTTCTGTAATTTTTGTATATGGGTACAATGCCTGAAATAAAACACTATTTATTTATTTATATTTTATTTAAAATGAACGATTTATTTCGTTATGGATGGAATTCTGTTGACTGCCCACAGTGTGGATTATTACGTTTAGAGTACTCTCGTGGAGACTCTTTCAAGTATATTACACGAGCTTCTTATTATTATTATTATTTTTGTGGGTGAGAAATCATCAAATGACGTCTCCCGCTCTGGGTGGAGTGGAAGGGCGTGTCAGACTTTTACTGACTAAAGCCCACCCGTTTTCCTTCAGTTACCTATATGCGAGCTTTTTATAAGATTCTTGTTACCTACTAGCTTTTGCCTGCGGCTTTGCCCGCGTAATATATACATATATACCTTCCTTTTGAATCACTCTATCTGTTAATGAAGACCAAATTAAAATTCGATGCGTATTTTAAAAGATCTAAGCGTACAAATGCGGGAACCGACTTTGTTTTATACTATGTAAAGGTATGTCAAGATAAGTCATGTAATCATTGAACTACCTAAACAAAAACGATGCCAAAGTATCAGTAAGTACACAAAACTAGGACTGAAAATAATCAAAACCAGTCTTTTGTCTCGAAGCAAGAATCGGAGTTACGAATACAAGGCGAACGCCCCGTCTCGCGTTTGTGTGATTTAGGTCATCGTTTTGACTTATATTGACGAAATGGAATGTTGTTCTACATTCTGCGGAAGGCCTTTTCGAGTGAAAGTATTAAATAAATTCCGACATGAAGTGACATGAAGACACTTAATGCCTTCAAGTGTGTCACGTCTGGTTGGCTGTCAATAGAATTTTTCTTATTACCGTTTTCTTTATGAGGTTTGGTGTAATGGTTTAATATATTTATTTATTGCATTATTGGTAGTTTTACTACAGATAGTTCTGGTCCATACTATATTTTGGTTTTATTTTTACTGCTTCTCCTATTGTTTTGACCGAAAGTTGTTTTCGTGCAAACTTGATTGATTTTATTCGGCGCTGCTCAGCCGTCGTTCTTGAAGCGTAAATCTAATAAAAAAGCCAATTCCCGTTATAATTTGAAAAGCAACGTACAGTTGGGGAAAAATATTGTTTATAAAATTGACACATGCCGTCAATTTGCTAAGGTTTAACAATTTTGCCATCATCTCCTGTCAAAGAATAATAGGTGCGATTTGTATTTACCTCCTATTTAAGATGATAATTAATTCGGTAAAAAAAAAATTACCTGGCTTTACTATAAAAAGGTAATATTCCTAATAGCTTAGCTATTTTATTACTTTAAGAAATCAAAATTGTGTTACAAGAAAAACTAATAATAACATTTTCTTCTTTTCAGATAAACATAGTGGTGTATAGTGAAAATGCAAGTGACTTAAGTGTAAAGTGTTCAATATGAAGACCTCTAATTTAGTGTTGACACTCATTTGTGTCATTTCCCTCACGTGCACGCACGCCAAAACAGGTGAGTTTTACTTGTTACCTGTTATTGGGACATTTACCTTATTAAAACAAAAATACCTGACTCATTTATTTTAAATGAAATAGCATTTTTTCCCTAATAATTACGGAGCAATCGATGTACATACATGGGAAAAAAAACTCCCCGAATGTATATCCTCCACCTTTTTTGAAGGTGGTTAAAAGCAGGTTGAATTATTTACTTGTATATGTTTTAATAGACGTAATATGAATCTAGCAACCTCAAAGTCATAGCACTGCGTGAGACTAAGTGAGCGAAATGGAGGCCTATTGTATTACGCGTTTTGTAGGCTTTAAATAGATCTTTGTAGTCTTCAGGCATCGTATTCCATTGTTTAATTAAAATTTTACTTTAATTGTATATTTCGGTGGTAAAAATTATGCCAAAATTTCTCAAATGTCAAGAATCCTACCAGTCTTATAAATGTGAAAGTTTTATGTTTTGATGTTTTTTTGTATTTATAACTTGGTTTATTTAACACAGCATTCACACAAATTGTCCCGGTAGTACTAAATCCAGCAGTGGACGTCTTACGGCTGAAATGATGAATGATTGATGATGACTAATTTTATAACCTGAAAAGTTAGTTTGAATGCGCTAATCTCTAAAAGTACCAAACGGATTTGAAAAATTCTTATGGTATTTGTAGCCACATTCTCAGCATTTCATCGTCACGCTAGAACTGAAAGGAGACGAGTATAAACAGAAAAGCCAAAAAGAACGCTTAGCGAAAACAAAGTAACAGTGTGGACGGGCGATGGAATGCGACGCGATGGGTCGGGAGTCAAAATTTCACGCGACGAGGTCACGGGCGATGTAATAAATAAATTAACCCACTTACCGATCTACGCCCATATTACTTTCTTTCCAATTAATCACAATTCCTTTACCCATCAACGTCTTCGATTGACTGGGAAAACAAAAGAACATCAATTCCAATTGATTGATTGCTATCAGAAAGTAAGAAATCTTCCTGATTGCTAGCTGTCGAGCAATCACTCTTGATTGACTTTCATTGTGTGTATGATATGAGTAGCGACTTCGATTGAGACTTCAACGTGTTGTGGCACCTATTGAAGGAAACGACTGCATTATTGTGTTGTCATGGAAGAAAGGTTTATCAGTTAGATAATAGGTAGAACGGGCTGGTGTCCGCAACTCCACGTCTGAGCGCGTATTTTGCGTACGGGTGGGAAATCGGTTATTCGATCCATCCCAGCTCCTCGAGAAAGGCCAGCAAAGCCTTGACGTTGCTGACTATCTCACGTAGGGTACCTACCTGGGTTACCGAAGTACTTGGCCCTGTATGAATAAACTATTTTTCTTTCTTTCTTTTCTTTTTATGTGGCGATCGCCGGGCAGTTTAGAAGCACGTGCGCTGCTGTTTATCATTTTCAATCGTTTTAAAATTTCAGTACAGAAAACTTCTGTTTTTATGGCAACGCCGTACACCTTTTTGTTAGTAAATTAGATATTATAAATATCAATATTTTCTGGCCCTTCTCCTAATTTATTTAGGACCAGCCAGCATGTTTTCTTGTACAATAAATTTGCTTAAGGAGAGCAGTGGTGACTCGGTAACGAACCCGACTTACAAGTGGGAGGTCGTACTTTACATTGTGTATTTAATTTCATTACCACTGCTCTCAAAACGGTAAAGGTCGTATGGATACCGACACGTCTTAAACCAAAAATTCAAAGATATGTGACATCCATCAACCTACATTAGACCCGTTTGATGCATAATGGCTCACACAATCTCATTGAGAGGTTGATCTGTGTTCCAGAAGTGGGAATATTATAGGCTTATTTTGTATGTCAATTCATTTATAATAGCCTCTCTTCACAAGATTGGTTTCCTTGAAAATTAAAAATGTGTTTGACTAATGTTATGTATAAAATCGCCTACTCATTGGCGGTGGAATAACTAATTAATTAAAATTTTACTTTATATTTCTGTTCTAAAAATCGTGCCTCAATTTTCCAAATGTAAAAATATTTGTATGTTTTTGATTTATGTAATGAATGTATGTAGTCGCTTATTCGTTGGCGGTGGAACAGGTACCTAACGAAGTCCAGTGGTTCGAGAAACATAAAAAAGATTGAAGAGCTGACTGTTCATACCATCGGCAAGTGCTCAATCGCTGCAGCGGCTATCTAAGAGAAAACTCGCGAAACGACGCTCGCTTGGTAGGCAGCACACTCGTTGAGACACTCACGCTTGCTATATACACATACCAGCAATTTATCGGTCGTCGCCATCGCACACTCGCTGTTCGTTGCTCGTCAACTCGTTTGTACTTAGCTCTACTCGTCTTTCTTTAATTGCCGCCAGTATGTCATACGCTTTAAGGTGTCGAATATGTTAACAACTGCGTTACAGGTTGTCACATTAGAAGGGTTGGGAGCAGAAGGTTTTGTCAATTTCCGTTCAGTCTCGTATAAATTAAAGTTGGTTAAATTGATACCTGATGTGTGATACGTGTCGGGTACGGGTTAAATGGTTCAAAATTGAATTTGAAGCTACAATTTTCTGAGCGTGATTCAATGTTGGAAACCAATTATACGAGCCTTTAAAGATTGTGAATTTAATTTTCGTATTTTCGTTTCAATTGTTTTACATTACGCGCGTTTAATTGAAAATGGAGGCATTGTTCGCTAGGTATTTGTTTTTTCAAAAGGACGAGGTAAGGTTTCGCAGAAATTCTGCCTAGCGATATCCTTTGAGATGCGTCAGAGCAGCAGCTGTTCGACGAAACTGTGAAAAATTTCGAACGTATTTTCCGCAGTCGGTGGTCCTACGCCTGATCTCTCCAGTCGTGTCGGATTGCCGTCCCATTGGACTATGAGAATGATGGAAGAGTGAGTGTCCTGTGTCTGCGCACACATTTGTGCACTATAATATCTCCCGCGCCGATGGCTAGTGTCCTTTGAGATTGGCCACCATGGCCGAAATATGGTCTGGAGGACTACATATATATTTTGAAACATTATTATTTAGAGAAGAGAACTCACATTTTGAGATGACGGTTAACGTCGATCGACCGTGGTCTAGTTGCGCCCTTAGTCAACCGACACATACCTAATGATGGCGCTTTCTAAGTAACTGTTAGAGATTTCGTGACTTATAAAAATGTATGTAGTTATGGTAACTATAAGACAAATCAAATCACCGTTCAGTATGTAGGTATAATTTTCTGACGTACCTAATGTCAATAATAGAAATGCGTTAGTAGCTAGGTTCGTCGGATATAGTTAAAGTTTAGTAAGAAATCAATTGGAGTTTTCAAACAAAATTAATGAAATTAATAGAAAACTAAGAGTTCATATATTAAATTAAATATCCATAGGTTTTCTACTAAGCTTCAACTACCTATATCCGACTCTTCTGGTTCCTTATCTCTTTTGGTGACACCACTTACATTACTTTATTTCTACAAATAACTGCTTAGCCAAATAGTTGAAAAAAGAGATTGAGTGTCTTTATACGTAATTATTGAACAAGAAGTAAAAAGCATCTACTGTACAGTATTTAATATTAATTTAATTTAACATCCAGACTACCGTATTCCAACAAGACAACACACAGTGTAATCAGAGGTTTCTATGTAAATCCAATGCAACCAAAGAGGAACCCAGTCCGTACAGGATTGGTTAACAGAATTGTTAATCCTGTTCAAATATCCCATTACAAATTCACTTAAAGCAGCACAAGAAGTGTTTAAATCAAAATGATTTGTTACTTGCAGATAGTTTTCGGTTGAACGTTTATTTTGGGCTCGAAAATTAATTCTACTTAAAGAAACCCCGACAGGTTTTTACCCAAATGCGGTGAAGCCCAAATGGTGGTCGAAGTTATAATGGTTATTTAATAAGATTACCGAGCGACTAATGCTGACGGGGTTGTTTTACGAACAAAAAATAGGATATAGTGATAACTAAATGCTAACACTTATATAACTAAATATTATTACCAGCTGGATTTGATGACTAAATTTTGCTATTTAACGTGGCAATGCCGAAAGTCTCTTGGGAATATTGCCAGTCGACAGCGATGTCGACGAATTTTTCGATACTCTATTTTAGTTTGTGAATAGCTTTTGTTAAGCTAGAGTAGGTATGATTTTGCTAATTTTATAATAATAAGTAACCAGCTGGAATGATAAAGACACTTATGAATGTATAGGCTTTAATGTATTTGACTGGCCTGTTAGTCAAGTGGTTACTTGACTGTTAAGACTGAGGTCGTGGGTTCGATTCCCACCCAGGACAAATGTTTGTGTGATGAGCTCAATCATTTGTTCTGTGTCTGGGTGTAATTTATCTATAATATGTATGTATTTAGCAATATATAAGTATATTTATCAGTTTTCTGGTTGCTATAGTACAGGCTCTGCCTAGTTTGGGATCAGATAACAGTGTGTTGGTTGTCCTAAAATATTATATATATTATAGGCACAATCAACTGGACTGCCTGTTCCAATATGCGGTATAGTAGTTCACCCATTTTTGCGTTGCCCTATCCTACTCTTATCTACATCCATATTCATGACATTATTCACATTTTACTCACTCCTTCGCATCACATTTTACATACAACTTTACAGTTACAGATGCCACATTCAGACTTTTTCTTATGTACTCCTTTCTTACTATCCCTTTTAGCATTCTAATCTAAGTTGCACGCAATTAGGAATTTTTCATTCTTCATCCATACGAAACAGTAGGTATGAACTTATTTTTATAAATTTTCTATTCAAATCTAAGAGGAATTCGGGATTCGGAGATAGTTCCCGTGATCTGCTACTATTATACGATATATTGTACGAGTTAACCGAGATACAATATAATCAATACCCAATAAATACTATAATACCTTGAGAAATTCGTAATGACTGCTCACATGCGGTTCTATCAAAAACCAATACATATAAAGCAATGTGCGTGATCTCTAATGTGCTTTACCACATCGTTATGACACGCAAGGAGGGCGCTTACAGCCGGCTTTACGCTTTGAATGGACTGGATACAAACCTTACAAGCGCAACCTTGTTTGAGTTGGAAATTGTTTTAAAACGCGTCAGGTAGTACATTATGTTCTGTTCTCTAGTAGATTTAGTTGGTTTTACAGGTGAGGAGGTAATTTGTCGAAAAAAGTAAATTTAATCAAATTAAAGTACACGACTGCGTAAATAGATATTAAGAAAAAAAAAATGAAATGAACAAAATTGTATTTTAAGAAACCTCTTAAAAGAGAGAGTTGAGTTGCGATTGTTTATAGTCAATTTCATAGTCAACCGACTATGAAATTGACTATAAACAATCTCATGCAGTCGGAAGTAATATATTGTAGATCTTTAATGTAACATTAAAGAAGAAATCTCCAACCTGTTCCATGATACCCCATTTGGCATTTATAGTTTGTCGATTTTCTTTTTCACAATGTGGCATCTGGTTGTCGCCATATAGAATTTTGATTACTGTTAGGTAATTAGTGACACTCACAAAATTAAGGCTTATCGATTGACGTACGTATGATCGACTCACAATCGGCCCTCGCATTTTGTTCTTAGAGCGCTACAAAGGAACTGACATACATACGTACTCTGAGAAACACGGTATCCTCCTTTACGCCACGCAGTCGTGTAAAAATATATAACCACGGAAGTTATCGTTTGTGTCAACGTTATCAAAATGACGAAATTTAAGCTATTCAGTAAATTCAGCTAAAAATCCCTTGAATGATTAATTACAAATCTTATAAAGAATAATCTTCATAAAATTTTCATCTTCATGCCCTAAACGCAATTTAAATGTGGTATTTTGTCAATCAATTCTAGTAGTTGCCAACTTATTTTTTATTATTTTAACATAGTATCAACATTCAGACAAACCCTGTATACTTTTATTCACTATTCTCTACTCTAATACCGGGTGACATTTTTTAACGTCTTGAAAAAAAATGGGTGTAATGGGTGAACGGAGTAGAAGCTTTTGGCATAGAAATTTTTATTATTTTTATTTTTGAATAACATGTATTGAAATTGATTTAGCAATAAATACTACATATTTAAAGTAACATTTTCATACTAGAACAACAAAAACAGAAATTTGGATTTTTTTAAATAAAAAATCAATTATAATATATCGAAACTCAAATCATACGCACCCTACTCAATGCGCGGCATGTATCAATGATTTCGTAGCGCGGTCCTACCCTTTAAAGCCGGCCAATAGGTGGCCTCATTGATCTTTCGCAGGCGCATGAGCCGCACACGTATCCCTGTCCGCTCGCGTCCCGCGCTCCTTTAGTCACCTGCGATGAATCTGAAGGCCTTCCTGCCTTCTATTCTAGTTACACAACACACTATATGAAGGTCGAGACGGTAAAAAATGTCATCCGGTATAGTCATTGAGATTTATAATGAATTCTGTCTTTATGCTATTATGTCCATACATTTGTTCGCGTCTCACGCTCTTACTCTGACAACCGATTCCCATGCATATTTTCAGTCATCAGCGCCTTTTAATAAAGTATAATTATTTTATGAACATGGGGAATGTATAAAGGATCTAATATAATCTAACTAGCATGTATTGTCCTTCAGCAGGGCAAAGATTTCCCTCTCTCTTCCCGCACAATTCCTTTTTGGTAGCCCTTTCGTTTGGAGTCAAGCTCATCTTGCCGTCTTCGCCCATCTGCCGTTCCTCGCCTGGTCTGTCGCGATGTTGTCATGCGTTTAATAGGCACGCATCGGTGTTTTTTTTTTTTTGCCGATTTCTCATCCTACATGCGGCAGACATGTCCAGCCCTGTTCCACTTAAGCTAAGTACACACGGCTACATATCAAGCTTTACATTTCCAGTATAGCCTGAGTTCCCGTTGTACGAAAATCTTATAGAATGTGAGCTCAGCTAAAACTGTAAATGTATAGCTTGATATATAGCCGTGTGTTTTAGCCTTTAAAATCTTTTCAGCTTTATAAATAATTAACCCAAAAAAAAGAACCAACTTTCAACACGCCACCTTGTACAACTTACAATCGAACGTATCATAAAGGTTTCATATCCCATTGTATCGTAACAAATACAAAGCCGATGATTATCAGTTTGCGTGTTGATTGGCCTACAATTAATTGGCTAGGACTGTTTATTGGTTTTACTTAGTAATTGTAGCCTTGTATTGTTAAGTGCTAATGTTATTGCGGTCGGTGTATAGTCGATATGTTCGCTCGTTATCGTTAATGATTGTTTGGCGATTAGAAACGAAATATTTGATATCTTTACGATTACCTAATTTAAAAAATTTAAAAGCCTTATAATGTTTTGTCGATTTTACTAAACCTAAAGAAAAAAACATACCTACAAGATTTTCTTAGCATGACAAATCAGAGATGCGTTATTATGGACAAGTTTCAGTCCTTTTTCATGTCATAATATTATAGCCTCAAAAAGCACAGTCCACTAAAAGACAAAATTCTGACCTGAGTTACGCCATTTCTCCAGCTTCCGAAACAGTCTGTGCCAGTAACCTTTTATGTCGTAATTCTTTTAAACTTCGCCCACTACGCTTGCTGTTTCATGGTGTCCACCCAAGAACTCCTCATTACCAATGCCACCCGCTTATTGACGTAGAAAAAATAACCTAATACTTTTAAATTTTCTACAGTCTTTTCTATCGTTTCCGCCGCATACTCCCACACAACCAAACTGACGCACAGGTAACCAAATGACTTATTGATTCTGCTTTCCGAGCCAGGACTTATGCACGAAACCCTCGCCTCATTTATGCATGAATGCGGATATCCGGGGGCTTAGTTGTGCATATCATTTACAACTGTTCGGGAGATATGAATTCGAGAAATTGAATTGTATAATTTGGTTATTTATTTATATTCTCGAAATGAATAGGTTTTCTAGATTTTTTATTTCAAAATCGTTTGATACCACTGCACTGTGAATGTTATTCAGAATGACATATTGACAATTGAAAAAAATATGTTTCAGGCTCAATTTATTTATGGTCGTTATTTGCAAATGCATTTTTATTTGAAACATTGTTATATTTAAACTTATACTTACTTCTTGGTCCAGTTGATCATCATCATTATTCACCTGCACTTCTCTCAGTTTATTTGGGGTTCGCGCAACATGTCTTTTTCTTCCATGCTTCTCTATTAGTCGTCATCTCAGTAGTCACCCCCTTTCTATCCATATCATAATTCACACAGTCCATCCATCGTTTCTGTGGTCTCCCTCTACTCTTATAGCTATCGACATATACACAAAACTTTCCTCACAATATTTTTCTTATTCCACGTATCACGTGACAATTTTATGACAAACAAACATCATACTCATTTATTTAATTCTCAAATCATAAAAAAACTATTTACTAGTACACAACTTAATCACAGGTCGTTACAAAAGTCTTAAAACTTTGTTAGTTTTGAGTTCTCTACCTGAAATCAAATGACGGGACATCGAATAACACTTGGTCGAAAACTTTAACTCGATAGTACTTGAAATCGATAAATAATGAGCACTATAGTTCACTACCTAGATGAATCAGAATCTCGAAGAACTGTAGGCTCGAATCATCGACTGCGCGGCCCATTATCTTGATACATCATTTATCTACCTCGATCGAATTTGATCTCACGTCATTCGATTTCAAGTAAAGAACCCATAGTATTACACTGTAGACTTAGGTTAACAAAACAGTGAGATCAAACAATAAAAGAAGCAATAGGCATAAAAATCTTACAGATTTTGATTTAGATTAATCATCGTTTAGTAAGATATTTATTGTGACGAGCATTAAGAACTATATTTTATTATTATAACTAGAACGTTTAAGTTATGTCTTTATCTGCAAATTCATAATTTCCAACAGCCTTCTCTGAATAAAATTTCTATCTGCGACTGTAGAAACGATAAGTAATTCAGAAAGTAAAATTGAGTTAAAAGTAGAAACCATACGTTTTGAAAACAAAAAAGTCAGGTCAACCACCTCATAATATAATGTAATGATGTTATCATTGGAGAACGTTGCCCCTACCCACTCAATAGGTAGTAAATTCACAGGCTATGTAGGTCAATCCACTATCAGACATATTTACCATTAATTTTCCTGTTTTATTTGTATGGTTCTTTAATTTGCCAATCATTGGATAAACAATTTTCTTGTGGCTTACTTTATTTGAAAAGTCAATATTTGATCAGAGAGTGTTAAATGATAAAATAAATAAGCAATTTCTGTAAAAAAGCACTTTTATTCATCAAACGTACCTCCGAATTTGTTTTGACCTTTCTTTTCAGAGAAGGCAGATAGAAATCGCTGACCGCATCTAGTTTTAAAAATAGGATTGACGTGTAAAAGTGTTTATACAAACCTACTAACAGAAATTACATCATTTGTCCCTTACTATAAGATGTAAAAGCTCCCACAAAAAGGTGCGATGCGACACTCGTAGACCAGTTTCTATGCAAACTTCATGGATATTATTCTACAAGAAGTCAGAAGTCAGTCAAACAGTATGAAGAAACCCTAAGTCAAACCTTGTAAACGACCTTGGTGGAACGACAGTAATTTGCGGATGTAGAACTGTATCACAAACTATGCTCCTCCTAATATCCTACCCTCTCTGCCCAAATGCCGTGAATGTAGTACAATATTATTTGATCGATGTTTTTATCCTACAAGACTTAACTTTAACAACTGTCGTGCCAGCCACACGAAGAACAAGAAGATAGTCTGATTTTTGCCAGAATAATAAAAAAAACAGTAAAAAATTTTTTTCAATGTCACTAGTTTTATAGTAAATAAACTTGCTCAAATAAATTCACCTTTTTCATAGAGGTTGCCAAAGGCTATAGAACACCACGTGCGATAGAATTTTATAGCATCAGGGGTAGAAATATATTGCAACTCATAGCTACTCTTAGCGAAATGAAAAGCGATTTCAAATATTTTACAACCCATAATCGCACTCCTCCTTATCAGCAATATAAAAGCAGTGCAATTTCCCAGGAAAACTGTTCGGGTAAACACTAAACGCCTTAATATTAACAACTCTTATAAACACACCTTTATACACACCTTAGTTTATAGTAGACTATAACAATAAGCGCTCGGCTTTTGTTTTGATCGTTTCAGCAATATTATGATAACTTCGCTCCAAAGAAAATAAAAACACTGGCTGTTATTTAGTTATTTTTGTAACGCCGACACGGAGTAGATATCTGACAGAGTGCGCGGCGAGCTAAATGCATTATCTCGGATAGATATTATGCAAAACTAGGTACATACATACATAGTGCGGTTATTTCATGTATTATGTGCATGACTTTTACAAGGAAAGTTAAACTCAAACCCAAAGCATTTATTACAAATTAACCAACGGCTGAATGGCGTGCAATTGGAGAGGCCTATGTCCAGCAGTGGCCTGCTATAAGCTGATGGTGATGATAAACCAATTTTAGGCACTTTAGAATTGTAAAGGGGTCGGTGAGTTAGAAAGATGAATCTAGTTGCCCACTCCAAAGGGTATTGGGTACAAATAAGAACGGGTAAGAAACTCCATGGACACTCCTTTAAGTCATAATAAGATTTTTCTCTCTTAGCTTACCCTGCTATCTGAATAAGACCAGGAAATCCTCTAATGAAGTCTCAAAATTAATATGATGGGACATATATAATTCAATATTAATATGAATACCGTTCTTAAAATGGCAATGGCACGGTGTAACAACTAGTAAGTTTCAGAAGAGTTCAGTCCTATTCCTGTTATGTATAATTTATTTATTATTTTAATTTGGTAAAGCTTGACACACATGTAAGACTAAGCTATTTTCATGTAGTAGTGAAAGCAAAATTAAAAATCATTTATTCAAATAAGGCTGAAAATCAGCACTTTCTGAACGTCAAAAAGTCCGATTTACCAACAACTGGCATAACAAATTCCCCATTAGCACAGCTATCTTTTCGAATCTTTCGCATCGTATTTCTATGAAAGTATGAACCTTGGACTCTGTTATTGTATCTACTCTTTTGCCAATACCTTGTAATAACAACGGTAGTAAACTTCGTTTGGGAGTTATTGTTACTTTTGTTTGAGATTTATACGAATATTTTGTTACTGCTATGTGATTCCCAATAGAGGTGACCTTTTCGTTTCCCCTAGGGAATTTCATCCCCAAATGAATTACGTGATACTGTGATTACTTATCCTCTAATCAAGCGATAGTTTTGGCTATTTGTTTACTTTAGTTGAGTTTTTGCTTATCTTACAATATATTCTACGTTTTCAATGCCAACTGCTATTTTTTTTTCACCACGTTAAATGAACGAAGGACCGTAATGTGTGTAGTGTTCCTAGATCATTGTCTGACCTTTTTTAACGCAGCTGCCTTTTACTTTCTCTCACACAGTTACTTTAGACGTACTGCTGGCACAGTGGTTATAATGTCAATACTGAATGTTTCGACTCAGGGTTCAATGAATAAGAATCTGATTCCAACTTTAAATGCGTTTAAAATATTTTTCCTTTACAATGTATGGTTTCACAAGCTAACGACACGATGATGTGTGTTTTAGGAATTATGATCGTATGAATGTATGAAAGAACGTTTGGATGCGTTAGCGTGTTGTCGAAGTCGTCCTACCGCAAATCGAAGCCTGGCTGAAAAGAGGGGAGCGCATTTCATATAGGCTCACTCAAGTACTGACCGGGCACAGGTGCTTCGGTAAGTACCTGATCTGAATTAGGCGAGACGCCACGGCAAGTTGCCACCATTGCGGAGGCCGCTTGGATTCTGCGCAGCACACGCTAGAGGAGTGCCCGGCGTGGGCTTCTGAAAGACAGGTCCTGGTCGCCATGATCGGGCGATATTTGTCTCTACCAGCAGTAGTTGGATCTATGCTGGTAGACGCGTAGAACTGGAGACACATGGTCTCCTTATGAGAGACTGTGATGGTCCAGAAGGAGGCAGCAGAACGGGATCGTGAGAGGGTTGATCCCGCTCGGAAAAGAAGGCGTCGGGGAGACAAACGACTAGACGCCTAAAATGCTGATACCCCGCCTGCATAATTTAAGACAGGCGGGAATTTGGGATCACGGGCGCTCAGATTGGGGACTCTGTCCACCCATTGAGTGACCTCAGGTAAGAGGGCGCACAGTGGTTACGTGTTGCCTCGCACAATTGCTGAATTAGGTTTCGAGGAGGCCCCTTTACAGTCTCCCCAGAGATGTACCCTAATAGGCGTTGCACAGAAGGGGATCCGGATTGGTCTTTTGAGAGGTAACGGTACCCCTTCCATGTATAGATGGTGACCACCGGAGTGGTTTTAGTGAGGTAAAAATCCCACAATCCCTGGTCTTATCCTCGAAGACCGGGCGGCTTTTGAAGGTTTCCCCCCGGTAACAAAAAAAAAAATTGCACTCCGGGAGTGCCGGCAGAAGTGAAAACTTGATTATTAACGTTGAGCATGTTTGATATTTTGGAATGGTTAGGGAATAATTTGTTGTTCAATTTCCATATTTTAAGCACTTTATATTCACGAATTTTACGAATACACAACAATGTGATCACTACACAGACGGT
The DNA here is from genome assembly GCA_947507805.1 of Aporophyla nigra. Classification (NCBI taxonomy): domain Eukaryota; kingdom Metazoa; phylum Arthropoda; class Insecta; order Lepidoptera; family Noctuidae; genus Aporophyla; species Aporophyla nigra. Next base: position 21,182,152 of record OX382296.1, read on the forward strand.
CGAGCCATCAGCTGTCACCATCCATGGATGCGCGTGGCACGCTGTAACATAGACGAACATTCGCGCAAGCGCCCTGCGCCGCCTAAACGAAACAGTAGGCCCAGGCATACATTTTCGCCGCGCCGTAGAGAGGGGATAGCTGTCTACTCTCCATCCGTCCTACGCTTTTTCGATCAGGTCACGTGTCTTGACGCGAGTTTAAGATTTTATACCCATTACAGAAAAAGTGCTCAACGCCGCTAAAGAAGTTTTCACTTCAAAAATTGAATGATTAGTTTGAGCGCCATCTATAATCGAGTTGCTGTCTTAGAAAAAGTTATTTGTTACAATTATTTAATTCATAAGTAATATTTATTTTATGGCTTATGCTATATTACGATTTTATTTTTTTAGAATTAGACACACTTTTAATGACATATATTTTACTGTAAACTCTTCGTGTTTAGCAGTTTATATTAGCGTCATCTATGATTCCATAACCATACTAACCAAGGCTAGCCAAGTGATTCGTATTCGTTTTAATAGATGGCGCTTTTCCAAATTAAAACCATCCGTCCTACGCTTTTTCGATCAGGTCACGTGTCCTGACGCGAGTTTAAGATTTTATACCCATTACAGAAAAAGTGCTCAACGCCGCTAAAGAAGTTTTCACTTCAAAAAGTTTCGCTTGCTTGTGGCGCATTTAGACATCTCATATCAGTGCCTTGCACGGACATTGAGGTACCGCTATATATATACCTGGCACAACCTCTCTAGTCTTCTCATCTAGTGTTTCTAGTTCTCTTTTGTGTATTTTCATTAAGTCATAATCTTCTTTTTACCTATCGTTCATGCTATCCTATTTGTCTTTTCGTGTCGATAGCAGTAATTCTCATAATTTTTTTTATCGTTTGAGCACAATAAATTGCGGCATCTGTGTCATTCGTTAGGCTATCCGTGATGCAGGTGCACGAACACATAGGACACTCTAACAAGTGGAGCATGGTCTGATCAGAAGCACCGCAGTTGCATGGCGTATTGGATGGATCGGTAGTACCCCACTTCGTCAAATTGTATCTACAGCGGCCTAATTACATAGGTACGCAATCAATTGAGAGCTGTATACATGCTGTCATACAAGATACATAAGAAATCAGTTTGACCAGAGTCTATGTACTAAAGTCCTATCTCACATCAACAGTGTACCAAAAGCGATAAATGTACGTTTACTCAGTACTTATCCAGGAAAAAATATAGCTTTTCATCTGTCCCTAACATAAAGCCTGTTTACACTAGCATTTCAGAATATATCGTAAATATGAGGATTTCCATTTACAAGGCGAACCTTTAAAAGGAATGAACTCGTATGAGGCGATAAAATGCGAGGCCACTGAGTTATGGGGTACCTTCAGACATATTCACGCAATTAGGGTTGTCCCCCGAATGCGTAGTAATATATATATATATATAGCTATAACTCGCTAGAGCAAGTTTGGGTACTCTCACATAAAATGTGGTATTATTAAATCTTCTTCCGCACTATTATAAGTTTAGTTTTAAAAAAGTCGTAGTCGTAGTTTTAAAGTAAAATTACTAGTAGTACTGAGTACCTACATATAAATTTGCAAGAGATTTTCAATGGTCACTTTTAAAAGGCTTTGCGGAACTCATTAAATGTAAAATAAGTCCTTTAAAATATAGATTTCTTCCATTAAAACATATTAAAAGGCTGTCAGTCAACTCGTTATATATACCTACATTGAAATATAAAACAAAGCTTATAATGTCTCAACTATACTCAGTTCCAATGTAACTTTTTCGTAGCATTTCTTTTATTGGTTGGCTTTGGTTTTTTTGGTTTTTGGGTTTTCTTTTTTTTCTTTTCTATTCGGAAATTTAAAAAAATCTGGCAACCCTATCAAGTCTTAAGCATTATTGTCTTGAAAAACGTCTTTATTTGCCATCATAGGCTATTAGGCGAAACAGTTAGGCTAAATTAAGTTAAAGCTAGAATTTCTGTCCCAGTAGGGGAAAATACCACTAACTTCCGTAATTAAAGTTATTCTACCTTTTCAATTGAGGTACCTACCCTAAACCGATTCGTACACTTTTTCACACTTGCTTTAAGAACAGTGATGTTATAATTTGTAACATCATTAATATACACCAAATGGATGAAATACATACATACTATGAAAGTTATTATAGCACACTGGACGGACATGGCAAAATATTGTAATAAATAATAATAAATAAATAAATATCTCAGGACAACCAACACACCGTTATCTGATCCAAAACTAGGCAGAGCCTGTACTATGGTAACCAGACAACTGATAAGTATACTTATATGTTTCTAAATACATACATATTATAGATAAATTACACCCAGACACGGAACAAATGATTGTGCTCATCACACAAAGATTTGTCCTGGGTGGGAATCAAACCCACGACCTCAGTCTTTGCAGTCAGGGTCACTAACCACAAGACTAACAGGCCAGTCGAGGCAAAACCTAGCGAAAACTGGCATTCTCTGGATGTTGCCTTCATCTCAGGGGTTTTCAAATTAAAACAATTAAAAGAGAAATAATAACTAATGATAAACACCCTGGATTATACAGGAAACATTAGGCTTTTTATATTATTAAACTCAAAAACCACTGTACAGAACTTGACGAATTTATATGAGATCTTTTCGAAATAATCTTCTTTCGAACAAAATACCCAAATATTTATTGAAATAGTTCACAATTAGCGAAGATATCGCTTCATTTACATACAAGAAAGTCGAAGTATAAGTCATGTATGTGGAATTGAGAACCTCCTCCGTTCTGTAATCGGTTAAAAATCGTGAGTACAAAGTTTATTAAGTCGCCATTTTTAGGGTTCCGTTGCCAAATGGCAAAAAACGGAACTCTTATGGATTCGTCATGTCTGTCTGTCTATCTGTCTGCCCGTCCGTATGTCACAGCCATTTTTTTCCGAAACTATAAGAGCTATGCTGTTGAAACTTTGTAAGTAGATGTATTCTGTGAACCGCATTAAGATTTTCACACAAAAATAGAAAAAAAAAAACAATAAATTTTGGGGTTGCCCATACTTAGAACTGAAATTAAAAAAAAAAAAACAAACCCATACGTGTGGGGTATCTATATAGATAGGTCTTCAAAAATGATATTGAGGTTTCTAATATCATTACGATTTGGTTTTATTATTTATTTCAGCTTGAGTTTAGTTTTCAATGTTTTGTTGGTATATTGGCGTGTGCTATCTGACATATGGCGAATAATGTATGTTTTGTTTTATAATATTAATAACTTACACAATACTGTATAGAATCAAGTTCTTCTAACTTAACAGACAGCTGTGCTGCTGGGGAGTTTGTTCCGCCACTTCTTCTTCCCAGCTAAAGCACTAGGAAGTGTCGAAGGGCGGGCGTTTTGGGGGGACTGTCTTATGTAACTTTGACGTTCAAAAAGTGCTGACTTTCAGCCTAGTTTGAATAAATGACTTTTGATTTTGATTTAATTTTTTCTAAACTGTATAGTTTGCGCGAGAGACTCTTCCAAAGTGGTAAAATGTGTGTCGCGCCCCTGTAACTTCTAAAATAAGAGAATGATAAAACTAAAAAAAAATACATGGTGTACATTACCATATAAACTTTCACCGAAAATTGGTTTGAACGAGATCTAGTAAGTAGTTTTTTTTTTTTTAATACGTCACAAATCGTAAACCGCAATTTACCTTTTATTCAATCAACTCAAATACAAAAATTAAAAAAAAACATTTAATTTCATAAATATAAACCTTATGCATAAACCGTTAATACCTACAGGTTTGTACGGAGCCCTCGGTGCGCGAGTCCGACTCGCACTTGGGCGGTTTTTGTTAAGGATAAATCGTAAATGTTTGTTAAGAGTAAGTCTATGTTCGTCATTTGTCGTGATACGAGATTGCTTTTGGTCTCTTTGGGAAATGGGTTACAAATACAATATGTGTAGGTACGATATAAAATGTGGAAGATATTTTTTCGCCATAACATTTGATTAAAAATCATAGGGCGTAGCGTCTCGATTGCTTATTAGCTAGCACTTCAGAAAGGTTTGCAAATGATTCTTTTTAACAAGTTTCAATGAATTTGTATAACAATTTCAGTATTAGAAGTGGTGGTGATGACTGTTTTTTAGCTTATTTGTTTAGATACACATGTATACATATGTACAGCGACGTATTTTCCATAAGGGTAGGCAGAAACTGTGAAATGCCACCTGCTACGAATTTTTTACGTTCTTTTTTTTAATTATTTTTATATATAAATAACGGTAGAGGGTCTACAACAATGTGTATGAATTCATGGTTACACTTTATGCGTCGATGTTCCTGCCACACTGCATATCGACTTGCCTGTTTGCAATTTAGGTTTAAATATAAGATTCTCATTTTGAACCTTCTGTAACTCGTACGTAGGCTTTTTTGGGCATTGTCTTTTGAGCAGTTTTGTTTTCGTAACCGTCGTGGCAAACGCAGGTAAATCCAGAACTTCTAGAAAGAATTAATTAATTATCTAAAAATCACGAAAGGATTTCCATTCCAGCGTTATTGACCCCTCATTCTTTTTCAACTCCATCCATATACCAAGATGGATTTATAAATAAATAGGCATATCCATCTCGGTACACCACATAATATATCCAATATTTAGGTGTTGTTGTAATTTCACGGGGCGTCGGTTAGGGAAGGCACGGGATTTTGTTCTATCCCCTTACCCATGGCTGCGGTTTCCAACCGACCCTTAAAATGCAAAGCCATGGGTTCCGCCTCTGAATTTTTAGTAGGTATGTATGAAGCAGAGGTCACACCGCAAGCTAAGCTGACCCAGCTCAGCTTAACTGACATAGCAATTAGCTATGTAAAATACTCTTGGTTTTACAAAACAACAAAACAGGTTATTTTTTTAACTAAATATTGACACTGATATTGTGATGGAGCCTTCTTTTAAGCCTGTCGGAATAGAAGACTCTGCTCTTCCATAACAAAATAAATCATTAAAGATACAAACATTTGTCTACAAGCAAAGTTTAATCAGTGCGTGTGTGTATGTGGGGGTACGTTTGTATGTGTGAGTCTACGTGTGTGAGTCATGTAATGTGTTTTAAAAGCGCTTCCGTTTCGTTCTAATTGACTAAGCGGATTCAGTTCAGTCTGTAGTTTGCTTAGCCTTGTTTCTAGTGCACAGTGTGAAGCGAAACATGAAAAGTCGCCACGGTTTCATACGCTAAGTTAGCGTAGCTCTCGGTGTGACCCACGCATACTTTGTGTGCGAACAAAGTTCCTATGTTTGAAACATTTTGACTGACGCTCTCGTTGTTTTGGGAACTTTGAATGACAGGTAAATGTTTGTTGTGAATTAGACTTAAATGTTTAGATGAGGTCGCCGTTTTTAGCTTATAGAAATGATTTTGATTTACTTGTAGTTCTCTTTCCCAGTTATACGTACATATGTATTAGTGGTTGCCCAATGGTCGAAATTCGACCATTTTCCATTTAAAACTTGACTGTATGTCTAATGCATTATGATTTTAAAATGTTAGCTTTCTGCACTACTTTTCCATATAAAAATGAACTGTGTTCGATTTTTTATACACTCTCGTATGCATAATTTTCGTAAAAAGGGGTACAACAATTTTGCTTCGCGTATTAATATATGGATATTTAAAATAAATTTGTACTCAGCAGCTAGTAATTTAACTATCTGTTGCAAGCGAGTTCGTCTGCTATCCAAAATTAAAATTAGGCAACAATCTTAGCTTGGTCATGGTCTATCAGTGTGCCAAATATAATCAAAACCCGTTATAGAATTAAAACGTAACAAACAAACTTTTCATTTTATAACATTAGTTAGGATTATCGCTTGAAAATGAAATGTTCATTATTTTGATTTATAAGAGTATCCATTTTGTTTTTCTCCTTCTTCTGAGTAAACTACAACACTTTGAATTGAGCAACTGGCCTTTTCTCTCTGATTTATCGACTTCCAAACAGTTCAAAAGTGTCTGTAATTGTTTATAATTGAAATAAATGCTTTGGGTTTAAGTTAGACTATCAATTTAATATTAAATACTTATTCCAGTAAATTCAGTCTTTAATTTTGCGGTCTATATTCAACGATCAAATTAAGCCACCTCATACCTGACTCCTTAAATATCTCTTACAAACTGTTATTGATAAAAACACTTACTTAATACTTATCTTCCCCAATATTGAAGCGGAGTTTTCCTAACTTAACTTAAGAGAGTTCCATTATATTTTAAAAACTTGTCCAGGTACAAAATTCTCTGGTGAAACTTTAAACGGAGTTTAGACATTTCTTTTCTCTGCTTTAGACTGTGTTGCCAATTTCCTTAATTGTCTAGGAATTTAGCCACGTTCAGGTTTCAGTCATTCATTTATAAAGCATTAATCTTTTATGTTAACGATGTTCCTGTCCATCACTAATAGGCTTTTAGTGTCCCGGTAATGGATCGAATGCTTTTGTTCGGGGCTGAAACACTGTGTAACATAGTTATAGTATGTACCAATGTACTATGGGTATGTAGGTGTGGGTATATTTACTGTTGCGGCAGTATTTTGCCCTTTTTGCGAACGTAGCGGTTTGCGACATTTGGTTTATGTATTTACTGAAACATTGTTTTTATTTGACACAAGGTTCTGTCGTATTTTTTCATCGTTATGTAATCTTTTTATTTAATTTCTCATCGGAAATGTTGTTGTGGACAGAAAATGCTTAATCTAAAACATAGGCTTAACATTTGTGAGAGACTAGTGTCACAGGTCACCAAATAATATTAAATCACTTCCTAGATGTCAGCGCTAAGTCATTTTGTTTCTCTTTGTTGTATTATTCAGAACTTGGAATTAATTAATACAAATTTGTTGTGGACCATTGTAATTTCTTTTTTTATCATATTTCCAAATGTACCTCTTATGGTTGAGATACACAGAAAGTTGTTGAAACTTGTGAAATATTATCTCATAAACAGCTTACAATGTACCCACTGCCGGGACACAGGCTACCTCACTGTGAGTTGCCGTTATCCACCAACCAGGCCCAGTGCGGGTTAGTAGATGTCGTCGCAACGTACCACTCTATGTCCACCCCGATCCTTGCTCGAGCTAGCCTGCGCCGCTGAGCTTACAGCTTTAAAATAATGATTTCTATCCAGCACGTCCATTGCTACTCTATTCCAGCGACGTCCTAAGCTGAGGTCCATACCACACAGGGCTTGGCTTTAGCGTGTCGTCGCTTTTAAGCCCTGCCTGGAGGCCTTAATCTATTGAGGCAGCCACAGGCAAGTCTGGTTAAGCAGCCGACAACTTCCTAGGATGACCTGCAAGATGACATTCCTAAGAAAAATTCCTCTGGGTTCGACACTGACCTACAACTCGTAATTCGCGGCCATTACCACTGGACCATCTCTGTTCTTCAGGGAGATTACTTACATTTTCATACTTTTTTGTCTCAAAATCTAAGATATTGCAGCTAGCAACAGCTTACTCGAAACCACTCTTACATCAGGCTTCGTAATTCATTCAGATTTACAATTAGCTTAGAATTGTTTACCAGGAAGCGATTCCTTTTATTCCAACCTTATCAAATCAACCTGACTGGTACAATGCACCTACTATTTCTTCAGTGTGTAAAACGTCTGCAAAGAAATGAATTTAAATACGTGATCGATGGTTTGCGTGACCAGAAAATTAGTTCGTAGTACAAAAGATTAGCGTTGCTATTCAGTGGAAAGGTTGTTCGCTTTGCACGCCTGATTGTTTCTGAATAAATGTTAAACTTCACGCGTCACTGGGCCCGTGTTCAATCTGATTTGTACCTACACGAAATCGGGTGCTGTGATCATTGGGACTTGGAAGCGTAATTTTTGACATCCTGTGCAGTCATGAGAATTTTGCGATAGGCTATTTTGTCATCTATAATGTAAGTATATACGTAAATACGTAAGGTCTGCTGGAAGAAATTTCTTAAGAAATAAGCAGTACCTTTGTACTCAATTGTTTTAATATGCCTTATCACTCTGTTTTTTTTACTTTGTGTACTAAAAATAATAAAATAAATAAAATATATTTTTGAAAGAACACATTTTTATTTTTCAGTAGGTAAATTTTTGAAAGATTTAATTTTTTTTCCTTCTGTAATGAACTCTTTGTTTATTGCTTTACTTACACAACTTTCACAATATTGAACACATGTAAGGTTTTAAATTAAATTAGCAACTAAATAAATACAAAACAAAAGGACACTTAGGCGGGAAAGTACTCGCCCGCTTTGCTGGCATCCAGAAACGTGCCTAGCAGAAAGGCATTATCACGTTGAACGGCAATGGCAATTTTTTAGCCAAGGAAGGATCCAGCATTCTGGTCATGTAAAGTGTCGACCAGTCATAGAAATTTCCTTTAAAAGGAGATGCACACTCAGGCCCCATGACTCGAGCGTTTCGACTCCAAACAGCTCAAAACTATAGTTACCGTATTAGTTACAGTATTCATGCCGATTAAGGGTCTTAGCAGTCACAGCAGCGGCGCCAGCACAACCTGCCGTGCTAGGTACATGAGATGACTCAAGTGTGTTGACACAGTTGCGTCCCACACCAGAGGCTTACCCATCTTCCAAGGCAATAACGTCATGCCATCTGGTCTCTTCCCATCGTCATGTACCAAGCCGTTTGGATGTAATATCGCCGGAACGCCGGCGGTAACACGGGAATAATATCGTTGACTTCTGTTTTTATGCAGCATGCCTGCAAAATTGAACGTGGTTCACCACAGTCCTAGAGTTCAATCTGTCTTTCTATATAATAAGTTGCCAGTGGAGTTTAAAAGCATAAACAGCATTAACTTATTTAAAAATAAATTGAAGACATATTTATTGAGGAAGGGCTATTACAGTGTCGATGAGTTCATTGACGATAAACGAAGGCCTTAACTAAGTGATTTGTAAATTATGACTTGTTTGTATGAAATTTTTTCTTCTTTTTTTTGGACTGATTTTTGAATTTTTCAATCTAAATGCTGTGTTAATTATTATTTTTATTTTTTTGTTATTGAACTACTTACTGACATTTTAATTTCATTTTTTATTATGTTGTTCTGATTTTTTTTTTTGTTTTGTTTCTGCTTTTTTGTTATGTGTTGCACTGATGTAGTTACTATTATTGATTTTTTTATTTAATTTATGATGATTTTCAACACAATGTATTTTGTTAAGAAATAAATAACTTATGAACTTATGCACACTGCGTTCACCAACCAGCCTGACAAGCGTGGCAATTATGGCAAACCCCCATCTTGAGAAGCGTATGCCCAGCAGTGGACGTCTTTCGGCTGAAATGATGACTGGGAAATACACCAATTCAATTCGTACCAATTTATGCAGCAAGTAGCACCGAAGCAAAACCTACCTACAGAAGTCTTATTGTGAAAGCACTTTTCTTAACCACTGCGTCTTCTGTAAACCAAAATTAATTTTAAACAAAAAACTTTTTAAGGTGGATCGGGGCAACATCGAACGAGATTTTGATGAGATGAGATATATTTTTTTTAAGCATCTATATGGATCCGAAACACATAATGTAGCAGCAAATTATAAAACTTTCAATAGAACCAACAGATCGTACTTTACTTTACACCAGGCTGAGAATCATTATTCTTATATATTAATATAAATATTAATAAAAATATACACACTAACGAAAATAATGAAAACGGGTAAAGATCGTAATGTAGGGGGGAAGACCGACAATTGGTGGTACTTTTTTAAATTTTCGTTTTAGATCCCTGGATTCACTGACAAATTGTGTAAAGCATGTAAAAGTATACGTGTTTCTTCATAAAAGTATTTTAAAGTAAAAACAATATGAAATATTGTAAAATAATGAATTTTATATTCCGGTCTTTCCCCACTTCTACCATATTCAGACAGAGGTTCTCAACTGTTTTAATATCATAATAGTTGTGTAAGTACATTACTATCCATTGTCCCTTGTCGATGAATTACGTCTAAATGTTGACGTAGTAGTTATCATAACTAGGAAATGAATGGAAACAAAATTTGCCAATACAAATTATATTTTTAATAATCAAACAATAATTGCACAATACACTTACAGAGAGATACAACATTACAAAAATATAATAAACGGCTCATGTTAATAACGTAACAATCAAAAGGAACAAGCAAACGTTTTTGTTTGGTATTAAAAATAAAAACAATGTAAAAGAGAACTAAAAATGTTATACTTAAATCAGTCTTATTCTGAACACACCATGAAACCTGTCATTCAGGCACTATACTACTTCTATCAAAAATTATAACGAGATTTTTCATAGCTTATTACTCATTTAGCATCTTATAATAACAGGTACGAGTAGGATAACAATCAATGGAACATAGTAAATTAAAAATAAAACATTAGAAAGACACAATGGTGTTTATTCTGGTTAGCACCAACTAAAAATCATAGAGAATTGCTATCTAAACCTAAAGCTGTTACATTTATTCAATTTTCGTGCTACAAGTAGACACAATATGTCGATTAAAAATACTCCGAAATTTGTACAAATCAAAATAAATAATATAGTTTGACAGTTTCAAGGCAACCTTATCTAACGCCATGGGTTAGTAAAGATAGTAATCCTCCAAATTAATTTTAGTTAGTTCAAATTAAGGTGGTAACGCCACGGTAGCCCGCGAAATTCAAATTTTGACAGTTTTTTCTTATTTGCCGGTCAATGTCAATCTATATATTAACAAAAATATGATTCGCGGGCATAACATGTATGCATTTGTAGAATTAAAATCATCAATACAACCCTTTCTTAAAACAAATGATAGTCCATTTCATGAAAATATCATGATTTGGACTCTCAGTGGGTTTAGGAGGTTGTATTGAAGATTCTAGTATTATAATCATATAAATGTATTCATGTTACGACCGCGAAACATATTTTGGTTAATATAGACTGACACTGACCGGCAAATTACAAAAAACTTAGAAAATTTGAATTTTGCGGGCTACCCTTGAGCTACCACCTTAAATTGGCACAATCATTTTTGTGCAAGCTTACAATAATAATTAAAAATAAATGATAATATAACTATTTATTCTATAAACATTATTGTATGTTAAATTTATTGAAACTGATGTCAAATAAAATTTGACCCCGCCTTAAAATCTGTGGCTCTGGCAATATTGACACTATGTCATCACTGTGTTTTATGGTACAAATGTCGTCAATTATTGGGTAAGTGAACACTGTTCCTTTGTTATATTTACTATCCTTAACTTTACGTAAAAACTTGACGGTAGGTAACGTCTTGTCAATCGATAATACTCTGCCAACAAAATGTTTTAAGCTTTTTTTTGTGGCGAAACGGGCTACTATCCAGTCATTTTCTTTTAATTCATCCTGTTCAGTAAAATATGCAATATCATGTAGTCCCATCGACTCATTGGGCTCATCATTTTCTTTGTCTCTTTCTTGGTTTAAAAGTTCAGCTATATATTCTTCATAATCTATTTCGTCTGAATCAGCTAATTCAAATAAAGAAGATAAACTCGAATCACTGTCACTGACTTTCCCTTTTTGTCTATTCTTTTCTTTATTGTCAGCTTCAATTTTTCTTTTCTTATTTTTCTTTGATTTATTATCAGTTTGTTCCTTCTTATTTTTTTTATTATTTATTTTAGGGTTAGCAACGGTTTCATCTTGTTTTTCGTTTTCTACTTTCATTTTTTTCTTTTCTTTGGTATTTTTTAGTTTTGTCGTTTGTTGTGTATTATAGTTTTCTAAACATTTCTGTGTAATAATTTCAGCACCAAGACCTACACGTTTTCTCTTGGTGTTATTGTTTTCGGGTCTAGTCTGTCGTATTCTTTCTAAAAGTAAATTTTCAAACGTGTGTTCATAATCAACTGGTTTTTTCAAATTATTTGGAGAGTTATTAAAAGTATCAGAATTAGTTACTTGTGGTGTTTGTAGACATTCTGGCAGGTCACAACTATTTAAAGCAACAAAAGTAGTGTTTTCATTATCGTTTTTGGAAAGTCTGGTCAAAGAATGGACATTTGAAGTACCAGGTTTAATAATTATGTCAGAGAGTATAATTATTTTGTTGGACATATTTTTTGTTAACACTTCGGGCTCTTTAGTAACAGTTTCTTCCTCTTGATAGCTTTCCGGTATATAATCACTATGTATAAATGAGCAGTTATTCATTGTATTAGCAGATTGCGTGTCATTTGGTATAGACATGTGTGGTATAACAGTTTGATGTAAATAAAAATTGATAGCATCAACACATAAGTTATTAAGGCTCTGGACAGTTTTAGTCGTCACAATTACATGATGAGAAGCAATACTTTCGTTTTCAGATTTGCTTTTAAGCCATCTGCTATAAGATCTGGGATCATACTTTTCAACAGGAATCGTATTGCGATTGAAAGGAATAATTCCTGCCTTCTTAAAACCATTACGTATAATTTCGGGATTAATTTCGTGCCATATTTTTGCAAATAATTTTGAAAATTCTTTTTTGGGTAATTTAACACCCACATTATGTCGTTGCCAGTCTACCAACTTAGCATCCCATCGTGTTTTAAATGATTTGAAGACGCAGACGTCAAGGGGTTGTAGTAAATGGGAAGTGTGAGGTGGCAATTTTAAAATAGTAACACCATTACGGGTAGCTAATTCTACGACAGAAATATCGACATGGCTTCCGTGGCCATCATAAATCAGTAATACAGGTCTTTCGTCTCCAAGATTGGGAATGAAGACTTTTTCCATGTAATTACGAAATATGTCCGTTTCCATCCAACCTTTTTTACTAGCAGCATATGCTAATTCAAAACCGTATTCATTTTTTACGTCCGCTATCCACTGATTCCAAACATATTTACCTTTAAAAACAATGAGTGGCGTTAACTTTGCTCCATTAGCATTCACTGCAGTCAACACTGTTATATTCTCTTTTCCTGTGCCAAATGTGGTGCGTGAGGAAGCTTTTCCGATTTTGCCAACTACCTTAGTCTTTGATGGATCAAGAGACACCGATGTTTCATCTAGGTTCCATACTTGGCTAGGTCTGTTTACTAAATCAAGGTCTAGCAATGCCTTTTCTAGTAAATTAAAATATTCTTCAATGATAAAAGGATCCGTCATTTGGCGTCTGACATGTTCTATAGGCTGTGGTTTTTTTATAGAAAGGCCATGGCGTTTGCGAAAATTATACAGCCAGTCCGATCCCGGCCTCCCATTTCTAAACGGTGTAGCGATTTCATTCAGTTTGATAAATTCTTCGACGAGGTTTATTATTTCGACCCTGGAGAGACCAAAACCCCATTTTTCCAGTATTATTAGAGCATTGGCTAATCTGACTTCTATTTCGTTAGGAATGGCGGTTGGTCTACCCAGGGTTTGGCTTTTTATTCTAGTTTTACCTTTAATTCTGTCATTGAGTGTCGATACTGGTATTCTGTAATGTTTTGCAGCAGCATATTGGCTTCTTTCCCCTTTTGCTATGCTTTCTAAGGCAGCATTTAAATCTTCCTGAGTGTAATTGGTGGCACGAAGCGATTTTCTATAATATTTTCGTGGCATGATTAATCTGTAACCAATATTTAAATTTAAACCCAAAGTCAACTAAATATACATCAATTAAACCATTAAGTAAAAAAACAAATATGAAATTCCGGATATTCTAAAGAAAAGAGCACATTTAGGAATTGGTCATATTATTATGTGTAAAAACTACACCACTTTCCCAAAAGAACATAATCATTCATCATCATCTTAAAAAAGAAAATCTACATTGCACACAAAACGACTATTCTATGAACCTAATTACTTCCTAAAATATCCACAGTCCTTTTAATTACATAAACAGAAATAACCTCAATAATATTAATGTTTTATCATTTTAATTTGTTATGACAAACTTAAAACGATATAATATGACCCAAGTTGAGAACCCCTGCCTATTATATGAGCTTTTGAAACGGGGCAAGTTCGAATGAATAGTATTCCGAACTTACCTCTTATAAAAACGATTGGTGAAGATCGAAAATACAAAAATGTCCGAAATGGCACTATTTATGAACTATCTACTGCTTTGTTATCACTAATAACGTAATAATAAACAATTACAAGTATAAAATATGTAAATATCTCACCTGAGAGGAAAGTTATAGATGATGGGTCAAGATCGAAAATCTTCAAAACTTCGTCGGAAATGACAGTTGGCAAAAAATGCATTTTACACACAACCACACGGTTAGAACGCTTGAGGCAGACTGAGGAGGGGGACGGCATGAGTTGTCCTTCACCGCTAGGTTGCCATAAGTAAAATTATTTGCCTGCATCTCAGGTAAATGAGAATTTTCGTACTTTACCCTTTTACGATGTTACCCCGACGTACCTTACAAAAAAATAACAACCGACTTCCTTAAAAAAAAAACACTACAAAGTCAAAAATAACTTTAATTTCGGAAGTCGGTGGCAAAAAAACCTTAAATACAGATCCTAAGACACGTAAAAAGTTTTTATTTTTAACTTTTTAGTTATGGTAGATACCCCGCACTAATCTAATCGCGTTATACGTTCATTTGTCGCGCAATTACTTAATGCAAATTTAAGACATATGAGGTTTTCAAATGGACCCGATTGTCCAAATGGAACCAAATTACAATGGGACCATTCGGGAAGCACCAGTTTTCAAATTAAAAAAAAATAATAATCAAAATCGGTTCATCTAGTCAAAAGTTATGAGGTAACAAACATTTTTTTTTTTAATTAAAAAATACAGTCGAATTAATAACCTCCTCCTTTTTTTTGAAGTCGGTTAAAAAGGTCCTAAACACTGCAGTAAAAAGTACTTAGACAGATTCCTATCCTACTATCTATACAACGATCAGATCGGGAAGCACCAGTTTTCAAATTAAAAAAAATAAATAATCAAAATCGGTTCATCTAGTCAAAAGTTATGAGGTAACAAACATTTTTTTTTTAAATTAAAAAATACAGTCGAATTAATAACCTCCTCCTTTTTTTTTGAAGTCGGTTAAAAAGGTCCTAAACACTGCAGTAAAAAGTACTTAGACAGATTCCTATCCTATCAAAATCGTGTCCAGGTGTCAGGACACTGCATGAACTGATGCAAATACGTCTAACGTAAAGCTAGATTGATGATACTCTCTGCACGTTACTACTAGGCGTTTGAGTTAGGACATCCAAATGTGTGTGAAGTAGGTATTGCAAATTTCAATATCGAAGCCTGTATTTAATAACCAAGGCAATTCCTGTATTTTTAAGAACGTGCGATCAATCTAGTCGCTTTCACTCATATATACAAATAAATAAAATTGAATATCGTTTTGTAATATCAAAATGGCAACTTTTTACTAAATGCTTGAGAAATTATATACAGTAGGTACGTTAAACAAAAAAAAAAATTGCACTCCGGGAGTGCCGGCAGAAGTGAAAACTTGATTATTAACGTTGAGCATGTTTGATATTTTGGAATGGTTAGGGAATAATTTGTTGTTCAATTTCCATATTTTAAGCACTTTATATTCACGAATTTTACGAATACACAACAATGTGATCACTACACAGACGGTCGAGCCATCAGCTGTCACCATCCATGGATGCGCGTGGCACGCTGTAACATAGACGAACATTCGCGCAAGCGCCCTGCGCCGCCTAAACGAAACAGTAGGCCCAGGCATACATTTTCGCCGCGCCGTAGAGAGGGGATAGCTGTCTACTCTCCATCCGTCCTACGCTTTTTCGATCAGGTCACGTGTCCTGACGCGAGTTTAAGATTTTATACCCATTACAGAAAAAGTGCTCAACGCCGCTAAAGAAGTTTTCACTTCAAAAATTTTTTCCTTCTATCCGCATGCTCTGGCTAATCTCCGAAACGGTTTGACCGATTTTGACGGGACTTGGACATGCAAATAGCTGACGATATAATAAGAAGCAAAGACAGCTGTTTTTGTCCTGGTAGCAAGTTCCCGAAGGATAATTTCCTACATAGACGCGGGCAAAGCTGCGGGATACAGTTAGTTTCAGTCTAAATCTCTCAAAAAATACCTAGATTTTGAAATTGATTGCCATTGACATGATATTTGCGACTAGATTTGAACGTTTCAAATACGTGAATTGCTTGTGAATTCATTCAATTCTGTTGTTTAGTTTTTAAAGGAAATAATGCTAATTCAATTGCGTTAGCCCCATTACTCCACATTCAAAAAATACCTCAACAAAGAACCTACCACGAAAATATCTTTTGTTAGTATTCCATTTCGCTCCGTTTTTGCATATCTCTCTCGGTCATAATTTACAACGTACATACCAAGAGATAAGATCTATGAATGTCAGATTAATAATGTTATAAAATATATCCTAGCTGGTGGTGGTTCAATTCTCGTAATACCGCTGAGGTATTCCCCCTTTTGTAAATTCATCATTACGATAATTTAATATGCTCAGGCGTTTCGCAAAAGTAGGGCGGTACAATCGAGCGCAGTGGTTGTAAAGGATATTATTATTAAATGGTTGAATAGGAAAATGAGTGCGAGGAGATGATTTATTTAGCTGTGGGTAAATTTCTATTTTCCTTTTATTTGTTGGGTGTTTCTGAATTTATTTTGATGGTCCTTCAGATACTGTGAGTTTCCTTTCACTGTATGAACTCATTGTATCAATATTGATGAAGGTTTACTATCTTGCAGAATCATTTAAACCACTGTATATTATGAAGGCCTAAAACCACAAAAAGTTGGTAGTGGGTCTAAGTTTTAATTTTATGCCAGTATTTTAGCCCTTCCATAAATTATTATTCTTATTAATGTGTACCACTTTTCTTTGTAGACTAGCTGCTGCCCGCGGTTTTGCCCGCGTGGTTGGCGAAAATTTGGCCACGGGCACGTGCTCCTGGGAAAATATGTATATATACGCCTATGTTACTCCTTATAAGCTATTTGTCATTGAAGGTCCCGTCAAAATTCGACCAGCAGTTTCAGAGATTAGCCAAAACAATCCGATGGACAGACAGACCAGAATTTAAATATATACTATAAGAATCGTATAAACTTTCATAGGCATTTAGTAAAACCTGTTATTTTGAATTTACAAACAGACACTATTGATTTGTATGTACCTACATTTGTTTGTGTTTTATTTATTTGTGTAGAAGATAAAAAATCTACAATTCCAATAAGTTAATACTCAAAAACTAATAAATTTTTCAGACTATCATCATTACCGCGACACTCCATGAATTTAATTGCCAACATAAAAACCCACAAGTTTCTTTGAACAATTAGTTTGAAAGCATTTTCTCCACCAGTGCTCCACACACGGCGATGGTAGATAATTTAGAAGCGCTAATCACAGGCTGCCCGCTTCTCTTTGTTGAGGCTAAAGCTTGATTGATGATCCGACTTTGCCGATGTTGGGTTAATCTTCAAACAACACACTATTAGGTGTGTATGTGTGTGTGAGGGTACAAACTCGTGATACGAGGTGAGGATGTTCGTTGGTGGATTTTTGTAAGCTAGATGGATTAATGTTTGTTTTTGTTGTACGAATTGTGGGTACAACGAGAAGTGACTGTTGCTGAAATGTAAGTTTGTTGCAACGTCTAATGTGTTACAGCATATAGGATAGTAGTATCCTACACTATAATAAATAAAAAACAAAGTAACTTCCCGCGTCTGTGAGCTTCGATCTTTTAAACTCTGTAGCGGATTTTTACGCAACTTTCATCAATAGACACATTGATCCAAGACGAAGGTATATATGTATAAAACGCGGGCAAAGCCGCAGGCAAAAGCTAGTAATATTATAAACTAGCTTTTGCTTTTGTGGCTTCGCCCGTAAATTATACGTATAACTCTGCCTCTTGAATCACTCTATCTATTAAAAAAAAAAACGCATCAAAATCCGTTTCGTAGTTTTAAAAATCTAAGCATACATAGGGCAGACGAGACGGAGAGAAGCGACTTTGTTTTATACTATGTAATGATACGAAAGTAACTATGTCTGTCTGTTACGTTTTCACGTTAAACCAATGAACCGATTTTGATGAAATTTGGTACGGAGTAAGTTTGAACCTCAAGAAACGACATAGGCTACTTATTATTTCGCGACTTTGTCTGTGTCCACGATAAACGACATTTATGCAGATGAACTCGCGGGAAAATACTAGTCTCTTATAAATGTTGTAATGATAAGAGCAGATAAAATAACTATAAGCTTGCTCATTTTCCGAATTCAAATTATGTAGGTAGGTAGTTAATAGATATAATCATTCGGTGACAGTTTACCTGCAAGTTAAACGCCCTAGTAAAATTATGTTCTACCCAGAGCAATTAAACTTAATCATATTTCATCATTTTATAACTACCATTTAAATTAAAGAACTAAATTCATTGTTAATTTTTCGATTTAATATAATAATAGCTTCGTTAACGATATTGCCCTCGATAGTACTTTTAAATTAACGTTTTTATTTCGTGAAAAGTTAATTGCTGGTTGGTTAAACTGTGGGTCCTAATCAACTCAGAAGAGGTTGGAATCGTGACTTAAAATACCCTCAATGCGCCATTTTAAGCGTACAAAACGGTACAGATTCGGCGAAAATGTCGTTTCATCTATACTAATATTATAAAGCTGAAGAGTTTGTTTGATTGTTTTTTTTGTGTTGGGTAGCCTATTTATTGAGGAAAGCTATAAGCTATATAACATCACGCTACAATCAAAAGTAGCGGAGCAGCGACGAAAAATGGTCGAAAACTGGCAGGCAATTCGATGCGACGGGAAGGGTCAGGGAGCAAAAATTTCACGCGGACGAAGTCGCGGGCAGAAGCTAGTTAATAATAATAGCATAAACTCTGCATGCACGTTGCTTCATCTACCCAACCAACAAACCTCCATAACGACCCAAAAAAATCCCGAAACAATGAAAAAATTAAGTCTCCTTACGCCTCCCAAATATTTCACATCGGAAGCCTTATCAGCTTATTACCAGACGTCGCAAAATCACGTAGACTGTGTCCCTCATAACAGTGACAGGCTGACATTGTATTAAGGAGGAAAAGTATTAGGTGCTCTCCTATTTTTTATTCCGGCCGTGTGAGTGATGGGGCTGGAATACTAATCTTTGGTCTTTGCAGCCACAATGACGTAAACGTTTTAAGGTCTTTCGGAGGGCCTCTGTTTTGAAATGTATGGGGATTTTTTATGGGTTATGGTTTATCCATTTACTTCAAATAAAACTGTTAAGCTTCCCCCTTAACAGTTTTATTTGAACTCCAGAATAGCAGTCAAAATGAAAATGATTTTGCTTTTATCCTGTCTTGTCACGAGAAATAGAAATAGTGTGTCAAATTTCAGCCTGATAGTTTTTGTCAAAGTAGGTGAAATATTGATTGCAAAAATCCAGGATATTCAAGTGAAATTGCATGGGAGCGTGTTTTTTTTTGTTTTTTTTAAGCATGTTTTTTTTAGGGTGTTTCGAATTTAGTGACGTTTGTCGGCGTAGTTATTGAAGACAGATGTTTTGGCTATCTCGGTAACCCCGGTAAGGATAATGGCACAAATTTATGAAATTATTGTATTGTTATCGGTTCTTGATAAGTATACCAAATTTCGAGTTAATCCGAAGTTCTGAAGGAGGTCAAAATCAGTGGCGGTAACTTCATATAAAAAAAAAAAAATGCTCGATAGAGAATCAATATCAAACCCGAACTATTTAAAAGTTCGCGCGCTTAATTCTTATCAAAATAACACAAAGTATCTACCTATGCCACACTACTACACATCGCGATTGTTCGCGCGCAGAGTTTCGCATTGCAACATCTACATATAGCTATCTCGCTTACACGTACGGGCTTTTGCCGGGCTTTCAAATACTATCTCTGTCACTTTCGCACTTATAGCGATGTGCCGTATAACGAGTTAGAACCTTGTGCGTCTACAAATCGATCAGTATGGAAGATTTAAGCCGTGCATGCGTATGAAGTTGCCCGCGTATGTACGTGACCTTGTCACCTTGCCAACTCTGCAGTGTTGCCGTTTTAGCGACGTTGTGAGATCTTGGAGATTTTTAATGAGTTTGAAGACTTTTTTTAAGATTTAGCAACAATAAAAACTAGCGCCTTTTTAAAATAACGAAATTAAATATTCAAGCAATATCTTAAAAATAAAAAAATTGCGACATCTAGCTAGATTTTTCATATACCTGGCGACTTTTTTTTGCGTAAATGACAACACTACAACTCTGCGTAAGTCGTTCCCGACACCCGAGTGCAACTCACTTCAGTTTCATTTGCTTGAGTGAGAAAAGTTTTGTTGTTAAAGTTTTTTGTGTGTTTTCTTAGATTTTCTCAGTGATACAATTGTTTTGGTGACTTACCTACAACAATGAAGGTAATTGTACCTTGTGAGGATTTAAAATGCGTTCAAGTTTTGATTGGCGAAGATAAGGTAAAATCTTTAAACTTTGCTCAGAAAAAACAGTTAATTTCTTCATTAAAACCGACGCCTAATCTGTGTATTTTTCAGACTAGTAAATCGCATAAACGAAAATTTAATAGATCAGTGTATAAAACTAGTTGGATTGTTGGCTGTTCGCACACTAATAAGTTGTATTGCTGGTGCTGCATATTTTTTTCGAATGAAGATTCCGTTTGGAATACATCTGGTTATAATGATTTAAATAACATATCTGGCGCCATTAGAAGGCATGCAAATTCCCATAAACACCTGTGTGCAATGGTTTCTTTCGGTAATTTTGGTAAACAACGAATTGAGACAACTATATCACGCCAGTTATCAGAAGAAATTTCAAAATATAACACGCGCGTTGATAACAACCGTAGTGTATTTCAAAGAATAGTCGATATTGTTTGTCATTTAGCACAACAGGAACTTCCTATAAGAGGACATGATGAGTCCAAAACTTCATTAATTAAAAGGCAATTTTTTAAAACTGGTCTCGTTAATTTCAAAATACGATGTCGTTTTAGAAAAGCATATGCAGCATCAGGAAAGTGACAAACCGGGGCCGAGTTATTTATCTAACAAAATTCAAAACGATATTATTCATTCCGTAGCCGATGTGATGCAAACTTGCATCGATTACGAAGTTAGGCAAACAAAATTTGTTTCAATTATTATTGACGAAATTCCCGATGTTAGTCATAGAGAACAACTGTGCTTGATTCTCAGATATTATTATAAAAATGAAATTCATGACCGTTTTTTGGGCTTTCTTAATGTGACGGAAAGTCGCACAGCAGACTCACTCTCTAATATTATTTTAGAATTATTGAATAGACATGATTGCATCGCAAAATTAGTAGCGCAAAGCTATGACGGTGCTAGTGTTATGTCCGGTGTAAGAAATGGAGTGCAAGCAAAAGTTAAAGATGTTTGTCCACAAGCAATTTACATTTGGTGTAATGCACATATTTTGGCCTTAGTGTTGTCTAAATCATGCAATAGAATTCAGGAGGTTAGTTTATTTTTTTCAGCCCTTCAGGCTTTGTGTAATTTTTTTAGAAATAGTACAAAACGAGCTGCTTTTTACGATACTCATTGCAGCAAAAAATTGCCTAATGCCCCGCAACTCGTTGGACATACATGTCGCGAGTTGTAAACACGGTTTTTGAACAAAAAAGTAAACTTAATGAGTTGTTTTCTGATCTGTGCGACAATCCACAGAACTGGGACGGGATACGATTTTAGCTGCGGAGAATTTTGAAAACACTGCGATCTTTTAATTTCAATTTTTTTCTTTTTATTTTTCATCGGATATTTGAAAAAACTGACTGCTTGTACAATATTCTACAAAAATCACAAGTTGATGTCGGTTATTGTGTTAATAAAATAAAGGAATTTCAGGCATGGTTATGTGCTGAATTTCAATCCGAATTTGATCAAATTTATGAGAATAGGTACGTTGCAAAATAACTCGGCTCCTCGTTTGAGACGCAACGTACGCTGTGCAAAAACGGAATACAGACGACTTTTTGTAGAAGTAATTGATAGCATTAATACCGAAATTACTGACCGATATTCTGAAATTTATAAATTAAAGTTTTTCCAACGGCTCAACAACAAAAAATTTGACAATTATCACTCACATTTTCCTACAGAGGAATTAGATTCATTATTTGACATTTATGCAAAGTATTTCGACAAACAAACATTAAAAAGCCAATTGATTTGCTTGTATTCTAGTCCTGATCTGAAAGATCGTAATATTTTCGAATTAATTGATTTCATTCATGAGAATAACCTCGAAGATGCCTTTCCCGAGCTGTTAAAGTTAGCGTATCTTGTTGTAACTATTCCGGCTACAAGTTCTTCCGCGGAACGTGGTTTTTCGTCTCTTAAACGTATCCATACCTATCTGAGAAATACACAAGGTCAAGAGCGTCTTTCCGAATTATCAATGAGAGCTATTGAAAAACAGTTGTTGGTAGAATTAAAACGATCACCAACATTTTACTTTGATGTAATTAAATCATTCCTTAAGAAAGATTGACGATTCCAATTAGAATATAAATAATGTATTTAAATTCCTTATTACATTCTATCTAGCTATTTTGTAACTTTCGTTTTGTAACTTTCTGTTTTGTTTTTTTTTGTCTGTAACCTGTTAGTCCTGTTACGAAGCAAGTAACTACTTACCATAACTTTGTTCCCTCAAGCAATGAAGCAAACCAAACGGCTTTTTTCAAAGCCACCGGAGGTTTGCATTTGCTGATATGTTTATTATATTCAATCTAGCACTAGCATGCCTTCAGTGAGCTTTGGTTACCTCATTCACCGCACGACAAGCAAGAGTGAAATTGAAGAAAGAAGAGGAAAGAAGAAGATGGATGAATTCACTTTTAATTTATTGTACCTAACCAGTAGTTTATGAGAAAATTGCGATGATACATACGTAGGTACCTACATACTCAGTCGAAAACTGAACTTTCTTTTTTTGAAATTGGTTAAAATTTTATTGGGCTTGCCTTATTTTGAAACCCTAGGCACGCCACTGGTCAAAATCATGTTCAAAATTTCCGTTACATAGGCACATACTAAAATACAGGCATACTGACATAGGTTTGACGTTAATGAAAGCGTGTTAAAAAAACAGAAAACGTTTTGCGCCGACCCCAGATAACGTTAGACAAGCGTAGGAAGATAGGTGATGATGATAAAAACAATTATCAATTCTAAAAGATATAGCTTATAAATACTACACTCAAACACATAAATCAGAAAATCATAAACTTGACGTTTCAAAACATCGAAAAGTTTCACACATCACGCTTACATGCCAATCAACTTAAAATGGAAGACTGTGTGGTGTATGATATCTAAATTAATTTGGCTTATCTATAAAATACTAAGCGCTTTTCCTACTCATTCATTATGGGCACAGCTAAACCGGAACTCTCTGCCAGCGTCTGTGTTGCATTCCACATTTA
The DNA here is from genome assembly GCA_947507805.1 of Aporophyla nigra. Taxonomy (NCBI): domain Eukaryota; kingdom Metazoa; phylum Arthropoda; class Insecta; order Lepidoptera; family Noctuidae; genus Aporophyla; species Aporophyla nigra. The sequence continues at coordinate 21,205,698 of OX382296.1, forward strand.
ACTAGTCTGCCTTTTAGTTCAATCATAGACCTCGTTCTTTTGTTTCCATCAGGCGAGGTAAAGAGCAGGCCGCTACAGCAATAAATAAAATTAAAAGAAAAATATTGCGTTGCAAGTTTGTAATGTTATATCCATAGATATCCAGAGATATGCCTTCATTGCGGAATAGTAAGGAATCCTAGTGTCGCCGCTTATCTCCCACCCAAAAAATTACAACATTAACAAATAGTGTACTGACGACACACACTTAAAATTTAAACACGCACACCAAAAAGAAAGCAGCCACACTAAATCAATTTCTAATAGCACACATACATAGAATGGGCGGGGCATTCACTTGTAAATACTTGCTATTTGCGAACATCCAATGCACACGCATGCAATTAGGGAGTTGAAAGCGATGGTCGATTATTTTTATCGATATTTAATTTTAGCACATTATTGTATTATAATAACTTCGTTTAGTTTTATTTAATTATTTTTTTTTAAATATATCTATCAAAATATAGTTTACTTTTACTAAAATAAAATTGGAATATGTTTTTAAAATTTTGTATTATCGGTTAAAGGGAACGCTCTCTGTTACATATCATGCCGTATAAATAAATAATATATTACTTAATCTTAAAAAAAATTATTATTACTAAGAATATTTTAATATAATACGTTATGTTATATCTATGTGGGCTAAGTTTGTTACTACGTCTGAGGCCGGATTGGAGCCGAGAGCGTAATAATACAATGTTCACGCAAGTTATACGACATTTTTAACACATTTGTATAGAAATAAAATAAAATGTGAAACCCTCAGTATTATAGACAAAGATTTGACAAAATAGCGACGGACCGCGAATTTTCTAATTTAAACTTCGAACCTTAGATCGTCGGCCTCATGATTGACTAAGATGGGATGCGATTTAGTGATCAATACAATAATGTTGCGGAAAATATATTTTTATTTTCAACAATATTTTACCATCGCAATCTTCAATATTTATTATTATTTTTCAGAGCAGTGGTGGCCTAGTGGTATCAACCTCGACTTACAAGTTGTAGATCGTGGGTTCGAACTCAGGCAGGCGCTTTACTTTGTGTAAATAATTTCATTACCACTGCTCTCAATAACGGTGAAGGAAAACATCGTGAGGAAACCGGCATGTCTTAGAACCAAAAATTCGAAGACATGTGACATCTGCCAACCCGCACTGGACCTTCGTGGTGGATCATGGCCCACTTCCTGTCACCGAGAGGAGGCCTGTGTACCAGCAGTGGGAACAATATAGGCTGATGATGATGATCTTCAATATTAATCTTTCTCGGTCAATAATATTGCGCAATATTATTAATAGTTTTTAATTTGCTATTTGGTGGTTTCGTAAGGTAGGCCACCTTACGAAACCAGCCCACCTTACGAAACCACCAAATAGCAATTTTTTTTTTTTAAATATTTTTGTATTTCGAAAACAAATTATTGTAATTTTTTTACCAAATATAAATAATTGGATGAAATATAATATTTATTTATCATATTACTTATCATATTGTACAATAAATTAAAAACTGTTAATTTGTGAAAATCTTTAGGCATAATATTACTTTAAGTAACACACGCACTTAACTGTATTGGAATTATAATGTTTTAATTTGGTTCAAACAACATTAAATTAATAAGTAATTTAACTGTTTTACTATACAAGTAATACGAGGATATCCATTGAGTTCTGTAAAAAATATTCAACTGCAATAATACGCATAGGTATCGATAAAATCAGCCGCACGCAAACGATTGCACCTCTCTAAGTCGAAAACGTTCGTTTCGTTCGGGAAGATTCGGGCTAGTTCGGGTTAGTTCGTGTCGCTCCGTACGTAAGTTAGGAAATCATTTAAAAATTGATTTAAAATATAAAACAGTGACTTAATTGTTTATTTACCGGTAGTAGGACATGCCATTTGTCTTCAGGTTGATGGTATTTGGTCTATTTTTACAAATAATGACTGCACAACTCGGCATTTTGGCTTTTTACGCATCAATAGTGCACTGTACGCAGTTGCAAAGCGACTGAATGAAGCGTACAGCCGCCGTTCGACAATACTATCAAATTGATAGTATTGAGGCGGCACGTACCACGCCCCCAAGGCATATCCCTCGATATCCGTGGTTATATCCCATCAAAAACATAAATGTGAAATGAGAGCTGAGTTCAATATTATGATATATGCCTTGGTTGTTGACTTCAACGACAAAAGAAGTGAGATCTAAATGGGTGCCAAGTTCAATGGTCAGTCCTGAAATTTATTTATAACTACATAAAATATAATTTCTTCTTATAACTTAGGGTAATATATTGTAACCTCGGGTCTGACTTGGCTAGTTCTCATACGGAGTTGATATGACAGAGGGGCATTAAATTACACTACGTATACTATACGTGTTTAGTATTAATTCGATACGGTATAAAAATAAAAAGCACCAAAAATTATTTTTTTTTATTTTCAAACAAACTAAATAGCTTACAAATCAGAGTAAAACGCAACCACCCTTTATAAATAAATTTAACTGACCTTAGATACCTAGGTAAGAACGGCAACGCCACGCGCGCGCGTGCCGCGTGTTATCTCGTATCAAAGAGCCCGGCCGCGCGGCTGGCGCGTTGGGTTTATGTTAGGTTTTGAAATACGCACACAACAGTCACAACAAAAACACAAAAATTATAAATTCTCGATGTGTCCTCCATTCACGTTAATGCACAAATTATACCGACGGAGAATATTGTTAGGTATTTATTTTTCTAATTCCATCACTGTCCGTAGCTAAGCACGTTAATTTGTGAAATGCTAAAATAATCCTATTTTTTAGTTCAACAATTGTATTTACCTCTGAGGCATACACTTCACCCTTAATGTACCCCCACAAAAAGAAATCCATGGGAGTGAGGTCTGGAGATCGTGATCGTGGAACAGTCGAGTCGTTTCACAAAAAAAAAAAACTAACACTGAATAATAATAATCCCAAGTTACGTTACGTTACAGGACACTGTCACAATAAATAAAAAAGAATTACTGTTTGTCTTAAACTAAAAATCACAATTGTCAGCACGCGAGTTTCACAAAACCTGCGCGGGAGGTCTTACGAAACGCACATTCGCGGCAGGATCGCGCCGGCGAACTGAATAAACAAGTTTTTTAGGCCGATCGCAAAGATCTTAGATGCAGTAGCAAAACAGTGACGTATTTCTATTTCTTTTACGCACGGGAATTTTTGTATAACTGTCACTCTCGTAATAAAAGTGTAAGTGTGTGTATTCATTGCTTCCTTGTTTGCATTGCCATCTTTTAGCGAAAATATTTGGTTTTACTTGTGACTTGGATCAGAGCGGCAACAGCGCATTTCAGATTTATCATTTTAAGGTGCATGACCTATGCGTATAGGCATAATCAGCTGTTAGAAAAGATACATCGTGTTCAAACAGGGCAAAATCTTAAAAAATCATTTGCGACTAAACTACTGCTCCTATTTAATTGATTTTTGGTACAGGGCTTGAACATAGTCCCTAGTATAGGCAGTTTAAGGTGAATGCCTAGATAGCCCTCGCCATACATTTTTCAGGTGTGGAAATCTCGGTAAATAAACAGTTTCTGCAGAATAAAAGCAACTGTAATGAGACTTTATAATGTATTATGTTCGCGTATAGCCCAAATTTTATAAAAAAAACAGTATTTCTAGGAGAATTAGACCGAATAAAAAACGAAAAATCTTTACATGTGTGAGTGACCTGAATCGCGCCATCTGACAGAAATTTATAGAACCACTGAGAAAGTTGGTTGCTGTTGTGTTACGAGTTTACGATTAGTAAACATTCATAATAGATGGCGCTGTTTGATATTCGAACATTTTAAAAGAATTTATCTTTTAAATTCGATAATGCGACGTTGCCATTCTAGAGGCAGCGCGCGCACACCGCGTTGTTGCCATACCGTCAATGCGTGATTACTTGAGTCTTGAAAACTTGCGAATCGTTTCCAGAATATTGTGTTTCTAGCAAGTTAGCGCCGGGCGCGCGGGTTTGCCCGCGGAGTTAACATTTTATGATTGATAAAATGTTTTTTATTATGGAATGAGAAAGAATGCTTTACATAAAGTGAAAAAAATATCTCTGCGATCTGCCCTTGGTTCACACAGATACAATACTAATGTAATTATTGTATTATCTAGTTTAAATATGTAGTAAGTAGTTACTAGTACACGACTTTCCAGATTTAAAAATCTTTTTAATGTATGTAAGTAGGTACTGATAACATTCTGATACGCTTAGGTACTAATCCATTGGTTTGGGTTGAATAAAATCAGAGAATAGAATTTGATGTATAAGTAAGTTATAACTAAATCAGGCGATCAGCGAAGCTACCTACACAATGGTGAAACGTAGGTACTACGTACATCTATTGATTGAATCATATTTATTCTTCTATTCTTTTATAATTCATGTGAAACCAGCAAGATTAGTGAATACACAGACAAACCACTTTGATTTTTCATAATTGCTTATTTTACTAGTATTATTAGCACACACAAAATGCGTCAAGCAGGGTTGCCAACTTTATTTTTTAGAAGATCGTACCATACATTTTAAAAGATCGTACTTTGCTAAGAATTCAAAAATAAAAATAGTACGCATTGAAATTTCAATAAAATAAATGGTAAACAAATGTGGTGGGTGTTACTATAACTTCAACGCAAAATTTAACATTTTGGTATAATATTTAAGAATCTGGACACCAATTTAGCAACTAAACTTTACGACGAGGTTTTTTTATTAAAGAAAAGGGGCTCGGAAGAGACTTTGTCATGAAATCCACACGAAACAATAAACACCAGTATCATTAGAACTTAAAACGAGATATTTACCATGTTTATTATTACTTAAAAAAAAACTGTGCTACCTACTACTGAGAACCATTCAAATGAGTGCCATCCGTGAAACAGTTTTCATCAGGGCTTGTTAACGTTACCAAATTCACACTATAAGTATCGTTAAGTAACGTTATTTTCATAAAGTTAATATTTTAACGGTAAAACGGGTAACGATACTTTGGTATCGAATCTATAAAATAACGTTACCAATTAACGTTACTAGTATCGATACTTTTACATACATACATACATAGAATCACGCCTTTTTCCCATGGGGGTAGGCAGAAACCACGGAACGCCACCTGCTACGATCTCTACACACTTCTTTTGCCTCGTTTAGGTTCATAAAATTGGTCATACACACACGCCGGTTGCGAGTACTACGCACCTGACCTTTCTGAAGAATATCACTAATAAGGTCCCTATATGTCCTCCTAGGGCGTCCCCTCCCGGTGTTTCCACTCACATCTGCCTTGTAAATACCTTTTGTGAGCCGACCTTCATTCATCCTCTCAACATGACCAAACCATCTAAGCATACTTTTTTCAATTTTTGTCACTACATCTTCTTTTACACCACACCGTTCTCTTATCACATCGTTACCTAATGCGTTGTTGTCAACCTGCGCAACCTAAGCGGCACGCCATGGGCGGCGGCGCTCTACGGCAACATCGCCAATCAAACGGTGCAAATGCAACTTCAATAATGTAGACGAAAGAAAGAGATGAAAGAAAATAAATAAAAAATTAACGGTACTCAGTTACCGGTAAAACGTATGCCAAGTATCGTTACCAAGCATTACGTGACCTCTACTAATAACGTTATCTTCGTCCGATGAAAGTAACGATACCAAATTTTTAACGTTATTCAAAGCCCTGGTTTTTATTCAAAAGTGAAGCGTTTTTGTGTTTTATTGACGGTAAGTGTTATTTTTATGTGCAATGAATGATTTTCAAGGTGATATAGAGTATTATTATAATGGTAATTAATTACCCTTAAAACTTTACAAAAGTGTAAGATTTAGAAGATGAAATACAAAATCAAACGTTAGCAACACTCGTTGATTGTCGTCACATGACATACTACAAATTTCAGATATTCTCTCTGAAAACAACAGCTTGATGGTGGTGTTATTTCTGTTTCTTGAAACATTTCATAAATAAGATACATTTGCTGTTGTTTGTAATTATTCTTTTTGATTTCAGATTGAATTGCAACTGAACTGCCTAAGATGAACCCGACTAATAAACTTGCATAAATGTATACGACATGTGTATTCAGGACCGCGAAAATCACGGAAAAAAGTGCAAGCTGTATTGAAAAGACATCATGGAAGTTCTTTTAGTGATCTATAGTGAGTAAATTAGATTCCCATAAGATTTCGAATCAGATTTACGTGAGTGGAGGTTATTTGATACTCGTTGGTTCGTGTTGTAGTCTTCGTTTACAGCCATTTTTCCTTGCAGCCGAAAGCAAGCGAAGGAACAACAAGCATGCAAGCATGGCGTAACAAGAAACAGAAGGTAGTGGAAGAAACCGCGGTTTGCCCTGTTGTATTTAGGTACCTACAGACCTATCAATATTTTTCTGTCTCTCAACACTGTTTTTTTAACATATCTTTTATTTCAGTCCACATTCAACTCAAGATCGTCATCAGCTGTCCAACCTTTCGACAGCTTAAGATACGCCCTAAACCTATTCGCGTGGTATACCAGAAATTCGATACGAAGCCATAGCCTGCAGCTCTAGCTTCAATACAGTTGAATCTGTTACAGAGCAAGTAGAGACTGTTGATTTTGATTGGCCACAACCCGATTCAGAGACTGAAGCTTATCAACTAACTGTGGAAAGAACATCAAGTGACAACTTATCAGGTTTGGTAGGGTACCGTATTGTTGACTTGAAGAAGGTCATATGGTCACAACTTTGATTCTTCATCTGGAATGGTAAGTCCCAACTTGATACCATATTTTTGTGTTCATTACATTAGTACGCTTTTGCTTGTTTGTTGTGATGAAGTTTATGTTTGACAATACCAAAGTACAACATATTTTACACAATGTTCAGTGTAACAAATATCATTATTTCTTGGTATGTATGTATAAAAATAATGTATTTCTTGGATTGTTTCTTTTTAACAGCTATTATTATTTTGATTCTAGGTCCAGGGTCAATTGCGAATTACCAAAATGAATAAATGTTACTTCATTTGCTTTATATCTGTCACCCAACCATTGACTGTCATAGAAGTTAACCGGGATGAGGAAGTTATCAACGCTATGATGCCGAAGTTGGTAACATTTTTTAAAACGTGTACTGCCAGAAATTATATTGAGAAGAGTTGAGAAAAATGCTAAATGTCTAGACATCAAGGAATTAAAAGGTATAAAAATATAAGTCTTACTCATTTCCTAACTTATTCCGCAGGTCTCTGAGGTGTGGGTTCAGTAAGAATAGTCTAACAAAACTGTGTAAATTCATTTGTTGCAGCGAAAACTGCGTCTTCCAGCATTTGATTCAGATCGCACGGAAATTATATAAATGGAAGTAAAAAGTGACAAGCAGAAGACTGATACGGCGCGGCGGCGGCGGCGACTGCAAAAAGTAGCGCGTAGAAAAGAAGATATTTTATTATAATATTTATAAGTATCTTTGTATGGTGGTACGAGTCGATGGTTCGAATCCAAGCCGGCACTGTGCTGAGTGTAAATTATTTCATCACCACAGTTCAGAGGAAGCCTGAGTCTCAGCAGTGGGAACATTATAGAATAATTAATAAGCTATTTTTGCACGTAGCGATGTATAGTTTGTGTTATTTTGTTAGTTCATAAGATTTTTCTGTGTAGATAAGTTTCACTCATGTATTTAGGTACCAGCCTAACAATTCAATTGTAAAAGAATATTTATTGCAGTTCAAAATTGTATCATAAGTAGGTATTCTTGAAACATTAATAAATGTTATGGTTAGCTAGCAACCCCTTTGTGTTGTTATGTAAGATACATGTGCCGTTATATATAGTTACGTATGATGTTATTTATATTGTAATCTACATACATAATTCTTTCTAATACTAAATTCAAAATCATAATTGTAAATATCAAAATATTTAAAAAAGTATGTTATCTTTGTATGGTGGTATGACTCGATGGTTTGAATCCAAACGGAAACTATCTAAGTAAATGTAGTGAGAGTAAATAAAACATTATTTTTATGAAAATATTAACCCCTTTTTACTAAATAAATATTATTAATTTATAGTAGGGTACAATAAAAAGCTTTACAATGTAATAAATAGTCTTTTATTTATTTAGTACACGTCACTATTTACACTTCCATTCCTTCTTCTGCCTTACATTTCTTCCCGTGGGTGTCGTAAAAGGCGACTAAGGGATTTACTAGAGAATGGGCAGCAGCGTTCTCTATGCATTTTACCATCACACTGCGATCGCCAACCCGCTTGCCAAGCGTGGTGATTATGGCAAAGCCCCCCAAATAGGGGGAGGCCTATATCCAGCAGTGGACGTCTTGCGGCTGAGATGATGACTATTTACACATTACAATTTAGGTTCAGTCACATTACTACAACTTATAGGGACAGTGTACCTATATTAATTTCATTTTAAACTGTTTGAATAAAACGACATCTAGTGGTGTCGAAAGTTACTACTATTTACTTTGCATGTGTGTGTAAAGAGTAAAGTCAAGCGGCTAAATCTTTAGAATGTACAAATCTTTGTATGAGACCAGTTAACAAGCACAGTGACTATCTAAAAAAATCAAGTTAATGCCCTAGGTTTCGCATATAATAAAGTTATCTATTAAAGATTTCTAAGTTAGGCGTAAAAATTGAAAATGTTCCAAATTGTGGATCTAGCGCCATCTAGCGACAAAATGGCATCTGAGATAATCATCCATCCACCTTAAAGGAAAGCCCCTCTGTCGTATCAAGTTTGTATACGAATTATTATGTTCAATGACTAGTTTCTACCAGCAAGCCAAATTTTCGGAATAATAAAATAAGAGCCGACAAATAACAGGTTTAGAACTTGCGAAGGCTATAATATAATTCAATAAAAACAGGTAAAAGAAAATTTGAGACCCTGTATTTCAGAGGCCAAAATTTATACATCCCTAATACAAAAGTATACATTTTATATTATCTACACTAAGCAAGCTTTGTGGAAGCCCGTTACGGTGAGTTCAATCTACGTCGGAATCAAGCATTAATTTGTAATATTTTTTGCTGACGAAATATTCAAAAGGAAATCCAAATGTATATTTAATTAGTGTCACTGACCTCTGCGCGCTGAAAAACCCGAGAGCAAACGCGCCTTTTCATCTTATTTTGGACATTTTTGCGTAGGCTGACGTGAAATAATTTTGTTAAATATTTTTTTGTATTTCATTACACAAGTTGCCTCCCACTCGAGCGACCTACCCGACTTCCAAGATAACAATGTAACGCCGCCTGGTCTCTTCCCATCGTCATGTTATTGATATATTATATTTTACTAGCTTTTGCCAGCGGCTTCGCCCGCGTGGAGGTCGGAAATTATCCCGCGGAAACATACTACCGGGATAAAAGTACCCTATGTGTTATTCCAGGTTATAAACTATCTGTGTGCCAAATTTCATCCAAATCCGTCCAGTAGTTTTTTCGTGAAAGGGTAACAAACATACACATACACATACATCCATCCTCACAAACTTTCACATTTATAATTTTAGTAGGATGTAGATGACTAGTTAGAAGAATTTAACGTAGTCAAATAAATTGCCTGCAAATGGACCGCCAATTTTAATTCCGTACATATTGAAATCACAACTGTAATTTTTGGCTGTTGTAAGACACGGAAAATTGACGTAGCTTGTCAATTTGTATAGCAAGTAATTTCTCTGACTATACCTACATTAGATGGCTACATACTTCTTTTATTTATGGTGTATATTTCTGTTTACACTGTTAGTGTAGGCTGTAAATTATTGCAATCGAGTTTTTTTCATAGCAGTAATGTACAGTCACCAAAAGAGAATACCAGGGTCACCAGATATAGTTGAAGTTTAGTAAGAAATCGATACATATTTTTGAATAAATTAGATTTAATTGATAGTAAACCAATAGTTCATTAATCAAATTAAATCTCATTCGAAAAAATACATTGGTTTCATAATAAACTTCAACTATATCCGCCGACGTCTCTCGCTCTGGGTAGAGCGGAAGGGCGTGTCAGACTTTTACTGACTAAAACCCACCCGTGTTCCTTCAATTGCCAATGCATGCCAGGGCCACGGTAACCCTGTCAAACAAATCTGTGACATATCCGACAACCCTGGTTACTCTATTGTTGACGGTAAGTTATAAAATTTTACCTATTTAATTCCGTTCCTATTCATTTATTTAATAACACACAGGTGTTTCATACGATTCAGTTCCCAGTATTATCTCTTAAAATAATTTATGTGTATGGTTATAATCGTATCTAATAAATTTCTGTCGATTTTAAAGCTAATTAAAATCAATTTGTCTATTTTTGTCTACACTAAATAGTTATTATGCCGATCGTACGATACTGTTTGATGTGAGAGCCATCATCTATCTAGTTTTTTCCTAACTGTGTTAGGGTTGGATTTCAGTCTAGCCAGATACAGCAGAATATCAGTATTTTACAAGGTATTTTTGACCTCCACAGCTCAGTTACTGCGTAAAAACGATACCCATTGGTTGTCAGACTTACGGATTTCTGAAGACCCGTAATGACTGTCAAATTTCGCCGAATGACAGCCAACTTGCTGTTTCGGTTTGTAAACATGGTCCCATCCATAGACCGACCGCAGCAAGCGTAATTTTACCTGATCAATTGACCCGTGCAGGTTTCATTACTCACTCTGGATGTAAGTACATAAGTAGCACAGTTAATTGGATTATTACTTAGACACGCCATCACAAATAAATAAAAATTCATTTTTAAATCGTTCCTTGCTATTAAAATCTATCGGCTTTAAATAGTATTACAACGCGGACCAAACTTACTGAGACTTAAAAACATCCTCTAACAATAGACTAATAAATATATTACAGTGCTGACCAAAGTTATAGACCCAAATGATAAAAAACATTTTATTTACCTAGTTCCAGTCTGTCAACACGAACTATTACGACATTCATACCCCGACCTTACTTTAATACACCCGCTGTCAACGATGTGCCATCAGTTATCATAACAGCCGCCTCACACAAACATCACAATACATTTTCCGTACTATAAATAATACCAATTCAAAGTCAGTCGTAAAACCCGCCGCACATAATTCTCACGTACAATACAACGAGTAACAACACTAAGCTTCGTCGTTCCTCGTAAAACTTCGTACTTACTCGTATTCATCAATCAAATGGGGTTATTATATTGTAGGTAAGTATACATAGCCGCGCGAGTACGAAACAGGTTGATCACGCAACTCACGCTCGCGGCATTGTATTAAATCTTTATTCCCAATGACGAATGGGTTTTTCGTTGATTATTTCCTCTCCCGATACGTTTCGCACGCTTGGGGATGAAGAAATTCGTTTAGTGATTATTTTATGATTGTAATGGGGAAAACATTTGATGGGGCCGGCTGTATTTTTTGTACAAAGAATTTATTTTTAATACATTGTGTATGACTGTCAGTATTCTTATTTTTTTTATTTTGTGAAATATTGACGATTATTTTTTCTTAATGCAACAGTCACATTTCCAGGAATTTTTTTCGTTGTAAATTTTAAATGTACCTCAGGTTTATTGTGCCTTAACTTATTAGTTTTATTTTCAAGTAGATATAGGTACTTAGCTGTGCCACTTTCTGACGCAACTGGAGTACTTTACAAACTTGCTATGTTAAAATAATGTCAAATAGATATAAGTACATTACTTTAAACCAACTAGGGCGGCATAATCGCATGTGCGACAAAGACCTTTACAATTGAAAAAAAAAGTAAGCAGCTTTTAAAAACAACACTCGATAAAAAAAAACTAGACTAGACTCTGTTTTGTTTGATCTTACCCAAATATAGATAACAATAGGCATTAACATAATCGTTATAACATTAAGGAGAAAACACTATTCAAAGAAAATAACATAAAGAGAATCTTAAAAAGCACAGTTTTATTCAAAAAGGATATTCAGTACGTTCCTCTTGGATTGCGAAGGTTTTAGTTACGAAATGGAACAAAAAAAAACAAAATTCTGCTCACGTACTCGGATAGGGTTGGCGAAAGTTCATGTGCGAAAAGCGATACTAGAAAATTGGTTTAATTAAAAAATCAAACCAATTATGTAGTATCGCTTTTATTATTTTAAACGTGTTTATTCATGATTTCGTACGTTAATAACATAATTAAGTATAGATGGTTAACATTTCGGTAATGTTTTAGAAATCTCATGTTCTGTTGCTATAAAAAAACATATGGTCAGGGGACCCCGTTAGGAACAGAGTTCCTTACGTACTTGCAGGTACGCATACTCGTATATGTACTCGTATGAAACAGAGAGATGAAGAAAGTGTGAATAAAATACAAGTTTTTAATACAAAACCGTCTGGTCCGTCTATTTACATGTACAACTCAATAAGTGGTTGCCGTCTTTGATTTTCATTTTTACCTCACTATCGGCTTCAGCACCCTCGAAAACCATGAAAGCGACACCCATGATGAAAAATTTGAAAATGTTCGCTTGGTTTTTAATTTTTACCTCACTATTAGCTTCAGCAACCTCAAAAACTATGAAAACTAGAGAACGAGACAGAGAAGCCGTCGCTTAACACTTTTTCGTTATGTGATGATTTCTACCAGTTTATTCCTACCGCAAGCTGATCGACAGAACTGCGTTCCAAAAATATAGTATTTCTTACACACAATGCTCCACTTGAAGGACAAAGTGATTAATATGAAAATCAAACCCACTAACTTAGAACATAGCCCTGAAACATTTCCAACATGTCAACACGAAGACATTTTGATAGCGTTTACTTTTCGCTTTTCGTTGTAGATGAAAATATAATTGCATACTTTAATACAATGGAAGTTATGACTATATATCCTAACTATACGTTATGAACTAAGAATACTAGGTACGCCATAATATCAGAGACCTTTTATGTAGGTGGAACCTTTTCCAGATATATATTTACAACCAAAGGATATCCTAGGCCCCAAACATTAATAATGGTCCTGATTTATTTACAGACTAACGATTTCTGTAAGCTAACCATTACTTAAAGCATGAAGATACGATATATCTTTTGAAATTTACGATCTAGTTTAAGGTTACTTTGGTATCCCAAAAATATTAATATTATTTTGAGATATAAATCTCAGTAACCGCAACAATATGTCAGGAAAACGGTTTTATTTAGGGTCTAAGTTTTATTGTAGATATCATTTTAGGCCCATTTAGAATCTATCCCATACTTTTGTCGTATGTTAATATCATGCAAACGTTAGAATATACGCAAAGGGTGCTTTATGTAGCCGTAAAATGTCAGTTCCAAAGGTCATAATAACGTCTTGGTATGTACCATTATTGTTATGTATGAAATACGTTCGTGTATATAGAGTAGCAATGAAATCGACTCGCAACCATACCATGGATTCAGCACGTCATTTTTGAAGCCCGTGCGTTGAAATAATCGTTGGTTTTTTAGCCCTATTGTGTCCCACTTCTGGGCAAAAGCCTTTCCTTTTTCCTTCCAAACCTCTCTGTGTTGTGCGTTCTTGGGCTATGTTAGCCTTATCAGATCGTCACACCACCTTTTCCTTGGGTTACCTCGACGGTTGTCCTTTCTCAGGCATCCAGTGACTGACGATATTTGCCCCTCTCTCCGGGTGTAATCGCGCAACGTGTCTATCCCACTTCCATTGCAGCCTAGATTTTTTTCTCCAACATCCGCTATTTGAGTTCTAAAGCGTAAGGATGAGTTTGTTTTAAATGATACAGGAAGATTACCTCTCATATGTATGTTCTTTAAGGGCTCAGTAGATCCTCTTAACTGCCCCGTTGGTCTCGTGGTCGCAAGCGCGACCGCTGAGCGTGGGGTCCTGGGTTCGATTCCCGGGTCGGGCAAAGTGTTACTGGGTTTTTTCATTAGGAATTTCTTAGTAGCAGCCCGGAGTTTGGAAGTTGGCGGTGTGATACCCCCGTGTCTCGGAAAGCACGTTAAGCCGTTGGTCCTGCGCCTGATCTCTCTCCGGTCGTGTCGGATTGCCGTCCCATCGGACTATGAGAGTGAGGGAAGAGTGAGTGCTCGTGTGTCTGCGCATACACTTGAGCACTATAATATCTCCCGCGCCGATGGCTAGTCTCCGTTAAGATTGGCCGCCGTGGCCGAAATTCGGTCTGGAGGACTATATATAGATCCTCCAAGCATTTTGTAGACATCTTTTGGCTTCGTTGTTTTGGCAATTTTTTTAATACACGTGTTTTGGAACTGTTTTTCAGATTTCATCTTTCGTCGTCTGTCTATTGATTCCATCGGTAGTTAAAAAACAGACTACGGTAAAATAACCGAAGCTGAAGGTTTATCAATAATACCTTTTATAGAAGCAAAAAAACAGAAACATCAGAAATCATACAGAAATCAGACAGAAATCATACAGAAATACAGAAAACATGTCATACAGAAATTATTCACCGTTCTCATTACTTTTCATAATGCCGAATAAGGATAATCTTAATATGGAAATGTAACTTTCTTCTTCTAAAAACAGTTAGTTTGACGGATGTTAATTAGTCCGGAAATGTAAGATAATTTATACAGTAAATATGAATCAACAAAGATGATCCATTTATATCGAAAGCTCGATTTACATAACGGTTCGAATACTATTTTGCGGTTGAACTTTTGAAGGTCGCAGGAAGCCGCTGGGTGCGGGAAGTACAGAAACGGTCGACGGAGCGATGCTTGAGGGAGGCCTATGTCCAGCAGTGGACGTTTTTCGGCTGAAATGATGATGATGAAATTTGCGGAAGTTTTCGTTTTAAAATTGATAGCCTACTTCATTTCCTATGAAATATTATTGATTCTCTTGTAATCGGCCTTGATACGAAACGTTCCTACAATCTACGTAGAATTTCTTTCGCGACCTTGAAGGAAGACGTGTTGAACAAGACGATATATAAAATACAACTATGTCTATGTTACACAGAGTTCCCTTGACGGCAATAACTGTTTCTCTCAATAGTACCTAAGTTGAAAATGCTTATGAACTTCACTTTGCTGATGCAAAGTTATGAAAACGATTAAGAATACAATAACGTATCATCAATTTAAAGTACACTGTGCTCACAAACTCATTTTCGCACAAAGCATCTGTTCACAAGCTTAAACCAATGATAAATCACCTCTACATTTCAACATTAAAATAGAAAAGAAAACTTGAAACAGAATACATTAAAATATAACAAATTAACGACACCCACTGCCTCTGGGGCTGCCTAATAAATGAAGACAATTTAATCCGCTAGAAATACAAATCGCTTGTCTAATTTATTTCGCGAGTTGAATTCAGCAAGATTTGCCAACTCGCCTCTCATGGGATGGTACGTGGATGTAAAGAAAAATATTGAGATCTGTACGTGGGTGGTTTTTTTTTTGGTCGAGTGTGTTTGAAGTAGAATTTTGCTTTTATATATCTCATGGCAACTGAATATATCGATTTCATTAAATCAAGCAATAATACTTCATAATACATTTAGGCACTGGTCAACCTATGCTTTACACTTATAGTACTCTAGCACTATGCCCGCGACTTTGTCCACGTGAAATTTTATAGTTCATGTTACTCCGGAATAATGTAGCTTTCTATAAGTGAAAGATTTTTCTAAATCGGTTCAGTAATTTTTAAGTTTATCCATTACAAACTATCACATCTTTCCTGTTCACAATACTTGTAAAGATTTAGATTGTCTTAAATAAATAGTATTTGATGACTGGGATGCGGACTAATGCTTTAAAAAAATTAAAATCATTACTGAATAAGTGTTAAAGCAAATTTCTTTTGTCTTACATTCAAAAGAGATAAAACTCAAATAAACTTCATTTAATTCTGTTACAAATAAACTCTTTAACACGAAAAAAATGGCCTGATAACCCTTGTCTAAATACCAGTGAGCAAATTGTCTGTGACACAAAGTTCATGCCCACTTTGACTCAGATAAGTTTATCAAGATGCACTGAAAATGATCAAAGACGGAAACTTCTGCAAAGTTAGTAAATCGATTATTTTAATCTACCCGCTTACTTCGAGTTTGTTCTTGAAAAATGTCGCTCAGAAATGTCTTGGTTTAGTTTTGGAATGTTCTATAATAGACCAAAAAGAGTAGACTTTGTTTTTTCTAGTGGGTACTTAAAAGACCAGCCAAGGTAATTTTGTAACATATATTAAAATGGATCCCAAGTAATACCCCTCATTATACACTTTTATTACGTGATTTACGTTGTTGACCAGGTGAATTTTTCAAACCTATGCAGCAATAGATTAGGAAATTCATTTAATACCCTCGGATTTGTGTTTGAAAGGCTGTTTCGCAATTAGGGTGCAGACCTGTGGCTCCAAAATACTATTATATCTGCAGGTTAGACAGAAAGCCGACCCCAAGGTATTTGTGAAAAAGCTAGGCAGGTGATGATGGGATCTATGCCAGTTAGATATTGCTCGTATATCCAGTCTAAAGATCATGGAAAAAAAAGAAAAACTAGGAAAAGAAAAAAAAATATGTACCTAATAAGAATCTGGGGCACCATTGAGTTTACCGACCGTGGTGAAGATTGCAATTTCTTCTAAAACTAGGTATTTCGTATAGCTGTTAGCTGTTGGAAATTGCCGTAAAGTGCAACACAGGTAATTTGTTCATAGCAAGGATGGTTATTGTCAATTAGTTCCATCTACATGTCGCGAAATGTTTGTTACAGTAGAAATGTCATCGCAATATAAATTGAAGGATCTGTTTTTATGTCTTCTCTAAATAAAAATGTATAAAATAGGCCACTGCGTAGCCTTACAATTTTCAAGTGATATTATCACTTTTAAAAAAATCATTGGGCGTCTGTGAACTTAGATTTGGCGCGCAGTGTTATTTTCTTAGAAATAGAAATAGAAATAATATTTATTTGCATAAACATGGTATATACAGGTGTAAGATAACAAAATATAGAGCATACATGTTTAGCTTATATTATAGCATGCAAATATTATTGGTGACCTTTAAAAATGTTTCTGGTCAGTAAATTCATTGATACTGTAAACATTTTTAGTTTTTAACCATTCAAGTAATGTTTGTTTAAATAATCTGAGATCCAAAGTTTTAAAATAACTTGGAATTTTATTATAAATAAGAATACACATGGCTAAACAGCTTTTACTATATTTAGCTAGTCTCGGTAAGTCACTTAAAACAAGCCTATGCGGATCTCGCCGGTTTCGAGGACATACATCCTCTGCCTTTTTGAATAGGTCTTTATGCTTCTTAACAAACATACATACTTCATAGATATAGAGGGAAGGTAGCGGTAATAAACCAAGTTCTTTAAATATTGGCCTGCAAGATTCATCAGGTTGAAGCCCATATATGGCACGAATACACTTTTTTTGGGCAACAAAAACCCTATTCCTATCGGTACTATTACCCCACATTATGAACCCATAGCGTATCTCGTAGCGTTCTATCTATATACGGTCCAAAATTCGAGCACCAGAATACTGCACTCCAAGGTTTGCTAGCTTGGACCTCTGCTGAAGTGTCAAATACCAGGTTTGAACACCATATGTGAGAATGGGGAATACACGAGTCGATAATTCTCCGTTTGAGACATACTTGTAGATCTCCTTTTTAAAGATCTTTCATTGACCAGTAGGCGTACCCGGTACGACGAGAAACATCTTAGTCAATTTTTTTAAAATCTGACAAGTTCGACTAAATAGCGCCCTCTGCTGAACAAACTGTCGGTCAGCCATTAAGGATCCCTGAAAGAATCAAAAGTAACAGTCAATCCAAACTAATATTATAAATATGAAAGTGTGTGAGTCGGTTTGTCCGTCTTGCACGGCAAAATGGTGCGACGAATTGACGTGTTTTTTTTTTAAGTGGAGATAGTTGAAGGGATGGAGAGTGACATAGGCAATTATTTTTTTAGGTATTTGGGGTGACCGTAGAAAAGCCGTGCTTTTCCCATTGACAATTGTTTGTAGCATGTTCGCGTGTGTCTAATGCCCAGAATCTTTACATTCTATCCCCAAACGGAAAGACTTATAATATCGTCTACAGTAGCGTATTAAAATAACATTCTGTTCCGAGTTCTCCTCTGTGTTCTAAATCAGGAACGGGGAACCGTATTACCCCGAATTTAACGCGAGCTAAGCCGCGAGCAAAAGCTAGTGATTACATAAATACAGATTTCTAATGATATACGAATGAAGTTCCAATCAAACAAACGATTGTCATTTGCTGTCATTGATCATCACCACAGTGCGCAAATTGCGATCAATCAAATTTTTTGTCATTTGCTCAACCTCAGTGATCAGCCAATCATTTAAATTGCATTTTGTGGACGATCGTTTTCTGTCTCAGTCTCATTCGTCATCATTAACAATTACAATTGATCTTATCGGGGACCTTTTATAGCCGTAAAACCTAACTATACATACCAACAGCTATTGTTTCTCTTTCCAACAATACCCGTGTACCTGAAGCATGACTTGGACAAGCAAGAGTTTATAATGAACTTCGGAAGTGCCAGCTATTGGCCGCGATGACTGGCACTTATAACTTTGTAGCATTAGTAAGGTGTACATTTCTGAGCGGTTCGGCTGAGAAGCACTTTATGGCCGCTTTGAAATGGTCTTATGTAATCTAGCGATATGTACCAATATTGCTTTCAGTGTTAGAGTTTTGGATGTGTAAATTAGCTTCGTATGCTGCTGATTCTAAGTTGAATCAAAGTTGTTATTTTATGTTAATTATATTTTCATTATCATTGCTGATTAAAGGTAAAAACAAATAGGTAGGTTATTTCCGGATTATGTATAGTAATGCCTCTTTGCAATTAAGAAAAGATTTCTAATTTTAAAACTAGGTAATATGGAATAAAGTTTGCACCAAAATCGCTGTTTCCAGCAGGAGGAGACTGAGATTCACATTGGTTAAAACACCCAGCAGAACAGTTCTTTAGTCCCATCACAAACATAATAAATAAAACAATTCACATCTAGTAACACAGACTCCTCGCTCCATGTTTGAATACGCAACGTGTTCATCAGTTGACTCGGGGCGTCATTAATCACATGTTTTTGCCTCGTCTAACCCGATGCGGGCCTGCAAATAAATTCCGACGAATTACTACAACATGATTTTCTTTGGGTAATCTCCGGAGACGAGAAAAAACTTGAGTACTTTTTTCGCTGGCGATATATTTTTCGATCTAATTGAAGTTACGTAGCGTGTCTGATTATTTTTTGGAACAATAGGCAATAGAGCTTAAACATTGTGAAGTAGTTTGTTTTATCGAATTGCTTACGTAATATGGAAATCCTAAAAACGTGCTTAAGCTAAGATCTTGCTCGATCTTAGCGATCTAGAACATATTTTTATTACATCTTGTTACGAAATTAAAAGGTTATGTAATAGTATCGTAGCCTCATTTGATCGTTAAGATCTGTCACTTAACTAACTTGGCAGAAACATCGAGGTGTAAACCGTGACGTGACGCGTTGAAATATTTTGTAGATTATTAAATAAATTTACTGTTCCATACATTTTGACTATGTAAGTACCTATTGCACTTTTCTATGAAACAGCAGATTCGTTTTTTTTGACGATTCCAAAAAATTGTACGCAGGGGTAATCAAGTCCTGCCAGGGTTGCGAGATATGTTCCAAAAAGTTATCGTGGCCCTAGCATATAGGCAACTGAAAGAACTCGGGGAGTGGGTTGAAGAAGTCAGTAAAAGTCTGACACGCTCTCTCGCTCCACCCACAGACGGGAGACGTCATTTGATGATTTCACACCCACAAAACAAAGGGGGAATCAAGTACTGAATTTTAATAATAGTTTTTGCGTCGACCTACGTATTTACCACCCTGTACAAGTTTACCCTGTACAATAGTGCGAAAAAGATCAAAAGATTAAAGAACAAATATCAATCCGAAAAAAATATAGTTTGTCGCCAAAAACATAGGAGAGCAAAATATTAGTAATTAAAATAGGTCCCGTAAATCCCAGAAATTTATATTGTTAAGTAGAGAATGTTGTTTTCATCTTTAAGATAGAACCACATACGTAATATGAATACTTAATCACTTACTGGAAGTAATACAAGACTCAAGTGTTTTCCTAGATTATACATGTTTAAACCTTTTGAGTTCTGATACCGTGTCTTGGGATAATTCGTCAAAGAGCCTGTTATTTTAGTATAAGATTTACATAAAATGAATATAAGACAAACTAATGAATACGGTCACTTTATGTTTTCTAGGAATTTGTTTCATTTGGGAATGGATTTACTTGCGCAGGGTGTGGAATTTAGTAAGAAATCGATGGTTGTTTTCGAAGGAAATTTAACTTGATTCTTGAGTTTCTTACTAAACGACTCTCAAATCAAATCACATTTGTTTGTTGTAAATGTAGGTTAAAAATTACAATGTTATAAGAAGATGCACAGTTCGCTACATTTTACCCGAGAGCATACAAATAAAACTAAAAGTTAGTTGTGTCGATATCATAGACACACAATTAAAATAAAATAATTCAATTACTTATACACTAACACACAATTCCTAACACACAATTAACACCTACATACAGTTCTACACAATTAGCAATGACAGTATGATAGTAATGTAAACATAGGCACAAGAATATAAGACAATGCAACTTAAAATATTCGTAAGTCTGGACTCTGGTTACATAATCTCTTTTGGTTACGTGACATAATAGGTTGGGGAAAAAGTTTCTCCGCATTTTTTAAGAAAATTCAAAACATTTTTTAATAAAGTTTATTTACATTTAAGTAAAGTATGTAGGTACCATTTTGTTCGATAACTTTTTGCCATCTTGTAGGTAGGGACATGATCCCATTGCTATAGAAATTTTGGGACTTCTGGTCAAAATACCGCGACAAGTGGTTTTGGCAGTCCTCTCGTGATGTTAACCTGACACTGCCTAAAGAATTCTGAAGAGACCGAAACAGGTGGAAATCTGAAGGTGCAAGGTCAGGACTATACGGCGGATGCATTAACACCTCCCAGCCAAACTCTATTAATTTTTGTTGGGTGGCTAAAGATGTGTGAGGTCTAGCGTTATCATGATGAAAAACCACACCCCTTCTGTTGATTAATTCCGGCCGCTTTCTCTCAACTTCTTGCTTTAATCTCATCAGTTGTTCGCAGTAGAGTACAGAATCGATGGTCTTGCCTGGTGGTAACAGCTCATAATGAATAATGCCCTTCCAATCCCACCACACACACAGCATCACCTTGTTGCGAGTTAACCCGGGTTTCGCCACAGTCTGTGAAGCCTGACCGGCCTTTGACCACGACCTTTTTCGCACGTTCTTGTCATACGTGATCCACTTTTCATTACCAGTTATCAGCTTCTTCAAAAATGGTTCGGTTTCATTACGTCGTAATAAAGAATCACAAAAGAGTACACGGTTCATTAGGTTTCTTTCAGTGAGCTCGTGAGGTACCCAAATGTCGAGCTTTTTTGTGTACCCAGTTTTTTTCAAATGCGCCAAAACTGTTTTTTGGTCAATTTCTAGTTCTTCAGCTACGTCGTAACTACTGGTATGCCGATCTTGCTCCACTTTTTCAAAAATGGCATCCATTTATCCGTAATAGGGCGACCAGAGCGACGTGCATCTTTGACATCAAAATTTCCGGATTGAAAACGTTTTTTTTTTTTTTTGGATGGGAAATCATCAAATGACTTCTCCCGCTCTGGGCGGAGCGGGAGGGTGTGTCAGACTTTTACTGACTAAAACCCACCCGTGTTCCTTCAGTTGCCCATGTGCCAGGGTCACGGTATCTCTTTAGAACAATCACGTGACCCCGGCAGGCGATTGAAAACGCTTAAACCAAATTTGTGCTACTCTCACAGACACTACACTAGGTCCATAAAAATCGCAAATTTTTTTCGCGGCTTGCGTTGCATTTTATACCTTTTTTGTAGTAAAATTTTAAAATATATCGAATTTCTTCATTAGATTCACTCATCTTGACGGTACGAAAAACAAATGAAAATCAGACATTTTCCTAATTTGAATTTGGAATTATGTTCTTTAAAATTTAAACTTTCAATGATACCAAAACCAGCCAGATACAAATAATATAGCCAAAGAGATTTTATTACAAGTTCATACATACTATAATGCGAAAAGACTTTTTCCCCAACCTAATATATATGACATGTAGGTTAGGGTGAGTTGAGCGGTTACTTGTAAATTTAGGATTAAAATTATTACTCCTACATTATTTTTATATTAAATTTTACTAATTTAAGTTAGTAAATCTTCTGAGACAATTTTACGTGTCAATATTTAGTTAGGGCCTTCCGCTTCACCCAGAGTAGGTGACGACATTTGATTATTTCCCACCCAAAAAAAAAGGACCACGTGCTTAGTAGTAGCGCTTGCGACCACTACATAAACGAGGCCATTCATCCTGTATAATTGAATTAAAAAAGTTGAAATTAATCGTTTTAAGCGAAATGGCCATCGACTAACGGAACAACACGGAACTAGCCTAATGTTTAGGAACTATATACTAGAACTCTATAGAAACCCCACGCTACCGCCATCTATGCTTGATTAGATGAACTAGACAAATATTTGCAAATTATATAAAGAATACACGCAGACTTACTCTTGGGCAACTGCTAGTCGAAGTCAAAGCATTTATTTCAAAAAGGCCCCTTTGAACGATGGCATTTTCGATACTTTGACAACCTTGGTTGAACTGACTAGATTTACCTTTTACAGTTACTATAGTTGTTTCCTATATACTTTACAATATTGTTCACATTTCATGATAATGATACTAATACAATATTTTTCTTTGTTTCAGGTTACTTTTGGCACATAACGGATTTCCACTATGATCCCCTCTACACATCACAAGGCGACACTAGAAGACGTAGGTATAAAATGTTAACTATTTCTAAGTTACTCAAGTTATTAACTTGTGTAGGAACCATATCTACTGCAGTTAACTTTGACTGTAAAGGAAACCGCTCTAGTTAACTTACAAGCTATAAGGTAAGGTAACGTAAAGTTTAAGTCACGTTATAATCTGTAACCGTTGCACTTATGTACTTAAATTAATGTTGATTCAATACTAAATGCAATTGTTCAATCTATTTACAAAAATGACGATCACAATTGATAGCAGTGGTGGCCCAGTGGTATCGGCCCCTGCTTACGAGTGAAGGTCGTGAGTTTGAAACCAGGCAAGCACTTTTTTTTTTTTTGGATGGGAAGTCATCATATGACTTCTCCCGCTCTGGGCGGAGCGGGAGGGCGTGTCAGACTTTTGCTGACTAAAACCCACCCGTGTTCCTTCAGTTGCCCATGTGCCAGGGTCACGGTATCTCTTTCGAACAATCTCGCCACCCTTTACTTTGCGTACGTATATCAAATTTTCATCACCACTGCTCTAAAATGGTGAAACAAAACAGAGTGAGGGAACCGGCATTTCTGGAACCGAAAATTCGAAGAAATGTGGCATCCATCAACCCGCGTTGGTCCCGCGTGGTAGATTTTGGCCAACTCCCTCTCATAGAGAGGAGGCCTGTGTCCCAGTAGTGGGAACACTGTAGGCTGATGATGATGATGACTTTACACTTTTAGACTTTGTCTTATGAAACGCTGTCATTACATCACTGTTTATTTCATCGTCAACGCGTAGGTTATTTTTGGGGTCGCTAAATACATCTACAACTACAATCAATTCTTTTTTTCATGTAACAGTTGACGTTCAAAAGTGCCTTTTTTGGGCCTAATTGAAATAAATGCTTTGACTTTGACTTTGAATTTGACATCTTCAGGTAGTTAAATTCTGCCTATGGTCAAAGTTTTCAAAGGCTAATAATACCAAATAGTAAACAATGACGGTGCACCATCATCCAAAATGCTTGCTCACCAACATCCGTTGTAGGGCAATCTGCTCTGGCGTCAAATGTAGGAACTCCGTAAATATTTTCTCTGATTGTTTTCAATTCAGATGCCCAATTTTGGTTTGCTTGTTTCAGTATGGCAACAGTAATTTGTATGCAAAACATCGGTTTAATTAGCGTTCCCAATCGCAGTACCTATCTATAAATAGAAAAAATGTGTACGCTTTTTGACTGATTGAATTTTTGTACGAATCGGTAGTGGATTATTTTTTATTGAAATATCGTTCATCTATATATATAAAATTCAAAGTCCTGAGTGACTGACTAACTGACTGATATATCAACACACAACCTAAACCGCTGGTCCTAGAGACATTAAATTTGAAGGGTGTGTCCTTTGATAAGAGTACCTAAGTATCCAATAAGAAAGGGTTTTTTGAAATTCCATTCTTAAAAGGGTTTAACGCGGACGAAGTTGCGGGCAGAAGCTAGTTTCGATATAATTAGTATCGAATTTCTTATTGGTGTGTTATGTGGGTGTCAAGACTACTTATTTATAATAAATGAATAGGGTAGACTAGCTACTTCGTTTTAAGTTAGCGTCAATCAAAGGTATGAGCTTGTACGTATCGATTGCGTTATTTCATATACCATCCCCTTTCGACTATAATTACAGTGCATCACGGGATACGGTTAGTCAGTGTTTGCACGGATGTAAATAATATTGCGGCGATATTATTACGTCTCTGCAAAGATTACACTTTGTTATCTTTCGCAACTCTCCTTATAGGTACTTCATAAAAACTAAACCGAAATCAATCTGTTTTCACGGAATACAAGAAGGTGATTGATTTTCGAAGCCTATGTTGTAACAGGAAACCTCTTTATACAAAATAATAACGTGATCGACGTAACTCAAACACAGGAGGCCCTAGCACGACCGCGTGACGTAAACGTACCGTTATTTAAATCTGATAAACGTGTTGCGCAATTAATAGACATGAACTTAGTTTTAAGACTACATTGGTATCTTTAGGTAATACATATTACAAAAGCAAAAATGTTTACCAAAATAAAATAGGTAAGTTGTATTTTCGATAAAAGAATTCGAATTTACTATTAATTAACGGTAGCCGTTCGTGCTAGGCTAGGAATATCAGGGGTGACGGAATATGTGCGGTAAGCTAGGGTAGCCAAAATCCTTACTGCCGATGCCAACTGATCTATGAAATTTCATCCACTTGGATGGTATTAGATATTTAATCTTTTAGAGACACCAACATTTGAGGCTCACAAAAGAGGCTCATGTGTTAAATTAAGTAGCTATTAATTGTTGGATCGTTTAAATATATGCCACGATAAAACAATCGTAAGAGAAAAGAAAGTTTAACCATTTTCCATTGTAGATTGTCGCCGAGCAGACGAAAGAGGCAGTTCGGGCCACCACCGCGCGCTGGGCCGCTTCGGAGATTACTCTTGCGACAGTTCACTGGAGCTGATCGAGTCAGCCGCGCGGTACATGCGCACACGGCATTCAGAAAACGTCGAGTTCGTGCTGTGGACTGGGTGAGTTTTGCAGTGGCTTAGATACAAGATATTTATTTTGTAAAACATGAGTGCAGAATTATACAGGTCCTAAAAATAATGAGAGGTAGCTACATGTTTTGCCAATCATGGCGTACAAAATTAGTCGCACTAAGACAGTTATTACAATAATTATAAAAATAGTTAATAACAAAATAAAACAATGACTTAAAAATTAGGATTAGGATTAGTATAAATATAAATTTTATTTCTATTCATAAAAAATCTATTAACGGATCCAAAGTTACAAGCGTGAATAGGTCAATCCTCTAGTGAGGTTTAAATGTTTAAATCACGACTCTTTTTTGCTTTGCTAACGCCACTTGTCAAATGATTATATTCTTTATCAACTGATGGTTTCATAATTATTAATCTATATTTAAAATTTAATTAAAGTGCAGTCATTATATTACTATTATAAACTCTCAAGTTTATGACAAAACAATTTCACTATCTACCAGCCAGCTGGAAATGACACATTTTAGTTACAAAATTGCTAGCTGGATATTACGAGAAGATCTGAGTATATCATCTTACGTAGACTTCGTTTTAAACATCACCATTTTTTTACAGCGACATCATAGCAGCCCGGTACACAGGCAACGAAGATGATAAGATCCAGGCCATCCGGAACATGACAGATCTTCTGAGCAGAACGTTTAGTTCTCACTTCGTTTTCCCAGTGCTCGGTCATTTGGACCCAGCGCCGTCGGAAAGTCTCACCAATTTGTGGATGCACTGGCTTCCACTGGAAGCGTTGCAGACTTTCAAATATGGTATGTATTTTTTAATCATGTACTTACTGGTGCAGACCCATGGGATCTCCTCCCCATGCAGGAAATCTATAGCTTCAGTCGAAATTACAAGAGTTCCCTACTGCTTACCAGTTACGGACATATGATTACTTCGAGGCCCTAATAAAGAATGAATGTTGTCAAGACTTGACAGTTGTCCCTACTACCAATCGTAAAAATTGAATTTGACACTAGTTTCGACGGATTACCTACTTTTGGACAGGTCCGTTTCTTCGTTGACGAACATAGGGGCAAGTACTTGTCATACGGCTACATATTTTGCAGTCGCCCACATATAAGAACTTAGCGTAGTTGTTATTTCGTCCATTTTGGTTTGTTATGACTATTTTGCGGAAGTGTGGCTGTAAATGCAGTATTTTTATAATTTTTGGGATAGAGAAATACCTATAGTAAAATTATAGAAATGGATTTAGTAAATGGTTCTGAAAAATCTACTTTTATAGTGTCCATCGATTAAGTTACTCAATTTATTATTATATGATGTCGTAATTTACGTCTGCAGTTGCACATCATTTTGTTCAGCCTTTCATAAGTAATACGTTTACTTTATTTCCTGGTGGCTTAGATGACTAGACAAATAAAATAATATCAGTAATTTTTTAAGCTTATTCTTCAGAAACTAACATAAAATAATATTATGTACACGTTTATAAAAACAGAGATAAAAGCAAAGCGATGCTGCCAGCCTTTTGGGCACTTTTCCCATTGACAGCGATGCGGACGAGATTTTTAATGTCCTGTGATTCTTTTATCTCTGTTTTATATACATATTGTTATATCCATTATTACAAATATATAATTTTATGTCTGTTACTGAAGAATACAAATTAATTACATATGATAAAAAAATAAAAAGCGGAAGTCGGTGGTATTCTATTTAACACCATTTTACTTTTGACTTCCCGTCATTAATGAATGTGACATAGTGATAATGATGATAAATCAATTTCACAATTAACACACTATTGTTACACTATTGTACACTATTGTTTTTAAATTGCATTAATCACTGACTATCTAAACTGGCACCCAAGCTAAGAGTTTATCCACGTTTTTTTTTTTTTTTTTTTCGTTTGGGAATTCATCAAATGACGTCTCCTGCTCTAGGGTGTAGCGGAAGGGCTTGTCGGGCTTTTACTGACTAAACCCCTCCCGTGTTCCTTCAGTTGCCCATATGCCAGGGCCACGATAACTCTTTCGAACAGATCTCGCGACCCTGGCAGGCAACGGTCCTAGCAGACCCCTTCAGTACTGCTGACATCTCTTTGAGGTATCCACGATATCTCAACTATAGCGGTACCCAAACCACAAATCAACCCATTTCAAATACCATACCATATAAGAGTATCGTTGCATCTAAAAACTACACAAGAACAACATCATGCCCACGTAAAATCCTATTAAAACCAGCGCTCACAGGAAACTAGATTTTAATAAAGCCCTCAAGATACGATACTGTTATAATCCTTCAAAATAATACGCTCTGCAATCAGCCAGGCTGCTCCGTATGAACATAATGCCTTATTCTAGATACAACGGCTTCGCGTACAGTGCAAACTTTCAAATACGGTCATGGAATCTAATTATTTATATAGTTTGTTGCGATTGAGATTTTCGTCATTTTGCTTTGAAACTGTTCATCCCAGAACCCGTATTTCTAAGAAGAGAACTATTTTAAATAGGAAAAGATAATAGTAGAAATTTATCTGAATAAATAAATTTATTTATTTAACACTTTAAGCACATAAATGTACAGAGGCAGACTTAATGCCATAGGCATTTTCTACCAGTCAACCTTTGGGTGATGCAGAGACAAACAGTGGTAGGTGCAATGAAAATATAAATGAAAATGTAAATTGTCTTGTGATGCCGGACGTAAAGAATTGCAGCATCTCATTTCTTCCCGTGGGTGTCGTGAAAGGTGACTAAGGGACTCGAGAATGAGCAACAGCGTTCTCTTTACATTTTACCACCAAACTGCAAAAGTCCACCTGCCTGCAAAGCATGGCGATTTAATGGCAACCCCCCCTCCCCCCAGCTGTGGACGTCTTTCAGCTGACATGATGATGATATTATTGGTTGCGATTGAAATTTTCGCCATTTTGATTCGGAACTGTTCACCCAGATTCTTCATTTCCAAGAAGAGAACTACTATTCCATAGAGGAAGTTTTATCAAGATAGACTTTTACTATTGTCTTAGTAGAAGTTTATCTTAATAAAGCAGTAATAACAACGTAATTACTCACTGCCTAGATACAGGAAATCGGCCAGGCAGCTCTATAAGAACAAAATGCCTTATTCTAGATGCAACCGCTCCGCAAGCACGGCAGACTTTTAAATATGGTGATTGTTTTGATGTTTTAAGACTGGAACGCCTAACTTTTCTGCCATCAGTTCTAAGTTACTGCCTGAGTCTGCTTTATAAAAGTTTAAAGTTCCCAGGAGTCGACAGGAAATAAGAAACACGAAGTTTGCCGAACGAAACTGCGTATTGCGCGTTTTTGTAGTTCTCTTTCTGCATTATTGTTGGTGGATGCTTCAATTGGGAGCCTGATCTATATTCAATGGGTCTTGATATGTACATGTACGAGTTCCGGGGTGAATAAAAATAATTGTCTGCTGGTTTATTCGTTAACATCAAAATACTATCCTTGGCCTTGTTTCGATTTTTTTGTTATATCAACATTTCAGCTGAAAGACGTTCACTGCTGGACATATGCCTCCTTCAAAGGGGGGCGGAGGTTGGGTACTATAATTGCCACGCTCGGCAGGTGAACTGGCGATCGCTTTATGTTGGTAAAACTCTTTGATAGCGTTGCTGCCCATTCTCCAGTAGTCCTGCCTTTTACGACAACCAAGAGATGGAATTTGATGGCGCTACTCTGTACATTTGGCATCAAATGGAATAACGTATTTTGATGTGTGGTTTTTATTTGATTAAGGACAACAAACAGCAGTATGCATAAAATGCTTATAATAGGTAATGCTTGAGCAGGTTTGCCTTCCCGCACGAACACTAAGTGCGAATTTCCCAAATGGGAAAGCGATCAGCACATAAACCACGTTTAAGAGTTGCCAGTGTCACTATTTACTGTGGGAGATTGACAGCTCTTTAACGCGGTTTACATCTGATAATCGCGATCAGTTTCAGTGGGAAAATCTGCACTTATTCCGTGTTTGGAATTTGTCCCAAAGCCTGTCAGTGTCATCACTGTTGTGGAATATTGACACTTGGAGCTTTTGAGCGCGGTTTAGATATGCTGACCGCGTTTAGTTTCATTGGGATAATTGGGTTGGATTAGGCAATCATTTCGACTTAGAATTTTAATTACATACTAGCTTTTACCAGCGGCTTCGCCCGCGTGGAGGTCGGAGATTATCCCGCCGGAAAATAATACCGGGATAAAAAAGTACCTTTTGGCTTTGTAGGGTTATAAAGTATCTGTTTGCCAACTTCAACTTTTGTTTTCCAAATCCATTCTATAGTTTTTGTGTGTAAGAGTATTAAATATCCATATTTTCACCATCCTCATAAACTTTGACATTGATAATATTAGTAGGAAGCCGGTCAGTTGGTTGATTTGGGTCAACTAAAAACAACTGCAGTTATAAAGCCTTAAATTTATTTTCTCTTGAATATCAAGAATTCCTCATTTTATTACCAACAAATCTCTCGATCGTCTCATTACCATTTACTTCACCAAACTGTCTTATAATCACAAAATTATCTTCTTAACAGGTGGCTACTACACTATAGAACAGAAACAGAGTAAGCTTCGGATAGTGGCGCTCAACACAAACCTGTTCAGCATCCGGGATTCGAACAGCGTGCAGGCGAGAAAGCAGTGGGAGTGGCTCGACGCTGTGCTGGATAAGGCTACTACTAATAAGGAGATGGTGAGTAATTGGCATATTATCTAATAATACAAATGAAAAAATCTTTCACGCGCACTTATTGCGGAACGCCACTTCTACCGTATTTCCGATCGAAGCTGCTCGCGGATTGTGGCCGGAGCAGTTAACTAAGTACAAAAATATGGCAGAGGATTCATTCCGAAATAGGTGAGCGTTATATTCTCCCATTTGGACTTGGCTATGTCCCGTTGACAGTGACTGGTCAAACAAAATAGGTAACGCATCCTCCCCTTTTGACCTGTATTACCCGACGAGGTAAACAGGGGTATGTTATATTATAATATTACAACTTTATGCAGGGTACATCTATGTTTTGGCCTGAGGTGCAAACAGCCTTATCATTAATTTATTTAAATTATATAAAAATATCTCATTTTTCTACGAGCTAACTGAGAAAATAAAACTTGAAAACATTAAAGTTGAGAACTAATGTTGCAAATATTATTTTATTATAATTATAATATTGAGGACCAGAGTCATAACTATAGCACTATGTGCTAAAGTTATACTATCAAAATCAAATACATTCATACATACAGACACACTTTCAAACATCACAATATATAATAAGTGTAGTAATTTCATTGCTAAATTATTTAAGATTTTTCAATTCTTTCTTTTTTCTTTCTTATGGAGCCTATTATTTTAAGTTCTCACTCGTTTGTTACTGTAGGTCACAGCAATGAGGAATAATACCCCACTGTAATACAATACCAACTAGTACGGGGGGTATTGTGACTGTTACTGGCGGCTTTATATATTGTAATGTGAACAGTATCTTAAGTTAATAAATTGTGCACAAACAAATAACGTAATAAATAAAAAAACCGGCCAAGTGCGAGTCGGACTCGCGCACCGAGGGTTCCGTACAGACCTGCAGGTCATCATCATCATCATTCGTCATCATCGTTTATGAAATTAAATGTTTTTTTTTTTAATTTTTATATTTGAGTTGACTGAATGAAAGGTAAATTGTGGTTTACGATTTATGACGTATTAAAAAAAAACTACTTACTAGATCTCGTTCAAACCAATTTTCGTTGGTAGTTTTCATGGTAATGTACATCATATATTTTTTTTAGTTTTATCATTCCCTTATTTTAGAAGTTACGGGGGGGGGACACACATTTTACCACTTTGGAAGTGTCTCTCGCGCAAACTATTCAGTTTAGAAAAAAATGATATTAGAAACCTCAATTTCATTTTTAAAGACCTATCCATAGATACTCCACACGTAAGGGTTTGATTAAATTTTTTTTTTGTGTTTCAGTTCTATGTATGGGGAACCCCAAATATTATTGTTTTAAAAAAAAATGATATTAGAAACCTCAATATCATTTTTGAAGACCTATCCATAGATACCCCACACGTATGGGTTTGATGAAAAAAAAAATTTTGAGTTTCAATTCTATGTATGGGGAACCCCAAATATTATTGCTTTTTTTCTATTTTTGTGTAAAAATCTTAATGCGATTCACTGAATACATCCACTTACCAAGTTTCAATAGCACAGCTCTTATAGTTTCGGAGAAAAGTGGCTGTGACATACTCGGACAGACAGACAGACAGACATGGCGAATCTATAAGGGTTCCGTTTTTTGCCACTTGGCAACGGAACCCTAAAAATAGTGAGCTGAAAACCGAATATACACAACGAAAAACTAAAATCACATGTCTATGGCAATTTTATTCGTTAAAAACGAAACGTAACAAAATAACATTACGTTCAAAATTTAGTACTAAATGTGCACCTAAAATAAAGCAAAGTAAAAATATAAAAACCTGAAATTTTGTCCGAACAATCCCAGTTTAGAACACTGTACTATTGTAAAACATGCCGATTTACGTCGAACAAACAAAATATTTGCTAAGTATGTAAATTTTGTACGGTAGGTTTTGTTTATTCATTGTTTTGTAAATAACCATGATTTCATTTTTGTTTTCAAATACCAATGTATGCTGTATATAACATATTTGTGCATGATTCATGTTATATCTTTGTTTTGTAAAAGATAAATAGTTGCTATTTTCATGTTTTTATTTGTATGGCTATTACGATATAGCGAATATCAATCCATTGACTAACACTTTGGGAATTATTATATTGAAAGGAACCAAGTCCATATGGGAATAGGAATATCTCAAAAGTTAAAGATTGTATTCATGACTGATACACCTGATACTAATACATCCAACTTTCTACAGGTTTTATTTTATTTCACGTGGGTTACTAGGTAGTTCTAATAAATCTTCCGAAAATTAAGTGAAGGTCCACTGTAAATGGATTATGGAGGAAAGAAGACAGTCACTTCATGTTGAAAATACCCGTATTCAGCCGCATGCGGTTAGACTGGAAGCCATTTTTTTTTTGATCTCTAGGTGGAAATCCTCATGGATGTCCTCCGCCCTGGGGTGGGCGGAGGGGTCTGTCAGACTCTTACTGACTAAAACCACCCCGGTGTTCCGTCCCACACCTACGTTGGGGACCACGGGAACCAATATGTCTTCCGCGACTGGTACCGGCCCGCCTTTGCGGGCCTCCTCACGTTGGGGGGGAATGAGGTGTTAAAATCCCCCCCATACGCGCGCGTGGAACACTACGCGCCATCATCTCGGGTCCGTAGCAATAGGGGGCGACGGATGTCCCCAGATCCGTCACCCCTGGACCCATTTAGGGGGGCTGGAAGAGGGCGTTGTCCGCCCTCCGCCGACGCCCGGTGCGCCTGCTGCGGGTTGGGTGAGCGGAAGATATCTGCCGCTCCCTTTCCGCAGCCTCCTTCTGCGACATGACTGATTCGCAGAAGGACACCACCGCGTCCCAGGACTCCTCGCTGCCGACCATCGACTTGACCACGGCCGGCAGCGATAGGTCACTGCCTACTTCTGAGATGAGGACACGACGCGGCTCCTCCCAAGCGGCACATTCTGCCAGCGTATGCCACGCCGTATTCTCCCGGCAGTCGACGCAGTGGTGACACAGGTACTTCCCGAAGCAACCATGCCCCGAGAGCACCTGCGTCGCCCGAAACGACAGGGAGCCGTGCCTCCTCCCGAGCCAGTGCCTGAGCACTGGCCGGACCACCTCGATAGACTGGAAGCCAACCCCAACATCGATGAGAAAGGCTAGGCAGATGATGATGAATTCCGTGAAGATCGCGTCAATTTTCTGGGTGCGAGAAGTAATGCGAGAAGTATAGGATTGGTGGTAATTAAGGAATTTCAGCTTAAGGTACTTTAGGGTAACCAGGAAAAATCATTAATTTTGATTGAATGACTATTTTATGAAAACATAATTCAATCAAATTGAATGAAGTCAGAAGCTTGTATTGATTGTTTAAATAATTTTAATTATGTAAAGCCATATTTGTTTCGGTCGTGAATCATAATTATTTTAATCAACCCACAACCTTGCACTGCCCTTCAAATTGCAAAAAACGTAAGAAAATTTGTATTTCTCGGTCTAGCCTGGAGATTTCCCCTGATGTTAATGATTTTCTACGATCACTGCCAAGTCCAATCCTTTACTTAAACTTAATCATTATGGTAAATCCATTTATCCATTACAGCGATTTAAAATGCCACTCTTATCCAAGCCTTGACATTAAAAAGTCCGATTTGACGCATACAAATTACAAGCAGTACTTTGTAAACTTCCTTCATAAATATGCGCACTTCAGCCGGCTCCGTTTCAAAACACGATTTTAACAAGGAGTGGAGAAACTACATAGTGGTACTACGGCACCGGAACTGTAGGAAATCCGGCACGGTCCGGTACGGCCGGCCGCCGCTCCGTAATAAATTACAGATTAGAAAATCGTTAATCTAATCGCTTCGCCTTAAATTGCTGTTTGGCTTTTTTAAGGACTGTTTGTTGAAACAAATTGAGAGAGAGCCTTTGATTAAGTTGGGTTTTTATTTTAAAAGTGGGGGGTAATTATGGTTTCTGTTTGGTCTATGGAAAAGTACAGTATGGCTGGGGCATCGACGCACATACTAAAACTATGAAGTCAACGTGGTCCTTGGTGAAATTTACTGTAGATTATAAAAATAATGGAAGAATAGAAAGAATTTAATACCTACGCGGTACGGCTTTATGGTAAAGCAATTTTTAACAAGTAGTTAACGCGGGGGTGTTTAGGGTGGGGGGGGGGGGGGTAATCATATATTGAATCCGTGGATCAGTATGTTCGTGAATGTCCTTACCACCCTGTCTATGGTTTAGTATATCCTCATTAAGCCATTATTTTGGGTTTTTAATTGAAATACCGGTTTCTGTAAAATCAAACCTGTACTTTTACAATATTCTGCAGTGGTGTTGGGATTAAATTGTCTTATGCAAACTTAGAATGGCGTAAAAAATAACTTGCGTATTTTTAAAGTTTTGTTAGAAAGAAAAAAGTTTTCTATATTAATTCTGGACGATATTTCTCTGATTGCCTTAAATTCATGGTAGTCCACTGAAGATCTTCTACCGGGACATCAGTTGCCTTGGGTAACCTGTAAGTCTTTAAACAGACTCCAACGAAAACCTGTGTTTTGGTGGAGATATATAGGTGGCTCTGCTTTGTAGTGTAAATGTGGTTCTGTTATACAAACGATGTTACACTTAATACCATACCCTGCATCAGTCAGCTGCATGTTGCACGAACTAATGGCCGCGAGTGATAGCGCCAAACATTGAGCTGCATGATACCTAACTGACAAATGGTTCTTGAAGAAAACTCAAAAGACTATTTCAGACTCCAATCTATATGGTTTTGCCACGATCTTACCAATATTATGTCTGGACTTTAAAAGAGACTGTGGCCTCTTAGTTTGTTTCCGCTTATCTTCTCAGAATAGTGGGCTAGAAAACGCCGACCTCATCTAGTTTGGAAAATATAATTGACTTGTAATAGTGTTTGCACAAACCTACTTACACAAATAAAATGATTTATTTTTTGACACGTAGTCGAATTTTGAGCTGAGTTAATTGATTGCTATCGACAAACTTAAAGGAAAACCGTAGGCTGATTTACTAAACATTTGTTCTATCTATACTATGCATAACCCAAAAAACATTCAAAACTATATACTGTGCTTTACACAATATAACTCTGAAATGAAGCCTACTATTGTATGTATTCAAAGCAACTGATATGAATTCCTCGTCCTCGTACACAATTATGAATCATGTTGCCCAGTTGTAAATTTACCGTCGTAAATAGCGACGGTGTTCCATTGTGTGAATCAACTGCGAACATAATTTCCTATGATTTGGTTGTTGATTTATAAAGTAGATTCGATGTAGTTCATGCTAATAGTGTTTTGGGTATGTGGGCTATGCATTAAGGAGGTTTTCCTAACCAAACTCTTAGCCTAAAAAAAGATAGCTTTGGACTGAATTCATTATACTTAAGATCGATTCAGGCATAGAACTGTCGGGCTTCTGTTTTTTTTTCTCGTTTAAATTTAGTTTTGCAATAGCCAATTAAGGAATGTATTGTAAAAATTGTCTGTCAACAGGAACTTACCATAACGAGCTTGTATTAGGCATTAGAATAAGATTCTAAATTGAATATGTGGCATTGAGTGGTAGGCGAGTGAAAGTGAGAACGTCCTCTTTATATTATTAACGAAAAATCTGTATTGCTTCTTATTTTCGTATGGAGCACGAACCCCAATTAGATTTCGGTATTGTAAGAGCGCCCAGCGCATCACTACGTATTAACTACGAGCATTCGGTACACGAATTTGCTTTGCAAACATTCGCTGCGCGAAATTTACGCGTTACTCACGTTCATTTGTGAAACAAACATTCGTTCGTGAGCAATCTTAGGGATAATTTTTGGTAATCGTGGAACCACATACTCACCAAATGGTTCGGTTCACGCATGAATGTTCGCTAAATCGTAATCGTAAATGTATCACAAAAGGTCGCAAAATGAATGTTTTTAAACCAAATTCTTGAAGCGAATGCTCGAGGTCGGATAGCCTTTAGAAAAACCATATTACACGTTTAATTGATTTGTCTTATTAGTTTCTGCCTTCAGACACATATAGTATCTAAGTATGTATCATATAGTATACTTTTCATGTTTAATAGAAGCTCTCAAACTCTTTGTTAACATAATTTACGTACTATTACTTATCATACTGTGACCTTCTACGCAAAACAACAACCCACGATGTGGCAAAAAACACAATAGAAATATAGAAACACTCTCGTATTATTTTGATTCATAAATACATTTCTGCAGCCAAGCATCAATC
Source organism: Aporophyla nigra (assembly GCA_947507805.1). NCBI lineage: Eukaryota > Metazoa > Arthropoda > Insecta > Lepidoptera > Noctuidae > Aporophyla > Aporophyla nigra. The sequence continues at coordinate 21,242,321 of OX382296.1, forward strand.
TTTGTCGCGTGATTATAGTCAGAAATGTTCGCTTTTTGTATAAATCAAACAACTCCGCTAATATATTCTGACTACGAAAGGTGACGGAATAATTTTGACGGTGAGAAATGTTAGAGGTTAATCGAAAAAGTGAAGTGTGAATGTGACGAATAGGATGGTTGACGAATTTCGTATTAAGGCAATGATATTAAGGCAACAAAAAAAATATTACGTTTTAGCATGTCGATAGCAATCTAAATATAGTCAGCACAGAATTTGGGTACGAGCTTGACACTTTTAGCAGCGTCCAGCAACTTCTGTAGCGTGCAAACAACAGAACACACTCGACAATATATTAAGTGCTTCATTGTTTGTGGAACAGTACCACATTTACTCCAGGACAGAGTCATCTGTGAATCTCTTCCTCACCTGAATAGGTTTTTTTTTACTTTGGCCTACCTGAGTCCGGAGTCTATTTAAAGAGTTCCAGAAAAGCCAAGGCAACTCGTGTCTAGGTACGAGATTTTGAGCACGTGGGAACGTATGGGTTTGGTAGGGGTGCACCATGTCGCCACAAGCTTATCCTTACGTCAGACTGTTCGCCAGTAAGTGGGAAGTCATACTTTGAAAAGTTGTGACACGAGGATGTTATCTTGTATCGTTTGCCAGAAACTATCTTGACCTCTTCACTTGCGAATTTCTGGAGAAGATAAAAGAGTAACAAAAAAGTTAATAGAATGAATGTGAGTTTTATAGGTTTAAATCGATCCTGTATTTCAATCCAGTACTGGAATGATACTGGATCATTATTAAAGCAATGTTAACACTTTTTAATCCAGTATCTAGAGTCAGATCAGAGTAGAATAGCCACAAATTTCAATCCTATTGCTACTGGATTTAAAGGATGGATAATTTCGACTCGACCGTATAGATTCAAACGCTGGATTAAGATACTAGATCAATGTAAATCAGCCGGCCAAAATAAACACAAAGACCGTCGTTGCTGATACAAAAACAAACGTCGATAAATGGATGAGTTGATTTTTTGGTGTAAAACCATGTATTATTCTTTTAAAAAATCAGTCAATCTGCCTACCTTTTTCCCAACTATGTTGCTAATACAAGTAACTAGATTTTCAGGCTTCTGACTAACTGCAACGGCTGTCAAAGATGTACAAATAACAGCTGGGAACAACGGCTTAACGTACTTTCCGAAGCACGGGAGAGTCTCGATATGTTGTGGATCATCACCCATCCTCGAACTGACCGCGACAACCGTAGCTTAACCTCAATTGATCCAAGCGGCTGTTATTATTTAGCCACAAACTCCTCAAACATTATTCTTTCATCAGCCTTAACTTAATACTTTCAATCATGTACTTTAATTTTATACCACTGCAATCCACTCATCCTTTTCATAAAACATTATCAATAAAACGCCAATACCACTCATTAAACAGCACACCCTTATCACCATCCATTGTAATGACGTCATAAAAGAGAAAAAGGCTTTACAAAACACATTTCAGACTCAAAGATACGGGTGTTCTGACTTCCGATATGTCAGAAGTCAGACTGTGTCGGGAAATTCAATTTATTCCACCCATGCTTTCAATACGTCGTGAGCTGGGGATTTAAAGTCAATTTTATATACAAAAATGTATAGTCCATTCAACACTACCCTTTTTGGTAGAGAACCTCCCTTGAAAGGCGTAGTCAATAGTTGGGTTTAAGGGCTGAGTAAACGAACGCTGTGTGGCGTAGTTGAAGTTGAATAGAGCGATGCTCCGATTTGAATGGATTACCATTTTGTTAGGGTAATAATTTTAATGTCGAAGAAAGTTTTGTGGCTTATTACGGGTGTACAATCCACAGTGAAAAGGGACATTTTCATTATGATGTATAACTATGGTTAGATGAGTAGGACAGTGTATGTACTATACGTAGCCGATTTCTTCGAGCGTTACGTAATTTTTTGCCCGCTTTGTATAAGTTATAATAGTACTGGTTTTTCTACATATACAGGGTTATTTGTAAAACACCGGCAACCTCTCAGGTCTATGTTACTAACATCATAATCAACAACTTTTGTTCTATGACTTTTAAAAATTCATCATATTTTAGTGCATCAGATTTTCATACAAAAATCGGCTGCCTGTAAATAGGTCAAGTTCAAGCGCCCCCGCCGCCCTAACCCCGCTCCCCTTGCTAATATACTATCGCTTTCTTTTGCTTTGCATAGACTCCGTAACATTTAGAGCGTTCAATTTAAATATTTTTATTTTTGTTTGAAAATCTGATGAACTAAAATGTGATGAATTTTTAAAAGTCACAGAACAAAAGTTGTTGATTATGATGTTAGTAACATAGACCTGAGAGGTTGCCGGTGTTTTACAAATAACCCTGTATAAAAAAGTATGGCCTATATTGCTTGCCAGCTATATTGTACATACAAAATGTTGAAAAGAAGAAGAAACAGTAAATAACTTATAATTTATTTATTTATTTAGGTTAGCCAACAATTGTTTACACAATACATTAAATATAATTTCGATAAAAGTACATTCTTAAGTGCAACAATTAATTATAGGCTAACACAGCATGCACCATTTATGGTTTTACATATTATTACAAGGACAATAAGGACATTTACAATTAAAATTATGCAACATTTTTTGGTAATTCATGCGTAATAATAATACAATAACAAAAAATGTAATAATAAATAATTGAACGAATAACAGAATGATAAAATTAACAAATATAAATAATTTAAGTCTCATTATTACTTTCAAATGCATAGGATTAAAGTAAATAGAGATAAAATAGAATAGATAATAAAATCTATACTATCTACTGAAAGCTAAAGAGTTTATTTGGTTGAACGCGTTAATCTTAGGTACGAACTAAAAACTACTGGTACGAATTAAAAAAATTTTTTTAGTGCTGGATAACCCATTTATCGAAAAAAGCTCTAGGCTATGTAACATTACGCTAGAACCCCTAGAAGCCGAGCAAAAGAAAAAAGTCACATACGAAGTACTCGCACGGGCAGGCGATTCGATGAGACGGGTTGGTTCGGAGGAGCAAGAAATTTGACGGGGACGCAGTTGTGGGCTAAAACTAGTATTGTCATAACTTTAAAAGTCACGAAGATTACAAAACAAAGATCTTTTTAGGGTTCCGTTGCCAAATGGCAAAAAACGGAACCCTTATAGATTCGTCATGTCTGTCTGTCCGAGTATGTCACAGCTATTTTTTTCCGAAACTATAAGAGCTATGCTGTTGAAACTTGGTAAATAGATGTATTCTGTGTACCGCATTAAGATTTTCACACAAAAATAGAAAAAAAAAACAATAATATTTAGGGTTCCCCATACATAGAACTGAAACTCAAAAAAAAAAAAACATCAAACCCATACGTGTGGGGTATTTATGGATAGGTCTTCAAAAATGATATTGAGGTTCTTAATATCATTTTTTTCTAAACTGAACAATTTGCGCGGGAGACACTTCCAAAGTGGTAAAATGTGTCCGTCCCCCCCGTAACTTCTAAAATAAAGGAATGATAAAACTAAAAAAAATATATGATGTACATTACTATGTAAACTACCAACGAAAATTGGTTTGAACGAGATCTAGTAAGTAGTTTTTTTTTAATACGTCATAAATCGTAAACCACAATTTACCTTTCATTCAGTCAACTCAAATAAAAAAAATTAAAAAAAAAACATTTAATTTCATAAACATAAACCTTATGCATAAACCGTGAATTCCTGCAGGTTTGTACGGAACCCTCGGTGCGCGAGTCCGATTCGCACTTGGCCGGTTTTTATTAAAAGCCAGGACTTGCTGTAATATTATACTCCTAATAACAAGAAAAATGTGAGACCACTACACTGCAAGCTCTATTTATTTTCTTCTGTGAAAACAACTCGATCCTGTCATCTTCACTCCAGTGCTTTCTTTATCGAAGTATCCCTTTTGAAGCTGTGCCCTATCCAATTCTCCGTGGTCTATTTGTTCAATTGATGTACAAATATTACGTGGAATTGTTCTCATAGAAAATCCTCCAATACGGTAGAATACCTAGAGCAGCTGAAGCAAATAAATAGAGGGAATTTGCGGGCCAAAACCAAATATCCCAAAATCCGTAAAAGAAATTCTTATACAACAAATTGTTTCATAAAAAGTAATTTGTGAAACGCTGTGCCATTTATAACGAATTAATTTAGGGAACAAAATGGAAAACATCAAACATTTAATTATAACAGCTTAGTCTTAATCGCCTGCTTTATTGCTAGCTCTAAACGATCCTTGGACAGTTCCAGGGTTAATGGCTGAAGACTCACTTCCATACCAAGTGTGTTTTATATCCACTAACGTTTTAATAACCACTAACATTTTATCATTCATCGCCATTCTGTCAGAAATTAAACTTTCCAGAGAGAAAATACGACCTTAAAGATACGAGTACCTACCTGGATAGCTATTCACAACCGGTCATTACGCTGGCACGTGGAATCGACCATAAATCAATGTTTTCAAAAAAGTCTTCACGAATCCAGAACCCGAAAATGTTTTCAAAAATACCATCGCCATTCTTCCGACAGCTATCTGTTGTCGGGGGCCAAGCATTATGAGTATTTGAAAATGTGTAATTTTTCATGCGACATCTTGTCGTATGGTTGTTTATAGCTACACTGTTTTCCGTTTAATCAACGGTCTTCTGACCAAATATTTAGCTAGTAAAATATCCTGCAAACTACACAAAATCTTTATAAAGATTCCCGTCCTCAGTTTTGCAATTCCGTCTCTTGGAAGGTGCACAAGATTTTCAAAGTGTCAGTAAGAGATAAAATTTTATGCTCGCATATAAATTCGGCTCTAATAGAAAAATTTACGTCGCACAACTTTATGCAATCGAAGCTTCGTGCACCAGTAACACTCAATGTCTCAATAAGACTTACAAAGATGTTACCATTTCGATTTTATGGAAATGTGTATACATTTTTGGTGTAGCTACACGAAAATAGTCTTTGTGAGCGTTCTTATTCACAGAAAGAAAAATAGGTGATGCCAATTGTTACTCCGTTAGGCAATAAAAAGTTGTATCAACATCAGCCTAGTCTTTTCCCAACTATGCTGAGATCGATTACATTCTATCCGGATGCAGATGATTACCAGTATTTTACATGGAGCGACTGACTATCTGACCTTCACAACCTAATTACTGGATAATACAATAATACCTCATGGTAAGACTGGCCTCAGACTTTCGGACTTCTGACAACCCGTCACGATTATTACTTACTTAGCCACAAGATCGTGTAAGGCAATAAGTAGTTGTGTTATGTCGCAAGATATTAAACCGGAGAGTAAAGGCTCGTGCAGACTAGCGTGACACGACGGTCGCGCGCGAAACGGCGATTTATATCCGTAGAACAATTTCAATGAGCGTGTCGCGGCGTGACAGGTCGCCCCTGTGTGAAGTGTCGCGTGCGTTTTCGTAGAAATTGTTCTACGGATTTACATCGCCGAATCGCGTCACGCTAGTCTGAACGAGCCTTAATGCTACATTCGTAATCATTGCCATTATTATATATTAAACTTGAAAAGTCCTGAAATATTTTAAACAACAGCAACGCAGTCTTTACAAACTAACCCGCACTAGGCCCGCGTGGTGGATTATATCCCACTCTATCTCACAGAGAGGATGCCTGAGTCCCAACAGTGGAACATTATAGTCTGACTATGCAACTTTAGCAGTTACTATGATATCAAAGATTTTTATTAACCACTATTTCTATTCAACAGGTCTACATCGTAGGCCACGCGGCCCCCGGGTCGGATTCGCGACATCCCTACGACATGTCTGCAGACGCCAATGCAAAGTACCTGCGCACAGTTAGACGCCACGCTAAGATTATTGCGGGACAATTCTTTGGACACCTCCATGCTGACACGTTCCGGGTTATTTATGATAATGGTGAGTGAATTGGTTGTAAAATGTTAACTTTTAAGATATATTTTGATCATAAGACCCAGCATGATGACGGGGAGTCCTTTTTTGCACTTATACTTACTGTCATTTGGTCCGTTGTGCGTGGATGAACTAGCATGGTAGGTGGGTTTTTCTGGAAGCCGGTAATTCTTTTTTAACCGATTTTATTCAAAGAATTTGGTTTGATAAATAAATGTATTTACACCGTAGAAGTTCAATACGTTATGTACAAGGTGTAATAAGACCCTTCACAAAGCCATCAAACTAAGTAAATTTATGCAAAAATAATTGCTGTGGAAAATCGATATTTACGGTAGTCCGTAACGTAATGCACGTTAAACGTAATTCATAATAGGTTGGGGAAAAAGTTTCTTCGCATTTTTTAAGAAAATTCAAAACATTTTTTAATAAAGTTTATTTACATTTAACTAAAGTATGTAGGTACCATTTTGTTCGATAACTTTTTGCCATCTTGTAGGTAGGGACATGATCCCATTGCTATAGAAATTTTGGGACTTCTGGTCAAAATACCGCGACAAGTGGTTTTGGCAGTCCTCTCGTGATGTTAACCTGACACTGCCTAAAGAATTCTGAAGAGACCGAAACAGGTGGAAATCTGAAGGTGCAAGGTCAGGACTATACGGCGGATGCATTAACACCTCCCAGCCAAACTCTCTTAATTTTTGTTGGGTGGCTAAAGATGTGTGAGGTCTAGCGTTATCATGATGAAAAACCACACCCCTTCTGTTGATTAATTCCGGCCGCTTTCTCTCAACTTCTTGCTTTAATCTCATCAGCTGTTCGCAATAGAGTTCAGAATCGATGGTCCTGCCTGGTGATAACAGCTCATAATGAATAATGCCTTTCCAATCCCACCACACACACAGCATCACCTTATTGCGAGTTAACCCGGGTTTCGCCACAGTCTGTGAAGCGCTGACCGGCCTTTGACCACGACCTTTTTCGCACGTTCTTGTCATACGTGATCCACTTTTCATCACTAGTTATCAGCTTCTTCAAAAATGGTTCGGTTTCATTACGTCGTAATAAAGAATCACAAATGAGTACACGGTTCATTAGGTTTCTTTCAGTGAGCTCGTGAGGTACCCAAATGTCGAGCTTTTTTGTGTACCCAGTTTTTTTCAAATGCGCCAAAACTGTTTTGTAGTCAATTTCCAGTTTTTCAGCTACGTCGTAACTACTGGTATGCCGATCTTGCTTCACTTTTTCAAAAATGGCATCCATTTTATCCGTAATAGGGCGACCAGAGCGACGTGCATCTTTGACATCAAAATTTCCGGATTGAAAACGCTTAAACCAAATTTGTGCTACTCTCACAGACACTACACTAGGTCCATAAACATCGCAAATTTTTTTCGCGGCTTGCGTTGCATTTTTACCTTTTTTGTAGTAAAATTTTAAAATGTATCGAATTTCTTCATTAGATTCACTCATCTTGACGGTACGAAAAACAAATGAAAATCACACATTTTCCTAATTTGAATTTGGAATTATGTTCTTTAAAATTTAAACTTTCAATGATACCAAAACCAGCTAGATACAAATAGTATAGCCAAAGAGATTTTATTACAAGTTCATACATACTATAATGCGAAAAGACTTTTTCCCCAACCTAATATAAAACATTATGCTGGGAGCATTCAATGGTACAACGATCGTGTAAATATTTAAAGGTAAATTAGAACATTTAAATCATATTTTCGAAAAATAAAATGGAAATTTTACCTTCAATATCTCCATGAGTCCCTAGGTACGGCCCAGTCATAATAACAGGATCAATAAGTGACTCTGGGCTACTTCAAGGGTATTTTTACAGTCGTTGTTATTTGAGTCCAGTGGGTGACAGCCGCACATGGAGTTTTATCTTTTTAGGGTTCCGTAGCCAAATGGCAAAAAACGGAAACCCCTATGGATTCGTCATGTCTGTCTGTCTGTCTGTCCGTATGTCACAGCCACTTTTTTCCGAAACTATAAGAGCTATGCTGTTGAAACTTGGTAAGTAGATGTATTCTTTGAACCGCATTAAGATTTTCACACAAAAATAGAAAAAAAAAACAATACATTTTAGGGTTCCCCATACTTAGAACTGAAACTCAATTTTTTTTTCATCAAATTCATACGTTTGGTACCTATGGATAGGTCTTCAAAAATGATATTGAGGTTTCTATTATCATTTTTTTTTTAAACTGAATAGTTTGCGCGAGAGACACTTCCAAAGTGGTAAAATGTGTGTTCTAAAATAAGATAATGATAAAACTAAAAAAAGATATATGATGTACATTACCATGTAAACTTCCACCGAAAACTGATTTGAACGAGATCTAGCAAGTAGTTTTTTTTTAATACGTCATAAATCGTAAACCGCAATTTACCTTTCATTCAATTAACTCAAATATAAAAAAAAAACATTTAATTTTATAAACATAAACATTATGCATAAACCGTGAATACCTACGGGTTTGTACGGAACCCTCGGTGCGCGAGTCCGATTCGCACTTGGCCGGTTTTTATAGTTTATCTTTCTAAAGTGCCCGCCAACGTGCACCTTGTGTGCCCTATAGAGGCTCAATAATATTTAAACAAAAAACCACCGACTTCCTTAAAAACACTACAAAGTGAAAAATAACTTTAATTTCGGTAGTCGGTGTCTTAGGATCTGTATTTACGGTTTTTTTGCCACCGACTTCCGAAATTAAAGTTATTTTTCACTTTGTAGTGTTTTTAAGGAAGTCGGTGGTTTTTTTTTTTGTAAAAAAGTTTTTATTTTTAAATTTTTAGTTGTGGTATTCACCCTGCACTAATTCCAAACAAACAATGCATATTTATGCGATAGCAGAACTCGCGGTTGATTTCCTGTCATTTTTTAAAGAGTTCCGGTGTCTGTCTCCCGAACTCATCATCAGATCTATATGAAAATTATATGGGACCATTTCGGAATAAACCCCTTTCGAACAAAAAAAGAATTTTGCAAATCCATCTATATATGACGGAGTTATGCCCGAACATACATAAAAAAAAAACCAAGCATGGCCAGGCCAAAATGATTAAGGCTGCTTTTTTTTTTATTAAGCAGACAGTAGAGTGGGTAAGAGCCCTCTCTAGTGTCTGCTGAGGAATCAATTCTCGATGTCAACGAGTATGTCTATCTAGGACAAGATATCTTCTAACTCCTGATCGATAAGGAGTTGTACCTTCCATCATCAGCTCAACGGAATATAAGAATACAAGTAACGGTCTAAACGTGCCTATAATATTCAAAGAATTATCCCCTAACCTTCTAACCTTTCACTGTAAGTTCCTATATGTACTGTTCACCGATGAGGAGTTCCATGCGGTATCTTCGAAGACTATAATTAGTTCACCACGGATGGATAGATAGAACCAGCAATTATTTTTGATCTTTAGTACAATATCCAAATCACATTACGTGTACTGTTTGTTTTTGAGGAGTTCCTTCGTTTATCTCCCAAAGTATACATCAAATCTTCACAAAATTAATATGGGACTACCTCAGGAGTATACCCTTACGAATAAAAAAAGAATTTTCAAAATCGGTTGACAATTGGCGGAGAAATCGGTGAACATACATAAAAAAAAAAAAAAAAAAAATACATACAGTCGAACATATAACCTCCTCCTTTTTTTGAAGTCGGTTAAAAACCGGCCAAGTGCGAGTCGGACTTGTGCACCGAGGGTTCCATACAAACCTGCAGGTCATCATCATCATCATTCGTCATCATCGTTTATATAATAGGTCACAGCACAGCACACAAAATAGGTCACAGCTCGTTGAAATTCAGATGGAGGATGGATCGGGGATGTCATCCCCCCCTCGCCAGGTGCTACGTGGTGTGCCACAGGGATCCATCTTAGGGCCCCCCCTGTATATTCTTTATAGCGCTGACATTGTTAAGTCCTTCCAGTATTGCCAGTATCACATGTACGCCGATGATATCCAATTATATATACACTTTAAGCCAGCTAATACATTAGAGGCAGTAGAAAAAATCAATGATGATCTTGAAAGAGTAATGGTATGGTCAAAGAATAACTCACTGGTATTAAATCCACTGAAATCTAAATTTATGGTATTAGGAAGTAGGAAAATGATCAGCGCTATACTGTCAGCCAAGCCAGAAGTTGTGATGGGAGGAGAACAAATTGACAGGGTAGAGATAGCATGCAACCTTGGGTTAACCATGGATCCGGAATTAAGATTTGAAAAGCACATTAGTAACTGCATGAGGAATTGTTTTTATAGACTGAAACTATTATATTCAATTAGAGACTACCTGAGTGTTGATCTACGGAAACAATTAGTGGACAGCCTAATTTTATCAAGACTAAACTACTGTGATATTGTGTATGGCCCGTGCCTATTATCAAGGACAGAAAAGCTTATACAACGCATTCAAAATGCATGTACACGATTTTGTGTAAAAATACCTCCTAGAAGTCATGTCACTCCTTATATAAATGAAAATAATATTTTGAAAATGGCTGCTAGGAGGAAGTTACATATGGCTAGTTTACTGTTTGGAGTAGTCACTACACAGAAACCACACTATCTGTTTGAAAAGCTAAGTTGGAGACAAAGTAAATATGAACCACGTTTTTCTACCAAACCTCTTTGCTCCTCGAAGCATAGAACCGCGGCATTCAGGGGGAGCTTCAGATATGCCGCCACACACTGTTGGAATAACATTCCTCCACCCGTCAGAGTCCTGAGGACAAAAAGGCACTTTTTGAGTGTTTTAAAGATGTATCTCATGAAGACACAACAATCCACACAATAACAAAACAATACTTACAATATCTAATAACAATTACTGCTTATTCTGTGCTTACCTCGAGGGTCATGGCCTACGGGCAATGGATATGCCTTTCCAACAGTGAGAATGGCCTCTGTCTGATTCCTCCCTGGTTGGGTCCGGTCTATAATGTAGATGGAAGGGAATTAGAGCAATGGTAGTGGCTGCGTTTGGTTTTGCTCTCCTTTTGATGTCGGTTCATCTTGCTCTTGCGCACATCGATCGATCCATGACCTGTTAGGCCCACTGAAATAAAAATAATCCAGTTTTAACACTATCAAGTCGCACTAATGTCATTATTTTGCCGCTTTGATCGAAAGCTTGGTAGGCAAACGCCATGCCATAATGCAAATGGCCGCCATACCATTGCATTCCCATGCTTGTTAATAATTAACATTTTTAATATCGTTATACTTACTTCTTCGGTCTTAATTTATGTACATATTTATTTTTAATTATAATATTATCATGCATAAACACAATTATATTAACATATTCTATTTTCATCTAGTATCACTTTTATTTTCGTGAAAAAGTATAAGTATACTTACCAGTTTATTAGCTCACACACAGACGTCATTACGTCATTTTCGAAAGGTAGTTGCTGAAAATCAGCGCTGTTGACACTAGGTTCTTCTGAAGTCACAGCATATTGCTGAGCAACGACCCGTTCTTGCACAGATGCGACGCACAGCTTATTTGTTATTTAATATTGTGGTTTGTTCGTTACAAGAGTAGAGAATTAATGCAATCTACAATCGGCATTCTGTCGGCATTTTGTTTTTGTTTTGATTGTGTGATGTAATTGTCAATGTCGTAACATATTCTGTTTTGTCTATGGTCAATAGTCCTAATGTCAATATTGCTAAATTGTTATTTTTTTTTTTTTTTTACTTGAATACGGGGCTTTTGGCTACGTTGCATTATATGATTCTTTTTTTAAATTTTTTATCTTGTAAGTATTTATTCGTAAGATGTGCGTTTTGTTTGTGCAGAATAAACATTTTTTCTTTCTTCTTTTCTTCTTTCTTTATGAATTTTTTTTTTTTTTTGCGTTGACTGAATGAAAGGTAAATTGTGGTTTACGATTAATGACGTATTAAAAAAAAAACTACTAACTAGATCTCGTTCAAACCAATTTTCGTTGGTAGTTTACATGGTAATGTACATCATATATTCTTTTTAGTTTTATCATTCTCTTATTTTAGAAGTTACGGGGGGGGCAGACATTTTACCACTTTGGAAGTGTCTCTCGCGCAAACTATTCTGTTTAGAAAAAAATGATATTAAAAACCTTAATATCATTTTTGAAGACCTATCCATAGATACCCCACACGTATGGGTTTGATTTTTTTTTTTTGAGTTTCATTTCTATGTATGGGGAACCCCAAATATTATTGTTTTTTTTTTCTATTTTTGTGTAAAAATCTTAATGCGGTTCACAGAATACATCTATTTACCAAGTTTCAACAGTATAGCTCTTATAGTTTCGGAAAAAAGTGGCTGTGACATACTCGGGCAGACAGACAGACATGACGAATCTATAAGGGTTCCGTTTTTTGCCATTTGGCAACGGAACCCTAAAAACAGTGGAATAGAGCACTATCGACACGAAAACAGAATAAATATTTGTCTAATGCTCGATGTGCTATAATAACGTTCAAGTACAGTAATACCACAAACAAACTGCACGCGTGATATATCAATAAATGTTCTGGACTTCGAATTTCCCGTAGTTTACATACGAAATCTACGACAGCGTCGTGTAAATTTGAACCTAGCCCGATTATGCCGAAAATGTTAGAAACATAGAACCATATCGCTGTATCGTCACATTGAACTACTACGATTTATTCCCAGTGAAGATACGTTGCCACATAAAAATCTATTCTTGCTAAAATTGGAAATTAAAAGAAAACAGACTGTGTCAACTACGTATGTTCAAAGTGGTTCCCATCTCTATGAGTGTCCCAGTAATCCAATTTTCTTGACTCTCACCATTTACTTTTTAAAATGCGAGGCATTTTCTTGCTTGCGTTATTTTGGTATGTTATTACATTTGTGCAAGAATGAGTTTGGCCAACTGGCGTGTTTGACGCGTATAACGTAGCGACACGTGCTTTTACGCGCGTATCTACGTTTGTATCCGCATGACGCGTAAACGAAACACGTGCGAAATTTGTATACGTGCGTTGCATATAGGATTGTGGACACAATGTATCCTTCTCCACCATGTGTTACTCTAGTATCTACCTATGTTTCCTAATTTATCTGACTTTTTGGCTAAAAGCATTTAAAGGGGAGATGTGTAAGAGGGCAAATATTGATCTTATTGGTGACGTCCTTCAAAATGGTCAGGTGCATAGAACTCGCAACCGGCGTCCGCGTATGACGTATACGAGGTAGTAGACGTATGTAAGGATCGTAATAAGTGGCATTCTGTAGTTTCTTGCTACCCCATGAGAAATTGCGTGGGTTTATGTATGTATGTTTGTATGTACATTGCATTTTCTGGCCAACTCATTGGTACGTAATGAAGTTTTATTGATGAACAGAATGACAGGTGAATAAATTCGAGTTGTCTCGCATGTATTTTTCTGATTACAACAAAAATGCTCCTTCATCAATAATTCATTATTGTACTCAGCTATCTTTTAAAAGCAGTCGCAAAAATGTAATTATTGGGTTCGAAGTGCAAAATAATTACTTGATAGCATTATGTATGGAGTCCGAATGTTTCATATGAGAGGAGAATATTTATTCATCACTATCATATGCCTTCAGTAGCATACAGTCACCGACATTCATTAAATTCTGTCACGGAGGGTGCGCTGATTATTTGCATGATACATTTGCGAACAAAAGGCAGCCAATAATGTCGCTGTATTTATTATTTCATGATCAATTATTTTGGTTGTGTATACGTTTCGTTTCTTTATAATTTGTCGCTGTTGGGTGAGTTCTGAGTAGCCAATTAGCTATATACCATGTATGTAGTATGTGTATATTGAAATACAAGCAAGAGCTTGAACTCTTGTTTAACAGGCTTGACATAATTGGATGTTATATTGTGTTCGCAGTTAAGCATTTCACGATCGTTTTCATTTAATTTTATATCTAAACTATACAGAATGGTAGGAACATCGACGCATAACCTGATACGATGGATACAGTATATGATACTAAACAAAAGTAACAACATAAAACAGCAGTTTTTTTTAATGTACGAAAAATTTCTTAATAGAATTATGTGCTGAATTTATGATTTCACTTTGCGCGTTAAAACCCCTGACAAACTGTGTATTGTAAAGTTTAGAGATTTTAAACATAAGCAATCCTATTGTTACCATTGTAATTAAAATTTCGACAAAATTGCTTAGTAAATAAACTGCTCCTGAAAAGAAAGAGATCAATAAATATAACAGTGTACGATGATACGAATCTTTGAACGATAAATTGAAAATATACAGCGTTAAATCCACCACAATAACTCGATTCAAAGAACCCACTCCACAAGAGAAAATAGCTATACAAACTGTAGGAATGGACAGCAGTAATTAAATAATGTCGGCAGAGAGCACTCAATGCGTTCAGCAAAAAGCAGCCATGATGTTTTATTTGCCCATGCTGGCATTCGAATAATTACCGTAAAACCGGTTTATCGGCTCGAGGACACGAAATGGATAGGTACAGAAGGTTGGCTTTATAAAACAAGCGAAAACACACGCACGCATAGACACGCTTCACGAAGAGAGACTGCAAGGGCACTCGCGAAAAGCTGAGTCCATACTGGACGATCCAGTGAGCTCTGATCAAGCGAGGCTGGAGCGTGATCCAAATGCGCAGTTGGTGTAGACGTTAACTTACGATGGAGCGCGCGCTCTGTGAAGCGGCCGAGCTGACCTCTGTCAGTTTTTTGACAGTACTTAAAAGCGCCTGAGTCGTTGTCTGTGGATCGACCAATCGAAAAATCCAGATTGAGCATGTTTTAAACTGAACATAATCTAACCAAATGGTGGATCGGCTCTGAAGCGTGAGGCAAGATTACAGGTTTCCTAAAACAGATCGAGCGAAATAATATCTGATCAGCGCTCCACATTATGAATTTATATCATCCAGTGCAGACCCAGCTATAGAAATTTGTTTCAGATATCCGCACGTATGTACTTATACGTCTATGTATACGTGCATCTATTTTCACTCGTTGTATGTAGTCGAACTTCTGTATTCATCTATTTTGTGTGGGAGAGGACATTTTTGGGAACCAATAAATTGTGAAACGGTGTCTGGTAGTTGTCACGAATTTTTTTCACAACGAAATTAGTGGATTTAGAGTGGAGTAAAAATGTTTTATTGCTAAGCAGTTTCCATTAAGACTGAGCCAGTCTAATGTATAATGTCAGTGACAATTAAAATAACTGATTACAAACACCGGTATGTAAAAAAGATTAGAGGTTTTCAAAACTATTTTTAGAGTTGTTATGTTTATTTGTTTTCTTTATATTTAAAGATATCATTGAACTGCTGGTTGAGGACAATTTTTTGTAAAATGAGAAAGCCAATCTTTTACCTTACGATTTTTCATTGATTATTAATTTAACCATACATAGATTTGTTAATTTAACGAGTGTTTTATCTTTATGTTTAGATCGACCAGTGTCCTGGACATTTATGGCTCCATCAGTGAGCCCTCATCGTGATCCATCTGATTCTTCCAATCCTGGTCTCCGGCTTTACAAGTTTGATACTAATACGGGGAAGGTAAGTTAAAAAAAAAACAACCGACTTCCTTAAAAACACTACAAAGTGAAAAATAACTTTAATTTCGGAAGTCGGTGTCTTAGGATCTGTATTTATGGTTTTTTTGCCACCGACTTCCGAAATTAAAGTTATTTTTCACTTTGTACTGTTTTTAAGGAAGTCGGTTGTTTTTTATTTTTTTTGAAAAAAAGTTTTTATTTTTAAATTTTTAGTTGTGGTATTCACGCTGCACTAATTCCAAACAAACAATGCATATTTATGCGATAGCAGAAATCGCGGTTGCTTTGCTGTCATTTTTTAAAGAGTTCCGGTGTCTGTCTCCCGAACTCATCATCAGATCTATATGAAAATTATATGGGACCATTTCGGAATAAACCCCTTTCGAACAAAAAGAATTTTGCAAATCCGTCTATATATGACGGAGTTATGGCCGAAAATACATAAAAATATGGATAACTTAAAAAAGTTTCTCTAATTTTTTTTTTTGGTATCTCTCCTTCATTCAAGATTCTTGTTGGCCTAAAAGGCCTCTTCTTCATTAAATAACATTTATTATTATATTAGCATAAGCTACCACACCACCACCACAATCACCACCATTACACAATCTTCACTAGCTATGCATTCAGTTGTTAAAAAAACATCTCAATTTTTATAATTAATCGGAATGAATTGCAATATTTTAATTATCCGTGTAGTGATAGACTGTGCCTTTAACTATTATACTTCGTTGATCCAGTGGTCACACCACTCCTAACGTTTAGTCCTGGGTGAGATTCCTGGGTCGAGCAAAGATTAATTGTTTTTTATGTCAGAATTGCGGTAGCAGCCTAAAATCTGAATTTGTGGCCGGTTGATGGCAACAGCCTCGCTTCCTATCGCGTGGGAGTGAAACATAAATGGCGAAATGTACCATCGCTACAACTTACAAAGTCTTTGGGGATTACATGCGTGATGAGATGTTATATTTCAAATACAATATGTCACTTATATAACTTACTCTTATTGCCCCCAGGTGTTAGACTACACTCAGTACTTCTTCGACCTGGCAGCAGCCAACCGTAACCTGGCAGAATGGACGGCGGAATACAACCTGACCCAGTACTACGGACTTCACGAGGTCTCGGCCATCTCCCTTCACAATCTGGCCGATAAACTACAAATAGGCACGCCGCATGAGACCAATATATTTCACAAGTAAGTGTTATATATTTGTTTTAGATAATACCTTTAGGTGCCTATCAATAAATAAGTATTGTCGACCTAATTCCTTCACAACCTTAGGGTTTGTTGTCACTTGCACTACACGGAAATGTCAAGGTCTTTTTAAGGTTGTTACCCAAAGGATGCCAAATGAAATAATTGTAACACAGTAAAGCGCCTATGAATGTGAATGCAGAATTCTGTGGAAGTAAGTAAAGTAAAAGGAATGCTTTTGCCTTGCAGTGGGACAATACAGGCTAGTTATATTAGATTAAGATTAGATAACGCTTATCCTGGTTCCAACTTACGAACTACAACTTGTATGTTGCAGCCGTAACCACCGCGCCACCACTGCTTAATTCTTTTAACTGCCTGAAAATAAAATTAAGTAAATATAAGTTTGGTCATACAATGGTCATATTGTGTATGAGAAAAGGGCTTTGCTGTGAAGGGGCCAATAATAGAGGTTAGTTCGGTTTTAATTTAACATTATTTCTCTATTCTCCAGGTACTTACGCGCCTACCGCGTCCGTCACGAAAGCTCAGAGTCGTGTGACGGCGCGTGCGCTCACCAGCACTTTTGCGCCATCACTTGTTTAGAACATGTTGCTTACCGTCAGTGCGTGGAAGCGGCCGCAAGCGCGCTCGCAGCGGCCGGCGACTCAGCTCCTCTTACATTACCGCTCGTCAATACTTTGCTGATTTTAATCGCATGTGTCGTGGTTATTGGGTAATTGTATTTTTTGAATGCGTTCATAAAGCCGCTTTCATCATTTCAAGAGCTCACATATACTTACCAATGTATATTTTAGTGTAAGAAATTGGATTAATTTCGTCTCCTCTTGTATATTTTTATTCAGTCATATTTTTTGTTACAAATATGTTTGTATTTGCAAATTCTTCCTTTTATTTGATTGGAGCCAAGTTTTGAGCAATCTTTTTCCTGTACATCATAGAGATAATTCTACAAAGAGAGTTAAAATTACATGAATTTCCGCTCAGGCACGTGCTTAAAACACGTGACAGCGATCGCAGCGTGTTAGCCTCGAGCGCTTCCGTTTCGCTCAATCGCTTTTGACGTAATAATAATAATATTCGTTGGTTATCATTGTTGCCGTGTTTAATAAAAAAAAAAATATTGACATTTAAACCTATGTTTTTTTTTATTGCATGGAATCGCGGTACTTTTTCGTACGTAAAGACACATTTTTTCTGATTTGTGATTGTGTCATTGACTCAGTTTTCAGTAGTCGATAACGTTGAGAAATGTATAATCCTTTATTCGCATTCATGGACATTACTTTAATAATTATGTTCACATAGGATAAGTATAAACATTCGACTCCATATAAGCACTCTATATAATTATTATAATACATTTTATAATTTTATGAAGATTTTGAGATTTACCTTTTGACATGTAAATATTAATGTGCTTCAAAAGTATAACTTAGGTAAGTAGGTTTATAATGAGCAAAGTGTAATGAGGTATAGTAGCTCAGACGGCATTTGTGATAACGCTTGATGAAACGTGAAGTGAATAGGATAGTAAAAGTTTTATTATTAATAATAAAAATAATTGTAAAAATTATGCTTTAGACATTCTAGTCTTATAGGATTATGATAAAGTTAAATGAAAATAAAAATAACGATGTAAAAAGTCGAGACTGTAAGTTATAATAACAATTTCATTTCTGTGAAACAAATTCATCTCTAAATTAAAAAAAAAAAAAAAACATTTACAAAACATTTCATAATTCAGAAACATAACTTTTTATAAATTAAATTAGTATTTAATAAGTGACTTCTTTTGTAACAAACTAAGTATGTCATTTAAGAATGCTTGCTTTGAATGTAAAATCTGTGTATTTTTACTGTAAATAAATTACGTAAGTAGAATTTTTATAAAGGTCATTAAAACGCTACAATGGACCTACTAAACGTTATAAATTAGTAACGAGATCTTAGAAGTGTAATTGAAAGTTAGTTAGTTTGAAATATTGGACTAATTTAATTAATATTTCCTCGAAACTTTGTCGCTGGATAATTGGACTTTTCTTTGTCAAAGCAATTACAATTCCGAGTTTATTTGTTGTGTTCTTATTTAATTAAAATCACGTTGTTTTTGTTTTTTGTTAGTTTATAATTTATGTTGTTGATATTTGTATCGAAAAATATGTAATTATGTCACCTAAGCTTAAAATAAACCTGGATTAGTAGTAACGTATAAAGTGACACTGCGTCGGTCCATTCTTTTTATAAATTCTTTGATTGACTTTCACGAAAAGGAATCTATTGTGTCTGAAGTTCATTTGAACGATATTCTTTTAAATTAATTTTATCACAAATTCGATCAAGTTAAAAAGTCTAAGAGTTCAAAAATTATTCGATTTCGCTATTTTAATTTTAAAATTGCCAGTAGAGGTCACACAAAATTCAAATAACTATAAATCGAACATCGTTTACAAAATCAGAACATAAAATTAACATTAAATAATTATTAAAATAATTTTAGCCGTAATTTTAACGTTAAAAGCGCTGTAAATAATTACAAGTGTAATTTAATTTTGAAATTGTAAATGAGGAACAACTAGTACATAAGTAAATATTGAATTGCTTATTTCAATTTATTTTAATGCGGAGACCAATTTAATCGGTGTATGAGGATTTAAATTATTACACGAAAATTACAGTTGTGGGCAGAATTGTTTGATCACATTTAAATCAAGAATTTTCCGATTTAAATCAGAAATGAATGAATCAGCGAACTGTTCTGAAAAACCCTCGAAAAATGTATAAAACCATTAAAAAATTTGCACTCAACTGTAATTTCTAGCAAAATTTTCGTAGCGAAATACAAAATATTTCCTTTTGAAATCATTATGAATGTTCCCATATTTGTAACGACTGGATGTTTCAATTAATTTTTAATAAAGAATTGTAATCAAAATGTTAGTTTTAATCTACTTTCTGTACTATTTATTCTATCATGGGATATTCAGCAGCGGCGAGGTTTAGTGTTTGATAGATTGTGTTGAGATATGTACGACGTAGCATGTGGTATTTTTCACAATAGATACAATGGGAGAAAACAAGTTTATCTCTATTATGACAAATTCCCTCTAAATTGGATGAGGTCTATATCTAGCAATGGACGCTTTTCTGCTGAAATGGTGATGATAATGAAGTTTAACTATTCGTTAAGTCACCCAGTAAAGATTAGTCGCAAAAGTCTGATATCTTGACTAAACTGCTAATTGTCGTGGCACTATATTGTTGCCACTCAAAACACTGGCCCTGTGTTGCCAAATTTTCTACAAATAGTGTTCAATGGTAAGTTGTGACTGTCACCGGCGTAGACTGACTTGCAACGTTTGTCTATAATGTATCGAGTTATTGTAACGCATTACAGTTGTCAGTGCAGCGAGCCTAGCAGTTCGATGCGAGCGGCGATCAACTCGATTGTCGGCTTTTCCTTTGAGAATTCCTTTAAAACGTGTTACAGTAGCCAGTTCAGCAAGCCGAACCGACCGCGATGCAAGCATTGTGGACGCATTATGTATATCAGTTCAAGTGGAATAAAAATGGAGTACGCTTGAGTCAAGTGCTCGCAGCGAGCGTTTGCCTCGTTTAGGGTATCGATGTTTTTTTGTAATAAGAAATGGAGCGCATTTGGGCCATTTTCTCAAAGCGACGTTCGCTGCTTCTTGTGTATCGCTTTTTTGCAACCATGCTCACCACGAATTATATATTACAATCGAAACACTGCTGGTCAGTCTGCGTGTTCGTGACATTTGCAATACCAGAGGCATCGTAGATACGTTGCAATTACGAAGACAAAGCTGAACGGGCATTATAATCATTTAAAACTGGTGAACAGAAACGTGGCTTGCTGGAAAAACAGATCGCAGTGTTACCCTCCTCTCGTTAATTCCATTCATATCATGTTGTCTATAAAAATGATGACGTTTTGACGTTTGTACAGGTGGGATCGTAGTTCGATTTTTCGCGGAAGTAAAATAAAATAACGACGATAAAGTGTCTAAAAAGTTTTTAATACGGTGTATAACAACTCAATAAAGAACATACAGTGTAGTGAGATCTCGTGATTTCTTTATAAGTGCATAATTCGTACGTAAACAATAACGAGATCTGCAAGTCATTTTTATGTACCCACAATTTTATATCAATGTCTGGTGTTTTGTGACTATCAAGTGTCAATGTCTGGTGTGTTGTGACTGTCAAGTGTCAAGGTCTATATTGACGTCAGGTCAGACGTAAACAAACTTGGCGTTCCTGTTATAGAGGTTTATTGAATATATAGCCAGACCTATTGCAAGAATGCCGGTAAAGTGCGGTGGATGCGGCAAATTTTTGGCTGCAAGCGAAACAGCTAGGTGCACAAAATGTGCCGTAGCATATCACAGAGTGTGTGTCGGCCTCCCCACGAAAGGTCCCCTAGTCTCTGCCTGGCATTGCCCTGAGTGCAGAAAAAACATTCGTAGGGACAACAAGGCTGAAACACCGGTGCGAGGTTGCGTGGCGGGACAAGGTGAGGAGCGGACGTCTGCGTCAGCGCCTACGCATCCAGCTGTGGCAGAGCTAGAGCCCGTGACGCCCACGGCGTCGACAGTGTTGGTGGATCCGATGACACCTTTGCCAACTGCTGCGATGCCATCGTCTTTGTCTACTGCCGAATCTCCGACGCCACTGTCCGCTGTCGTACCGTTGACGCCTAAGTCTGTTGCTGCCCCCCCGTCACCTCTGGTGGTGGAGACGCTTTTGCAGGTGTTAACGCCCCCCCCCAATCGTGACTGCTTTGGAGAAGCCGGAATTCCCGCACGACGTAGGCTCCGCCTTAAAATTAGTAGTTGAGGAGCTCCGCACGTTGCGTTTTGAGGTCATGGAGCTGAGGAAAGACGTAGCGGAGTTGAAGGCATGTAACGACTCCAGTCATACGCGGATGGACGGGATTGAGTCCAGATTGGAGGCGCTTGAGAAGCGTCACGATGCCGGATCCATTCCAACAAGTATAAATGCGGTGGAGAGTGTAGTCCTGCAGCTTAAGAGGGACCTCAATGATAGGGATCAAGAGCTGATGGCAAATGATCTTGTGTTAGCGAACGTCCCTGAATCGCAAGCAGAAAACCTGTTGCAGCTAATTTCCACGAAGCTAGGGGTCGCGTTGGAGGATCGTGACATCGTGAGCGCGGAACGAGTCGGTGGTAGACATATAAAAGCGATAAGCCCCTCAACATCAACAGACCCTCGCCCACGCGCTATCATAGTGCGCCTTGCTCGACGTGACCAGCGTGACGCCGTGTTGAACGCAGCCCGCGTGCGACGAGAAGCTACAACTGAGAACCTTGGACTCTCTGGAAAACCAGTTCGGTTTTTTGTCAATGAGAGGCTAACCAAGTTCAACCAGCAGTTATTTCGTCAGACCAGGGCTGCTGCAGCGATACATGGATGGCGATTCGTATGGACGAAGCGCGGTCGCATTTTGGTCCGGCAAAAGCCTGGAGACTCCACGCACAGGATCGCATCTGGGGAAGACATTCTCCAATTTATTGGACCATACGTGGACATTAACTAGTATACCTCTGTTCCATTCCGCATATTATCTCAGTCTTATAAGCTTTTCTATTTGTAATCATATAATATTAAACATGGAGTCTGTGTGTCGTATCTGTTGTGATCTGAGGAGGTACGAGTTTCATAGTGAGTACTGCCATACGGTGAGGAAAATAGTTATTTTATTTACACATATTATTATCTACACGCTAACAACATTATTTACAAAGAATATATATATATTATTTACACTTAATATTGTATGGGAGCATTATTTTAAAATTAACACAGTTATTAATTTACTACCGGAGCTAAAACTTATATACAGAAATTATTTACACAGAAGAAATACACAAAATAACAATAACAAATATATAAAATACTACCATTACTATACACATACACATATGGCCATTACTCTATACATATCATGATTAAGACAAAATTATTAAAGTTTGGTTTATTCAATGCGGGCTCTCTTGCAACTAACCAGGACGAGTTTATGATTGCCATGTCACAACACTCAGTAGATATAATGGCAATCAACGAAACATGGTTGAGGCCTGGGGAGGAGGGGCGCGCGCCTAAGGTTCCAGGATATAGCCTGAAGCACGTGCCGCGCCCTGCGACTGTGCGCGGGGGGCGAGGCGGAGGAGTGGCGTTTTATATAAAAACGGGAGTTAGGGCTCGTGTTCTTCCACACTCAGGCCAGTTTGATGTGGAACAGATGTGGTTGAACCTCTCTATCAATGGCAGAAAACTATTGATTGGCACTGCATACAGGCCACCATGGTTTGAGTTGCCAAAATTTCTAGATGGAATGGCTGACAGTATTAGTGCGTTGGCGCCTTACGACCATTTGGTATTGCTGGGAGATTTCAATGTCAACCTTTTGGATACAAACAATGCAAAGTTTAAAGATATGATGGAATTCCTAAATTACACTCATCTAAATCAAGTAGTAAAGTCACCAACTCATTTTGTAGGGGATAGTGGTACTCTTATAGACGTGATCTGCACCGATGTGGGGGTTCGTAATGTGCTAGTCAATCATATCAGTGAACTTGGTCATCACTCCTTTATTGTTTGCGATACTGTAATAAAAAAGGTCAAAAGCAAACCTAGGCTCATTGTATATCGGCCTCTAAGAGACATATTAGTAGATTACTTTGCAGTAGATCTGAAATTAATGCCATGGTTTGAAATTGGTTCGCTGCCAGATGTTAACAGCATGGTTGAACTTTTTAATTTCTCCATCACCCAATTATTTGACTTACATGCCCCCATAAAAAGTAAGATATTTAAAGACCGTCCCACGCCGTGGATAACGGATAATATTAAATTAATGTTTAAGCTGCGAGATGAGGCAAGGAATACTTATCATATGCATAGGCTAGATACTACAAAAAAATATTATTTGGACTTAAAAAAACAAGCTATTACAGCGCTAATGCAGGAAAGAAAGGTATACTTTGACAGACACATTAATGGTCAGATAAAAAATCCCAAAAAGCTTTGGAAAAATCTCAAAACAGATGTGTTCTCAGAGCATAGTGAAAGCATGCTTCCGGCACAATTTAATGACCCAGATGAGATCAATAAGGCATTCCTGAATGTTCCAGGACAGTGCATACTGCCTGCATCGCAGCTTTCATATTTTAATACGCATAGATTTGGTGCAACACAATTTAGGCTACGAAATACTAATGAGGAAGAAATTTCAAAAATTATAAAGAGTTTGGGGTCCAATGCTAAAGGGATTGATGGAGTGACTCTGGATATGCTAGCACTGACTTTACCAACCACTCTTCATGCTATCACTAGAATAGTAAATAAGTCTATTGAAACCCAAACTTTCCCTGACTTATGGAAATGTGCGATTGTGCGTCCTTTACCAAAAACGAGTAACCCTAGTACTTTTAAAGATCTACGCCCTGTTAGTATTTTGCCTTGTTTATCAAAGGTCTTGGAGAGGGTGGTTTATAACCAAATGTTGGCATATTTAGAGGAAAACAATATCCTACCCGATCTGCAGTCTGGTTTTAGGAAAGGCCGTGGGACTGCCACCGCTCTTTCTGATGTAGTGGGGAATATCCTAGAGGAAAATAGATCTGAAAATGGCGTCCGCTCGCATGCGTTCTCGCTCACTCTCTATCGCTGTCTATACTCACACAGTGAAATACGCGCTACAAAAAAATAGTCAGTCAGGATTCGCTTTCCACGCTACTTGACGCACTCCGAGTTATTGTTAAATTCGTTCCGTTATTTTGTTATTTTCGTTGATATTCATTGTTGTTTTTGTTGAGTTGATTGTTATTTGTTTGCGTTACGTTTGAAAAACAGAAAAACTAATACCAAATTTGCCTAAAAACTCCCGTCATGGATAATGCATCCTACCACAGTATGCAGTATCCTACCACAAATCCAGTGTCATATGTACCCTTGCTCCTTATTTATTTTATTAATATTTTTTGACATTATTTCTACTATAATAATAGTTTAATAATTAATAATATTAAAAAAAGAATAATTTATAACAAAAAAAGTCAATAAAAAATAAAATTCGATGTTTGAGAACTTGTTTTGCCAACCGTACCATGCGTACTTGCCGCCATTTTCAGATCTATTCTCTATCTGCGCGGGTTATACCAGTTTATTAGCTCACACACAGACGTCATTACGTCATTTTCGAAAGGTAGTTGCTGAAAATCAGCGCTGTTGACACTAGGTTCTTCTGAAGTCACAGCATATTGCTGAGCAACGACCCGTTCTTGCACAGATGCGACGCACAGCTTATTTGTTATTTAATATTGTGGTTTGTTCGTTACAGGAGTAGATAATTAATGCAATCTACAATCGGCATTCTGTCGGCATTTTGTTTTTGTTTTGATTGTGTGATGTAATTGTCAATGTCGTAACATATTCTGTTTTGTCTATGGTCAATAGTCCTAATGTCAATATTGCTAAATTGTTATTTTTTTTTTTTTTTTTTTACTTGAATACGGGGCTTTTGGCTACGTTGCATTATATGATTCTTTTTTAAAATTTTTATCTTGTAAGTATTTATTCGTAAGATGTGCGTTTTGTTTGTGCAGAATAAACATTTTTTCTTTCTTTTTCTTTTCTTTATAAAAAATAATTTTGAGCGATAAGACCACCGACTGCGTCACCCTATGTAAAATTTCTACATTCATATCTGTAATTTGTATGGTGTAGATTTCAAACAGTATTTTATTATATTCAAATATCCGTAGAGGTCAACCGAAGATTAAGCTACTCTTGTCGCGGTCAGTTTGTTGGTGGGTAACCATCCATAACATATCGAGACTCCTCCATGCCTCGAAAAGCACTTTAAGCCATTAGTACCGACTGTTATTTGTACGTACATCTTTGACAGTCTTGACAGGTCGTCAGAATCCCGAAAATCTGACAGCCAGTCTTACCAAATTATCGTATTACTGGGTTGTCGAGGTCAGATAGGCAAATGCTCCATGCAAAATACTGTTATTCAGCTGCGTTCCGTTAGACTGAAAGCTGATGCCAACATAGTTGGAAAACGCTAGGAAGATTGATTGTTTTTGGTGGAAAAACTTTCCGGACAATCTCCCTTTCACCGTCGCTCAGAGAGTTATGTGGAATAGTACCTATTTCCCTACAATAATAAAGTTCATAGTACTCTGTCGGGATGATGTTAAGAACGTGACGTCAGCATCAGTAAATCCGAGCGGATTAACTCCATCCTTGGATTTGCGACAACAGTAATACTGCCATTGACGTCATCCTTTTGGATACGGCGAAGATTTAAAGAGTATTTTTAACCGACTTCAAAAAGGAGGAGGTTATCAATTCGGATGTTTATATGTTTTTTTTTTTTTTTTTTTTTTATGTATGTTCGGCCATAACTCCGTCATATATAGACGGATTTTCAAAATTCTTTTTTTGTTCGAAAGGGGTTTATTCCGAAATGGTCCCATATAATTTTCATATAGATCTGATGATGAGTTCGGGAGACAGACACCGGAACTCTTTAAAAAATGACAGGAAATCAACCGCGATTTCTGCTATCGCATAAATATGGATTGTTTGTTTGGAATTAGTGCAGGGTGAATACCACAACTAAAAATTTAAAAATAAAAACTTTTTTGCAAAAAAAAACAACCGACTTCCTTAAAAACACTACAAAGTGAAAAATAACTTTAATTTCGGAAGTCGGTGGCAAAAAAACCATAAATACAGATCCTAAGACACCGACTACCGAAATTAAAGTTATTTTTCACTTTGTAGTGTTTTTACCTGTCGAATTAAAATAAAAAAATCTTTTTCTTTATGCACTTGAAAGCCCAATTTTTAATAAAGCTTATAGGGTACCTATTCAACGTCACGCTACAACCCTTAAGACCAGAGCAAAATGAAAGAAAAAACGTCACGAAGGACGCTGAGTGAAAACGAAGGAATAGCGACGATGCGCGATGGAATGCAACGTAATGGGTCGGGGGCGATTGGCGGCGGCGACCTCTCGCGTCCAGCCCTGGTGCGAGCCATGGTACGGAGCGAAAGGGCATGGGAAGCCGTCACCTCCTGCTGCGAAGCAGTAATGCTCGCGAAACAGAAGGCGGGGCGCGTGAGGGAGTGGCAGTCTCTACACCCTCACGTCTCTTGCCGTCGCAGGAGGAGACGCCCCGGGTGTCGGGAGTCAATAGCGGACTCCTGGCCACCGTGGGCGAGAGCTTACGGGCGGCGAGCAATGGGTAGCTCGCCAACCGGTAAGGACCAGGCACGGGTCAACGGCACGTAGTGTTCCACGCGCGCCTCAAAGGGATGTCAGGAGAACTGAAGGGGTCTGCCAGGACCGATGCAGATGCCTGCCAGGGTCGCGAGATTGTTCGAAAGAGACCGTGAAAATGGGTCGGGGGACGAATTTTACGCGGATAAAGTCGTGGGCAGAACCTAGTGTGGTAATCAGTTTGAGTTAAGTGAACGCTTATAATCTAGATTCTTTCCCAAAGTGGTTCACGTGAGACTCGGCGGAGGACTCTTTTAGATCAAATCTTCACATTTTATAAATTGTTTTGGAATATGGTAGAAACGTAGCAGCACCGAAACCAGTTCAATTTTGAAAGCGTTTCGAGAAAAAAAAAATAATTTGCTCGACAGCGTCAATGCAATGAATGTTGTCGATTTGTCAAAATGAAAGACAATGAAATTGTTTGTGGGTTATGCAACCATGCAATGCAACCTGGCAGATTTCCTCACCATGAGTTTGTTCAACGATATGTGTTTGACTTTGACGTTTTTATCATCATCAGCAGCGTACAACAGTCCATCTCTAATTGCAGGCCATTCAGCTCGATTCTCAGCAACTCTCATCTAGCTGCTACCAGCCACACCGCAAAGATCGTCGCTCCACCTAGCCTGAGGGCATCCTTTTTTTATCTCGAGGTGGAAATCCTTATGGGTGACCTCCACCCTGGGGTGGGTGAAGAGGTCTATCAGACTTTTACTGACTAAAACCACCCCGGTGTTCCGTCTCACACCTACGCCGAGGACCTCGGAAACTAATGCATCTTCCGTAATCCCCGACTGGTGCCGGCCCGCCTCTGCGGGCCTCTTCACGTTAGGAGGGGACTGAGGTGTTAAACTTCCCCCGTATATCACAGAGAGGTGCGCGTGGAATACTACACGACCCATTTAGAGGGGCTGGAAGAGTGCGTTGTCCGCCCTCCGCCGACGCCCGGTGCGCCTGCTGCGGGCTGGGCAAGCGAAAGATTTTCTTTGATTTTCTTTTGATCTTTCCACAGCCTCCTTCTGCGACATGGCTGTTTCGCAGAAGGATACCACCGCGTCCCAGGACTCCTCACTACCGACCATCGACTCAACCACGGCTGGCAGTGACAGGTCACTGCCTACTCCTGAGGTGAGAGCACGGCGCGGCTCCTCCCAAGCGGCACACTCTGCCAGCGCATGCCGCACCATGTCCTCCCGGCAAGCCTGAGGGCATCCCACCTTAAGTTTCGATTCACGATCTCCACTAAAGAACACGTGTATCTCAATGATGGATGACGTTTTCAGTGTATCGGAAATATACGCAAACCGCCATAATGTTTTCGGCGTGTTTTCCGTTACGTGATTTTTCAACCTCAAATACCAAGATCAATCTCGCAGAAAACTTGATCAAGTTAACGATATACCGCATAATATTAAAGGGTATGTTTAGCATAAACAAGTGGTGAGTATGTATATCTTGACATGCAAATTTATGCTAAGTACAAAAGTCGATACGCGGTCTCTTGATAAAACGGGAACATCTTGCAACCTATGTATATTAAGTTCTGTGACAGTCGACAGATGTTTGCAGTAGAATATTTTTTGAAGAAAAAATACGGAATATTTAAAACGAAGCTCCGAAGAATTTGAAGATCCAGTGTGTCTCATCATCTTAGCATCATTCAAATATAGGGTCAAATTCAGTTAAGTAGCAAAACTTCGTAGAAGCGATGGATATCGAAGATAAAACTAATTTTTACTTTAGTCGTATTGTATATGTTACGGCTAAAGGTGGGTGTGAACATAAACTTAAGATTAGCCGGCTAAACTTAGGTTTATCTTCGAGAAGCAGCTAAAGTTCGATATCATGTTAGTTTGCGTCGTGATATTCCATCTTTAGCCGGCTAATGTGCACATTAACCGAAATGAAACGGCTAAAAATTTCCGCAAAATCAGTTTGAAACTGTAACGGTTTACCAACAGTCGATTGGTCCATGAACCGTTGGTCAACATTATTTTTAACCCACTAACTTTTCATCCAAAGGACTTTTCACCCACGAACGTTTCGCCAACATAACTCAACGTCAGTGAATGCTTTACCAACAGAATATGGATGTGCGAATAACACTTGAGCGACAAAACTGTATTGCGACTGACATAGTTCGAATGCACGCTTGTGCGGCACACTGAATCAAGTCGTTTCTAGCACTCGCCGGCCGCTGCCGCGGCACCGCTCGCTTCGCTCGCTCGGCTCGTGCGTAGGAGGTCACAGTTTTAACCTAACCTAACCTAGTGTACTATGTGAGCTCGAGTTTTTGGTCAAAACATTCTGTTGGTAAAGCATTCACTGACGTTGAGTTATGTTGGCGAAACGTTCGTGGGTGAAAAGTCCTTTGGATGAAAAGTTAGTGGGTTAAAAATAATGTTGACCAACGGTTCATGGACCAATCGACTGTTGGTAAACCGTTACAGTTTGAATCAGTTTACAGTTTGTGAACAAAAATTCGTAGAATTGGAAAAAGTGTCGTCAGTGAAAATGACTGTTCGCTAGCTTGCTAATGAACAGTCAACATCAGGTGGACAAGGCTTTCAAAGATGTAATTGCAAGACAATATGTGGTACATTGCGTGTACATGCCGCTGCCGAATAAATAATTTCCTTTGTAATTCGATATGCCATTCTAGTTTATCATGTTCCAACAAATACCTCCATATTAAACATTATAAATAGTAAACATTATTACATTGTTTCCTTTTTCATTTCCTTCTACATTTTAGCCAAGGGCCTCCAGTTACACTTAAGTTTAGCCGGCTAAAGATAGAAGAAACTAACATTAACACCTCCTCGAAGATAAACCTAAGTTTAGCCGGCTAATCTTAAGTTTATGTTCACACCCACCTTTAGCCGTAACATATACATCTAAACAAATAAATAAAACTGAATTGTCTGTTTGCACAATCAAATTAACAGGTTTTGTGTAAATGCATATGAAAGTGTACCTATGTACATACATCAAAATAACATTTTTTTTAAATGTTTGTCTGTCTGTTTGTTCCGGCTAATCTCTAGAATGGCTGGACCGATTTTGACGGGACTTCACTAGCAGATAGGTGATATTCTATTAATATTTTTTGTCTGAGTAGCACGGTTCTGTGTGATAATTTCCGAACACCACGCGTGCCATTTTCATATAAATATACTACCAATGTTGACCCGTAGTTAGCTGTACGTAAAAAGACTAGTTTTTATCGCCATAAAATATCGAAACCCTGTCATATTTGCAGAGTTATTAATTAAGCTAATTTAATTTGTCCTTCAGAGTAGTTACTCACAAGCATTCGACACGTTCCCGAGCCAAATTTTTAATCAATATTATCAAAGTCTCAGACTCACAAAGGACTCCTCTAAACGCTATCCACAATTCTGAAACATGAAAACGTTGAGAGTTTAAACCAAATAGACTACCACTAGTCTGAAGATGGCTATGTGCCTTTTCCAAGTCTGAGAAGTTTCATTGCCTTATTAAGCTTGACCGTGTATTCTGTATTATATCCAGGCAGATAAATGACAATGCAGGCAAAACTGGTGAGTAGGTCAGATGCATTATCTTATCAGGGTCACGGATTTGTTCGACCTGCCAAAGTGGCACAGGCAACTGAAGGACCACAGGTGGGTTGTAGCCAGCTATAGTTTTACACGCCCTCCCGCTCTACCCAGAGCGGGAGAAGTCATTTGATGATTTCTCACCCAAAAATAAAAAGGTCAGATGCATCATGACATATAGATGTTATCACATAACATAGGTTATGTGATAAACTTTTATATTTTAGAAATGGATTGCCGTGCGTTAATCTCGTAAAAACTGGAAGTGACCGAGTAGGGTCCTAACAAAAATAAGCAAAAAGGCAAGCATTAGCCAGTCTGAAATAAAATCTATTTTAAGACACCACAGAAACAGTCAAATTCACTTTGACAAGTTTTTTTATGAAGAACGGAAACGATAATTTAATCGGAAGGTATATTTTGATTTCCACTCCCATTACCAGGAGCGCCTTTAGGAAGTAGGCCTTAATTCATTCTTCAATTGACTGATCAAGTTCTCAAAGAATTGAAAGAAATTAAAGGTAAGGTTTACTTTAATTTTAACTGTCATCAACCCTAGCGGACCAAGGGCGTTCATGAATTACAACTATGTATTTTCATTCATCTATATACTTAAACCAAAGGCACACAATACGGTTTTCATTATAAAATTTGATAAGTGGCTTTATCCTCAGTGGCATGCCAGCCTCATCGTCACTTTAACTATTCAAAATGAAATACAATTCAAATTATTGGTGCGCAAACAAATAAAAAAGTAGGTTTGCTATCTCAGTAAAGGCTGCGCTAAAACCATAACATATGAACCAATTTAATACCTTTTCATTTACTTTTATTATGCCATGTGTTCCTTTGTCCCTTTCCTTCTTTATCTTAGTACACTGATAGGTAGATGGTAAAAATCTTCAACAATTTCGCAACTTTCGCAATTAAGAGAATTTACTTAATGCATCAAATAACCAACCTTCCGGAATTGAGAGTGACCAAGGCGTAATCTTTGAGACAGAACAATATGACATCGACTCAAGTTAAAATAATTTTTAGCCTCAAATAAGAAAATCAACTGATATCGTAGAGGATAAAATGAATATACCATGACTTCATAATCCCATCACCTAATGCTAATACGTATTCGAAGATAAGTCGGTAGACTCGGGTACCGTAACTCTTATACATAAAAATTAATATAAATAAGGTACCTCATGCTCATTTATGGTCTCCCTATCATTCCTATTAACTCCGTCCCTTACTGCTGCTCTACCAGCGATGCCCTAAGCCGAGGTCCGTATCCCACAGATGCCCTTTGCGAGTAGTCGCTCTAGTTTTAAGGTCTGGCCCTGGCTAGAGGCTTTAATATATTAAGGTAGCCACAAACAAGTCCGGTTAAGCAGCCGACAACCTCATAGGTTGACCTGCAGGAAGACATTCTCAAAGAAAAAAATCATGGTCTCCCACAACTTTTCAAAGACAACCCCAACATGACTTACTGCTTTTCCCTCATCACAAAGAACTTGCTACGTATAATCTATGTATTCTCAAGTTCTACACAATGCTGTAAGCACTTTTAAGTGTACATCTTGTAGCAGCTGACGGTTTCATAATTAACTGGCAGAGGTCGTTCCTGTTATTTTACTTTGTTTTTGTATTATAATTTTAAATTCATTTTCTAATTACAATGTTTGAAATTGACCTTGTAAGAAGTATAAGACACATACATATACAAACCTACTCTGGTGTGTGTGGAAAGTTTTTGTTATATAGAAGAAAGATTTGATTTCTGTAATGTATGCTTGTTAATCTTTTACGCTAAAACAGCTGAACGGATTTGCATGAAATTTAACACATGGGTAGATGATGACTCTGACTAGGACATAAAATACTTTTTATCCCGATATTCTCATGGCATCGAGACTTTTGCGGATGAAATCGCGGAGTGCTGCTAATCAATCAAATCAAAATATTTTTATTTCACATAAACCTTCATGGGCACTTATGAAACATCAGAAGCTAGGTGCACGGTTCAAAATTGTTGATTCCTATGGAGAAGAGCCGGGAAGAAACTCCATGGTTACTCTTATAAAAATGATTGGCTTTTACAATGGTTTCAAATTACATTGTCAATAAGTATGGGAGAACAGTGTAGGACTGTCAACAAGAACCAAGTACTTAATAAAATAGATAATTGTCAACAGCTTACAAAGTCTGCAACGGCACATTCACAAAATATCAAAAAATCTACATAAATGATAGTATTTCATAAATAAAACACAATAAACTATTTAAACCAAATGAAATAATTAATATCATCACGATTTTCATGCCCTTTTCTCCTATTTTATTTGGTTTCAACATGCCTTTTTTTCCATATTTCATCGTTATTAATCGTCTTCTCAGAAGAGCGCTTTCTAACCATATCATAATTCTTACAGTCCATCCATCGGTTTTTTGGTGTACCCCTACTCTTAATAACCATCGACATTTATACTCAAAACTTTCCTCACGACATTTTCTTCATTCTAGTAATTAAAAAATGGGGATATTTACATAAAAACGACGTAAATTTTGTGAAAGCTAATGATAGATTGCAACTTATTTTCAACCGACGAAAAAAAAAACGGAGGAGGTTCTCAATTCGACGCGTATAATTTTTTTTTTAATGTATGATCACGCATATCTTTTTTAAATAGTGGTCCGATTGTGATAATTATTCTTTTTTTTGGAAAGGGTATACTCCGAAGGTTATTATTTATTATTATTAGCCGTTTCTGTCCCACTGCTGGGCGAAGGCCTCCCTACTCTCTTTCCACGTCTCTCTGTCCAGAGCTGCCAAGGACCAGTCTTTATTAAAAGAGTCCAGCTCATCCCGCCACCTCCGTCTGGGCCTGCCGCGATGTCTCTTGTCATTAAGCGGGACCCATTGGGTCGTAAGTTTGGCC
This sequence comes from Aporophyla nigra, assembly GCA_947507805.1. Lineage (NCBI taxonomy): Eukaryota > Metazoa > Arthropoda > Insecta > Lepidoptera > Noctuidae > Aporophyla > Aporophyla nigra. The sequence continues at coordinate 21,275,974 of OX382296.1, forward strand.
CACTCGTCTGATATACGGCAGATGTGTCCAGCCCATTTCCATTTAAGCGTGGCAGCTTTCCGAGTGACATCAGTTATTTTAGTAATGGAACGGATTGTTGTATTCTTAACCCGGTCCACAAGTTTAATACCCAGAATACTCCGTTCCATAGCTCTCTGACAACCCTCGAGCGTGGACCTCTGCTGAATTGTCAAAGACCATGTTTGGGAACCATACGTGAGGATGGGAAGAATACACACGTCGACGAGACTTCTCTTGAAGGATAGACGAAAATCGCCCTTCATTAGATCTTTCATGGCCCAATTGCTCTTCCAGGCATTTTCGGTGCGTCGTGCAACTTCTTTGTTTTGTCTTGCCTCGAATGAAACTATTTGGCCAAGATAGAGATACTCGTCGACATATTCAATCTCCCCACCCGCCACGATGATCCTTTGACGCACGCTGTTCGTCATCAACTTGGTCTTTGACATATTCATTTGAAGCCCGACCTCGAGGTTTGCCATGCTAAGATCTTCTAGCATCTGAGTCAGCTCCGAAGGTGGTCCCATATAAATTTGGAAAACAAAATCGAACCCTAAGGGTCGGAAAACATGATTGATTGGACTCACTGATTGTAATGTATAACCACGCATAACTTTATACAGACTAGTCCGATTTTGATCATTATTTTTTTATTGGATAGAGTATACCTTGCCAAGTATTATTAGTACAAAAAAACCACATTTTTTTTATAAAATAAAAGCTTTTTAACTAAAAATTAAACCGCCGAAAAAACAGAAAAGCAAAAAATAATAAACCTTAAAATTTTGAGTCGGTGCTGAAAAATCAATGAACTAAGATCACTCAAAGCGCTGACTCATAATTTTAAGGTTTATTATTTTTTGCTTTTCAGTTTTTTTGGCGGTTTAATTTTTTGTTAAAAAGTTTGCAACATAATATAGAAACATAAACACAACACAATATTCAATAGAGCATAGGATTAACTATAGTTTGTTTGATATTGCCACTATAAACAAACAACTTTAATCTAATAATGGTGTAGGTAAGTAGTGTTGAATAATTGATGATTTGGTAGGTGTAGGTACAACAGTGGACAACTATTAGGTGATAATGATGTGGTGTGGGGGAAATGTTGCCTGAAATTCGTCATCATCATCATTTTTTTACGACTGCTGGTCATAAGCCTCAAGCACCGTCACTTCTTGTGCCCTGTGTCAAACTGCACCCGTCCACTGACTCTTAAGTTTGGCAATTCATCCAGCTATGTCGGTTACCTTAGTTTTACTGCGGCTCTCTTTATTTCCAAAATTAATATAATAAGCAAATATATTTCTGAAAGCAATTAACCAAACAAAATCACATTTTAATCAAGTATTCATATTAAAATGTCCGATGCTTTCATATCGATTAAAAATAATATGATTAATATGTTATTATTTATAGAGAGAAAACCAAACATTAAAAAGCAACTGTAATAATTTTCCGGTTAATTTACTTTTATATCGTAATTTTCTGGATATTAAACCTCGTTAATTACAATATCCAGCTAATTAGAAAAAGTAATAATATATTCGTAGCGAAGTCAAAATAAACATTTTATTTTTAAGCCCACTTGAAATTGTGATTAATTTATTCATATTGAGGCTCATATAAAATTCTATCAGCTCTCGATTGGGACCCGACATTATGACCTGTTTGATGTCCATTTTCAATAAACATAATTATTTGAATACTATTAATATTTATCAACAGTATTCAACCACATTCAATATATAGTCAATCAATCTACCTACATTTTTCCAACTATGTTAGGGTTTGTTTTTTTTTTTTTGGATGGGAAATCATCAAATGACTTCTCCCGCTCTGGGCGGAGCGGGAGGGCATGTCAGACTTTTACTGACTAAAACCCACCCGTGTTCCTTCAGTTGCCCATGTGCCAGGGTCACGGTATCTCTTTCGAACAATCTCGCGACCCTGGCAGGCATCGGTCCTAGCAGACCCCTTCAGTTTTGCTGACATCTCTAACTATGTTAGGGTCGTCTTCTAGTCTGGCCGGCTGTAGCTGACCACCAGTATTTCACACGCAGTGACAGCCTATCTTACCTCTACAAATCAGTTATTTAATAACATGATACCCCTCGGTAAGACTGGTTGTCAGAGTTCCATAATAAAATATACTTTTCATACCTAAAATGGGTCGCGTGGTGAATTACAGCTGGTTCCCAGTCAATAAAAAGAGGCCTAAATCTTCATAGCGGGTACAATGAAGACTGCTAAAACTATGCTTATATCTAAATATACATTTTTTTTTGTTTAGCCTATACTGTCCCACTGCTGGGCAAAGGCCTCCCCCAATTTCTTCCAAGAAGGATGAAGATGGACGTCGCCACCGCGGTCGGCTCAGAAAGCGCTGGCGAGACGACCTAGATACGTACCGCGACGACCGGTTTGAGGTGGCGCGGGACAAGAGTTCCTGGAACAAATATACATTATCATAGTTTTAATCCTCCAACTGGGTTTTCCTTTCTACGCGTTCATGGCAAATCGAAGGTAATATTCAGAGTTTCGTTAAACAAATTTAGAACGCAATCCTAGAAACATATTTTATTTCTATCTGCAGTCTGTTAATCTTTCCTCCCTGAATTTTGGTTTGCACATAAGCGAGAGTCGTCACGTGGTAAAACTTAGTTGTATTATTATTTCAAAATTCAGCCAATTATTAAATTTAGAAATCCCTAGTTAGTGTCGCTTTTCGTGTGTAGACACGAAAAGCGACTATGTTTAATCTATATAGATTCAAATTTCTTGTACAAAAAGTTGGTTGAAAGGTGATTCAATTCAAAGTCAATCAGCTATATGAAGCACGTGACGTAACAGGGAATCTAGAGCTTATTCTTGAAGTAGGTATTTACCTAAGCAGCTTGTAGGAAAGTAAAGCAAATAGTAAGGAACATCTATAACAATAGATGTTCTTTACTATTTGAAAAGGGATGATGAAGTATTTGTCTAGGATTTTCTCAACAATTTTTGGGTCGTCTTGACGAATCAGATGCGAGGGTACCTATGTATATAAACCAGTGTATTCTATAAAAATCGCAATGTGAAAACTTAAATAAAGTGATTTTAATGTGAAATATAGCAAGAGTCTCAACGATTGATGGACATAACACACCTCCACCACGAAAATAATTAATGAGCAACTGGTTAACCGTCTTCAACCAGTGCGTCCTGCCCGTTATGACAAACGCTGCCGAAACGTGGACACTGACGGTTGGGCTGGTTCAAAAATTAAAGGTCGCCTAGCGCACGTATGCTCCCAGTTACTTTGATGGATAAGATCAGAAACGAAGTTATCCGAAATAGAACTGGAGTTACCGACATAGCTTGCAGAGTAGCAGTTTGAAGTGGCAACGGGCTGGCCATGTTTGTCGAAGGACCGATGGCCGATGGAGCAGACGAGTCCTGGAGTGGAGACCGCGTATCGGCGAGCGTAGTGTGGGACGCCCCCCAGCTAGATGGACCGACGACCTCAAAAAGGTGGCTAGGAAAAACTGGATGCAAAAGCGGAGGACAGGGTGTTGTGGCGCAGCGTGGGAGAGGCCTATGTCTAGCAGTGGACTGCGATAGGCTGAGTTAAAGAAACTAGTTAACGACTTCCGATAAGACATATTACTACTATCACGAGACAGATTTCGCTTTTTAAACTTGGCGAAGGCCACAAATACGTGCTAAGCAAACGCAACAAAACTGTGATCTCAACGACGAGGTAGAACTGACTACCGAGTAGATCAGCGAAATCACGCAGCTAAGAGATAGAATCATAATCAAATTTTTGAGTTAGACAGTTTTGCTTCTGTTTCGCTTGTAATACAACGGACCGGCTATTTCACTGCTATGGTTTCGTGGCGGTGATGTGATACATGTCGGACATCTCACTTCACATAAGTTGTCGTGATGATATTTTTACATAATAGAGCTGCAGGTTTTGGAGTCTAATGACCCCATACAACTCACTTAAATAATGAACATGTGTATTCTCAGAACCAATCTCTTTATCTGTACTTATTTAATTATCTATATTATATAAAATTCAAAGTCCTGAGTGACTGACTGACTTATCTATCCACACACAGTTCAAACCTCTGAACGGATTGCGCTGAAATTTGGCACGCATATAATTATGACGTACGTATCTACTACTAACGGTTTAACCAAAATTCACCTCGTAAGGGGATGAAACGGGGGTCTAAAGTTTGAATGCAGCAACAATATTAGATAGATTTGTTTGTTCGAAAATTCACAGAAGTGTAGGCAAAAAAAAATTGTACAATTTCGACTATCGATATTTCATTCAATGAAGATGATGTCGCGTCAAAATCTTATTTTTAAATGCAGAATTTACTCTGTCTTTTATAAATTTCACGCCTTAGTGGCTAAACGAATTTGGATGAAAATTTAAGACCATGACCTGGGTTAGGACATAGGATACCTTCTATTCCGGTAGTACGTCTTCTTGTTGATTTACGATATCCACGAGGGCGAAGTCACGGGCGAAAGCTAGTTACAATATATAATACTCGCTTTTGCCAGCGGCTTTACCCGCGTATTATACGTATAAACGTTCCTCTTGAATCACTCTATCTATTAAAAAAAACTGCATCAAAATCCATTGCGTAGTTTTAAAGATCTAAGCATACATAGGGACAGACCGAGGGAAGCGACTTTGTTTTATACTATGTAGAGATGACTAAACAGGTTCTCGGCGAGTTGAGCTAAGAACCTATTAAAGAGGAATGGAATGAAGTATTTTAGAAATAAGCAATGCTTAAAAATTAGAACGAAATTATTATAAAGAAGGTAACTTATGCCTTAGAAAATGCACTAAAATGAAGTTACTATGGCTGGTCATGTAGCTCGTCTAATAGATAATACATGACCAGGACAAGACCATAATAATAAAAATTCCAAGGACTAGAAACCTAAAGGAAACTGAGTAAACCTTACAAACGATACATGGAGAGCGAGAATTACTCACTTGACTTTTCTGAAGAGCATCAACAGTGAGTCACTACATAATGTGGAGCCGTTCCTTCCAGGAGCTGCTACTCACATCTGCCGTTTAAACACCTTTTAACTTTTAAATGACGTCTTCGTTACTAATTTATTCTTCTTTCAGGCTCCACCGACCTAATTTCCAAAACCAAGTTTGTATAAGTACTCAAAACGTGATCGATCGATAACAATCAAAGGTCAGTAACATTGTCGCGTGAACAACTGCGTCCACGAACTTACAATTTTGTTTAGTTTATTGTTTATTTATTATTATGTCGTCGCTTGCTCAATTTATAAATGGTTCGGGGTCAGGAGGAAATAGCCTTGGAATTACAGGCGTTTTAAGCTTTTGTAAGAATTATTGTTTCAAAATAATTGAAAAACGTGAATAGAGGTCCAGAAAAGCGAGGCAGATCCCTCTCACTTGAATATCTGTAATCAATAACGATCTGAAGCAAGCCAAAATTAAAGATATGATACCCAAAACCGAAACATTTGGTGAAGAATGACGAGTAGAGAAATGAAATGGGATAAGACTCCGTAGAGAGAGAGGGAGATGGTTTCTTGAGAAATAAGTTCGAACCTGTTGTAAACAAAATTAAATGATCTTATAAACTTTTGCCTCTTTTTGTGTAGGCACGTGTAAGGCAGTCACAAACCGTTATCAGTAAATAATGGGATTTTGTCGATTTTGTTATCCTGTAGGCTTTAATGGATACATTTTTTTTTCTATAGCACAAACATTTAGGCACAAATGAATTTTATTTGATTAAGTGGTAGAGTGTTTTTATTTTTATCCTAATCCGAAAATAACAGAAGCAGGTTCTTCAACTCTGTTATTTTTTTATCGTATCGGTTTGAAAGCGATTTGAAAAATTCTTCTTTTATTTGAAAGGGATATAAACTGATAAAAACTTACCGAATGCTCCAATATAAATTTGGTCCAATTCTGATTAGTGGCTATTGAGTAAGCTTTGATAATATTATCAGTATTTGTTTTCTAATAAGTTTATATTGATGCTGTTATAATAATTTCCTGACCTTATTATTTACTTAGCAAGCGAGAGTTTCCAAATTTCTGTGGAGAAGAAACCACATCTAAAAAGTGAAATATATAAGTTTATAAAATGAAAAATTAGAATTGAATCAAGGCGCGATTTACAAAAGGTACTTTCGTATGGAGAAGACTGGGCAAGAAACTCCACCGTTACTATTTTAAAATATTTGCATCAACTAATTATACGAATATTATGTGAAAAAACGATTCATCCAGAATAAAGTTTATACATATTTAAAAATAAAACGACGTCTATTTTGGAGGTCGGTTTTTCTTTTGAAGCTGCTCTTTTTTTTAAACGGGAGGGCGTGTCAGTCTTTTACTGATTAAAACCCACCCGTGATCCTTCAGTTGCCTATATGCCAGGGCCACTGTATTTCTTTCGAACAAATCTCGTGACCCTGGCATATTCTTGTACTTGACTTTGCCATCTCTAAAACCATATTGATTTGGGAGAAACTGTAGGTACGCGAAGTTCACACCACAGATTGCCCAGGATTAATGAGAAGTGAGTAGAGCTACCAACTAAAATGATAGTTGATAGCAGCTTTTCTGTGGCATTACTAACTCCCTACTTAATTCTGATGTCAAGCAGGGTCGCTGTGTTCTTGCTGGTAGAGTTGACAAGTAGGCCCAAGAGATTTTCCAGCTGTCTCTGGGATGACCTCACGTCTGATCATCGTTTAACGCATATGGTATTGCAAATGGCCATAGGCGACTGCAGTAGCAGTAGTAGTACCCCAAATTACGAGTGTGTTCGAATCCAGGTATGCAAAGATGTATTAAACATTTTCACTACTGTAAAAAAAAAACAGTAAACATCGGAAGGAAATCAGCCTGTCCTTGAAACAAAATATTCGAAGAAATGTGACATTCATCAACCCGCACTGGGCCCGTGTGGTGGATTATGGCCCACTTCCTCAAATACAGTAGAGGCCTGTGTCCCAGCAGTGAGAACATTGCAGGTTGATAATGCTATGCGTATGCAAAGGCGGCCAGTGCATCTGCTAGTTTCCCATAAAACCTACAGAATACATTTCCTCCAGTCACAAAATATTTACCTTCGCATCAAAAAAAAAACAATTGACAAACGTTCAATGGGTCCACTAGTTTGAAGCTATCCTATCGGCAAACTAGAAAGTTCCACAGAATAAATATACGTTACAGATCCAAGAGAAGTTAGCGCAAACGAAGTTCGTGCGGTCGCTGCAAACTGTACGGTTTTAGTTGTCGGTTAACCTTTTGATATCAACGTCCTTTAGCAGTGGACTTGTAACTGTAGTTATCCTTTGAATGTTCGTTTTTGTTGTAAATTCTATGTACTTATTAAAATGCTTTTTCCTTGTTGTTTGTTGGTCCTTGTTTGACTTATAACATAAATATGAGTTTTCAAACGAATCGAAAATGAGTTTCATTGAGTGAGTTGTTTACAGTGGCATATATAGCCATGGTATCGACCTTGGCATGCAGTTTTCACCCGAATATTATAAACATCAAGCAAAAGAGTATCGTCAACGCTATGGTACAGTAGACCACACGTTGGTCGCAGCCTGCTAAACAATAAAAATAATTATCATGACAGAGAAAATTCGTAATCAGAAACTTACAAACACTATCGCTAGGCTGAATACACAAGGTATTAGTGTAGCCTATAATATTCCCATGACTGGGACACAAGCCTCCTGTCTATGAGAAGGAGGGTGCCGTAATCCAATACGCAGGCCCAGTGCGGGTTGGTAGATGTCACGTCATGTCTCCGATGTTTTGGTTGTAAGACATGCCGGTTTCTTCGTAATGTTTTCCACCACTGTTTTCAGAGCAGTGGTTATGAAAGAGTTTGCACTAAATATAGTACTTTTCAGGGTTCGAACCTACGACCTAAACTCCTAATTTATGGCCTTTTCTACTGGGCCACCACTCCTCGATCACGCAAATGAAAGTATCCTTACAACCACTAATTTCTGCCAATGATAACGCTACATTTTCCTTTCCGTCCGATGAATTAATGAATCATCACATAACAGTATTTGCCTTTAACTTTTATTCGTTTTTATTTTTCAGAAATAAGGGCATGTAGCACTGGAAAATGCGTTGACAACCTCCCAGCGGTCCTGCCCAGGGCTCGTATTGACTTTCCTATGTCACTTTATATTATTATCCCCTACAATATTCAAATAGATAGATGCATGTACTTCTGTATAAGGCAGTTATGTTTTGAGTAAGGGTTTTGAAAAGATGTACTTATAAAAACATTTTTGATTAAAAAAAAACATTCGATTTCCAAAAAAACAAACAAACTTTAATTTCGGATTTTGGTGTCTTTGGATCTGTTTTTAGTTTTTTTGCCACCAATTTCCGGTCAGTGGGTCATCTTAGGGGTCCAAAATTAAAGTTTCTTTGTGTTTTTGTCTCTCAGTTGTTTTTTGAAGCACAACACTTTTTTTCACTTTTAGAATTGACAGGAATGATTAAAACATCAATACGGTAAAAAAAGTGGATTAAATACACGTATTATCGAAACGCGAAATCTACTCAAGCAAAGTCAATTCAATTTTTATGGGACCACCCCTAAAGCCACCCAAAATAATTTTAGAAATCGACCCACAGTTGATGAAGTTATGACGGAACATACATTTAAAAAAATACGGACGAATTGAGAACTCCATTTTGAAGTCGGCTAAAAATATGACGATGATGGATAGTGTGGTGCTGTTGCAAACATATGTTTGCTTATTGAACAGAACAGAGAAAATCCAAAAAACAAATCTTAGACGCACCGTGTGTATAAATAATTCTCATTTAGAGTTTTACAAAAAGTTACATCGTAAATCTCCAACTGTATACCTAAGAATCTAAATTCAATCCTTTCTAACTTTTAATATTCATGTATTCAGTAGGTACCTATCCGGGGAATATCTTCAATACTGACCTATCTCTTGTTTGTTTGTACATTTTCGCACGAATAATTCTAAAACTCTGATGCTGGTTGTCCACGTAATAAATAAAAGACCCTTCTTTAGTGTTTTCTAAACTAATATTATAAAGAAAAAGATCAGATTTTTTGTATGTTACTTTGTTAGGTACGCTTCACAGTATATCAGCTGAAAGGATTTGGATAAAATTCGGTGATGGGTAAACTACGACCTGGGTAGAACATAGGATACTTTCATGCCGATATACTAATAAGATCAAGACTCATGCGGTTGGAATCGCGTATGCAAATAGTATACAACATTTTATTAGATTTGTTTGTAGCGAAAATGATTGGAAATGATTAGCTATGGTAAATTAGTAGGCACTATGCCTATGTAGACCATATAGAACGTAACATCCACTCACTTTTCACTTATTAAGAAGTCGGGCAGTTACAAATATATACATATAGTCCTCCAGACCGTATTTCGGCCACGGCGGCCAATCTCAACGGAAAGTAGCCATCGGCGCGGGAGATATCGCGGTGCTCAAGTGTATGCGCAGACACAGGACCACTCACTCTTCCCTCACTCTCATAACCCAATGGGACGGGAATCCGACACGACCAGAGAGAGATCAGGCGTAGGAGCAACGGCTTAACGTACTTTCCAAGGCACGGGGGGTATCATACCGCCAAGTTCCAAACTCCGGGCTGCTACTAAGAAATTCCTAATAGAAAAACCCAGTAACACTTTGCCCGACCCGGGAATCGAACCCAGGACCCCACGCTCAGCAGCCGTGCTTGCGACCACGAGACCAACGTTGCAGTTACAAATGTGAAGTTAGTTGCCCATTCCAAAGCGTAGAAGACAGGGCAAGAAACTTCCTGAATATTCTTTTATTAAATTATAATAGGTTGGGGAAAAAGTTTCTTTGCATTTTTTAAGAAAATTCAAAACATTTTTTAATAAAGTTTATTTACATTTAACTAAAGTATGTAGGTACCATTTTGTTCGATAACTTTTTGCCATCTTGTAGGTAGGGACATGATCCCATTGCTATAGAAATTTTGGGACTTCTGGTCAAAATACCGCGACAAGTGGTTTTGGCAGTTCTCTCGTGATGTTAACCTGACACTGCCTTAAGAATTCTGAAGAGACCGAAACAGGTGGAAATCTGAAGGTGCAAAGTCAGGACTATACGGCGGATGCATTAACACCTCCCAGCCAAACTCTCTTAATTTTTGTTGGGTGGCTAAAGATGTGTGAGGTCTAGCGTTATCATGATGAAAAACCACACCCCTTCTGTTGATTAATTCCGGCCGCTTTCTCTCAACTTCTTGCTTTAATCTCATCAGTTGTTCGCAGTAGAGTTCAGAATCGATGGTCCTGCCTGGTGGTAACAGCTCATAATGAATAATGCCCTTCCAATCCCACCACACACACAGCATCACCCTGTTGCGAGTTAATCCGGGTTTCGCCACAGTCTGTGAAGCCTGACCGGCCTTTGACCACGACCTTTTTCGCACGTTCTTGTCATACGTGATCCACTCTTCATCACCAGTTATCAGCTTCTTCAAAAATGGTTCGGTTTCATTACGTCGTAATAAAGAATCACAAAGGAGTACACGGTTCATTAGGTTTCTTTCAGTGAGCTCGTGAGGTACCCAAATGTCGAGCTTTTTTGTGTACCCAGTTTTTTTCAAATGCGCCAAAACTGTTTTGTGGTCAATTTCCAGTTCTTCAGCTACGTCGTAACTACTGGTATGCCGATCTTGCTCCACTTTTTCAAAAATGGCATCCATTTTATCCAGGGCGACCAGAGCGACGTGCATCTTTGACATCAAAATTTCCGGATTAAAAACGCTTAAACCAAATTTGTGCTACTCTCACAGACACTACACTAGGTCCATAAACATCGCAATTTTTTTTCGCGGCTTGCATTGCATTTTTACCTTTTTTGTAGTAAAATTTTAAAATGTATCGAATTTCTTCATTAGATTCACTCATCTTGACGGTACGAAAAACAAATGAAAATCACACATTTTCCTAATTTGAATTTGGAATTATGTTCTTTAAAATTTAAACTTTCAATGATACCAAAACCAGCCAGATACAAATAGTATAGCCAAAGAGATTTTATTACAAGTTCATACATACTATAATGCGAAAAGACTTTTTCTCCAACCTAATATTATTGTTACTCTAGTTAGTTAACAAACATAATTTTAGACTAACGTCTAACCGCGCATTCATCCGCGTGAAATTTCGTTGCTTCCCTGACTCACTCGATCGCATTGTATTTTGTTTTTGCTCAGCGTTTTTTCTGACTTTTGTTTTTGAACGGCTTTATTGGTCTCAGCGTAATTTTCAGTAGCCAATAGTTTTTCTCCAAATTTGATCTTTCAATAGAAGTATTTTTCAAATGGGACTGTTTGTTCCAGAGATTAGTGCGTTCAAACATACAAAACAACAAACAAACTTTTCAGCTTTATTATTAGTATAGATATATACTCAGCCCCCCTAGCCAAGTTACAACCGTTTCGTGTCGAATTCCGTTCTCCAATCGGTAACGCCTCGGTGGCAGCAATTGTAGAAAACGATAAGTGAGTAGTCATGTTAACGCGTCTGAGTCAGCGGCTCGTTCTACAATGTCTTTAGAAAAACGACATTATAACAAAGGCAGTAGCGTTGAACATTGTAGAAACGAAAACAATTCATTCTATCATTTTGAACGATGTGAACTTGGCTACGAATTCTCTATTCGTTAGTTCTAACCACGTGACTTAACGTTGAGATGATTTCATTCCCATACATTTGATTAGTTTTCGACTAGCGTTAACGAATGCAAATTATCAACTTGGCTAGGGGTGCTGATGCCACCTACTTAAAACCTTGAAAATTCTTGTGTCTAAAGTACTACAAAGGTCAACTTATACAGAAGATACTTACCTAACACAAAAAATACATAAATTCACGCCACTTTCATTCAAATACAATTTTCTTTGAAAGTGATGTAAATTATTCTGTTTCCGTATATTTTTCTTGTTCAGTTTTTTTTTTTCTGTGAACTTGTCGGTAGCACCTACTAATGGTGGCACGGATTTGATTTAAGATGTTCCTATGTCAAGTCAGGCTAATTCCTGTTAAGTAAACTGACTGCTAAATTGTCCGTATATTCCAGGTATATTAAAATCAAAACCTGTCATAATCTCATCTTTAAAATCAGCTCAGACGTCATTGTGATGCGTAGTGTGGCGGTGCAGACACCGTTGCAGAAGAAATAAAGACAACCATCTTTTTGTGTACTAGCTGAACCCTTGGCTTGGCCTGCGTGGATGTCGATAAATATTTCTCACTACTGGCACAAAAACCTATGTTATTCCTTTTATCATTATGTTTTATCAGTATGTTTTATCATTTTACTTATGTTATTCCTTTTATCATTAGCTATCTACCATTGACAGTTCCATCAAAACTCGACCAGCTGTTTCGGAGATAAGCCGGAACTCAGACGAACAGGCAGACATTTTTTTTTGTTACTTGCCGTATATACTTTCTATATACTACTTATACACTTTCACATTATCATCATCATCATCATTTCAGGCCGGAGGATGTCCACTGCTGGGCATAGGTCTGCCCCAAGGTCCGTTACTTCGACCGGTTCTGTGCTTTCCGCATCCAAAAAATTATTGCGGTCTTCACAAGGTTATCAGTCTCCCATGTAGGAGGCCTTCCAATGCTACGTCTTTGTTGCCACTTCCGAATCTTTAAGCCCCATCGGCCATCAGTACAGCAATGTGCCCTGCCCACCGCCCCATAAGGTTGCCAATTTTTTGGGCTAAGTCGGTTACTTTCATTCAAGCTGCTATTTTGACATGACAAAGAGACACTTCAATTTTATTTATTTGTATGTATAGAGAACAAGAGCTTACCCTAGCTAAAATGCAGACTATTTCCTTCATTAAGTACTTATGTGTTGTTATTACTTATGTGAAGTAGCGTAAGTGTTCGCAGTTATGACTAACGAGTAGACTTCAGCCTGAACTTTCATCGAGTATCGAACTTTGAAAATTGTTCTAGACGAATTTGTTATTAATTAAGTTTACTAGTATGTGCTTGTTTATCATACAACGTTTCTTGAAAATAGACTTGGATTATGTAATAATTATGTTAGAAATAAACACTGCTAACTCCGAACTATTTCTCAGCTGAAAAAAACTAGTCCTGCGTTCTATTTAATTCATACTGCCAGTGGCTTTGTCCGTGTACAGGTCGGAAATTATACCACGGAAACGTACTATCGAGATAAAAGTATCATATGTGTTAATCCAGGCTAGAAACTACCTGGTTGTCAAATTTCATCTAAATCTGTTCGGCCGTTTTTGCGTGGTTGAGTAACAAACATAGAAACTTTCACATTTACTATACTACTAGCTTTTGCCGGCGGTTTCGCCCGCGTGGAGGTCAGAAATTATCCCGCGGGAACGTACTACCCAGATAAAAGTACCCTTTGTGTTTTATCCAGGTTATAAACTATCTGTGTGCCAAATTTCAACCAAATTTGTTCAGTAGTTTTGGCGTGAAAAATTAACAAACATCCATACATCCTCACAAACTTTCACATTTAAAATATTAGTACGATTATTACCTATCACAATTCAACAGACAATTCAACTTCAAAAATAACAAACAATCGTTTACCAACCAAAGCGAAATTTCATCCCTAATGTACTCCATCGTTCACAATACGCGTCCAAAAAAACACTACATTCGCACACTCACATAAACACATACCCTAAGCCTCCACAGGTCACGAAATAACGAATTTTATTTAAATTCAACATGGCGAAATACAAAACGAATGGGTGCGGACGCAATTAGCGACTGCGCAGCACACACAGGGTTAACGTTATGGGTTATTCAGATTCCACTCGTAATTCACGTTTAGCTGTATTTGATGACACGCCAAAATTACGCACTGGGTTTTTTCGGTTTCGATTCCACAAAAATGGTGATTTTAAAATTGTCGTTATTTTTACACGCTTTATATTAGCTTCACTTGTATGTTTGTATATTTGTATGTTTGTTTGTAACCGAGTCCTTATAGCGCGATTTTGACCCAGTTTAAACGACCAGATTTCATTCAAACTTTGCACACCTGTCTAGGACTGATGACAATGTAATAATTTCATAAATTTGTGCCATTATTCTTGCCAGGGTTACCAGGACAGCAAAAAAACTGTCACAAACTACGCTGACATACGTCTCAAAATTCGAAACACCCTAAAAAATAGAAAATAAATAATAGTTTATAAAAACTAAAAAACAAGCTGCTTTTTAAGGTATTTTTTTATTGATATCAGGCACCCCACGCTTTTTTTCCATTATTTTATACTTTTTAGTTTGGTTTTCAATGGAAGCGTATTTTTTTTAAGTTGTTTCGCGTAGTTACCCGTTAACATCCAAATATCGTATTAATGTGCGCATGTGTTATTTGGGCACGAAATTATAAATTTTTAGGTTTCTGCTTTATAGACTGAGATTCTAAATCATATTATAGTACAAAGCTAAGCTTAAGAGCTCTTTAATACTTCAAGCATGGAAGCTTAAAACTCTAAGCATTTATTTCGAATAAACCAATTTTGAATTGTTAAGGGGTGGTTAGTCAGAAATATGAAGCTACCGGCACATCCTGCCAGGGTCACGAGATTTTTCGAAAGAGATACCGTGACCCTGGCGCATGGGCAACTGAAGAAATCCGGGTGAGTTTTAGTCAGTAAAAGTGTGACACGCCCTCCCACTCCGCCCAGAGCGGGAGAAGTCATTTGATGATATCCCATAAAAAAAACGGCACATACCATTGCGTAGTAGGATCTTATGAAGAAGAACGGGCAAGAAACTTCATGGGCAGTCAACATCAACTTGGTTACATCAGTTATTTTGAAATTATCAATATGAGAACGATGTAAAAAGACATGTATATTAAAAGCGTTCACAATTAAAACAAATTAGAAGTTAAAATAAACTGGGGCATCGTAAGTGATTCATCATTGTAATAAGAAAAGTATGACAACAGCATGATAATTCATCATCAAGAACATCGTTCAGCCAGTTGCCAACGAGAAACAAATTCCGGGTGATCTTGATTATAATAATCTTTTTGACACTAACCCTTTTCAGCGATTAAAAACAAAGATACGCCAAAAATCTTCCTCAGTTATAAAATCTCATTAAAAATTTTGGGAATGACAACGAAACTGAGAAGAACCTTCCACTTAAAAATAGAATAAATTCACGCCTAGAGAGAAAGTGTAGCAAGCATGGTGATCAATCTTAATTCGTTGGGACAATGGACTCAAAAGAATATATTTTTACTTTGACTTGTAGGCAGGTTTCATTATTTTCATCTTCTCCCTTCGTTATAAAAAGACCGTATTATTGTTGAGAAAATCGATTGCAAATCTGTCATGTTGAGTTCTTTGTCATGTTTTCGGGTCCGTTATTGTTGTCAAATCTTATGGAGCTCTTGATTCGTCAGCAATTCGGTATAATTCTTATCTATTATTCTTTTAATGTCCACAGATTCTTTGCAATTTCGTCCTTCTTTTTATATTGTCTCCTTTATCTAGTCGGACATATTATTATTATTATCGTCAAGTTACGTCGTTTCTGTGATTTTTTATTACTCTAGTTTTCGTATTTTTTCGCAAAATGAAATTATTTAAACCTAATACACGACTGATTTGTTTTTATCTTTAATTTAGGCTACCACATAATCGTGTGGAGAAGACAGAGATGTTTAAAATATGTTTAACGCTAAATGCATTTAGTGATTTGGGGTGCCGGCGAGCTTTTATATACCTACTGTATTTTCTTAACTTTTGCCTACTAAAGAAATCCAATAAAGTTAATGAATTTAGTCAGACTAACGAATTAAATGAAGCATTCATGCAAATTACAGAATTCAACTTCAATAAGATCTCTGTAAGTTTATCCACTTAACCTCTGGCTAGCCAAAACGAATTCAAACCGTCTTGAATAAGTCAACGTCCCGTGCGCCATCTTTTAAGACGTACCATTAAGTTGAATGCTGACGTGTTGCACCCGAATCATTTATCCAGGAGTTGAGGGACGACCATAATCCGGCATTATGATAACCCAATTGTATCGCAGAGCTTCAGCCGTAGTCACGTTCGGAGTGCGCTTAACACCAATATTTGGCCATTAAAACAGAGCAAACAATGTTGTTCCAATGTTTCTTGTTTGAATTATCTAAAGTACTTTGCTGTCTGATAGTGGGACTTAGTGGATTAGCCGTTGGTAATGCTGGCTGAGTTTGGGTTAAATGTTTCATGAAATTAATGGTAGTTGGAGATTTTACCTGTTTTTGGGGGTTATTTTGTGCCTGCAAGTACATAGATGTATAGTATGCTTTTTGTTTATTGTATTGTGTAAGTACTGGGGAGGTCTAATTGATTTGATCGATCAACGATGTAATTGTGCAACACACTATTACAATGGCATTCATTTTATCATTTGAGCAACATTCATTGCGTTATTTATGTCGTTGAGCAGAGATTCCCGAAGATATGGAATAGCAACAGCCTTCAAAATAATTAAGTTTGTGATAAATAGTGTTTACATAAAACATGCTGATGTGTAAAAGTGCCAAGTGGTCAGTGTTGTAAGCTGTTCTATACTCAACTAAAATCTGAGTTCTTGGAGTTTTTGGTCAAAGCTCTATTTATTCGGTTCACTTACTTAAACATGAATAAAATATTTACTTACTCACACAGTTTTTTATATACAAACTTTGCGGTATAAAAAAACAAGAAGTGTTTAATTCGCGCCAATAATAAAAATGTTGTTTTTATTATATGCGCGAATTAAGCATTTCCTGTTTTTTTTTTCAGGCCAATTTTATAAATTTCCTCTTTTCTTTTATGAGTTGTTTATTAAAAGTCCTCGTCACTATTTCTTTGTTTTGGTCAAAACTTCCCTAGAGCTCAATAAAACTGTTATGGTTGCACTGCAACTGTGGATTTACAATGATTATGAAAACTTTTATCAAAGTAGGGTAAGAGCCCTTGTCGTAAACTTCGCAAGGCCACTTCAGTAGGTACTGTGACTTCCCAGGATAGCATAAACGTGGATAAGAAAGATTGCATTTAATATTTTAATACTAGGCATTCCATGCTTGTCCATATTTTTATATGATCATAGTCTTTTAATTTTGTCCAATGTCCTTGTTAAGCAAGAACCATTCAGAGTTACTATAATTTATTTTATAAATAAAAAAATTGTATCTTCAATATTCAGTCATGTTTCTATAATCATCATCATCATCATTTCAGCCGTAAGACGTCCACTGCTGGACTTAGGCCTCCCCCAATTTGAGGGGCTTTGCCATAATCGCCACGCTTGGCAGGCGGGTTGGCGATCGCAGTATGGTGGTAAAATGCATAGAGAACGCTGCTGCCCATACTCTAGTAAGTCCCTTAGTCGCCTTTTACAACACCCACGGGAAGAAATGGCGTGGTGTTATTCTTTACATCCGGCACCACACGGCACGGTGTTTCTATAATGACATACATAAATCAAACTCTCATAAGGACAATCTGGAAATTTGGAAAACAGATTACCATATCGCATATTATTATATAGCACTGTGTGACTTAAACCTACTGTTAAATCACGCGTCTATTGGAACGAAGTTCCTTATCGCGCGTTGTGAAAGGGGGCTAGACGGAAAAATTCTTACGAAAAGTTGTCACAACATGCTTTAACCGACTTCAAAAAAAGGACGAGGTTTCTCAATTCGACCGTATATATTTTGTATGTTGTTGTTATTTTTGTTGTGAGTAGAGAGGGTGAGAGGGAGAGAGGGGGGAGAGGGAGAGAGGGGGAGAGAGAGAGAGGGGGAGAGGGAGAGAGGGAGAGAGAGGGGGAGAGGGAGAGAGGGAGAGAGAGGGGGAGAGGGAGAGAGGGAGAGAGAGGGAGAGAGAGAGAGGGAGAGAGAGAATAGAATATTTTTGTTGAGTGTATACAGGTTTTTTGTACATAATAAATAATTAAAAAATTATAACTATTATGAATCCTGGAAAGGAACTTCGTTCCATCCGGCTTCTCCCTTGACTTCTCCCGCTCTGGGCGGAGCGGGAGGGCGTGTCAGACTTTTACTGACCAAAACCCACCCGTGTTCCTTCAGTTGCCGATGTGCCAGGGTCACGGTATCTCTTTCGAACAATCTCGCGACCCTGGCAGGCGTCGGTCCTAGCAGACCCCTTCATTGCTGCTGACATCTCTTTGAGGCGCGCGTGGAACACTACGCGCCCTCGACCCGAGCCTGGTCCTTACCGGGCGGCGAGCTACCCATTGCTCGCCGCCCGCAAGCTCGCGCCTACGGTGGCCGGGAGTCCGCTATAGACTCCCGACGCCCGGGGCGTCTCCTCCTGCGGCAGCTAGGGACGTGAGGGCGCAGAGACTGCCACTCCCTCACACGCCCCGCCTCCTCCTTCGCGAGCATTACTGCTTCGCAGAAGGAGGTGACGGCTTCCCATGCCCTCTCGCTCCGTACCATGGCTCGCACCAGGGTCGGACGCGAGAGGTCGCCGCCGCCGATCGCCTCCACGAGGACACGGCGGTGCTCCGCCCAAGCAGGGCACACCTCCACCGTATGCTCTACCGTGTCCTCCAGACGATCCTCGCAATGGAAACACCCGGGCGTTTCCTCCCGCTTTATCCTGAACAGGAACCCACCGAAGCACCCATGCCCGGTGAGAACCTGCGTCAGGCGGAAGGTGAGGGCGCCGTGGCGCCTCTCTATCCACTCCTCAAAGAGGGGACTTACCGCCGCAATTGTGGCGTGCCCGGCGCTGGGTTGCGACAATCGTACTTGCCATGTCGCCATGAGATCCTGCCGGAGCTCTGTCCGCCGTGCCGCGATTTGTCGCGGCAGCGGAGTTTCGCCCCGGCGTTTCGCCTCCTCGCGCCACTCCCACATGTGGGCGAGGACCTTTGCCTCCAGATCCCATGGCGGCACTCCGGCAAGGAGGCTCGCCGCCTCGCACGAGACCGTGCGGTATCCCCGGATTAACCGGATGGCCATGACCCTCTGGGCCGCACTCAACCGGCGCGCTGGGCGCAGCCTCAATGAGGGCGCCCACACCGGTGCCCCGTAGAGGGCCATGGACCGCACGACCCTCGTGTAGAGCCTCCGGCAGGAGGCGTTTGGACCCCCCAGATTGGGCAGGAGCCGCTTTAAGGCAGCCCCAGCCCACTCCAGTCTGGGAGCCAAACGTCGGAAGTGCTTGACGAAGTTCCACCGGCTATCGAGGACAAGTCCCAGGTACTTCATCGTCGACTCGACGCCGATGTGAACCCCTCCTACCGTGAGTTGGGAACCCGCAGGTGGCGCGTTCCGAGGACCATGAAAACCCATGGCCTCGGACTTGTGCAAGGCCACCTCGAGTCCCAATTGCCGGATCCTATCGACGATTGTCGCAACCCCGCGTGTCATTAGTTCGGCCGCCGCCTCGTGCGACCTCCCCTGCGCCAGGACCAGCGTGTCGTCAGCGTAGCAAACTACGCTGACGCCGCTAGGGAGGTCGGCGCGCAGCACCCAGTCGTACCCGATGTCCCACAGATGCGGCCCAACGACCGATCCCTGTGGGACACCGCACGACATCTCTCGCCGGTTCCAGTCTCCCTGGTGACCGGGGTAGCTGACGGCCCTATCCGTCAGGTAAGCCTCGACCACACGACAGAGGTAGGTCGGCATCCGGTGATACCGGAGTGCCTCCCTGATGCAACTCCAGGGCAGGGTGTTAAAGGCATTAGCGATGTCTAGTGACACCGCCAAGACGACCCCACCCCGGGCCACTGCATCCCCCGTCGTGAGGGCTCGCACGCGCATGATGGCGTCCACCGTAGAGCGCCCCTTGCGGAAGCCGTACTGGCCGTCCGACAAGTCCGGCCCCTCCCGCACCAGCCACATCCGGGTGTCCCTTGACACCTCTATTTTTTCTCACTACATAAGTCACAGACAAGCATGATTTATGTCCGGGTGTATGTTTTTTTTTAATGACATCTCGCAGGTCAACCTATAAGGTTGTCGGCTGCTTAACCGGACTTGCCTGTGGTTACCTTAATAAATTAAGGCCTCCAGCCAGGGCTTTAAAAAAACTTAAATTAGAGCGACTACTCGCTAAGGGCACCCCCTGTGGGGTACGGACCTCGGCTTAGGGCATCGCTGGTAGAGGGCAGCAAGGGACGGGCTGGATTGGAATGAAAACCGGGTGTATATGTCACATGAGTTATAATATATACTACTCTTCGGAAATGCTTTAGTAAAATCTTATATCAGTCTTTGTTGTACGTATAAATAAGTTTTCTAATGCGCTGCGTTTAGCTTCATGTTTAATTTCAACATATTGGTATTACGATATGTGTGGTTTAAGTAGCCCACAACGATTTCTAAGTCAAACATCTCCAATTTACAAATAAAACGTGCCACTTTATTTTAAGCAATAAAATAATAGTGGTTTCAAAAACGATGAAAACTGATAATTATTTAATTAGGGATATAAACTGTCCAAAACTCTACAATCCGAGTGCGCCAAAAGGACAGAGAAGGGAAAGCTTAAGTCCGATTCTAAAGAAGTGCCTTCCGTGTATTTAGACGAAACTTTTTGCCACTTCTGCTCGGCCTCTTTCTCAATCTACTGTTTGTATTTGACATGAAGATTTATGAGATTTATTTTCATTTTTTGAAACTTTTGGTTTTAAATTTTCGTGGCCATTTTTATTTGTCATAGGCAATTATTTTTATGAGTTTATGAAGGTTGTTTAAAATGTGAATTTTGATTGTCGACCTGTTCATTGCCGTGAAAAATAGCACCACCCCATTTCTTCCCATGGATGTTGTAGAAGGCGGCTAAGGGACTTTACTAAAGAATGGGCAGCAGCGATCTCTATGCATTTTTCCACCATACTGCAATCGCCAACCCGATTGCCAAACATGGCGATTATAGCAAACCCCCCCCCCCCCTTCGGGGTGGCCCTTGTCCAGCAGTCTTGTCTTTCGGCTGAAATGATGATGAGTGTAGGTCATCATATTTTAGATTCATCTGGATCTCTTTCTACCAAGCCTAGAATCTGTTTTATCCACATAAAATATCTGTAATTTATTAGGTGTTGTTTAGTTATATATAGTAAAGAGTATTCTATTCTCATTACTTCTAGTAATAACTAACAATACCAGTAATACTTGAAAATCAATTTATCATGGTAGCTGTTGCTATCAGCATTTTTTGTTAACACCATCGCTTCGTGTCGACACCTTAACTGGTTATATGCAAATCATTTTAAAAGTTTAAATTGATTTCATATTTGTACAACAGATTATTCCATACAATTTGGTTTAAACCTGAATTGCTGAATCTTTATCCTTTTCAAAGGTAGGTAGAGACCACGTTCGAGAGATTTTTATAATTTCTGTGCATGGAAGCACATGGACATTTTGAAAAAGACCCGGAGGATAAAAAAGTATGAATGGACTTTAAAAAGTTGCCGTTGATTTTATTTTATTTACATTGCAGTACTATTATTTTTACAATATAACAAAGATGTAAATAAATGTCCGTATATATACAGAGAGATGGTAACAGCCTACACGGCGTACTTTAAACCTTCACAGTAACAGATAAAATAATCATATTATAGGCAAAATCATGTAAATAATGTGACTTCCGATGAATACCCGCCACCTGCGAAAATAGTTCAGACGTTGCCATTCCGTTTGTATTACCGTTACCTACTTGAGGGTAACTTAAAAAATCAAGCGTAAAATATACTAACAGCCTTTTGAGGGCTCACAATGTAAGGCATAATATCTCCGCAGGAAATTAAAAGAAAAGAGACGGAGCGAAGGACGGGGTGCAACAAAATTCGTACGAAAAATGTATTTACAGCAAACAACGTAAGGTATAATTATCTATGCGCGAAATGGGGCAGTGTCTGTCTCACTGAGTTACTCAAGCAAACTATTCACTACTCCACAGACAGGAGACCAGTATATGCGCATGCATAATGATGACACACCATCTAAATAGCATTATTTAGATTTGCCAAAAGCTTTTGATCTGGTGTCTTATAATTATAAAGTATGTGTTCAATTTTTGATACTTTACACAGCCCTGCTTATTTCTATAAAGGTCAGTTAACTAATTTTGCTTCTACGGTTCATTTTGTGACAATTTTCACGCAATTTTTCCCTAGGAACCTAAGGTTTTTCGCATCTTATCATCGAAACAGATCAAGTCAATAATCACATACAGGAGGTAGGTACAGTAAGCACGTCGGTGATTAATGATAAATAACTTTACTTTTGCAAGTAAGTTTATCCAAACACTTTTAAACGTCAATCATATTTTTTTTTAAACTAGATGAGGTCGGCGTTCCCGGCAGTAACACTCCATGTTTAGATTTATGTCCAAACTAATGTTCCGAGTTCTTACGTATTCCAACGTAAAGTTCGTCAAGTTCTTTTCGATTAGGAAAGTTCCTCGACTAAAGGGTGAGTTTGGTGTGCACAGAATTAGTCCAACACGGAACGAACTGTCCAAAGTTTGGTGTCGGTGTCGGTCTATCCAATTACGGACGAATCACTTTACTTATACGATCCTGCTTGAAGTATGTGTTTCTATTTAGTAGCCGGCTCGCGTTGGTGAATAAAGAGCTGCTGATTTGGATGGCAAACAGGTGGGCCCTTCCAATGGTGAAGTATAAAGCAGACGCTTCACTATTTTGTTTATTTATGTCTTTCATTTGAAATATTTCACTCGAAGTCAAACTTAACGATCCAACGAACTTGAAATCTTTCTATCTCGCGTTGAATGATCATTTTTATTCCTAATAATTAAATGTGATTTTAATCAGCAAATAAACGCCATTTCCATGTAGTATTGTCAGTTTAGTGTGATCGTAAAATTAAACAAAAAATACATTCCCTCGAGTGTAGCGAATGATATCACATTATGTGATGTGATCATTGTGTAAAAATCAAGAAACTTTTACACGTATACCTAATGAAAAATTTAAAATTGATGCACTTAACTAAATCTAAAATGAAAAAAAAAATTGTTCCAAAGTCACCTTATTTATTGATACCAAAGATATATCTCTGAGTAACCATTTCTTAAAATATAGTTTTAATTAAAACACATTTTCATATGCTTCATTTTGTGTAAATTTGTTTATCATTGCTCTCAACGGTGAAGGAAACATTGTGAGGAAACTGGCATTTCCTAAAACCAAAAATTCGAAGACAAGTGAAATCAACCTGCACTGAGTCCACGTAGTGGATTATGGCCCACACCCTCTCACTAAGAGGAGGCCTTTGTCCCAGCAGGGGGTCATTATGGGTTGATTATGTTTAAAGCAACTTTATCACACTACACTGCTCATACATCGTTAATTAAAACTACCAGTGATACCTCAATTCCTCATCGTAACAATAAAGTTATAGCGCACTTTGATTCTGTTCTCGCAATTAAAACTAGAAACTGAAAGTGAAGAAAATTTTGTCTGCACTTTGTCACAGTTTTGCAAATTGAAACATAAAAAGCAGAATACCTACTTTAAGACAATTTTTAACACTTTTATTAAAGCGGTTTTTTTGTCGCACAGTGTACTTGTAAGTACATATTACAAGCCAGAAAGAAATTGAGTGTATTTGCAATTGTTCAACGAAAAGACTTATTCCAGAATATTTCAAATATAATAAAATTATATTCTGGTAACACAGTCTTAAAGCTGAGTATAAAATATATTTTTTGACGCATAAATCTCATAATTTTGAACGTCAAAAATCATATGTAATGATAATTATTAATTATTTATTAATTGATAATTATTAATTAGATTAAAATGTACTATGAAAAATACTTAATAATTATTATTCTGAGCTGTGCATTTATTTTTATAATATAAAAAGTATTTTTCATTTACTATAATACCTACCTTTAAAACATAATATAATAATAGAAATGCTCGTAGCTCTTTCATTAACTTAATCTTGTGATTCGATGTTGGAATCGCTTTGATTTTTAGCTACTTCGCGACCCCATAGCAATGCCTGCAATTAGGCTGTTTTGTTTCCTAACACCAAAACATTTACCAAAAGACTAAGATTTAGTCGGGTATTTAATCATATAAAAACAGATTAATCACCTACAACAATTACATCCCAAATACCTACCTCACCGAATTTTAATTCCGGAATACATAATACCTTTTACAAGATAAGTAGTACCTGTCTTAAGACGCCGAGGGTCGCATTTATTCGGTAATTCGCCTAGCAACTTCGTAAATGCAGGGATTAAATTGCCCGGGTCGCTTCCTACGAAAAATGTATGAGGATCGAGAAGACAGGGGACCATTTTCAGGGAACTGAGACCAGGGGAAGCTCAATTAGTGGCAGGGGATAATTCCCGACCTCTCGTTTGCGTACTTATTGCGTGATGGGGTGATTACGGAAGAAAAAAACGTGGAATGCGGTAAACATGTTGATGTGTTTTTGAGTACCGGATGGATAAGGTTTCGTCAAGGATTTTTACAAAATTATAGTAAAAAAATTAAGTGAAAACAGAAAAGATGATGCTAGAACTTAGTAAGTCTTTGGTAATATCGCTCGCAAAATTTACGTTACTCCTCTTCGTTAAAACTAACTCCGAACATCGAACTAGCTGGTAAAGTCACATTCAGCCATAATAAATACACACCAATCTCGGGACTTACCTATCCGTGATATGAAGTTGGTTACTGGCACAGCTTAACACATACGACAAGACTTACGAATGCAAACGGTTATGGGACCCTTACTGCCAAAGCCAATCTAGGCTATCACAGCTTCGCAATCAAGGCAATGCCAAACAAAGTACTAGGAAGACATAAAACCGAGGCAGTGATACGTAGAGGCGATCTTAGAGCTGATGTTTGGGTAACCGGCGTTCCATTGGGCACGGTGCCAGGTCGCTCGGGCTCGATGCGTCACACCGAACTTCGGTGCAGAACGTTTGTATAGTGATTAGCAAGTTTTCTGTGGATTTATAGGATTGCAGTTGTTGTGAGAACTTGTTGGAAGTCCGTGAATTTGTTAGCAAGTTCTTCAATTAATTAGTAAGTAACAATTACATTCCAATGAACAAAAATCGGCAAATTGTGGCCCTTAGCCGGGAATGGGGCAATTCCCTTAAGTGTCGTTACAGGCAGCAAAGTGTTTTTGGTAATAGAAAAACAGTCGAATCCCACTTCTGAAATCGTAATGATACCTATAATAGGTAATAGAGGATCCGATATTGGTTCTCCTTTAAGTACAAGACCAACTCAGATGGCAGTAATTGTTTACTTAAAATGCTCATCGCAATTCGTAATAAACCTCAAACTTCACTGATTTTCCACTTCAAAATTTTAAACAGCCAAACTTTCCACAAACAGTACTCAAATGAATGCTTAATCCGAAAGATACATCTCATAATCACTTGAACCCCTAATAAAACACTTTGGAAGATAATATTTAAGACAGTTACGGTGTAAACACGGCTGAAATTTATCTTTATGAGAAACGTTGTAATTCTAAGCAAGATATGAACTGAGATTTTCGTGGGACCCCATTAAGGTACAGGTACACGTATTTAGGTACCTAATGATTAGAACCTTATTTCGGTAAATCTATACTAATATTATAAAGCTGAAGAGTTTGTTTGTATGTTTGTTTGTATGTTTGTATATTTGTTTGTTTGTATGTTTGTTTGTATGTTTGTATATTTGTTTGTTTGTATGTTTAATTGTTTGTTTGGTTGAACGCGTTAATCTCAGGAACTGCTAGTTCGAATTGAAAAGTTATTTTTGTGTTGAGTAGCCTATTTAATGAGGAAGGCTATAGGCTATATAATATTACGCCACAATTAACAGGAGCGGAGCAGCAACGAAAACTGCCAGGCAATTCGATGCGACGGGTAGGGTCAGGGGAGCAAAAATTTGACGCGGACGAAGTCGCGGGCAGAAGCTAGTATTTAATACTAGAAAAATTTCAAATGATATTGACAACGAATAACTAGAAAGATAGATTTAATGGGTGGAAGTAAGATTAGTATAGTGCCACGAGACTTTGACAGGGAGAATTATAGTGCCTGTATAATTTGACAGAGTCAATAATAATACCAGCAGTGTATGATAAAGAGAAGTGTAGTTTTAGGGGAATTTGTCAGGGAGAATTCAGTATCAGCGGAATTTTACAGAGAGAATTATCGTATATAAGGTGTATCTATTCAAACACGAAATATTTTAAGAGGCACACCTTTATGTGGTAATGAAGCTATAGAAGCAAAAAGAATTTTTTATCTAAGCGTTTTTGAATTTTCGTAATTATTATAATTTTAAAACTGCTTGAGACGTTTTGCATAAAACCTTTACTCCAAATTCTATAAATGGCCCGCCTGACGCTGCGAGGGCGGCGACCAGACAGCGCGAACAACGCGGCCACTATAGAAACTAGAGTAATGGATGTTAAAAATAAGAAGGAGTCAGTATTTCTTATGTGCGTCAAATAATTTATAAATATTAAATTTTGAAAAAAATACTTTTCGGTTTTTTTTTTTTTCGTTTCTGTTGCTTCTTTACCACCTCACCATCAAGGTGTACCTCTTTAAATATTTCGTGTAAGAATAGATTCACCTTATATAGTGCTAGCGAAATTTGAGAAAATACTAATGAAATTTTGAAGGGAGAAAGGACTCATTAATATTTTGACAGGCCTGTTGGTCTAGTGGTTAGTGACCCTGACTGCTATGCCGGAGGTCGTGGGTTCGATTCCCACCCAGGACAAATGTTTGTGTGATGAGCACGATCATTTGTTCTGTGTCTGGGTGTAATTTATCTATAATATGTATGTATTTAGAAGTATATAAGTATGTTTATCAGTTGTCTAGTACCCATAACACAAGCTCTGCTTAGCTTGGGACTAGATGGCGTTGTGTGATAGTTGTGGAATATTATTATTATATTGGAATCATAATTTAAGCAGATCTTAAAACCCGAGCATGCCAAAAATGGACGAGGCCTAAGCTGTGGGGGAATTAGGTTTCCAATGATGAAAAATGTTAACTTCAATTCATTATTTACTTTCAAAATTTATAAATAAAGGCCCTATGCCCAGCAATGAACGTATTTCGGCTGCTTGATGATGATGACGATGAAATTTTATTACTTTTTACGTCTACTTCGCATTTTCAGCAAAGTATACGCAAAACAAAGAAATTCAGTAACCGGTATTTCTGTCTCTTTCATTTACTGTAGTTTAAGTTACTTAGTGAAATTTGAATCCATTTTAATAAAATATGCATTGTACTCAGACTAGGGCATGTAATATCGGAAGGTTTTCAATTCCGATACTGATTTCCGATATTAGATCTCAATATCGGAATTCCGATGTTAATATCGGAATTTCATAATTTCATTAGAAATTGTATATTTTAATTGCATATTCGGTATGAGGTTGATGGAGTAAAATAAAAATCATTTTTAAATCGTATTCTTTAATTTTTTAATCGTATTCTGTAATAATATCGTGAATATAATATGTAATAATATTCTGTAAAAACAGAGCTGCTGTAGCTGGCATGGACCCCGTTATTTTGACGAGTCCAAGATTCTCGAATTCAAAACTCCAAAAGCTCTGCAATGAAGGTTTATGTTCATATATCTCGTGTTTCGAAGAGAGGTCTACTCGTCGAGAGTCATTGTAAATTTTCTCAATTTTCCTTTATGAGTGTAATGGTTTTCACTGTTTCACATTTGACTTGTTCAGCATGTTCAAGAACTATTTTCGCAATAGTATTTGGCGTTTTCGGTAAGTCGTATCCACTCTTTTTGAAGAGTTGCTGAAGATCTTGACTTTCAGAAAAGAATCTGAAACCGCTGCACAATTTAAAGCGGTCTTTCGAGAAACAATAGCTTCCATTGATTCTGAAGACCTAAAGTACTCAGTCATTAGTTTTCGTTTCTTTAGTTTTGTCGTCTGCTCTTAGGTTGTTGATGTGCTTGGAGTACTCTCCGATGAAGAGAGTCCATCTGCAGTAATGTTTAAGTGCACTGTTCGTAAATGAGTGTGCAAGCCCGTAGTAGACCCACCAGTTGATGATCTCATACATTTGATGAGCGTTTGTTGAGAAGTTCTGAGTATCTGTCTTTCTTTTTTGATAAAGCCCTGCAAAGAAATTGTTTTATATTATATAATTGTATGTAAGCTTTGAATAACCTAGGTACCTGGGCCTGGAACGGACAAGCAAACCTACCTTTAGCAGATAATATTAAATATTACCTGCTACAGGTAGGTTTTATGACTCTCTCTCTCTACATATTAGTGTTCTGTCTTATTAAATAAATTATAACTTTCATTTACAAATTTATTTCGCTAATGGAGAAATCATCTTTTAACATACATATATATAATAATACAAACTAACATCCTAAATACCTACGAACGAAGTAATCTTTTTTGGCGTTATTTGTTTTATTTTGAGATAGCACAATTTTAAAACCATTTAAATAAAGATATTTATACTGAATTGGAAAACAACAATGAGATATAAAATTGTACTTACATCTTTTAAAGCGACGTTGCATGTAGCCACACTAGCCACATAAAACACAAATACGTCTTAACTTACACGATTTAAGAGTGTAACTGATTGACAGCATATTTTTTTCGTTTGTGCGAATAAGCAAGAAGTACACGCACAGGTTAAGAGTGAGCAAGAAAAACAATACTATTATAGGTCTTGTATTGTATCGCATGCTTAGCAAGCTGACAACAAGAGTACGGTTAAGCGCGCTAGCGCGCTTGGCGCTACACATGGAGCTAAAATATACCTGGTCTAGGTTTAATTTAAAACTCAAATAAAAAAGTTTGTCTGATATCGATATTGGATCACTCAGTATCGGAATTGTAATACCGGAACTTACGTTCCGAGATTCCGATATTACGATATTCCGAGATTCCGAGATTCATGCTCTAACTCAGACTTCCTTTTTCTTAGAATCGTAATCTTGATTTTCTTTTTCATGCCCAAGCAACTTCTCTTACGGACAATTAATTATTAAGACATTTCTTGGCAGGAAATCATAAATATGTTTTGTCATTACACAAAAAATATATTTTGTGTCTCTATTTGTTGGCAATATACAAATAATTAAATACCGATATTTTGTTTTCTGGTATCTAAATAAAAAATAATAACTAGGTATTTTGAAGTATATAATACACATAAGTACCGTGTGGTGCCGGACGTAAAGAATAACACCACCCCATTTATTCCCGTGGGTGTCGTAAAAGGTGACTAAGAGACTTACTAGAGAATAGGCAGCAGCGTTCTCTATGCATTTTACCACCATACTGCGATCGCCAACCCGCCTGCCAAGCGTGGCGATTATGGCAAAGCCCCCCAAATTGGGGGAGGCCTAAGTCCAGCAGTGAACGTCTTACGGCTGAAATGATGATGATGAATACACATAATATGACGGTACTTAAGGTTAGTAAACATTTTGCCAGTTATGATTAAGTCCCATGTTATAGGGGGCGAGCGTTTTGAAATAGAACGGTCACAAATCTAGACTCCGGGCTAGTTCTGAGAAATTCCAGATAGAAAAAACTAATAACATTTTGTCCGACCTGGGAACCGAACTCAGGACTGTATTTACATACCTATATTAAATTTTGCGTTATAAATACACTTTTTTTAATATGTTATTTTTCACTGTTTAGTTAAAATACACACCAATTAGTAGTGACAGGAAGTATTTGATCATTATTAAGATACACAAAGTGAATTAAACACGTATTATTGAAGCTAATACAGAAACTACCCAAGCAAAGTTGATAAAATGTATAAGGGACCAAAACCTTTGAGGCACACTCTATCCAATAAAAATATGAAATACTTGCGGATCGATTTGGAAATTAACAAATTTTCGAAATTGTTCAATTGAAAATGTCGCGGAACATACCATACAAAAATAAAACAGTAGAATTTCTTCTTTTTGAAGTATAGGTTTAAAATATGTGAAATTCCATGAAAAGTGATAAAACACTCTTCACAACTTTCACTCTTGAAGTGAATGACTAGTGAATTTCTCACTCAATAATTTCCTAACATCATCACCTACATAGCGTTTTCTGAATTAAGTCGGGGTCAGTTTCCAGCATAATCGGATTCAGCTGAATACTTACGGTGGATTATGTAAATCTATCTATCTACTCCCTATTCACAATACGTACAAGAAACCATAACTCACCGTACATATTTTTCTCTCAACTACTTAATATTCGACTTCACCTTCATACAAAAAAAGGATCATACTCCTCATACCCACACATACTCACTCATTCCTGTCGACAGTTGTACCGATTTGAATGGCAAGACCAACAATAGCCGTCCAGTTTATTGTCCGAAGCTTAATAAGCAATGTTATATCTATAGTATGGACCGTTATAATAGAGCCAAAATTATATCTCTGAATGGTATGGCTGATAATTCTGTAAGCCTGACGGATAGCAGAATTAATAATAAGGGTTCTGTATATAGACCATGGACGAATTCGTTGATGAATGTCTGTATCGTATTCAGCCTATACTGTTCCCACTGCTGGGACACGGGCCTCCTCTGTGAGAGGAAGTGGGCCGTAATCCAACACGCGGGCCCAGTGCGGGTTGGTAGATGTCACATGTCTTCGATTTTGTGGTTTAAGGACATACGTTGACGTAGACGTTTCCTCACGATGTTTTCCTTCACCTTCTTCCGTTTTGGTCCCATTGTGGTCTGAATTACTATACGCTCGCCATGTCGGCACGTGATTGAGGTGGTGCCATACCTACAACCTGCTGGACATCATGGCGACCAGGCTTGGCATGCTCGCGAGGCCGAGAATTTGTCATTATTATGAACCCTATGAGCTATCTGATATTTGCCTCCGTGAGTGAAAATTGATAGAAGAAGGACAAATAGTACATTATAGTGTGGTATTTATTATACGTGCCAGTCTCTGTGGTAAATGGTCCACTCAAAATACCCTTTAGATCAATTCGGTTGCTGCAGCAGGAGGAAAGGTGAGTCGTACGCAAACATTTCTTTGTTGATTTTTTTCCTCGATTACCGCTGTTCAACTCCGAAAGTACAGAACTACCTATTTTTAACCGACTTCAAAAAGGAGGAGGTTCTCAATTCGGATGTTTATATGTTTTTTTTTTTATGTATGTTTGGCCATAACTCCGTCATATATAGACGGATTTGCAAAATTCTTTTTTTGTTCGAAAGGGATTTATTCCGAAATGGTCCCATATAATTTTCATAAAGATCTGATGATGAGTTCGGGAGACAGACACCGGAACTCTTTAAAAAATGACAGCAAATCAACCGCGATTTCTGCTATCGCATAAATATGCATTGTTTGTTAGGAATTAGTGCAGGGTGAATACCACAACTAAAAATTTAAAAATAAAAACTTTTTTACAAAAAAAAAAACAACCGACTTCCTTAAAACACTACAAAGTGAAAAATAACTTTAATTTCGGACGTCGGTGGCAAAAAAAACATAAATACAGATCCTAAGACACCGACTACCGAAATTAAAGTTATTTTTCACTTTGTAGTGTTTTAAGGAAGTCGGTTGTTTTTTTTTGTAAAAAAGTTTTTTTTTCTTTCTACATCCAGCATAAAGTTATGCAGCCACGGTAACTCCTTCGACCAAATCCGCAACCCTGGCAGGCATCGGTCCTCGCGGAGCCCTTCAGTATGTGCAGACATGTCTTTGAGGCGCGCGTGGAACACAACGCGCCGTCAACCCGGGCGTGGTCCTAACCGGACGGCAAGCTACCCATTGCTCACCACCCGCAAACCGGCGCCTTCGGTGGCCGGGAGTCCGCAATGGAGTCCCGGTCCCGGGGCGTCTCATGGCTCAGGTGCTGACAACTGCCTAAAATTAAAGTTGATGATAATAGCTTTAGCATAAATTTCAATTAAAGGCAAAAATTGCGAAAAATAGGTAACAAATAAATACTTCTCACTGAAATAGCATCATTCGTATTTAATGAAGTATTAAAATAAACGATTGAAACTGATTTTTTTTTCTTAATTGAGCAGTTCTTCGTCCTGCCAGGGTCGCGAGATTGTTCGAAAGAGATACCGTGACCCTGGCACATGGGCAACTGAAGGAACACGGGTGGGTTTTAGTCAGTAAATTATGACACGCCCCCTCCCGCTCCGCCCAGAGCGGGAGAAGTCATTTGATGATTTGCCATCCAGAAAAAAAAAAGCAGTTCTTCGTTCATGTAGGTTTGTCCTATTTTTCTCTACGAAAGCAGAGATGTGTCTCGAATTTGAATGATTTTGTTAGATGAGTCGCGGTCTAATCACATTTAAGAACCATTGAGGTTGACTTCTTTAATTAACCGTCGACTGCAACAGGCTCAGTTTCTTTATAATCAAAAGCTAAAACAACCTTCACAAACTTTACCAAATATTCTCTTATCTTATAAAAACGGTAAGTTATCTAAGTGAATTCATGCGGTATATCCGATTAAACAAAAAACAAAAGAACACAATTTAAATAAAAGCCGTTGTCCAAAGAATTCTCTAATAGAATAAACTCTGCTATCAGCGATCCGTGTTTTCAAATGCCCGTACCTCCGGGACGGACATGGAAAAATATTCCGAAGTTCCGACGTTGCCGCGGTAGAGGAAAAACAAGTTGAGCTCAAAAGCTTTAAGCGGTAAATATTTTCTTTGGCGCAATATCCATTCGTGGAACACAGAGTGAAATGTAATGCTTAGTCAGGCTTATAACTAGATCTTATTGGCAAATACGTACGTTGTAGTTTATTTACTTTTGTTAGGAAGTACAGCTGGCTGAATATCAGAAAGTATACAATGTTAGATACCCGTCCATGTTGGCTACATGGTGGTTTTGATTACTTATGGTATATCTCCTGTGACCATTAATTGTGGACATTGCGGAAGTTTTTGTGGAATAATGATGTAAGAATTTTAACATATCCTTTTGGAAAACGATTATATAACCATACATAAACTCAAGTCGTACGTACCGTGTGATGCCGGACGTAAAGAATAGCACCATCCCATTTCTTCCCGTGGGTGTTGTAAGAGGCGACTAAGGGACTTACTAAAGAATGAGCAGCAGCGTTCTTTATGCATTTTACCACCATACTGCGATCGCCAACCCGCCTGCCAAGCGTGGCGATTATGGCAATCCCCCCCAAATTGGAGGACGCCTATGTCCAGCAGTGGACGTCATACGGCTGAAATGATGATGAAACTCAAGCCTCGTCCCGTGGGGTAGGCAGGAACAATAGAAAGCCACCTGCTACGATCCTAACATATACCTTTTGCTTCGTATACGTTCGTACATCTGGTTTGATTGCGAGTACTACGCACCAAACCTTTCTGAAAAATATCATCAATAAGGTCACTATTTGTTGAAAACAATTATCAAGTAACTCCACTTATCACTGTCATCATCATCATCATTTTATTCATCACCTTCCTTAATCATCCCCACATTGACTGGCCTTGTGCTTCCCTCATCCACCGGATACCTGCAGTCTTTTTAAGGTCATTGCATATCACTGTTGTATACGGTGATATGCGACTATATTGAAAAACTAGCTTTTGCCAGCGGCTTCGCCCGTGTGGAGGTCGGAAATTATCCCGCGGGAACATACTACCGGGATAAAAAGTACCTTATATATTATTCCCGGTTATAAACTATCTGTGTGCCAAATTTCATCTAAATCGGGTCAGTAGCTTTTGCGTGAAAGAGGAACAAACTTCCGTACATCTATACATCCATACATACAAACTTTCGCGTTTATAATATTAGTAGGATTCAGTGAACGTACCTATGTGAGCACATTATGTCCTAAAATATATATATTCAATCCTATCTTCTTGGAAATTTGACAATGTTCTTCACTATCTTTAGGGGGATCACTTCATAATCACTTGCATCACAGCTGTGGGCACGGAATCACGGAAGATGGTCAGGGTATGATGTTATTACCTCACAGGTGAAAGCAGTCATAAGCCTTTAGTCTCTTCTAGAGCTCTCGAAGGAAGGTTGGGGCTATTGTTGGCATTAGAAACTAAAATATTATTCGATAGAGAATAGTTAGTAGGTGGATGATTATTTTTATCTTCTTGTTAATATTTGATAACACTTTTTTTGTAATATAAATTACATACACTTGTCGTATTGACACTAGGTGTTGAAATATTATTGAGTTTGTTAACATACGTATCTGCCGAGATGTTTTGGGACTGCTTGACTTGCGCTTTTGCCGTCTGGATCAGCATTTCTTTAAGCTAATATAATAATACCTAGGTAGATAAGGCTGGTGTCCGCAACTCCACGTCTGAGCGCGTATTTTGCGTACGGGTGGGAAATCGGTTATTCGATCCACCCCAGCTCCTCGAGAAAGGCCGGCAACGCCTTGATGTTGCTGACTGTTTCACGTAGGGTACCGGGGTTACCGAAGTACTTGGCCCTGTATGTGGCGATCGCCGGGCAGTGTAGAAGCACGTGCGCTGCTGTCTCGTCATCCTCAATGCAGGCCCTGCACAGCTGTCTTTCTGTATGTCCTATGACAAATAGATGTTTATTAAACGACCCATGGTCAGTTACTGCGCCTGTAGCTGTCGTTTGTCTAACCGGAGGACCTGTTTTATGAGGCGGGCACCGATGGTAGGAAGTGCTTCCTTGGCCTGCCTGCACTCACTCTGATCCATTCATAGCTTACAGTGTAGATCCGTGGTACGTTTTCTTACCAGAGAGCGTAGGAACCCAAAGGGGAATGGCGCGGTGGGTTTTGGTCCTTCGATGTCTATGAAAGTACCCGGGCAGGTCCCTTTCTGATGTTTTTTAAGCTAATAAGCTCACGAGAACATGGGTGGCCTAGTAGTATCGGCTCTGACATACTAGTTGTAAGGTCGTGAATTTGAACCCAAACAGGCGTTTTACTTTGTGTTAATAATATCATCACCACTGCTCTCAAAAACTGTGAAAAAAAAAAAAAAAAAAAAAAAAAAAAAAGTGTTTATTCACAATGTTTTAAATCAATGTGAGAAAAACGGCCAAGAACCAAAAATTCGAAGACATACGACAAACTGGGCCCGTGTGGTAGATTGCAGTCAACTTCCCTCTCAAAGGAAAGACGTCTGTGTCCCAACATTGGGAACATTATAGGCTAAGTATAAATATGATAAGCTCACGTTGGTTTAGTACATAGTAGCTTCGTTTTATCTTACATCTCGTCCGGCATCTTGAAACTAACACGTGATTAAACTGAAGGTAGGTATATCAATATAGAAAATGTATTTGTGTTGCCAGCTCGTATATTTTACGAAAGTATACATAAAATTCAACAGGAGCAATAAAATAATATTCAAAGCTCATTTAGAATTTTATTGAGAAGGTTTCAAAATGTGTCCAAAATATATTTTTTTAATTTCGAGCCATGAATAAGGATCGTAATGTGATCGTCCGCAAATTCAATTTCAAGATTTTGATGAATATCATGAATGTAATTTTATGGCGAAAGTGGTTTTTCTGACAGAACTAGATTATTTGGCTGTCACAGAATTTTCAATCATGTCTGGTAGTTTATTGACCATTTTATTTGCTGAAATACGTACCATCACATATTACTGGTCTTCTAATTTATGATAATCTCTAGTCCTAACTATACTTATACAGGAAACACAAAAAGCAAACCTAATAAACCAAGAAAATACTCTTTTAAATATTCTACTAATCCATACTATAATATTATAAATGGGAAAGTGTGTGTGTCTGTTTGTCCGTCTTTCACGGCTAAACGGAGCGACGAATTGACGTGGTTTTTTAAGTGGAGATTGTAGGGATGGAGAGTGACATAGGATCCTTAAAATAAAATAAAAACGTTCTTTTTTAGGTGGCTGGGGTGAACTTAGAAAAGCCGAGCTTTTCCCATGGATAATTGTATGTAGCATGTTCGCGTGTGTACAATGCTCAGAATCTTTACATTCTATCCCAAAATGGAAAGACATATAATATCGTCTATAGTAGCGTCATAGTACAAAGAGTGGAAGTACGTTATCTTCATACAAACGCACCGCGCGCGGCTTGTATGTGTGCGCTATAGTATCTATATGTCGCCGCACGCACACTTAAACAAAATCTCGACCCGTTTCTCAGTGCGCCAGTCGGGGCTCTAACCTAACGCGCGTCACGGCTTTTCGGCACCGCTATGAAAAATTAGTGATAATCGCAGAAAAAATTATTGGTGTGTGTTTAGGTGTCTAAATAATTCATCAATTCCCGAGTTTTTTTTTTTTTTTGATTCCGCTCCGGTTTACTTTATCGGTTTACTTTTTTAGGGTTACGTAGCCGAATGGCAAAAAATGGAACCCTTATAGAATAGCATAGAATATTTATTAAAATAACCAAGACTCAAGTAGATTGTTAGTAAAACTTATGACTATTTTAGTAAGCACAGAAAATAAACGTGGCTCGTTAGAAAACAATACAAGAAATAAAGATTCGATTCAATTTATAGATTCGTCATGTCTGTCTGTCTCTGTCCATCTGTCCGTATGTCACAGCCACTTTATTCCGAAACTATTAAGACTACATAGTTGAAACTTGATAGGTAGATGTATTCTGTGAACCGTTTTATGATTTTTATACAAAAATAAAAAAATAAAAGATAAAGTAGGGGA
Organism: Aporophyla nigra; assembly: GCA_947507805.1. Taxonomy (NCBI): domain Eukaryota; kingdom Metazoa; phylum Arthropoda; class Insecta; order Lepidoptera; family Noctuidae; genus Aporophyla; species Aporophyla nigra. Next base: position 21,312,831 of record OX382296.1, read on the forward strand.
TACATAGAACTGAAACTAAAAAAAAAGCTTTTTTCTTCAAAAATGACATGTCTTTAAAAATGACATTGAGGTTTCTAAAACCATTTTTTCTCGAAGTCAATCGTTTGAAATCTAAACTCTTCCGAAGTGGTAAAATGTGCTCCCCCTCTAACTTTTAAAGTAAGAGAGTAAAAAATCTAATAAAAATATATGCTGTAGATGTCAAAAAACACTTTCAACGAAAATTGGTTTGAAGGAGATATAGTTAGCACTTTTTCAAAAACCACAAATATAGGTAACTTTGTCATTCATACAAACACTATGAACATCATCATCATCATCATCATCGTTTAGGTAAAACCGACCTCACAAACCCTGAACACAGACAACACATAAGTAAAAATAGAACTTCCCGGTCCTTGCCGATTTCTAGGCACTGAATTAAAAATTAGCTAAAAGTGACATCCCTGGGAAAGGCAAGTATGGTAGGCAATTATATTGCGGATTGGGCCGGAGATGGCCTACTAGGAACTCCTTTTACTATGGTAGCGTATTAAAATAACATTATGTTCCGAGTTCTCCTCTGTGTTCTAAATCAGGAAAGGGGAACCGTGTTACCCCGAATTTAACGCGAGCGAAGCCGCGGGCAAAAGCTAGTGTATAAACGTGAGAGTTTGGAGGTTAGGATGTTTGTTACTCAAGCACGCAAAAACGACTGAACGGATTTGAATGAAATTTGGCACACTGATCGTTTATAAGCTGTTTAACACATAGGATACGTTTTGTCCCGGAAATACGTTTCTTTGGGATAATTTTCTACCTCCACGCGGGCGAAGGTGCTGGGATAACCTGGTCAGAAAATAAAATATCTTTTAGAATCGCATTTCCCACTTGCACAATCCTACGCAAACAGAGCAATGTGAAATAAAAAACCAATTTAAACGTTTGATACCTCCACAGAACCGAAGGGTTTTATTGATAAACCGTCGTCAAGGCATTATGAAAGCCAATTTATAGGGAATATTCCAGTGCAAATGGCGGGAGTTTGACACGGGTGTGACACGGGATCGCAAGTGGCAATTATAGAGGTACGTCAAGACACGTCACACCTGAACGTATGTAAGTGAAGATGTTCTGAATATAATTTGTCTATTTCTTTTTGTAGTGTTTGTTCCTTCTTGGAAGGTTGGCCTTGATTTATGTGGCATTTGCTGATTTTATTGCGTTGTAAAGCTATTTGGGAGGCAATTCTCGCGCATCTTGCGTTCCTTTCTGTCATTCGATTCGTACTTTTCCCTTGTAAAAATCACATTTAGCTATTCTCGTCATGCGAATTCGAGCATTTCTCGCAGGAAAGCCACGTGACCTGTCACAGTTTACATTCGACATGCCAAGAATGGTTGGGACTAGCCGGAAAGTCCATGACGTCGTGTCCATGACCGGCATAAGAATGTTAAAAAGTTGTTATGTCCATCTTGATTGTATTAACTGTGAAAGAAAAAAACAAATATGTCGTTTTTAACAAAATGTGTTTTTAGTTCTTAAGCATCTTAGAAGACGCTGCGATTGCCATTGACTTGTACTGAGAATAGATGATTCAAGGTAATGTCACCATTTTATAAGCGACATGGGAAATGAACGACAATGACGAATGTGATATGTTACGAGTGAAAACGCGAGAATGGTCGTCCAGCACGCGTAGCATGACCACCGTAGAAATGGGTTTTGTCGACGGAAGAATAGACGAAATTACAGATTGTAGAAAGATTAAAGACAGAATTAAAGATTGTAGAAAGAATTGTACCGTTTTATGCGGGCGTAGCATGAAAATTCTATCACTATTATACCAAGAATAGACAAAACCCATTTCTACGGTGGTCATGCTACGCGTGCCGAGGGGCAATTCCCATATTTTAAGAACAGTTAAATACTTACAGCGTTGTGTTTAATTTGTCAAAAATACTTGACATTTAGGTACCTACTTTTATAACGCGAGTGCAGTAGTATTGGTCCCGACTTACGACTTGTAGGTCGTGGGTTCGAACTCAAGCAGGCGCTTTACTTTGTGTAAATAATTTCATCACCACTGCTATCAAAACGGTTAGGGAAAACATCGTGAGGCGCGGGACAAATACAGGAGGCGTCGGGCGGAGGTGAGGCGCGGGCGTAGCGCGGGCGCGGCGCCACTTCTTTTATATTTCGTACAAAATGTATAGAAGAGGTGAGGCGCGAGACATAATGAGACTGCGGGGTGCGGGCGCGGCGTGAGCGCCGCTTCCTCGCCCTCTGCGCACTCGCAGTTAGCAGTGGCATGCCAGACAGTGTACGCAGGAGTCAACTTAAAGTCAAATGCAATCACTGTGTTAGGCGCGGGACAAATACAAGAGGCGTCGGGCGGAGGTGAGGCGCGGGCGTAGCGCGGGCGCGGCGCCACTTCTTTAATGTTTCGTACAAAATGTATAGAAGAGGTGAGGCGCGAGACATACTGAGACAGCGGGGTGCGGGCGCGGCGTGGGCGCCACTTCCTCGCCCTCGGCGCACCCGCAGTTAGCAGTGGCAAGGACAGTGTACGCAGGAGTCAACTTAAAGTCAAATGCATCCACTGTGTTACACCGCGCCTCGCCTTTCCGACACCGTAAGCGCGTCTGTTCTGCGCTGCCCAGATGCCGCACCCGCACCTCACCCGCGCTTCGCTCGCGCTTCGCTCTAGCCCGACAACTCTTGTATTTGTCCCGCACCTGAGGAAACCGGCATCTCCTAGAACCAAAAAATCGAAAACATAAGACATCTACTAACACGCATTGGGCCCGCGTGGTAGATTTCGGCCCCCTATCACCGAGACGGGGCCTGTGTCCTACAGTTAAATATGAACATAGGATATTTTTTTCATATATTATGTATTTTGCCATAAGAAAATACAACCTAATCCGAAGGCACTAAGACTTAATTTTAAATGCATAAACTAATGTTAAGGTCAATACGATTTTCTTTATAATAATAGTTGGTTTAAAAAAAGTGTTGATCATAGTATTTTGCTTCTAACTCAATACTCTAATTGGGGTACATGTGGTCTAGCGTTATTTATGTCATCATTTCAGCCGTAAGACGTCCACTGCTGGACTTAGGCCTCCCCCAATTTGGGGGGCATTGCCATAATCGCCACGCTTGGCAGGCGGGTTGGCGATCGCAGTATGGTGGTAAAATGCATAGAGAACGCTGCTGCCCATTCTCTAGTAAGTCCCTTAGTCGCCTTTTACGACACCCACGGGAAGAAATGGGGTTATTTATGTAATATATTGTATATGTAGTATTTCATACCACTACTTACATACCTACTATAACAGGCAAATACGACGATTTAATGTGGTCTCAATATTGACAAAAAATTGTTAGTAGTACTCCTCACGCGTCCGCCGGCTGACAACGATAAGCTTGCCCCTAGCTCATTCAATGCTTATTCGTTAGGTACTTATCAGTTAGCTACAAACCCTTCCAAATCAAACATTCTAAGATAAATACATACATATTTTGTAATCACACCGTCCATAGTTCGAGGTAATTTGATCGCGTATTTTGTGGCGGGACTGATAAGGGTAGGTCCCTTATCAGTCCCGCCACAAAATTCCGGCTATAATCAGTTAGTTGAGCATCGCTCTAGAACTTCGTATCAATGTACACGTGTCAGCTTATCAGAGGGTTATCAACAGCACATTCTGTGGGACATGAGGCACACCTATTGGTGACATTTGTATGGACATGTGAATCGTATGTGGTCTCAATTGATGATTAGACTCAGAAAGAACTATCGAAATTGATTTTGAGAGAGAGGAAAAAGTAAAAGTTATAATGTATACCTGCACCCTAATTGCGAAACGCACTATTTATCAGAATCTGAATCGGATTGAAGATTATTTCTAAGCCATTGCGTCATTTGTTGGAATAAATTGTCGGCTCAGCAACGTAAATAACGCAAGGAATGTTGTTTAACTATCAATTTGAAACCAATTCCTACTGATAGCAAGTTACGTTATTACCCCTCTGGACTTTAAATCGTATTCAGTAACTTGACAGTTGGAGTAATACCAGATTTTGACAAAAAAAAAAGATAGAGAGGTGGTGTAAGAATGAATGAAATTGAATGAACTTACAATAATGTACTTAAATGCAAAGTTTTTTATTTAAAATTTAATAACTTCTCTTAAAACACGATGTATACTATATCGATATATACATCGTCCATGGTTGCCAGAGGATATAAAATTACTATAGTAAAAAAAGTTAAATTACATGATTTTTATGTTTAGTTTGAAGAAAATAAAAAAGTAAATAACTGTTAATAAAAAATATTAATTATTCTTATATTCCACATCCTTAAAACGATTTTTTAAAGTTTTATTTAAATTAGGCCATTTTTATCATTCATTCTGTACGCGAAATCGTTTAGGTACTACACCAACACCATTAGTTTTAGTCTGGTACCAATATTTTTCTTTGAACTGTCAAGTTACTGAATAGGATTAAAAGTCCAAGTACAGGTACAATGGCGGTACCGTGGTTGACGTCCTTGACTTACGAGTCATAGGTCGTGGGTCCAAACTCAGGCAGACGCTTTTGTATGTGTAAATAATTTCGCCACCACTGCTCTCATTACTGAGAAGGAAAACAGGAAAGCATCGTGTGGAAACTGCCATGTCCTACAACCAATAATTCAAAAACATCTGACATTTACCAACCCACATTGGCCCATGACTGGCCTGTTAGTCTAGTGGTTAGCGACCCTGACTACTAAGACTGAGGTCGTGGGTTCGATTCCCATCCAGTACAAACTTTGTGTGATGAGCACAATGATTTGTTCTGTGTCTGGGTGTAATTTATATATAATATGTATGTATTTAGAAATATATAAGTATATTTATCAGTTGTCTGGTTGCCATAGTACAGGCTCTGCCTAGTTTGGGATCAGATAACGTTGTGTTGGTTGTCCTAAGATATTATAGATATTATTATTATTATTGGGGCCGCGTAGTAGATTCCAGCCCAATCCGTCTATCATAGACAAGCCGTTTCCTAGAAGTGGGAACCATATACGGGGGTCACACTAAAAGTTTTTAGATTAGGCCAGTAAGAAAAGCAGTCGATGAAAAAAGTATTTAAATTTCGAATTAGGAGCTCTTTGGGAAATTGTATAATGTGTAATACACAATTGACCATGAAGCATTGAGAACATAAATATACCAAGTTTTGAATATTATTCATTACAGAACATAGGCCTCTTACTGACATACTGAAAACTCCTCGACGTAATGGATGGCCCGTTTTAATTTGGTATCGAGTAAAAAAAGTAATATCACTCGAACACTCTCGTAGCTTTTCATTATCAAGTGTTACTTCCACTCGACTTCACAGCTCGAACTCCGATATAGAAATAAAAATACGTGCCGCTGCTAAGAGGGTTTTTTTCATTATTGTAACTTGTCAAGTGTGAGTCTTGTTGGAATATTTTTATTATTTCTTGGTTTTGGTAGATTATGGTATATTTTTGTATATGTATAGTACGTACCTATACTTATATAGGATAACTAACTCCTGCTCGTGATTTCGTTGGAGTCATAGTCATAAGATACACTGTTTACTAAAACAATACGACCTATCGCATTGCATTGCGTTGCGTTTTTCTTCATCATCAGCTCCTAAGGATCACTTCGTGATATTAAATCTTAACTTTACTAATGTTATAAAGAGGTAAATTTTGTTTGTTTGTAAGCTTGTATTTAGGTGGTAATCTCAAAAAAAATCTGTTGGAATATTTTTGCATTTGATAGCCTCATTCCTGTGTAGTTTCTGACTTTTTAAAATTTATTTCATAAGTTACTAGCTTATGCCCGCGACTTCGTCCGCGTCAAATTTTTGCTCCCTTGACCCTTTCCGTTGCATCGAATTGCCTGCCATTTTTCGTCCATTTTTCATTTCTGCTCCGCTCCTTTTGATCGTAGCATAATGTTATAGCCTATAGCCTTCCTCAATAAATAGTCTACTCAACACAAAAATATTTTTTCAATTTGGACTAGTACTTTCCGAGATTACCGCGTTCAACCAAACAAACGAACAAACAAACTCTTCAGCTTTATAATATTAGTATAGATTCAACATCACATCAGTATGGAGGCAAGTAAAACAAAAAAGGCAGAAATTACACATTTACAATTAAAAGGTAGGTACACCAAAAATACTGTAAATAAAAAAGAAAGAGAAAAATGTTGACTAGAAGAAATAAGCCAGAATGTGTGCCTCTAGCTTTGTCAAATAGGCTCAGTTCATCAAAAATGCCAAACAACTACGTGCCTGACGTTGGTTTTCACCTGAAGTTAGAGGTAGTGGATGTGGGTACCTACATCAATAATAGGAAGATGATTGTCTCTTATTGAATAGGTTCCGGAATGAGGTGATCTGGCAAAGAACCAAAGTTCTTTTTACTCAGCTCCTTAGCTCTTTCAAAAATTGTTTCTAACTTCCGCCTGGTACCTAGTTCTAGAAATGGTCCCCAACATACAAACAAACCAATTTTACCTCTTTATAATATTAGTATAGATTGATTCTACAAGGACCTCAATATGGACATAGCTGCCAGAGTGATCCTTGTAACTCACCCTGTATACTTACTATAAGACGTTAAAAAAGCCGTAAGGAATAAAAAGAAAAGATGAAATGGTTTTCTTCTATTTTGTTATAAGATATGGAACCCTAAAACACAGGTCGGGGTAGTACGTCTTCGCTTCACAAAATTACAATTTCACACATTTCACTGACCCTGTTGATATATGAGCTGTATCATTTAAAATATTGGGGTAGACTCCCCAGTTGTCGGCCGTCGTACTTTCTACATAATTAATGTTAATTAGCTTTGTTGATCGGATCGGGTTTCGAGAGTAATTGGCATTTGCCTGTAATAAAAGTCACGAAAGTGTAGGATTTCTAATAAAAGAGGTCTCATTAACTTAATGGTAATTCATGACCATGGTAGTACGCAGTCAATTATTACAATGGAGTACCATAACATTGCTATTTTTATCTTGAACAGAATTTTTATCTTTTAGAAAACAATCAAAATTTCAGTTAATAGTGAATTCGTTTCGTTTTCCTCACAATCAGATTTGAGTAAAACGAAAAGTTTTTAATACTTTTTTTACTTTAAGCAGCTGACAATCGGTACTCTTACTCTAAATTACATCTTTTTGAACTTTTAGAAGTATAATAATTTACTGATTACATTTCGTTCCGTTTCTAAATAATAACTTTCAAATTTAAGCAGCAGATAATCGGTACTCTTACCCTAAATGGTATTCGTTTTCTCAAGCAAGGTGGCACAAAGACTTGACGGCTGTAGACTTCACAGAATATGAGATTTTTTACAAGAAAATTTTCATTATAATATTTTTGATATATTGTAGAGAGTGGGTGTTATATAGGTACTTTTCCGACGTGGTTTTGTGATATCGTACTTGTACTTTGTCAATAATAATTTAAATGTTGACAATTGAAAAAGAAAGAAAAATAGTTTATTCTGCACAAACAAAACGCACAACATGAAATAAAAAATTGATTCGATTTTGTAATAAAAAATCGTCAAAATATTGAGGGTTTTTTTTGTTATTGCGTATCAGTGTCAGAAACATTCGTTGCGTTTTTACATGGTAGAGCCGACGGATTTTTTGCAGTTATTCTCTCTATACAGGATAAGTTTTTAACCAGTGCGCAAACTGTAACCATGAATTCAGCATATCATTCTAGATCCCCTTGCGCAGAAAATTTTCGTCGTTTATACAAAAAAAAAAATCAGCTGTTCCATACATTTTAACCCCGTAGGTATTGCATTTTTCTATGAAACAGCAGTTTTTTTTTTTGTAAAACCTACGAAAAATTTCTGAGCAAGGGGGTCTAGAATAATATGCTGAATTCATGGTTACAATTTACGCACCGGATAAAAACTTATCCTGTATAGTTATTGTTGTTTCTATTTCAAAATGGTGCAGATTTTGTTCAATAGTGATAAATAGTAAATGATAAATGTTTTCATTTCTGCAAGTAGATTTCTGCCATCACGTCAATCATATTTTTAAAACTAGATGAGGTCGGCGTTTCCTATCTGACTACTCTAAGAAGGACGTCTGAAACAAAATAAGAAGTCACACTATTTTAAAGTCCTAAGAAAATTTTGGTCAGATCATATGAAGACCATGTAGATGTGTTGTAGAGCTAATGTTTGCTCATTAATTAACTTGGTCTTGTAACCTCTAAATCAAATTAGACTTCGATAAAACTTATACATTTAGTTAGTGATGCTTCCAATTATGTGCGCCCTTAGGTAATAGGTAATAGGTAGAACGGGCTGGTGTCCGCAACTCCACGTCTGAGCGCGTATTTTGCGTACGGGTGGGAAATCGGTTATTCGATCCACCCCAGCTCCTCGAGAAAGGCCAGCAACGTCTTGATGTTGCTGACTATCTCACGTAGGGTACCTGGGTTACCGAAGTACTTGGCCCTGTATGTGGCGATCGCCGGGCAGTTTAGAAGCACGTGCGCTGCTGTCTCGTCGTCCTCAATGCAGGCTCTGCACAGCGGACTGTCTGTAGCTCCTATGACAAATAGATGTTTATTAAACGACCCATGGCCAGTTATTGCTGCTGTAACCATACGCAGCTGTCGTTTGTCTAGCCGGAGGACCTGTTTTGTGAGGCGGGCATCGATGGCAGGTAATGCTTCCTTGGCCTGCCTGCACTCACTTTGGTCGACCCATAGCTTAAAGTGTTGAGCCCTGGTACGTTTCCTTACCAGAGAGCGTAGGAACCCAAAGGGGAGTGGCGCGATTGGTTCTGGTCCCACCGGTGTCATGCTCGACCCCCTTCTGGCTAGTTCATCGGCGGCATCATTACCTAGCGAACCGCTGTGTCCTTTTATCCACTGAATGGTTATATTATTGAGGCTACCCACCTGGTTGAGGCGCTGGTGGCACTCGTATATTAGCCCAGAGTCAATCGAGTGACTGTCCAGCGCTTGCAGAACAGCCATACTGTCTGAGAGTATGCGGATCGAGTGGTCTTTAACCGCCCTGGCCATGATGGCTGAGGCGGCAAGAGTGATCCCAATGCATGCCGCCTGGAACACTGTGTTGTGGACTCCTAATGGTGTGGCTATATGTATGTTGAAGTCCTGCGAGAAGACTCCAGCACCTGTGCCACTGTCTGTTTTTGATCCGTCCGTGAAGATGCGCAGCTCAGTGGGGCGCAGACCCTCACACCGGCGATCTTCGTGAAGCTGGATTTTGTATTTTTTATCAAATATGAATTGTTTAGGCACCCGGTCAATTATAGCTTTGGTAATGGGGAACTCATTGTTGAGTTCCTTAAGCAGCGCGGTGTGATGTGTGTCTCTCTTCCTCCAGAGGTTAGTTGTGTTCAGACGCGCTGCCGCCATCGTGGCTTCCTGCTGTATGAACAGGTGGAGCGGTGGTAGTCCCAGCATGGCTTCCATGGCTGCAGTCGGAGTAGTCCTCATGCAGCCCGTGACCGCCATGCAGGCTAGTCTTTGCATGCGTTGAAGTTTGTTGCAGCCTGTAATAAGCTTGGTGCGGGGCCACCAGACCACGGCCCCGTAGGTGATCATGGGTCGGATCACTGCGGTGTATAGCCAAAGTATGATTTTGGGGGATAGGCCCCACCTCTTACCTATCATTTTCCTGCATTGCCAGAATGTGATGCAGGCCCTGTTTAGTTTGCTGTCTAAATGACTACTCCAGTTTAACTTACTGTCAAGAATGACCCCGAGGTACTTGACTTCGTTGGCCAACTGAAGTTCTGTATTGAACAATTTCGGTAGGCGGAAGGGGCCTAAAGCTCGTTTATGGGTGAACATGACTAGCTCAGTTTTGGTGGGGTTCACTGAGAGGTCATATTCATTGCACCATTTCTCTACGATACGTAGTGCTTGTTGGGTAAGGTTAAAGATCGTGCTCGTCACCTTCCCTGAGACAAGGATGGCGAGGTCGTCCGCATAACCTATTGTGTAGTAGTGATTGGCATTGAGTCTGGCGATTAATTCGTTAATCACCAAATTCCATAGAAGGGGTGACAGCACCCCTCCTTGGGGGCAGCCTCTGGCAATCATGGCCAGCTGCTGCTCATCCTCTAGGCGAACCACGCGCTTGCTTAACATGTTTGTGATCCAGTCTATGAGTACCTGTTCAACTCCATGTCTGGAGAGGGCGCTGCTGATGCTGGAGAAGTTTGTTTTGTCGAAAGCTCCTTCAATGTCTATGAAAGTACCCAGGCAGGTCCCTTTCTGATGAATCGCTTCTTCTATCTGGCTAACTACCAGATGAAGCGCCGATTCGGTGGACTTACCCGAGCTGTATGCATGTTGATTACCGTGCAACGGTAGGGCTTTTAGAGCGCCGTCCCTCAGCTCCCGGTCGCACAGCCTTTCCAGGGTCTTTAGAAGGAAAGAGGTCAGGCTGATTGGTCTGTGGGATTTGGCGTTTGTGTAGTCACCCTTACCTGGTTTAGGGATGAATATTACTTTCACTTCCCTCCATCCTTTGGGAACGTATCTAAAGGCCAGGCACGCTCTCATTAAAGGCACCAGTCTTTCTGCGATGAGGGTTCCACCCCACTGTAGTAGGGCGGGAAACACCCCATCCGGGCCAGCGACCTTAAATGGATGGAAACTCCGGATGGCCCATTGAAGTTTCTCTAGCGTGATTACCTTGCCAGCATAAAACCAGTCATTGTCTGATGGTGTTTGAGTTGCATCTTGCCAGTCGATTGCTTGCGAGAAAATACATCCCGGGAAGTGTGTTTCGATAAGGACGCGTCTCGTTTCTTCTGGCGAGGATGTGAGAGTGTTGTCTGGCTTGCGAAGGGTTGTTGGACCCGGTGTAGTTTGTTGCGCCAGTACTTTCCTTACCCTGTTTGCTTCCTGGCAGGACTCAATGCTACCGGTGTATTTGCGCCATCCCGAGGTGCTCCTGAACCTGATGCATTTTTTGTAGCAGGATTTGGCTGCGTAGTACTCATCCCAGTCCTCATCCGCACATGTATTCATGGCTCTATTCAAAGCTTTCCTTACCTTCCCGCGCTTTCGCTCCAAATCCGCACCCCACCAAGGCTGTTTGCCCGGTGTACTACGAGGGGTCGTCTCTGGGCACGCAGTTTGGTAGCTGTCTATCATTGATTTAGTGAGGTATTCTACTTGTACCTCAATCTGTGTAGTGTCCGCAAATGACGTCGGATCGCTTGATGTCGCAAGTTTGGATACTAGGCTGCGTGTGTAGGTACCACGATCTGTGTTGCGCGGTTTGCGGCGCGGAGCTACTGGCGGGACAGAGGCCTGGATGTCGAAGCGGATCCATCTGTGGTCAGAGCAGGAGGCCTCCCTGGAGACCTGCCACCCAGTGGTAATTTCCGCCGCGGCCTCTGTTGCCAGAGTGAGATCAATGATTGTGCGGCTTCGTCTGGTTACGAATGTCGGTTCGGAGCCAGTGTTTAGTAGGGATAGGTTAGTCGAGAATAAGTAGTCAACCAAGGCCTTACCTCTCTCGTTTTGCGTGTCCATACCCCACAGCTGGTGATGAGCATTGGCATCGGCACCGATGATGACCTCAAGCCCGGAACTCTCGCAATAGCTCACGAGGCGGGCGAGGTCATGCGGGGGCGGCGACTCCGCTTCGGGCATGTAGGCCGAAGCGAAGACGATTGCCATCTCCATGGCGCCGTCACGCTGTATAAACAGCTTCACTGCAGAGATATCTCTGCAACAGAATTCAGTTAGAAGCTGTGTTTTAAGGTTTCCTGTGACATAGATACACGATCTGGGTTGATCATGATCAGTAGTAACCAGGAGCTTACCGCCAAGATTGGAGAGTCCTTGTATGCGGCCCGCTCTAATCCACGGCTCCTGGATCAGGGCGATGGCCGTTTGTTGAACCTCCAACCACTTCCGGAGCTGAGCCGTTGCGGTCTGACTGTGGTGGAGGTTTGCTTGGAGGATTTTACATATCGACGAGGAGGACGCCATTGCTGGTCGATTCCTCTCCGTCTTCCTCCAAATAGAGCCCGGCAAGCAGGCCGCCCTCGTCGAAGTCAATGTGTATGTGCGCCCTTAGCAGAAAGGTTAATTACCCACTTCCCTATGCATTAAGGAAGAAAACTTGATAAAATGAGGTATTTATACCGAAAGTTTATTCATATAGTACCTAGGTATGCACCTATTTCCAATATAATTTGGATCCACCGTTGGTCCTTTACACTCTTTTAGATTGTTTATTAGAATTAGCTAGCGAAATGTCGCTGACAAGATGGTTATCAAAATCTAAACACGAGAAGACATTTTTTCATGGTATTTGACCGCAGTTTGTGTAATCACTTGAAATATCAGTTTAAAAATCAGCTTTTTATTATGTACACTACACAGTTTCATAAGTTCCGATATCTCGACATGGTAAAACTAAAGAAAACAGATTTTATTGAAGCAGCAACACAAGGGTCGTTGAACTAAAGAAAAACATTGAATCTTTTTTTTTTGTATTGTGTTTAGGTTCATCGTCACATCGTTATCATTTCAGCCGTAAGACGTCCACTGCTGGACTTTGGCCTCCCCCAATTTGGGGAGCTTTGCCATAATCGCCACGCTTGGCAGGCGGGTTGGCAATCGCAGTATGGTGGTAAAATGCATAGAGAATGCTGCTGCCCATTCTCTAGTAAGTCCCTTAGTCGCCTGTTACGACACCCACGGGAAGAAATGGGGTGGTGTTATTCTTTACGTCCGGCACCACACGGTACTTAAATATCAGTTTAAAAATCAGCTTTTTATTATGTACACTTAACAGTTTCATAATTTCCGATATCTCGACATGGTAAAACAAAAGAAAACAGGTTTTATTGAAGCAACAACACAACCAGGGTCGTTGAACTAAAGAAAAACATTGAATCTTTTTATTGTATTGTGTTTAGATTCATCGTCACATCGTTAACCTACGACTAAATCTCGTTGTTTGTTCAACTCTTCGAGTAAATCTTCAAGTCCTATTTTCACGCTCATGTCTGCAAGACCTATTTACCTAGAGAAAGGCAGGGTACTTTTATTTATAAAAATACCCTGCCTTTCTCGGGTGCCTTTCTAGGGTTTACCCTGAGAACTGGAAACTTCACGTCATCGCCGTAGGGGTTGTACCCTGTGAAGTTTCACTCACAACATAACCGTTCCGTAACCCCGTAAGCAGAACCTTACCACAAGTTGCCGACTTACCGTTTCACGTGTGCCTGAAACTTTCAAGCCGGATATTGTAGAGGAGATTGCGCAACTCTGCTTAAAAGCCCACCAGGGATTGTCTGGGATATTTTGTTATTTTAAACGCCTCTCAAATATATTGCCATTTTATAGTGGCAATATAAAGTTAGGGCTCGACTTACACACATTCGATCTCCATGAAATTGTTCAGCGAGGAATATTGGGATTTAGATGTCCATTTTATACTTCAAAGACTTTTTTCTCGTATTTATTTGTTTATTTTTAGTTGGTGTGTTGTGAATTGCGGTGTTTATTTTGTTGAGAGTTTATTTAGATGTTGAAATAAACCATTTAATTACATATTTATATTTTTCTTTGTATGTATGATCATAAATGTTTACGGGTGTGGTACAGAAATTAGAACGTTTTGGCCAAAATATTTTTTTCTATACCGTGTGAAATATGTGTAATCCTATTAAAGTTCTTAGTTGACCTGCACGATTAGTGACAAATACGTGCACCGACTCGACAGGTCCATTCAATCTGTGTGGTTTTTCCCTCAGAAGACTATTTCAGACGTCTGCACATGATGTGACCAAAATTTTGTTTGGACTTTAAAAGAGACTGTGACCTCTGAGTTTGTTTCGGCCTTTCTTCTCAGAGTAGTCAGATAGAAAACTCCGACCTCATCTAGTTTTAAAAATATCATAGACGTGTATAAGTGTTTGTACTAACCTACTTACATAAATAAAATCATTTATCATACAGAGTGTGGTAATGACCGTCAAACAGAACAACTTCCTTCATGGAACTAACATCGTAATTCCAAAAAAATAATGTTGTACCAGACATTTGGATCTAGTTGGTATTGAAGTTTGTATGAAACTGCTGACTTTATTTCTTCGCAATTACGTAGTTGGTCGCACGGAGAAAATGGTTAAGTACCACACACATAAATTATGATTTCACATTACTTAAACACGCTATCTTCAACACAAAATAAATGGTGATTTAATTTTTATACTGTATTACCGTTACTCTTTAAAATATTTTTAAAAGTCTTACATTGTACCAGACAAAAAAAAAACTTGAGGCTTAGAAACGGCTTTAGGGTTCCTAGTCATTCTTGTTTGAGCATGAATATTAAAGAATGAAAAGTGATTCAAAAACACAGTTCTATAATAGTCACTAGTCTTTGCCAGAGGCTTTGTCTCTGTGGACGTCGAAATTCATCCCATGGAAACCTACTACCAGGATAAAAAGTAGCCTATGTGTTGATTCAGGTCTTAAATTATCTGTGTACCAAATTTTATCCAAATGTGATCGTCTGTTTTTGCGTGTTAAACCATCATTAACAATCTGAACATTTATCATATTATAGAAAATAGGATATACATGTATCTATTTTAAAAGGAAAGTCTTACATTACCCCAGAGATATAAATTGAGGCTGTTTCAAGAAACAGTATTTCAACCGGCGTGTGTGTATGACCAATTGTATGAACCTTTAGGTTCATACAATCGGGTTTCGGTTTTCGGGGTTTCGGGTTTTGGGTTTCGTTTACGAGGCAAAAGGAGTGTGTAGAGATCGTAGCAGGTGGCGTTCCGTGGTTTCTGCTTACCCCCATGGGAAAAAGGCGTGATTGTACGTATGTATGTGTGTATTTATGGAATTTTAGTCATTCTTGTTTGAACATGAAAATGAAAAGATGGAAAGTGATACAAAAACGCATTTTTATATTCATCATTATTTTATTAGTAATACTTGAAAACATTAGATATTGATTATTTGAAAGACACAAAGTTATTACAATTTCCTTATTTCAATAGAATATTCACACGACGGAAAAGTTCAGTAATGTTATATTTCCTTCAACTTTCTCCTACTTAGTCGCATGTGTAACCCTTTCAAAGTAATCAAAAACTAAGTTATTTTTGTCACTTATTAACTAAAGTTATTTTAAGTAATACAAAGAAACTATTTATTTATGTGAATGTGAAATATCTTTGGTGTAACAGATAAATGTTTTTTGTCTAATTTATTTTAATTAGGTAAGTTTTTAATTAATTATTACAAATTTGAACAATCCGATGATACAGATTCCACAAAAAAAGTCATTTTTTTAACGGAATGAAAGTTTGCTAGTATATCACAAAACATTCATGTTCGCTGACCAATAGGACATCACAATTTAACACTCACTAATATGTTAAACAAGTTATTTAAACAACTAAATAATACAGGACGGCAATACATAACACCAATTAACAACTCTGCAGATTGCAAAAAGAAATAAAAGTGCAACTAAAATCTATTTTTATGAAGCTAAAATTACTAAAGATAGCAGCGTAGAATAAAATATAAGACTATTATTACAATTTGCTACTTCACTGAGCTTCACTGATATTACGTGGTGCAACATGGCTGTATCTAAACTTGCATCTATTATTTATTCGTATGCATCAGCTAGCGCTATGCACAACTGTACAATGGCCCTTACAACTGCTCTTTTGGCTTCCGCATCATTGTACAGTTGCTAACAGAAGCGCCGAATACATTTCCCATTTTAAGAGCGGTGACAGACTTAAGCGTTTCATGCGGTTTTGCATGCGCGTTTACAGTTGCATGACTTTTCACACCTTATAAAAAAACGAAGAAGCGTAAACGTGTGTATACGTTTACACAAACCATTGGGCAAGTTAGAAGGATATTTTAAATTTAGATACAACATTGTGAAGTGACCTGCAAAAGCACGCGTATGCGAGCAAATACGTCCTTATATGCGCAAAAACGCATAAAATATCAGTGCGTAACCGCTGTATAGCGACTGCAGAGTTGCTTCATAGAACCGTGATTTATAGTCTCAAACAATTTGAGAGTCGACGTATCCAAACGCCCTAATTCTGCTGAAACCGCCGTCTGGGGCCATCGTTACTCTAATGTGTGTGATGACACCCGAATCACAGCCGAACCAGTGCTCATTATGGGCTGATAGCTGTAATTGAAAATGGAGGCTTTAATAAATTGGATTTTGTAACTGAACGGCGGTTCCCGTTTTATTTACCCTTGCTAATGAAGAGTAATGTTTGGGAAATGGAACCGCAGAGATTGAAGGGTTAGAATTGGAAAGTAATTTTGAATTTGAAAAAGGAATATATAAGAACAAAAATTATATAAACAAACTTGTGCGGATCGAAATAAAAATTATTTTGAATTTGATAAAGGAATAAACTAAACATTAGAAAAATAAACTAAAGTGAACGGAAACAAAAAATTTAATAATGGGCAGACTGGGGAAGACCAACAAATGCTAAGACTAAAAGAATCATAAGTAATCAAAAAACTTCCTTACCTTACTAGGATTCAGAATATTACTCCAGCTGCCATCTGTCTCGGGGTACCAATCCTGTCCCAAGTACGCCCCCTCAATCTTGATGGAGTCAGGATAATTGCCTTTAAAGTGGTTGGTGTCCACACAAATTTGCTTAATGTTCCCCGGGAAGCCCAATTTGAAGACGGCCCATTCTTGACCTTTGTGAAATAATATTACCGTTAGATGCTGGGAGTGATTTTGAACTGAATAATAATGTGATATAAGGCTAGTAAATATTGGTTCTAGGAAAATTTACAGTTGCATTTAATTAACCATTATACAGCATATATCAGAAGAGCGTGGTCAAATTTAAAGGATGTAGTACCGACTCTGTACCACACCCTCAACGAAAGATGTTCAGTTTGATGGGTACTACCGACCAAATTTACCAATCGTCCCATGTAAAACTTCAATATCTAGTCGATGCAAATACAGGGTGTCCAGTAAATAGCACGACATACTGCAGGGGGTGATAGCTTGGGTCACTACCGATCAATACAACACAATATATGTTCAGCAAAATCTTACGGGTTTACAGTTTTACAAAATTTTCCGAAATACCGAAAAATCTCTACCTTGAAACAGATTTTTAAGCATCTCGTAATGAAAAAATCCTTTTCTAGTATTTTTTTTTACATAAAATTATTCGTGAATAGTTACTTTACTCATTGATAAGTCTTTTTTCTATCAAAGACAAGAATGTTTTCAAGAAATACTATTTTTTGTTTAAATTTGTACAGAACTATTTTCTTATCACTTAAGTTTAACCTACAGTGGTGAAAAAAAAATCCGTAAGATTTTGCTGAACATATATTGTGCTGTATTGATAGGTAGTGACCCAAGCTATCATCCCCTGCAGTATGTCGTGCAATTTACTGGACACCCTGTATATGGGACATCTACTTATTGTTTCTCGATGTTGGTCATACGGAGAAAGACGGTCAATTTAATAAAACCATCACCACATCACCCGTACCAGTTCTGATACAAGCTGTATAGGTAAGTATATCAAATTCCTATTTGTTGTTATTGACTTAAATCATAATGTAGTTTCGGACTGTTAGTTAAAGTTCTGTGAATTTATTTAGTACCGTGTGGTGCCGGACGTAAAGAATAACACCACCCTATTTCTTCCCTTGGGTGTCGTAAAAGGCGACTAAGGGCCTTACTAGAGAATGGGCAGCAGCGTTCTCTATGCATTTTACCACCATACTGCGATCGCCAACCCGCCTGCCAAGCGTGGCGAATATGGCAAAGCCCCCCAAATTGGGGAGGCCTAAGTCCAGCAGTGAACGTCTTACGGCTGAAATGATGATGATGAATTTATTTAGACACTGAATAATATATGATTTTGTATTTACCTGTGCTTTTCATTGTTCCATCGTCGTTGGCTTCAATAACATTAGGCCTGTCCAATCTCCTGGCTGTTTCCCAACCGTCCGACATACATTTACCCTTTGAAGGCTTAATTACGTTCTTGGGGTGTCCGTAATGGGCATTTGAAAAACCTATGAACAAGGATAATGTGATGGTTAATTTATGAGAGCTTATTTATAAATGTTATAGCAGAATTGTTACGAGTTTCTATTATAATCTGTAACGCCATTTTATTTTTATTTTTTTAAAACGATGCGCCACACTAGGAATTTCTTCCTGTATCGTGGATGCGTTTACAAACATAGAACCCGTGCGGGGATCGAACCCGCGACACGCTGCACAGCAGTCGATCGCTCAGCCATTACGCCAACCGTGTCGTCTTGTATCAAGTTATTCCAAGTGATCTTCAATGAAGCCTATGTGACCCAATTAATAAGGTATCTCTGAACTATCAAGTTTCAACGTCTCACACACACGTCTCCATATATTATTATCATTACCTTGGCAAGCGGCACCATTCAGCAAAGACACAAGGTCTATAATTTGATTTCTCGGAGGTACCTCTGGTTTTGCCTCACCAAATACCCGTAGGCGTGCAATGCCTCCATCCGGGAATATGTTCACACGTATATGGGTCCAAGCGTCGTCACTCAGGACCTGAAATAAAAATATCTTGAGTGTAGTTTCATGTTTTAATTTCTACGAGTTTATTCCTGGATTTTAAAATTTCACTCTAGTGTGTCGTAAATTAGACCTAGAGGCGAGAATGTCGCGAATTTGTTTCAAACTTTCTATATGAAATTATGGGGTTGGTTTTGGGTTTATGAATTTTATTTTAGTGGAGTAATACCTAGTTTTTGAAGGATGTTATATACAATATGCGTTTTATATTATGCTCATTAACAAAGTTCAACGAAATTTTCGTTATTATGGAAATGACAATGACAATTAAGAGAAGTGACTTGTTATTTGACTTGCTATTTTGATACATTTGAAATAAAATAGAGTATCATTTTCTACCGTATTTTATATCAACACAATCTTTTCCGTTTCTTGCAACTATGTGATGAGTTTTCAGCGTCCGATCGGATTTATTTTAAAAGTTTTTGCACTACAGACACTAGTTCCATCCGTCTTATTTTCAGAAACCCAATTTAGACGAAGTGCGATTTCAAGAAAGTTGCAATTTGAAAGCAATGCAATATTTATTGGGGATTTATATAAATTGGTATTTGGTCTAAAGGAGTCAATCATATTTGCCGTACCATTTATGTCATCTAGACAAACCCGCAATTTACGCTGTCACCATTAGGGATTTGCTACATCTTTTCATTATTCAAGGATAGCCATTCCCAAACCCAAACCTAATGTCACACATTCAGGTCACGGTCTACAGTAACTAAATATCTATGGGTATTTGGAGTAACAACGAATATTAATAATAACTATTTTAGATACCGAAAGTTTTTTAATTTTTGAAGGTCAAAAATGTATTAGAGATAGTTAAAAGAGCTTTCTATTGTAATATTACCTCAGACGTGAACTGATAATTCTCGATTTAGAAAATGTTATTATTGCTTCACCTAGTTGAAGACCATACTTGGTAGGACTCTACTGAAAACATGGAGTAGGAAGAAAACAAGAAGACCTGCTCATTATGATAAAAATAACTCCTATAAAGATAGAACAAATATCATCTTCGGAATATTACCTTCTGGAAATTGAGCCTGGTCTCCTCATAGCCGGGCCGTAGGGCCGTTACGGGCACTAACTCATCCCATTTGTCAGACTTAAGTCGTTCGATATGTTTCAAGTCGAATTTGTTGCATGCCGAACCCATTTTGCAAAGTCTTGTTGGAATTGATTCTTCTTCTGTAACAATAAAAATATTTTACTTGTAGTTACTCTGTGTGTTTTTTTTTTATATTGAAGGAGTTTTCCAACTCTATTTGTCGATTCATATGAATCTACTCGCCCCGTGTCGAATCAAAATTTCAAATAATATATTATTTTATATAGGCGACTCGCCTAAAGTTAATTAACCTCTGGGCCGATCAACAATTCCAAAAATACATGTTAGGCGATTGGCACGTTTTGAATTTTATACAATCAAGTTATGAACTGTGTAGATTCGGCCGATTCGAGCGAGTGAAGGCTTCTTCAGACAGGCGCAACGCGACACCGCGACGCGACTGTGTCGCGCTGTCGCGAACAATTTCTATAATATTTTATAGAAATTGTTCTATGAATGTCGCGTTGCGCTTGTTTGCGGGGGCTATTTTAAATAGCTTATAAGCTACTTTATCAAATGAAAAACAATTTTTGAAATCTGTCCTGTAGTGCCAGAGATTACTTCATACAATCAAATTCACAATCTTACAAATTTTATCTATTGATAATGAGTGTAGATGTAGATGCTGATTTTCTATCCTATGACTATAAAAATATTCATAATATAACAGGTTTTTCTATCAAAATAACCGCGTTAGCAACAGCTACCTATAGTGTAATAAACGCGACATTTTACAACATAGTCCTTGGCAAGGCTACTCATACAGCCCCGCGGGTACCATAAGATACGCCTAAACATTATAGTAGGTACGCAAATGAGCAGTAAACTGCAAAAACTTTTTGTCTCTAAGGATAGTAGAGGACACTGTGATCCAGTAATAGTATAAGCTAGTAAGGAAAAGTGTTATTTTTTGTTGTAAACGCCAATAAACGTATTTTCCTTTAGGGTCGGTTCACATCTGACAAAAGATGCGTCGAGCGTATAATCAGTCGCGTCTAATCGATCAATTAGGGTGTTTTCATATCTGACGGAAGATGTGTCGGGCGTAACTTTGTTTTGCCACGTTATTACGCGACTATTCAGTTTCTGCATTCAGCATCTACATAAAATACGTTGCCACTCTTTACGTTGGCCGACAATGCGTTGATGGAAACGGAAAAGACGCTGTACGCTCGACGCACTAACGCATCGGTTAAGTGTGAAAAGTTGAATGTTTTCTCATATAATTGCCTGTTCTGGCGTTACGCGACCGATAATACGCGACGCATCTTCCGTCAGATGTGAACCGACCCTTAAAGTGACAGTAGAATTTCTTGCATTTTTTTCCAATAGACATATCTATTAAAGGGTAGTTCGACAGAATCAGAAGAAAAGAAATTTTGATATCCGATACATTCAAATTTGATAAAATTAATTTGTCAATTGAAAATCTGGTGATAAAAAGGGACTTGGATTTTTTTTACTGTATAAAAAAAGAACAAGCAATAGCATATAATCTGAAGAGGTCATTATTTTGGGCATGTTTCAGCTGATAGGTACATAGTTTTTAATATCAGCAATGTCTTTTTTACTTGAAACCATTTTCGGTCTCCTCAAATCACGATGTCTCCCAAAAGACATATTTCAAGAATACAATACTTAATTCTCAAAGACATAACAACAAAGCTTTTGGAAACACTTCGTTTACTAGAAATAGTATCCCTAGTTCACTATGATTGATTAGGTCTCCGGGATAAAGAGTCTCAGTTACCAAGACCTTTCTTTGGTAAAAATAACGAGTGTCCGGTAAATAGCATTGGCAAATTGCCCGGACACGCCTCATTGGGCTAGAACTAAGTGCTTCTACAGAACTAGGTATGAAAGTACGGTCGACAAAAGAGAAGAGTATACAGGCCAACTTGTAATTCTCGGCTAATGTTTAAAATCTAGTCCAACTTTCATCTTAGCAGCAATAAATATAAAAAAAAACTTGTCAAAAATGTAAGGAATTACGAGATATTTTTGACAGGTTAGACAGTAATCACAATTTATGTTAGTAGCGTAATGATAGTGACTATCTATCTACCCTTTTCTCAACTATGTTGGAGTCAGCTGCCAGTCTAACCGTATGTTGCTGAATACCAGTATCTTACGCGATTGCCTGTATGACCTCCAAAACCCGGTTATTGGGTTATACGATACCTCTTAGCTAACCAACAGGTATCGTCAACCAAAATGACCAAAGGATTTACGTGTGTTCCGAGGCGCGGAGGGATCTTGGGGTGTAAAGATGG
Organism: Aporophyla nigra; assembly: GCA_947507805.1. Taxonomy (NCBI): domain Eukaryota; kingdom Metazoa; phylum Arthropoda; class Insecta; order Lepidoptera; family Noctuidae; genus Aporophyla; species Aporophyla nigra. The sequence continues at coordinate 21,334,906 of OX382296.1, forward strand.
TCACCCATCTACGGAACAACCGCGGCAAGCGTAGCTTAACCTGATCAATCATTCCATGCCGCTTTTTAACCGACTTCAAAAAGGAGGAGGTTCTCAATTCAGATGTTTATATTTTTTATTTATTTTTATGTATGTTCGGCCATAACTCCGTCATATATAGACGGATTTACAAAATTCTTTTTTTGTTCGAAAAGGGTTTATTCCGAAATGGTCCCATATAAATTTCATATAGATCTGATGATGAACTCCAGAGATAGACACCGGAACTCTTTAAAAAATGACAGCAAACCAACCGCGATTTCTGCTATCGCATAAATATGCATTGTTTGGAATTAGTGCGGGTGGATACCACAACTAAAAATTTAAAAATAAAAACTTTTTTACAAAAACCGACTTCCTTAAAAACACTACAAAGTGAAAAATAACTTTAATTTCGGAAGTCGGTGGCAGAAAAACCATAAATACAGATCCTAAGACACCGACTTCCGAAATTAAAGTTATTTTTCACTTTGTAGTGTTTTTAAGGAAGTCGGTTGTTTTTTTTTTTTGTAAAAAAGTTTTTATATTGTATTACTGTGAGCCCTTTTAAAAGCACCATTTAATTATTTTTCGCTGGTATACCTTAATCTTTTGTAGACTGTACTTGAATGTGTACTTGTGGCCAATGAAACATGTGGAGGTTTTTGTAAAAAGAGGATTTACGGATAGCAATCAGTTTTTGGGAGGACCTTCGCATTGTAAGACTTACTATAATTGTCTTCAATGTAATTTAGTAGTAGGTTTTTACGAATCTAGATTATATCTATCTAGATCAAACAGAATTGAGGAATTTGGAAAATTATACGTTAGTATTCATAATATATTGGCAATTTTTTTACCATATTTTATTTTAACTCAATAAATTGATATACATCATCTGAGTTAACCGCATAGATAAGTATTATTTTCTTTCGAGAATATTTAACTTTCTAATTTGTTTTCCCCATGGAGCTCATAAAATCTGTTAACTGTTGCGAATCCAAATTCAGTAATAACTAGAGCAGCATACTAAAACACTATCTCGTTAGTCTATTGCCTAGACAGCTAGGCACGAGGTCCTATGTCAAACTTAAACCATTTATTTCAATTAAACTATTTACTTTTGAACTGCCAAAAAGTTGGTCAAACAGTTGCAGCTAGTTGTGTATTTCAAAGCAAAGTAGATCTGGGACTAGTAAAGTTTTTTTTTTTTTGTTGTCTGTACTAGCGACGTTTTTTTTTTAAATCGTTTACATTTTTTTTTATATCTTAGAACAACCAACACAACGCTATTTGATCCCAAAATAGGCAGAGCCTGTACTATGGCAACCAGACTTCTGATTAACATACTTATGTATTTCTAAATACATACATATTATAGATAAATTACACCCAGACACAGAAAAAATGATTGTGCTCATCACACAAAGATTTGTCCTGGGTGGGGATCGAACCCATGACCTCAGTCTTAGCAGTCAGGGTCACTAACCACTAGACTAACAGGTCAGTCATTTACTTATAAATTCAGGTGCTTTAGCTAATATTTTTCGAAGAAAATAATTTAAAGTAAGAGTATGGAGTTTGTGCTTTTGAAATAATTTTGTTTTGCTGCCTATTGTAAAAGACTTACCTTCAGGCGTCAAGCAGGCAGCTTGTATCGAATACTTTGGTGCATAGTTTCCAGTGAAAAATGCTGTGTCGACTAACAAACCTGAAACAAAACATTAAAAATTAATATAAAACCTAATTTGGCGTATGGCAAACTTTTAGTGATGGAACAGACTGTCTGTCTCTTGCCGCTGTCTCCATTCCCCTATCTCACTAACGTATGTAATCTGTAGAATCAGAGAGCGTGTTGTCTCTACAATTGGAAATAAATTTCCTAATACATAGCTAATAATGTTCTATCCCTATTGTTCTATATTTTTTTAGGGTTCCGTTTTTTGTAGATCAAGTCACCATCATAATTAACCTATATTGTTCCCACTGCTGGGACACAGGCCTCCTCTTGGTGAGAAGGAGTATGATCTACCCCGCAGGCCCAGTGCGAGTTGTTAGATATCACATGTCTTCGAAATTTTGGCTCTAGGAAAGTGAAGAAAAACATCGTGAGGAAACCGGAATGTCATGCCAGTTTTCTCACGATGTTTTCCTTCACCGTTTTGAGAGCAGTGGTGATTATATTATTTATACAAAGTAAAGCGCATGCCTGGGTTCGAAGACACGACCGTAACTTATAAGTCGAGGCCGATACCACTAGGTCACCAGTGCTCTCAAATAAATAGGTCAAGTGTATATTACTTAATATTGTTATCTTGAAATAATAAACAATACAAAAAAATATATTTATAGTTTTATCACTGACCTCTGTTAATTCAATTTAGGTATTTCATTTACTTTGAATTTTAGTAGTGGAAAACATACTGACTTTAGCTTCTGATTTGCGTAATAATATCATGTTTTAAACAATGACAACATGGACTATCTGCGTGCTGAAGTAAATTCAAATGGATTTAGCCTTTTCAATCAATATCTACATTGTCTTTTCCCAACTATGTTTATTGGAATCGGGCTCTAACTTAACCAAATACATGTGAATACCAGTTTTTACATGGAGCAACTGGTTATCTGATCGCCACAAGCCCTTGGTGAGACTAGTTGTAAGACTTGGGCTAACGAGTAACAAAGATCTACGAATAACAGCCAAGAACGACGGCTTAATGTGCTTTCCAAGGCACAGACGGGTCTCAATACATAATTGATGGTCACTCATCACCGAATCAACCGCGGCATGCGTTGCTTAGCATGCGATTAGCCAGTTCGGCTGTTATCGTTTAGCCACGAGCCTCGCACGTGTTGCGCTTCAGACGTTTATGCGATTACATTCACACACATCTTTAAAACGATGTGATACTAGTTGCAACTTAGCTGTATGTATACCTATCTCATTGTTAGACTGTAGAGTAAAAAGTTCAAAATTGCCGTTTTTGGGCCTAATTGAAATAAATGCATTGATTTTGACTTTGAGTATAATTATATCAAGAACACGGTTTTGCTCACGGCTTTGCTTACGTAGAGGGTGAAAATTAAATCTCCGGAAAGTTTTACCGGGATAAAAGTTTTCTATGTCCTAATTATTGTGTAGCTGTGTACCAAATTTTATCAAAATCGTTACATGTTTTCACGTTACATTGATATTGAAGAACAAACTTTGGGACCCTTATTACGAATATAACGCATACAGATGCGTTATTTTCGTAATAAGGGTAGAAATTTGTGGAGAAGGAGTGCAGAAAACTAATATTTTTGATTATTGTTGCCTAAAATTTAAGTGAATTATAATTAAATTTTGGGCAGTGGGCAACTGGTAGCAATATTAAATGAATACGTACCACGAATAACACACTTGGTCGCCAATTTCAAGATACACCAATCATGTCCCGCGATCCGTTTCCTGCGGGTCTCCCACCCATCCATCCACTTGCCGTACTCTGTGTACTTATCTTCGATGAATATCGGCTCGGAGTCAGCCAACATGTTCTCACATGTTGCGAAGAAATCATCTGTTGCGAAGACTACTTCTCCACCAGCCTGTGTGATAATAATTTTAGTTAGCAACCTTATGTTTGCGCAGGAACATATATTATTCTTTAGTTTTGTGACTTTCGAGTCACAATATTGCAAAGTCTCCCCATCACTAACTTCGTTGAGTTTGTGTAAATTTACACCGCCTTTGTAACATAACATAACATCACCGTTTGTTTCCTCTAGGGTAGGGCAGAGTTAATTTGTACGTCTTTTTATATAATTCTCGCATGTATGATTTCAACATGAATAATGTAACCATTTTTTTGTAACAATATTTTGAATTAAAAGAGTGCCAGTGGAGTTTCTTGCCCGTTCTAATGGTACCTACTACACTTTGGAATTGGCAAGCTTCATTTTTCTTACTGACCGACCTCTTGAAAATTCAAAAGAGCCTGTAATTGGTTTGTTTGAATGCTTTGTGTTTTGAATTTGATTGACATCTCGCACAAAGCAGCATAATGTTACAGAATATATGAGCTAATAACGAAACAAAATGAGGAAAGTTTTACTAAAAGTGAAGCATCATAATAAACGCAGAAATAGTCAAGTAGAAGTACAACTCACCCCAGTGCTAGCCAACTCGCTTAGTTCAGCAAACGCCGGAACGATAGTCTCAATCATCTTTGCTGTTATCACAGAAGCTAACGAGTTATTTAACTCAAGCTCAAACACACACTGATAACAAGCCGTCTTGAACACCGTTATATATACTCTTTGTATATAAATAAACAATGTCTATCTATATGTATTTATTTCTAAATATAACTACATTTCTGTAAATGTAACTAGTTTTTTCCTGCGCGCGAGCAGGCTTCAATTTAGAGGACAAAAAATGTGAATGAATTTCGATTGTTTTGTTACGAAAATAGAGTAAGTAGTTACTATTTAAAGAATTTGACATGTCATACTGATAAAGCGATTTACATTTTAGTAAAAATAACGGGATTAATGACGATTAGCAGACCTGCACCCTAATTGCGTAATGCACTATCTATCAGAATCTTAATGGTATTTAAGATTATTTCTGATCTATTGCTTCATTTGTTCGAATAAATTGTCGGCTCACAACGTAAATAACGCAATGAATGTTGTTTAACTATCGAAATGACACAGATTCCTCTGCCTTGCCGTTTCCCAACTATGTATGTTGGTACAGGCTTTCAGTTTAATCGGATACCCCTGAAAACCAGTATTTTATATGACGCGAATGCCTACCTCACCTCTACAATCCAGTTATTGGGAGATACTCTTTGGTAAGACTAGTTGCCACATGTTCTGGTTGCGGATGAGCGTAAAAGACCCACGAAAGATAGCCGGGACCAACAGCCTAGAGTGCTTTACGAGACACGGAGGGATCTGGATATATGTAAAGTTCACCCATATACGACAAGAGTAGACACTAGAAGTGCGAGCGTCCCAAATTTGACCCATTTAGATGTTCTTCCTGCTCTAATTAATATTTTACTATGCATATAATCCTAACTTTTTATGACTTTTCATGAAATATGATGATTATTATTATTTATACGAGACTTCAACCACGTAATTGCAAAATACATATTTTTTTATCCAAATTCACCTCAGTCGGTATGTTCAGCGCTTCTAGTGTTAACCTGCTGGATCGTGTGGCTGTTATAACTAAGTCACAAAGCCCTAGCTTAGGGTATGCATCACCATTATCATTTCAGCCCAAAGGTGTCTACTGCTGAACATAGACCTCCTCCAATTTGAGGAGGTCTGCCATAGTCGCCACGCTTGGTAGACGGGTTGGCGATCGCAGTATGATGGTAAAATGCATAGAGAACGCTGCTGCCCATTCTATAGTAAGTCGTCTCTTACGACTCTCACGGGAAGAAATGAGATGGTGTTATTTTTTACGTCCGGCACCAGATGGCAGCATACCTAATGCCCTTTAATGTTCATACTAGTAGGACACAAGCTTCCTACTTTGTGAGAAGGAGCATATGGCCTGCTCCCAATTCATAACGCATGGTCAGTACGGGATGGTTCGTGTCACATATGTCTGAATTGTTTGGTTCTTGATAGGAATAAGTTTAATGGAAAAAGGTGGAGAAAGGATGTAGCTCAGGATCGCAACAGGAAAGGCTAAAAATAGCTCTCACAAACATCCTAAGAACTTCGACCACTGTAAGCTCGATAACGGTTAAAGGCCGCATTATGATCGTTGGGAAATGTTTTAAGATTGCTCGTCTCATATTGTTCATTGACAGTGCACTCTCTGTCATTGCTAGACTCGTGTTACTCTTAATGGCATTGCGTGTATCCACCACATTTACATGAGTAATCTCGATCACTAGGTTGATTGATATCCATAGATCGGGTAACGTTTTTAACCGACGAAAAAAAACGGAGGAGGTTATCAATTCGACGCGTATATATTTTTTTTTTTTTTTGTTATGTTTGTCCACGCATAACTTTTTACATAGTTGTCCGATTGTGATAATTTTTTTATTGGAAAGAGTATACTTCGAGGGTGGTCCCATATAAATTTGAAAACCAAAATCAAACCCTAAGGGTCAGAAAACAGGGGATGATTGATTGTTCACTCACTGATTGTTATGTTTAACCACGCATAACTTTATACAGAATAGTCCGATTTTGATAATTCTTTATTCATTGGATAGGGTATACCTTGCCAAGTATTATACGTATATTAAAGCCACAAAAAATTATAAAATAAAAACTTTTTACCAAAAAATTTAACCGCCGGCGGTTAAATTTTTTGGTAAATAGTTTTTTACGGTACCGCAACCTAAAGGTGCCAACGTGACCATATTACTAAGTCCCCGGTATCCTTCCGTCCGTCTGTCACAGGGCTGTATCTGTTGAACCGTAATAGGTACACTTGACTTTAATGTATTTCATACGGAAAAAAATTAATTTAAAAAAAAATTGGTAGTGTTAAATAATGTACGATGATACGGAAGTACGGAACCTGTCATATCCCACTTGCATTTTGCTGTTTTTCTAGTAATACGGCTGGTTGGTTGGTAGGAACTCAACAAATAAGATGACTACGTCGTCATCTCTTGGTAACTAAAACTGGTAAAAAAGGTGTGCACGTAATAAAAGTCCACTTACCTGTCAGAAAGTTACCAAAAATAAGTGTGAGTAAAATAAACAATTTATTAAAAAACTTTCATAAAGTTATGAATGAAATGTCATAAATTCCAATGTGATTCGGCACTAAGCCTTGACATAAAGGTACAATAAATCATAATATAAATAATGGATTCAGTTCATTCCAGTATTTTATTATTGTACACAATTTTTACCATCAATTTGAAAGTTTTTATCTGCTGGCTTATCAAGTTCTTACTCGACTGTTTTTATTTCTTACGCTGTAAAACCGCACTGTTATTTTGAGTACCTTCTTGTTTCTTTTTTAGTTTTTAACCGACTTGAAAAAAGGAGGAGGTTCTAAATTCGACTGTATTTTTTTTTAAATATTTTTAACTCATAACTTTTGACTGGGTGAACCGATTTTGATGATTATTTTTTTATTAAAAAGCTGGTGCTTTCCGTGTAGTCTCATTTTAATTTGGTTTCATTCTGACAATGGATTCCATGTGAAAACCATATAAGTCTTAAATTTGCATTAATTATCTGCGCGACAATAGAACGAATTACGCGATTAGATTAGTGCGGGTACATAACATAACTAAAAAGTTAAAAATAAAAAACATTTTACAAAAAAATAACAACCGACTTCCTTAAAAAAAACACTACAAAGTGAAAAATAACTTTAATTTTGGAATGTCGGTTGTTATTTTTTTGTAAAAAGTTTTTGGTTACATTATTCGAAACTAGAGAGAATTCTTCTGTTTTACTATCCTTTGGTCCTTTGAGTAACGAAAAATTTGTTTTCTGAGTTTTTCATTTCTTAGTTCTTTAAAATTAACTAATCCCCACAGTTCCTTATAAGGAGGAAAGTGACTCTTTCAAATGCTTTCCGTCTTTTCAAATGTACCTGCATACTGTCCTGGTATATAATGAGCCTATGACGTTCTCATTCCTGAGACACAGGCTTTCTTTCGGTGAGAGAAAGTGGACTGTAATCAGTGGATTTCAGTCCACTTTCTCTCACCCGCACTGATGATGTTGGCAGATGTCACATGACTACGAATTTTTGGTTCTAAGACAGTGTGGTCCCATCCCCGTTTTGAGAGCAGAGGTGCTGAAATTGAATACACAAAATAAAGTGCCTACCTGGGTTTGACCGCACGACTTACAGAATTGTTTGGTTCCAGGGCATGTTGGTTTCCTTACGATGTTATTCTTCACCAGTTTGAGAGTAGTCGTGATGGAATAATATACACAAAGTACAACGCCTGTCTAAGTTCGAACCTACTACCTACTTACAAGTCGTAGCCGTTACCACTAGGCAACTGTTGCTAATAGCTACCGACCAATTAAAAATATTTTCTAATTTATTAAAAAGTTCAAATACTATCCAAAACCTGCTACACCTCAAAACAGCTGGAAAATTCTACCTTTTTCATCCTTCAGCGTGTTTAACAAAATAAAAAACTTTAATTCAATAAAGCCAGAAAACAGTCTTTGTTATACTAACCGCAGCCAGGTTGACAAAAACTTTACAATCGTCTTTAACAAAAGATTAAACGGTGCAATTCAAACATAGCGACAGAAAAAAGTAAAATGTCTGTTGAAAGATTACAAGACAGAAATAGACAAAGAGTATATTTTCAGCACTCGATTCATCGAAAGTATCAAGAGTGTTCTAATATTATTTAACTAACAACAGTGCAGGTAGAATAAATAAGTGACGACTACCCAGGTGACAAAGTTCCCAGAAATTGTAATTAAAATTAAATAAATATTTTTTCAGTAACGACGTAGGTCATTGCATTAGTAAGCATTATGTTTTCTAAACTTATATTGTAAACGAATGAAAGGAAAATATTTTAGTTTTTAATTTCTTTCTTTTTTACGCTTTAACGCTTAAACCTCTAAACGTATTTGTATGAACTTTGGCGCATGGGTAGGATATGACAAAGGTTACTTTTCATTCTGGGTCGCAGACGATGACACTGGATATTTTCCCAGTGGAAACAATATAGACTGTACATATTACGTCGGCCTCAAGCATACATAGCTGGCATAATTTGGGTATACCCAAATTACGGATTTACCTCTGCCTACTCTTTCTTCTTCCTCTGGTAATTGGTCTCTGAATAATCATTATCTTCCATTCTTTCATATTATCATATTTTCAGTTCATCCTATTTTCAGCTGCCTCTTTTTAAAACTAAATATATTACTGTCGCTTATTTGCAGATTAAAGCAGAAAGAGATTGCAGAAAATAGGGGGTAACAGCGTGTTTCAGAAATGTGCAGTCATGTTTAAGGGTTGCACAAACCATCAAACTGAACAAGTTACTCCATGGGACGAACTTGGTGATTGCGAAAAAAATATCATTTATCCCACCCGAGTCTTCATTACCTACCCGACCCAAATGTATGGGAAAGTTGAATATTTTTCGCGATGACGATGTTGAAAAAACATCCTACACGCTAAACACTAGTGTGCACATTCGTTTAGGTACCACTTCCATCATATTGGGTATTAAAACATAGCACGAAATTGGTCCCATGTAGAAAGTTGTTTAATTTGATGGTCTGTGCACACCCTTAAATATAACCACACATTTCTGAATCACGCTATACATAGTAGAAGCTATTCCTAATACTATTGGTAAAAAGGGCAGTTAAAAAAAAGTTGCTTTTTTAAGACATTTAAGTAAATGAAAATTTTGACAGAGTTGAAGCTTATTCTTAAAAATTGTGAATACGACGCCTATATTTTATTTAAATTACTCTAATATACAGGTCTTATAATCCTACGCCATTAAAATGTATCATAAAAGTGAGTTGATTTAAAACCTCTGCTTCGTTGCGAGTTTTATGTTTTTAATTTTAACCTTAGCATTTTTTATAATCGTCACGCTGACTTTCATTATCTACATAGCAGGTCGTTAATGTTGCTGTATAATCTTAGATGAAGACTATGTAGAATGATTTAAGAAGGGATGATATAATAAGAAAAAATATAAAAGAAATTCAATACTTAGGCTTGTCGTTTTTTACTTGGGATTTGAAGTTGAGCTTGATATCGGAGAGTGTATTATGGAGGACATCTGGCAAGGTGCAGTGATGAGAGATGGAGTCAAGCTTTGACATAATGGCGTCCAAGGTCTGGAAGACGAGTTGTCGGGCGTCCTGCGTCGAGATGGGTGGACGAAATTGTTGCCATCGCGGGTAATACCTGGATTAGGCTGGCACAGGGCTAAATGTGGACGAGACTGACATTGGAGCGAGTGTGGGAAAGAAAGGCCTTTGCCCAGCAGTGCCAGAAGTTGGGCTATGGAAATGTGGATAGTGATGATGATGAAACAGAACTGGCGAAATTTGGGAATACTTAGTATGTTGTGTTATGTTTGAAAGGAAAAGAAAACAAATTAAATGTAATTAAATGACACACCTGGGTCACATTAAAGAGATTTAGAACGTTATTACGTAACGTGAATATCCAATATACCTAGTGGGGTTATACTGTCCATTTTCTTTTCAAGATAACATGTAGATAATTATTTTTTATTTTATTTTGTATAAAGGGTCAAGATATGTAGAAGAAGTTTTTTTTTAAATTTAGGTCAACGTAATTATAAATATCGTTCTCACTAGAAATTTCAGACGTTTATTGTGACCACCTAGTTTAGACCTACTTAAAAAAGCACAGTAATTATAATCAGTGCAAACCACCAGAATATAGACTGCACAATCATGAACAAATAAATATACAATTCACAAATTAAAAAATAAACAATGCGTATAAAAAAGACAGTTGATTTTATAAGTAGGTATTTTATATTCTACTTACACTTCGTACGCAGTAGAGTCACCTTACATTGATCACTCAAATCACTCGTCTACAGACTGACTATCATATTTAGGTGATAGGTCACCGACAATTGGTTTGGAACCAGTTTGAGCCACGCGTGCGAAGTCATTAGGTCGCGTTTCAATGATAAGACGGGACTACGGCAGACATTCGTGCTTATTATGTCTTTAATAATATAAATATTTAAACTGTATATTATTATTTTGACTTAAGTTCGGTCTGTTTTGGTGTCTATCTTAATAAATTGTCTATTGTTTTCTTATCTATAAAATAGGAAGATTTAACATTTCCGATTCGATATTTGTAAAAATACTCTGATTTTTACTATGAGTGAACTTTTAAAATAAACTTAATACTGGGAATTTTTTAACTTATCCTTTTTAATCCTCTAAAAAGACGGTCTGATGATGTACGGTTTTTAAATTAATTTTCAAATTAGGCTCTTAAAGATGACACTTATTAATAATTTTGTTTTTTTTTAATATTTCTGGCCTTTTCTCACAGTTAGTCGCTGTAACTAAGCTTGGATACTGGCCAAACAGGTTAGATTAGAACCATGACCAATACGCGCGAGCTGAGCGAGCGATGTTGCTGTAGCAGTCGGTTAGCACTACTTCGAAGTTGGTCACAGTTACTTGGCTTCAAGAAGGACCCTAAAATTAGAATTATTTGAGGTTTCACAAAAATAGGTGCTTTAATTAAATAAGGGTGTTCGATTGGCAATTAATTGACGTTCAATTAAACACATAGAGTCTTTTTTTTAAGCCAGGTTAGGCATGACAGAAGATTTTCCTTAAAAAACTTCAGATGGTTTACATAACAAAAGTTATCTTATAATTCTAATTGCGCCACATTTTTTGGACGGTTATTGTACCTATCGATGTTACATGTAGAACAAACGTGTTGAGTTGAAAGATCATTATAATGCATGAAACATTGGGACAGATAACTGATTAATCGCTGTAACCAATTCAGTGTGTCGTGATAGCTAATAATTTATGTTAAGTCGATGTATGTTCGTACACGAAGCAAAATGAATATGTAAGGATCGGAGCAGGTGGCGTTATATAGTTTTTGGAAAAAGACTTGAGTTTATTTATGTCATCATTATCAACATCATTTCAGCCGAAAGACGCCCACTGCTGGACATAGGCCTGCCCCAAGCACCGCCACTTCGACCTATTCTGTGCTTCTCGCATCCAACGTATTCCTGCGGCCTTCACCAGGTCATCGGTCCATCTTATGGGAGGCCTTCCAACGCTCCGTCTTCCAGTACGCGGTCGCCACTCCAGAACCTTCCGACCCCATCGGCCATCCGTTCTGCGAGCAATGTGCCCTGCCCACTGCCACTTAAGTTTGGCAATTCTTCGGGCTAAGTCGGTTACCTTGGTTTTCCTACGGATCTCTTCATTTCTAATTCGATCGCGTAGGGAAACTCCAAGCATAGCCCTCTCCATTGCTCTTTGGGTGACTTTGAGCCTTCTTATGAGGCCCATTGTGAGCGACTTCGTCTCTTATTTATGTAATCTGACGTAAAAGTAAATAATAGGTTACTATTTATTATGTACACCATACGAACATATCTTTATATATACAATACTACTTTACGTGTGTATGTCACTGAACTCCTAAACGACTGGACCGATTTGAATGAATTTTTTTATATGCATTTGAGTGGCACCCTGGATGGGTTAGATTCACAAATCAGCCCGATAGATGGCGCTGCTATTGAGTTCTAGGAAACAGGACGACGTCTGTATGGTCAGCTAGTGTATATATAAAAACTGTACATGGGCATTTATCGCTAAAAGCGATGTTTTAAAGACAACCATTAGATGGATTTAAGGGAAGAAATTAATGTTATTGTTATTGTATTGTCTCCCCGACAACACTACATTTCATTTCGAGTTTAAGTAAAAGTTTGATGTTGCAAAGAGGCATCTCCGTCTTTACCACTGTGATAGTCTCCTGTTTCAAAAGGCGATCTTACTTACGTTTTAGCCTAAAGTTGGAAATACTTAGCTCAGACACTTTTTGAATTTCCAACTTAATTTCCATTTGGGTAAAGTGCTGAAAATTATATTGTCATCAGAACTAAAGGTGTGTACCAAATATCGGACCAATCTGTCAAGAGGAAGGGGGTAAAATGTCAAGTTCTAAATTTGACCCAAACAAATAAACAAGATAATAGACAAGCTAAATAAAACCGTTTAATGAAAACTTAGCAACTGACCAAGTTTTCGGTTTTATAAAAAATAACAACATATCTATACATATTTGGTTCTTAATTGAAAAACTAGCTTGGTGGTTCAAACCTGATCTAAATAAAAACATTGTTTGACCAATTAACGCCCCACACTGTTCAACTATCCCATTTCTTCACGTGGGTGCCGTAAGAGGCGACTAATGGACTTAGTAAAGAATGGGCAGCAGCCTTCTCTATTTTCATTTTATCACCATACAGCGATCGCCAACCCGCCTGCCAAGCGTGGCGATTTGGGCAAACCATCCCAAATTGGGGGAGGCTTATGCCCAGCAGTGGACGTCTTACGGCTGAACTGATGATGATACTATAGGTATTGTATAGTAATAGGGACGTCCATTACCATACAACATCTATAGATAGTGTCAACAAAAATCGACCTAAATGTACAAAGAAAAGAGTACATAATATAAAAACTCACACATTTATCCCATAGGATTAATAGTTACTAAAGAGTACCACGTGAGTATGATCCTTACATACTTATTCCTTTTACTACGCCCACGTTAATACACCAAAATGTATTTGGCACCTGACTTTTTTGAAGGACATCAATAAAAAGGTCAATGTATCCTTGCAAAGACTTTTATTATAAAACTAAGATTTTGTTCTTTATTTGAAAACTGACGTAAAGTCATAGCTTACTTCAATATTCAACTGAACAATAAAACAATTTCAGTGTCAATACACGTCAATGTTAGCATAAATATCAATATCATATTGCCAAGTAACTTGAGAGACTCTCTCTAATGTCCCCTGTGGTCTTTTGAAAGGTAAAGTTGTCTATGTTCAGATGGCATTACCTTTCTATAGTACATTTCAAAGTACTGCTCGAATGTCACTCGGAGTTATTTCGTTTCTGTGTCAAAGAATGTACTGGAATTTGCAATTTGGAATTGAAAATAAATTAAAATACAGGGTAAGGGGCTGCATGCCAGGGTTGCGTATTTGTTAGATGACTTGCCGTGGCCCTGGCGCAGGTAATTGAAGGAACAGGGGTGGGTTTTAGTCAGTTATAGTCTGACATCCCGCTCCGCCCAGAGCGGGAGAAGTTATTTGATAATTCCAACCCAAAAAAAGGGATGGAGGCTGACGGCCAGGGTGATCAAATGATCGTGGATGAGAGAACATCCTTAACGTACCGAGATTCCTCCATGCCTTGCATGGCTGGTATTCGTAGATCTTTGATAGACGTTACAAGCTTATAGATTGTCAGAAGCCCAAAAGTCTGACAGCCAGTTTGACTAAGCTATCGTATTACCCAGTAACTGGGTTTTGGAATCACAAAGGCAGTCGCTCCATGTACAATACTAGTAATCCGCTACATTCGGTTAAACTGGAAGCCAGTGAGATAGATTGATTGTGTAATTAACAAATTACACAATTAATCTGTCTAGCCTTTTCCCAACTATTCAACATTCCACTGGGTAAAAAAGTTGATTTGCCACCTGATAGTGTGGTTATCTGCAATTCCAAAAAAAATCGCTAGCTTTGTAATTCTTAACAAGAATCTGCAATGACATGTTTCGAAAATTTTCTAAGTTTTTTATTTTGTCCAACCGCGCACATAAATGACACGAAAATAATTTTCTATTATCTAGTTCTAAATTTAAAAAATATTTTTTCGGAACGATTTTTTTAATTAAGTAAAATCTTTTATCGTATTTATTATTCAACTAGCTTTTGCCACCGTGCATGTCGAAAATTATCCCACGGAAACGCACTACCCGCGATAAAAGTATCTTATGCGTTAAGCCATCCAATCAATCATATATTTCATCCAAATACGTTGAGCCATTTTTTCGTGATCGAGTAACAAACATCCAAACATAAAAAGCATCACATTTATAATATTAGTAGCATAGGATTTCTACAAGTCATCATTAATTTACTAGCGTCCTCACTGCATGATCTCTAAATGGCAGATTGTAAATTAATTTCGTGTGCTTACAAAACTTTCCGTCTGGCTGAAACTGTGTCGATATAATTATTGATGACAGACCTGCTTCCAATACGGCTTTGAAACTGATAACAATAAAGTGATATTGAGCAATATTCCCCGGCCTTTGGGACTATGCATGAACACGCACGATACATGTTACGAACGCAAAAATGTAAACCGATTTACTTAATTAATATCAAAACACTGGCACGTGTTACTGACAATGCGGAGTGCATTGGTAGTAATGCACGTGCCTTGGTGTAGATACAAGTTTATCGATAACCGAAGATTAAAAAATCATTAAAATTTACATCCTTTGCTCCGCCTGTATAGTAAGTATGAAAGAACATTCGAGTCAAATGCAGCAATGGAAACAACACATTGACTGATCGTCGTATAGACTCTAGAACTTCCTTCCCTACTTAAATGTAATCAGAATGGAACCCAAACACAGCGTTATCGCCGGTAGAAATACCCAGTTTTATCCAGTTTATCGAGACACGAAGGACAAAGATCGGTCCGTGCATACGATTGGTGCAGTAGTAATGTTCTTCATATAATTTATGACTGCCTGGTACCTCGGGTCGTGAACTCAGTTGCGATTCTCGAGTTGGTTTAATTTATATATGGAATAACCTGGTTATGGGCGACACTTCGGAACTTGCCATTACGTAGTGTGATTTTGAAAAGAGGGATATCAAAATTTTCATCTGCTTCAATTTATTAACACCTTATCTCTGGTAGATTATTCCATTCCATTCCTAAGGGCTACTCCTTTAAAAGCAGTGGTGGCCCAGTTGTATTGGCCCCGTCTTACGAATCGTAGGTCTTGTATTCGAACCCAGGCAGGCGCATTACTTTGTGTACATAATATCATCACCACTGCTCTCAAAACGTTGATGGAAAACGTCGTGCGGAAACCGGCATGTTCTAGAACAATAATTCGAATATATGTTATATCTACCAACCCGCACTGGGGCCTCGTGGTAGATTCCAGCCCCTTCGCTCTCACTGAGAGCCATTTCCTTTAAAAAAACGTCTTGGTAATGGAAAATAACCCAGAATTAAGATTACTCAGTTTATTTTTATCACTTCAGTTACATAACTCTACCGAGTGACCGACTAAAACGATAGTGATTAGCAGATCGCTCATTACAAATTGTTTATTTTCTGCCTAATTATACGCATTACTTTAATTGTATACAATGATTTGGAAATACAAATAAATTGCGGTCAAGGTCGAAGCGGCCTCCACGTGGCTTTTGAACTTGAAGTTTAATTTTTTTGTATTTCAGTAAATAGTAGTTAAAAAAAAAACTAAAAAACACGCTTCCATAGAAAACCAAACTAAAAAGTAGAAAATAATGGAAAAAAACGTGGGGTGCTTTTTGAGGTATTTTTAATTGATATCAAGGACCCATTTTTAGGGTTCCGTTGCCAAATGGCAAAAAACGGAACCCTTATAGATTCGCCATGTCTGTCTGTCTGTCTATCTGTCTGTCTGTCTGTCTGTCTGTCTGTCTGTCCGAGTATGTCGCAGCCACTTTTCTCCGAAACTATAAGAGCTGTGCTATTGAAACTTGGTAAGTAGATGTATTCAGTGAACCGCATTAAGATTTTCACACAAAAATAGAAAAAAAACAATAATATTTGGGGTTCCCCATACATAGAACTGAAACTCAAATTTTTTTTTTTCATCAAACCCTTTCGTGTGGGGTATCTATGAATAGGTCTTCAAAAATGATATTGAGGTTTCTAATATCATTTTTTTTTTAAACAATAATATTTGGGGTTCCCCATACATAGAACTGAAACACAAAAAAAAAATTTCATCAAACCCTTACGTGTGGGGTATCTATGGATAGGTCTTCAAAAATGAAATTGAGGTTTCTAATATCATTTTTTTCTAAACTGAACAGTTTGCGCGAGAGACACTTCCAAAGTGGTAAAATGTGTGTCCCCCCCCCGTAACTTCTAAAATAAGGGAATGATAAAACTAAAAAAAATATATGATGTACATTACCATGAAAACTACCAACGAAAATTGGTTTGAACGAGATCTAGTTAGTAGTTTTTTTTTAATACGTCATAAATCGTAAACCACAATTTACCTTTCATTCAGTCAACACAAATATAAAAAAAATATAAAAAAAACATTTCATTTCATAAACGATGATGACGAATGATGATGATGATGACCTGCAGGTTTGTACGGAACCCTCGGTGCGCGAGTCCGACTCGCACTTGGCCGGTTTTTACTTTTTATTTACTAGTATTATTTATTTTCTATTTTTAAGGTGTTTCGAATTTAAAGACGTATGTCAGCGTAGTTTGTGACGTATGTCGGCGTAGTTTTTGAAGACAGTTTTTTTGCTATCCTGCTAACCCGAAGCAAGGATAATGGCACAAATGTATGAAATTATCGTATTGTCATTGATCTTTGATAAGAGTTAATCCGACGTTTTAAAGGGGTCAAAATCATGTTCAAAGTTTCCGTTACATAGGCACATATTAACATACTAACATACGTTTGAAGCTAATAAAAGCGTCTTAAAAATATACTGAGTAACTCGAGAAACAATTTTATTGTATCAATATTGGGAAAAAAATATTGTACAATAGACAGTATACTCATGGTTCATACATGTATTTTTAGGGTTCCGTTGCCAAATGGCAAAAAACGGAACCCTTATAGATTCCTCATGTCTGTCTGTTTGTTTGTCTGTCTATCTGTCTGTCTATCTGTCTGTCTGTCCGTCCGTATGTCACAGCCACTTTTTTCCGAAACTATAAAAGCTATGCTGTTGAAGTTTATGTATGCTTGGTAAGTTTATGTATTCTGTGAACCGCATTAAGATTTTCATACAAAAATAGAAAAAAAAAACAATAAATTTTGGGGTTCCCCATGCTTAGAACTGAAACTCAAAAAATATTTTTTTCATCAAACCTGTACGTGTGGGGTATCTATGGATAGGTCTTTAAAAATGATATTGAGGTTTCATATTTTTTTTATAAACTGAATGGTTTGCGCGAGATACACTTCCAAAGTGGTAAAATGTGTGTGTTTCCCGCCGTAATTTCTAAAATAAGAGAATAATAAAACTAAAAAAAATGTATGATGAATTCCACCAAAAATTGGTTTGAACGAGATCTAGTTAGTAGTTTTTTTTTTAACACGTCATAAATCGTAAACCACAATTTACCTTTCATTCGATCAATTTAAATATAAAAATTTAAAAAAAAAAATAATTTCATAAACATAAACCTTATGCATAAACCGTGAATACCTACAGGTTTGTACGGAACCCTCGGTGCGCGAATCCGACTCGCACTTGGCCGGTTTTTTTTTTCATCTTAACCTCTTTTGCCTCTATAGAGCAATTTTAGATATCAAATCAAATCAAATCAAAAGTCATTTATTCAAACTAGGCTGAGAGTCAGCACTTTTTGAACGTCAAAGTCACATAATACCATCCAAGATTCTGTATACATCCCTGTAAGATAAAAAAGATCTGCTAGAAACCAATGAATAATTTAAACACATCCTATCGTTTTGTGAGGATGGAATACGAAAACCTCCAATATGGCTTTAATCAAAAACAATCTTATTTATGTTATAACTTTTAATACAATAATTGTTTTGAATATATATTGAATTAGTTTACTTAATATTTTTACTATTATTAGGTGAATGCATTGAAAGCTGTGGTGATTTACGAGTAGTAAGGTCGTGAGTTAGAACCCAAACACGGGCTTTACTTAGTGTAAATTATTGTCATCACCACTGTTCTCGAACGGTGAAGGAAAACATCGTGAGGAAACCGACATATCTTAGAACCAAAAATTCGAAGACATATGACATATACCAACACCGGCCCGCGTGGTGTATCGATTGCTAATGTTGAGGTGATTGATATTTTTGGCACATTTCTACCTTATTATAAAAAAATAAATAAAAAAAAACTGTATGGCACTTACAGGACTTGGCAGGACGCATATACACTCTTATCAATTGTGACTTCCTAAAACGTGTGTACGCAAATAAATTTATGTGATTGGATAGAAATATCAAAAAGCAAAGAAAAAGCTATACCAGCATTTTAAAGCGTAAATTCTTAGCAAAGCGAAGCACATAATAAGCGACGACAGCGCGTCCCTAGTCGACGCTTGTCGAGTGCACCACTTCCATTACTTGCTATACTTACAGTGATGTATTACACTACGCCTTATACCCATTACACTGCTTGGTTCATTGCAGAGTTGACGGCCAATGCTGTGGGGACGGAAATACATGTTGAAAAATATACATTATGTAGATTATACAAAATTCAAGCTTGCTAAGGCCTCGTAGCTTAAAAGTGGCAGCCGCACGGGTTAATTTGTAAGGTGAGCAATGTTTGCCAGGGTTAAACCGTAGATGGGTGACTAGCCATTAAATACGAAGATGCCTCTCTACCTCGAGAAGTATGTTAAGATGTTGGTCCCAGCTATCATTCATAGATATTTGACTGCACGTAGCCCGAAATTCTGACAGCCAGTCTTACTAAGGAATAACTTGGTTCTTTGTTACTCAGTAACTTCGTTGTGGAGGTCGAATAAGCTGTCGTACCATGTAAATACTGAAGTTAAACTGGGGTAGGCTGGTCCGGCCCCATCATCGTTCATTCATTTCAGCCGAAAGACGTCCACTGCTGGACATAGGCCTCCCCCAAGCTCCGCCACTTCGACCGCTTTTTTGCTTCCCGCATCCAGCGGATTCCTGCGGCCTTCACAAGGTCATTGGTCCAAATTGCAAAGCCAAAAAACTGTTTTACAAAAAATAACAACCGACTTCCTTAAAAACACTACAAAGTGAAAAATAACTTTAATTTCGGAAGTTTTTAAGTTTTTATTTTTAAATTTTTAGTTGTGGTATTCACCCCGCACTAATTCCAAACAAAAAATGCATATTTATGCGATAGCAGAAATCGCGGTTGATTTGCTATCATTTTTTAAAGAGTTCCGGTGTTTGTCTCAGGAACTCATCATCAGATCTATATGAAAATTATATGGGACCATTTCGGAATAAAACCCCTTTCGAACAAAAAAAAGAATTTTGCAAATCCATCTATATATGACGGAGTTATGGCCGAACATAAATTAAAAAAAAAACATAGAAACATCCGAATTGAGAACCTCCTCCTTTTTGAAGTCGGTTAAAAATTGCCGGCCCCATCATAATTGAGAAAAAGCTATGCCGATGGTACATGAAGGGCAGTGGTGGCCCAGAGGTATCGGCCCTAACTGACTAGTTGTAGGTCGTGGGTTCAAACCCAGGCAGGCGCTTTACTCTGTGTACATATTTTCATAACCACTACTTTTAAAACGGTGAAGGAAAACATCATGAGGAAACCGGCAGGTTCTAGAACCAAAAATTCGAAGACTTGTAACATCTACCAACCCGCACTAGGCCCGCGTGGTAGATTACGGCCCTCTCACTGAGAGGAGGCCTGTGTCCCAGCAGTGGGAACAATATAGGCTGATGATGAGATGATACATAAGGATATAAGAGTTTACTAATATGCGTAAAAAATCCTACAAAGGTATATGTTATGTACTGCGTTAGTCACGTCTCTCCCTACATTCAAGTAATTAGAATAATTACCATCTCAAGAGTAATACCTATGTTCTTAATTGAATAATAAAACTCATTACTAAAAAAGCAGTTAGAGCTTTTCAAATTAACAAAAATGTAAAGTGAATTCAAATAACATTAAAACACTTTTTATTCTTTACCCAAATTGACACTTAATTTATCAAAAACCCCTAAGCGCAATATAACTAAGAGTTTTTCATTCATTCATTCGTTCTTTTGATTGTTATTTGTTACTGCTGGAACATTCTAGGAGAAGTTAACTACCGAGCACTTAATTGAATGACTTTTAAACCGAAACTCAGTTCTTTTTCGAGCATTTTAGTACTTCGGTTCGTTCGCTCGAGTTATTTACTTTGGCGGTGCTAATTGCTCCATTAAAAATATCTTTAGTTACACTAAATTTGATTTAGTTTAGATTGGGTTTGAAGGAGCGTGTTGGATCGCTAGATTAAATTAAATGAAATTAGTTTTAAACATAGATTAGATTAGTATAATCATCTACCGTCTTTTAAATGTTTCTGTGTAATCTACCTCTAGAACATTTGGTTTGAACTGTTTTCATTCAGAAATATGTAATTTAATATAAGATATTAAATGATCTTAACTCCGAAGAATTAAGAAACTTCTCGATTTTTGAAGTCTGTTACAAAGACTCGTATCTTACTCCAAATGTGTGATCAATATCATGAACGAAGCAAAACGGTGTATTTAAGAATTTTAGCAGGTGGCATTCTGTAGTTTCTGCCTACCCCCATGGGAAAAAGATGCGATCTATTAGTTCATTAATGAACTATTTATAACCTTAAGTGTATTGCTGTCATTACAATAAAAGGCTGTCAATAAAAGCAACAATATCTCCAATGATTAAGAAGAAATCCCATGAGTTTAATAAATAAAATACAAAATTCCAATAATCGTAATCATAAAACGCTCTACTTTAGCATCTGATACTTTACGATAAGCATTAACATGACAGCATAAAACGTCTAATTCAATAAATAGTCCAATTCTCAGGGCGCATCTTTCGCAAGAACTTGATGGCTGCATTTTATTGCCGCAGAGCAGTTAAACCATTTTCACGGTTGGTCTCATCATTTCTAACAGAAACGAAATTCGCTGTGTCGACTTTGAAGACAGAAATTACACACACTACGATAGCATTTCTGTACAATACGTACAGTATTACACACACATGGATAATATCCGTGTAGTCTCTGCATTCGTGATGACGTATATATCAATGTGTGAGTGTATTTTTTTGTAAGTGTGTGTAGAAGCAAGCTTCGTTACAAAGTAGACCACTACTAACAGTTTGTTACGGACACTGGACACCGGACTATCGTATTCTCTAACCAACGAGTTGTCCCACACCACTCATAGAGACATGATGTCCTGGTACATGCCTTTACGATATACTTAACGTTAACACGAATAGTTTCAGCAAACGTATATAATTCGATGTTAATGTTTGGGTGTAGAATTGTTTCATGACTTCGCGTTAGGTATGCCGCAATTTCGTAACTGTTGTGTCGTTGTCCTTTTCACGCGTACTAAATTTTGAGTGCAAGAGGGAGAGGAGGCATATCAAATATTATCTATGTACTTCAAACACAATTTGCAAGTTAAAGGGAAGATAAATTGCAGTAATATTGTAGTAATATAGGCCGTACTTAAGATACGATCCGTAAGGATAAGCTCAACGTGTCTAAAATTGCTTTTTGTGTATAATTTTATTAATGTTCATCAGCAAGTTCTGCGGTAACATCATTTGTTTGTGAAATTAATGAACAATTATGAAGGCTTGAAAATTCACTTACATGAAACAAATGAATGTGATTAAAAATTCATGTTGATAATTAATAATCCAAGCCACGTAGCGCACTGTCAGAAATCAACAAGATTAATTCAGTGATGTAAGTAAAGTTCATGTAGGTATAATTATAAATGTTTCTGAAATATAATTTAATGTTTCGTATCAATTATTTATGCAAACAAGCTCCCCTTATACCAAACGATTTTCATATCCTGCGACAGTTTGAAAGCAATTACGGAGCACTTATCAAAAGAAGTCGCGTTGTTCGCAAGCAATTCTTTTCAGGAAATACAATGAAATTGTTTTATCTATATACAGACTTGACTGTCTGCTCGACGCTACCCTAGGACATATAAGAGTTGGATATGCTACAGAGACTGGTCGGCATGGAGTATTTATGCCGACCAGGATCGCATACAGTGGACACGACTGGATTCCAAAGTTGTGCGTCGTCGTTTTATGTCGTCTTGGTAACCATAGATATAGGAAAACTACATAAATCATTGATGTGACATTGCTTTGTCATTGTCTCTCTATATTCCATTGTCTAGAGTTAGACTCGACTAGACTAGACTCTGTTGAAAACCTCATCATCAGCCTACAGCAGTCCACTGCTGGATAAAGACCTCTCTAATTGCACGCCATTCAGCTCGATTCTCGGAAAATCTCAACCTGCTGCTACCAGCTACCCTGCAAAGATCGTCCCTGCCACTTAGCCTGAGAGCGTCCGACCTTACGTTTGTCAATTCGGTCATCGTTTCTATGGCTAATATGCCCAGCCCACTTGAGCTTGCTTATTCGGTGAGCTATGTCGACAACTTTTGTCTTCTGCCGGATCACCTTATTCCGGACTCTATTCCTCAAAGAGACTCCAAGCATAACTCTAGAATTCTCTAGAATTATGGACCAGCTGTACCGTGAGTGTCCATGTTTCGGCCATAACAGGTCATAATAGGCAGGACGCACTGACGGAAAACTTTAGTTTAAGCTCTGCGGAATACGCGACGAAGAGTTTAATTTATTGACTCATGCCAAACTGTTTAAGTTTCTGAAAAAATGTCCCCGTCTTAGCAAAGAATTTGAGGTACTCGTATGCTCAAAATAAGTAATAATATACAGCGTGTGTCAGAATGATATGGTAAAAATTAAGGTTGTGGTACAGGCCATCAAACTTAACCATTTTTTCCATCTTATCAACATAGTAATCGCAAAAACAAACATCAGTCATCCCGTAAAAAACTTCAATACCAACCTGATCCAAATATATGCTACAAATAATTATATTTTCGCGATTATATTATATGATGGAAATTAAGCGTAGCGATCAATAAAGCTCCCTCCAAAAAACTATATCGCCAGTCGTCACTGATCCTTAATTTATACAGACACAAAATAGAATAATCGTCGAAGCTCGAAGTTTATAACAGTCGTCAGGGCCCCAAACGACGGAGTCTCACAATTGAATCAACTGATTTCTGAATTAAATATACGAGTACTTGTCCTTTCGAAGGGGCTTTATTTACAAATCAAATTTTTGCGAGACGAGGACTGTAACCTTTGTAACCTCGTTTGGGTCGATTTACCTAGGACATTCTTTTTTCGCGTTCACAGTGAGAGGGTTTCGGCTTTTTCTACCGGCCTGCGAGCGGCCAAAATGCCGAAATGTCATTTGGATAAAAATGGAAGACTTTTTCTGTTTCTGAAATGGATTTCTAGTTTCAGTTTAGATTTGGAGATTGATATTTTTTTCCTTGTTTATTGGGTTTATGATTGCGAATATTTTTGTGTGTATGTAACTGAAATGTCATATCTATCTTTTGTTGTGGTGCATGTCTTGTTTTAAATACAAAAATATGATTTATAACTTCCAATGCCATGTTAGTTTCGTGAAATAAAATTAAAATCGTTCTCAAATTATTCATGTAGCTTCTTTTCCATGAAATGACTTAAATGGAAGACATCGAACTCTAGAATCAAAATTACGTAATCCACGTACGCTCGAATAAATCTCGTTAATATATCACGGCGGGTTTTCTTTTACGGCGCACGCACTACTTAACGCCAAGGGTTAGAAATCGAACATTGTTTGGATGCACTTTGTTTGATTCTTAACGCTCGGTTTAATACCTAGAATTGAAAATCCAATGCACCATAAAATCTGTTCGCGAGAACTTGATAAATGAAAAATGACTGTATTTTTGCAAGTAGGTTTGTACAAACATTTTTACACGTCAATTATATTTTTTTAAACTATATGAGGTCGGCGTTTTCTATCTGACTCCTCTGAGAAGAAAGGCCGAAACAAACTCAGAGGTCACAATCTCTTTTAAAGTCCAGACATTATCTTGGTCAGATCATGTGAAGACTATGTGGACTGGTGTCTGAAGTGGTCTTTAGGAAAGAACCACACAGATTGAGTGGACCTGTCCAATCAGTGCACGCATTTGTCAGTAATCATACAGCTCAACTCAGAACTTAAGGAGATCAATGATTCGACGAACAACACCAAAGAAAGGACATTTGTGTAGGTCGCAATAATTACTCTAACTACCAGACCATGATAAAAATGAAATGAATGAATGAAAAATGAGAAGAAAAAGAAACCAGAAAAAAAACACCCACTTAGTCTTCACATTTACAATAATTAAAAACTTTTTTGCAAAAAAAAAACAACCGACTTCCTTAAAAACACTACAAAGTGAAAAATAACTTTAATTTCGGTAGTCGGTGTCTTAGGATCTGTATTTATGGTTTTTTTGCCACCGACTTCCGAAATTAAAGTTATTTTTCACTTTGTAGTGTTTTTAAGGAAGTCGGTTGTTTTTTTTTGCAAAAAAGTTTTTATTTTAAAAATTTTAGTTGTGGTATTCACCCTGCACTAATTCCAAACAAACAATGCATATTTATGCGATAGCAGAAATCGCGGTTGATTTCCTGTCATTTTTTAAAGAGTTCCGGTGTCTGTCTCCCGAACTCATCATCAGATCTTTATGAAAATGATATGGGACCATTTCGGAATAAACCCCTTTCGAACAAAAAAAGAATTGTGCAAATCCGTCTATATATGACGGAGTTATGGCCGAACATACATAAAAAAAAAAAAAAAAAACGTATAAACATCCGAATTGATAACCTCCTCCTTTTTGAAGTCGGTTAAAAACAATATAACACTTTAAAAGTAAATATGCATGTCATTGTATAATTGAAGTTGTATAAGTAAAGTTGTTGTTGTTCAAGTTGTAGTTGGTCTAATGTTGCATAAATCAACCTTACGGAATATACACAATGTAACATAGAACATGATCTCAGAGGTGCACTGTCGAACACCTAAGTTTTGCCAATAACGGTGTTACTTTGACTCCAGTCTCGACCTCTCCATTGTTCAGACAAGTTTCATCAATATTAGGTTCCCCGTATCACATATGACGCTTGTGTTTATTTAGTTCGGTTC
Source organism: Aporophyla nigra (assembly GCA_947507805.1). Classification (NCBI taxonomy): domain Eukaryota; kingdom Metazoa; phylum Arthropoda; class Insecta; order Lepidoptera; family Noctuidae; genus Aporophyla; species Aporophyla nigra. The sequence goes on from OX382296.1 coordinate 21,360,559, forward strand.
GTTCATATACATTTATAGTGAACTGCATAGATATTTTCTTTCTTTACACATTTATGCTTTTATCTTACAACAAAAAATAATTTTTAATTTGTAGATTTATGCATATGAAAGAAAGAAAGAAAAATAAAGATAATAGGTTTATTTGCGATAAACATTCCGCATAGAAAGACTAAACACAACAAACATATAAAAAAAGCTGGGGGAAAACATGCGTCAAATGCACGTAAACTGATGTAATATAAATATAAAAATATAAAATGTGTCTATATCTGTGGTAAATTAAGTATTTTCATTGTTTATCTAATGTTTTTAGCAACCATCGATTAACTTGCCATGAAGAGTGATTGTGAAAAAGTTTAGCACCTAACGACAGGTTAATTCCTTGTTATTAAATCAAATATTAAAACCAAACAAAATGGCAATCGCCACATTTAATCTTATACGGAATCGCAGAATCGCTCTGAATGCAAGTGGCATTCAATCAATTCTTGCAATTTCGTTGGTACATTTCATGGTTTATAATATAAGCCTCATAAGAATGATGTTACTTAATCAGAATGAGACTACCACCATTCTACTATCATCATCCTGGCAGTATTCCCTGCTGGACACATATACATATGTACATTGAATTCAAGTCCTGGTAATTGTTCGCTGCGACGAATTCATAGGGTTCATTTTGCCTTTTACCGGAACAATTCAAACTAAAACTGCATTTTATATCCCCACAGTACAATCCCAAATAAAAACACCGTACGACATAATCTCGTGACGTATGCCTTAATTTGTTAACAGGACAGAAATCCTGACTGCAATGTAAAGTCGTTTAAGGCGCGGACTGACTACGATTTTAAATGCTACAACTACATGCTACAGCTCCAACAAATAAGGTTGAAAATTGAATAAATATTTGGATTGACGATGTGACTAAGCTGCGAATTGGCATTTATTTTACGGTTTTATTTAGATTATTCGGACTACACACATTAAATTAAATAATTGTCTGGTTAAAGTTTTAAAGTAATGTTTATTCTATTGAACTCTTTAAAAAAAAAAATTTTGTTATCGCTGAAAATACAGAGATGTTCGACGTCAAAGTTTTTTTTTTGTGAAATAATTTTTATTGGGAATATCAAACAATTTTTCACTATTCTATTCGGTTAGAATTTTTCTTTAAACCCTTCTCTGTCCACTGTATTTTTTGTGTCGTATATTTTCATTGCGTTACGTCATACTCGATTGTCAAAGACACCAGTGTTTTGTGAATATTGAGGTAACACCGCGCCTTAAGGCTCACACGAACAGGCGCAACGCGATAGCGCGGCATGACTATAGTAGGAAAAATTTTCTATAAAAACTTCATGGGAACTATGTGTTCATACCAGAGTCTATGTAGGATAATGACGGCTCTTGCTTTGTAGTATTATCCCGTACTAATATAGTGATAGTAGTTAGTATTACTGTTATTGTAGCCAAATATCTGGGATTTGTTAGTAAGAATATTGTTGCGAACATTCATTGAAGTATTTGTAACAAAAGCAAGTCTATAGTAGTCGTTTATTACCTAAAGAACCTTTAACTGATAATGTCAAAAAAATTGTTATTAGACATTTCATCATTTCAATTTATTGTTATTAATGTGTTGTGGGAAATGTCTAGAATAGTTACTGGTTTTAGAAGGAACTATTTAAAGGTGAGTCGGCTAAGGCATTAAATCGCAGGCTAAGGTAAATTGTGGTTTACGATTTATGACGTATTAAAAAAAAACTACTTACTAGATCTCATTCAAACCAATTTTCGGTGGTAGTTTACATAGTAATGTACATCATATATTTTTTTTAGTTTTATCATTCCCTTATTTTAGAAGTTACGGGGGGGGGGGGGGACACATTTTACCACTTTGGAAGTGTCCCTCGCGCAAACTATTCAGTTTAGAAAAAAATGATATTAGAAACCTCAATATCATTTTTGAAGACCTGTCCATAAACACCGTATGAGTTTGATGATTTTTTTTTTTGAGTTTCAGTTCTATGTATGGGGAACCCCAAATATTATTGTTTCTTAATGCGGTTTACAGAATACATCTACTTACCAAATTTCAACAGCATAGCTCTTATAGTTTCCGAAAAAAGTGGCTGTGACATACTCGGACAGACAGACAGACAGACATGACGAATCTATAAGGGTTCCGTTTTTTGCCATTTGGCAACGGAACCCTAAAAACATCCAAAATGCCATATGAGTCGAAGATCCGATGACCGTTGAGGTAAATGTGTTCTTGCGTGGAGACCGTGAATCGGAATACGTAAGGTAGAACACACTCAGGCTAGGTGGAGCAACGATCTCTACAGAGTAGCTTATAGTAACTGGTAGTTATTTGCAGAGAATTGAGCTGAATGGCGTGCAATTGGAGAAACCTATGACCAGCAGTGCACTACTGTAAGTTAATGATAAATCTCCTACAATACAATAATACAGCCAATATCGGCACAATAAAGTCTTTAGTAATTCAATGAGACATTGGCTTTATTAATAACTGATAATAGATATATAGTCCTCCAGACCGTATTTTGGCCACGGCGGCCAATCTCAACGAAGATAGCCATTGGCGCGGGAAATATTATAGTGGTCAAGTGTGTGCGCAGACACAGGGGCACTGACTGTTCCCTCACTCTCATAACCCGATGGGACGGCCATCCGACACGACCGGAGAGAGATCAGGCGTAGGACCAACGGCTTAACGTGCTTTCCGAGGCACAGGGTATCACACCGCGTACTTCCAAACTCCGGGCTGCTACTAAGAAATCCCTAATAGAAAAACCCAGTAACACTTTGCCCGACCCGGGATTCGAACCCAGGACCCCACGCTCAGCAGCCGCGCTTGCGACCACGAGACCAACGGGGCAGTTCAAAATAGGCAGGGCAAATGGGCAGGTATAAATCCTATGTATCGAACTAGACGTGTGGAGACGCTTTGGTCCCGAGGCTTATGTCCAACAGTGGGTGTTTTACAGCTGAACTAAATTAATGAATGACAGATAAATATTTTCATCCACTGCTTTTACTTTGTATTCATTATCCTTTTCTACGATTTTGCTGGTACATTTGCAGTATTTACCCTAAGTTTAGTCAACCATAGAATATCAGTGATAACAATTTCACACCACCTTTATATCTTTGTAATAAAGGTGTTTTTTTTTCATAGTACCACTATTATGTCGTTAACTGATTAATTTAAATCTGGTCTTAGAACTTTTATTTCTAAGAATAATTTGCGCAAATATAACTGAAAAGAGGACAGGTACTTACTCAATTACGATTTTTAGGAGTCAAACATTCATAATATTGCTAATATCTCTAAGCGGTGGAAGTGTTATTATGACATACGTGGATCCTCGACTGTCTTTACGGGTATTCAAAAGTCAGAAAGTCTGACAAGCAGTGTTACCAAGGGGTATCGTATTATTCAATAACTGGATTGTGAAGGTCAAATAGGCCACGTATCCATGGCTCCATTTAAAATACTGGTGCACCCTGTTGGACTGAAGGCTGACCCTAATGTACTCGGGAAATGGCTAGGCAGAATGACTGATTCTTCTTCTGCTCCTGCAGCCATCGAGAGAATGCGTTTCTGTCACTGGTCAGTGCGACCATTCCAGAAACAAATAAAGATAAATTTCGCAAAATATGTATTCATTTATATGAATCAAACGGATGTCACGAACGCATTCTCTAGACGGCTGTCTGTATACTTCTTAAAATCTTCAGAAGGAACAAAAACAAGTTTCCTCATCCAATACCCAAACGAAACGAGAAACTTAAGATACATTGTATGTTTTCTTTTAATTCCGAGATCAGTCTGGCTCTGGAAACACCTCACGACTTCACACTATCTGGGTTAGAACAATTTTACCAGGAAATTACTTTTACTTCCAGTGCAAACTTGTTTGTTGTTCTTTAAAAGGAAAATTTATGAGTTAGTATGGTTTATATTTTAAATTGTTGTTTATTGCGTAAGGCATTGCTGATATTGGACAATAGGGAAACATGAGGTAATGGAAAAGGCGTGTGTAAGATGTCCAAAGCGGAGAATAAGTTAAAACGTCGTATGGGTTGCATTTTGTTTGCGAATAAACAACTTTGTATAGCAAAAAAGTCTGTGGAAACCACGTTTCGTCAAAGGAATTTAAGGCAAAATCTCAGGAATATTATTTTGTTTTAACTTCATATAATATTGATTTTCTCATAAAAGGAAAACAACTAAGAAAACGTTCTCGTTTACTTATATCACCAACAATCTTTATATTGCATTGTTGATTGCAGTATACTAAAAGAATAACTGAAATGGATAGCGTTCCTTTATCAACAATAACATTGGGAATTGATATTGACCAATCCCGCGAACAAAAATATGTTTTGTTTGTGATACAGGCACATATATTTTTAAATATGTGAGCTGACATGATCGAACGATATTCCAGATCCGTAAAACAACATCAGTGACTATATATATATGGACCGCCATTGACAGTAAAAGAAAAGAGATATCCAATAACATTTAGGCCCATCGTTCACAACGCTACTCAAAAGAAATGTGTTACTCATTAGTATTTTTTTTTGTGGGCGGGAAAATTATCAAATGACGTCTCCCGCTCTGGGCGGAGTGGGAGGGCGTGTCAGACTTTTACTGACTAAAACCCACCTGTGTTCCTTCAGTTGCCTCTATGCCAAGGCCACGGTAACTCTTTCGAACAGATCACGCGACCCTGGCAGAACTCATTAGTAATCTGAGATGGTAACTGGTAACTGTTAACTGTTGAGTAGCGTTAAGGATGAAAAAAACGGAAAACATTCTGATCAACATAAGATACAAACAAAACATGTAAACACATACCTACAAGATCATACCCAAACACAGAAAATTGCAAAAAAATGTTTTAATTTAAATTTTTTTCTTTAAACCCTCTAAAACTTTTTACCCTCATCATCGTTTAAGCTACGACTTAAAAGAAGAGTGAAAAAGTTCCAACAGAAGTATTTCTGCAACTTACTGCGGCTGCCTCATTCCAATTTACTATTTATTTATTTACAACTAGTTTCTGCCCGCGTCTTTGTCCGCGTTAAATTTCGTGTTCCCCCGACCCTTCCCGTCGCGTCGAATCGCCTACCCGTGCGATTTTCCTCGTTTTTGCAACATTTTTAATTACTGCTCCGCTCCTCTTGGTTGTAGCGTGATGTTGTATAGCTTATGTTACTCATAAATAATGTAGCTTTCTAATGATGAAAGAATTTTTAAAATTGGTCCAGTAATTTTTGAGTTTATCCATTACAAACAAACAAACAAAAATACAATTTTTTCCTCTTTATAATATTAGTGTAGATTAGCACTTACATTTGTTAAATTTAGGTACCTATGAGACAATTTTTCGATTGACATTTTTTGGTATTATGTGGATGACGGGCCTTCGAACAGTGATCAACTTTTCAATTTGGTACAACAGAACACCTATGATTACTTACTATGATGTTCCATGTATGATGTTGTTATTCTCGTGTGCATATGCACCCTCAAGGATACACGCCGTCTGGGAATAACAAAAAGGTACATTTGTCTGACACATGCTGAGCAGGGCTCACATTTGGTGAAACTTTGAGACGCACACCGCACTTCGTATATTCGATATTTTGATTTAGGTCATAGTGTCACTAATTTCAATTAATTTATTTCTTTTATTTTGGCACTTTGTTTTTAGTACATTCATTTTTAGGGTTCCGTTGCCAAATGGCAAAAAACGGAACCCTTATAGATTCGTCATGTCTGTCTGTCCGAGTATGTCACAGCCATTTTTTTCGAAACTATAAGAGCTATGCTGTTGAAACTTGGTAAGTAGATGTATTCTGTGAACCGCATTAAGATTTTCACACAACAATAGAAAAAAACAATAATATTTGGGGTTCCTCATACATAGAAATAAAACTCAAAGAAAAAAAAATTTCATCAAACCCATACGTGTGGGGTATCTATGGATAGGTCTTCAAAAATGATATTAAGGTTTTTAACATCATTTTTCATCTCAGTGCGCGAGTCCGACTCGCACTTGGCCGGTTTTTTAAATGTTCCTTGGTGTGTTGCGGTATGTCTTTTATGTCCACTGAATGGTTCATTTATGAAGGAAACATTTGTTCTTGTTACCTAATACTTTTTAATCACACTACTGTTGTAGGTGTGCCCTCTCGCTCCGTACCAAGGCCGGACGCGGAAAGGCCGTTGCCGCCGAACTCCTCCACACAGGACACGGTGGTGCTCCGTCCAGGCAGGGCACACCTCCACCGTATGCTCCACCGTGTCCTCCAAACGATCTACGTAATGAAATGACCCGGGCGTTTCTTCCCGCTTTATTCGGAACAGGAACCTCCCTAAGCAGCCATGCCCGGTGAGAACCTGCGTAAGGTGGAGGATGAGGACGCCTTGGCGCCTCTCTAGCCACTCCACAAAGAGGTGACTTACCGCCGCAATAGCGGCGTGCCCTGTCTTTGCAGTGCTGCCGCAGAGGATATTTATAGTTTGGTATTAAAATAATAAATACATAAAAAAAATAGATCAATGAAATCGCGACATTATCTTATGTTGGATTCCCACCGACTTATTATCCGCGGGAATGCTGCTGCTCACTACGAAAATCACCCTTACTGCTAAGACATAACGATACTGTCAATATCAAATTGTTACCCCTGATGAGCGGTTGACTGTGCCTACGAAGGTGAAGCTATAAAATTAATTATAATTTTCAATGCTATTCATTTTACTCAAAAATATTTTTGTATACGCGAAAACCTATCAGGAGTTAATAATTAAAAAGTTATTTGTAATATGCATCGGCCGTTAAGTTTGAATGATGAATTTAAAACGGCATAGTTCATGATTGATCTGAAATGAATGGTATTTTAATCAGCATTCTTTTACAGGTATAATTTATGACTAAAATTCGAAAAATCTGAATATTACATATGGATGGTCCCATATAGCATCAAGTAAACCATCGGTACTTATTAACAGTAGAGAAGGAAAGAAAGGAAGTAGGAAGGATCTATGCATCATGATTTCTTATAGCTTCCAATATACACTCTTTCTCTATCTCTCTCTTTCCGTCTTTCGCACTCTGTCTGTCTTTTCTCTAACTCTCGATACGGTAGGATATTGAGTGACTGTTTCTTAATTGATAGGTCATCTTTGTCAACTACGGTAGCTCTAGTAATACGACTTATCGAAACAATAGCAACCGATCTATTCTGCAAAAATGTCACCGTAAAATCTAAGATTTACTGAGAGGCGCTAAAATAGCCCAAAGAGTTCATTCACTAACGAAAACTGAGATTAAATGAACTAAGAGGATTTTATTGATGATTTCAGTGATTATCCATACTAATATTATAAATGGGAAAGTGTGTGTGTCTGTTTGTCCGTCTTTCACGGCAAAACGGAGCGACGAATTGACGTGATATGATCTCTTAAGTGGAGATAGTTGAAGGGATGGGGAGTGACATAGGCTCCTATTTTTTCGTTTTTAGGTGGCTGGGGTGAACTTAGAAATGCCGTGCTTTTCCCATGGACAATTGTATGTAGCATGTTCGCGTGTGTCCAATGCCCAGAATCTTTACACTCTATCCCCAAATGGAAAGACATATAATATTGTCTACAGTAGCGTATTAAAATAACATTCTGTTCCGAGTTCTCTTCTGTGTTCTAAATCAGGAAAAGGGAACTGTGTTACCCCGTATTTAACGCAAGCAAAGCCGCGGGCAAAAGCTAGTATTTCTTTAAATACATTCGTGGTACAATCGCAAATCATATTCTGTTCGAATTAAAAAATTACAAAAAAAAGTTAGAAAATTTGTATTTCGAGGGCTAACATGGCGCTTCTCCCTTTAGTGACCTTGAAAAGAACTATAATAGTATCAAGCCTGTTACTTTTATAGAACTCTTTTGAAATAAAACCTTAAAGAATAACAAATGCTTGAACAGCTAGATACCCTGTCGACAACAAAAGAACAAGGTATTTTTCATTTTCCAGAATTCTTCAGAAAATCCTTTTCATCCAGCGGTAACATAACAAAATAGGTCAAATGAATGTAGAACAGTAACTTTTAAAACAGCCCCGAGATAGCGTGTACCAACTTTTATATGAATAACTTTGTTTTGTTGATGACACAAAGGATTGTTGGGCCACTGCGCCTCACAAACTAATTTACCCATTCTGTCATATGCACAGATATAATATTACATAGATGTGGTATTTTATTAATGTTTTTTTATGGATTTTCAGTACGTATTCAATAAGTAGTCTTAAGGTTCAAGTTAAAGTAGAGCAGACTCATGTTACCGACAATCATTGTCAAAAATTTGACAAGAGATTAGGTAAATTAGAGGCTTTTTGACGTATTCAAACTGTAGCCGTATACGATTTTTTTCTTTATTACTTAATTTGACAGACTGTCACTGTTAAAATACTGCATTATCATAAGTTGTAATGCTCAACATTTAAGACCGTTTCAATTATGAATGAGCTCTTTTTTAATTTTGGCAAGAATTATAAGGCAAGAGTTAGGTTGTTTTGAAAGATTATTTACTGTCTGTTCTTTTTTTTTGTACTTTTTCGGGTAACGGATTATTCTTGAACCGAAACTTATTTCTGTAGCTTTAGTTTTATGAACGAGAGTTCTAAGACGCTAAAATCAAAGCCGATTAATTGCCCATTTTCTTTAATTTTGGAGTAGGTACCTTAAATATTTTGTTAGCGTATCAAGTTGTATAAACTGATTCGTACATTGTTGTGTAGATGACTTTCACAGCAATACATTGTATTTTTTCATACCGTGCTGACATTAAAACGATTTGTAATCATGTGATATTCTAAACCTCTTACAGCAAAACTCAAAACATGATCATTATCAAAAACCAAATGATAAAATTCAAAAAGTAGATCATTAATTATTTATACGTCATATATTTTAACTGTATAATCACGTTTATAAAATCACGTAAATCACCGAAATCGGGTATCGGCCGTTTAATTACACGAAAATTGCTTTTCTGTTATATAATAACACGGTACATCTTTTACCCTTGTGTCTATTCTGGCAGAATTGTCGCAATTGTCTGAGAAAACTTTTATCAACGAAAGTCATTCAATAAAACAAAAGCTATCTTCTGATTTCTTTAAAAGCGATTGAGACACTTTGATCATATAGAGAACTAAAAAAAGTTAGGACTATGACGCCATAGAAAACTTAATTAAATGAAGAGTATCACGCACACTTCCCAACACACACACACACACTCATACCCCCCTCCACATACACTCACTCCCACTCACACTCATATTTCCCCCCACCCACACATACACCACTTCCCTTACCCCTTATACTTTCACATTCAGACCCTAACACACTACAACTAACACGTGCGAGCACATACTGCCCGCCCACACAACACATTCCATAAAATATTTTGGCGTTTTTTTTTATCATGCATGTTAAATTACTTTTAATTTTAATATTTCTTCTACTTTTGTTTCACTTTTTGATCTATGTTTCCCGTAATTTACATGTTCCTTATAATTAGGAGAAGACACTAGCTCCTGTAATAGAGTGTACACTAGCGCAGGAGCTAGGGAATTAATAAAAATGTTGTACAAATTTATGTCAATAAAGATTATTATCAATTATCAATTCGGACCAGTAATTCCTGAGATTACCGCGTTCAAGCAAACAAACAAACACTTCAGCTTTATAATATTAGTCTATATAAGCTCTTAGCTTAGTGTTGAAGCACAACTAACAAATACAAATAAAGTTTTCTTCAACTAAGTATTGTTATTAATATGACATGTGTGCCATTCAGTATTCAATATCTATCTGAAGAGCTGTATATATGAATACGCCTGCGATTATATTCCACTCGAAGAGTAACACAATAGATAAGGTTGTCTTCATATTTTAGACTATTTGAAGATCCGACAACGACCTGCACCCTAATTGCGAAACGCACAATTTATCAGAATTTGAATGGGATTGAAGATTATTTCTAAACCATTGCGTCATTTGTTCGAATAAATTGTCGGCTCAGCAACGTAAATAACGCAATGTATGTTGTTTAACTATTAATATTAAACCAATTCCTACCGATAAAAAGTTCCGCAATTACCCCTCTGGTCGTATCTCTAAGCAAAACCGTTTTTGGCCCCGCCGCAGTTGGGCGAAATTTCAGCAAATATCTATGAGTGCTAGGCCGCATTCTAATCGGAAGAGATTGTCGCGCGAATACACGACTGCAGCGCTCGTTTATGTATAAAGAAGTTGCACGATTAATCATAATCGTGTTTGGTCATCATCCTACCAATATTATAAATGTGAAAATTTGGATGTTTGTTTCTCAATCACGCAAAAACAGCTGAACGGATTTGGTTAAAATAATCTGGATCAACATATAGGATAATTTTCATCCCCGCAGTTCGTTCCTGTGGAATACTTTCCGACCTCCCTGCGAGTGAAGACATAGCCAAAAGCCAGTAATTCATATAAACGATCACTTCGATCGCGTATTCGCAAGACAATCGCTTTCTCTTAGGACTCGACGTTTAGTACAGTGTCAAGATGTTAGTCTTATTTATGCGGTCTCTTACAAACTGTTGATGTAATTAAAAGATTTAATAGTATTTTTGTCTCCGACAAAAAAAAAAGCCTCCAACAGTAGTCGATCTTCTGCGCTCTGTCTTACCAACTTTGATTCATTCTCGATTTCAATGTTGACTAGTCACATGTATTGTATTATAGGTGGATTGTGAAAAAGGCAATTTATTGTTAACGAAATTGGTTTCAAATTCATATTCTAGTAGGAAACTATTTCACATTTTGGTATCTGCTGTTTGATAATATAATAAATTCTGTTTAAAATTTATACTCACACCGTTTTTTCAATGGACAACGTTAGTTTGATTGGAATCAAACCTTACTAATCAGTTGGATATGGGCAACCGAACGATGATGAATCAAAATTTCCAGCTACTTTGACAAAATTTTCTAATGCTGACAACATTGTGTTTGGCACGATTTTATTCATGCAGACCGCATTACTCTTTTCTTATTTTCCTAGCAACTTAAGAGAAAGCTTATTTCATGATTGCCATTTATTGCAAATAAAAATGTATCATATTGAAAAACTTTTCGTCAGTTTCAATACTGCACCAGAAAAAAATAAATATAAAAGACAAAATAGAATTTCGAAAACAATTCCCGATGCATCTCGCACAAATTCTTAAACAGAGTAGAATAAAGGCAGCAGGAACCAAAAATCCAGCGAACTGTAACTGTTTCAAAAAAAATAAAAAAGGCTATTATCTCAGCGAATGAAAGGGTTCTGGGGCATATCCTCTTTTGTGTATTTTTTTGTATGGGATCTGCAAATGATGGCAAAAACGAAACAACCCAGTTCTTCTTTTTGGGAACATTGCTACCACATCTAGCACGGGGCGGCGATTGTTTGTAGCTCAATGAATACTGTTTTTGTGGCATTAAGGCTTGTATGTTTTATTGAGTCAAGTCAATATTAATAAGATAAAGTCGAGACAGAGAGATGGTTCCAAAGGAGGCTGAGTTTTGAGGGACGTTTGGGATATATTATTATTAAAAAGTGATTACAGGGTGGCAGGACTCCAGGCCCGTGTTTACGGCGCGTAGTGTTCCACGCGCGCCTCAGAGATGTCAACAGTATTGAAGGGGTCCACTAGGACCGATGTCTGCCATTGTCGCGAGATTTCTTCGAAGGAATTACCGTGGCTCTGGCTCTAGGCAACTGAAGGAACACGGGTGGGTTTTAGTAGGTAAAAGTCTGACCATTTGATGATTTGCCACCCTCACAAAAAAAAAGGTGGCAGGAATATCGATGCGAAAACTGTAACCATGAATTCAGCACATGATTCTAGACCCCTTTTTTTTTTTTTTTCTGGATGGGAAATCATCAAATGACTTCTCCCGCTCTGGGCGGAGTGGGAGGGCGTGTCAGACTTTTACTGACTAAAACCCACCCGTGTTCCTTCAGTTGCCCATGTACCAGGGTCACGGTATCTCTTTCGAACAATCTCGCGACCCTGGCAGGCGTCGGTCCTGGCAGACCCCTTCAGTATTGCTGACATCTCTTTGAGGCGCGCGTGGAACACTACGCGCCGTCGACCCGAGCCTGGTCCTTACCGGGCGGCGAGCTACCCATTGCTCGCCGCCCGCAAGCTCGCGCCTACGGTGGCCGGGAGTCCGCTATAGACTCCCGACGCCCGGGGCGTCTCCTCCTGCGGCGGCTAGGGACGTGAGGGCGCAGAGACTGCCACTCCCTCACGCGCTCCGCCTCCTCCTTCGCGAGCATTACTGCTTCGCAGAAGGAGGTGACGGCTTCCCATGCCCTCTCGCTCCGTACCATGGCTCGCACCAGGGCCGGACGCGAGAGGTCGCCGCCGCCGATCGCCTCCACGAGGACACGGCGGTGCTCCGCCCAGGCAGGGCACACCTCCACCGTATGCTCCACCGTGTCCTCCAGACGATCCTCGCAATGGAAACACCCGGGCATTTCCTCCCGCTTTATCCTGAACAGGAACCCACCGAACCACCCATGCCCGGTGAGAACCTCCGTCAGGCGGAAGGTGAGGACGCCGTGGCGCCTCTCTATCCACTACTCAAAGAGGGGACTTACCGCCGCAATTGTGGCGTGCCCGGCGCTGGGTTGCGACAATCGTACTCGCCATGTCGCCATGAGATCCTGCCGGAGCTCTGTCCGCCGTGCCGCGATTTGTCGCGGCAGCGGAGTTTCGCCCCGGCGTTTCGCCTCCTCGCGCTCTCCCACATGTGGGCGAGGACCTTTGCCTCCAGATCCCATGGCGGCACTCCGGCAAGGAGGCTCGCCGCCTCGCACGGACTCGGATTAGCCGGATGGCCATGACCCTCTGGGCCATTCTAGACCCCCTTGATGAACAAATTGTTTGTGGACAAAATAAACTAAATAAAATCGATTACCACTATAACGGTAAAGACTTTCACAGACACAATTCCACAATAATTGCGTCAACGTGGAATAATTATGACTGATTAATAAAACAAGTACCTAAGATCACTACAATAGACAGACGAGCAGCTAACACAACCGCATCTCATAGATTAAGTTGAGCGATTAACTAACGGAAAATGTTCCCAAGATTGAGACAAGAAACAATGATAAGTGATTGACCGGTCAAGGGGGTCTATTATAAACAAAGATAGCCGATTGAAGACGCAGAATACAACGGTGTCTTTGCTAATTAACACCTTATCGATGCATGATTGGAGCAGCTGTGTTGAGTAGCAACTGTGATGAAAGTTTTCCACTCGATGTGAATATTGTTAGGGTTAGCAACTATCTCAGTAGTAAATTAGATTTTTGATGAAACTTTTATAACTTTTTAAGTAAGTCTTATGACCTAGGTATAAAATAAAGATAACATTTTCGATTTGTTCTTAATTTGCGACGGTGCGGTGCGACTACTTACTAGCACAATTTCAACAAAGTTTTCATATAAATTGTGTCAGCAGATTCACATCGCTCCATTGCGTTGTATTTTTCTGCGGGAGCCTATAAATGCCAATTTTTTTTTTTTAAATGTGCCTTGGTCATTATGAAATTCCTTATTATTTAAATTTTACGATAAAACCCTTTCACTACTTTCTGAATTCCTATTCCGAGGAAAAAGTCGTCAATGTTGCGGGAAGTATAGACACATTTTTATCTCACAAATCCGATGTGAAAGGGTGCGTGGGTGAGAAGTTTTGTAAAGTCAATAAATGTACTCTTCAAAAAGATAAGTCAAGAATACACAAATGACAGTAACTTACACAAAAGTATGAAAGTAGGTTGCATTCTATCTAATTGTTAAGTGTCACAATGGCATGCTTCTCCACTTGAGCGCCTCAATTATCCGCATTTTCCGCGGATCGCAAATATTATTTGACCACATCCGAATCCGATCACATCCACATCCGTAATTAGTAAATTAAAATTACAGTTATTTGTCAAAATAAAATATACAGTTAAAAAGCTGAAATAAATGAGATGTTTTTTTATTAATATATATCCGCGCGGATATCCGCGGATATCCGCTCAACCGCTACGGGGGACTGTAGTACCCTGAACGACTTAACTAACATCTACCCATATGTGAATGTGTATTCCTGGCTTTAGGGTGCATCCAGACTGCGTCGGGAGTGACTGATGTTTTGAATATTTTGAGTGGACGGTCGACCGCCCCGCGCCGCCGTCGATATACCGTGGTTTGGTTGCAACTTTATACCTCGGTAAATTGTATTGATTTTAACTACGTTCGCGTATTAATTTATGCCAATATGGGAGATCGTTCCATTCTGTTTCCCAGAGGAGTTTTTTTGATTAACTAGGCCAACAGTTAAATATTTGAGTGTTTGATTGATCTTTTATGGCTACAGTAAATTTCACAGCTAGTTTTTGTGTAGTTTTAGGTAGGGTACGCCCATACTTTGAACAAAAATGTGATTAGAAAGTACATTAATTGATCTTAAATATAACCAATTATTGCTTTTTTGTTAGTCACCAGAAAAAAAGTTTTACTTAATATCTTGTCCCAATCTACGAGTAAAACACAGAACTTAACAAAACCTAAACTCAAAGTTTTTTTTGTCAAGTGGAGGTGAATCAGAAAAATGAAGCTAGTTGCCCATCCCAAAGCATAGCAGGTACCAAAAACTCTCTAAACCAGAATCCAGTCTAAAACAATCAAAAACAGACCACCCAGTAATTCCAAAGACATACCTCGCACCATCTGCTCCGAGTAAACAGTCGTAGCGCAAAAGTCTTGGCAATATAATTTTACTTGAGTCACAGACTAAAAAAGTGCACTGCGGTGGCAATACGTGCTTCCTCCGCCCGTTGATTTAAAAAATTAAGTCTGCACCTTTGTCGAGCGATTTGCTGAGCTCGCTTTTGTTCGGCGCTCCATTTGTCGGGATTACGTAGGAATATTCTTTTGAATTGTTTCTTCGCAATGTTTTAAATTTAGTGTTTTTGGGAATTATATTTTTTTTTTCTGTTATTGTGTGTCTGTTGTAGTACTTAGTGGAAAACCAAAGAAATATTAAATGGACTGTATGAAAGGTGATGTAGATAGAAAATGTAAAATAAATTGGGTTGAAGGCAGCATAATGATGTATTGTATACTTACTAACATGATAATTTCTACGTCTCATGACATTCTTTGGGACCTTGGCCTCCCGGACTTCTAGAAGGCGTTCGAGGGGCCGAGGCCAACTCGCAGAGGCCTGTTAGACGTTTTTAACGAACTGAGGCATCATCCGACGATTATACCTGTTGTTTGCAATATGAAGGTCACTCAAGGAGTACCCTGATTGGCGTGGGCAATTGCAGGTTAAGGTAACAAACACATTGGATTTTGGCTGAAGTAAACTCGTTAACTAAAATTATGGAACGACTATAGCACCAGCCTGTCCAATGTTTTATGTAAATTATACTGATAAAATGACAGGGGTGACTTGCACACATACATAGCTCCTTGAAAACGTTTACTAGCACATATTGTCGTAGGGACAAGGAGATCACATGTCCTGGAGTACTTATGAGAGAAGGGGACAGGTATTCCACAGATATCAAGACAATCTTACTAACTGGAAAACCTTCCTCCGAGCACGTTTGAACCACTAAAGTTGGCACAAAGTGGCAAGAAAGTGGTAGGAGCTCCGTTCCTAAAACAATTGTTGGTGGATCAATTAATAAATGTTAACTATGATTTGGTTGGCTGATTCATAGAGGCATTGGATGTATTCCTGGAAGGATTTTGGGGCATGTCTTCTCGATCGTCCCACTACCTTCGTCTCACTAGTGGGATAAACAAGCATTTTTACACCATTGAATAACCAAACTCATATTTTTTTGTGGGACCAAGGGGAATTTAAATTAAACAAAAAAAAAAAACATTCTCGTTCATCCCACTACAATTATCAGCGGTACGAACATGATTAGATTTAATATTATTTATTAAATTCCCTATCATCCCACCAGTGGCAGTGAGACGAATAGGAATAGGCGTTTGGGGGAGGCCTTTAGTCAACAGTGTGACAATATAGCTTAACTTTGCTTCAGCTGCAATGCAACCATTATCATAAATACCATATCAGCTTTTAATAACTGAAGGTGTAGGCAGAGAAGTACTTACACATCTCCAGCTAGATCAAAAGTTCAGTGTTTTCACTTGCACAGAGAAAGTTTCTAGCGAGAATTTAATTTGAAATATAATCTTAACATGGTTCATGGTTCATTGTATGAACCTAAACGAGGCAAAAGGAGTGTGTAGAGATCGTAGCAGGTGGCGTTCCGTGGTTTCTGCCTACCCCCATGGGAAAATGGTGTTATTGTATGTATGTGTGTGTATGTATAATCATAATTTCATGAAACTAAATTATATTTTCAAATACTCCGTAATCAAATGAGTGGACACACAACAATCCTCATACATAACTCAATATTGGAATATAC
The DNA here is from genome assembly GCA_947507805.1 of Aporophyla nigra. Classification (NCBI taxonomy): domain Eukaryota; kingdom Metazoa; phylum Arthropoda; class Insecta; order Lepidoptera; family Noctuidae; genus Aporophyla; species Aporophyla nigra. Next base: position 21,377,156 of record OX382296.1, read on the forward strand.
CAATTATAATTTAAAGGTATTTTGTGATTATGTTAAATCTAGTATTTCATTACTGGATAATCGTATGATCTTTTGATCAGGCTGCATGAGAATTGACTTATTATCCTGATTGATTCAGTTAGAATATGCGCTTTCGAATTACTGACACGAAATAATTGTTAGGTAATTCTGTGTAAATCAGATTTTGTTGTTAGAGAGAAATGTTTAATTAATATTTACTAGGGCAGAACCATGCTATGATTTAACTAAGTTTCTGAGAAAAACACTAATCTGTTTCAAGATAAAAAGTCGACATTTTTAAATTCCAGACAAGTATTGTATATCCAGATAAGAATTGACAGTACGTTGTTAGGGGGGAAATTAAAATAGTGCGTTTTGACAGTACGTCGTCGAAGGACGGGCCACTTAATTTTGGTATTAAGCAGTACGTCGCGTCCTCCTACGTATAATTTTTCATTTCTGTATTATGAAGAGCAGTATCCGCTGTCATATTGTGAGAAATTTCATATTTCTTACTGTCTTAACACGAGTATTTTGTGGGTAGTTTCATATTGCTATCTCAGTCGCTCACACACACATGTAAACCTCTCGTGCACGAGTACTACGTCGACCGGCGCAGCGGCGTCGGCGTGAGCGTTCGCCTTGTTTTTAACCGACTTCAAAAAAAGGAGGAGGTTTTTCAATTCGACCGTATATATTTTTTTTTTTCGAACAATCAGTGCGGCTGGTGCCATGTTGTGAACAATAAACTGTTTAAATTCTACTGCCGTAATGTGGTGTCAGGGTAAGTGCTCACTGTTAGCGAACGTGTTAATGTTTCATTTAATTTAAAAGGCACATCTAACTAAAGAAAAACATCGTAATCCGTGCCTTTTTACACGCTTTATATTAGCTTCACTTGTATGTTTGTATATTTGTATGTTTGTTTGTAACCGACTCCTTATAGCGCGATTTTGACCCACTTTAAACAACCCGATTTCATTCAAACTTTGCACACCTGTCAAGGACCGATGACAATGCAATAATTTCATAAATTTGTGCCATTATCCTTGCCAGGGTTACCAGGACAGCAAAAAAACTGTCTTCAAAAACTACGCTGACATACGTCACAAACTACGCTGACATACGTCTCAAAATTCGAAACACCCTAAAAAATAGAAAATAAATAATAGTTAAAAAAAACTAAAAAACACGCTTCACTACACGCAAAGTACAAAATAATGGAAAAAAAGCGTGGGGTGCTTTTTTAGGTATTATTGATATCAGGCACCCCACGCTTTTTTTTCCATTATTTTGTACTTTTTAGTTTGGTTTTCAATGGAAGCGTGTTTTTTAATCATTGGCTGCCTCATTGCACTAGTGGTGGCAAGCCCTACTACTGAACATGTGGACCTGGGTTCAATTCCCAGGTTGAGCAAAGTATTAGGGTTTATCTGTCTGGAATTTGATAGCAACAGCCCGGAGTCTGCGGCGGGCATTTTGCCCGGTAGATGGCAATGGGCTCCCCCCCTATTACATGGGACTTAAACATAACAGGTGGAAAGTAAGAATCCCTCTGTCCAACCTGTCGGAGAAACAATGTTATATTTTCTCTTAAATTATACGCACACAGGAATCATATTCCACCACAAAGAATACAGCCATCTGGATGAATTATTTGATTAACCCACAAAATATTCATGATTGATTGAAACAATAGCACCTCATTAATATTGTCCCGAGAATCGGACATATTGTTTTATGCCAAATATTTAATGAAACAAATAAAACAAGAAGCTTGTCATTGACATAATTTCTGTTTTTAATTAAAGCTTAATTACGTCGCACTGGCAAAAGTTACTTTTTTCTGTTCGAAATTAAGATGAAATCTGGATTTTCGGTAAACTCTGCAAATAAAACAATAAATAGAAATAATGTTTTATGAAATCATCACCATTTCATTTCATCATGTTATTTTTATTAAATATTTGATTTGAAATACCTACTTATTATTTACATTCTTTAGTGAAATCAAAAGACTCTAAAACAAAATAAAGGAACCGACCGTATCCGCAACCACTGGATGGAGAACTGGAGAAGCACAGACCAGGTCGAAGTGGCGATGCTTGGCCTATGAACAGCGGTGGACGTCGGCTGGATTGATGATGATGTTGATGATGAATTAGAATCAGGAACAGGGTCCCAGCAACCGGTCTATGGCTGTCAGGCTCCAGAGAGAGGAATCTGTCAACAATACGCGCCGCGTCTAGTACGACGTATCAATTTCTTTATCTTGACTAATATTGCCCACACATGTGTTGCAAGTGAAGGTCTATGTCGTCGGCTATCAGACCTATCAACACGGATTGCACCTACTTTATCGAACTCAAAAGTTACCTGCTTAAAAACTAAGTTCAATAGGATGGCTATTGAATGTTAAAAATAGCTATGAAATATTCTTTTCTTCTTTACATACGAGTAGTATAAAACGAAGTCGCTTCCGCTGTCTGTTCGCTTAGATCTTTTAAACTACTTAACGGATTTTAATGCAGTTTTCAGCAATAGATAAAGTGTTTCAAGAGGAAGGTTTATTTGTATAATTCGCGGGCGATCCCGCTGATAAAAGCAAGTTATTCATAAAACTCTATAAGACTTACTTTTTTGTATAATTAACATACATATAATCAACATTTATATGTAGATCATTAACATTTTTCGGGGGACCGAAATCAGTCCATTAGAAACAGCCCGCTAATAGACAGATAGACAGACAGACAGCAAAGGCTAAGTAATACGGTTCCATTGGCTACCTTTTTTTTTTGGATGGGAAACATCAAATGACTTCTCCCGCTCTGGGCGGAGCGGGAGGGCGTGTCAGACTTTTACTGACTAAAACCCACCCCTGTTCCTTCAGTTGCCCATATTCCAGGGCCACGGTAACTCTTTCGAACGAATCTCGCGACCCTGGCAGGCATCGGTCCTAGCAGACCCCTTCAGTATTGCTGACGTCTCTTTGAGGCGCGCGTGAAACACTACGCGCCGTCGACCCGAGCCTGGTCCTTACCGGGCGGCGAGCTACCCATTGCTCGCCGCCCGCAAGCTCGCGCCTACGGTGGCCGGGAGTCCGCTATCGTCTCCCGACACCCGAGGCGTCTCCTCCTGCGGCGAGGGATGAGAGGGCGCAGAGACTGCCACTCCCTCATGCCCTGCTTCGCAGTAGGATGTGACGGCTTCCTATGCCCTCTCGCCCCGTACCATGGCTCGCACCAGGGCCGGACGCGAGAGGTCGCCGCCGCCGATCGCCTCCACGAGGACACGGCGGTGCTCCGCCCAGGCAGGGCACACCTCCACCGTATGCTCCACCGTGTCCTCCAGACGATCTTCGCTCCATTGGCTCCCTCTGGATACCTAAAACATACCTTTAAAAGACTACTGAACTGTAATACAATAATCGTGAAGTCTTCTTCACACATGTTGACCACCCCACGATTTGAGTAATTTCAGTAATACATGATTTCTTTATTTATCTCACCTTTCAAAAGACTCTCAAAACATCATTTATTATTGACGTCCATGAGTGATAAGTAACCACTTACGTAGTTCGTAAATAATAAAGTCGGTAGAATATTTTATGAATAGATTTATCGGTAATCACCTCATAAAATGGGTGTTTACTTTGATTGTCGCCCCTTTCAATACTCTTTTTAAAAGGTTATTTTTAATACAACAACGCGTTTGTGGAGAAAAGGGTTTATTATTGGATAGTAGGTACGGATTTTAGGTTTTCTATAAAATATGTTTTACGTATGAAACGGGTTACCATTATTCTTTGCTTTCCCTCTTTAGAATATAGAACATACACTAGTAATGTTAATACTAGTAATCTACCAACCCGCACTGGGCCTGCGTGGTGGATTATGGCCCGCTCCCTCTCACCGAGAGGAGGCCTGTGTCCCAGCAGTGGGAACGTTATAAGCTGCCTACGACGACAACGACTAGTATTGTAATTTGCACTTAGATGCAAGCACTTTTTTAAGATGGATTTAAAAAATGTTGGTAATAAATTATTATAACTAAGATAATAAAATTAATAATTTTCTACAGTTCTTCTGCTTAAAGTTAAACTGCGCCAAATTTCATTCTCCTCAGTTCGCATTATCTTCGTAAAAAGTTTTTGCTTTACGTACTATACACCGTGACATTTTAGTCGTCTTACAAAGGTTGTCCACTCAATGTATCCGACATAATATACCTCTAGGCGTGATTAAAAATTGTTACCATTAATTAAGATAATAGGTATTAAGAAAAATTAATAATGCATTAGAATTATGAAACATCCTGTTAATAATGTTTACGTATCATACGGTAAAGAACATACCTACCCAGTGCGCGAGTCAGCTAGATCATTCCATCTCCATTTTCCATGAGACAAAATATCATTTCAATGCGTCCTCATAATGAATAATATTTTTATTTTTAGGGTTCCGCACCTCAAAAGGAAAAAGCGGAACCCTTATAGGATCACTTTGTTGTCCGTCCGTCCGTCTGTCAAGACCCTTTTTCTCACGAACGCGTGGAGGTATCAAGCTGAAATTTATATCAAATACTCAAATCTACTGTCCCTTGGAGCTGTGAAAAAATCAAACCTCTAAACCAACGCATTCAAAAGATATAGCCGTTTATGCCGCAAATTTCAGCAAATTTTCGAAACTCGCAGGGGAATCAAAACCTATAGGGTACTTCCAGTCGATGTAGAATTTTGAAATTTGGTACGAAGCAACATCTTGTAGCACAGATAAAGGAAAAATTGCGAAAACTGTAAATTTTTAGTTACATCATGTAATAAAAATATTTTTTTTAATTTAAAACTTTATACCTACAGGTTTGTACGGAACCCTCGGTGCGCGAGTCCGACTCGAACTCGGCCGGTTTTTTAATTATTCAAATGTTCATTTTTTTCTTATGGATGTGTAGTAGTCATTGTTTACATGAAGTGGGCTGCAGTTGTAAGACGACTAAAATGTCACGGTGTATATATGTACTATAAAAGTAATTTGTGGTTTTCAGTTTGGATGTAGATTTTTTTCAGTGAGTCGATAACGACCCTTAGGCATATTCAGTTATATGCTAGTACTAGCTTTTACCCGCGGCTTCACCCGCGTGGATGTCGGAAATTTTGTTGCATCCGTTTCCAACCATATGCCTAAATAATCATGTTTACTTCGAAAATGAAGGACTTTCCACACATAATTGCATCCCGTTTTTCTTTTCGGGGCAGAATTATCAAAAACACAGATACGTTTACATTATTTTTTAGTCTAAACACAAAATCCGAAGAACATAGCTGCGAAACTGACGGACTTTCATACAAACTTTCACCCCCTATTTCACCCCTAAGATCTTTTCCTAACTAACGTCTCCTACTCATAATCTACCTCTGTAACAAATTTCATCTTTGTAGGTTCAGTGGTTTTTGTGGTACCGTGTGATGTATAATCTTAATTAGTGCAACAGCTTGAGGTCATTGGGTGTTAATAGTCTTGTTTTGATGAAGGAATTATTGGCCGTTATCGATCCATAATTATAGTGGTCATAATTATTTAAAAACATTCTTAATTTATTTATTTTATTTACGCTCAAACGCTAGGTATTGTTACTGACAAAGTAACACAGTGCACGTTTAAATCACTAACTATCAGAAAGACATAAGAACCCAGCAAAAGACAATCTTCCTTATAAACTTCCGTAGTTCCGTACCTATGAAACTTCTGGGAAAAATATCGGCAGCGTCACGATAAAAGTTTTTCAATACATTATGGAGACATTAAGTCATAGTCTGGAAGTGGCTATCGATTTTTCGTAAGCTACCAAGTAGGTCAGTAACATACACCTGCCGATACAAAATATGACGCAGCTGATGTTTCAAGAAACTAACCCTGGCTCTTTTGTTTATAAAATATGTACTTGGAGGATTTGTTCCGCATTCGCCTCAAATTATTTGCCTTATATTCGATATTCCTCTTTCGCCCACATTTTATTCTTTTTAGCCCCGAATCGTTTTGTCTGATTTATTTCCTTTTTGTAGAATAGGTTGTTGACCTTTCAGTCATTTATTTTTAAATTTTCTTTTAAAGAATTGAATTCTATTCTTCGCATAGTATGGTACACCAGTACGATAATTATAGTGATTTGATAGCTGTTATTTTGTCATAATCATAATCATCAAAAATCAAAAATCCTACACTCCACTTTATTCTCATCAAGGAACCTGAAGGCTTCTGAAGGTTACACACAAAAAAAAAAATGTTGGACAAAGTAGTCTTATTTACAAACGACATTTATTCTAACAGCCCCAATTGCCCTCTGTCCCTTAACACCCATCCTACAATAAACCCAACCTCAACAGAGGTCATGTACGCAATAAAACACGACATCTAATAACTCGCAGACCTTTTATAATACTTTTAATTGCTCCATGTAAACTTGCTCGCACTCAGTTAGAGGTCCCGTACATTGCCCGTACATTGCTCCCTAGTGGACCGTAACTGAATTATAGCCCCCTTGACAACAGTCGGGATGACCGCCGCAAGATGCCCGAAGTTTGTGAAAGATGGTATGGTTAGGTTATGTTGAAATTGTTGAAGTTAGTATTGAATTTTGAGACGGTTGGGTCAACAGTTTTGGAAAGGGGCTGCTATTGAAATTATAGTTAGAAGGAACTTTAGAAAGTATTTTTATTGACTTGCTGTTACCATGTCTGTAATTTTACAGATAAATAACATTAAAGATGGCGCAAACTATCGGCTCATGTTACATAGGAACTCGTAGTGCAAAAGAACCAGGGGCTACACGGGTGAATAGTATCTATAAGTATAATTTATTATTTTTATCTTAACTATATGTATAAAATAGTGACAAGACGTAACGGTGTATGTGTCGAAGGTCATGTAGCTATAGAACATCTCTGGCATTGCCGACAACGGTGCATGCCAGCCAACCACCGATGACAATGCAATAATTTCATAAATTTGTGCCATTATCTTTGCCCGTCACAAACTACGCTGACATACGACACAAACTACGCTGACATACGTCACAAACTACGCTGACATAAGTCACAAACTACGCTGACATACGTCTCAAAGTTTAAAAAACCCTAAAAAATAGAAAATAAATAATAGTTTAAAAAAACTAAAAAACACGCTTCCATTGAAAACCAAACTAAAAAGTACAAAATACTTAATGGAAAAAAAGCGTGGGGTGCCTGATATCAGTAAAAAAATACCTTAAAAAGCACCCCACGCTTTTTTTCCATTAAGTATTTTGTACTTTTTAGTTTGGTATCAATTATTTTTTTTACTATTATTTTTTTGGAATGATATCTTGCTGGTCGACCTACGAGGTTGTCGGTTGCTTAACCGGACTTGCTTGTGGTTGCCTTAATAAATTAAGGCCTTCACCCAGGGCATAAAAGAAAAGCGACTACCCGCTAAGAACATTCACTGTGGGGTACGGAGCTCGGCTTAGGGTATCGCTGGTAGAGGTCAGCAAGGGACGAACTGGATCTGAAGGATGGTGGTCTCTGACAGTTTGTTTTGAGAGTGCTAGTGAGCTTACTACTCTCCTGTAGCGTCTTCGATAATAATTTCTTACTAATAAAACTTCTTAAATGATCTAACATTTTATAAATTTAAAAATTCTTACTGTGCCCATTTTTTTTAATTCACCAACAATACTAAAACCTAGAGGATGTTTTAGTATTTTTGGTGAATAAAAAAAAATACCTGCATATTATTATGAAACAGATGAGGAGAGACAGTGAGGGAAAGTACGCGCAGGAAAGATTTTAAAAACAAAATAAAACCCCAACTTAACATTGTTCAACATAGTCCTCAATATCAAGCAGTGCGGATTTTTAACAGGTTGCCATTGGACTTAAAAACTTTAATTTACAAGAGCTCATTTAAATCAAGACTCAAAGTTTTCCTATTGGAGAAATTTCTGTATTCAATAGACAATGACTTATCCACGTTTTTTTTTTTTATATCAGTTAATGTCTCTGGCTAATATTAGTACATATGTAATAGCTACTGTAATGATATTGAACTTTTTAATTGTATTGATTTTTTATTTATTTATCATATTAGAGATTTTATTGTATTATGAATGTTTTAGTTTATAATTTTAATGAGTTTGTTTTTTTTTATTTATTATGTATTTTATATAGTTTATAGTTTTCAAACACAATGTGAATTGTTCGTGAAATAAAATTGAATTGAATTTAATTGAACACATTATTATCATTCCTTTAATAAAATTCTTATTTTTCTTTTCGGTTCTAAATCCCATTTATAGGATATCTATGTCATCCGTATTTTAAAATAAGTATTATATTAGAGTCTTTGGATAAATGACTCTTATGTCATTAAAATAAATCTATACGAAACCACGTACCAAACAAATTAGCCAGGAACAATCAAGCCTTTCCGCCCACAATAAATTACTGGCCGCATAGAAACACTAGATTCCGCTTAGGATAGAATAGAAACAATGAGAACCAAAGGTACAATAGAGATGTACATTTGACCAACTTTTAATATCAGTGGAGCGGAATAAAAGCGCCGAGCCACCTCCGGCAAGCTCATTTAGACAAATTATGCACGTGCATTCTGAAAAAAATAAAGGTACGCTGGTACCAAGTATGTACCGTTCGCAGAGATGTTCTTTTTTAAGGAAGCCAATTTTATATGGAGCTGCAATTATTTTTGTGAGCTGCGCAATAGAACATTTTTGTGTGTTGCTGTAGGTAGGTTTAGTCAATTGTTGTGTTGAAAACTACTGTTAGTGCTACAATATTTGTGTTGGGGCTGTCAATATCATTTTTACACGCTTTATATTAGCTTCACTTGTATGTTTGTATGTTTGTATATTTGTATGTTTGTATATTTGTATGTTTGTTTGTAACCGACTCCTTATAGCGCGATTTTGACCCACTTTAAACGACCAGATTTCATTCAAACTTTGCACACCTGTCAAGGACCGATGACAATGCAATAATTTCATAAATTTGTGCCATTATCCTTGCTAGGGTTAACAGGACAGCAAAAAAACTGTCACAAACTACGCTGACATACGTCTCAAAATTCGAAACACCCTAAAAAATAGAAAATAAATAATAGTATAAAAAAACTAAAAAACACGCTTCCATTGAAAACCAAACTAAAAAGTACAAAATAATGGAAAAAAAGCGTGGGGTGTCTGATATCAATAAAAAAATACCTTAAAAAGCACCCCACGCTTTTTTTCCATTATTTTGTACTTTTTAGTTTGGTTTTCAATGGAAGCGTGTTTTTTAGTTTTTTTATACTATTATTTTTTCTGTTCTATTTTTAATTAGTGATGAGCAAAGCTGATGACGACTATTCTGCTAATGTCTCATTGGAAAAAATGACAAATTCTAGCTACTTATACAGTCAGTAGTAGTTGATTTTTACTGTAGAAGTAAACATCAATTAACAAACTATTTTAGAAAAATAATAATACAGAATTAGAGCTATTGACATATAAATGCCAAATTAAAATTAGCCAATGCTCGTAATACCACATTATTGAATAGATCAGAAGAGCCATTCTCGTTTTTCTATGAATTTTTATAATTTTTAAATACTTAAATTCATCAAATGTTTACGAACATCGCTAAATGTTTATACCACTGTATTGTGTGTGCGTCCCATGAAAAGACAGGGTTCCAAAACCTTTGTACTTTCGTCCGTACGAAAGAGCATCAAACAAAAATGTATAATGCAACACATTTTCTGAGCCTTGCTAATGTATGACGTAACACGAATGTATTATGCGACGCCAGTGTGTATCCCTCTTAAGGTCGCGTGCGTAGATTTGTTCTTGTTTGCGAATGCATTTGTTAAAGGGGGGCGGGGGGGTTAAAACAATGGCGTTGTTCTCCAGGAGAACAATAAAAGTATCATCATTCTTTGCTGAGTAAGTAAAGATTAATCTTAGCCACGCTCGTGGGTAATACGCGATGTATTCATCTCGCTTCGTGCATTTTAATGCTAAGACATTGTCTGTTTCTTGGGTTCTCATTACGTGGTTGGCTTTGTAAAGCAAATGGACGTTTGTTAGAAAGCGCATGACTGTTATTTTCATTATTTTTAAACATTAGCTTTTGCCAGTGGCTTCGCCCACTTATACGTCATTAATCCAGGTTATTAACTATCTGTGTGCCTTATTTCATTTAAATCCGTTCTGTAGCTTTTGTGTGAAAGTGTAACAAACATCCATGGATCCTCAAAAACTTTTACATCAACGATATTAGTAGGAATCTGTTTTCGGGAGCATAGTTTTGAGTTCTTCTCGAGTTGAAACTAGATTCACAAATAATAGAGGGTCCATCCCCATATATTATAATTCGAAACTTTGTAAAAGTAGGTTGCAAAACAAATATATTTTCCTATAGTTCATGAGCCGCTAAGTCAGATTTATTATAAAAGTAAAAAATAAAACTGATATTCTAATAAAAATGTGTTAAAATATTGATTTTGCTGTCCACCGTACAATCTGCAATTACTCATGAAAAACGATTGCATAAAAAAACCATTTTCACTCTTACAGTCATTAATATAACTTAGGGGTTGTACTCAAGTTTCCTTTTCATTAAAAACCTTCAAGTATGAATTTTAATATCACTTTCATTTTAACTACAGTTTATTTTGTATGAAGGAGTTATTTTTTTGGTTTAATTTTTATTTTATTTATTTATGCCATAATTGTGGAGTAGTTTTACGTGATTGTGGTACCTAACTGTCAATAAGGGACTATCGTCTTTATCAACATCTAACTATTCTCTGGTAACCTTCAATGAAAATCAAAATTTCTTACATTTTATATAAGTTTCTGTCGAACGAAGACAGAATTCTGAAGAAAAGGCAGAGGGACGCAATCTAAATAGTCTGTATTGCCCCACTGCGGACTAGTTTAGATTAGATTGTCGATCAAAATTAAATACGTAGATAATATGATAAAATAATTAGGCACTGAATTATAATTATTTAAAAACCAATAAATCTCTTGACATTATATTATTTGCTCAAAACTTTCGTAATGATTCCGCGGGTTACCTTGACGGATCCCCTTAATTAGCAATTAGTTTACCAAGCTCTGTTATTGTGGCTATTTAATGTTTTGTTGAAATATATTTAATGCCTGATAACGATGTGGTGAGCAGTGGTGGCCCAATGGTAACCGCCGTGACTTACGAGTTCAAACCCAAGCAGGCATTACTTTGTGTAATTTATTTCATCGCCACTGCTCTCAAAACGGTGAAAGAAAACATCGTGAGGAAACCGGCATGTCTTAGAACCAAAAATTCGAAGACATGTGACATCTACCAACCCGCACTGGGCCCGCGTGGTGGATTATGGCCCACTCCCTCTCACCGAGAGGAGGCCTGTGTCCCAGCAGTGGCAACATTATAGGCTGCTGATGAATGATGTGGTAGGTATTGTTATTATGTAATTGAAAGTGTAGTAAATTGAAGTAAATTGTATGAGTAACCATGGAGTTTCTTGTTGGCTCTTCTCCATAGGAATCAATAATTTTGAACCGTGCTCCTAGCTTTTGACGTTTCATAAGTGCTCATGTAGGTTTATGTGAAGTAAAAATATTTGTATTTTGATTTTAGTTACAGCATTTTGTTTTCTCCTAAAATTAGAATGAGGCTATTTACATTATGGATGTGAACTTTTACATATGTATATTTCGGGAAAACCAAAGCCACACGCCATTCCATCCGTCCCAATCCTACAAATTTTATAAATGTGAAAATTTGATGTTTGTTACTCAAGCATGCAAAAACGGCTTAACGGATTTATATGAAATTCTCCACACACGTAGTTTATAGGCTGGGGATAAAATTGTTTGTGCTATAGGCCATTTTGTCCCGGTAGAATGTTCCTGTGGGATAATTTCCAACTTCGACGCAAGCGAAACCACTGACAAAATTTAGTAACTTCAAAGCAGTAAACAAGTCGTCTTTGTATCTTCATGCCAAAGAAGTATCTGCCTTTTCTATCCAAGATCAACCTCACAAAACTACTCGGCACATTTTCTTTGACATCGCTCGTCTGCCATCACTATATAAACTTGGAGGCATCTCGAACGAAAATGTTTGCACTTTGGCGTATTCCCATAGCTCTCTGGCCGGGAATAGACAGCCGGCTCCCTGTCATATCGTAAATTTAATTTAACACTTCGGACGGGACGCTTATGTCATCCATTTGCTTTTGTAACTTATACTTGCAAGATGGCGGATGTGGTGGTTAAAGGGGTGGACTTCTCTGCCATCTCAAAGGGAGTAACCGTATTTTAGAAATTGAATAGTGGATATATGTTAAAAATTCTTTGACGTTATATGGAGGGGCAAAGGCGAAATACACTAAACACCGCCCTTTAACTTTTGTTGTATTTTTATTTTCTAAATCCAAAATTTACAGTCTCCCAGCTGAGTTCTTTACCACGGGATGAAGTTGAATTCACAATCAATTCTGTTTATATACCGCTTTTTCATAATATCCGATCTGAGTACAAACTTAAATCAAACAATCTTATTGTTGACGTGCAACATTTAAAACAATGCAAAAGATAACCCTGATTGTTAAAAGTAATATCTGATCATTCTGAATAATTATTTTTTATAAAATGTTAAATTGAAACATGGCGCGCTTGTGGGTGTCAATTCGATGCAATCCTTTCCATATTGGAAGCTGTTTAATCAATTCAACGGTGTAATCATTGGACAGCACTTATAAGCAGGGAGATGGATTGTTGGAAATTAATTAATAATAACATTGAAAAGGATTTTAAATACATTTTTGAAGTCTTTATTCTTGAATGTGTCGATAAATAAATTTATTTCTGTAAGTAGGTTTGTACAAACACTTTAGACGTCCATCATATTTGAAAAACATAATCTTGGTCAGACCATGTGGATTGATGTCTGAAATAGTTTTTAGGGTTCCGTTGCCAAATGGCAAAAAACGGAACCCTTATAGATTCGCCATGTCTGTCTGTCTGTCTGTCTGTCTGTCTGTCCGAGTATGTCACAGCCACTTTTCTCCGAAACTATAAGAGCTGTGCTATTGAAACTTGGTAAGTGGATGTATTCAGTGAACCGCATTAAGATTTTCACACAAAAATAGAAAAAAAGCAATAATATTTGGGGTTCCCCATACATAGAATTGAAACTCAAAAAATTTTTTTTCATCAAACCCATACGTGTGGGGTATCTATGGATAGGTCTTCAAAAATGATATTGAGGTTTCTAATATCATTTTTTTTTTTAAAACAATAATATTTGGGGTTCCCCATACATAGAACTGAAACACAAAAAATTTTTTTAATCAAACCCTTACGTGTGGGGTATCTATGGATAGGTCTTTAAAAATGAAATTGAGGTTTCTAATATCATTTTTTTCTAAACTGAATAGTTTGCGCGAGAGACACTTCCAAAGTGGTAAAATGTGTGTCCCCCCCCCCGTAACTTCTAAAATAAGGGAATGATAAAACTAAAAAAAATATATGATGTACATTACCATGAAAACTACCAACGAAAATTGGTTTGAACGAGATCTAGTAAGTAGTTTTTTTTTAATACGTCATAAATCGTAAACCACAATTTACCTTTCATTCAGTCAACTCAAATATAAAAATTAAAAAAAAAACATTTAATTTCATAAACGATGATGACGAATGATGATGATGATGACCTGCAGGTTTGTACGGAACCCTCGGTGCGCGAGTCCGACTCGCACTTGGCCGGTTTTTTTTGAGGAAAGAACCAAGAGTGGACCTGATCAGTCAGTGCACGAACTCATTAGTAATCATGCAGCTCAAATAAGAACTTCAGGAGCTCAACGATTTGCCGAACAATACCAAATAAAGAACATTTGGTCAGGCTGCATAAATTAGTCAAACTGGACCAGGACCATGATCCAATTTTAATGAGAAAAAAAAACCATACAAAAACAAATTACTCGCATAACGTTCACATACACAATAATTAAAACAATATATTGCCAATAAGCCTGATATAGTGGTAGTGTAAAGTAGAATGGCGCACAACGGTTGTTGACATAACGGTCCCGCATGACGGGAATTTCCTGAAAATCTTGACATTGCTCGCGAGTTTATCGACATGTGGAATGTGTATTCAGTGTTCATAGAGCCGATAGTCCTCACTACCAATGGCTTAATAGCCAAGAGCCTCGACCAACACCAGAGGTGCTCTCGTTGGGCAGCTGGAGCAAAAGCTTGATTCAGAAAGCGGAATTTCTGGACATAGCTCGCATTGTTAGGAAGTTCCTCGATCTGGAGCCCTGACCGGTATTTTTTTTTCAAATATTTTCTTATTTACAAATATGATTTATATAATGTAATGTAATGAGATAAAGAAAAACAATATGTTATTTTACAAAGTAAATATTCTTGCGTATTGAGCAGATTTTGTCATAATACGCTACCAGACGAATTTAATTAATTATTATACTCGTAAACGTCTCAGACTTAGATCAGACCAGTGATGAAATAATTTACTTCTAGAGATGCATCATATACAAAAAAAAAATCAAGAAGTAATTTAATCATATAAAACGTCCGGCGATGAGATGGACGGACGTCATTGTTGCCATCGCGAGCAATACCTGGATGATTAACCAAGACCCGGCCACTGGGGCGTGGGGATTGACACAAGAAAAGAGAAACCTACACACAGCCGTGGATGAAGTCCGACAGTAGATGATAACGAATGATTTAAAACTTTTTTATATTGCAATTATAAAAAAAAAAAACCTGGAAAATTTTGGATGAGGCGCTTCTTTTTATATTTATATGTCTTATGCTTTTTCCAGCGGCTTCGCCCACGTGGAGATCGGAAAATATCCCGCGAGAACATACTACCGGGATAAAAAGTAGCCTATGTTTTAATCCAGGTTATAAACTGTGTTCCAAATTTCATCCAAATCCGTTCTTTAGTTTTTGCGTGGAAGAGCAACAAACATCCATACTCACAAACTTTCGCATTTATAATATTATTATGTAGGATTGTTTTAGCTAGCAACCTCATTATGTGCAACTAAAGAGGTATTATCCTCTATAATAATGTTTCATGTATTCAGTTTGACGTCCTTAGTCTGTTCGCTATGAATAAATCATCTTGTAAGTAACCTGTGCATTATGTAACGTTCTTAACTATAAATCAAATTAAATTATTTGTGGCAGATTAACTAAGAGATTTACTAGATGTGGAGGTAATTAAACCATAGCAATTGTCTGTGATGATGACTTTAATTGAAGAAAGTAGGAAGGTCTTAAGGTATTACGCGTTGTGCCTAAATTGAATACCCACCCGAATGGATGGATACTGAATTATTTATGGTCACCGTGTATACTTACTTTGCACCCCTACAGATTCGTTTCTCCAACTGCCAGTGGGGAATGACACATTGACAACGCCTGGCAAAAAAGTGAATATGCAATGCAACGATTGTATCCCAAACCAGTAATGATTGAGAATGTGTTGAATTTTTCAGATTGCAATGAATATCTAATGATTAAGTTTGGTTTTGCTAAAGCAAAAAATAAAAAAATGAGTTTTATTTTAGAAAGCATATTAAATGAGAGGTCCCTATTCATTCTTCTTGCCCTTTGCACTCATACCGCTAAAAGGAACAATGAAAACAAGAATAATGGATAACATAACATACACTCCACGATATATCTCAACCCACTCGTCAATGTTGCTACTGAAATAATTAAAAATGTACGTGTTTTAATAAAAGAATGTAACTCCCAACAATTCTCTCGAATCCCTCGCGTATCCACTCCAATTAGTATTACGATTTTATTTATTATTATTTGGTATTAAACTGTGAATTTTCAAGCTGAAACCAATTTGAATAAAAGTCGGAATATAAACAATAAGCAATAACGATCAATTGGATGATTAATTCTAGTCCGCGATAAGAATATTTAGAATTAAAAAAATGCAGCTATAAGCAAGACTCGTGACTTTTTTACTCTCTAAGTCCGTCAACGAAGATACAAATCCGTCTGAAAGTAGCTAATCCGTCAAAACAAGTGCCAAATTCATGTTTTTGTACGGGAAAAAATATCGGGCGTAGGGACAAGTGTGAAATCGTGTTGTATTCATTTTCAATTCGCAAACAAACGATACTATTGCCAAAAAAAAATAGAAACTTGCAGTAGATACTTACCCAATACTATCCCCGAAGTCGAAAGTGACATGACATTTTTTGATAGAAGAAATTTCAAGTGTTATAATACTATTGACATTCCATATGGTGTCGGACGTAAATACTAGCACCATCCCATTTCATCCCGTGGGTGTCGTAAGAGGCGACTAAGGAACTTACTAGAGAATGGGCAGCAGCGTTCTCTATGCCACCATACTGCGATTGCCAAGCATGGTGATTATAACAACCCTCCCCTTTCCCCTAAACTGGGGGAGGCCTATGTCCAGTAGTGGACATCTTTCGGCTGAAATGATGATGTCAATAAAAAACCAAAACTAAAATTACTAACTGCTACAATACCAAAATTATTTTCATCAAATATCATTCCGAATTTCAATGTTGACAGCACGTACTGCATTACCCCACTATCAATCTTTCGACAAAACCTTTTACGGGGATATGACAGACCACCAAGCATGCGTGTAGCGACTTCTAAATTGGACAAATTGAAGAGCAGATTGAGCGATGGGACCGCGACAAGGGAAGTGCATTAGTCAGTGTTTACCCTAACATAGATGAATGATCTGGTAATACAAGAACGAGAGTGCAGGTGTACCTTCGAGTAGGTAGATGAGTAGCTGGCTGCCTACAAATGTAGGAGCCGCCTCTTGGGTTTTTTGTGTAATTAATTAAACGTTATATGGAGACAATGTGATGCTAATCATATGGAACCTTACATTTTGTATAGTTTTTGTAAACTTGGGCTTATGTTAGCATAATAGTAGTGTGTTTCGTGCTGTGCCGGACGTAAAGAATAACACAACAATCTTCCCGTGGGTGTCATATGAGCCGACTAAGGGACTAATAAGAATGGGCAGCAGCGTTCCCTATGCAATTTACCACCATACTGCCATCGTCAACTCGCCTGCCTAACGTGGCGATTATAGCAAACCCAAGCGCGGTTCTAACATATTTTTTCGACCATATGGTCGAAAGGCACCGCATGCCGTTTCGTTCAGATTTATAGGGAATATTGATTCTTATTGAAAAATGTATGAATATTTCAAAAAAATCACAAATGGAATTATTGATAATTATATAATCTGTTTGAGAGGTAATGAAAATATCTTAAGTAGTTTGAAAGAAATATCGTTTTTATATTTTGAGTAGACCTTACTTCCTGAATTTATTTCAGATAGTATTTGACTAAAATACTAAAATATTCACACAAAACTAATGTGAATGCGGTCTAGTTTCACGTATATTTTTTGCGTAACTAACATGCAGTATTTGAAAGCGTAATAACAGATTTAAACGTCTCGAAAATCATGTATCTGCGCCGTAAGTCTCAAATTAGTAAAGGCTAGTTACATTGTGGTTTTAACTATCAAGCAACAGTAGACTTTAGTACTGCTACAATAACTGATAAAATTGCACAAAACTAAATAAAAGTCGAATTGAATGGAGTCACTGCTGACTCGGCTTTGCTTACACCGCACAACCGAAATTCTTGGAAACTCGCCCATCGAACTTCGTAGGAGTTAGGTCTGTTTCACATATTGGCGTACGTCTCCTCTCTAATATTGATACGAATTAACGAGAGTGGTACTAATCGTGACGCATTGATGTCGTAATTGTTAATTTTGAGACTTAGGTTATCTTCTAATTGAAAGGCGTAAATATAGTTTTCCGAAGACGTGTCATTGAATTAATTTTGTGTATATCTCATGTACATAATGTCAAAGTCATACATTTCTTTTTTTGTGCGGTCCATGGCCCTCTACGGGGCACCGGTGTGGGCGCCCTCATTGAGGCTGCGCCCAGCGCGCCGGTTGTGTGCGGCCCAGAGGGTCATGGCCATCCGGTTAATCCGGGGATACCGCACGGTCTCCTGCGAGGCGGCGAGCCTCCTTGCCGGAGTGCCGCCATGGGATCTGGAGGCAAAGGTCCTCGCCCACATGTGGGAGTGGCGCGAGGATGAGAAACGCCGGGGCGAAACTCCGCTGCCGCGACAAATCGCGGCACGGCGGACAGAGCTCCGGCAGGATCTCATGGCGACATGGCGGGTACGATTGTCGCAACCCAGCGCAGGGCACGCCACAATTGCGGCGGTAAGTCCCCTCTTTGAGGAGTGGATAGAGAGGCGCCACGGCGTCCTCACCTTCCGCCTGACGCAGGTTCTCACCGGGCATGGGTGCTTCGGTGGGTTCCTGATCAGGATAAAGCGGGAGGAAACGCCCGGGTGTTTCCATTGTGAGGATCGTCTAGAGGACACGGTGGAGCATACGGTGGAAGTGTGCCCTGCCTGGGCGGAGCACCGCCGTGTCCTCGTGGAGGCGATCGGCTGCGGCGATCTCTCGCGTCCGGCCCTGGTGCGAGCCAAAGTACGGAGCGAGAGGGCATGGGAAGCCGTCACCTCCTTCTGCGAAGCAGTAATGCTCGCGAAGGAGGAGGCGAGGCGCGTGAGAGAGTGTTAGTCTCTGCGCCCTCACGTCCCTAGCCGCCGCAGGAGGAGACGCCCCGGGCGCCGGGAGTCGATTGCGGACTCCCGGCCACCGTAGGCGCGAGCTTGCGGGTGGTGAGCAATGGGTAGCTCGCCGCCCGGTAAGGACCAAGCTCGGGTCGACGGCGCGTAGTGTTCCACGCGCGCCTCAAAGAGATGTCAGCCACACTGAAGGGGTCTGCTAGGACCGATGCCTGCCGGGGTCGCGTGATTGTTCGAAAGAGATACCATGACCCTGGCACATGGGCAACTGAAGGAACACGGGTGGGTTTTAGTCAGTAAAAGTCTGACACGCCCTCCCGCTCCGCCCAGAGCGGGAGAAGGCATTTGATGATTTCCCATCCAAAAAAAAAAAAATACATTTCTTTTAGGCACTAATTTATATTATCATTGTAAATATCAGACTTGGACCCCAACTTTCTTCATTGCATGCGTTCATACTAGATAGTGTGGCAGATGGGCACGCAACCTGATAACATGGAATAAGTACATGATGCAGAACAATAACTATCAAAGAATTACAAGGTAAAATTGAAATTCTTGAAATTTTTCGATAGTCATAAAAAAATGCTGTTCCATATATTTTAAGCACGTAGCAGTTTTCTTTGGAAAAGGTTTTTTGATGTGAAACATCTATAGGCGAGGGTAAACCTGATTGTTGGCGTGGCGATACAGGCAGTGGCGACGCATCGCCACGCTATATGATGGAATTGTACTATACATAGTGTGAAACATCTATAGCCGCGGGTAAAACCGATTGTTGGCGTGGCGACGCGTCTTTGTTTTACCGAGTGGTGCTCGAATTTGGTTCGCTAGGTTAAGCTACGATTTTCAAGGTCAGCCTTTGGATGGGTCCAAAGGCTGACTGATAACATATGACTGTATTCATGGTTACAATTAGCGTGTCGATGTCCATGCCACCATGTATAGGAAATCAATTTTTCACGGTGGTTCTTCCAGTACGTTTTGTTAGTTTCCATTTCTTCTTAATAAATTTCGTATCCTAAAATAATCTAAAATCCTAGATATTAACAATGGGCTGAAGTTTTGGCATCGCCCATTACAAACCATTTGAAATCGCTATTATTAGTCATACTTTTGATTAAGGTCTCGACGAAGATTCATTGTATTAAGTTTTCACTCCACAGTTTAGACAAAAGAGCGCGTAGAATTTGGAACTGGGCCAAGTGTAGATTAGACAATTTTGAATGTACAAAGTTTCGATTTGAACTCTAGGAAGGAACCAATTTTAAATCTGATTGTAAGTTTAATTTAATTCAAATGAACAGTTTTGTCATCCATCTTTTCAACTTGGATCGTTAAGCTCCGTAAAATAGGGTTGTGCGTAGGGTTGTGTACGATGACAGATGCATGCATGCCATTTACTTGGGCAAGTCAGCAGTCAAAGATACAATGGTTCTTTCTTCAAAAGGCCCTTCTCGACAAGGGCCTCATTGTAAGAATCACATAACACTTTCAAATAGACCACGACCCATTATATTTCGGCATTTTTTCTCAAGAATCAGTCTGCTAGAAAAGCCGGTGCCAGACATGTAGTTTTAAAATATTGTCATGTAAAAGTATATTAAAAGATCTTTTTACATACGTGAATATTTATTTTAATATATTTTTCATTGTTATACTGATATTATAAACTAGCTTCTGCCCGCGACTTCATCCGCGTTAAATTTCATGTACGCCCGACCTTTCCCTGATTGAATCGCCTGCCCGTGCGATTTTACCCGTTTTTGCAACATTTTTCATTGCTGCTCCGCTCCTCTTGGTTGCAGCGCAATGTTATATAGCTTATAACCTTTCTCGATAACTAAACTACTCAACACAAAAAGATTTTTTCAATTCGGACCAGTAGATTCTGATATTACCGCGTTCAATCAAACAAACAAACTCTTCAGCTTTATAATATTAAGTATAGATGAGAATGAAAATGTGTCTTTCTGTTACCCTTTTCACAGCTGAGTGACTTTCAATCTAGTTTGGCATATTAAGTATAGATAGACCATAACTAGCAGTGTAATTGCAGCTATGGATTAGCAAAATTAGGTTGTCATTTATGGTGTGTTACGCAATTAGGATAGTGAGTACAGAGGGTATTGTTTCGATTCGTTTTCTATATCATTACCAGTGATCGGAGTAGGTAGCTTGAAATGGGATCAATGAACTGGCACGTATATATTAGTATGAATATGCCTCCGGGATTCCGGGATTTTGAAATTAATTTCAAATGTTGTAATGTGTAGAATAAAGCATACATGCATGAATAAGAAATGTTTAACCCTTTTGCTGTCTTTTTAATAGTATGTAAGTGATCGGCCTTCTACAGTAAGAAAAAAAAAACAATTTTGAATGTTTATCTATAGCATTCTATAAATTTCTAATGTAGTACCTAGTTTAAAAATCCTTACTTTCACAATATTTGATTCAATCCCGTAAGTACGAAAATGAAATCCCGGAAAAAAGGCTTATCCATGTTGTGATTTCTATGACTATTCATGATGCGAGTACGAAAAATCAATCTACCTACTCCGATCACTGATCATTACCCAACACGTGGATAAATTTTCCCGGCTAATTTAATTTGACCAAAGATATGCCTGTCAAAGACTCAATATTTTATACCACGAAACAATAAAACTTTCAACACCAGACATCACATCTTAGTCTTGTCTAAAAATCATCCAAAAACCAAACAAGTTTCGAAACTAACTTTGATAGAATATTCTCATTGAAGTAAAACTAGCTACAGTGTCTGCTCCTTTGACTTGCAGTACCTAGGTACTACAATCATCCACTTACTTTATATTTGACTGAGCAAGTTTGAATAACTAGGTAGTTCTCTGTACTTTTTCTGAGAAAAACTTTAGATACAAGATTACTATGACTTTTGAGGGACAAGGACTGTCTTATTACTAAAAGAAACCTAAGTATAGCCCGAGCTTTAGAGTCATTTTAAAAAAATCCTTGTATAGTACATTCACAGTTATTTTTATCCATGGCAGGTAGGTTGCTGCTACCGACAGGACTGCCAAAGTTACAATATTCTTTGTTCTCGTTATTTTAAGGTTGTCGTTGGGCTGCTCTTGTCAAAGGTAAAAACTGTGAGGGGACTGTATGTAATAAGACCACTACTGTTTTTAAAACGGCGCGAGTACTTTATCATTTTGCCCAATCAATCTTGTTTGCGACACAGATAGATTTTTACATACAAAACATGAAACCGAACCATTTTGACCTTATAGGTTTTAGCACCTTCGAAAACCATGAAACCGATGAAAGTTTTTGTAATGTATGCAGCCGTTGTCATGGATTCTGATGTCAATATCGGCTTTAGTACCCTCGAAAACGCTGAAAACGACACTCATGACAAAAAAAAATGTTTTTTTTCACAGCCTATTGCAATTTCATTACGAGCAATGGGCAATCAATATTTTTAGTTTTAATCTGAACTCACAATCTAAAGGTTCATTTACACGAAGAGTACAACTCCCCTTGAGTATTATTGAATGAAGACATAAACGAGACTCGTGTAAATACTGTACACCGATATTTGTGTGTCAAAAACCGTAAAAAAGACTGGCCTTTCTAACTGACTTACCCACAGCCAAAAACTTCCCAAAAATTCACGAGGCGACATACATAACTCATGCGGCTAAGTAAAAATCCCACATTAACACGGTCCCGTGGGAAGTTGATTATATTATTCATATACCCACCGTCCTTTCATGTACCTACAGTGTGTTTTTCCTCACATGTCTTTTTGGTAAACAAACACGGTACCAAAATAACTTGTAGTTTTACTTCAATCACACGTTTGGATAAGCATAGTAAACAAAAACAGATATCAATTACCTATACTATGCAAACTTCAAATTATTCATTTAAACACATTGATTATCCCAAGTCGCCAGTTCGCTTTATTTGTTTACTAAATATAACAAGCAAAAAAGATACACTTTAAGTACGTTCCTCGTTTGAAGCTCAGGTGTGCTGTATGGGAGACAACTCATAAGTTACAGGGACTTACCAGGGTAACATAAAATACTTGTGTGCATTATCAGGCTTTGATTCTGAAGGACGTTATATAGCGGGAAGGAATACTTTGTTCGTAGGAGAACGTAAAGTATGGAAATTTTCTTGATTGTGACTCTTTTTTTTGTGGGTGGGAATTCATTAAATGACGTCTCCCGGTCTTGGGTAGAACGGTTGGGCGTGTCAGATTGTGACTCTTGGATCCTTTTGACTCGTGAATCTTGTAGACTTTTTTTAAAGAATTAAACAAAGCTCGCGGTTTCTTCTATTCCGTCCTAAAATACGTTTATACATACCTATGTGACCGAAAGATTAGCGTTATTTTAATTTCTTGTTTATAACAACAATTTTTTTTTAAATGTAATTTCAGATTTATGTAGTTTTTAAACAAAAAGACAGTGTACTTATACACAGCACACTGTTTCATCATTTCAGCCGTAAGACGTCCACTGCTGGACTTAGGCCTCCCCCAATTTGGGGGGCTTTGCCATAATCGCCACGCTTGGCAGGTGGGTTGGCGATCGCAGTATGGTGGTAAAATGCATAGAGAACGCTGCTGCCCATTCTCTAGTAAGTACCTTAGTCGCCTTTTACGACACCCACGGGAAGAAATAGGGTGGTGTTATTCTTTATTGTATTTTATTATATTTTGTTTACTCACAGTTAATGCGGCAATGATATGGAAGAGCGGAGTCTCCTAATACAGGCATTGTTTGCTTAAAAGGAGGCTTCAATCACGTCTAAATGTAATGTAAATGCTAATTGTGACCAATAAATTATTTTGTTATTGTATTTGAGAAGCAATAATTAATCAACTGTGCATTTGGTAGTCTTTTCGAAAAAAGAGAAGTCAGTTCTTCGTCACTCGGCTATGCCAAATTAGAATTAGTACCTACATAAAGCAAGTTATTCATAAATCACTCTGTCTAGCCTTATCCCAACTAGATCGGGGTTTCCTTCTAGTCTAGTTTTATTTTGCTAATATAATGATAATAAACTCATTTTTCTTTCTTTCTTTCTAAACGGATGCGACTGAGTCCCAGTATTTTACATAGAGCGACTTCTTGTATGACCTCCACAACTCAGTAACTGGATAATACGATACCTCTTGGTAAGGCGGGTTCTCACAGTTTCGGGCTCCTGACTACCCGTATGACTGCCAAAGATCTACGAATTTTAGACAGAACCAAACGATTATTGTGCGTTTCGAGGTACGGAGGGGTTTCAGTATGTAAAGATGGTCACCCATCCTCGGACCGACTGCGGCAAGCGTAGCTTAACCTGATCCATTGACCAGTTTGGCATTTATTACTTAGATACGAACCACTTATATATAATAATACCGGTATTATTATAAATTGATTTCTCAGACCTGAATAAAATGTTTATAAACTTAATAGTACATAATACGTGACCGTATGTTGGAGTAAATGCTCACAAACATTATGTGAAACTGAATCCACGTGACGTGATCCTAGCTGTATCCGACATAATATACCTCTAGGCGTGATTAAAAACTTGTTACCATTAATGAAGATAATAGGTACTAAGAAAAATAAATAATGCATTAGAATTATGAAACATCCTGTTAATAATGTTTAAGTATCAGACAGTAGAGAACATACCTACCCAGCGCACGAGTCGACTAGATCAATCCATCTCCATTTTCCATGAGACAAAATATTAGTTTCAAACTACGTCATGTGTCATCTTAATGAATAATAGTTTTATTTTTAGTTATTCAAATGTTAATTTTTTTCTTTTGGATGTGTAGTAGTCATTGGTTGGATACATGAAGTGGGCTGCCGTTGTAAGACGATTAAAATGTCACGGTGTATACATAAGAAATCTGGAGTCAAACATTAGCCCAAATGTTAGGATTATATTTTACTAAAAACAAAAATACGGTATGGATTGAGGCATCACACATACATACATATCATTTGTGACAGCCAATAGTGGCCAACTACGTGCTCCACTATAGTGTCGTACTACCCCCAACAAAATGACCGAAGTTGGAAGAATGAATATTGGCTCTCGCTGTCCACTTTAGGAACGTAGTGGGCAGTAGTCACTGAACAAATGTACGGTTGCCCATGTGTAAGTTACTGGTCACCCTTGAGTCTCGGTGCGAATGCCACAAAAGTTTTTTTTTTTAAACACACTTTTATTAAATTCTCCTGTATGTTTGTGTATAATTATGTTTGTAACCGACTCCTTTGGACTTGAGTTTGACCCACTTCAAACGGTCAGATTTGATTTCAACTTTATAGACTTATCGAGGACCGATGACAATACAATAATTTCATAAATTTGTGCCATTATCCTTGCCACGATAGCAAAAAAATAAAACTCTTTTGAAGCCAGCCGAACTAAAAAAAAATTAAAATAAATAATAGTTAAAAAACTTTTTAAGTTTTTTTAACTATTATTTTTACTACTTTCACTAGAATTTGTAGGGTATGCTTATTCTTAATGATGGAATATAAAATACATAAAAATACTACAATACTTTTGTAAATAATTTTATCACCACTGACCTCAAAACGGTGAAGGAAAATATCGTAAACCCACACTGGGCGGGAAGAGGCCTGTCCCCCTGTGGGAACCTTATAAGATTGGTTTTGGTACGCTTTTATTTCTGTTAAAATTAATTGTAGAAATACGAAACGCTTTGAAAGTAGTTGCGATTGATGGTCTTGGCCCGCGGGTTCTAATACAACTAAATTAATTTTAGTTAATAGCATTATTTATATTTTCTTTCTATCTGCATTCCAAGAAGTTTCTTTATTTCTTCTAAGTTGTTGATTGTGTAAATTTCTTCTATTTTTCCCGTGACAAAAACATCATCAAAAATAATCAATAGCCAATATTTAAGAGGCAATTTTTTATATTTATTATTTCCACACTTAACTACGGAATGTAGAACTTTGTCATAATCTATATAAACTTCTATTCAATTTTAATCATTTCTTTCTATTTCATTGTTAAGTTGTATAAGAATCGTATCGAGCAAGTGAGCAATGACAAAATAATGACATCTTCGTCATATCAACACCAAAACTATTATAATGTATATAGACTAACAGAAAGTGACCAAAATTATTTACATTCACCGTGAACTCTATGTTCCCAAAACGTACTTCCTGTATTGCTATTGACAAAATATTCTGCAGCCTCTTTTGACCAGTTTCAGTAGTCCTCTTCAATCCACTTAGTGTGAATGGTTTGTGATGTCACGACATACCTAACTTCGTACAGTCAACAAAAAAGTTAAGTATACAGGCCAAGATATTAATCTTTAGTACACTAGCAATATTTATGTTTATTGTGCAGGTAGCTTATTAACTTCGACAGAAGTGGAGAATGGACAGCAGCAATCTCTATGTATTTTACCAAAATACTGCAATCGGCAACCCGCCTGCCAAGCGTGGGGATTATGGCAAACCCCCCAAAATTTGGGGGAGGCTTATGTTCAGCAGTGGACGTCTTTCGACTGAAATTATGAATTGCGACAAATTAGGGCATGCCTAACTACGAATCACTCAATACACCATGTTTTAAACATCATTCTGTCTGCCATATCCAAACGATTAATGGAATTAAATGAGATTGAACTCATAATTTGCATTCAGTTTTAAAAATGCATAGGTGTAAAAAGAAAATTGTAGTAGCAATAATTTGCAAAGAAGGTTCACTGTGGTTCGTATATAAAACAGATAATCGGCACGCTATGTAGATTACAGAAAAGAATGCATTACAAATTTTATGTTATCTATACTATTTACTATAATATTATAAAGCTGAAAAGTTTGTTTGGTTGGTTGAACGCACTAATCTCAGGAATTACTGATCCAAATTGAAAAAATGTTTTTGTATTGGGTAGCCTATTTATTGAGAAAGGCTACAGACTATGTAACATCACGCTATAATTAAAACGAGCGGAGCAGCAACGAAAAATGGACGAAAACTGGCAGGCAATTCGATGCGACGGGAAGGGTCATAGGAGCAAAAATTTGATGCGGACAAAGTCGCGGGCAGAAGCTAGTGAGTAGGTATATAAATATATTGTGTGTCTACCAATCTGTTCGTTTGATTGTACTTATGCTCGACACAAGTGCTGTGTGAACTTTCATGTGCTTCTGTGCAAAATATTTCTGAAGGTGAAGGGACTAAGAAATATAGGTTTTGATAAACGTCAAATGTGGCATTATGGGTGCAGTTTAATACATTTAGGTCAGTCAAAAATTGTAAACATAAAACATTTAAAATAATTTTCATAATACTACGTTTATAAGTGCAACAATTACTCACAGATTAACACAACGTGCATGTTGTGTTAATCTGTTTAAATTTGGTATTCATTTTTGGTTTTACATAATATTACAAAGCCAAAAAGGATACTAACAGTTAAAGTTATTCAATTATTTTTGAAAATGTAATCTTAACAATAATAATTTACTTGTGTGTGGACCAAAATATCCATTACGCAGAGCCCTGACATCCAGAGGGACTCGTGGCTGACCCTGCAAAAGATGGCGGGACGAGCTGGAGAAAACAAGACCAGTTGTCAACTTTAGCCCTGGATTGAAAGAGTTGGACATCATGGGGGGAGACCTTTATCCATAGTGGGATGATGTGGATTAACAGTAATAATAACTTGCATTACTCTGAGAAAACATATAAGCAGTTGTTCCATATCAATCAATCAACTCAGCCTATCGCAGTCCACTGCGGGACATAGGCCTCTCCCATATTGCGCCACAACACCCTGTCCTCCGCCTTCCGCATCCAGTTTGCCCCAGCCACTTTCTTTAAGTCGTCGGTCCACCTAGCTGGGGGCGTCCCACGCTACGCTTGCCGATACGCGGTCTCCACTCCAGGACTCGTCTGCTCCATCGGCCATCGGTCCTTCGACAGACATGGTCAGCCCACTGCCACTTCAGTTTCCTTACTCTGCGAGCTATGTCGGTAACTCCAGTTCTTTTCCGGATAATTTCATTTCTGATTTTATCCTTCAAAGAAACTCCGAGCATAGCCCGCTGCATAGCACGCTGAGCGACCTTGAATTTGTGAACCAGCCCAACTGTCAGTGTCCATGTTTCGGCACCGTATGTCATTACGGGCAGGACGCACTGATTGAAGACCTTAGTCTTCAGACATTGCGGGATTGGCGACGAGAAGACTTGCGTTGTTCCATATAAAATATTGATATTCTGCTGCATCCGGTTATACTAGAAGCTGACCGCTGATGATGCTATTCTTTACGTCCGGCACCACACGGAGCATAATAACTTATTTAAAACTAGCTTTTGCCCGCGGCTTCGCTCGCGTTAAATTCGGGGTAACACGGTTCCCTTTTCCTGATTTAGAACACAGAAGAGAACTCAGAACAGAATGTTATTTTAATATGCTGCTGTGGACGATATGATATGTCTTTCCATTTAGGGATAAAATGTAAAGATTCTGGGCATTGGACACACGCAAACATGCTACATACAATTGTCCATGGGAAAAGCACGGCTTTTCTGAAAAAAAAAAGTAGCCTAGGTCACTTTCCATCCCTTCAACTATCTCCAGTTAAAAAATCACGTCATTTCGTCGCTCCGTTTTGCCGTGAGAGACGGACAAACAGAAAATACACTTTCCCATTTATAATATTAGTACGGATATAATCAAAACAGCGGAATATTTGACCGCTATTTACAACGTTACTGAATATAAGTGGCCACAGTCTACCACAGACCAAAAAGAACATTACAGTACAAATAAAACTTCACAACTTTTCAACAGTACATAACATGTACGTTTTAGTACGTGCCAAGTACTAGCAAAAGAAAAGATACTTCCTATCATAAAAACATTTACTAGTACGTACAACGTTATCACCAAATTCAATGTTGCAGTGGAAGCAGTGAGACGTGACCTGTAATAGTTAGGCCGTATACAAACTAAGCTAGGACTTTAATATCAATTAATTAATTAAATTCATAAAAAATTGAATTCATTTGCTCTTATTTGTTGTTGCTGTCTTTAAAAAAACATAACAGCATTGTGCAGAATGATATTAAATATTTGCACACCATATAAAATGCTAGAGTATAAAGGGGCCATTATAGTTAATAGAATTCATTCCATTTATTGTAAACCTACATTCTGGCAAATAAATGAATTTGTTAAAGTGTAAGAGTAGAGTTAACGTTTTTTAAATATTCTTTAAATCCATTTTAAATTCAATTTATGATAGATGAGCAGTTTCGTTTCTAGTGTACACCCTGTCTTACAAGATTTTGTATTATTATAAAATCGATTTTTGTTAAAAGTTTATTATCAAATACTGTGTTTGTGTAATATTGTGTTTTAGTAAAATTTTATTAGTGGACTTTTGTAAAATTGAACAAAACTAAGCAATTTAATACCAACCTATTTAAATGCTACAGAGAAATGCCCAACATCAAAACCCAAGGTAGTTTCCATAATAAAAGCGTCTACGTAAAACGTTATCGGCCACAGCTACAAATTCGGCATCGTAGACATTCGTAGCGTCGTAGCATCGTAGCCTCGTAGCTTGGGTGCTACGAGACGTGACTGGTGTACATGCGATCTTCGATGAGATCACAGTGCAGCTTTGTGACAAACGAAGCTACGGATTTTAGGAAGACGACTTATTTCAGACGAGATATTGCTCTGGAGGATAAAACTTTTTGTCTGTACGGGGATTTGAGGAAGACGTTTTATCTAACAAAATTATGACTCTATTGTTGTAAAAATCATACGTAATATAAGTTCTTTTCGGATACTGGTTTCTAGTGAAACTTGGGGCAAACGGTGGCTGTATTTAGCCTTTGATAGTGATGTTTTATTATTCTAGTGCTATCTTGCTTTAACAATAGTGACATCACCAGTTTTTTCAATACACATATCCATATTTTTTTAGGGTTCCGTTGCCAAATGGCAAAAAACGGAGCCCTTATAGATTCGTCATGTCTGTCTGTCTGTCTGTCCAAGTTTCAACAGCATAGCTCTTATAGTTTCGGAAAAAAGTTCCGAAACTTAAAGAGCTATGCTGTTGAAACTTGGTAAGTAGGTGTATTCTGTGAACCGCAATAAGATTTTTACACAAAAATAGAAAAAAAAACAATAATATTTGGGGTTCCCCATACATAGAACTGAAACTCAAAAAAATTTTTTTCATCAAACCCATGGATAGGTCTTTAAAAATGATATTGAGGTTTCTTATATCGTTTTTTTCTAAACTGAATAGTTTGCGCGAGAGACACTTCCAAAGTGGTAAATTTGGTGTCGTCCCCCCCCCGTAACTTCTAAAATAAGGGAATGATAAAACTAAAAAAATATATATGATGTACATTACCATGTAAACTTCCACCGAAAATTGGTTTGAATGAGACCTAGTAAGTAGTTTTTTTTTAATACGTCATAAATCGTAAACCACAATTTACCTTTCATTCAGTCAACTCAAATATAAAAATTAAAAAAAAAAACAATTAATTTCATAAACATGAACCTTATGCATAAGCCGTGAATACCTGCAGGTTTGTACGGAACCCTCGGTGCGCGAGTCCGGCTCGCACTTAGCCGGTTTTTTTTCTTTCTTTACTAGTCGGTGGTTACAAACAAGAACAGTTACGGACTAGGTCTCTAATAAAGGACAGTTTAAAAGACACAATTATTTGAAAGGAAGTACAGAGCGATCAAGTATTATGAATCAACTACAAATGAATAACCTGATTTTATTCTAAGTGATACCGATTTCTCCCACAACTGGAAAACGGTTTCACATCACAGTACGCTTAAACTATTTAGACATAGGAGTGAAGATTTTCACTTTGTTTTAAAACAGACGTTGCCGTGTCGGCGTCGTCTAGAAGTCTTGCGACGTGACCGGTATGCATCCGATCTCGCACATGGTACAAGATTTTGTAACATTCGAGACATACAATTTGTTGACGAAGACATGGCTCTGTTTGAAACTAGTAACAGTTTTTTATTCAAAGGTATATCCAATCAAATAAAATCAAAATATTTTTATTTCACATAAACCTACATAGGCACTTATGATACGTCAGAAGCTACGTCCACGGTTCCAATTTGTTGATTCCTATGAAGATGAGCCGGAAAGATACTCCATGGTCCTCTTTGGTATGTATACTTATATGGTACCTCCACCCATATTACACCACCTTTGTCTAAGTGTTATGGTTATTGCTATCATAAACACACACACACACTCACACACACAGTGTGCTTAAATAATTTTTTTTGGATGGGAAATCATCAAATGACTTCTCCCGCTCTGGGCGGAGCAGGAGGGTGTGTTAGACTTATACTGACTAAAACCCACCCGTGTTCCTTCAGTTGCCCATGTGCCAGGGTCACGGTATCTTTTTCGAACAATCTCGCGACCCTGGCAGGCATCGGTCCTAGCAGACCTCTTCAGTTCTGCTGACATCTCTTTGAGGCGCGCGTGGAACACTACGCGCCGTCGACCCGAGCCTGGTCCTTACCGGGCGGCGAGCTACCCATTGCTCGCCGCCCGCAAGCTCGCGCCTACAGTGGCCGGGAGAGTGAGCTTAGATGACGTGTTCATGTTGAGAGAGTGAATGAAGGGCTATCTAAAGGTATTTACAAGGCAGATGTGACTAGACATGCTAGAAGGGGACGCCGTATGAGAACGTTTATAGTGACCTTATTGGTGATGTTCTTCAGAAAGGTCAGGTGCGTAGTGCTGGTAACCGGCGTGCGTGTATGACCAGATGAACATAAACAAAGCAAAAAGAGTATGTAAGGACCGTAGCAGGTGGCGTTCTGTAGTTTCTGCCTATCCCATGGGAAAAGAAATGAGTTTATGTAGATATGTAAACTGTTCACTTCTGCAGACTCCAGGCTGCTTCTCAGAAATTCCTAATAGAACCCAGATATGTGTGCATATTTAAGGCGAGGACGCTGGCATCCTAAACACAAGTTAAATCTTACATTGGGCGCCAGAGTTCATCGAAAACACTCATTCCCTTAGTTGTAATGCTGCATAGTATTAAGATAAGTGTTTTTGTATAATTAAAGGTAATAAAATAAATAATCTTTTTTTTTTTCAGTAACACATTTCCCGGTCTTGGAATTTAACCCAGGGATACTAAACAATAACGGTCGCACATGTCGATTGACTGAGAGTATTTTAACGATCACCTCATAAAAACCTACTTTACTGTTGATTGGCCTGTTAGTCTAGTGGTTAGTGACCCTGACTGCTAGACTGAGGTCGTAGGTTACGATTCCCACCCAGGACAAATCTTTGTGTGATGAGCACAGTAATTTGTTCTGTGTCTGGGTGTAATTTATCTATAATATGTATGTATTTAAAAATATATAAGTATGTTTATCAGTGGTCTCGTTACTATAGTACAGGCTCTGTCTAGTTTGGGATCAGATAACTTTGTGTTGGTTGTCCTAAGGTATTATTATTATTACTCAATACTGTAACATTTTAGCACTTAGTCATTATATCCTGATTGCATTTAAATTGTTAACCAAGAGGAACTTTGGCTCTTGAGATACAAGTATACTTTTACTTAGTTCAGGAGCCAGCTGTTCAAACTCTTTTTGACATCTGCTTGTACAATCATGTTTAGTTTATGTCTAACTTTAAGTGTTTTTCTGTGTACAATAAATGTATTGTTAATTTATTTATTTATTTATTGATCACATTTAGACGAGTGAGTAAACCAACAAAAAATTAAACCGCCGAAAAAACTTAAAAGCAAAAAATAATAAACCTTAAAATTTTGAGTCGGCGCTGAAAAATCAATGAACAAAGATCACTCAAAGGTTTATTATTTTTTGCTTTTAAGTTTTTTTGGCGGTTTAATTTTTTGTTAAAAAGTTTTTATTTTATAATTTTTGTGGCTTTAATGTACTAATAATACTTGGCAAGGTACACCCTATCCAATGAGAAAAGAATTATCAAAATCGGACTACTCTGTATAAAGTTATTCGTGGTTATACATTACAATCAGTGAGTGAACAATCAATCATCCCCTGTTTTCTGACCCTTAGGGTTTGATTTTGTTTTCCAAATTTATATGGGACCATTCTCGGAGTATACCCTTTCCAATAAAAAAAGAATGATGACAATCAGACTACTATGTAAAAAGTTATGCGTGGTCATACATAAAAAAAAACTAAAAAAAAATATACGCGTCGAATTGATAACCTCCTCCGTTTTTTTTCGTCGGTTAAAAATCAAATTTCACCGCGGCTTGTTGCCTGCTCCATTCATCAAACACGACGGACGACAAACAATCCCTTCCCAACAGCAGATTTTTTTTATCTATCGTATATTTTTCTTATCTTCTATTACTCGTATCTTCTCTTCTTCTCATCATAATCTTTTATAGTAAGTATGGAAAGTAATCAGATAAAATAGCTTATTTCGATGTACCCAAGTGTGACAGCTACCTATGTGGACAAGCAGATATATTACTCAAAATCGTTGTATGACCGCGAATCTATTACCGTTGCTAGCGGGCTACTGTTTTAAACTTTTTTTTTATTGATCTTAACATAATTATTATCTTATATTCCAAAGATTATTTGTCAGATAAAATTATTAATTAGAAAACCACAACAGAACTTGAGCCTAACAGCTCTTCTTCAATTATAGTTTCCAGTTTTAAACCCCTCGTCATACAACCAGTAAACTTGGTGACTTTGGGTCAAACGTGACCATTGATTTCGCATTGCCCCTTTGTTAGATTTCAAAGAACCGCAGCGGAAAATTTTCATTGTTTTCGAACGTGAGTTGACTATCATCCGATGAAGGAAGTGGGGATAACTTGGAAATGGGATTTAATGCGACCAGCATGTGGAATTTGGATGTTAAATGGTAATTGGTTGAAATAAGGATGTTAAGATTTTGGATTAAAGTTTTTTTTTTTTAATTTAATAAAAACACGTGGCGTTCATTAGCACAATACTTCACTTCAAAACTTTGGGATCGAACGTCACCATCCCAACTATTCATAATTATGGGAAAAAACAAAAGCTGTGTCATGCTAAAATTATACAGTGATTTCTCATACTGATCAACGCCATGTGAATGTGACGCATGTCAAACGTGAACCAATATAAAATCTCATCATTTCAGACGAAAGATGTCCACTACTGGACATAAAACTCCTCAATTTGGTGGGGTTTAGCTCAATCGCCACGCTTGGCAGTCGGTTTGGCAATCGCAGTATGGTGGTGAAGTAGATAGACCTCGCTGCTGCCCATTCTTAGTAAATCCCTTAGTCATATCTTACGACACCCACGAGAAGAAATGGGATGGTGCTATTCTTTATGTCCGGCACCACACGGAACAAAACGCGAACCTTTTAATATTAAATCTACTTATTTTGTGAGAGACCAGACGGAATGACCATAATGCCCTGGGAGGTGGACAGGCCTCTGGTGTGGGACGCAACATATGTCGACAACCTTGCGCTATCCTACCTTCCCTGTACGATGGGATGCGCTGGGGTGACTGCTGCAGGTGCGGAAAATCTAAAACGGCAAAAATATTCCAATCTCATTGGAAATTACATATTTGAGCCGTTTGGGGTTGGAACATTAGAGCCATGGGGTCCGAGTGCCCACTTGGTTTTTCGAGACATAGCCAAGCGGTTGGTCGACTTTTCACGTGACCAGAGGGCTGGCCTATTTTTTGGCCAAAGAATCAGCATTGCCATACAACGTAGCAATGCTGCCAGCCTTTTGGAAACTTTTCCCATTGACGGCGATGCAGACGAGTTTTTTTAAGCCCTCTGATTCTTTTTTCTCTGTTTTTATAAACTTTATATATTTGTACATAATATATTAATTTTAGTGTTAAATAAGGAATTGTAAAATATTTAAATTATATTCATAAATAAAGCAAAAACTTATTTTGTTTTTTTTTTTTTTTATTGTATTTACTGACGGACTGCAGCCAGGCACGACGCCACAGAGTGACGCGACTATTGAACAGTGGCGATAGTAGAACAATTCTCATGAAATTTTAATATATATTTTTCTACTAGAGTCGCGTCGGACTTAGTGTGAAATTCCGCACATGAGTTATTAAGAAAATTTTTGAGAATTCGTATCCTTTTAAAGAAGGTATGAAAGGTTATGTGGAAGCTCGTATTTATTTATCTATCGGTGGGATATCACACCGGTCTCACAGCTTGTAACATAATGTTTATAACATGCCATAGCGTAACATCGAACGAAAACCCAAAAAAAATTGCATGTTGCTGTATACCTACAATTCAATAATTATGTTTAAGTTTAATAGGGAGCGTACCTATTGCCATCAATTGGGGACAAATCCAGGCTTCGAGCTACTACTGAGAAATTCCAGACAAAAATAAAACAATTACACATGTTGCTCAGCAGTAGCTTTTGCGACTGAACACTTACTCAACGATTTAATCAACCGGTCAGTTGTGTTTAAGTCCGATGATAAAGGGAAATATAACACAAAAGTAGCATCAAAGAACTAAACTACTAATTTACAAAGGGACATGAACACTTCAATAGCAAGCGTGGACACAAAATACAGAATGCATTGGTATTCCGATGCATTTGGTGTTGCGCCATTCAAAGTCACGCACAGCCGTTCCGTGTCGAGTTTAAAGATCAATGTTGGACATAAATAAAGCTAAAACTGTGGATAACTGAAGTCAACGAAGAGGCGATTGGTTTGATTTAAGTGTAAAGGCTATAATGGTCCTCTAGGTTTTTTTTTTTTTTTTTTGTAATCTAGAAAGAGCGGAGATGGCTTATTAGTATCGGCCCCGACTTACATATCGTGAGTTTGAACCTAAGCAGACAGTTTACTTTATGTATTAAATTTCATCACCATGCACTATTCTCAAAACGACGACGGAGGACAACGCGAAGAAATCAGCATATCTAGAATTTAAAAGTCGAAGATATTTGTCATCCGCCAACAGACACTGGGCCCGTGTGGAGTATACTAACTATGGAGGTATAGTTTCAAATAGAGTGTATATAAAAAATGTAAGATTGACGATAGTACGTCGACTGCTCAATTATGGGAGCGAATAAATGAAAAACGTGGACTGAGTTAATTTGGTTATAATGAACACGATGAAGATAGACACAGTGTCTTTGTCGTGGTAAGATTTGAAGTGAGGCGACGCTCGGAGCGGGAGGCCTGTGAGCGCCCGCGCCGTCCGCTCCGCCCCTGCACCCCGCAGCTCCGCTAATGCCCGACGATGATGCCGCCGCCGGCGCGCCCCCTCAGCCACCGCGTGCCTCCTACGACTCGAGGTCATGCCGTGCATAGACATACACAATACAATATAACATCACGCCTTGTTTCCCCGGAAGGGTTGGGCAGAGGTGTACCTATAGTACACCCACATTTCGCCTGTTATGTTTAAGTCCCATGTAATAGGGTGCGGGCCTATTGCCAACAACCGGGCACAAAACCAGAGGATTATAATTAGTGATTAAATCAATAAAAGTTTATTGTCACCATAACCACAGAGAAAGAGAGGAAATAGGGAAAGAGAAAGGCGCCGAAGAAAGTATAAATGGAGGAAAAGTAATATTATTATAGAGACTTTAAATATTAGTATTTGATGAAGAAAAACGGATATTGCTACATATTATTAAGAATTATTAGGAGGCGGTGTACCTGATGGTGAGTGCTTCATTGAGATCACAGACTTTTAATAACATGGCATCACCACATCAAACAAAGTCAATGTGGCGATGGACGTAAATAATAGCCTCATCCCATTTCTTCGCGTGGGTTTCGTAAAATGCGACTAAGGGGCTTACTAGAGAATGGGCAGCAGCGTTCTCTATGTATTTTATATCCATACTGCGATCGCCTACCCGCCTGCCAAGCGTGGCGACTAAGGCAAACCCTCCCAAATTGAGGGAGACCTATGTCCAGCAGTAGCGTCTTTCAGCTGGAATAATAACCACACCAAAAAGTGTAGAATTAATCGAAATAACATCATCATCATCATTTCAGCCGTAAGACGTCCACTGCTGGACTCAGGCCTCCCCCAATTTGGGGGGCTTTGCCATAATCGCCACGCTTGGCAGGCGGGTTAGCGATCGCAGTTTGGTGGTAAAATGCATAGAGAACGCTGTTGCCCATTCTCTAGTAAGTCCCTTAGTCGCCTTTTACGACACCCACGGGAAGAAATGGGGTGGTGTTATTGACGAAATAACATCGATCCATCTAAATCACTAACAAAATATTATTATAATCTAAAGGCCCGTTTTCCTAAGACCGTGTTCGCAGTAGGTACTCTCTAATTAAAATGTACCCCCAGAAAAGATGGTGATAAAACGCAAATGTTACCGCGTCAATCCTAAGGCTGATTTATGAAAGCTTTTCATTTTCACGAATGTAACAAATTAGTTCATTGCAATTTGTATTTTGGATACGGATTCGTATATTTTGTTTGGAAATGTACGGGGATTTATGTTTTGCGAAGCCGTAATTGGGAGGATTAAAAGATTAGGTTTCTATGTTAGCATGAGTTTTTTATTTGTGGCCTCACATCACCACCACAACTTTTTTAACACTTTACAAAACAAAAATACCAGACATAAAATCAGATGTAATTATTTTATATTATATTTTTATGCATTTTTTACAAGTCTTAAATAAATTTAATCCAATGAATTATCACGTTTTTTTCAATCTACCAACGATTTAAATACTCCAAGAAAACCATACAAAGTACATTGATTTTTTATTATTTTTCATAATTTTTACGATAAATCAATCTGAAGAAATCAATCAAAAAATAAGTTAACAAATTATTTAACCATATCGATACCTTTAGGCTCAAAGGGCGTAACCGCCATTTTGGCCAAAATGGGGTTTTAATGCAGTCATACTCAGCTTTTCGTCCTCTTTCGATTGGTATATTAAAAATTTAGATATTCGCAAAAAAGTGGTGAATACAGCCATAATATTTGGAATGCTAAACATTGATTTTCTTTAAATTTAGGCCGTAAATGATAAATATTTCATTTTTCATTTCCGCAAACGTCGTAACAGGTAAACAAAATTATAAACTTGGAAGTATATCCTGTGATCTGACTCTTTTGACGTTTACGCCTCTAGATGTTTTAGAATTTTGTTCATACTTGTCTTATACAACCCGAGATCTTATCAAGTTTGGTAGTTACGCCCCAAAATTTACTAAAATATTTACTATTAATTGGCTTATACGCCCTATTAAAATACTTTTGACGAAACAATCATCCCAAGGTTTTGTAGAGGTCGGTGGTTACGCTTCCAGATACTTTTTAACTATTAACAATTTGACTTATACGTCCGATTATTATATTTTTTACGAAAACGTCTTGTACTATAAACTTAAAGTTTTATGCTATTGTTCGGCCCTAAATCACCTAGGTACGTAATAAAGTAAAATATCGTTTATCTTACCGTCTTCCAAGGCAAAAGCGTGTGACGCGATTGTTCTGAGAGAGATAGCTATCTATATCTGGGAATGGGCAGGGTGGGGTAGGGGAATTGTTCACGAAAACCACGTGGCGCGTGCCGGCCGGCCTTTCGGCTGTCATGTCATGCTGTCAATGTCATTGTAAGCAAGCGACCGAGCGTAATACACGTTTTGAAGTGTTTTGTGGTTAATATCGTTGTTACTCAATACTTTATTGCATTCCACAATGTATATGCTTAGGTGGTAAACATTTTATTTAGAAACAATCGTGGACCCTGTCAGGTACAGCAAAAGAAAATACAGTAGGTGGAGATGAGGACCTATTGATTATCTTATAATGTAACTTATTCTAAAATAGTTATTAAAAATAAATTAAATACATGGTTTGGAGTTTTCTAACCTAGTTTCAGGGATTTATAATTTAAATATTCGTGGACACTATAGTAGCATTTACTTAATAAAAGCTTTTTTAATTTACTAGTGAATAGATGGCTTTTTTTTGTCTGTTCTTATGGATTCTGGTAACTTATTGTATATTTTTATCGACATAACCGGAGGGCTTGATGAGTGTATTTTTAGGCGGGATGTTGGTATGTTTAGTCGTGTTTTGTATCTAAGTGTGTATCGTGTTTGTATGTCTTCTCGTTTAGTGTAAAAGTCTTGGTGTTTATGAGCAAATTTGCAAATTTCGAGTATATATATGCATGGCAGAGTTAAAATATTAAACCTTACAAAATGGGGTTTGCAGCTATCTATTTGTTGTATGTTTGCTGCGATACGAACAAATTTCTTTTGTATCGTAAACAGTGATGGTGCATTTGTACTGTTGCCCCACATTATTATTCCGTAACTAAGCCATGATAGGCGTAGTATGTTATAAGGGCAGTCTGTAAATTTGTGGTTTTTTTAACTTCGCGAAAAGCATATATAAATTTGGAAAGTTTCGTTTTTTATTTTTTGTACGTGTGACTTCTAATTTATATTTTTGTCTATGGTTATGCCTAGTAATGTGAATTCGTTGACTGTTTCTACTAAACTACATTTAAGGGATTTTTTTGGTGGGGTGGAATGTTATGAGATTAGTCTTTGTAAAGTTAATTTCTAGGCTGTGTTCGTTCATCCAGGTTATTTTTTTCTAAATATGTCGTTAAGGGTACTGTTTAGGTTTAGGTTGTCATGACATGAGGTGAGAATGGAGATGTCGTCCGCAAATAAAACGCATGGTCCAGATTCTGCTATGAATTTTTGGAGATCATTAATGTAGACGAGAAATAGAAGACATCGAACAATACTTCCTTGTGGTATTGATGCGTTTATTGACTTTCGGTCCGAGCGGAACTGCTGAAGTTCGTTTATTTTGCTATTAAAGTATTCTATTTATACTAACTGTGCTCTATTTTGTAGATAAGATTTGAACCATTCATGTGCTTTAGGGTTTGTTATTTATCGTATGCTTTGGTCACGTCAAGCATTATACCTACTGTGTATTTTTTGTTATTTAGTATGGTTAAAGCCTGGATAAATTTATAGACTGCTAATGCTGTTGATCGATTTTTCCGAAAACCATTTTGGCATCCATCGAATATTTTATATTTTTCGCAGAAA
This sequence comes from Aporophyla nigra, assembly GCA_947507805.1. Lineage (NCBI taxonomy): Eukaryota > Metazoa > Arthropoda > Insecta > Lepidoptera > Noctuidae > Aporophyla > Aporophyla nigra. The sequence goes on from OX382296.1 coordinate 21,417,058, forward strand.
TTGTATACGCGGTTACACATAGCTATCTCGAAAATCTTCGAAGCTGTAGGCAGTAGAGCTATGGGGCGGTAATAACTTGGCTCTGTTTTGTTATTTTTCTTATGTATAGGTTTCACTAATGCTAGTTTCCGCTGATCAGGGAATATGCCTTCTTCAAAAGACTGGTTTAGTAATTTAAAAAATGGTAGTGTAAGTTCATCAGCACATCGTCTTAGTAAACAGGGTGGAACGACTAATATTATTGCACAATTATTGTTTTTACGATGACATATTCTATTACAATTATTGCCGTGATTAAACATTTTGACACAATATTAATTCATTTATTTTTTAATGCTATTTTTGGACTGCTCTGTTATTATGAGTAGGTGTAGCACTAAACTATAAAGCAAACCACCTGATCGGCAAAATTCAACTTATTTACCTGAGATTATAATGAGAAATCATTGATAAGAAATGCCATCACCGTCACTTACACCACATATTGGACAAAATGTTTGCAGCTTACATCATTTGTTAGATAGTAGAATACAAAGAGATTATAACTTACATCATAAATGGTTAGTTAATGTCGTATGAGTTGCTATTACATCCTTAGCTGTTTGTACAGGAGCTTATTTTTTTGGCGTAACCGACAGCTTTATTTATTTTTTAGGGTGTATTCGAAGTCTATTTTTTTACTTGTTAGATTTGCTTTAAATATTATTCTACGATGTTCTTTATCTCCAAATTATAACAACTTTTGTCTTTTGCTTTTTTTTATAGCTATTAGCACAAAAAAGTTATATCGGAAAACTGTTTTATTTTTCTGTTTAATGGCTCTCCTGAAAAGTCGTGTTTTGGTGGATACGCCCTTTGAGCCTAAAGGTATCGATATTATTAGAGGTTAATTTGAGATACACCCACATCAGCCTTAGCACAGTACATTCCAGAAACATGGCGGATCCGTCAGCTAAACGCGTCGTTTGTATTTTTTCGAGCAACCCTGCTTACAATTGCCTTCATTAATATATTCAACGTATTGACGTTTCCCTAAATTATTAACGACTGTTCGTTAACCCACTTTATGATTTATTCAATAATAATATTTATCTGTTAAATAAAGGAGAAGGGGACTTCTGGGCCCAGCAGTTAACTAGTTGAAATGTGTATAAAAAAAACCGTTATATTTTTCTAAAGGAAATCACAGAATATGGTACCATGTTTCTACCTAGAAAGCGAGAAAACTTAAATTAAGCAAATGAAACTAAATAATCGATTAAATAATGGCTGAATCACTACTAATCGATTATTAATAAATTGGTAAAATCTGAGAATATGTATGAAAATCGAGTGACAAGTGCATTCAAGCTTTCGTGGAATCGATTAAATCGATTCATAGTGAATTTTTTCTTCCGGCAACACTTATGTCTGACATCCGTCAGTCACTGACTGACAGATGCACTCGTTCGTTTTCTTTCGTTCTGAGTGCGCACGTATTTTCCTTGTTTTATTGTTTAACCCCACGACCTCGGCTTTGCATATTATAACGGACTATTTGACGGATCTTGCTACTCTTAATTACCTGGCTCTCTATTTTGGACAACTGTTTACGCCTATCGATTGGATATTGACGAAATGGATCGCTGTGTAAATTGTACAATTGCGACTGGTCGCAGTAACTCTATTGGTAGAAGAGTCTTGGAAGATGAGGCGATTTTATCAGTTATTCGTCAGTGGCGTGCATCTCAGCCTGTAAGTTTATTCCCATTTTTTTTACCTATTCAATTCGTGTTTTTAGCCTATCAAGCCATGTTGGCGTCATGTCTGTCGATTGTCTTTTTATTGGACAGCATAATATATTAAATTAATACTTATTTAATAGCCTATTAGTTTTAAATAGATATAATATTCAATCTATGGAATGTGCTGTTTGACCGTTTCACTCATAAAAAAGGTGTAAGGTAATCCTTGAGTCCCAATGAGACCATTTCGGTCTGGGCTGTGACATAGAGATTTGGTTGAACATGCTAGGATTTGTAATGAAGTTTGTTTATGGTTGAACAAGATTTAAATAGTTATCTTATTTCAGGTAACCAGTGAGAGCTATGTGTGCCAAGCATGTTGGGACTTGGCCCAAGATGTGGTTCTTGGGAGACGTGCGATCGATGCACCAACCCAAGTTGGCCATTCCAGTGTTTGTGTCCGCTGCGGTCGTTCACTCTTAGCACAGCGGATCAGCCACCTTCTTCGTAATGATTCTGCTCGTGAATCTGCGATATATAATGTGATAAGAGAGTGGATTCTGCCACAAACGGTAAGTTACTCAATAAGATATCTTAATTTACTCAAGCTGTATTAGAATAATAAAAGATTTATTTGCAAAACTAACGTGATTTTAAAAACTAGCACTTTCCATATTAAAAACAAAAACAAATAACAGCCTTGAAGAACTAAAAAAATTAGCTAAATTATTATATGGAACAGTAAAAAAAAATACAGATGATTTTACTATTATTTTTATTATTGCAAATATATTTAATTTCACATTATTATTACAATAAATATAATGATTTTCACTATATTATCATATTAATGAAATCAAATGTCTCTATCGTTCTAAGGTTTCCTATAACAAAACTCAGTTCTGAATTAAGCTTGCATTTGCATGAAATTCCAATGTCAACGTTGTTATTATTAGTGTATGTGCATTATAGAATATGATTAAACAAAAATTATTTGTCTGATCTGATTAGTACATACAATATTACTATATTATAGTATAATTGTGCATTTAATTTTACTTTTTTTATAGGTGGGCGAGGCGGATCGTATATGCCACTCTTGTTGGATATTAGCAGACAGAGCTGCTGTTCACATGAGAACAGGTCCCTCAACTTCGTCACAAAGTACACCACCGCCAGCTCAATCGTCAGTTGGTGTTTCTGTTGGACAATTGGATGGAAATAATGACAACAGTCTACATGAACCTGCAAATGTTTTCGTTCAACCAGAACAAAATCAAGGTAATGATGATGTACATGAACCCTCAGTGCAACTAAATTCACCAGGTGCCCCAATTGTCGAACCAGGACGGCAGCACCCTGAACCAACAATTGTATTGCCAGATTACATGCGGGCAGTCGAATCAGAGCGACGGTGCTTCATAGAAGGTTGCCAGAGAACTGAACGATATAGAGTTCCTCTAGCAACAAGAAAAATGTTACTTAATGAGCATAAATATTATGTGCCACAAAATAATCGACTTTGTGATATACATTTAGTCATTGAGGCATGGGACTTCCTTGATAGTTTAAGGAGTAATTACTTCCAAACATTTACTGCGAGGCATATTCAAGATATGATGACATTAAAAGAGTCGCCTAAAGAAAGCTTTTTGAATTTTGGAAATATTGATATTATGGAAGACCATGTTGTGCATACCTGGGTCGGGTTGACTAAAGCTCAGTTCCGTCAAATATTTGATGAGGTGCCACAATTGATAGAAATTCGGAACAGTTCTTCAGTTTTAGCAGCCTATCTTATGAAATTAAGAAGTGGGGACTCAAATGAAAGATTGGCAACATTATTTAAAACATCAAAGAAAACTTTAACCAAGTGGCTGTGTCAAGCCCGTGAGATATTAACGGAACATTTTGTGCCTCGGCACTTAGGTTTAGAACACAACACTAGGGAACAAATAAAAGAAAGAAACTTAGCCATACCTAGTGCTTTATTTGAAGGAGATTCTAGGCCCATCGCTATATTTGATGGAACATACTGTTATATTGAAAAAAGTTCTAATTATTTATATCAAAAAAAAAACATACAGTTTGCATAAATACAGAAACCTAACCAAACCTTTTTTAATGGTGTGCACAGATGGCCATATTATTGATGTTTTGGGACCCTATCCAGCCACCACGTCAGACTCGGATATAATGAGACATGAATTTTTAAGTGGAAACCCACTCCGGGAATTTTTCCAAGATGGTGATGTATTTATACTGGATAGGGGTTTCCGAGATTCATTACCATTATTAAACCAATGTGGATATAGGACATACGTGCCTGCTACCTTGGTGCAGGGTGAAACACAGCTGTCAACACTTGAGGCGAACAAATCGAGAGCAGTCACCATTTGCCGTTGGGTTGTAGAGGTTGTAAATGGCAGGTTTAAAAGAGATTTCAAATTATTTAGGCAATGTTATTTTAATACAGCCTCAAGAAGTTTAATGAAAGATTTTAAGGTGGCTGCTGCCCTCATAAATAGGTTTCACCCTCCCATAACCGATAGAACAGACTGTGGGGCTATTATTAATCAGATTAATATAAATATGAATAGACATAACATATTAAGTGATTTTATTGTCAACAATCAATATAATAGACGTAGGGCTGAGTTTGAACCAATAACTGTTCAAAATGATAATTTAAATGATTTTTCCCAGTTGTCATACGACGAATTAATTCTTGTATCCTTAGGTACTTATCAATTAAAGCAGGCACGGTCCTATTTTGGTGAACATATGCGAGGAAATGATGGATTTATAATAGAAGTGTGCAGGGAGGTAAGCAGCAGCCTTCTTCGACAGCTGTCAGCTTCAAATACTTCTTGGCTATTGCGTGGTCGTATACAATCCCGCCATATAAGTCGCAAAACATATTTTGTTTATATTTTAGTTGACAGCTGTCGAAGAGGACGAGATTCAATATTATCATATCATTGTAATTGTATTGTAGGTAGAAGAACGGTAGGCTGCTGTGCCCATGTAATGTGCATTATATGGTATCTCAGTTGGGCAAGATACCAAGAAAATGTCGTACCTCCTGCACAATTCTTAGATGATATTCTCATAATTATTGAAGATGAATAATACATGTTTTATACATATATCGGTGTTTTATTTTACTTCCTCTTCTCCCTTTTTAAGTTTTTAAAAGGTTGTTTGCCTACTGCTTCAAGGTTACAGGATATTGGATGTAGAAACTTGTCTTCGACTGTAGTGTAGTGACTGTCCAAGTGTCCAGAGCGCGGGAGAGCCAAACGTGTCAGATCTTCGACACGCTCCATGCATAAAACCATTACACAACCGAAGCCATTCAAAAGTATTTCGTAAATAACATAATAAAACTACAATGTTATGATATAACCTCACTTTTATTATCATTCATATATCTTGGTTCCTGGATAGCCGAATTTCACCAAATTTTCAGTGAGGCCTTGTTATTATATCCTCTTACAAATAAGGCTAGTTTGATTCAGTTAACACCTGGGCCCAGGAATGTATGGAGCCATTCCCTTCTCCTTTGATCTTTTTTTCCGTTTGTTTTTACGTAACTGTGTGGAAAGACCTACGTAATGAGACCTCTTTAATTAAGATTTGTCGAATGTAGTATTATTTAATAATGTCAATACCTACTTAATAAATTAGTAATAGTAAACAAGAACGACTTATTCTTTATTATTATTGATTTATTGTGGCTTATATGACAGTACCCTATATAATACGTTATTATTTATCACCTTAAAGGAATGTGCTCTAGTATCAGTATAATCCAAAAAACATTCGGTATCATAACGTAGCGACTTAATTTATGACACAAAAACCTAACAATACATAGTTACGCACAAAAATCAAAAGTAATTTATTCAAAATAGGCTGAGAAATAAAACTTTTTGGACGTCTTTACTTATGAAAGTCCCCAAAACGCCCACCCTTCACAACTTCTCAGTGCTTTAGCTGAGAGGAAGAAATGGCGCAATAAACTCGCGTGTTTAATACCAAGTCTATTTTTTTAAGAAAATTGACTTGTACTTGAGAGCCTTTTTATTTCTAGGTCACCTTAGAAATACTATCAAGATGTCTTATCTAGAACATTCGATCTGTTTTTTATGTGAACGTGGCAGAAACTCCCTCAGGATATAAATTGAAATATCGACGCTATTTGTAACTCAAACGTGCCTCAACAAAACTTGACCTAAATTCCTAAACTACTGGGGATTTATAAAAAGGTGATTTTATTGTTAGTGCTAATATCTTTGCGAATTGTGTGTTAGGAACAACGGACTGTGATATCTAAATTGTCTGCCAAGGATGCTTTCTTGATAGACAATTCAGATACCACAGTTATGTTTTCATAATTTCTGTCGAGACCAGTTTAACGCTTCTATCTGTACACACGGCTACAAATCAAGCTATACATTTCCAGTATAAACTGAATTCTCATCGCACGAAAAATCTACACAATGTGAGCTCAGCTAAAAATGGAAATGTATAGCTTGATATATAGCCGTGTGTACATCTGCAAGAGTAACAGTTACACGATGACTTATAGCGGTTGTTTAAGTTTTTCTAAGAAATTCTTACGTCAAGAACAATCTTAAGTAGATTACCCAATAAAGTTTCAAGTTTACGGTTCCTCATTTCAGATTCTGACGAAAACACAAACAACTAATAAATGCGATAATTCCATAGCTTTACACACTAAACGCATTAAGAATATTTCGAGCACCGAAGACAACTGTAACTCTGTCACTAATTGACAGTTCTATCACGGGAATTCAAGCCTTAACATTCGAGAGTCAAAGATGAAAATTACGTATAATTTTCGGGTAAAAGTAAGTTAAGCCAAGTGTACAAAACATCTGCTACGCTCCTTATAAATCCCGCTGTCTGCATTAAAGTAAGACTTAGGATTAAATGCCTTGAACGGATGTTTGTACGCACAGAAATTGTTATCTTATTATATTTGCAAGCACCTAGTCTGTTGGCAAGTATGATAAAGTAAGTAATTACTTGTGTTTGTTTTGTAATGTTTCTTGAGAGCTTGTTAGATGATATAGGCCTACTTAATATATCACCGTCAAATTGTAAACACCGTTACATTACAATGTGTCAGGAAATATTATTATCTGTCAAAGAATTGTGAACAGCAAAAACTATTTACAATCAGTCTTTTTTTTTCAATTGATTATAAACTGTCCATAGCAAACCGACCGTGTGAACCGCTATCAAATTTGCATGCGACGGATCGCATCTCGTACTAATACTAAATAGCTTAGTAACTGTCATTAGCTTGGAAGTACCGCTCGCCAGTCGCTTGGCTCGCACTCGCTTGGTCTAACGATGTTCATAACGTTACGGTAACATTTACATTCAACAACAAACAAATAACATACCGTTCAACCAATCAACGTGCGAGGTGCGTTTCATCGCATGCCATTTTACAATTTGACGGTTTGACTTCGACAGATTGTTCTATTCGTTTATTTTTGAATAAATCATAAAATGGGTTAACGAGCAGTCGTTAGTAGGCTATTCGTTTAAAAATAAATAGTAACTTTAATATTCCATTGAACTTAAAAAGCAATCTTCTTTCCTTTCAAATTAAGGTCACGGCCACAACTCTACATGTTTAATTAATTAGTTAGTTTCATAAAACTCCATATAAAATTATATCACTATTAAAGTATGAGCATTTCTCATAGAATGACGGTAATTGTAAAAATCAGAAAAGTAACATCATCAGACTGATGCCAGCCTTTAGTTTTCATTGTAATTAAATTATTTTCAGGTTGTCTTTTCCTTTCCTCAATAGTGTGCTCATTAAACTACTGCGCACTCTATCATTCGATTATTCATCGAATAGCTTTTGACTTTACCTTCAAGCTTTTTTTTAACAGGGTTTTTGTTACTATAGGTAGGTATAGGTCAGGCTATGTTGTTTTTAGCAAATAGATTGGTTGGCGCAGTCTGAAGCAGCTAAAAAAAAAAAAAAAGAACAACAACAAATAAAATATAATGGATACCAACAATGTACCATAATGGACACCATCACCCCATTTTTAGGGTTCCGTTACCAAATGGCAAAAAACGGAACCCTTATAGATTCGTCATGTTTGTCTGGCTGTCTGTCTGTCTGTCTGTCTGTCTGTCTGTCTGTCCGAGTATGTCACAGCCACTTTTTTCCGAAACTATAAGAGCTATGCTATTGAAACTTGGTAAGTAGATATATTTTGTGAACCGCATTAAGATTTTTACACAAAAATAGAAAAAAAACAATAATATTCGGGTTTCCCCATGCATAGAACTGAAACTAAAAAAAAAAAATTCATCAAACCTATACTTGTGGGGTATCTATGGATAGGTCTTCAAAAATGATATGGAGGTTTCTAATATCATTTTTTTCTAAACTGAATAGTTTGCGCGAGAGACGCTTCCAAAGTGGGAAGACCAGCGCTGCGGTACTTGTTTTTTTACAAATATCGCAGCATTATGCTGAGATAGGAGCCTTTTTGGCCTCGCACAGGTCTTACTCTTTTATTTTTATATCGTTCTGTAATATTTTGTTATTTGTAGCTTAAATGTAAATGTTTCTATGTTTTTCTCATTGTTTTTATGTCCTGTGCGTGTCCCAAATAAAATATTTTTCTTTCTTTCTTTCTTTCTTAAAGTGTGCCCCCCCCCCGTAACTTCTAAAATAAGGGAATGATCAAAGTAAAAAAAATATATAATGCCATTTAAACTTCCACCGAAAATTGGTTTGAACGAGATCTAGTAAGTTGTTTTTTTTAATACGTCATAAATCGTAAACCACAATTTACCTTTCATTCAGTCAACTCAAATGTAAAAATAAAAAATAAAAAAACATTTAATTTCATAAACATAAACCTTATGCATAAACCATGAATACCTGCAGGTTTGTACGGAACCCTCGGTGCGCGAGTCCGACTCGCACTTGGCCAGTTTTTTCCTGTGGGTGTCGTAAGAGCCGACTAAGGGATTACTAGAGAATGGGCAGCAGCGTACTCTATGCATGTTACCACCATACTACGATCGCCAACCCACCTGCCAAGCGTGGCGATTATGGCAAAATCCCCCAATTTGGGGGAGGCCTATGTCCTGCAGTAGACGTCTTCAACTGAAATGGATGGATACCAACAATGTACCATAATGGATACCAATAATGTACCATATGGATCCGTATAGTGCCGGAATGAAAAAACAGCACTATCCAATTTCTTCCCGTGGGTATCTTAAAGGGCTACTAAGGGACTTACTAGCTAGAGAATGGGCAGCAGTGTTCTTTATGCATTTTAATAGCATACTGCGATCGCCAACCTGCCTGTCCAGTGTGGCAATTATGGAAAATCCCCACGAATTAAGAAAGGCCGTCTTTCAGCTGAAATGATGGTGATGATAACCATATGGATACCAATAATGTACCAAATGGATATCAATAATGTACCAAATGGATACCAATAATGTACCAAATCGATACCAATAATGTACCAAATGGATACCAATAATATATCATTATGAATTTGTATAATGAAGATACCTAAAAATAAAACATTAGCATATATTTACACAGTATATCGCTTCCCGCGTCTGTACGCTCAGATCTTTTTAACTACGTAACGGGGTTTATTTTTATTGCTCACCGCCCACGTAACGGGTTTTAATGCGGTTTTCATCAACTGACAGAGTGATTCTAGAAGAAAGTTTTTATGTATAATACGTGGGCGAAGCCGCTGGCAAAAGTTAGTTTAATATAAATATTTTGAAAGAAAGGTAAAAACGGTTATCTATTTTTCTACTCATTAAATAAGAATTACCATCCCAAAATTTAGGCGTTTAAGGATTAATCCTACTTCTTAACGTAATTATACGATACCTACTTCGTAAAATTTCTAGAGTATTTCCAAAACCTGCTCACGAACTTTCACCTAATTCAGTAACCCGTTTTAATGTCGCGTGATAGTCCGACATTTAATGGCTATAATAAAACAAAGTTAGTTTTAATAAAGCCTATTATTTGCGTCGAAAGCAGTAAATACGGCTACTAAAATTATGTTAATTGATTGCCTAATATTCAACAAAATTTTGTTACGTATTTTTGGTTAGTTAAATGCTGGTTTTATGGGTTTTCTTGTGTTTTATAATTTGTTGATTTTGAGGAAATTATAAGTGACAAAAAGCATAATTATAGATTCTGCTATCCTCTTTTTGTACAGCTCCAATACAGAACTTTAGATATAGTCATTTGAATCCCACGCGTATGATTCCGCGCGACGTTGCATGGATGTACCGCAAATAATCGAGCTAAATGCCGCATGGTAAATCGAGCAGACTGTGCAGAGGATAAGGTCTTCTTAATAAATGGGAGTTTTCTATTATAATCTACGCTGGGTAGAGATTTAAGTCACATATTTTATGGAAAGATGAGTAGTTACTTGTTGTGTTTTAAACCTAGATTATTGTCTACAAAAGTTTGGAAATGAAGCTCACCCCTTAACGTAAAAAAAAACCCTGTTACAACTTAAGCTGTGGTTGTCCAGAAGAGCCTAATAATGGTTGCACATTATGGCTTAAGGGTTTGACTTTACGCTGTCTAAAAACGCTTTCTATTAAAGTACACCAACCTAACGTAAATAACGTTGTTATGACGTAATTCGACGGTAAATTGTGGACGCTATGTGGCAGCCAGCGCTCATATACGAAATCTGTGGCTTTAAAGACAGCTCACGTTAAACATTTCTATAAAAATACTGGCAGTGTGTAAGAAGCGGAACGTCCTAAGACCCATTTAAATTGATTCTATAAATAAAAATTCAAATTGAAATGTTTAAGGTAATCACTTGAATGACTTTTACTTCCATTTGTTCACTCAATCAATTCTGATTGATTGAACTGCGACTTCCAAATCGAAAGAAATTGACAGTACTTTTTTAAACATATTTAAAAGGAAGATGATTTCAGGGGCTCGTGGTTTAATGATACAGCTGCACGGGTTTATAGAAGGTTAAGCTACACTTGCCACCGTTGAATCATGGACGGGTGACCACCCATTACTTATCAAGTTTTATCCCTCTGAGTCTCAGCAAGCACGGTTAACCGTTGGTCCCGGCTGCGATTTGTAGATCTTTGACTGTCGTTACGGGTAGGTAGTTAGAAGTCTGTCAAACATATCATTAACCCAGTAACTGGGTTGAGGAAGTGAGATTGGCAGTCACTCCATTTGAAATATTGGTCTTCATCTGCATCCGGTTATAGTTGAAGCCGACTCTAACGTCCTTGGGAACATTTTTGCCATATTGATTGAATTTTGAAGAGAAGGTGTGTCCTTTTAATTAATAAAAGGACTTGATCTTTTGAGAGGTAACGGTGCCCCTTCCATGTGCAGATAATGACCACTTAAGTGGTTTTAGTAATGTAAAAATCCCACACTCCCACCAGTCTTACGAAAGGTTCCCACTGACAAATCAAAATAGTTACGGTCGACTTACGAAAGCTTTTCAAACTTGAAAAAAGGCGATGTCAAAATACCAACACGTCAGCAAACCAGTTTAATATAACAAACAAATAACTCCAAAAACCGATCGCCGTTTTCATAACGTGACGGTACTGCTACATATTATCAAGGCGAAGCAAGCTATAGCTACTGTATCAAAAGTTTGCTGTGAGAGAAAAGATTAGAGATGACTTAACAAATCTACCTCTATCTAGCCATTGCATCTGAAAACCGGAAAATATTCTTACGAAAAAGTAAGTTCTGATTAACATAAAAATCCGATGTTTCCTGTAATAAGTGCTTCGGCTAGGCATACTTAGTACTTAAGATAGGACGCAGACGACCGCTTTTAATCTTATTCCGTTCCAGCCCATCCCTTGCTGCCCTCTACCAGCAATGCTCTAAGCCGAGGTCCATTCTCCATAGAGGGTGGCTTTAGTCACTGTAGTTTTAAATGTTTAAGCCCTGGCTGCAGGTCTTAATTTAAGAAGGTAGCCACAAGCAAGTCCCGTTAAACAGCTGAAAACCTCATTGACTAAACTGGAAATTCCTATCCGTTAAGTTATCATAGTCGATATCCTTCTTTCATGGGTTAGTTAGATTCACATATTGATATAACCATTCGCTCGTTTGTGCTTATCTGCTGAAATCCCCATTAAGACTCTATTGATAAGAATGGGTGCCAGTCAACAAGACACGTTCAATCAAAGGCTGTTTTTTTTTGTGGATTAATTGTAAAAGTATATTTTAGTACCTAAGTAAGTCATATTATTTCGACCATTGAAAGGTCAAAATTGAAAGCTTTTATTGTGATTGATAAGTTAAACACACAAAACATCTCAAACTTTTTTTATGCGAGTTAGACCAAACTTCTAAAATAATCAATCATCGAATAAGTTTTTGGTTATGATATGCCAAACAGTTGTTATATAAATGAATCAGGTTATAAATAAATTTACATAAAATTGCCGTGACCGTAGCCGTAACCACCGTGACTTATGAGCTGTATGAGTTGTAGGTCGTAGGTTCGAACACATGCAGTCATGCGCTTTACTTTACTAACTTTTGTCACGACTATCTCAAAAAGTTGAAGGAAAACCGGCATGTCCCGGCATCAAAACATCGAACACAAAGAACATCTATCATCCCGCACTGCGCGAGCGTGGTGGATTCCGTCTCACAGAGAGGAGGCTTGTATTCCAGCAGTGGGAACAGTTTTGTATGATTATGACATGAAATTAACAGAGTACCCATATTGCAATGTTACTTTTTGTAATGTTACTTTTTTAATGTTACTCTAGTCGGAAAGTGCGCGAATAGCGTATGTTGTAGTAACAGTAGTTCCTAGTATATCATACTGCTAGTATGGTAGTGGAGCTGACTGCCCAAATGCGCTGACGAACATCTAAACTAAAACAATAAAAAGAATAGATATAATTATTCTGTAAGTTTGCTTGTTACGTCTTCACGCTAAAACGGCTGGACGTATTTGGATTTAGTTTGGCACATAGGTAGAGCATAACCTGTAATAGAAAATCGGATACTTTTATCACGATATTCCCATTGGATCGAGACTTGAGGGTTTAAGATTTGTTTACAATTAACAAAGTTGTAGTACCTTAAAAGATATAACCTTTAAAGAAAGAGACATAAGCTATCATAAACTTTTTTTTAGAACTTTTAAAGGGGAAAAATTTCGTCATACAAGTGTGTTGCGTTACTTTGACCGTTTACGCAGCGCATGCAACGGAAGCTCTGAAAAGGAATTTTGTTTCCCTGTTTTACAACATTGCGCATTGATGTTTCGTTCTAATTAGTCGTAGCGTGATGGTATATAGGCTATATATATATATATATATATTCCTCAATAAATCAATTCGAACCAATAGTTCCTGAGATTAGCGCGTTCAACCAAACAAACTCTCCAGCTTTATAATATTAGTAATAATAATCCTTCCATGCCGTTTTCGGCTACGGCGACCGTTTCATTACTAAACTACTGGCGTCTATCATGGGCTCTCATGTGGCTAGCAAAACCGACTTTGCTTTCAAAAATTCTTGTACAGGACACGTGAGAGCACCATTAACATTATTACAATATTAGTATATTATTAAATTATTTCCTTTGCACCATGCAAAGGAAATAATTTAGAAATCCTTTAAAAACCTGTTGACCTTCAACGAAAGCATTTTTTTAGAATTAATGAACCTCTAAAAATTCTTTGGGCTTCCAATGATGATCAATTTTTCTATTTATCGTATACGATAAATAGAAAAATTGATCATCATTGGAAAAGCCTCTTTAAAGCCTCTTTTTAGACTTTACGACGACGACGACGACGTTATGGTATGCCACGACCAATCGGGTAAGGTTGGAACAGAACAGTGAACAACCACATTGTGTTACGGACGTAGCTACCAACTAACTTTGACGAGCTGTTGGTCGCAGTTAATTGGCTATATAATATTTTTATGACCCGAAAATATGAATCATTTTAAATTCACAAAAAGAGACGTATTCATTGTATTAGAGTGTTCAAGCATATATTTTGGAATTAAATTAGACATCTCTATTAATTATTGTCCTTAACACCTTTTATATAACTTCACTTGTATTTCCTGGAATTTTGCAATCAATATTACAACCACTTCCACTGAAGCTATCGGACTGAAATTTGGCATACACGTTTGATTCTCGTAATGAAGCACGATAAAAGCTTTAATTAATATTTAAAAAAAGTATTTTAATTCGAGGAACTATAAAATACATGCCTTCTTGAAAGTTATATTGTTTTATTAATAACGGTGTACAAAAGTATTCCATGCACTAATTTAAGCATTACCATGGTACTGAAATAATCACGGCTATTTCAGTACCGTCAGATCCATTATAGTCGGAAGTCTGTGCACCGCGAAGCCTTCAGGACTGAAGTCTTAATTAATGAAGTTAGCTCAGATAGTTATATGAGTTCGACCCATATTGTTGTTTTTGTACTGACACCCCGGCTGAACTTCCCCCTCGGACATCGAAGCTTTTTTACGTCAAGCTCCCCAAGTTTGCGGTACGGATTTAGACTGAGTTATTAATTAGTTCTGTTGTCTCTTTTTTTTATTAGTGTGTTAGGTGGGTTTACGTTTTTATTGCAATCTGAATTGGTGGGGTTTTTATTTATTAGCTAAGTTACTGTTTCAGTGTAGATTTTTTTCTTTTTAGTAAGAGAAAAAGAATTGCGTAATTTATTTAAAGGGTATGGTTTGTGCAGGCCATGACATAATAATTGCGATAATAATAATGTATGTGTGTATGATTGTGCATGTAAATCTATTTTGCCAAACCAACAGAGTTGAATTTAGAACAATTTTGACTGCTGTCAACTTGACGTACTGAGGAAGAAACCGACATTGATTCATGGCGCCGGTGATATGGTGGGAGAAATCATTGCAATGCATTGAGTTGATTGATTTGCATTCGCACCTCGCGTGCTTGGTGGAGCGTCGTTTACATTATTGTTCATTTTTTTAATGTGATCCGAGGCTTGTGATTATTTTGAATATTATTGCCTTTTATTTACTTAAATCTCTTCGCCGGCATGGTCCACGCATAGGAAAAATCTTGTATTAAAGATAATGTGTTGCCATTAAATGCATAAAAAATGTGTATCTTACAAAACAATGCAAACTAAATCTAACTTACGAAAGTAACATATTTAGAAAAAAAAAAATACTGTGCTATCGTAAGTTTTTCACACTCAACCAAATTTATTGGTTCATTTTATTGCTTATTCAAACATTAATACGACATAATAACAATACTGTTTAGGTATTTTTCACACTACACTCTCTTAGTTCGCTTTAAAATCACGAAGATCCACAAAAAGATGCCTTAAATATTTTGTCAAGACAGCCATTCTTAATCAGTATGATTGATGATGTGCCAACATATTCGATAATGTACATACTTGTAGTAATGTGTATACTACCGTGTTCGTAAACTGATTGACATTTAAAGGGCGTTGAACACTGAATCAATATGTTACGGGTTGAATGTTCAAACAGTTTGATATTTGTTCGAGGACATATTAAGTTTTTTTTAATGGCAATTAATCAAAACAGCGTTTATGGTTATTATTTTATTTTATAAAGAGACTGGTAGCAGTGGTAGGTAGTAGGTTCGAACTCTAACAGGCGCTTCACTTTGAGTAAATTATTTTATCCCTATTGCTTTTGAAAAGGTGTAGGAATACATCGTGAATCGGCGAAATCGGCGTTTCCTAGAACTAAAAATTAGAAGAAATGTGACATCTTCCAACCCTCACTAGGCCAGCGTGGTGGGTTACGGCCCACTTCCTTCAAATCAAATCAAATCAAATCAAATATTTATTTGCGTAAAACATGGTATACAATGGTGTTAAATACAAAGATATGGCACAAACATGTTTAGCTAAGATAAAACATAGCATGCAAAATTATAAAGTTAAGTGAAGAAGGCATCAACCATCAACACTTTTTATCTAAAAATTCTTTTAAACTATAAAAACTACATTCAAGTAACCATTTATAAAACTTAATTTTAAATAATCTTGTATTTAGTGTCTTGAAATGCCTTGGTATTTTGTTATAAATGCGCACACACATGGCTAGACAGCTCTTATTATATTTAGCTAATCTAGGTAAATCATTTAAGACTAGTTTGTGAGGATCTCGTCTATTTCTAGGATTAACATCATTAGCGGTTTTGAACAATTGTTTATTTTTTATTACAAACACACATATTTCGTAAATATAAAGTGACGGTAACGGTAACAAACCAAGTTTCTTAAATATGGGTCGATATGAGTCGTCAGGTTTAAGACCACAAATTGACCTCATGCATTTTTTTTGAGCGATGAAAGCTCTGCTGAAGTCTGTACTATTTCCCCACATTACAAGGCCATATCGTAGTAACGATTCAACGTACGCATGGTATGACATTACGGCAGTTTTTATATTAGTTACATTTTTGACTTGTTTTAGTGCATATACAAATTTATTAATTTTAGTGCTGACATTGCTTACATGTTCTTTCCAATTCATGTCTTTATCTATTATTACGCTTAAAAATTTTGTATGCGTTACTTCTTTGATATGATTAATATTGAGTTTAATTTCATTTTTATAATTATTAGATTGATTAAATTGAATATAAATGGATTTGTCTAAATTTATCTTCAAATGATTAGTATCAAGCCATTGCAGTAATTTATCAATTGTTTTATTAATGTGAAGCTCATGATCTAAAATGGTATTTTGTTCCTTGTTAGATGTCACTATGATAGAAATATCGTCAGCAAATAATATGCATTTGTGGTTGGTAATTTTTATAATGTCATTTATGTAAATGAGGAACAGTATTGGGCCCAGTACGCTACCTTGTGGAACGCCATATTTATTGTGTCTGTATTCTGATGAGTAAAGTGTAACGTCATTATTTTCGTTTTTTTTACTGATAATGACACGTTGTTTTCTATTAGTTAAATAGGACGATAGCCACTGAAGTACTGGTCCTCTAATCCCAATAGCTTCTAACTTTTCTAGCAGTATGCTGTGTGACACTAGATCGAAGGCTTTCGATAGATCAAAAAAGAGGCCAGTAGTTAAATTATTATTGTTAATATTTGAGAGCACAGCTTGCATAAGAGAAAAAATTGCCAAAGATGTGGATTTATTCTTTTGAAATCCAAACTGCTCTTTACTTATAATTTGAAATTTATTGCAGAAATCAGTTAGTCTTTTGTGCATACATTTTTCATAAATTTTGGAAAAGATGGGAATTAAAATCATAGGCCTGTAATTATTAATGTCACATTTATCTCCCTTCTTAAATAAAGGCTTTATTAAAGACAGTTTTAATCTTTCAGGGAAGGTTCCATGTGAAAAGGACATGTTTATTAAATGAGTGAGAATAGCGGAGAGTTCATTACAGCAGGCTTTTATGATTTTTGTATTTACTTCATCATAGCCCTCCGACCTGCTGTTGGACAGAGACATTATTTCCTGCCGTACCTCGTGTACCAGCATTGGTCTAAGAAACATTGAGTTGACAGATTTGCTTTTGTAAAGGTCTTGCTTAATGCTTTTTTCCTCTGGAATACGCGTTGAGTTTACAAAATGTTTATTAAAAATAGAAGCTATTTGTACAGGGTCTGTAACTATTTTATCATTTAATTTTATAAATTCTATATAGTCTTTTTGTATAATATTATTTATTTCATTTTTAATGACAGTCCATGTAGCTTTACATTTATTATCATGATTATTGATATATTTTATGTTAGCATTCTTTTTGGAATTATAAATACATTTTCTTAATAGATTTGAGTAATTATGATAGTTAGTTTTATTAATTAAATTTTTATTTTTATAGTATCCATATCGAAGCTTCCGCTTAGTTTTACAACTTAATCTCAAACCTTTACTTATCCACTTTTGCGTGTTTTTAATACTCCTGTTGACTTTAACTCTTACTTTGGGAAAACACAGATCATAAAATAGACACACCAGTTCATGAAACTCATTGAATGCGCAGTTTGTGTCCGTGTTGAGGCAAATATCGAACCAAGAAAGATTTTGGAGGCATTCCCTAAATTTTCGGATGTTGTCTAAGTTACAGTCTCTTTTATAAATGTAATATATTGGTGATTTTTGTGGTTTCTGTCTAGTTGGGAAGCTTAACATTTGTGCCGTGATATGGTCTGAGAGATACAGGGGAAGTATAGTGGCAGTTGCGTTGGCAATGTTGCTTAATATGTGGTCAATACAAGTCAATTTGCGAGTAGGAACGGCGATGTGGATTTTCAAATTATAATTGTTAGCCAAGTCTTGCAGTCCATTTGTGATGTTGCCTTTTTTAAGGGTATTAATGTTAAAATCACCAGTCACAACTATATTTAATTTAGATTTATATTTATTTAACAAATCATGTAAAAGATTATGTAATTTTGTTAAAAATTGATTCGGATCAGATTGTGGTGTTCTGTAAATACATATAACTACTAATTTAATACTCGTTATCTCTACCCCGCACACTTCAAACGTGTTTTGAGTTGCATAGTTTTTAACGAATGATAACTCTTTATAAGATAAACCTTTTTTTACTAATATACATGTGCCACCTCTTTGTTTTTCTCTGCAGAAATTAGTGGCCATTTCATAGTTATGTATTTTCACATAGCTTTCATACCCTTTCTTTACAAAAGTTTCAGATAGACATATTACATCTGGGTCATCCCTTGCTTTTTTTAACTCCTGGATCGTAATATCCAGTAATTCTTGTTTGGATAATAAACTGGCGATATTTTGGTGAAATATTCAAAAATTGTGTGTTGTTTTGGTTTGAGGCACGAAAAAATGAATCGCGTTTGTTTAGAACAGGAAAGTAATACGGTATAGTCCCTATTTGACCCTTTGCATTACGTTCCAAAGAGGAGCTAGTTTTATTGGGGGATGTATTCATAAAACGACTAAAGTAGTACGGAATAGTACCTTTTTTGGGTTCATTTGTAGAAACTTTTAAATTGGAACTTGATTTGTTACTCGCTATTATTTTACGAATTTCACAAGGTTTTAAATATTTCTCACTATAATCACTATAATCTATGAGGTCATTTATAGACTTGCAAACATCGTATAGTTGCGTGGATGTTTGGTTAACAAAGTGACAATTTCTATACTTACTACAAATATTTTTTATAGAATAGTTTAGCTTACGTACATTGAGGTACGCATTTTTTACCACATTTAGTACAATAATAGTGTTATTTTTAAATGTATCTATAGTAATTTGCAATTGAGATAACAGTAGGCTTGGGTTGTAATCATTTTCACCTACGCATATAACAAGTTTGTCTTCTGATGTCAATTTGGTATTTCTACAGTTTGCTATTATTTCGTTGCAAGGCGCATTTGGCTTTGTTATAGCGACGACTCTGTATTTTTCATATTGTGTATTAGTTCTTGAGTGAGAGATGGCTGCTGCTAGCCCGACACAACGCTGAGTACCGAAGATAAATATCTTCCTTTCGGGGTCCATATTTAGCCTGTCTGCAACTATGCCTGTTTGAGCACTGGCAATGCTCACAGTATCCTGCTTCTGTTCATGAAGAATAGCAGGTTCACAAGCATTGGAACTCTTTTGCATTAGTACTGCAATACGGTCCGTGAGCACTTCTATCTCCCGCTGTGCAACCTTTAATTGCTGTTGAAGGGTTACAATTTCTTGTTCTAAGGAGGACACATTTAAGTAGTAATTGGTATCGACATTCAATTTGGATGATATTAAAGGGGATGATGTAGGAAGTATGTTGTTTGACTGAGCTTGCCTCTTTTTCTTAGTCGTTGCACCAGGACTTGTAAATATGGAGGGCGATTGGCATAAAGATTTTAGTGTTTTATTTTCTGTAATCAACTTACTTATTTGCTTATGTAGATCGGAGTTTTCTAATAATATATTTCCCAGCTCATTTTCAGTACTTTCCAGCTTTAATGTGAGCTGAGCAATTATCTCTTTCATTTCTGAGGCTAATACTAAGTCCGACATAGTACCGTCGACACTCATTGATAGTTTATTGGCAGTATATGATTCAAAAGATGTTTCGCTATCAGTGAGTATGTGTGAATCTAGTAAATCTGCAGCATTTTGAACCGAAGATCGACGTTCTAAACCTAAAGCATCGTCGCGTACATCCTTAGTACTTCGTGCTTGCTCCGTTGGAGGGGGAGTTTTTGAGGATGATAGTTTTTTTCTCATAGTGATATTGGTTATGCAATCAGTATTAGCGTATTTTTTGCTTCTAATACACACCTTACACCTCCACTTTTTCTTTGCTTCCGCATCCTTGAGACGATAAGTTTGTTCTGGATAACCATCGCAATCCAATTCGTACCTGTTGTCACAGGCAGAACACAAAGCCGTACTTTTTATATTTACTAATTTTTTACATTTATGACATGTAACTAGTGCTGCCATCTTGCAATTATTTTTTGCAGAGTTTGATGACATGACCGTTATTCAAGCGTTTTCTTCGCTCAATAGTAACAAACTAGTCTTTTTTATTTCATATAAATTCCAAATATGAAATTTTGTAATTTACGAAAAGTGATGGCGTCCGTGGGATTTGAATTCGTGGCCGCTCGTGTGAGGCTGGTTAAACTGCAAAAGTTGACTGCCGTTAGCCACTGAGCCAACTAAACGTTACTAATGGATGCCGAATTTATTGAACATTTGCAGCAAAACAATTATTATGCCCCGCGACGGTTTAGATTTAAATCACAGTGTGAGTCACTTTTGCACTTCGTCTTTGTTATTATTGATTTTTAACACTTGTTTAGATAAGTTTGTGCCACAGAATGGATATAATGTTTACAATTTCCTCGTGATTTTGATTCTTATTGCTGTGTTTTGTTCACTTTTGTTATTTAAATGCAGAGGTAATTGTTAACGGTACATATATGTTAACTTCACAGTTTGGGTATGAAATCCGTGGATAACACTGACACTTATGTTTCGGATGATGTTTAATTGATTCACTTCGTTTTATTCACTTTTGTGCACTAATAGTATATTTATTTAATTTTTAATAACAGAGCGTTTGTTTTCACTTTAGACTAGACGTAGCGCCATCTAGCGAAAAGACACTAATAAAAGGAGGTGTGTGGCCCAGCAATGCGAATACTATAGGCTGATTATGCTAAGAAGCTATAAATATTTTAAAATAAATAAATAATATCTGAGGACAACCAACACACCGTTATCTGATCCCAAACTAGGCAGAGCCTGTAGTATGGCAACCAGACAGCTGATAAATATACTTAAATATTTCTAAATACATACATATTATAGATAAATTACACCCAGATACAGAACAAATGATTGTGCTCATCATACAAAGATTTGTCCTGGGTGGGAATCGAACGCACAACATCAGTCTTAGCAGTCATTTTCTGAGTTTACCGTGGACATTACTGACAAACTTTCCAGTTAGGTAGGTCGAACTTCGAGAAAGAGGTCAACGTCGAATATGAGTCAGCTGGTCAGCATTCGGAATACCACGTAATATCTTCTCGTCCCACATACCACGGTGTTTCACGACGAAAGTCTTTTTAACCGACTTCAAAAAAAGGAGGAGGTTATATGTTCGACTGTATGTATTTTTTTTTTTTTTTTTTTTTTTTATGTATGTTCACCGATTTCTCCGCCAATTGTCAACCGATTTTGAAAATTCTTTTTTTATTCGTAAGGGTATACTCCTGAGGTGGTCCCATATTAATTTTGTGAAGATTTGATGTATACTTTGGGAGATAAACGAAGGAACTCCTCAAAAACAAACAGTACACGTAATGTGATTTGGATATTGTACTAAAGATCAAAAATAATTGCTGGTTCTATCTATCCATCCGTGGTGAACTAATTATAGTCTTCGAAGATACCGCATGGAACTCCTCATCGGTGAACAGTACATATAGGAACTTACAGTGAAAGGTTAGAAGGTTAGGGGATAATTCTTTGAATATTATAGGCACGTTTAGACCGTTACTTGTATTCTTATATTCCGTTGAGCTGATGATGGAAGGTACAACTCCTTATCGATCAGGAGTTAGAAGATATCTTGTCCTAGATAGACATACTCGTTGACATCGAGAATTGATTCCTCAGCAGACACTAGAGAGGGCTCTTACCCACTCTACTGTCTGCTTAATAAAAAAAAAAGCAGCCTTAATCATTTTGGCCTGGCCATGCTTGGTTTTTTTTTTTATGTATGTTCGGGCATAACTCCGTCATATATAGATGGATTTGCAAAATTCTTTTTTTGTTCGAAAGGGGTTTATTCCGAAATGGTCCCATATAATTTTCATATAGATCTGATGATGAGTTCGGGAGACAGACACCGGAACTCTTTAAAAAATGACAGGAAATCAACCGCGAGTTCTGCTATCGCATAAATATGCATTGTTTGTTTGGAATTAGTGCAGGGTGAATACCACAACTAAAAATTTAAAAATAAAAACTTTTTTACAAAAAAAAAACCACCGACTTCCTTAAAAACACTACAAAGTGAAAAATAACTTTAATTTCGGAAGTCGGTGGCAAAAAAACCGTAAATACAGATCCTAAGACACCGACTACCGAAATTAAAGTTATTTTTCACTTTGTAGTGTTTTTAAGGAAGTCGGTGGTTTTTTTTTTTGTAAAAAAGTTTTTATTGATATATATTAATGGGCTTTATTAGAAGGCTAGTATAGTCACCCAAAGGGCAATGGAGAGGGCTATTCTTGGAGTTTCGCTACGTGATCGAACCAGAAAAAAGGGATCCGCAAGCGAACCAAGGTAACCAACATAGCTCAGAGAATTACCAACCTCAAGTGGCAGTGGGCAGGGCACATTGCTCGCAGAACAGATGGCTGATGGGGCCGAAAGGTTCTGGAGTGGCGACCGCGTACCAGAAGACGTAGACGTAGAGTTGGACGGCCTCCTACAAGATAGATTGATGATTTTGTGAAGGGGAGGCCCATGTCTAGCAGTTGACGTCTTTTGACTGAAATGATGATGATTACTGATATCGATGAAGAAAAACCTTGTGTGGGTCCCCATAGACGTTAAAAACTTTTTAACAAAAAATTAAAAATCAATGAACAAAGATCACTTAAAGCACCGACTCATAATTTTAAGGTTTATTATTTTTTGCTTGTCTGTTTTTTCGGCGGTTTAATTTTTTGTTAAAAAGTTTTTATTTTGTAATTTTTTGTGCCTTAATGTACAAATAATACTTGGCAAGGTATACCCTATCCAATGAAAAAAGAATTATCAAGATGAGAGACTACTCTGTACAAAGTTATGCGTGGTTATACATTACAATCAATGAGTGAACAATCAATCATCCCCTGTTTTCCGACCCTTAGGGTTCGATTTTGTCTTCCAAATTTATATGGAACCACCCTCGGAGTATACCCTTTTCTTTAAAAAGAGTTATCACAATCGGACTACTATGTAAAAGTTATGCGTAATACATAAAAAAAAAAACAAAAAAAAAATACGCGTCGAATTGATAGAAAAAGCCTGTTGATCAATGCCGTTTCTATGTGAGAAGAGGCTTTAGCTTTGCAGTAGGACAACAATACATTGATATTATTATTATAAGAAGGCTGTAAACATTCCAAAAGTATCTTTAAAATGCTTTTCAGTATAAATTCTAGCTTTTATTTATAAACATTAAACAATCCATACTACAGGTCTGAAGTGACAAGTACATATTGAACAAGTTACACAGTAAAGATCACTATATAATTTAGTATATACTAACATATTTTCTTTTTAGGGTTCCGTTGCCAAATGGCAAAAACGGAACCCTTATAGATTCGTCATGTCTGTCTGTCTGTCTGTCCGAGTATGTCACAGCCACTTTTTTCCGAAACTATAAGAGCTATGCTATTGAAACTTGGTAAGTAGATGTATTCTGTGAACCGCATTAAGATTTTCACACAAAAATAGAAAAAAAAAAAACAATAATATTTGGGGTTCCCCATATTTAGAACTGAAACTCAAAAAAAATAATTTCATCAAACCCTTACGTGTCTCTCTATATCTATGGATAGGTCTTCAAAAATGATATTGAGGTTTCTTATATCATTTTTTTCTAAACTGAATACTTTGCGCGAGAGACACTTCCAAAGTGGTAAAATGTGTGTCCCCCCCCGTAACTTCTAAAATAAGGGAATGATAAAACTAAAAACAATATATGATGTACATTACCATGTAAACTTCCACCGAAAATTGGTTTGAACAAGATCTAGTAAGTAGTTTTTTTTAATACGTCATAAATCGTAAACCACAATTTACCTTGCATTCAGTCAACTCAAATATAAAAATTAAAAAAAAAAAATTAATTTCATAAACATAAACCTTATGCATAAACCGTGAATACCTGCAGGTTTGAACAGAACCCTCGGTGCGCGAGTCCGACTCGCACTTGACCGGTTTTTTATGTTATTTTTGCTATCGACACGCTTAGAAGAAGTAAAAATGTTGATATTGTATTAGTTTAAATGACAGTCATGTCTCATCAGATTGGCGTAACTTAGTTACATGATAATATTCATATCTTGACCTTGTTATGATGTCACTTAGACACAGCAACGATATTTATCTAGAATCGGCACGAACCACCTACGAATATAAGAATGGCTCATCTCGCATTATAAACGAGGTTTTATTTAGATAACCGAAAACCTAGATAACTACAAATTGATCATAATGGAGCAGCTGATATTTATCCACAAATTCAGTTCTGCTCCCACATAAAAAAAAAACAATAATGATCCCTTTTCGGCGTTTTATTTTAATTGCCCCTTGATCATTACCCATACAGTTATTAACTGCCCAAGATGCGCCCGGAGTAGTTCCATTAAAGTCTCATCACTCATGGAAGCTTCTCTGTGATCCCCCAGTAGACCGCGAAATAAAAATCCTACAACTACATCATCATCTTTACTTTTCCATTATTGTTAGCTTTTGCGAGCGGCTTCGCCCGCAGGAAGGTCGGAAATTATCCCGCGGGAACGTACCACCGAGTTATAAAGTAATCTGTCTATTAAAACAGGCTATAAACTATCTGTACGCCAAATTTCATCTAAATCTATTCAGTAGTTTTTGCGTGAAAGAGTAACAAACACCCAAACATCCTCACCAACTTTCATATTTATTATTAGGTTGTTGCAAAAAACTTATTTTTTTAATATTGTTAGAAGGTTGTACCAAAAACGGGAAAAAACACAGAGTCCAAATATAATAATAATTAACATTTATTTCTCTTCCACAAAGGCTCCTTAAAATGACTAAGAAATAACATCAGTATAAATCCTTTGTGGGAGACTGGTATCTGCACTAGGAAAAACCTGTCACACAGATTACCAACCCCCCCCCCCCCCCCAAAAGGATTTAATCTTATCGATAATATTACGAAACAAAAATATCGTTAGAAGGTTGTACCAAAAACGGGTAAAAACACTGACTCCTATATCACAATACGACCTAGCTACCATCTTACAACAACATAAGCACCTATAAAACAAACTCCTAATAAGTACTCCTCGAAGAAAACCTCAAAGAGTAAATACCTTTCTGAAGTTATTCGTTGTTTCTTTGTATCGAACTCGAACGAACCTCACGTAAGTAACTACCGGGTCAAGATTGGAAAGACAGGCGAAGTTAATTAAGTGGAAGTTCCCGGGTGGCAACAATAGGTCCCGCAGTTTACACTGTAAGGGGTTCACGATTGCGCTTTTATTAAAAGTTAATTGAATCGCTGCGACGTTGTTTTCTAACAAATAAGCGATGGGTTAATGTGATTGGTTGTTTTTGTGGGCTATTTATTTTGGTAAAATGTGTACCTGTTTTTTTTAAATATAGGTTGTTTTTTACGTAGAGTGTAAGTTTCAAAGGAAAATTAAAAAAAAAAACTTATGATCACGTTTTATTAATTTAATTTGAAAAGGTTTTACAAGGACAAGGAAAACTGTTCTCATCAACACCGACTTGACTTTTATCGATAAAAGTAATCATACATAATAATCTCTGAAACGTGTCCGAAAAGTAAACAACGTAAAATAGGATATTGACTCAACGACACAAATAAAGCCATCATTGAACAACAATTCGAGCATTCACCAAAAAGCCTCAATTACAACTGACTATTCGATTTTTTCCCCAAAACTCCGCATTTGAGGTAAAAAACGGGAGGGACCAACCAAATAGTGCGGCCCAGTGATATACCGCTGGCATTTGTAAAAAACAATAGTCGTTAACCCTTCGACCATTCGATTTTCACATCACGTACACACTTCACAAAGTTTAGCTTTTGCAAAATTTTCACGATTTAACGGAATCACTGGAGGGTTTATCTTGATTTATATCGATAAAATTGAAGTGAAAAGTTACAACGTTTTATGACAATATCGTTTGTTTTCTTTGGGTAATAAGGGCTTTGTTTGAATGACAGAAGACAAACTTGATATGGCCTAATGCTAATAGTATACACGCAGCATCTTCGATCGCCGGCAACTCGCTAGCAATGTCAAAACCTCACGTCCATTGTCAATATTGTCACGGTTATGATACGTATGTTGTCCTGATCTGTGGTTTTAATCAGTCTTGTCTGACTTCAGAAGTCCTTGAATATTTTTCCTCAATCATGTCATGGGAGACAACCTAGACGCTATAACCCTATTCCATTACTTTACTATTACTAATATTTTTACAAAATTCCTTGATTCAGGTAAAAGGGAATTAACATAATGTGCAGTATACCGTTGATAAATAGAATTTTAAAATGTCACGAACAGATCGAGTCCTACTAATATTATAAATGTAAAAGTTCAGATGTTTGTAACGCAATCACGCAAAGGGCTGGTTGCGTAACACATTAATAGAAGAGATGGCTTTTATTTTCACAGGATAATAACATTTGTTACATTATTTACGTTGAGCAGAGAATTTTACGAACATATGGAACTCAATGGATTTGCAGTAACCTTCGAAATGATTATCTGGTTAATAATATGTTACGCGATTAGGTGCGAGCAGTGGTGGCTCAGTGGTAACGGGCGCTACTGACAAGTTGTAAGTAACTAGAGAGTCGTAGGTTCGAACTTAGGCTAAAGCGCCTGACTTAGTTTGAACTCTTTCGTACTTTGCGTAAATTGATCACCACTGCTTCCAAAACGGTAAAGGAAAATATCGTGAGGAAACCGGCATGTAAAAAAGTCGAAGACATGTTGTCACATTTAGATTCGATGTCTCTAACAACCCGCACAGGGTCCGCGTGGTGGAATACGGCTCACTCCGTCTTACAAAGGAGGTCTGTGATCCAGTAGTGGGAATATTATAGGATGATTATGTATTTTATGAAACGCATTTAGGGTGCAGATTTGTGTGATATTTTGCACATCATGACGTCAGATACCTGATGCTAAGACACAGAATACTTTCTGCCTAATTCCACGCGGGCAGGAAACAGGGCATACACTAGTACATAAATACGCAGGTGTACTAACTAGATATAGACTAAATATCAACTTGCTCTTTACTATTTGATAAACAATATTAATTGGCAACAAACTCAAAACTCATTGAGTCAACAACTGAACCGCAATTTAATTGGTAACCTTAATTAAAGTAAACACAATATGGTTGACAGCACTTAGATTGATCGTAGTGTTTAATCAAATTGAATTACAATTATTGATAACAATGTGTCAAATAATTAATATTGTTAACATGTATGTATAATAGTAGTTAAAGGCAGTGGTTTACAATCATAGTAAGAACATTATATTCAGAATTATTGTATTGTATGCGATTGTTAGTTGTGTAATTAATCTATACTAATATTATAAAGCTGAAGAGTTTGTTTGATTGAACGCGCTAATCTCAGGAACTACTAGTTCGAATTGAAAAATTCTTTTTGTGTTGGATAGCCCATTTATCGGGAAAGGCTATAGGCTATATAACATCACGGTACAACCAAGAAGAGCGGAGCAGTAATGAAAAATGTTGCTTAAACGGGGAAAATCGCACGGATAGGCGATTCGACGCGACGGGAAGGGTCAGCGGAACAAGATATTTAACGCGGGCGAAGTCGCAGGCAGAAGCCAGTATTATATCGTTATGCATCCAAGAAAGTCACGTCTGAATCTTTTGAACTTCGCAAAGGATTTTAATTCGATTTTCATCAAGAGACAGAGTGATTTAAGAGGATGGTTTATAAATATATCATAGAAGCGGGAAGCTACCGGCAAATGCTAGTAAACGAACAATTATAATTAAATTTTGATGTAATTGAAATGGATTTTTTTATCAATAATGTAGGTACCTCTTAGGTACCTTATTGATAAAAAATCTCTGTGACTAAGTTACTCGTAAAACAACCGCACGGGTCGATCGATCTGGTTAAGTTAGTTAGTTGCGGTTGGTTTTGTGGATGGGTGACCGTCTTAACATACCAAGAGGGGGTTGGTGAATTATTTAGGTTCGTTGGTCCTGAGTGTCCTTCTTGGGTTTTGGAGTCATTGCGGGTCGTCAGAAGCCGAAGAGTCTGACAACCAGTCTTACCAATGGGTATCGTATTACCCAGTAACTGGGTTGTAGAAGTCAGATTGGCAGTCACTTCATTTAAAGTGGTATTCAACTGACGGTTGTACTGGAAGCCGACCTCAACATAGCTGGGAAAAGGCTACGCGGATGATGATGAATGTAAAAGGTACGAAATGCACTAGGATGAAGTGAAGGGCGGGCGTTTTGGGGGACTGTCTTATGTAATTTCGACGTACAAAAAGTGCTGACTTTTGATTTTGAAAAAAGCTTTGATTGTAGGAAGTTGGATAAAAGGTATTATCCGTTATCTATACTTAATATTATAAAGCTGAAGAGTTTGTTTGTTTGTATGTATGTTTGTTTGTTTGTATGTTTATTTGATTGAACGCACTAATCTAAGGAACTACTGGTCCGAATTGAAAAAATCTTTTTGTGTTAGGTAGCCTATTTATCGAGAAAGGCTATAGGCTATATAACATCACGCTACAACTAAGAGAAGCGGAGCAGTAATGAAAAATGTTGCAAAAACGGAAAAAATCGCACGGGTAGGCGATTTGACGCGACAACGGGAAGGGTCGGGGAACAAGAAATTTAACGCGGACGAAGCCGCGGGCAGAAGCTAGTCTATACTAATATTATAAAGCTGAAGAGTTTGTTTGTTTGGTTGAACGCGCTAAACTCAGGAACTACTGGTACGAATTGAAAAAATCTTTTTGTGTTGGGTAGCCTATTTGTTGAGGAAGGCTATCGGCTTTTTTTTTTTTTCTGGATGGGAAATCATCAAATGACTTCTCCCGCTCTGGGTGGAGCGGGAGGGCGTGTCAGACTTTTACTGACTAAAACCCACCCGTGTTCCTTCAGTTGCCCATGTGCCAGGGTCACGGTATCTCTTTCAAACAATCTCGCGACCCTGGCAGGCGTCGGTCCTGGCAGACCCCTTCAGTATTGCTGACATTTCTTTGAGGCACGCGTGGAACACTACGCGCCGTCGACCCGAGCCTGGTCCTTACCAGGCGGCGAGCTACCCATTGCTCGCCGCCCGCAAGCTCGCGCCTACGGTGGCCGGGAGTCCGCTATAGACTCCCGACGCCCGACAATTAAAAGGAGCGGAGCAGCAACGAAAAAGGGTCGAAAACTGGCAGGCAATTTGATGCAACGGGAAGGGTCAGGGGAGGGGTCATAAATTTGACGCGGACAAAGTTGCGGGCAGAAGCTAGTGTAAAGTATTCTTGTTCTCTCTTACTGCAGCAAACTTTGAATGCGCATGAGTTTAATACAAAGCTCTTGAACTGTGCAGGATGTAAGCACTATTAGGATTATTTTGTCAGCTGTTTTATATAGCTCAGCAAATAGAAGGCAAAAATTATGAACTCTGAAACCGAACCCATCAGTAGTAAAAAATATATGGGCAACCATTTTTCAAACAAAGCAGAGATTACAGATCTTCCTGTATACGCCCAGACATTGTTTCTCGGGGTGGAGACCAAGTGTTCTGAAACACAGGTTTTGGCCTAGCTTAGGCACCAGTCTTCCACAATATTGTTATGTTTATTAATAGTTTACAACTAAATAATATGAACCTGTAAACTTTTAAATATTGTGAGAAGAATATAAAGAAAATGTATTTTAATGTATTTGTCAGCTGTTTTACATGGCTCAGCAAATAGAAGGCAAAAATTATGAACTCTGAAACCGAACCCGTCAGTAGTAAAAAATATATGGGCAACCATTTTTCAAACAAAGCAGAGATTACAGTACCACAGACTTACTAAAGCAAACGTATTACGGCTAGTACATTTATCACTAACATTATTAATAGATTCATCGCGGACAATACACGGATTAAGTTAGCAAAATGTATTGTTTTCCTTGCCAGTTCAATTGCCACCGTACCAGTCTAACTTACGGTACCTTTTCCAATAGAGATGGGTTTAATCAAAGTAATAAGGGAGGTCAAAGTGACGCCGGTTGCTGACAAACAGCTGGGGAAGGTCCGGACAATGATGGACACGAGACATCTATCCGGTTAACGTGCCGTGAAGGGCGATCGTCCACGGCACACGTCCGGTCTGGATTCCGGTGAAGTATTTTGGTTGGTTCCAATTTATAGGGGGAATAGTTTGGTTAGGGTCGGTGCTTTAAGATTTAAACCAAGAATATACGTAGTGGAAAATGTTTTTGGAACTGTTTGTATATGTCTCTTAGTAACGTCGTAGTGTTGTTGCCTAAAACTGAATAACACTAAAAATTTAATCATAGGTAGCCTAATAAATAATCAAGCTACAAGCTGCCTGTCTTAGAATAATAATATTTACAAGTCATTAAATGGAGGGGAAATAATAAAAAGGAAACAAAAAATTCTTCGGTTTCGCTGTCAACAGGAAAATTGCCCAAGACTGCCAGTTACAATTATGTAGATAAAATATTTAGAAGAATACAGCCTACAAACTATTTATCATACAGGCGTAAAACATTATTGTTTCCACTAGAATGTTATTCAAATATTTAATTTATTTTGTATGATAACAGTTTTTTAGTTTATAAAATACTTAAGAGACTCATGTTAAATAATTAATTGACTACTCAACAAACTCACTACATTTGCTTGATGCATGATGCAAATTTGTCGCAAGTTAGATAACTTGCGACAAATTTCAAGCAAATGTAGTGATACATACAGACAGATTTTGCATACAGACATATGTCTGTATGCAAAATAACGCTGCCAAAACGTGGACACTGACGTTTGGGCTGGTCCACAAATTTAAGGTCGCTCAGCGCGCTATGGAGCGGGCTATGCTCGGAGTCTCTTGATGGATAAGATCAGAAACGATGTTATCCGGAAAAGAACTGGAGTTACCGACATAGCTTGCAGGGTAAGCAGGCTGAAGTGGCAGTGGGCTGGCCATGTTAGTCAAAGGATCGATGGCCGATGGAGCAGACGAGTCCTGGAGTGGAGACCGCGTATCGGCAAGCGTAGTGTGGGATGCCCCCCAGCTAGATAGACCGACGACCTCAAAAAGGTGGCTGGGACAGACTGGATACGGAAGGCGGAGGATAGGGTGTTGTGGCGCAGCATGGGAGAGGCCTATGTCCAGCAGTGGACTGCAATAGGCTTATTTGATTGATTTGATTGATGCAAAATAGCTTGTTTAATAAACATTACCATTCGACATGCTTTTGACCTTATCCCCATTTATTTAGAATTGCCGCTATTGCCTTTTTCTTCTATAATTCTTCTATTAGTCGCGTCTCGGTATTCACCCACTTGCTAGCCATATAACCTTTCACAAACTGCACCAACCATTCATCGTTTTTCCAAGAAGGGTAACCAACGGGATCCTCTTCCTTCACTATTCGTCCGTCCGTCTACCCGACCATCCCTCTGTCTATATATCAATGGCCTTTATATTATGATCCGTAATAGGTAGGCAGTTGAAATTTTAACATAACGTGTACTTCTGTTACCGCCATGACAACAAATAATAAAAAAGTTAAAAATTAAAGGGAGTCTCCATACACGAAACGGGTTCTTTCGGGCGTAACCTTTCGTGTGCAAGTCTGACTCGCACTAGGTCGGTTTTTAGGTTTTTCTATAATTTTTAGCCATATTCATAACTTACCGCCATTTCCTCATTTTTGTTTGACAGATATACATCTGTAAGAACAATTAAAGATACAGTTTTACACAAACGATAATCAGAACTGCCTACTATTAGAACGACAGACATAATTCCTGGACTTCAGGTAGTCAACGTATGAAGCAAGACATGAGCCATGAATAACGTGCAATGCATTTCTGAATCGAAGCATACGTTGACGTTACATATGTTAGACTCAGTTACATTTGTTGGGTAGATTAGATATAGCACGTGATTTGGTGCCATATCTATGTAAAGTCGATCTCGTGTTATAGAATTGCATTGCCGCTTTTAACAACAATTTTATCAGTCAAACAAGTAGTCAAAAAAATCTTCACTATTGTTGAAACAATGTAACGATAATAGATACTAATAGATCTTGCAGATTTATGACAAATAAATGACATACAACCTTAGGACTAAATCACCAATGTTAGCGTTAGTTTTTAACGGACTTCAAAAAAGAGGTGGTTTTCAAAATGACAGTTTTATTTTCTTTATTTGCTAAGCAATATTATCTCCGGCAAGTGTGGATTGAATTCGATTTTTTTTTAATTTATAGGGATAGAGTTTTAAGTTTGCTTGGTTAGTTTTCGTCTAAGCCTCAATAATACGTATTTTTCACTGAGTCTATATTGAAGACGTTACAACAACTTTCTGTCGCTGTTATTTACATAGCAAGTGGTGTGATACGAATTTGCGTAGTAGTAAAAATAAAACCTATTTAATATTATTTTTCACTTTGTAGTTTTTTTTTTAAAGAAGCCGGTCTTTTCTTTTTTGAATAAAAGTTTATTGGACACTCTAAACCAGAAACGTTGTTAATTATGATTACCACAATGTTATCATCATTACTGATCATTTGGGAATAACCCCAAAAATCGAAAACTTCATTTAATTTTATATTAAAATACATGTGTATGGAACACCTTTTTTTCATCATGATGTAATCACAATAAATACCTATTATTGTTAGTATTTAATTGAAACCTGCAATAATAATTAATGCTAAGATTTGCATTAATCATTGCAGGTCCTGACTGCTAATGTAGAATACACTGCAACATTCTGTTTATCAAATAAACACAGCATATACGTGGATTATGCATACTGCATAGTTAATTCTGTAATTAATTAGCTAAATGACAACAGGCTTACGTCCGAGTTAACTAGCATATTTTATAATAATACTGAGTTTAATGATAATGTTTATTTAATGCGCTTGAATTGTTACAGTGGCACATTCTAGTGTTTGCACAAGCACTTGCTTTAAAAAAATACATTGTTATTTTGCATTTACAAGCTTCTGTTTTCCTTCAATTGTTGTTATTTGTTGTTTCTAATAAACCTTTTTTCATTTTCATAAAATCTAAATTTTAATTGGTATTAAACATTGTATCACAAATACCAGGACAAAAGCATCCCATCCATTTCTTACCTTTTATCCGATAGTTTACATCTAGTTTGATCGTTAAATTTACTCAAAATTCGTAAATCGAACCGAAGAATCCTCTAAAGCTGGAATCTGGACCATCCAGTGCAGGCGATCGTTCTTAACGCCACATTACACGGCCGATGTCTCGTGTCCGACGTTCGGTCTGACTAATGTCGGACATGAGACAATTATCTGGATTTAAACGCCTATTGTTGTTTCGAGATTACCAGTAGGCATTTAGATAAGTCTAAAATAGTAAAAGCCACCTCTGGGAAAACAATTTACCCAAATTTTCTGTGAATCAAGTTTTAATTGCCAATTGGGTGTAATTTATTTATAATATGTATGTATTTAGAAATATATAAGTATGTTTATCAGTTGTCTGGTTGCCATAGTACAGGCTCTGCCTAGTTTGGGATCAGATAACGGTGTGTTGGTTGTCCTAAGATATTTATTTATTTATTTAATTCTATGTTATGGTAGCATTCGATATCTTCTTCAAGCAGAAGGCAATTTTTTTAGAAATGTTGTATTGTCTTGTAAGAAATATAGCAATAACAAAACCCCGATCATGTAAATACAATAATTTATATAATAAATCAAAATTGCATGGACAGATTTCTAGCCAAATCAAAATCATCAGTACCTAGACATTTTACTACGTCTTAGTTCCTAATGTGTACTCAATACTCAATATCTTTATTGCTTTACCATAATGTGTACTTAGGTGGTAATTATATAATTTAGATCATTATGGACCCTGTGCACAGCAAAAGGATGAGAGATGAGGAGAGAGGAAGCTCTGTTTTTGAAAATCATTTGGTCAGGAGATGTCGTAGAATAAACCAATATATCGCTTATTTATCTATAAAATGTATTAACATAATTTATATGATTTTTATTTATGTATCTATGTATTATTATAATTCTGTTTACTCATTTATATGGATTGTTGTTCTTTCAAAAATAATTATTAGTTATATTGTTTAATTTATTAAGTATTTAATTTTATTTATAATTATTGCTGTTTGATTTAATTATTTTTTTTTTTGATAAATTATTAATATATTACGTATTAAAAAAAAAATACATCATACATACAATTTAGTATCATTAATTTATTGTGTACATCGCATTTATCAACCTTTAGAGACACAGCAATACCATAAACATCATCATCATCATTTCAGCCAAAAGACGTCCACTGCTGGACATAGGTCTCCCACAAATTGGAGGGGTTTTCCATAATCGCCATGCTTGGCAGGCGGGTCGGCGATCGCAGTATGGTGATAAATGTATAGAGAACGTTACTGCTCATACTCTAGTAAGTGCTTTAGTCGCCTCTTACGTCACCCACGGGAAGAAATGGGGTGGTACTATTCTTTACCGTACCGTGTGGTGTCGGACGTAAAGAATAACACCACCCCATTTCTTCCTGTGGGTGTCGTAAAAGGCGACTAAGGGACTTACTAGAGAATGGGCAGCAGCGTTCTCTATGCATTTTACCAACACAATGCGATCGCCAACTCGCCTGCCAAGCGTGGCGATTATGGTAAAGCCCCTCAAATTGGGGGCCTAAGTCCAGCAGTGGACGTCTTACGGCTGAAATGATGACTATTCTTTACGTCCGGCACCACACGGAACCGTATCATAAATATAACAACATATTTATCCAACTACTATTTCCGTTGACAGATTTTTTTCCTAAAATTGTTGCAACTAAACTAAATACTGTTGCGACTAAACTAAAAACTCATATGACTAAACAAAAAACTGTTGTGACTAAACTAAAAACTGTTGCGACTAAACTAAAAACTGTTTTGACTAAACTAAAAACTGTTGCGACTAAACTAAAAACTTGTTTACATTATACAACAGTCTTCACACTTCAGTAGTAACACATGCGATACGAAAATCACCCTTATTACTACTACATAATGGCGCTGTCAATATCAAATTGCTACCCCTACCGGTGCAGTTAACTGTAGTACACAGCAAATCCTCTGCTTCCATCAGTCAGTAGGTACACTCGTAATTCGTGTAAGCATTGCATTAATTTAGCTTATCCTTGCTTATCTACCGCTTTGAGATGCGTCCCGTATACCTACCCTGGGCACGCTGTCGGAATTAGGAAAATAATAGTATGTTAAGATTATGTGATGGTGACTAATTATATTTAAAATTGTACCCTCTTTTTAATAAATCTGCTGTAAACATCAAAAATGCATGGTTTATCATTTATTTTCGAGGTTTCAGTTTGGCATAATTTTACTTGGAGTTTAGGGAGGGATTTGGTCAATCAATCAATATAAGAGGTAATAAAAAAATCAACTGATAAACTTATAGTTGTTAAAACATGAAACAGCCGTGTAGTAACTGGCTCCGATTCACAAACGAAACTAATACCACACAGCTTAACTGAAAATTCTTATATCTAGGAAATATCAGATTTGAATGTTTTATCTCCGAATTCGAGTAAATAGAACGGAAAACCGATGGTCTCGCAATGGGCAACAGTCCCTATGGGCCAATCGTGCAACTCCACACTCGGTAACCCACAAACAATTGTCCGATAGCAGCACTTTACTACATATATGAGTATGTATTAATACCGTCAAATCTCTTGCCGGCTCTTCTTCACAGGAAACGACCATTTGGAACTATGCACCTAGCTTCTGACGTATCATAAGTGCCCATGTAGCGTTATGTGAAATAAAATTTTGATTTTGATTCTGTGCGTTGTATGTAGCTCTCATGTGAAGATGTAGGTCAGTGTTAAAAATAAGAGAAACAAACTCGATGTAATAAAACCTAAAATCAATTGCCCCGAATGGACAACAGACGTTATGGGCCCATCTTGTAACCCATACAAATAATGACCAGATAATAGCACTTGACTATCCATATTCCGTAGTACCTGTCATGTATAGATGTTGTTCATTTAGCGTAAGTCTATGTTAAAAAAGAATGGGTTGAGTACTCCGTAAGAAACGAAGTTCCTTAGGGTTTCTTTTCAAGTCTGAATGTAACGTCGCTTGCAGTCTTTAAAATATTTCATTATTGGCTATAACACCCTCAAAAACCATGAAAATTCTTACCCATGACGAAAATTTTTACAATTTTTGCAACCCTCCTTTTGATTATCATTTTGACGCCACAGTCGGTTTAAGCACCCTCGATAACCAAGAAAACTATCTCTCATGCTCTCTGTCTCTTTCTATATAATACATACCGAGTTTATTCCGGCCCCAAGCTGCGTAAAAAAACTTCATTCCAAAAAGAACACACAAAATTAACCTCACAGGGCCAAAACCGATGGCACAGTAATGGGCAACAATCCCTGTGGGCCTATCGTGTAACTAACCCATACAAACAATGATCGGATAACAGTACTTGACTGTACATCGTCCAAAGTACCTCTCAACGATGAGATGTCCTATTCTGCCGAACTCATTGTTAGAACGTTAAAGACTATTGATCAACGCCGTACAAATAACCCTTATGTGCCAACGTAATCATCAGTTAACCCGTGTGCGAATAACGTTTAAATGGATGGTACATCAGATTCGAGAATTAAGGGACTGTGTTAACAAGCTCTATAATTTCACGAAAGTGCTAATATTAACGTTTTGATTATAATATAAATGTATGGAAGCGTAATAGAAATTAATTTTGTATGATAGAATTAACGTGGTAGCTGTGTTGTAAGTTTTGGGTACGTTCATAGTTTTCGGGTGACTGTTTGAACTATTTAGGGAAGTAAGGCGTAGTATGTAATTATGTTTTATGCCATATTTATACGTAATATTCCCCACATTACGAAATATGCCTTTGAGTTTAAAATCGTTGGCTAAAAGAACTATATCGATGCTATGCTGTTGCTCTTGCTGACCGTCTTCAGGTAGGTATGCAAACTGGGCAATTTGGACATCAACAGAGGAAGGAGACTCTGCCATTACTTTACAACATAACGTAACATCACGGCTTATTTTCCCGAATGTTTGGGCAGAGATGTATGGTATTCATAGTACACCCATATTTTGCCAGTTATATGAAAGTGATGACATAAGGAACCGAAACGTGGTCGCTCACAATGGGCCTTATTAGAAGGCTGAAAGTCACCCAAAGGGCGATGGAGAGGGCTATGCTTGGAGTTTCCCTACGCAATCGGATCAGAAATGAAGAGATCCGTAGGAGAACCAAGGTAACTGACATAGCCCGAAGAATTGCTAAACTGAAGTGGCAGTGGGCAGGGCTCATTGCTCGCAGAACAGATGGCCGATGGGGCCGAAAGGTTCTGGAGTGGCGACCGCGTACAGGAAGACGTAGAGTTGGAAGGCCTCCAACAAGGTGGACCGATGACCTTGTGAAGGCCGCAGAAATCCGCTGGATGCAGGAAGCACAAAACCGGCCGAAGTGGCGGAGCTTAGGGGAGGCCTATGTCCAGCAGTGGACGTCTTTCGGCTGAAATGATGATGATGGTGATGATGAAAGTCCCATATAGTAAGAAGCGAGGCTATCGCCGTCAACCGGGGGCAAATCCAGACTCCGGGCTGCTACGGAGAAATCTGGATAGAAAATCCCAATAACACCTTGCATTACCTTGTAATCGAACCCAAGATCTCGTGCACAGCAGTAGTGGTCGTGACCACTAGACCAACGAGCTAGTCTTATGTTTATATCAGAATTTTAGTGTCAAAACAACTTTTTTACAAAAAAAAAAACAACCGACTTAATAACTTTAATTTCGGAAGTCGGTGTCTTAGGATTTGTATTTATGGTTTTTTTGCCACCGACTTCCGAAATTAAAGTTATTTTTCACTTTGTAGTGTTTTTAAGGAAGTCGGTTGTTTTTTTTTTGTAAAAAAGTATTTATTTTTAAATTTTTAGTTGTGGTATTCACCCCGCACTAATTCCAAACCAACAATGCATATTTATGCGATAGCAGAAATCGCGGATGATTTGCTGTCATTTTTTAAAGAGTTCCGGTGTCTGTCTCCCGAACTCATCATCAGATCTATATGAAATTTACATGGGACCATTTCGGAATAAACCTCTTTCGAAAAAAAAGAATTTTGCAAATCCGTCTATATATGACGGAGTTATGGCCGAACATACATAAAAAAAAACATTTAAACATCCGAATTGAGAACCTCCTCCTTTTTGAAGTCGGTTAAAATCTGGGTATGATTTACTTGCAACAGCAAATCATTTATTTATGTTAGTCTGTTCTTCAACCTTGACCTAAACAAAGGTACAAGCAAGTAGATACTTATTTCTTTTACACATTTTATGCCTAACCAAAAAATCCGCATAAAATCACGTAATCCCTAAGATCTCTAAAAGACAGTCCGAAAATCTCAGCAACGGATAATGTACCTAGCCTTTTTCGAGCCCAAACTAAGTGTCCCATTTGCAATATTAGTGAGAGAAGCAAAGAAAAACACGGGAACAAATTACGCTTACTTTTCCCCTTGAAGGACGTAATCCGCACTACAATATTCAGGGTTTTACCCTTACCCCCGGTCAACACTAAGTGCTATGTATTCAGATTACATTGGCATCTTTGTCGCCACGTAACGCAGTAAAAGCTATTTTCGTATTTCTAATTTAGCTCAGCTGATTGGTCTTTTAAGGTTTGGTAGCAACTAGACTAGATAACGGTAAAAGGTAATACTGGCTGGAGTTCGCAACTCCACGTCAATGCGCGTATTTTGCGTCCAAGTGGGAAAATCGATTATTCGATCCACCCAAGGGCTAGGAAGGCCAGTAATGATTTGGTGTTACCGACAATCTCAGTGGTACCTGGGATACCGAGATACAGACGCCAGCACATCAAGCTACCCGAAACTGTCAAATATTCACAATCAATCTTGAACCTAAAGTTTTAGTGAATAAGTTGAAAACTTATTAAATGTTGACAGATTATAGTAGCTTTGTGTGCTCGCGTCTGTACTTTGTCCTGTATGTGACGACCACCGGGCAGTTCAGAAGCAGATGAGCTGCTGTCCCGTCGTGCTCCATACAGGTTCTGCACAGCGGACTGTTGTGACCTAGGACGAAGAGATGTTTCTTAAATGACCCATGGCCAGTTAAAACTAGTATAACTCTACATATCTGGTTTTAATTAGTCAGAGAACCTGTTAAGTGAGGTGGCTGGATGGCGTATTAGTAATATTATGAAAACCGCAAGTACACTCCGTCTGTATGATACCTTTTCACGCCTAAACCGATGAGCGGATATCGATAAAATTATATTGCAAGGATATAGATGGCGGCGTACTGGGGAAGGCCATTGGATAATTTTTGTTTTCGCAGTTTCCGTGGTACAATTTCTGACATAACGTAAGCGAAACTGCGGGCAAAAGCTAATTTAGTTATATTCTAATTTTTTCGTTAAAAGATTTCACTTAAAAGATTGAACAAAACTTATTATGTACATGTTTCCACGATTTAATAATATAGCAACTGTTACAATAGACATTTAACATCCGTCTTACGCTCTTCTAAAAACATGTAACACGTTTTAAAACTTCAACCTAAAATCTCTAAAAATGAAATCCAACCCACGTTCCTGTATCGTTGTTACTAAATCAAAACAAAATCTTAGACTTAGAAAGACGGGCTTGGCAGACTGTGAACACATCTGCCACTCACGTCCGGAGCCACACGTGGCTCCACATATCTGAGATCTGACACGGAATTCCAAACGCGAAAATATATCTCACGGATGTGTGCCATGCGGTAAAACCTTGGGATATTATAGTAAAGTCGTTATTTTAATGCGATTCTAATTTTAAGGAGTACAATTTTAATTCGAAGCAAATGACGAAGGACAACAAAAAGGGTCTGACATTCAATTTGACATTAGATTTTTTTTCTAACTGTCAGTTCCATCCGATACAAATTTCAAAGATATCGGAATTAAATTAATTAAGCACGCGATTTATATCGAACCCTGTTAATCTTATTGTATCTAGAACGTGCTATAGGCGTGCGTAAAGGTGAAAACGATGTTCTATGGACAATGACATGATCGTCAAACAATGCTGTACTTACCTACTAATAAAGCGGGGCAAAAATAAAGCGAAAAAGCCTTAGTGCAGTTTTAATTACCTTTTAATGTTCTTTAAGTATATTCATGAATTCTCTTAATGTTCTTTGATTTTTCTTTCTTTACACTGCACACAAAAAATCATATTTCCAATAATCGAGTTCGATAAAATCAACTTACGAGTTTGCTGTCGGATTTGTTTGTTTCCCGCTTAAAGATAAATAAATAAGTGTGATAATTGCCTCACTAAATTCGCATAGATATTCTCGACTTTTGACTGACAAGAAACTTACCTGTATTAAATGGGTCACAGTTTACCCATTTCACCCACAATTTCAGAAGCAAGATAACCCGATACGGATCTTTTTGAGAGATAGTTCTGCGGAATCTCAACGGGAAATGGACTCGGAACTCTGTGAAGCAATTGTTGCAATTTAGGAGCTAAATGGTTACGTTATTTGTTCATTAATTACCTGCGTTATGAGTCTGATTACTGGTTAATTTAATTTTAGATATTGAGATAATTTAAACGATTGTAATTCCTATATTCTCTTATTTTTTACATAGGGGTCCGAGGGGTAATAGCATAACACACCAGAAAAAAGCCTCCATTTAGCCTCCATTTTAACAGTTCAACAACATTCTTGGTGTTATTTACGTTGTTGAACAGGTAAATCTTTCGAGCTTATGAAGTAATATTGCGTTAGCAATATCCTTAAAAAAGATTCAAATTCCGACTGATAGTATGTTACGCAATTAGGGATTATGCTATTAGTGAATAACGAGAAATGATTTATGGAGTTATCTGAATTATCTATAACTATACAGGATTTTTTTTAACCAGTGCGCAATTTTTTTATTTTTTTTGGTGGTTCAGTATTAGAACACATTTCAACTATTTTTTCAATACTTTTTTTAAATTTTTATCCTACCTCAAATCAGTAAACTGTGGACATTCTACATATTTTGTAATATGATATCGACAATAGGAATAGGTCAGTAACCGCGCGCCGGCGTAGGTACTTCGAACTTCTTAGAATTTTGACCGATCGAAGTGGTAGGTATTTGTGGCTACGCGCGGTCGTTTACCTACGCCGCCGCGCCGGCACCGCGCGTAAGTTACCATAAAAACTAGTTTCAAAATAAACATCTTTCGTTAACGATAACTTAATTTTTTTTGTACTAAGATATATCAAAATAAAATTGCATGGTTATTATAACTCGTTTAAGATAATTTGTTAAAATTTGCGCACTGGTTAAAAACTTATCCTGTATAAATAACTAGCTTCTGCTCGTGACTTCAACTACTAAATTTTGGCGCCAGAGCCAATGCGTCCCCATCGATAGCCCGTGGTATTCCTTCGTTTTCACTTAGACTTTTTTCTGACTATTTTTCTTTTCGCTTGGCTTTTTAGTACCGTGATGACGAGAAATTTTAAATTTAAAATTTCTCAATAATTGTACTATTGAATGCAAAAATATTTTTTCAAATCAGGTAAGATATTTCAGAGGCAAGCGCGTTCAAACAAACTCTTCAGTTGTATTATTAGTATAGATATTGAATACATGATAGCATATGAAATAAGGACTGTTTGCATTTATTAAGCAGAGTAACTTTGCTTAGTAAATACAGACCAAAACAGCTATTTCTGTTTTATAGACAGAAATAGCTGTTTGAGTCTTTCTTATCTCTCTCTTATTACTTTTCTAATATATTCAGTAAACCCTATATACTATGCCTTCTTTTGTGATTGAAATTTCACACTGATTGATTCAGGAAACCGAATTTCAATTCCAACAATGTAAAGAAACTGCAAACTCAACCCAAGGAAATAAAATTTTAAATTCAATTTAGATTCACGGTCTTCAAGAAATCACTTTCTGCTTTATACGTGCACGTTCACCAAAGTTTCAGCACATAAAATATTACAATGTAGTTGGTGACAACTATAACCAGTTAATAACCATCGCGTTTGGGCACAGAAATTAGAATGAAGTACTACTGACACAAAATAAATAAGTACAGAAGGGCGGTTCCATACAAGAACCGTAAACGTTCGCTCGCACAAATACGGCACTACCACGCTAGTGCGTGGCAAAAATTTGAACTAACGCCACCATTTTTTTCGTCAATACTTAAAGGGTCAGCGCACACCGAACTGCAAAATGCTCGCTCATGCTCGAGCATGCAGGCGGCATGCTAGCGCCTCCGTGAGCAAGCTCCGTTGAATATGCTCTGGGTTGCCAGGTGGGCTTGCATAACCAGTTTGATGGCAAAATTTGACAAATTGGCGGGAAAAATGTCATCATCATCATCATCATTTCAGCCGTAAGACGTCCACTGCTGGACTTAGGCCTCCCCCAATTACGGGGGCTTTGCCATAATCGCAACGCTTGGCAGGCGGGTTGGCGATCGCAATATGGTGGTAAAATGCATAGAGAACGCTGCTGCCCATTCTCTAGTAAGTCCCTTAGTCGCCTTTTACGACACCCACGGGAAGAAATGGGGTGGTGTTAGTCTTTACGTCCGGCACCACACGGTACGAGAAAAATGTACCATAGGCGAATAGTATACATTGTGTTAGAATTTGGTTAAATAGGTTTTCCCATTTCTTGAGATATTCTTTCCTAAGTATTGGCTTTTAACATCCGATCGCTGTATGTTGGACTCGATATATTGTACAAACATTCAAACGCTGCACCAAACCGATCAGCTTTTCTTCGTCCATGATTTTCATCTGACACCGGCCGCGCCGGAGGTAGTGACACACGTCCGCGCGCCCGTCCAGACAATTTCTTTGCTGTGGCAACACTGAGCGCGGGCGGCGGCGTACGGCGGTTGCTCGCGCATGCTCGAGCACGCATCTTGCAAGCTCGAGCATGATCGAGCATCAAATTTGGACATGTGTTCAATTTTGCAATGTATAAAATTGTCATAAGATTAATTTTTCATTAGTCTCAGAAAATGCTCTGCTCTGCTCTGCTCTTGGTGTGCGCTGACGCAAAGACGGTGACAATCATCTCACAAATGTTCACCAACACCGCCTTCCTATCAATGTCTCTCAAGTGCCAATAGATGTCATGCTTACATTTCAAAAGAATTTTGTTCGTATCGCAATAAATGTATCTTGTTTACGTTTCTGGCCGAACCCGATTTTAGGATGAACTACTTTCACCTGGGCCAAACCAGATTTCTCTTTACGCGATAGGACAAACTAGTATAGACCTATGCAGAAAAAACAAAAGACGCGGTATTGTATTACAGTAAAAAAAGTAGCGATGTAGTGTCACGGTATCATTCCAATGTGAAAATTTAACCGTTATAAACTGTTACACGTAAACATGTAGTCATTATGTTGATGTGAAGCGAGAACTGGTTTGACCTAGGCGAAACTAGTTCCTGCTAAAATCGGGCTTGGCCGGTAAAATATGTACTTGAAATAAGCAAAGTCGCTCATAAACAACAAGACTATTACCCTGAACGAGAAGACATACACACAAGATACACACTCCGATATAAAAACACCACTAAACTTACCAACATCTCGCCCAAAGGTACATTCAACAAGCCCTCTGGTTATGTCAATAAAATATATAATAAATTACCCGAATCAATTATAAAAGAAAAAAAAACTCCATCTGTTCACTTATAAATTAAAATAATAATCTATTGCTATTTCAGTATAAACGAATATTTAAATATGATAGATCCCTAAAACTAATTTAGAATACTCAAAAATGTTTATTTCTATTAAAATAAGTTAGACTATAAGATAAACGATAGGTCCTCATCTCTTCGTACTATATTATTTCTTTTGCTGTGCCCGACAGAGTCCACGATTGTCGTTTTAATTAAGCTAATGTTTACCACCTAAGCTCATAATGTACATTGTGGTATGCAATAAAGTATTGAGTATTTGATACAACTGCAAATCATAGATCAACATACAACTTGAAACAGACCAGCAAATTGAAATAAAAAACGTAACAACATATTTATTTTTCGGTCTACCCTGACTATTTTGCGTTAAGGTGAATGCTTCAACCAGCCCGCGAAATTCAAATTTTCTTACGTTTTTTGCAATTTGCAGGCCAGTGCTAGGTTGTATGTTGATTAAAATATTATTCGCACCTGTAAGACATATGTAGTTACAGAATTATAATCATCAAAATCATCAATACAACGCTCTAAATTCATAAAGCTGTAGGAATGACTTTTTCTCTTTTTTTTGTTCTTAGGCCTTTATGAA
The DNA here is from genome assembly GCA_947507805.1 of Aporophyla nigra. Classification (NCBI taxonomy): domain Eukaryota; kingdom Metazoa; phylum Arthropoda; class Insecta; order Lepidoptera; family Noctuidae; genus Aporophyla; species Aporophyla nigra. Next base: position 21,461,837 of record OX382296.1, read on the forward strand.
CTTGGAGGGTTGTATTGGTGATTTTGATGATTATAATTCTGTAACTACGTACGTTTTACAGTCGCGGATAATATTTTAATCAACATACATCCTAGCACTGGCCTGCAAATTGCAAAAAACGTAAGAAATTTTGAATTTCACGGGCTGGTTTGGAGCATTCACCTTAACGTCTAGACACAAATAATAGGACCAATCGTTTAGAAAACGAAGTTGTACGGAGTTTGTGGATCAATTTTATTACTCTTAGTGTGCCTATTACACCACGTTACTTCGAAATTATAAACTGCTGAAACCGGCTTTTGCTGCCGCGCGCTTTTTAATCTGTAGGACATGAATTTTAAGTATTGTTAAACACTAAACGACTTCTTCTTCACATTTGAAAACTAATGAAACTATAATTTAAATCAATCATGTGAATAGAAAGTTTCACTCAGAAAATTAATAACCATATCATCATCTGTCTAGCCTTTTCCCAACAATGTCAGGGTTGGTTTCCAGACTTAACAGATGCAGCTTAGTACCACATTCATATGGAGTGACTGCTTATCTGAACTACTCAGCCCACTGGGTAACACTATGCCTATCAGAAAGACCGATTGTCACGCTTTCGTGTTTCTTAGTACCTGAAACGAACATCCGAAAACATAAACAAAAAAAAATACTAGGTACTCTTTACATCTATACAAATACAAATAAATAAAATTGGAGTGTCTGTTTTTAATATTAAGATAACTACTTTTTACTAAGTGTATATGGATGTATACACGGTACATATACCAAAACATTTTTTTTTAAATTTTTGTCTGTCTGTCTGTTTGTTCCGGCTCATCTCTGAAATGGCTGGACCGATCTTCACGGGACTTTCACTGGCAGATAGCTGATGTAACAAGGAGTAACTTAGGCTACTTTTATTTTAGAAAAAATAAATAATAGTTTAAAAAAACTAAAAACACGCTGAATTATGAGACGTATGTCAGCGTAGTTTGTGACGTATGTCAGCGTAGTTTTCAAAAACAGTTTTTATGAAAAACTTTTTGTTAAATACCACGCGGACGAAGTCGCGGGTAACAGCTATTACCTATAACCTGAATTAACACATCTTACCGCGGTAGTACGTCCTCCTGCGTTACTTTCCGACACCTACGCGGGCGAAGCCGCGGGCAAAAGCTAGTAATAACATAACATCATGTCTTCTTGTTTTCCCGATGGTTTGGGCAGATCAGGGATTGGTAACGTTACCAAAGCACTAGGAAGTGTCGAAGGGCGGGCGTTTTGGGGGGACTGTCTTATGTGACTTTGACGTTCAAAAAGTGCTGACTCTCAGCCTAGTTTGAATAAATGACTTTTGATTTTGATTGATTTTGATTTACCAAATTCACACTATAAGTATCGTTAAGTAACGTTATTTTCATAAAGTTATTTTTTTAACGGTAACACGGGTAACGATACTTTGGTATCGAATCCATAAAATAACGTTACCATTACCGTTACTAGTATCGATACTTTTATCGTTACTTAATGCGTTGCTGTCAACCCGCGCAACCTAAGTGGCACGCCATGGGCGCGAGCGCTCTACGGAAACATCGCCAATCAAACGATGCAAATGGAACTTCATTAATGTAGACGAAAAAAAGAGATGACAGAAAATAAATAAAAATTTAACGCTACTCAGTTACCGGTAAAACGTATGCCAAGTATCGTTACCAAGCATAACGTGACGTCTACTAATAACGTTATCTTCGTCCGATGAAAGTAACGATACCAAATTTTTAACGTTGCAACAAAGCCCTGGGGCAGATGTGTACCTATATAGTACACCCAGTTATTTGTAAGTCCCATATAATTGGGCCCGAGCCTAATGCCATCAATAGGGCACAAGGTCTCCGGGTTGTTACTGAGAAATTTAGGAAAATCCAATGACACTTTACTCTACCTGGGAATAGAACCCAGGACCTCACGCTCAGCAGTAGCGCTTGCGACCTAGACCAACGAGGTAGTCTGAGGTAATTAAAAAATATAAAAAACTTTAGAGGTGTCATGGGACACACGGATTGAACGAATATTTTCATAATAGTTATAATTTTTTAATTATTTATTATGTACAAAAAACCTGTATACACTCAACAAAAATATTCTCTCTCTCTCCCTATCTCCTTCTCTCTCCCTCTCTCTCTCTACCTCGCTCTCTCTCTCTCTCACCCTCTCCCCCTCTCCCCCTCTGTCTCCCCCTCTCTCTCCCCCTCTCCCCCTCTGTCTCCCCCTCTCTCTCCCCCCTCTCTCCCTCTCTACTCACAACAAAAAAACAACAACATACAAAATATATACGGTCGAATTGAGAAACCTCGTCTTTTTTTTAAGTCGGTTAAAGCATGTCGTGACAACTTTTCGTAAGAATTTTTTCCGTCTAGCCACCTTTCACAACGCGCGATAAGGAACTTCGTTGCAATTAGCTGTTTATACATAAAACGCATGTCAGGTTAATACAACATTGTGAAATCATCGCATCTGGAGGCCGCAAGATGTCGATCCTCTAACAGAGAAGACCTCATCTCACAAGACTTGCAAATAATCGAATTATCTCCTTCCTTGTCACTAAATGGGTTTCCATTTTCTCTTACAATGTAAGTAACAAAGTTACTTATCGCATCAGGTGTGTTTACTGTTTTGTGTTGTGTTTTGTGAACTCGAGAGTGATTAAAACTAAACTGTAGGTACAAGCTATGCTATACAATAGAACGTAAACTCGTCATGATGTGACGAAAAGATTACCTAATCAGCAGATTGTGGTGCGTCTAACGTGCCTTAGGTTGACACGACGTACCTAGATAAAACCTGGGCGGCACTCATGGTGGATCTTTTAGGCTGAGTCGCGTTGTGCCTGTTATTCCCACGAAAAGAAGAGAGAGGTTATGCCTAAAGTCCGTCTATAGCCGTATTATTTTTAGGAAGATCCTATTTTTTTTAGATTTCTCCTTTCCGATCGGGCACCTTAATATTTTAGGATAAGTCGCGATTCGTCTATGTCCGTCAGTCTAGTACAGTCCCAACTTCTTCCTTCTGCAAAGCAGTAGTGCTAACCAAACAAAAGGCGGAGAGCTTGAGGGAGAGAAAATATTTGCACCCTCACGCCCCTAGCTGCCGCAGGAGACGCCCTAGGCGTCGCAAGTCCATAGCTGGCTTTCGACCACCGTAGGGGCGGGCTTGCGGATGACCGGCAATAGGAAGCCCGCCGCCCGGTAAGGACCAAGCCTGGATGGACGCCGCGTTGTGTTCCACGCGAACCTAAAAGAGATGTCAGCAAAATTGAAGGAGTCCACTAGGGCCGATGCCTGTTAGGGTTCCGGATTTGCCAGACACAGGCAACTGAAAGAACACGGGTGAGTTCTAGTCAGTAAAAGTTTGAGAAGTCTTCTGGCTCCGCCCAGAGTGGAAGAAGTAATTTGATGATTTAGAAAAAAAGCACAGTCAAAACGCTAAGTGTCTAAAAGACTTTAGAAGTAACTGAGATAAGGAATAGGATATAACGGTGTCTATTTCTATTTTCCCGCGGGCAGTGAATGTTTGATATTAGTATAGGCGAACAGTCTGACTAATACTCGCAATAATATTACCAATACAAAATAATATCAACATAAATGAGTGTGTGTAGGTGACAAAACGGCCTCCTAATAGATAGTCCTGAGAGTTCCTGATAAGTCTGTTCACCTAGTACTATGCTTCACAAAATGATAATTTGGCCGGTGTGTTATTTTTTCTAATAAATAAATATAAATAAATATCTTAGGACAACCAACACACCGTTATCTGATCCCAAACTAGGCAGAGCCTGTACTATGGTAACCATACAACTGATAAACATACTTATATATTTCTAAATACATACATATTATAGATAAATTACACCCAGACACAGAACAAATGATTGTGCTCATCACACAAACATTTGTCCTGGGTGGGAATCGAACCCACGACCTCAGTCTTAGAATTCAGGGTCACTAACCACTAGATTAACAGGTCAGTCCAATCAAGTCTGTGTGAGGCCTGACGTAAAGAATAGCATCGCCCCATTTCTGCCCGTGAGTGACGTAAAAGGGCCGAGGGTTAGTAAGGGACTTTTTTTAGGAGAATGGAAGGCAGCGTTCTCTATGCGTTTTACCACCATTCTGCGATCGCCAACCCGGCTGTCAAGTGTGCTGATTATAGCAATCCCCCTAATTTGAGGGGGGCTTCGCGCAGGTAGATCTAGAAGGTTGACTTGCCTGTGGTTGCCTCAATAAATTTAGGCATACGTCCAGGGATTAAAAACTAAGCGTCTTTACGCTAAAGGCACCCTCTGTGTGGTACGGACCTTAGCTTTGGGTGTCGCTGGGGAGGGGGCAGTAGGGTATGCTCTGGATCCAAATTATTTAGGTACTAATTTAAAGCTACATGGTCTGCGGTGCGGGCTGGCTGGTGCAAGAGTAGGGGTGGCGAGGACGGGAGGTCGGCGGTATGTCTTGTGCTTTCTTAGTGTGCTAGTGAACTTGCTACTCTTCTGGAGGAGGATTGTAGCGGCGTCGAGTATGGATACAGAATGCCTCAGTCAACGAATCTTACTTATACAGGAGAGAGTGTGGCAGGTAGCTGCCGCAATTAGGGCATATAGCAGAGTCAAAGAAACGCTTTGAAAGGCGTTTTATGAAATGCTGGATGGTAGGTTACCTGGGTTCTAGATGCGGATTGGAATGAAACAACCCTAAATTCTTCCCTATATATGAAAACAAAACCCCAAGCGTATTGGTATAGAAACTATATAGTCAACGCAGCCCACAGGCTTTCAGTTTGATGCTAAAGTATGTTTTAACAGTTAACTTTACGTATCGGCGTAGGCTTATCCTGTTCTAAAAGTTAAACAAAGTTCTGCGAATGTTTATTCAGCGATGGGCTTATTGAATATTGTGACGTCACATAGATTTATGGTATGACGTTATTTGTTGATTAAATACGTATTGGGGTGGCGAATAACGTGTTTAAAACGGGTTAGGGTTTGTGGTGTCGTTTTAAGCTGAGTTGCTTTGAAAGTTTGACGTAAGTCGAGCTATTTCGAGATTCAATATAATTACAAACTAAATGACCCTTCAAGCATTCAATCAATCAATCAACTCAGCCTATCGCAGTCCACTGCTGGTCATAGGCCTCTCCCATATTGCGCCACAACACCCTGTCCTCCGCCTTCCGCATCCAGTTTGCCCCAGCCACTTTCTTTAAGTCGTCGGTCCACCTAGCTGGGGGGCGTCCCACGCTACGCTTGCCGATACGCGGTCTCCACTCCAGGACTCGTCTGCTCCATCGGCCATCGGTCCTTCAACAAACATGGCCAGCCTACTGCCACTTCAGCTTGCTTACTCTGCGAGCTATGTCGGTAACTCCAGTTCTTTTCCGGATAATTTCATTTCTGATTTTATCCTTCAAAGAAACTCCGAGCACAGCCCGCTCCATAGCGCGCTGAGCGTTCAAGCGTTGTCGTGTCCGAATTATCCATAAAACTGAAAAGGCACCAGAAATTCGAATTACTACTAACATTTTAAAATGTTGTTGTTAACGTTCTCAAGTAACTGATTATTATCAACGAATGTAATACAGTTTTATTAACACACATCAAAAGTGTTTAGGGATCGACAATGTTTTTGCTACGTACTCCTGCCGGCGATTACTTCCCCGTGGCTGAAACCATTTCGTATACCACGGCAGCTCGATCACGGTGGTGATGGAAGTAACTGGTGCTTATAGCACAGGAGTCCTCCTAGTTTAAGCCCAGTTGCACTTGTTATGTATCTTGCCAGCTACTAATCAGGTCTAATTTAAGTTTCCAAAAATTGCAAATAGTTATTATTTCCAATAGCTCACAGCAATGAGAGATTACGTCTTCTTTTTTTTGGATGGGAAATCATCAAATGACTTCTCCTGCTCTGGGTGGAGCGGGAGGGTATGTCAGACTTTTACTGACTAAAACCCACCCGTGTTCCTTCAGTTGCCCATGTGCCAGGGTCACGATTATCTCTTTCGCGAGATTACGTCTTTCAAACAAAAAAAGTGTGTTGCGAATATAGAGAATAGCACCATCCCATCTCTTCCCGTGGGTGTCGTAAGAGACGACTAAGGGACTTACTAGAGAACGGGCAGCAGCGTTCTCTGTGCATTTTACCACCATACTAGGATCGTCAACCTGCCTGCCAAGCGAGGCGATTATGGTGCATCTCCCTTTGGGGAGGCTTATCTCGTCTAGGAGGCTTGTCTAGCCGTGGACGTCTTTCGGCTGAAATGATGATGATGATGCTGATAATGAATATGAGTTTAGATGTCTGTATTAAAATTGTATTAGCACTAGAACAATTTACATGAATTACCGTGTTACTTTGCAATAGCGTTACGGAGATCAGCTATGCAGTCACTCCATGTATTTTGGAAAACACACAAATGACGTCAACATATTTGGTAAAAGGCTAGACAGACGATGATCGCGTAAAGTGGTCTTTTAGAGACTTCCTTAAAATGCGAGGGAGGGACATACCTATATTTTATAACTAAAGTAGCTTCTGCTCGCGACTTCCTCTGCGTCAAATTCCTTGCTCCCAACCCACCCCGTCTCATCGGAACGCCCGTGCGAGGTCTTTGGTATATGATTATATTTCTTTTTGCTCGGCTCCTTAAGGTCCTATTGTGATGTTATATAATCTAGAAATTCCTGAGATTAGTAATATACGTCGAACGTAACCAACTCTTCAGCTTTATAATATTAGTATAGATATCATATTTCCAAAAACGCAAACTATAATTTTATAATAATAAGCATTCCACCGAATCACAGCTGTATTGATATTTGATTGAATTGTGTAAATTTTGTGACCACAAGCGTTGGTTGTCATAAATTGATCACGTTGTTGTGGTTATTTTATTTATTTAACAGCAATGAACAATGTATAAATCATGATTAAAAATAACAGTATTTAGTTTTTTTTTTGGGAAATTAATATTTGTGCATACTGGATGGTACCTTTTTCATTGGATAAACACAGTTTTCAGTCGCCTATACTAGGTGTTTATTTGATTTAGTAAATTAATTTATCTAAGTTACCAGTTCGTACTTGATGCACATTTTATTCACTATCGTGATTTATGTTACATGTACGTTAAGTATAATATTCGTTTAAAGTTTTAACATAAAATAATAACCCACTAAACGTCGTCAAGTGAGGCTAAGCAAAAAGGTAGTCATGGGTTTAGAAAAAGGAGTTTGCTAATAATAGCAGTAGTCGAAGCTTTTGGCGACTGTACGTAATGATAATGGCCTAAATGACAAAATAATATATTATTATTGTTATCACACCAATGATATACTTCGTTAAGCCACGTATCCACTAGGCAACAATTGACGCGCAACACGTAACGCTCAACATGTAGGGCAACGTTGCACAACAGCGCGCGGCGTTGCCAGCTGGCGCGCAACATGATACGCGGCTTGTTGATTGTTTAGAGAGCATCGTTAGTTGAGCATCAATCGTTGTCGACTGGAGACGTGACGCGCAACAATGTTCATAGTGTGGTGTAACGAACACCAAAACTATGAATGTTTATGGGATACTGCTCACCGAGAATACAAAAAATTAGAGGTGTCAAGGGACACCCGGATGGAACGAAGTTCCTTTCCAGGATTCATAATTTTTATATTTTTTTTTATTATTTATTATGTTCAAAAAACCTGTATACACTCAACAAAAATATTCTCTCTCTCTCTCTCTCTCTCTCTCCCTCTCTCTTGCCCTCTCTCTCCCTCTCTCCCTCTCTTTTTCCCTATCTCCCTGTCTCTCTCCCTCTCTCTGTCTGTCTCTCTCTCTCTCTCTCCTGTCTCTCTCTCTCTCTCCCTACTCACAACAAAAAAAAACAACAATATACAAACAACAAAATATATACAGTCGAATTGAGAAACCTCGTCCTTTTTTTGAAGTTGGTTAAAAAGTGTCGTGACAACTTTTCGTAAGAATTTTTTCCATCTAGCCCCCTTTCACAACGCGCGATAAGGAACTTCGTTCCAATAATAACTTTTTTATGCGTTTTTTAATAAAATTATAACCACTGCCGCTGAAATCAACACTAGTTCCTCTGGCGACATGTTGTCGACGGCTGACGTAGTAGTAGATGCGTAGACAGACAACGTTGTTAAACAAAAGTTCTGCGCTGACTTTCAACATATTGGGCAACATGTTGTGCAGCATGTCGCGCGCCAATTGTTGCCTAGTGGAAACGCGGCTTTAAGATGCGTTACCAGCGCTCTATATTGGCAAGATAAACTTAAGGCTATTGCCTGAAGTGTGACTAGTCACGTACCATCACACACACGCTTCAATGAACATGCAGCAGTTAGTGACGTAACGAAATATATAATGTACATCTCTTTCTTACAACATGAATCGGTATGGGTCTTTCCTGTTCTTTGCACACTATATGATTACTGTTCTAATAGGTAGCTCCAGGCATGGTTTTTTGCAGCAGCAGCAGTGCCCGAAAGAGAAGGCGAAGTTTGTCAGGAAGAGGCAAGCTTGCCGCCGCAGGAAGAGACGACCCGGGGCGTCGGGAGTTAATTGCGGACTCGCGGCCACCGTAGGCGCGGGCTTGCGGGCGGCGAGCAATGGGTAGCTTACCGCTCAATAAGGACCAGGCCCATGTCGATTGGGCGTAGTGTTCCACGCGCGCAAAGAGATGTCAGCACAAATTGAAGGGATCCGCGAGTACCGATGCCTGCCAGGGTCGCGATGGCAAAGCCCCCCAAATTGGGGGAGGCTTAAGTCCAGCAGTGGACGTCTTACGGCTGAAATGATGATGATGATGATATACAACAAAATCAGTCTATTATGTTTCCACTGCAAGGACTCAGGTCTCCCTTCAGTTAGATAGGAGTGGTTCATAATCTACCTCGCGGGACTAGTGTAGTTTGCTGGATGTCACATGTTTTCGATTTTTTATTTAGGACCTTCCTTTATTCTTCGCCACTTTAAAGACACTGGTAATGAAATAATTTACACAAAGCACAGTGCCTGCTCCCACTGTATTTCAATATGCGACGAGACTTTTTAAGGAGTCTGCCCTTAATTTCTAATTGTATATGAGTTCAAATTAAATTAGCGGGCGAAAGCTGGGTATTGATAATAGTCTAATGCGGAAAATAATAATTTAAAAACGTATTCAAATAAAGTAGTTACTTGATATTATAAGTATTAAAAATCTTTCTATGTCTCATCAGCACGCGTAGCATGACCACCGTAGAAATGGGTTTTGTCTATTCTTGGTAGGATAGAGATAGAATTGTCATGCTACGCCAGCATAAAACGATACAAATTTTTCTACAATCTTTAATTTTGTCTTTAATCTTTCTACAATCTGTAATTTTGTCTATTCTTCCGTCGACAAAACCCATTTCTACGGTGGTCATGCTACGCGTGCAGGTCAACGGCGGATAGTGTAGTTACCTACTGAAATTATGAATTTAGAATATTTTTGTTTCGCTCTACAGCTACAAAATATCGATTCCCATAGTTTTGATCCATTACAAACAAAATAAAATTCGTTAAGCCGTTGATCTCGGCGGCCCTTCGTAAATCTTTAACATTGCTTACGTATAGTCAGAAGCCCAAACGTCTGACTACCAATCTTACCAAGGGGTATCGTGTTCCCCAGTAAAGGTTGTGGAGGTCAGAAAAGCAGTCGCTCCATGGAAATACAAGTTTTCAGCTGCATCTGGTTAGAGTGGAAGCCGATCCTAACATAGTTGAGAAAAGGTTAGGCAGATTGATGTTTGTAAAATTTTGCCAGAATATTTTTTGACCCGTCTAGTAGTGAAACAAAATTATTAAGTTACACAATCCGGAGTGACGCTTCATCGTCGTGAGAAAGCGCTATCAGTGTACCCTTTTTTTCGTGGGTTGGAAATCATCAAATGACGCCTCCCGCTCTTGAGCGGAGCGGGCGGGCGTGTCAGACTTTTACTGACTGAAACCCACCCGTGTTCTTTCAGTTGCCCATGTGCCAGGGTCACGGTGTCTCTTTCGAACAATTTCGTGACCTTAGCAGGAGTGTGCATTACTTGGATTCCGATTCACACTTCCTTATCCTTACATAATATAAAACAAAGTCGCTGTTTGCTTAGATCTTTTAAAAAAATCGGTTTTTAATGCGGTTTCCATCAATAGACAAAGTGATTGTAGAGGAAGGTTTATATTGTATAATACGCGGACGAAGCCGGTGGCAAAAGCTAGTTAAGAATAGAATAAAATATTGCTATGTATATCAGTCTTGCCTATAAAATAAGGCATGAAACGAAAATCATTTCCACTGTTTATACGACCAATATGTGCCCTGTAGTTATATTTTATTCTAGCCTTAAATGACAGCAATATAGACGGTGAAGAGATGTTTCGATATACTGGTGCTGGATGAGATAGGTTCTATCGCAAGATACTTCACAACACGTTTAAGTTTGAAAGAGGTAGAATTAGGTACCAAAATACTGTAAGGTAACACACATAATTATCTACAATGTTTAAGTTCAGTAGGCTTTTACAATAAAATATTAAAAAAATCAACTATGCATGAGAGACGTTAAAAAGATCTATGATGCTTCTATAATTCTTTTGAGTATTTCGTCGGATTAACACGTTAACTACCATGGTGAAAATCAGAAAAAGTAAAAAAATGTATTTAGTGTTATTTCACTTTAAATAGTTTATTTATTCCATAAAAACATATTTATCATATTTATTACATTATATACAGCATATTTTCATAATTTAATTCCTTACTTTAATTTTGACTTCATACTTTCCAAAAAGTGTATGAGAGTAAATGTAAATAAAATTTATATTGACACAGTGGTTTTTGTGCTCTACGGGACACTTAATATAGCTGAAAGAGTAATAAACATGGCCGCCACGCAGCAATGACACGTTCAGATTTGGTATGTGTTGTCGGTCATATAGTCCGACAAGACCTGAATGGAACAAAAGGTGTCGGGCACATTGTCCGACATGGCAGTGTTAAAAAGCAGTTTATAGCAATGAATATTTAGGAAAGGTATAACATCAATCTTTACAGAAGTACGATCTATCAAACGAATTTATCTTTTCAATATTCGTTTCACTTATTACGAATAAGGTTGCTTGCTTAATTATCTTCAATAAACGGCCTATAACAGTCTACTGCTGAATCTAAGACTCAACATAACGCCATCCACTGAGCTCGATTGTTTCACATTCTTGCCGCAAGCCTTTCCTTCTGAATTTTAAAATTCGTAACCACACATACAGGTTGAAAGACCCCAGCCACTTCTAGCACATAATACCGTTAACCGCAGTAAATCGCATCTGGCACGGGATCGACGATACTCTCATGATACATAGTTCCCTGCACCGGCCTCTCGCGATAAAACATTGATTTGTGATCTACCACGTACGCTCTTGTATGCAATGCTGAATGTGATAGTAAAGCCGCGTATTTGTTGGGAAATAAAGTTGCGCAACATGGTTTGACAACACGTTTTTGTGGGAAATATGTTGCTGATAACATAGAATGTTGTAGTGTTGCCGGCGATATATCATACCTCATTCAGACTATTATATTCTCCAACAGTAGTTATGCCACTGAGGTCGATAATTCTTCACTTTCATGTATCCTTGCGGTGAGCTTACTCATTCACAGTGCCATCAAACACTCACATTTTCAAAAGCACTTAAGTCACTTTAGCACATAATACCGTTAACCGCAGTAAACTGCATCTTGCAAGGGGTCGATGATACTCCCATATCATATAGTTCCCTGTGTTGGCTTCTCGTGAAAAAACCTCGATTTTTGATCTACTACGTACGCACTTATATTCAATGCTGAATGTACTAATGGCGCGAATTTGTGGGGAAACAAAGTTGCACAACATTCTTTAACAACATGTTTTTGTGGGAAACATGTAACAACATAGAACAACAGTTGCATTTAATAACAGTGTAGCGCAACTGTTTCTCAACTTTTGATACGTTTTTAGTCACGTTTTCTACATAGCTTTTAACAATTACTATTTAGTGTCCTCGGCCTCAAAATTGACGTGCAAAAGTGTTTGTACAAACGTACTTAGATAGATTAAATCATATATCCAATATCATACTACAGAACCTCTCTCAATACTCAAGCATGACTTTAAAGTAGTCTGACTTTCAACTAATCAACTGGCTGAAAATCATATATACACTACACTTTTTTTTTTGTTCTGGATGGGAAATCATCAAATGACTTCTCCCGCTTTGGGCGGAGCGGGAGGGCATGTCAGACTTTTACTGACTAAAACCCACCCGTGTTCCTTCAGTTGCCCATGTGCCAAGCTCACGGTATCTCTTTCGAACAATCTCGCGACCCTGGCAGGATATACACTACACTTCGAATTTCAATCACAAAACATGGCGAGCAATCTTCTGAATCAATTTATTACCCACTTCAACTAATAACAAAAATAACTTTAATAGGGTAAATTTAAAACATAAATTAAAATAAATACCCTTACGAGTTCTACGGAATATTACAACGGAGAATATAATAAAGTGTCACTTTACAATTTACGGCTACAATAATAATTTTATAAGACATGCAATACGAACTGATATTAAAAACGTCCAGCCTTGCATTTGAGACAAGCTATAAATATTATGACACGACTCAGGTCCCAAGGGAATAGTTTTATGTTCTACACTAAATCATAAAGAGAGCTCTGTATACATGCATTTTTTTTTTTCAAGATACTGATATTTCTGACAGAAAGGAGTTGTTTCATTTTCGGCCATCAGATGTACATTTATCGAAAAAGAGATAAAAATACCACAAATTGGAGAAAAGCATTCTCTGATGAATTTGAGCCTGATTTGTTGTGTACAAAAAATAATAGTTTTTCAATTATTGCCATATTTTATTCAACATGGCGTCTCGTTTGCTTGCAGACTTCGTTCGTTCTGAAATCAATGTAACGTAGAAAATAATTAAAAATGTGTGCATTCTTGTAGTGTTAAAAATAAATTACTATTATTCTCTTATACATATTTTTGAGTAAACATAATTACTAATAATTAAATGGTCACATTTCATCGTAACAAAAATCTTTAGTCTCCATTTTTGAAGTGTGTTTCTAAACGAATTCAAAATAACCATTTGCTAACTCTTAGGACAAACGTCAAACATTTTTATTTTGTACATAAAAGCCATTGAGTGCATCCCATCCACCCCGGTCATCCCGCCCCGTTAACGGGGCAGTTGGGAAAAATTGTGCCATCGACCCCGGTTGAGTCGACCCTGTCGTTTAACGGGGTGGATGGCACAGATCTGGTCGCAACTACCCCGGTGTATTTCTAACGAAGCGGACAGCGCAGATTGAGTAGCATACGCGCCGCATAGTAGAAAGTACTTATGTTCCAGTATTTGTTTCTTGGTGCTTACTAGTATTGAACATGTTGGTCTGTAATTTTAGATGGTATAATCCATTTTTAATAAAAAAAGTAATAAAAAATCAATTAATAATAGTAACATAACATTTGCGAGAATATTAAATATTATAATTACACTTCATATTTATTTTTATAACAATAACTAGCTGACCCAGCGAACTTCCTACCGCCTCAGAATCAATTAATTGTATTTTTAAGGCATAAAGCGTTTTCTAGCAGACATTCCTTTGTTTGGTAAGCTCCTGCCAAGTTATGATAACCTAGTACGTCGAAGGCATAAAGCGTTTTCTAGCTGACACTCCTTTGTCTGACAAGCTCCAGCCAAGTTGTGACTACCTGGTACTTCGAAGGCATACAGCGTTTTCCAGCTTGCACTCCTATGTTTAGCAAGCTCCTACCCAGTTATGACAACCTGGTACTTCTAAGGCATAAGGCGTGTTGTAGCTGACACAACGGGTTAGGTGAGCTCCTATAGAGTTATGACCACCTGGTACTTCAAAGACATAAGTGTTTTCTAGCTGACATACAAAATGTGTAAGAAAATGAAAAATCTCTTTAAACACTACCGGGGTGTATGCTACTCAATATGTGCTGTCCGCTTCATTAAAAACACACCGGGGTAGATGAGAATAAATCTGTGCCATCCACCCCGTGAAACGAACGAGTCGACACTACCGGGGTCGATGCAACAATTTTTCCCAACCACCCCGTTAACGGGACGGGACGACCGGGGTGGATGGGATACACTCAAGTCATTTGATGTTATGAAAAAAAAATTACTTTATTCAGGGGCAAGTTTCCCAGCTTTGCTAAAAGGTACATGTTATGGCCGGAGCCCCATATAAAAATGAAACATCTCCTTTATCGGGTTGTTTTAAAAACCGTTTTTTTATTTATTTTTTATTATGACATTATTATGTTGTGATATTTCCGATTATGTTATTTCTGTTATGATGCCTTTGTAATTAATGAATGCTTGTTTTGATGTCAATATTTCTCTAATTCTATGGACTTTAACGTCTGCGAATAAATGATTATTATTATCCTTTATTCCATTATAGAAACATATAAATTATATTTTTAAATATTAAAATAACAAAAATTATAAAAACATTTAAAAATATAAAAAATAGTAGCCCACCGGTATCAGGAACAGGGTCCAAGCTACCGGCGGTCAGGGCTCCAGAGAGAGGAACCTCCTGACAATTCGAGCCGTGTCCAGAAGTACCGCTTTCTGAATCAAGCCCTTGATCCAACTGCCCAACGAGAGCCTCTTCAGGTGTTGGTCGAGGCTCTTGGCTATCAAACCATTGGCTGTTATGACTATCAGCACAATGATCGCTGAGTCCACATCCCACATGTCGACATCCTCGCAAGCCAAGTCAAGATACTTGATTTGTTTATCTTTCTCGGCTTTCACGAGGTTCTCGTCATGCGGGACCGTTATGTCAACAATCATTGTGCGCCGTTCTAGTCGATCCACCACCACGATGTCAGGCTTATTGGCAACAACAGTCCTGTCAGTGATGATGGATCGATCCCAGTACAATGTGATATGGCCATATTCAAGAACTGGGTCGGGCACATACCTGTAGTACGGCACTTCTGATTCCACAAGGTTGTATTTCAGAGCAAGTTGCTGGTGGATAATCCTGGCTACAAGATTGTGTCTATGCAAGTACTCTTCGTTAGCTAGACGAGAACACCCGGAGATAATGTGTCTAATTGATTCCCCCGGACGGTGGCATGCCCGACAGATGTCCACCGTGCCGTCTTTCACAATAAATCTCCGGTAGTTGTTCATCAACATAACTTCGTCCATAATTGCACAGACGAAACCTTCGGTTTCCCCAAACAGATCACCGAAACGCAGCCAGGCTACGGACGCTAGAAAATCTACGTCGGGTCCGTGTAGGGCCCGGAAAAAGCGTCCGTGGAGCTCCTTACTTTGCCATACCTCCATGCGGTCATTAGTGTCAAGTACTACAGGCTTGCGCCAGTTCTTGTTAGCCAAGGAGAGCGGGGTGAGGCCCTTGTCCACAGCGACCACATCTCGATGCATCCCCACGTCGGCTTCCAGGAAATATTCCCTGAGACTGCATATCTCGCGATTGTGGAGAGTCTTAGCGTTTAAAAAACCTCGACCTCCACACTTTCGCGGAATATACAGCCTCATAACCGATGACCGTGGGTGATGCATTCGATGTGCAGTCAGCAGCGTACGGACCCTCCTATCCAGGGCATCGAGTTCGGTCTGAGTCCATTTGAGTATGCCGAAAGAGTACATCAAAACCGGCATGACCCAACCGTTGAAGGCGCGCACCTTGTTTCCGCCTGAGAGAAGACTATTAAATACTTTCTTCAGGCGGCCAAAGAAGCGCTCCTTCAACGATTGCTTCATGTCAGTAACATTGATTCCCAAAGCTTCCGACATACCCAAATACTTATAGGTTTCGGATGTGGAGACGGCGCGAAAGTTTGTGGAATCCGAGAGTCGGGTTCCCACGGACTCCACAATCTCCCCTCGCTTTACATGCATGACTGCACATTTGTCCACACCAAATTCCATCCTGATGGCGCTACTGAAGGTTTCAGTTACCTTCAGTAGTTCCATCAGTTGCAAATTGTTGTGGGCAAAGAGTTTAAGGTCATCCATGTACAGGAGGTGAGATATAACCTGACCACTTCTTCTCAACCGATAGCCTAGACCTGAATCCTCAAGCAGTGTGCTCAGAGGATTCAGAGCTAGGCAGAACCAAAGCGGACTCAAACTATCGCCCTGAAATATGCCACGCTCGATCTTTATCGGTTCGCTATTCCTCTGGATATTTCGACATCCTGGATAGCGAAGGACAGTTCTCCATTGCCCCATACATGACATCAGGAAGGCGCGCAGAGTTGCATCTACTTTATACAACTCCATGATTGTGATTATTATTATTAAAAACATATTGTGACATCTGTATCTGAACTAATAATTGTTTCTATTAGTATTGTAACTTTTATTCTACTGTAAAACACTACATATAGACTTAATACTGATAAATTACAATGTACTAGAAAGAAAGAAAATACATTTATTTAGCACACACTAAAAGGCACACAATATATAGGCTAGAAAGAGGATATAAAAAAAAATTAAAAAAACAATTCAAACATAAAAGTGTAAGGTGTCATGACTAGTATTTGAGTGCCAGACAACTAGTGCCTGACGCTGGTTTTCTACTGGACCTGAAGTGTGAAGTGACGGATGTAAATCAGTCTTATATGTATAAATACAGCAACGTGATGTATTACCTATATGCATTCATAAGTAAATTAAACAAATTTGTATGAAACAGAAATAAATCGAATAAAACAGTTACGAATATGTACATAAATAGTGTGAAAATTTATGTAATAAATGATTCAGATTTTATGATATACTAGCTTTAGCCAGCGGCTTCGCCCGCGTGGAGGTCGGAAATTATCCCGCGGGACCATACTACCGGGACAAAAAGTACTCTATGTGTTATTCCAGGTTATAAACTATCTGCGTGCCAAATTTCATCTAAATCGGGTCAGTAGTTTTTGCGTGAAAGAGGAACAAACTTTCGCGTTTATAATATTAGTAGGATTGTCTTACGCGCTTAGAATGTTAGTCCCGGGAATCGTTTGATTACCCTGTCCCGTCCCCTGTGTGACTTGAAATTAATGTACCAAAAAACTATATAAGTATAACTTGTAATGCTGTAATAATAAAAAAAAATTGTCCCAATATAATGATTTCAACATAATGATTTCAGCAATTGTCCAACAGCTTAGGCGTAGACTGGCAAGCAAGAATTTGAAAGTTATTCATGTGAAAGCTATTCTACCACAAGCTTAAATTAGCTTAGAACAGTGAATTGCATATAGAGCTAGTGTACACACTTACGGATAAATTAACAATAATATGAGATCCTTTCACAATAAAACACTCATAAAAACTACGAAGTAGAAATGTCCAAGAGCAAACAAAATAACTCATTAAAGAACGAAAAGAAATCGCAATAATACCACTCATTCGAGTAAAACTCAAAGTAAGTAGAGATAAAATAAAAGCTATAGGATTACTTGACATCGCTCACAAAGGACCTCCAGCGGCCATTGTGACTTACTGAAGCATGATTTTTTTTATACCATCTTTGAATATTTACTGAAGATTATGAATAACATCTCTGTGAACTGTATTCTTCGTTTTTTCACCCATAAACATCGTGTTTCTATTATCAATTGCTTGTTGTTTGCTATATTGTAAATGTATTTCTTTTTGTTCTATAAAATGAAAGACATTGTCTCTAATTGCTGTCATTTCACTTTCACTTAGATTAAAACAGGTTAATGGATTTGGTTTCTTAATTTCTACTTTTTGTTAATGTATTTATTTTTACTGGATTAATACAACCATTAAGTGAGACTGGTCCGCGGATGGGTGGCCATAATTACATATCAAGACCGCTTCATGCCTCGGAAATGTTCGTAAAGTCGTTGGTCACGGCTGTCATTGTGCATCATTGACAGTCGTTGTAAAAAAAAAATATTTTTAGCTTTTTAGTTATGGTAGATACCCTGCACTAATCTAATCGCGTTATTCGTTCATTTGTCGTCGCAAATACTTAATGAAAATTTAAGACTTATGTGGTTTTCACATGGATCTCATTGTCCGAATGGAACCAAATTAAAATGAAACCATTTGGAAAGTACCACCTTTCGAATAAAAAAGAATTATCAAAATCGTTTCACCCAGTCAAAAGTTATGAGGTAACAAACATAAAAAATAAACATAATTAAAAAAAATACAGTCGAATTGATAACCTCCTCCTTTTTTGTAGTCGGTAAAAAAATAGTAGTATTTAGCTGCATCCGGTTAGATTGGAAATCGACTACAACATAGTTGGGAAAGGGTTAGGCATGTAAGTAAGAACGGTGGAGTAAAGCCCTAACTGTATGCCGAGATACGATAGAAGAAACGTTGGAAGACCAAAACCCAGGTTACAGATAATTGCAGGGAAGATCTAGATAAGACTGGCACAGACCAGGAATTAAAATAAAGAAGACATGTTCACAGGAATGAGTGTACCAAGGCTAACAATGCTGATGATGATCAAGTGGCGCCATATTTGTTGAATTTGTTGAATAAGACACTAGAACACCTAAACGTTTGTGAGCTGGTAGAAAATGCCTCAAATATTAAGTTCGCCTTTGTATACTAGCCCTTTCATGGGCGGTGGCGTGTATATACGTTCCAAGACAGCTACGAGTGGTGACAGAACGTACTACCACGTCTATTTTAATTTACTTGTTTTAAGCAGACCGTATACTCACGTTGACTCACCATACAAAATTGTACAAGCAACGTCTTTCCGCCACAACGCATGAAAATTTCAAAAATTTTCTATTTTTTTTTTCTACTCCACGTCAATTAACGTCTAACCATTTTGTACGAAGAATTGATGTGTCATTCTACATATACCACGTGATCGAGTACCGTCCGCGAAAGGGCTAGGTATGTTTTTGCTTGCGCATAAAGTGGTAATCAATTAATCTGTTTGTCGAAAAACTTGAGGTCGGCCCAAGCTCAGGGTGCTTACTCTCGAATATAATTCCAATAGATCGACATTGGTCAAACGTCATTTGGTTGAGTTAAACGTCAGGGATTGGCTAGATTCAGTGAGTCCAGCCAATCCCTGACGTTTGACTGACAATTCCAATGTCGATCTATTGGAATTATATTCGAGAGTAAGCACCCTGATGTTGAAGAGCATGGTATAGACCAAGATTTAAGTACTGTCTGACTGAGACAATTCGAGGGATAAGCCGGAAATAGGTTACATAGGTTAGGTCTTGCCTTTGACATATTTATGAAGCTTTCACACTGAGCCTTGAAGGCGGGTTCAGTCAATTTAATTGTATTTTGTGTCCTTACTAACAATCACACTTCACACTAATATTATAAATGGAAAAGTAACTCTGTCTATCTGTCTGTCTGTCTGTCTCGCTTTCCTGCTAAAACTACTGAACCGATTTAAATGAAATTTGGTACACAGATAGTTTAGAGCCTGAGAAAGGACGTAGGCTACTTTTTATTCCGGTAGTACGTTCCCGCGGGATATTTTCCGACCTCCACGCGGGCGAAGCCGCTGACAAAAGCTAGTACTAATATAAGCTTTAAGTACTTTCTGTTACTACCATCACTAACCAACCTATGGACTATTCATGTCTGAAATTAAGTTTTTTTTAATTTTTAATTTTTATTAGTGAAATTATACTCGACCAGGAATTTGATAAATTCCCGAACTTTGTGATCGCAACATAAAAGACCATCATACGTTTCATTCAAATCAATCGTAAGATAAATTTTGAAGGCTATTTCAATTTCATTCACCACTTCTTGCAACACTATCATCAAAAATGTTCTATGAAAATAAAAACGGAATATGAAACAAGCTTTTCATTACATCATAAATTTCGACTCGCTTCTTTCATAAAAAGTTGGGTTAAAGAGCGCTTATAAGAAGTCTACTTGAACTTAATTCTTAAAATCCTTAGCTCCTGCAGATAGCAGACACTTATACTATAGAAAAGAACAGAAGGCCGGTTCCATACAATGACAAAAAACTCACGCACACAAAGACATGCTTGACGTATAGTGAGTGCAAGCGCACTTTCGACTAGGTTTTGTTTGAGATCACTGGCCGTACGTACGCTTCCATGTGTGCGTGCGCTTGTTTTCGCTCATTGTATGAAGCCAACCTTCTGTTAGCACTATTCTGTGCTAATACTTTACCTGGGTATAAATCTGGTTTAACGATGCGCTTCCTAACAAACTGAAGGATTAAATCCGTAGTTCGTTGTACTAGCTGTGACCGCGGCTTAGTTTTACTTTGATTCAGAGAAATTATTTGCTTCTAATTTATATTTCAAGAAAATAATGATTTGTTTAAAAACTAATATTTTTAAAACTGATGTAAAAAGCGATTCCTATGATGTCTTTAAAACTTTATAATGTACTTATGTTTACCACTTAAATGAAAGACCTTTTTGTAAATAAAATATTATCTAGGTAATTCAATTTGATTTCACGTAATATGACACCAATATTTTATGTAAATTATATAAAGTTCGTATATAAATAACTAACAGTGTAATTAAATTACGTAAAAGTTAAACAGTAAACATAAACCTACACTTATCCTACTTTATAAATGTATATTTTTTTTTTAATGATAAATGATTTCATTTCTGTAAGAAGGTTTTTACAAACACTTATACACGGCAATAATATTTTTTTTTAAGCTAGATGAGGTTGGTGTTTCCTATCTGACTACTCTGAGAAGAAAAGCCGAAACAAACTCAGAGGCCCCAGTCTCTTTCAAAGTCCAGGCATAATCTTGGTCACATCATGTGAATATGTGTGTATTAACCTACTAATATTACAAATTGTAACTCAATCACGCGCCGGGAGGCGATTGCGGACTCCCGGCCACCGCAGGCGCGAGCTTGCGGGTGGCGAGCAATGGGTAGCTCGCTGCCCGGTAAGGACCAAGCTCGGGTCGACGGCGCGTAGTGTTCCACGCGCGCCTCAAAGAGATGTCAGCAACACTGAAGGGGTCTGCTAGGACCGATGCCTGCCGGGGTCGCGTGATTGTTCGAAAGAGATACCGTGACCCCGGCACATGGGCAACTGAAGGAATACGGGTGGGTTTTAGTCAGTAAAAGTCTGACACGCCCTCCCGCTCCGCCCAGAGCGGGAGAAGTCATTTGATGATTTCCCATCCAAAAAATAAAATAAAAAAAATCACGCATAAATAAAATTCAAAGTCCTGAGGAACTGACTAATATATCAACGCACAGCTTAAACCGCTGGTCCTAGAGACATGAAATTTAGAGAACGTGTTCTTTGTGAAGAGTAGGTATCCACTAAGGAAGGGTTTTTTGAAATTCCATCCCTAAGAGGGTGAAATGGGGGGTTGAATTTTCTGTGAAACTTTTTATTCTCTGGGTCGGATAAGACAAAGCAAGCAGTGCGATAAGACATTGTTTACCTGGATGAACACATAGGGTACTTTTTATCCCGAAAATACGTTCCTGCCGGATTATCGTTGACATACACGCGAGCGAAGCCGCTAGCAAAAGCTAAAATTATAATAACAGCGTCAGAGGATTTATTAAAACACTTTAATAGTACAAAGGCATACGCTCACAATCAAGGCACTCGAGCCCGTTTAGCTAAATTTAATAGTAGCAACCAGGCGCCTGGAAACAATGCTAAATTAACCTTGGCTTATCAACCATTAATTCATTTGGCAGAAACCCAAAGATTTCGTTACAGTTCTGCGATTGTCGTAAGTTGTCTTAGCAATAAGTAACACGTTCTTGGCACGCTCGGGAATTAATAAAGGATATTGGACCTGTTTGATTTGCTGATGCAATTTTGGTTTCACGATGCTTGAATTTGTTTATTTGTATACGTTTAGTTTTCGTTACTTATTGTTTTGTTTAACACGTATTGATCTCGGGCCTGCCCTATCCTACCTTCTTTTTGTGGGTGGGAAATCATCAAATGACGTCTCCCGCTCTTGGGCGGAGCGGGAGGGCGTGTCAGACTTTTACTGGCTTAAACTCACCCGTGTTCCTGCAGTTGCCCATGTGCCAGGGTCACGCTATCTCTTTCGAACAAATCTCGCGACCCTGGCAGCCATCAGTCTTAGCAGATCCCTTCAGTACTGCTGACATCTCTTTGAGACGCGCGTGAAACATTACGCGCTGTCGACACGGGCCTGGTCCTTACCGGGCGATGGAATCCTATCCTACCTTACTGTAGAGTTTCTAATTGATAAAGAAGTCTCATTTATACAACAGAAGGTAGCTGCTGTCACAAAAATAAAAAGAAGCAGGTCTGCACGGTAGAGAGTGAGAGACGTGATATATTCAAAGTGACATTTATTTTTCGGATACTACAGAAAATTCAAATTCAAACTCATGTATGTAAGTTTCTGCTGGCGGGAAGGGATTGTGTTTTTGTTTTCGTCGTGTTTGATGAGAGGGCCAGGAATTGATGCACGAGTGAAACTTTTTTTTATACCATACTACTATATTTTACTCAAATGATATCTGAAATAAAATAATTATCTATATGTACATCGGTCTGCACGCGTAGCATGACCACCCTAGAAATGGGTTTTATCGACGGAAGAATAGACAAAATTACAGATTGTAGATAGATTAAAGACAGAATTAAAGATTGTAGAAAGATTTGTACCGTTTTATGCAGGCGTAGCATGACAATCCTATCTCTATTCTACCAAGAATAGCAAAACCCATTTCTACGGTGGTCATGCTACGCGTGCTGGTTACTATAAATTTATACTTATTATCTGCCGATAAACAATACACACATGTCATACGTGCCTGTGTTCCGTGGGGACATATTTCATCAGCTTCTATAAAGCTTAACACATTATTAATCTTTTGAATCATTTTGAAGGATATTGCATATTGCTTCGTGTGTGCTTTTGAGTTATTTTTAAATTGATATCGAACATCCCACGCTTTTTTCCATTACTTTCTTCTTTTTTGTTTGGTTTTCTATGGTAACGTGTTATTTAAACTATTATTTATTTTCTATTTTTTAGGGTGTTTCGGATTTTATGACGTATGTCAGCGTAGTTTTCAAAGACAGTTTTTTTTGCAATCCTGGTAACCCCGGTAAGAATAATGGCACAAATTTATAAAATTATTGTATTGTCATTAGTCCTTGATAATTATGCCACATTTTGAGTTAATCCACCGTTTTTAAGAGGATCAAAATCATGTTTAAAGTTTCCGTTACATAGGCACATAGTAACATACAAACAAACTTATATAGGTACGTTTGAAGCTAATAAAAGTATGTTAAATTGTTCGAAAAATTTGTCTGCTAAACGATGTAAATAAGGCAATGAATATTGTGTGAAACGTTATTACCACGCAGGTGTCCTAAACAAGGACCGCGTTGATTGCTATCTGATTAAACCAGTTTTTTTACCATTATTTCTAATTAAACCATTTGTCATATTTTATGATGAATAAACCCATAAAATAACAGATTTTCTCTAATATTCTTTGATATATGGCTGGTCGTTATTGTAAATCAATGGATGAAACATTTGAGTCAACAATGTGATTTTATTGCCTGCATGGAAATGGGCAGGCGGACATGTTTATGATAAAATCATGTTAATCCTGTTCGTAGACCTATATTGTAAAATGCTTTTAATATTTTTTAAACAAACATGTCATTGTGTCGAACTGGGGGCTTACTCTTCAACCTAATTTTAATTCCAATCTAAAGCCAACACGATTCCAATGTTAATTTTGCATACACGTGATTCGGTACTCTTGAAAACAATAGTGTCAACATTGGAACAACAACAACGCCGGTCAGTGGGTCATCTTAGAGGCGCGCCTGCTACATTGAAAAGAAGTGTGTTTGATATTGTTTAACATTCTCGCTCCTAGACCTTACTTATCACTATCTAGTTACTCATAAAAACAATAAAAGAAACATAAATGAGTTCATTGTCTTGAAATCATTCATTTGGTAACGATCTTTTATCATGTAATGAGACAAAAATAGTGTTTATGCAATTTAAACAACATACCATAAATGCCGTCACTTAAAACTACCCGCAGTCAGTTTTATAAATCACTAATTTTATCCATTTCCTTCAACATTTCGCTTCTTCCAATTCCGAACGAAAACAAATTTGCAGCAAGCCCATATCAAAAGCAAAAGGAAACAACGGTAGACTTGGAAGGTAAAAAATCAACGACAATATTTTCAATTCCTAGACGTGCAGTAATGAAACGGTGTTCACTTTTCGAACGACCTTCTTTTTTTTTCCATTTTATTTTGCGCCGTGTCAAATGCTGTAGTGTAGATTTTTTTTGTATCGTTATGGTTATGGCTTTTTTTTTTGAGGTTGTCCGGTAATTATGTTTTAGATTTATTTTTACAAGAGACGTGTATTCATTGATATGTTTTGAAGCAATCTCGTTTGGGATAAAGGAGTAAATTATTTCTAAAGTGGATAAGATTAGCAATGAAGTTTGATCTGCTGTAAAGGCCGCTATTTCTTTATGTTGAGAGTCAAAGTCATTAAAGTGTGGATTGTTGCTTTTTAACCGACGAAAAAAAACGGAGGAGAAAATTATGAGTCGGCGCTGAAAAATCAATGAACAAAGATCACTCAAAGCGCCGACTCATAATTTTACGGTTTATTATTTTTTGCTTTTCAGTTTTTTCGGCGGTTAAAGTTTTTGGTAAAAAGTTTTTATATAAATGAAGTAAGAAAGTCTTGTTCATCTTCTATAAGACCACTTGAGAACAGCTAAACCGACCTAGCATGTTTGTTACAGCCCGAATTACGTAGGTTCTGAAATGAGAGCCAAGTTCTATATTATGATATATGCCTTGGTTGTTGACTTCAACGACAAAAAAAGTGAGATCTAAATGGATGCCAAGTTCAATGGTCAGTCCTAAAATTTATTTATAACTAGATAAAATATAATTTCTTCTTATAACTTAGAATAATATATTGTAGCCTAAGGTCTGACTTGGCTAGTTATCATATACGAATTATTATGTTTGATGGCTAGTATCTACCAGCAAGCCAAATTTTTGGAATATTAAAATAAGAATCGACAAGTAACAGGTTTAGAACTTGTGAAGGCTAGAGGTCTAAAGCATTCAGGAGCTTTTAAAAACTCTCCCTCTTTTCTTAATTTTCCTTGATTATTAAAGTATTTATAGGCTTATCGATTTAAAAAAACCTGAAATTTATCTCAAAGTAGTGACTTTCAAAGCTTGGTTGCTATTCCTAATATTAATTAAGCATCTGGATATCCTCCGTACAAATTTACCGCTACCACCTAAATATTCCATAAAGAGTACCCTTCGTTAAATCTCATCCATTCCTTTACTTCTTAATGACACTTTAATACTGTTTAATGATTCAAAAATAAACGCCCCAGCAGCTTCACAAATAATACCCTTATGAATAATGAAAAATGTTAATGTTTTGACGTCGATGCAATACTAAGTCCACGTTCGCACGGGTGGGTTTATGTCGCGACATTTTTTGAAGTGATAACTTCTTCGTGTAAACCGCTTCGTTACGTAACGCGTTACGGCGCCAGTCTGTCTGGCTTCCCTTTCTCTCATGCATACGGCAACGGTAGGCAGGCTCCTCCTCTCTCACTCTAACCCACAGTGGTAACCAAATTTCGACAGACGCTTCCCCCTGTCTCTACTCAGTGTTTAGTGGGCGATAGACATATACTGTTGCCGGTGAGCATTATTATGTATACATATAACTTAAAACTATCACCGTTTCAATATTAAATAGTTCAACATAGATTAGTTTAAGTTATCACTTTTTTATTATCTCGCACTTTATTTCAACTCTCTGTTTAGTCTTTAGATTAAAATCGAATAGAGTGTTTGTTAGACGCACTGGGATGCGTTCTATTAGATTCTTAATGCTTGGCTCAATAACGAGAGTTGAAAATAGTGTAACAAAGAAAAAAATGTCACATAAAAAATCGCCAATGCGAACGTCGGCTAGCTGCAGTAGATACTGGTTCCCTTCTCATTATTTCTATTGTACTGTATCTTAAGTATTTTCAAAGAAATCTTAGACTCCATTATTTACAAAGAAAATGTTGCGTTCGGACAATGCTGCTGGAATTCTTTGAAATATTGTCATAATAGTCACTGGGAGTAAATTGAAATTATTTGTTCGAAAACATTATTTGTGTAGTACCACTAATATAAATTATACACACATATAACCTCACGCCTTCTTCCCAGTGGGGTAAGCATAAAATCCGGAACACCACCTGCTGCGATCCTCAACTGGTTGTCATGGTATGGGCATGTGAGGTAGAGGAATGAGGAAAATGGTGTACGGATAGTTTTGAGTATAAAAATGACGATTGTTATAAGAGTAGAGGAAGACTAAAAAATGATAGATGGGCTGTATGAAAGATGATATGACTAGAGAGGGAGGTGACTAACGTGATGACGACTACAGAGACGTATGGAAGAAAAAGACATGTTACGCCAACCCCAATTGTCCCCTTTCGTCGTTTCCATTATTAATATATGTGTATACTTAAGGATCACTTGCACCAAATATCTCTCTCGTAAATATCAAAATACATCACACGTATTGTTGCTGTTGAATCGAATCAAATCGATTATGTAGCACTTCCCTCATGTAAGTGTTTGTGAGCAACCCTATGGTTACCATGGTGTGTTTATTCCTAATTCAATAAGTATATAAAAAGCAAATGTCTGTTTGGTATTCTAATATAAAATACTAGCTTCTGCCCGCGGCTTCGCCCGCGTGGATGTCGAAAAATTCACCATTTCAACCCCCCATTTCACCCTCTTAGGAATGAGATTTCAAAAAACCCTTTCTTAGTGGATACCTACTTTTCACAAAGAACACACCCTCTAAATTTCATGTCTCTAGGAATAGCGGTTTAGGCTGTGCGTTGATATATCAGTCAGTCAGTCAGACACTCAGGACTTTGAATTTTAAATATATAGATTAAGCTGAAGCGTATTCGTTATATTCTCATCTTCCCTGCTTGCCGCTCCCAACTCCAACAGTTGCATCACACCTTGTTACCCGTATTAATGTTTTAATTTTCTTAATTCTCCGGGGTGACCTTATTGGTATCAGCAGCATTGCTGACACAGTACGAGAGGTCGTAGGTACGAACCCTGATAACTTTGGTGAAAACAAAATTCGAAGACATGTGACACCTACAAAACCATACATAGCTCGCGTGGTAGATTACCGCCCACTCTCTCTCGAAAAAAAAAGAGACCTGAGTCCCAGCAGTGGGAATATTATAGGCTAATTGTGCTATGCAGGTCACCTGACTAATTACTAATTTACCAAAACGTTTTATTCCCTTTTTATTCAGTTCTCCCGTTTTTGGGTGCTACTCTCAACATTTTTTCTCCTTTGGATTACTTACCACAAAAATAAAAAACCCGGAAAGTATTTAAAATACGAATACAAGGATGAAACGGGCTCCAACCGTCCTTATCTGAGATACTCATCATTTTGCCACAGCTTTGAGAGCGTTAACTTAAAACCAGCTAAGCGTACGGTCACAATTTTATGAAGAAACAAAATTTAAAAAATGAGTTTTATAATTCTGCTATCTTTTGCCCACGGCATCACTCGTGTGGATGTCTGAAAATATCCCATGGAAACGTAATACCGGGATTAAAAGTACCTTATGTGTAAATACCGGTTATAATCTATCCATGTGTCAAATATCATTCAAAACCGTTCTACCGTTTTTGCGTCAATCCGGAACATACTTATAGACAAATGAACAAAAACCTTAAAAAATGTGTCCTCAGACTCGTTCCGCATAACGCGTACAAAACACTTTTGTTCGAATATATGCAATATACAAAACCCTTTTTTTTTTTGGGAATCATCAAATGACTTCTCCCGCTCTGGGCGGAGCGGGAGGGCGTGTCAGACTTTTACTAACTAAAACCCACCCGCGTTCCTTCAGTTGCCCATGTGCCAGGGTCACGGTATCTCTTTCGAACAATCTCGCGACCCTGGCAGGATACAAGATACAATACCCTTTGCCCGTGATTTCCATGTTACTCCGGAATAATGTTGCTTTCCAAAGGTGAAAGATTTTTTATAATTAATTAAATAGTTTTACAGTGTATCCATTACAAACAACCAAATTTTTCCTATTTATAATAATAGTTTAGATACCGTTTTAATTCATTACTGTTTTATTATATTTGTATTTAATATTCGTGAAGGGAAAACTTTGTACATCGTTTTACAAAAAATATGCGGACGGAGGAGTATGTCTGGCACAGTTAAAATTTAAATGGAGAAGGACTGCAGAAACCTATTTTTAACCGACGAAAAAAAAAACGGAGGAGGTTATCAATTCGACGCGTATATTTTTTTTTTGTTTTTTTTTAAATGTATGACCACGCATAACTTTTTACATAGTAGTCCGATTGTGATCATTCTTTTTTCATTGGATAGGGTATACCTTGCCAAGTATTATTAGTACATTTAAGCCACAAAAAATACAAAATTAAAACTTTTTAACAAAAAATTAAACCGCCGAAAAAACAGAAAAGCAAAAAATAATAAACGTTAAAATTTTGAGTCGGCGCTGAAAAATAAATGAACAAAGATCACTCAAAGCGCCGACTCATAATTTTAAGGTTTATTATTCTTTGCTTTTCTGTTTTTTTCGGCGGTTTAATTATTTTCTAATAATTTGTGGTTGTCCTTCGACCAGTGGACAACCACTAGTATGTATTGTATATAGATATCAATGTTACTTAAAGTTAGATGTGGACTTTAGCTGAAGTGTGTCAACAGTTTAAAGTTAAGTTTATTTGTTATTTCTGCTTATACATACATACATATATAAACTCATGCCTTTTTCCCATGGGGGTAGGCAGAAACCACGGAACGTCACCTGCTACGATATCTACACACTCCTTTTGCCTCGTTTAGGTTCATACAATAATTATATTGCAAATAAAAACGACAAAAATAACAAAAACGACAAAAATATATTACAAAAGTAGGTACAGACGCCAGCACATCCGAAACTGTCAATTTTTTCCAAACAATTTTGAACCTAATACTGTAGTGATAAAGTTGAAAACCTATTAAAGAAATTTGACAGATTGTAGTAGCTTTATGTGCTGGCGTCTGTACATGCTCTTCTTATTTCTAATAAAAGAGATCAGAATTCCAGTAGACTAGTGTTATTCATACCTATATCAACATTCATCATTCTCTTGTTCTAATTAAAATTTATTGACCTCTGTCAGTGCAACGTTCCATTTTCTTCCACACTTCTCTGTTAGTCATCATCTCGGTATTCACCCCTTTCTATGTATGTCATCACTCACAGAGTCGAACAATATACTTATCTAAATAGTTGTTAAAATCGTTTCATATCAATGGATGAACAAAAACCCACGAGTGGATGACTCATAAGGGATTTATCAAGATTTAAATTACGTTACAAGCCTAGAAACGAAAATTGAACATTACGAAAAACAATAAAACGTGTAATAAACTAAATTATGTAAAGCGAAGCTTACCGACTTGGCAGACGCGTTTTCTCATTAGTAACCAGATGTTTTAGATATTACTTGTGACGTCATCATAACGCCGTGCCAGGAAGCGTTCCTTATACAGTGTGTTACGGTAAGGGTGTTTCTTAAACAGCGGGGAAATAATGTCCTTGAAACATTTGATTAATTAGGCTCGCCATTCAACGTGGCAATGCTGCCAGTCTACTGGGCACTTTTCCGGATGACAGCGATGCGGGCGAGTACTTCGAGATCTTAGTGTTCTTTTACTTTTGTACACTCGGCTATTCATTTAATTCAGTACATTCCTTATTTAAATAGTTAGTTAGGTTTCATATTGTAAACGTTATTTGATAAACTACATTCCCTATTATTTGATTAATTAAATGCAATTTGGATTTGGTGTTGATTCTTTACTTACATAAGTTTTTATCAAATGAAAATGCAACAAAGTGAATGTTAGTAAAGTTGAGGTATGAACACATTTAAGCTTCATTAAAAATTTGTGTAATACTCTATGCTTAATGTTTGCATGAAGTTTTATAGTTAAATGATATATTGCTTAATGTTTTGGTGTAAATTGTAAGTACAGGAAGCAATTTTATATAAATAAAGAAAACCTACCTAATACCATTCGCTTATCAATGTCTTCCAATTTTATAGTCAATGCCAATTTTCATGACGTAACGACAAACGATTTTAAGTTACGCCTGTTTTCCATGAGTACCCCATTAAAAAAAAGTAACTTAAAATTGCTCTAAATGGCTCAATTGCAGAATGCCACCTCCAACAATCCTCAATGAAATATAACATAATGCAACAGAGAACGAAGCAAAAGGAGTATATCTTATGCTTTTTTCTCTGTTGCATAAGTAATTACTATTATGTTTTTTAATCAAATACTCTTATGAATCGAAAATTATTTCACATTTCAAATTATTATAGATTATTTCCTGTGTATGAATGTAAACGAAACAAATTCAAATCGAATGGAATATCTATAAAATCAAAAATTAATATACGGATAATTTACCTACGTAACTAGTAAATTTGCTTAGCTATAAATTTCCATGGATTACTAATTTTCAACCCACATGATAGTACACACTGTATATGAAATAGTCGAAGTAGGGGCAAATAATTTAATTTTACCTGGTGGCTTATTCCAAGCATGTTGGCCTACGTTGCTAAGGAAAAGGTGCTGAAATTGTATCAACTAGATATTTTCTTTTATTTTTGTTGTAACTTTCTTTTGGTTTCTGTTACTTTTGACTTTGTTTTACTTTTCTTTTGCAGTACCAACAATCATCATGTCAGCCATAAAAAGTACACCTGCCAGGGTCACGAGATTGATCGAAAGAGATACCTTGACCCTGGCGCATGGGCAACTGAAGGAACACAGGTGGATTTTAGTCAGTAAAAGTCTGACACGCCCTCCCGCTCCGCCCAAGAGCGCAAGAGCGGGAGACGTCATTTGATGATTTCCCATCAAAAAAAAAAAAATAAGTACGCACGCTGCTGCCCATTCTCCAGTAGGTAAGTCTCTGAGTCGCTTTCTATGACACCCGCGTAAAGACAAGTAGTCTAGTGGTAAGTGACCCTGACTGCTAAGACTGAGATCGTGGATTCGATTCCCACCCAGGACAAATCTTTGTGTGATGAGCACAATCATTTGTTCTGTGTCTGGGTGTAATTTATCTATAATATGTATGTATTTAGGAATATATAAATATGTTTATCAGTTGTCTGGTTGCCATAACTGGCTCTGCTTAGTTTGGGATCAGATAACGTTGTGTTGGTTGTCCTAAGATATTATTATTTAAAAAAAAAATGGTGCTTTTCTTGATGTCCGGCACCACACGAAACAACAATAGGCCGAACAAAATCGAACTTTAAACTTATTAGTACTGTAGTGGCATCTAAACCACCACATGCGAACTTCGCATCACACCACGGCTTTAACGGGTATCCTGACCACCAGCCTCGTCATCAAAGCATATATACCTACAACGTCCCAACATCAATCTTTGGGCAGTTACCCGCTAGATACGACACACGTTTGTTCGGAGTATCCTCCCTTATTCTAATAGAGGTTGAGTGAACTATATGCCCTATTCCTGCGAAGTACAAACTGAGAGCATTTCGTGTATTTTCAACACACACACCCACGAACACACTCACAACACACACACCACTCACCAAAACACAAACAATATAATTATTTATTAACTACACCTCTAGTTGCAATTTGTTCCAACTTACTCGCCGCGGGAGGAAGACCTGGAGTCCTGAAATACAGGGCTGCCCTAGTTTAGACTCCAGTCCACTCCATTTATTTTATGTACCTATACTGTGTTTAGATTAGTGTAGAAAATAAATGAATTTTTACTTTACTTTACTTTATTTTGATCATTCAATTATAATATAATAGTGTTAGAAGAATAATGAAAATAAAGAGAACGAGGGTCTTAGTCAACGTAGCTGCGTTAAGAGTGGGGATACCGAATAATTGTGTAATGACGTTATAAGTAGTAAAGGAAATGTTTATTTTATTCTTTTTAGCGCATTTAAATAAATCTGTTTTCAAAAAAGTTTTTTTACTTTAATATATATTTTTTTAACTTTTTAATTATTTTTCGAGTCATTTTCAGCAAGCCCTTTTATTTGATACCCATATTATAGGAGTGCATTAAAAATAACTAGTCCGCCATCTTGGATGTTCCGCCATGTTGAATTTAGAATGACGTCACATAGCTAACCATGTATTGTCATCGAAAATAAAGGTTTATACAAAATTACCACTCAATCGGTTGAAGATATCTGCTTCAAAATTGAGTAGCAAGAGTCCATCCGATAGCTCGCCGCCCGGTAAGGACCAGAGGGGTAATTGCGGAACTTTTTATCGGTAGGAATTGGTTTAATATTCATAGTTAAACAACATTCATTGCGTTATTTACGTTGCTGAGCCGACAATTTATTCGAACAAATGACGCAATGGTTTAGAAATAATCTTCAATCCCATTCAGATTCTGATAAATTGTGCGTTTCGCAATTAGGGTGCAGGCCCGTGTCGACGGTGCGTAGTGTTCCACGCGCGTCTCAAAGAGATGTCAGTAAACTGAGGAGTCCACTGGGACTGATGACCGGCTAGGATCGCGGAATTGTTTCAGAGAGTTACCGTGGCCCTGAGGCATAGGCAACTGAAGGAACACGGGTGGGTTTTAGTCAGTAAGAGTCTGACACGCTCTCGCTCCGCCCAGAGCGGGATAAATCATTTGATTATTTAATAATAATAAAATAAAAAATAAATATCTTAGGACAACCAACACACTGTTATCTGATTCCAAACTAGGCAGAGCCTGTACTATGGTAACCAGACAACTGATAAACATACTTATATATTTCTAAATACATACATATTATAGATAAATTACACCCAGACACAGAACAAATGATTGTGCTCATCACACAAAGATTTGTCCTGGGTGGGAATCGAACCCACGACCTCAGTCTTTGCAGTCAGGGTCACTAACCACTAGACTAACAGGCCAGTCAAACACAAAAGACAAAAGAGTCCACCCGAACATCATTACAAAGTTAAATAAAAGCTTGAAATAAAAAACCGCCCAATTCAATATACGATACTTTAATTTAAACAAGAGGGAAATCAAAATATTACCCAGGTAGTTTTCCCCGAAAATAAAATGGTAAATATTAATGCCTATATCGGTGTTCGATGTTTTATAGAATGCAAACGTGGATATTTTAAAGGTTTTTTTTTTGTATTAATCCTTCGTTATCTTGTTCGGAAAACCAGTTTTAAAAAGCGGCCGGGATTTTTAAATCAGGTTCCTGGAAAATATTGATGCGCGATGGCGAGTGGGATTTTTTTACTGTTTTCACATATACGATCTAGGTTCAGGTATTTTTACTTTCCAAGCGTGGAAAAACAGTTCATGCAAATTACAAGAACTTGTATAGAAAATGAAATTAGATTTAGGTGCGGTGATAATAGTCTATTAAACAAAATGTCTTATATTTATCGTTAACTATTGCCAGCGGCTTTGCCCGCGTGTAGATCGTAATTTATCTCACGAGAACATACATAGGTAGTACCGGGAAAAAGTATCCAATGAATTTTAACCAAGTTATAATCTGAGTGCAGAATTTCGTCCAACTCTGTCAAAATCAAAATCAAAAGTCTTTTTCTATTTGTTCAAATTCTGCTGAGGGTCAGCACTTTTCGAACTTCAAAATTACATAAGACAGTCCCCCAAAAATCCCGTCCTTCACTACTTCCTAGTGCTTTAGCTGGGAAAAAGAAGTGGCGCAAAAAACTCCCCAGCAGCCTGTCCAGTTAAACGAACTTGATTCTACACAATTGTAAGTAGTTAACATTAAGAGACACAAAACATTAAATTAAATGATTTGTAGTTAGCCAACCCAATATTCCAATAAGTAAAATGAAATCTATACTCAAGCAAAAGCAAAAAATATCTATATAATGTAAATATAGGTACCAAAATTAAAGCCTCCTGACATAAAGGGCGTGACTGCTTACATATGCAATGCTGTTTACCGGTTTCTTGCGTCATTAAGTAACAAAAATTTTAATAAGTAAATATTCATTATTACTATATTTATAATATTACTAGCTTTTGCCGGCGGCTTCGTTCACGTAGGGGTTGGATATAATCCCACGGGAACATACTACCACACCGGTATAAAAAGTACCCTATCCAGATTATAAACTATATGTGTGCCAAATTTAAGCCAAATCCGTTTAGGATTTTTTGGATGAAAGAGTAACAAACATCCATGCATCCATTCTCACAAACTTTCACATTTATAATATTTGTAGGATAGGAAGTAGGATCCACCTCTAAATACCAAAATATTGTTTTCCATTCAAATCAGTGATGACTGTCTTACGAGCGATTTAAACTAAGCTCCTTGCAGTATTAGAAGCTCACGTCAATGAAAATATTTGCTAATTCCAGGGTAGCATTATATACCATGGCAAATTACGCTACAGTCCGATAAATTCATCTTGACATCGTAAAAGCTATAATAAAGCCAGTCCTCTCGTTTTGAAAAGCTTTCCTTAGCAATAATACTCGCAGTAAGCATCTCGAACTAGTGATGTACTTTGTTTAAATTTAATCGATACTCGAAAGTGCCTACTTCATACGTCCGCGTTGATATAAATAATGTCATAAAGTGTGTACCGTTTTACATTTATTGTTACAGCTCAATGGACAAAAAAAAAAACAGTTTTATCTGCATCAGACTATTAGTCAAAGTCAATTATATAATTATTAGACTCGTTTTGTTAAAGAACAGGAAAATTTTTGTTTATGTTGAATGCTTAATGAATATTTGTTTATGTACCTACAGTTGCACTTTTGATTAAGACGACTCTCTCACTTTCTACCACACACCTTATTCCGTAACTTTCAGCGCACAGAATCTAGATACCTACTTGTGTAATTAACTCTTCACCACAAACCATATGTATAGGTATACTGCGCAAGTCATCACTGTCTCAAGCCCCGCACCGTCGCCAGCCTTAGGTACCAATATAAACAAAAATCGCGACAAAACAGACATTTCCAAAAATGCGAACATAAAAATCTACTTGCAAAAAATACTAACCATTTAACCATTGTCCGTATTTAAGCCGAATCGATTCTCATTGTCATCGATATGTAACATCACTATCCGCAGTTGTCAGTTAAACCCGTGACACCGCTTGGATAACCACAAAATTACGTCGAATTCTTTTGTTGCCGAATGAATAGTGTTGAGACAGCGATGGACAGTGTTATTTCCCCTTTTTGTTTGGCTCCGATCCGCTGGCAAGATAAATTACTGAGGAGTTACTGTTGAAAAATTTAAGGTTATACAATGTTTATTTTTACGGCTTTTAAATTTTGTTTGGGAAATGGATGGTTTGACTAATTAGCTATATTTTGGATTGTTTTATCGTTCTCAAGTAACAGTGGTAGCCCAGTGGTAACCGCCTTGACTTACGAGTTGTAGGTTTGGGTACGAACCCAAACAGGCACTTTACTTTGCATAAATTATTTCTCTTAAAACCAAAAATTCTATGACATGTGACATCTACTAACACGCAGTAGGCCCGGTCCGCTATGGCAATTGCCTGGCAATTGAAGTCGGGACGTTGTAAATACGCTGTAGTTGCGCGGTAAACTCTGCTTGTGCGATGCAGGTTTTTCGTGAAGTCAGTGTGTTTGCTAAGGCAGTGTAGATGCCGCTACAGGAAGATTAACAAGTCGACCAAAATGTAAGCTTAAAACCGGCCTAAAAAGCCGTGGCCACGTAAAACCTTATCTAAGCATCGCTGCAGTTACCTACGTACATTTCGCGTCATCATTTATTTACTGCTCGAAAGTTGGAAGAACGCCAAATCTAGTAAAACGAATCCGGCATTTCAGCGACTCTTCTGCGGTTTTCAAATGAAAACGCTTGGTAAACTTGCGCAGATGAGCACTGTTATTTTGTAATGTGTTAAGCACGTGCGACCTCAACATTGGAAACTCGACTTTGAAATCTAAAGTATAGGATTCAAATTCCCAGGTAGGGTTCTTTGTTGCTAACCAGATGATTACAGAAAAGTACCGAGTTAAACTGTGAGCTTTTAAATAATGATTAGGTACAGTTTTGGGGTAGTTACGCCATATTTGTGCTCGGTTTAAGGGCTTTTATTTCGAGTGCTGTAATAAACTAAGTGTGTGGTTAAGACTTTTAGTCTGATGTTGTTTGTGAATGAAGTTTTAAATTTTTTTAACTTGAATAACGCAGCTTTTTATTACAAAAATGCTACAAAACTACAAATCGGCATGTCTTTGAATGCGGAAATGACTCTTTATGTCCATAAGATCCACATGAGTACTGAAAACTAGCCTGTTAATGGTTTCTACACGTTCACCGGTGAATTGAGATAGTGACACAAATCAGACATATTAATAATCATTTAATAAAGTCATCGGCAGATAGGTAGTCACTCACAATGGGTCACATGAGAAGGCTGTAAGTCACCAAAAGGGCAATTGAGAGGTATCTGCTGCCTGCCAGGGTCACAAGATTGTTCGAAAGAGATACTGTGACCCCGGCACATGGGCAACTGAAGGAACACGGGTGGGTTCTGGTGGGCCCTCCCGCTCCGCCCAGAGCGGGAGAAGTCATTTGATGATTTCCCATCCAAAAAAAAAAGAGGTATCTGCTTGAAGTTTCCCTACGCGTTCGAAACAAAACAGAAATAAACAGATCAGTAGAAAAATTAAGGTAACCGACATATCCTGAAAAATTGCAAAACATAAGTGGCAGTGGGCAGGACAGATTGCTTGCAGAACTGATGGTCGTTGGGGCCTAATGGTTCTGGAGTAGCTACCGCGTATCGGAAGACGATGCTTGGGCTATGGTCCTAGGTGGACCAATGACCTGGTGAATGACGCAGGAGTCCGCTGGATACGAGTAGCATAGAATCGGTCAAAGTGGCAGTACTTGAGAGAGGCTTATTTCCAGTAGAAGACACATAAATGGCGCGTACATAAATGGTTAACTAAATAAGACATTTTTCGGCTGATGATGTTACGAAGTCAATGTTTATCAATTCTGTTGTGAAAAAATTGTCACAACAGCATTTAAAAACAGTGTTTTCCTGTGAACCTTAGACGCTGGAAACTACACATCATACACATCAGCAGCCTATAATGTTCCCACTGCTGGGACACAGGCTTCCTCTTGGTGAGAGGGAGCGGGCCATAATCCACCACGCGGGTCCAGTGCGGATTGGTAGATGTCACATGTCTTCGAATTTTTAGTTCTAAGACATGCCGGTTTCCTCACGATGTTTTCCTTCACCGTTTTAAGAGCAGTGGTGATGAAATAATTTACACAGTAAAGCGCCTGTTTGGGTTCGAACTCGCGACCTACCACTGGGCCACCACTGCTCCTAAACTAGGTTCACATACCGATGTGTTATTTCAAGGTTTTTGCAAAATAAAGCCCACCTATAAAAACATTTGATCAAAAATCAAACTTAGTAATGCAGGTTTTATCAAAAAAGCAAATGTTTTAAAAAAATATTAAAATTGAAATAGTACGTACAGTTCATTCACTGTTATCTATATATATAAAAATGAATCCCTATTTCCCTTGGTCACGCCATCAAGCGTGAACGGCTGGACTTTTTTTTTGTTTGTTGTGTTTTTAATTGTCAGGAGAAGGTAAGAAAGAAAAAAACAATTGCGCTTAAAATTAGAAAATTTAAGAACACTTATTTAAGAATACTTAACAGGACAATGTAAACTTTTTTAATGTAACATTATGACATTTGACATAGAATTGACAGAATTCGTGCTCAAATATCATCAAAGAGACAGGACAACGTCTGTCGGGTCAGCTAGTAACCTATAATTGTGCTTTGCGGTGACCTTTATTTTCATTCGTATAAGGTTCCTGTTTGGTTGCTAACAGAGACAAAATAACTCGCGAAAGACTCATAATGAATCTTCAACGCCTATTTAATTTTCAAATTTGGAATAATAATATTATAAGAAAATCTTTTATCACCCCCAAATTTTTGGGAGTCATACTTAATTAATTGCCTGTTTTTTGTTTCTTTCGGCCAATCAAAGTGACTGTGAGGCCATTACATTCGCGAACCAGCACATTATGAAATTAAATATCAGACGCTTTACCGGAGAATATATTTTCTTTAACCCATGTTTTCGACAGGTTACCATCAAATTCCTGCCGGGTTCGCGAGATCTGTTCGAAAGAGTTACCGTGGCCCTAGCGTATCGGCAACTGAAGGAACACGGGTGGGTTTTAGTTAGTAAAAGTCTGACACGCCCTCCCGCTGCGGAGATGTGATTTAATGAATTCCCAACCTCAAAAAAAAAATCAATAAAATTAAACAGGAGTAAACTTTAAATGCTCGTTTCATTTCATTTTTCGATCATTCGGTAGGCAAGTGTAAGATGTCATGTCAAATTCAACATACTGAGATCGATTCACTAATGAATTCATTTTTCATTTTGTTTTCAGAAGTTTCACTCCTAGTGAAAAATTCCGAATAAAATGCAAAAATGAACAAATATCGGGTTAACTGAGAACTGGTTAGTTGACAGTTTAAGGAACATATTTTAGCAATGTGCTAGCACAATGATGTTGATAAGTTGATTGTATTTTGTTGCTTATTTCGTTCTTTGCTTCCTGTGAAATTACAGGAAATTGTATCCTACTTTCTACGAACAAAGTAGTAGTATTGATGTTCGGTTTAAAGAATTTATTTCCCATAAGAACTTACAGTCCACTTATAATGAGATACAAAGTTATATGGTAATACAGTATAATACAATTTCCTCTAGCTAGAGTGTTAGAAGTTACAATTTACACAAATGTTAATGTGAAAGTCTGTTATTTGTGGATTTGGGTAACATTTTGCACACGTGTGTACTTAGATCAGGACACACGTTACTTTTTATTTTGGTAGCCGTCTTATCCCGAACTGCATACATGCAAACCCCCGGGAGAAAGTTAGAATTATTAAAATATTTGGTTACGTTGTAGAACTGTCGAAACGTGAGTGTACACGTCAGCCTATCCTCTCAGGTAAAAAGGTGTCATATGATGTTATTTAATTCTGAAAATTTTAATAATCTAACTCATTTGCCGCCAGGTTTATGGCCTTATAAGACAAGGCAATGTTGTGACTTTAATTATAGCTTCCTCAAGTTGAAGACATCTCCGAGTTTGTCCATTTTGAGTTGAAGCTCCAAACGACGTTGGAATACGACACCGTTTGAATCCAATATTTTGTAGAATAGTATTAATTACTGCTTTGATGATTTTTTGCGACAAAAAGTACTAAGACGTGCTTAAAAGTTTTCTTAATGAAAAATGGTAGGACTGCAAGTAATCTGGGTATCGCATTACAAATTTGTGTGCATTCGTAAAAATCAAAAGATAGACCTCGGCAAAATTAAGATAAAGAGTTCTTGCTTTGCCTTCTTCATATTTTATCAATCTCAGTGTTAGACTGTGGTCAAATTTAGATAAGAATTCTTGCTTTTCTTTCTTCATATTTTTTCTATTTCAGCTTCCTAAAACGCTGCCAAACCCACCTGAATTCTTCTGTTAGCTTCTTTCTAAAAGTTGTCCTTACCAAACTGCAGAGTTTGCTCGATGAAACGTATTCTGAATCAACTTCGAGAGCACCGCCATTGACAGCAATCGGTCCCGGAGTGACGTGTTTGTTGAACGTAACCTGGGTTTTGCCCTAGTTCATCCGGAGACCAATACGTAAAAAAACTCTAAATCTTAAGTGTAAGATATACTGGTCGTATTATATTGACTGGCCTGATAGTCTGGTGGTTAGTGACCCTGACTGCTAAGACTGAGGTCGTGGGTTCGATTCCCACTCAGGACAAATCTTTGTGTGATGAGCACAATCATTTGTTCTGTGTCTGGGTGTTATTTATCTATAATATGTATGTATTTAGAAATATATAAGTATATTTATCAGTTGTCTGGTTACCATAGTACAGGCTGTGCCTAGTTTGGGATCAGATAACGATGTGCTGGTTGTCCTAAGATATTATTAGATATTATTATTAATTATGCGCAATCGGTTGAAGGACACCCAAGAAGGTACAGTAAAAGTTTTATTGTTATTACGTATTGGGTCATTTACGTTGCTCCATGTAGAACACTAGTACTCTGCTGCATTCAATTAGACCAGAAGCCGACCCCAACATAGTTTTGGAAAAGGCAGGCAGATGATGATGACGACTGGAAGTAATTTTGTATTCGGCTAAGTAGAATTTGATTACACAGTTTAAGAACTTCTTAAGGATCGTCAGGTTTTTCAATTACTTAACTGGAAATCAAATAATGGTCCATAATATTTGATAGGCATGGATAGGCACAAATAAAAACAGTATCTATTTAGTAACAGAATAAAGTTCTAAATAGATATACAATAAATGTAGATTAGTTTTTTAATCTCTATCTGTTAATAAACATTCCGTTTTTATTTAATTTCTTACGTGTGCGAAATTAAATTAACGAATTTTAGAACTCACTGCAGTGGAAATGTTAAATGTTTAAAATTTTATTTATAACTGTTTCCTACAAATAGTACCTTGTTTACAAATAACATTGTGCAGTATAGATGATTTACTTTAAATGGATTTCAGTATAGTAAAAATTAAAAACCTTTTATTTCGGATCCATAGATATAATCCATTTGGTTGGTGTATACACGAATTAGTTTGTATGAATGCTAACGTGTACCAGAATAACAACATAAAACTATTTATAACTACTGTTCAGTATTGCCATACTAATTTACAGTCACATTCATCCATCCCTCTCTCATGATATCTCTCTCTCTCTCTCTGGTACGGCCATTTGTGATAAGTTGTGCTCCGTACAAATAATATTAAAAACTATATATTAAGTTAATAGATAACGAAAAGAAGTGTTTAAAAGTGAAGTATAAATATATAACAGTGTTTGTGGATAAGTGTTTTTATTCATATGAGCTCCTAACACAACAAAACTAAACAACTACGCCATAGGGGCATGCAGGCGTATCCAGCGTCCCAGTAGGGGGCTGTCCCACCTATCTGCTCTAGTTTCCAGGATGCCGTTGCGGCCGGCGCATACCCTGCGCATAATGGTCCGCATCGCTTGCGCATGATGGCGTGGAAGCAATCTACTTTCGCTTCTGCGGACATAAGAAGCACAACAGTTTTTTTTTTTCTGGATGGGAAATCATCAAATGACTTCTCCCGCCCTGGGCGGAGCGGGAGGGCAAGTCAGACTTTTACTGACTAAAACCCACCCGTGTTCCTTCAGTTGCCCATGTGCCAAGGTCACGGTATCTCTTTCGAACAATCTCGCGACCCTGGCAGGCATCGGTCCTAGCAGACCCCTTCAGTGCTGCTGACATCTCTTTGTGGCGCGCGTGGAACACTACGCACCATCGACCCGAGCCTGGTCCTTATCGGGCCCTGGTCCTTACCGGGCAGCACTACAGTAATACAGTAACCTCATCGACACCCTCAAAGCATAACTATTTAAATAAAAGGGGATACATGCTGACTGACTGTCATATCAACGCACAGCCGAAATTACTGGGACTCGGAACGTGAAATTTTGCACACGGCTTCCTTTGATAATGTAGGAGAGCACTAAGAAGGGGTTTCTGGAAAATTGAACTTCCTTTTACCTTGACCTTTTACGGGGCTGAAAAGGGGGATATAGTTTGTGTGCAAATTCTTATTCCTTGAGTTAATAAACTTGAAACTTGACATGAATACTCATCTAAGTAACTCATAAAGTAAGTTATATTTTTACTAGCTTCTGCCCGCGACTTCGTTCGCGTTAAATTTCTTGTTCCCCCGACCCTTCCCGTTGCGTCGAATCGCCTACCCGTGAGATTTTCCCCGTTTTTGCAACATTTTTCATTACTGCTCCGCTATTGTTGATTGTAGCGTGATGTTACATAGCCTATAACCTTTCTCGATAAATAGGCTACCCAACACAAAAATAATTTTTCAATTTGGACCAGTAGTTCCTGAGATTAGCGCGTTCAATCAAACAAACAAACTCTTCAGCTTTATAATATTGGTATAGATTATTTACCCCAAAAAGGTGGATTACGTTTATCGGGTATTAAATATAGAGGAAAATACGAAATCTACACAGAGGAAGTCGCTAAGAAAATGCTAGTTAATCATAGTATGTACACCTATATCTATTTACTATACTTTTCATCAGTCTTTGTATCGTGTTTTTTACAATTATATGACTGATTGTAAAAGTATAAGTCTGTCAGTACTCCCTGGACAGTCAGTCTTGCGACCAACAACGTTGACTTGTTAATATTCAGGGTCAAATTAAAACACCTAGCGACATATTACTTAAAACATAAGTTTTGATAATCAGTGCTCTAGATAACAGGTCAGCTATTCTCGTATAGTTTTACTAGACGATTTAAGACCGTATACAATTTGCATAAATAATAATTGCAGTATTGGTAATGCTTCTAAACTTCCAAACAAGAGAAAACATACTGCAGCTGTCCATCCTCTAAACATCACATTTTACCATTTCCTCAAGTAATCTTAGTCAGCCTTTATTATATCCACCGAAAAAAATATAATAGTATAGTGTATAGTCAAGGATATTTCATTCCTCGATACTTTAACCGAAATTGACATTTAAAGTTACCGTCATTTTACAATTCATCAACCCGAAGTACGGTAGCAAAATTCCACCAAATGTTTAAGGGTAGGTTCTAACAATAATCTTTGCTAAACATGCTAATGTTATGCAAAGCGTCGTTCACACAGCTCTGTTGGGAGCATTTAACGTAAGGGGCTATCCATGAATTATGTCACAGTACTACCATAATTTACCCGTTTTTGTCACAGATATTCATATTTATTAGTGTGACCTGCTCTGATGGGACGTCCCATGTTTTACGATTTTTAATTAAACGTTATAAAATTGTTGATAGAGTTAGTAGTATAAAAAAAAAACATTACAGTTGTAGTTCGTTACAGTTACTTTCAATTTATACATGTTACGTCACAATGTAGTAACAACAATAAACGACTTGCCACACTTTATTAAACCCCTCCTCTTAAACAATCAATAATTTGCCAAGCGTTTTCCTAACTGTGTTGGGGTCGAGTTCCAGAAAACCAAATGCAGCTGAATACCGGTATTTTACATGGACTGATTAAATATCTGAAGATCTCTACTGACTGACTATTTGACGTTAAAATCTGCCTTCTATGTGCATATTTGAAATAAATGCTTTGACTTTGACACGATACCTCTTCGTAATACTGGTCTTCAGACTGTTATAAACACAGGTTCTACGAATTACAGCTCTCCTTTAACGTGTGACGTAATTTACGTATGGCCCCTAATGCCGTCCGTCACGGAACGCTATCCATTTGTAAAGGCGGCATCTGCTCGACTCATATCGCGCGATTGATAACTCTCGCATTAATCTGAAGGGGACGCTTTAAAACTATTTCGGGCACGAGAGTCGAGTTTTGGGCAATGAGTTTTATACTACCAAGGTAGTGGTAGAATTTATGTGACCGAATCATAGTTGATACTCTTTACTGATTGGTTATACGTACCCATAGGTGTATCATAGTAGGTAGAATTGTCCTAAACTATTTTCGCGGAGTTCCTCGATATAATTATGGCTTATTCTACTAGTATAAGTAAGTAAGTTTGTATGTTTATGTGTTTGTTACTCAATCATCCAAAAAGATCTCAAGGATTTCGATGAACTTTGGCACTCGAATAATTTATAGCCTAGATTAACATCTATACATCTATACAAATAAATAAAATTGGAGTGTCTGTTTTTAATATTAAGATAACCACTTTTTACTAAGTGTATATGGATGTATACACGATACATATACCAAAACAACATTTTTTACAATTTTTGTCTGTCTGTCTGTCTGTCTGTTTGTCTGTTTGTTCCCGCTAATCTCTGAAATGGCTGGACCGATTTTGACGGGACTTTCACTGGCAGATAGCTGATGTAACAAGGAGTAACTTAGGCTATTTTTATTTTAGAAAGATTCTTTTATTTTAGAAAAAAATAACTATCTTCGAAAACTACGCTGACATACGTCTCTAAATTCGAAAAACCCTGGCTGAATCCTACGAAATAGACCAAAATAATGTACTACAGTATTGTACACCTTAAAAAGGCCTACAAAAATGTCCTGAATGGTATATGTCTATCTCTTAGGGATAACCCAGAATAACCATTTTTTATCTTTTACTTTTTACGAGAAATAAGGGCTTATTTACGAAGCGATTTTAAGCAATACAGCATTCATCCTTATCCAATTAAGTACCTTAAATACATTGTGCATTTAATATAGATCAATATGGCCCTTTACAGCATGTAATTTAAATGAATATCTTAGAAGATATTAGAGATTTAAAAAGCGGGCGCGGAGCGCGTTGGCAGCGGCCGGGTAGTACGGGATAAGTAGGATTGTAATTCATACTAGCTTTTGCCCGCGGCTTCGCCCGCGTGGATGTCGGAAATTAATGCAAGAGGACGTACTACCGCGATAAGAATGTGTTATTCCAGGTTATATAGGTAATATAGACTCTGTGTGCTATTTTCGATCCAGATCCATTCAGCCATTTTTGCGTGATTGAGAAACAAACACCCAATCATACATAGTTTCACATCAAAAAAAAAAA
This sequence comes from Aporophyla nigra, assembly GCA_947507805.1. Lineage (NCBI taxonomy): Eukaryota > Metazoa > Arthropoda > Insecta > Lepidoptera > Noctuidae > Aporophyla > Aporophyla nigra. The sequence goes on from OX382296.1 coordinate 21,506,819, forward strand.
GAAATACAAAAAAAAAGAAAAAAAAAAAAGCTTTCATCATATATATAATATTATTAGTAGTAGGATTATAACTCATATTACTTAGGATTCATAGTTTATGAGAACATCATGTGTGTTGGTGTTTTTAAAATAAAAGTAAAAGTAGATATTCAGAGTAAGAAGACTGCGACATAGGGGTTGGTTTAGTTGAATATAAGTCTTCCTGGTTTTGCTTAACGCTCCTATTTTACCTATACACTCAATCATTTACCAGACACCGAACATAATTATAGGAATAGTACTTTTGCCAGTGGCTTGGCCCGTATAGCTGTCGGAAGATATCACCCGGGAACCTACTACCGGGATAAAGTAGGTATCCTATCTGTTACGTATCCATGATATAATATTATATCTTTGTGCCAATTTCGATCTAAATCCGTTTGGCCGTCTTTGCATCATTGAGAAACAAACATCCAAAAATCTAAACATCTAAGCCATTTCGCGGTCTCTTACTTGGAATAATACTGTTAGGTTTATTTTGAGTATAATGAACACACATGATATTCGCAATTACTATGAAGCCAAAGTAATATGAATTACAATCCTACTTATCCTGTACTATTGTGGCCGCTGCCAACGCGCTCTGCGCCCGCTTTTTAAATCTCTAATATCTTCTAAGATATTCATTTAAATTACATGCTGTAAAGGGCCAAATTGATCTATATTAAATGCACAATGTATTTAAAGTACTTAATTGGATAAGGATGAATGCTGTATTGCTTAAAATCGCTTCGTAAATAAGCCCTTATTTCTCGTAAAAAGTAAAAGATAAAAAATGGTTATTGTGGGTTATCCCTAAGAGATAGACATATACCATTGAGGACATTTTTGTAGGCCTTTTTAAGGTGTACAATACTGTAGTACATTATTTTGATCTATTTCGTAGGATTCAGCCAGGGTTTTTCGAATTTTGAGACGTATGTCAGCGTAGTTTTCAAAGAAAGTTATTTTTTTCTAAAATAAAAGAATCTTTCTAAAATTAAAGTAGCCTAAGTTACTCCTTGTTACACCAGCTATTCGCCAGTGAAAGTCCCGTCAAAATCGGTCCAGCCATTTCAGAGATTAGCGGGAACAAACAGACAGACAGACAGACAGACAGACAGACAGACAAAAATTGTAAAAAATGTTGTTTTGGTATATGTATCGTGTATACATCCATATACACTTAGTAAAAAGTGGTTATCTTAATATTAAAAACAGACACTCCAATTTTATTTATTTGTATAGATGTATAGATTACTTTGGCTTCATAGTAATTGCGAATATCATGTGTGTTCATTACACTCAAAATAAACCTAATAGTATTATTCCAAGTAAGAGACCGCGAAATGGCTTAGATGTTTAGATTTTTGGATGTTTGTTTCTCAATGATGCAAAGACGGGGAAGGGCCGGAAGGTTCTGGAGTGGCGACCGCGTACTGGAAGACGGAGCGTTGGAAGGCCTCCCACAAGATGGACCGATGACCTGGTGAAGGCCGCAGGAATACGTTGGATGCGAGAAGCACAGAATAGGTCGAAGTGGCGGTGCTTGGGGGAGGCCTATGTCCAGCAGTGGACGTCTTTCGGCTGAAATGATGATGATGATGATGATGCAAAGACGGCCAAACGGATTTAGATCGAATTTGGCACAAAGATATATTATATCATGGATACGTAACAGATAGGATACCTACTTTATCCCGGTAGTAGGTTCCCGGGTGATATATTCCGACAGCTATACGGGCCAAGCCACTGGCAAAAGTACTATTCCTATAATTATGTTCGGTGTCTGGTAAATGGTTGAGTGTCTGTATAGGTAAAATAGGAGCGTTAAGAAAAACCAGGAAGACTTATGTTCAACTAAACCAAGCCCTATGTCACAGTCTTCTTACTCTGAATACTATTACTTTTATTTTAAAAACACCAACACACATGATGTTCTCATAAACTATGAATCCTAAGCAATATGAGTTATAATCCTACTACTAATAATATGTGAAAATATGCATGATTGGGTGTTTGTTTCTCAATCACGCAAAAATAGCTGAATGGATCTGGATCGAAAATAGCACACAGAGTCTATATTACCTATATAACCTGCACCCTAATTGCGAAACGCACAATTTATCAGAATCTGAATGGGATTGAAGATTATTTCTAGACCATTGCGTCATTTGTTCGAATAAATTGTCGGGTCAGCAACGTAAAATACACAATGAATGTTGTTTACCTATGAATTTTAAACCAATTCCTACCGATAAAAAATTCCGCAATTACCCCTCTGGAATAACACATTCTTATCGCGGTAGTACGTCCTCTTGCATTAATTTCCGACATCCACGCGGGCGAAGCCGCGGGCAAAAGCTAGTATTAAATAGTTTTATCCCGGTAATAGGTACGTTTCCGTGGCACCATTTCTAAAACGCACACGGGTGAACTCGCCGACTAAAGTTAGTTTGTTGATAAAATCGAAAGTCATTTATTCAAAGTAAGCTCAGAGTCAGCATTTTTTAAACGTGATAATATTATAAGACATTATCCCAAGACGCCCGCCCTTCACCACTTCCTAATATTTTAGCTAGGATGAAGAACTGTGGAGCAATTAACTTCCCAGCAGATAGGTAGGTATGTTCACATCAATAAATATTTTAAAGAAAATGCACCCACAGCAAGAAAGCTTATAATCTTATACGTATTGGTAATATCGGTTGGCACCTTAAATGTTTAGCTAGATTCTCTAGTCTAATGTTTATTTCACAGACTTTTTAAGTCACTGAGCCAAAAGCGTCATAAACAAAATTTGCTTTCAGAACGTAAGTTAGCCATATTGTTCCGCTGCTGAGCAAAAGCCTCCCTCATATCCCTCCAGGCATACTTTTCCAGGGCCATCTCGATCCTTGGTACCTACTAACGTTCAATAATGTGAACTTTATGTCTTCTTTCCCGATCTAAACAACACAACATCAATTCAAGCACATCTCAATAGAACCATTCAAACTGAATCAATTTAAACCCAGCTCAAGACAACGATTGGATAAATTAAAAACACGAAGTAAATTGCTATGTCAATCAGATGGCGCTGCGTCATTGCTCAGGCAATCAATCTTCATGAGACCGCGGAGTCTTTAAGAAAAATAAATTGCTTCTTACGTCGCAGTGTACGAGATAAACTCGTAATATGAGTGTAAGCTTCGTGTGAGAATGACGCGTCACGTCTGTACATAAATATTGGCATTAGTGTGACTGGCTTGAGGGGAATTCATATCACCTTGAAATGGAGAATAATCAAAGTTTTTCTTCCATTATATTTGTGTCTGTTTATTTAAAAATCTTCATCAGCAGTCCATAATGTTCCTACTGCTGAGACACAGACCTCTTCTCTGTGAGATAGAGTGGGGTAATATCCATCACGCGGGCCCAGTACGGGTTGGATGTTAAAAAATACTAGTTGGTATATTCTTCTGTACGTCATTGAACTCCTCTTGAACGGCTATAGCGGTTTTATGTTTATTTTTTGTGTTTGAGTGCGTCCCTCGATGGAAAATTGGACCCGATAAGTGACGCTGCGATCGAGTTTTAGGAAACAGAACAACATGCGTCTGGTCACTTATTATATTGCTCCATACATTTTGACCACTCTGTAAGAGTTTGTTACAAAAAGCCAAAATATTGCGACCCGTTCATCAATGGAATGGTGGTTTCTTTAGTGAATAGATGACTAAATAAGTCAAACCTCACTAAGTACTCGTTTCAATTATAAAATTCTATTTTAAACCTTTTCTGTCTTCTCAAAAATACAAGAATTTTGAAAATAAATAATAAACATGAAAGCTTTTGCGAAGTTAAGTTAGCTAATTACGATGGGTGCAGCCGGAGGATCCAAAAAAATGCAAATTTATTTTAATAAACTAATTTATTACTGTATTACAAAGTATTGAAATTACGACTAATTATACTAAAGTGTCAATTGGTCGATGTCAGATCCAAAAGTGTCGCTCCACGTTTCTAAGTTTCTATGGAAAGGTTCGATTGACGTCAATTGGTCACGTTATGCTGAGCTTGCGTCTCGTGCCCGTAGGTGCCGTGTGCAATGTGTATGCAGGTATGCCGATGCAGCGATCTATTGGGGTTGGCCATGCGTAACACCTCCCCCCGTAGAACAGCGAGTATCGATGGACTTGTTCAAGATGGTCGCTGGTAGACATCCAGGGTCAATCCTTATTTGGCTTGGGTTGATAGTGCGTGGTGATGGGATTGCATAGGCGACTTCAGGGTTGCTGTTGAAGTTTTCTGTGATTTCTCTGGATGCTTTTCTTATGCGTAGCCGACGATAGATTAGAGTGGCGATAAGTGCGCATGTACCGGATAGCGCGAGGTACATGGGTATAGTAGTGTGGTAAATGACGGGATCGGTGACGTCATCTAAATGTACAGGCAGTTGCGTCGCTATCTCGTTGCTAAGGGTGTGAAGTTTTTGTAGATTTGGCGAATTTAGGATGAGCTTCGGATAATTTTCAGGCTTCGTCTCGTTGTATAGGGGCATCTCAATGATCTTCACGACATGTCCTTTGATGTGGTCGTCAGTGTTGGAGATAGTGAAGGCGGGTGTTCTCAGGTTACAGTTGAGGGGAATAATTGCCAAATAGCTGCCTCGTAGGGTCCGATATTGTTCTTGACCGCAAGACATCTTCACTTTTGTTGGTACAGGAAAACTTAAGGTATAATGCTTGTCGTCCAGGGTTTCCAGGGCTTCGGTGGTGAGAGCTACGGGTGTCAGCTTGCAGCTGGGTTGAAGTTCTTGATGGACTATGAGATGCTGGATACAATCTGGTTTGCTCTGGATTTGTAGGTTGGCTGTTGACTCACAGAGATATATGGAGTTTACCTTCGGACATTCTGTCTCTATGTACCTAGAGTCTGAGCTAGAGAGTGCTACGAAAGGTGAGGGTGGTATAAGAGTTTCGTGGTTTCTGTTAGGAACGAGGGAAAGTTTATACAAATCGTATGTGGAGGAAACAACTATCGGGACTTTTATAACTACCACTATCTGCTTATTAGAATAGAAGTAGCCTAGTTTAATTATTTCATAAAAATGCCTAATTTCTACGTCAAGGATTTCGTCATTAGCATATAAAATCCTTAATTTACCTAACATATACTTAATTTCATCTGAATTAAATAGGGAGTACGGGGTACTCAACGCACGAATAAATGTTAGGGTGTTCTCTAAACTTCGTAATTCTTCGTAAAGATCTTCTACATTATCTCCTAAGATTAACAGATGTTGGGCCAGATGGGCGTATTTAATTAAATCTGTATCCCTATTAGCGTTACTTTCCAAAATTAAGTTTAGTGCTTTGTTCATCTTATCTTGATTTGAAATTATACTATCTATTATTTGAGAGCTACGTGAAATAAATTTACTATTTAAACTAACATGGTTATTAATTTCTAATTCTAATTTATGCTCATTATTACGTAAGGTGTTTATGGCGTTTTCGTATTTAAGTGCATCGGTGTAATCTAAATTACCAGAAATTGATTTTATTACAGAACCCAAACCGTCGATAAGGCCTCTTTTACTACGCGTTGATTCAAACATACTAATTTTACTAATAATTAAATTGATTTTACTATTGAGATGTTTCAGATGAGGGTCGAATAGGAATAAGGTTTTATTGTTAACTAGGGGACTTAATTCAGCCATCTGTGTTTTTACCACTTCAATTTGAAGATGGACATTCTCTAAGTCTATATGACTTAGGAAAGAGTGGAAATGGGAAACGATCTTTGCCGCTCCTAATTTGAAGGGAAGTAGTCCTGGTCCATTGTCAAGTGATTCAACTGTTATCTCTTGTCCTTGGGCCGGATGTAGGGTCATCAGCCATAGTATTATCCTGTAACAAAGTGGGATCTTTAGGACTTCGCTTAAGGCGAGATTTTGCTACTGGACCGCGTTTCTTCTTCGTATAGATGTGGATTGGAAGATCTGCGAGTACAGTATCTTGCGTATAACGCGGGGCTAACTTCTGTCGAGACGCCATGGGATTGCGTACAAAGATTTGCTGGTCAGGGGTATAGTCCTTCTCGGGTTCTCTGTCCTTGTTACGGGTTTCAGTCAGTTGTGTCCTGTCATGTAAGGATGTCTGGTTAATAAGGTCGTATACTTGACTCATTCGTTTCCTATGGTCTTGTGAGTACTGTTGCAGTAAGTGTTCAGATAGGTCAATATCTATTGGGTCTCGAGGGTCAAAGTGTCCAGTTATCAAGTCCAAAGGTCTACATTTTGTGAAGCTATGGATCGAACTATTGTACGCTAAGATGGCGTAAGGCATAAGATTAACGACTGGTTCATTTCGTCTCTCTAATTTCAATAACCTAAGATGTTCTAAAATGGTAGAATGGAACCTTTCTACTATGCCATTGTCGTTAGGGGAATGCGCTAATATTTTATGGTGAATAATTTTATGAGTTCGGCTGAATTCTAAGAAAATCTGATTTGTGAATTCAGGGCCTCCGTCCGTGACAATAGTCAATGGGACCCCATGGTGGGTGCAAAATACAAGTAGAGCTTGTACTACACTTAAAGCGGTGCTATCTCGAAGGTGATAAGCTTGTGCATACTTAGAGAAAGCGTCTACAATGGTAAGGAATTTCTCTGTTTGAGCTGTGAACAGATCTAGATGGATAATTTCAAAAGGTTTACTAGGGGGTGGTACAATGTTAAATCTTTGCTTGATGGGATGACGGTCGTACTTAGCCTGACCACAGATGGTACACTCATTTATGTACTTGGAGATGTGTTCTTTCATCTTAGGCCAGTAGAATTTAGAAGATAAGGCTAAGTAACATTCAGTGATACCGCGATGGTTTGTTTTACCTTCGTGGTATTTCTTTATGATGTCCTGTTGACGCAGGTAGTCTTTAACATTCTCTAATTCAACTTTAGTTAGAACCATGTTCATTGAAGAGCTTTTGAAGTTGGCTTGAATTATGGGGATTATTTTATACATGGCCAGAGGAGGATGGATGATTAAACCGGTTTTGACTTTAGGGTTCACATATTCTTTGACTGCATTAATAACGTCGTTAGTCAGGTTAGACTCGGATAATTGAATGGTAGTTCGGGTATGCGTTTCAAATGGCTTACTCACTGTCGGTCGTTTTTTAATATCGCCTACAAGTACAAAACAGATTTGTCTACTGAATTTATTTAAGGGTTCGTCTGATATTGGCACTTCTAGAATAGGGGCTTCATTACTAGTGTGAACAGTTGCTGTGTCAGAGTTGTCGAGTATGTCAAGGTTGTTTGTAGGGGCTGTCAGTGTTTCAGAACCTACTGTTGAGTGAGGCTTTTCAGATACATTTACCGCTATAGACATGGCGTCCTCGTTGTTGATTTCAATGCGGGACAATGCGTTGGCGTTAGTGTTCTTTTTGCCTTGCTTGTATACTGTAGTAAAATTGTATTCACTCAACTTAAGTCTCCAACGTGTGAGTCTGGAGCCCGGTTCTTTAAGGCTCATAACCCATTGTAAGGGTTTATGGTCTGTAACTATCTTAAACTTTCTCCCAAACAAGTATGGACGAAAGTATTTAGTAGCCCAGACTATGGCTAATAACTCCTTCTCGATTACACTATAGTTAATCTCACTGGAGTTTAATGTTCTAGACGCGTATGCTAAGGGCTTATCTTGCCCTATAGGCCCTTGAGAAAGGACAGCTCCTATGGCAAAGTTAGATGCGTCAGTCGTAAGCACGAATTCCTTAGAAAAGTCAGGGTACTGCAGTATAGGGTCGTTAGTCAATAGTAACTTGCATTTTTCAAAACAATCGATGTAGTTAGGGTCATTGAAGGTGATCTTAGAACCTTTCTTGAGACATTGCGTCATGGGTTTCGTAATGCGCGCAAAGTCAGGAATAAACTTCCTATAGTATCCTAACAGGCCTAAAAAGCGTTTGATCTCGGTAGCTGTCTTAGGAATAGGGAATTTCTGGATGGCAATGATCTTATCGGGGTTAGGCTTAATACCGTCCTTACTTATTACATGACCTAGGTATGAAGTTTCAAGCTTTAAAAACTCCGACTTATCCATCTGGATCTTAAAGTTTGATTCCCTTAATCTCTTGAATACTTTTTCTAAATTTATCATGTGTTCCTGTAAGGAGACACTAAAAACGACTATGTCATCAAGATATACGAGACATATAACATTTTGGAGGTCCCTGAGGACATTATCCATCACGCGTTGAAACGTGGATGGAGAGTTTTTGAGACCCATGGGCATGCGTAAAAATTCAAAGTGCCCATGTTCTACATTGAAGGCCGTTTTGTGAATATCGGCTGGGTCCATTTCTACCTGGTAAAATCCACTTGCAAGGTCTAGAGTTGTGAAGTAATGACAGTTACCAAGTTTATCTAAGATGTCATTAATATTGGGGATTGGGTACTTGTCATCGAGGGTTTTCTCATTGACTTTGCGAAAATCAATGACTATGCGCCATTTAGTCCTTCCGGACGCATCAGATTTTTTTTGGAACTACCCAGATGGGTGAGCTCCAGGCTGACTGCGAGGGACGGATTATCCCTTGGTCTAACATTTTGCTAATCTGATCCTGAACTTCCTGTCTGTGAACAAAGGGATATCTATAGGTCTTAGTATAGACAGGTAATTCGTCGGTGGTATGAATACTGTGCTTTATCTTATTGGTGAAAGTTAGAGGTTCACCATCGATATAGAAAACGTCAGCATATTGTGCACAAAGAGATTCTAAGTTAGCTCGTTCTTCAGGATTCAGATGGTCAGTGCGTAGTTTTGATAATACCTCGGATACGCGATCGCTAGGCTGATAGATAGTCGCACTTTGCTCGTTAAAAAGTTCCGCGGTAACTGGCCTATCCATTGAGAAAACTACATCATGTTTTGTTGGATTAATTATTTCTATGATGCCACGGTTATTTTTAACAGAAGTAACACAGCCGCGAATGGTGCAATTGGAAATAGTCTGCTCTGATATTATTACGTCACCATCATGAAGATTAATGGGGACTCTAGCTAATTTGGATGAATTAGCGGGTACTATGTCCTCGTAAAGATTACAATTACGTGAATCATACATTCGCAGGGGATTAGATGAATTACGTGTAACAAGAACCTTATTCTTTAAATCTATATTAGACTCTAACTTTTCTAGTAAATCTAAGCCTATTAAGCCGTCAAAATAATTGTGGAACTTGTAAATGTATAGGGTAATGTCACGGGTTTCTTTAAATTCCGGGAAGCACGGTATAGTAATGGAATAATTATTACGAGTTGTCGCGACACTGGATATGATGATAAAATCTTTCTACAACGTCCGGGCTAATAAAAGATAGGTTCGCACCGGTATCTACTAACAGTTTAATGGGTGGATTAGCAATCTGAATGAATGGAAGTTGTCTCTGGGTTTGCAAGTTAATCTCTATTTTGGTTTGTCTGATTTCGGGGCTGTATGAAAATCCTGGCCTTCAGCAGACATTCCTTGGGCAGATGTTCCTTCAGGCACATTCTGATGTTCCTCTACGTGCACAGGAACATAATCACTATGAGCTAGTGGCTCATACACAGGTTCGTAATTGTAAGGTACGGGGTAGAACTGGTCGTAATAATCATTATAGGCATAGTCAGGGTACTCATAATAGTCGTAAAAGTCTACTTCGTTAACATTCGTCTCACGAGTCTTAAAGTAGTTACTGGGAGGTGGATTTCCTTGTTGAGTCCAGTCATGTCCTGTCGAAGGTCTCGGCATAGGTTTGGGAACAAAGTGGCTTACACCACTCATGGGCTTAGGGCCATTATTAATGGGCGTGTAACCAGGCCTTTGTTGAGGCAATCGGAACACGTTGCTCTGGGGCCTATAGTTAGGCGGGGGTGCGCTTAACATTTGTTGGGTTCGCGTGGGACCGCGATTGAAAGGCACTTGAGGTCTCCAAGCTTGCATTGGCCTTGGCGGTTGTGGCTGATAAAAACTTTTAGAGGGACCGGGCTGATTAAACGGCGCTGAAAAAGTGACTGGCTGTGGAGTATGCAAATTAAATGGCTTAATCTGATACGTACTGGGATTAAATGAAGACGCAGACTGCACAGGTCTCCGCTCCGGCAAATGGTCGTTACGCTGCTGTAAGTACATGGTGTTAATTTCCTCGTGCACAAACTCGAGAGCCTTTTCAATGGTGTCGGGTCGCATGCACCTAATACGCGAGCCTAAAGGTTCTTTTAGGCCACGAACGAATGCCTGTAGGGTTAATTTTTTATATAGTGCCCGTTTGGCTTCGATGGTAGTAGATATGGACTCATGCAGGGTCACATAGGTCATAATTGTGCTAAATAAGGTTTGGCACTTTTCGTAAAATTCCGGTGGTGATAAATTCTTTTGTGTTAACAGGGCCAGATCATTGTATAAGGCGGTCTCGTCCCGCTGGTCCGAGAAGTTATTAATCAGGGCGTTTCTAATACCCTGCCATGTTTCGGGAATGCCGTTTGAATTTATAGTGCGAGCAGCATTCCCGGTAACTTTATTAAGTATGCCGTTCAACAAGGATAAATTACTTAGTTCGTAACCTGGCTCTGCCTTAACAAATTGCGCGACAAGTTGGTCACATAAACGTACAAACCGCGTGAGCACGTTCGGGTTCCCGTCGAATTCGGGAACGAGGCGTAAGGCCTTGTAAACTTGATCTACCAAATCGGTACTCATTTTGTTAGTTAAATTATTCTCTATAATTAAGTAAGATTCTACACTTTCACTATCTTCTAATATAGTATCTAAATTCCTATTCGCATCGATTTGCGAGTTCCTATTAGAAATACTCGACTTAGGAGTCCGTGATATACGTGGGTGAAAAATTTTGAAAGTTTAATAGAAACACTTGAGGAAATTAACACAAGGGAAACACAGAAAAAAAAGGAAATTACACAAAGGATACTAAAACATAGGAAGGCGAGCAACTCTAGTAGATCTAGGTACTTACCAAATCTGCATCTCTCTGTGGTGTCGATATTCGGATACTCCCCCGTAGCCGCACACCCGTAGGTTCGAATAGCCCGTTGTCGGTGATCGATTCACTGAATTTACTGGACTATCCTACCGACTGCGCCAATTACGATGGGTGCAGCCGGAGGATCCAAAAAAATGCAAATTTATTTTAATAAACTAATTTATTACTGTATTACAAAGTATTGAAATTACGACTAATTATACTAAAGTGTCAATTGGTCGATGTCAGATCCAAAAGTGTCGCTCCACGTTTCTAAGTTTCTATGGAAAGGTTCGATTGACGTCAATTGGTCACGTTATGCTGAGCTTGCGTCTCGTGCCCGTAGGTGCCGTGTGCAATGTGTATGCAGGTATGCCGATGCAGCGATCTATTGGGGTTGGCCATGCGTAACAAGCTATCAAACAATAGGATCATTAATTATTTAGTCGGAACGTTTAATGAAAACAGATGCACGACGCGAAGTACCAGGCTCCCAGAAAACAGAAGAGTTTCTTGCGTCATTGCTTGATTGAACCCGCAACATTTGTTCACGATCACTTTTATGCAAATGTATCTTTATGGTGATGTAGACTTTTTGTCTGTTGTAATGGTAATGAAAACAGAGAGTGACTGAAATGTGTTGACTTAATTAAAGTTATTTCGTAGTTTGTACTACATTCTAATATAATATAGTCTTTCCACTCAAATAGTGACTGTACACAGGACGACGATTAATGTTAATAAAACATGAAACAGCATTTTTTTTTTATTAAAGTAAAAATCGATTTCTCTAACTTCATCCAATTAATCTGCAACAGTGTCCTCGAAATGGCCACCCGCCATTTCGAGGACACTGTTGCAGATTAAATTGTGTGAAAATGTTGAAACATCCTTTTCCCAAAATTCAGTTGCACGGACTCTGCATACCTACTGAAAATAAGATAGTTGAACGCACAGGTGCCAGGGCATGTGGCGCAGTATGAATAATCCTACTAAAGACAATCGTGCCCTCGATAATATTTTAAATAAATGAAAGTTTGTATGTTCAGATGTTTGTTACTCAATCACGTAAGAGTGTTGAACGTATCTTGGAACGAAGTTCCTTATGGCGCGTTGCGAAAGGGGGCTAGACGGAAATTAGTAGAGAGAGAGAGAGGGAGATAGAGGGAAAGAGGGAGAGAGAGAAGGAGAGAGTGAGAGAAAGACCGAAAGAGGGAAAGAGGAACAGAGAGATGGAGAGAGGGAGAGAAAGGGAGAGCGAGAGAGAGAGTTAGGGAGAGAGAGGGAGAGAGAGAGAGGGAGAGAGAGAGAGGGAAAGAAACATGGAGAGGGAGAGAGAGGTAGAGAGAGAGAGAGAGGGGGAGAGAGAATATTTTTGTTGAGTGTATACAGGTTCTTTGTACATAATAAATAATAATAACAATCATGAATCATGAATCATGTGTCCCTTGACACCTCTCAAGTTGTTTTTTTTAATCCCAGTAATACATTCCCGTGTGATCATTTTGGACCTATCTGAAGCTGCTAGCAAATGCTAATGCGTTGATAAAGTGACAAAATCTGTCGGTGATGTACGTCATTGGAGAAAATGTTGGTTATCCTCGTGGCAGTTTCCTTTCACACACTTCGCTGTAGTTTGCGTACTATGAAAACTTCAGTGGGCGCCATAATTTAAGCGGATGGACTTTACAGCTCCCACAGATGCCCAAACCCTCTTGTTTGGAACACGTGTTACTGAACATTAGTTGAATAACCTAAGTTTGAATGGTACGATTTATCGAAATACCATGTGATTAAAATAGGCAAACTGTTGTTACAGATGCCTATTCCACAATAGTTTTACTGTGGCTTTGTTTCAGTGGAGTTATCATCAAACTAAGAAACTATTAAGGCTAATGTTAAGTTTTTAGTTACGTTTGGATTTTCACATTTGCTCGAAAAAAGCGTTATTAATATAATTATTATGTATTATATCATCGAGTATTAAAAACAAAAAGAAAAACGGTAGAAGTCATTTGATGATTTCCCATCCAAAACAAAAATCCTTCAATTGTCAAAATTATTTTCCATTTTTTTTCAATAAACACACTTACTATTAAACATTATAAATGATCCTGTTTGCTCCCGTCCCGTGATGGCTATCATTTGCAATAAAGATTGTACTGATAACCAACAAATAACAAGTGCAAATCGGAATTGCTCATTGAGGGTTCTGTACTACCAAATCATCATAGTATGGCGGCCAATCTCAACAGAGTGCATAAGTGCGCACGCAGACACAGTTGCACTCTATCTTTCCTCACTCTCACAACTGGAGAGAGATCAGGCACGTGTTTCGGAAAACATGTTAAGCCTTTGGTATTCAAATGTTTATAGGGTATTATAAGGATACTTCACGGCTAACTTTCAAGCTCCGGGCTGTTACTAAAAAAACATAGTGAAAAAAACCAATAGCACTTTGCTCGGCCTGAGAAACAAATAACTAGATCGATAGAAAAAAAACCAAAGGGGCAGTACCAGCAAAACTAACTAACATAGTTTATCTTCTTTAAATAAGCTACCAAATACGTATTCTGTGAACTGTATACCGCTTTGTGATGGACTGGGCTTAGGCTTCAGAGTTCATTCCACTTGGCTAAATTTAGTCGTCGAAATGGTTTAGTTATTGAATTCAGCCAAGTGTAATCGCTTTCAGCAAGTTAGCCTGCTACCAAAGTAACTTAATTAAAAAAAGAAAGGGTCGCGATACGTCCATCTTTGCGGTACTTTAAATTTTACACTGCAGACGGATACAGTAACTAATTCATTATACTGGGTGACTTTTTTTAGCGTCTTGAAAAAAAATGGGGGTAATAGGTAAACGGAGTAGAAGCGTTTGGCATAGAAATTTTTATTATTTTTATTTTTGAATAACATGTAATTAAATTGATCCAGCAATAAATACTACACATTTAAAGTAACATTTTCATACTAGAACAACAAAAACAGAAATTTGGAAAAAAAAAAACAAAAAAATATATTTAAATGTATCGAAACTCAAATCATACGCACCCTACTCAATGCGCGGCATGTATCATTGATTTCGGAGCGCGGTCCTACCCTTTTTTTTTTTTTTTTTTTTTTTTTTTTTGGATGGGAAATCATCAAATGACTTCTCCCGCTCTGGGCGGAGTGGGAGGGCGTGTCAGACTTTTACTGACTAAAACCCACCCGTGTTCCTTCAGTTGCCCATGTGCCAGAGTCACGGTATCTCTTTCGAACAATCTCGTGAAGCCGGCTGTTAGGCGGTCTCATTGATCTTTCGCAGGCGCACGAGCCGCACACGCATCCCTGTCCACCCGCGTCCCGCGCTTCTTTAGTCACCTACGATGAATCTGAAGGCCTTCCTGCCTTCTATTCTAGTTACACAACACACCATATAAAGGTCGAGACGGTAAAAAATGTCATCCGGTATGTAGTGGGTACAGAAGCTTTGTAAATACGACTAAAATCAGCCACATGATGTGACCAAGATTATGTCCGGACTTTAAAAGAAACTGTGACCTCTGAATTTGTTTCGACGGCTTGTTCTTTCTTCTTAAAGTAGTCAGATAGGAAACGCCAACCTGATCTAGTTGTAAAAATATTATTGCAGTGTAAAAGTGTTTGTACAAACCTGCTTACAGAAATTAACCCTAGATTACTAAACTATCGTAAAATTTACGACGGCAAAATCATGATTCCTGGAAAAAACAAAGTTCGCGTCGTTCCCGCGTCCCGTTTAAACTGTGTAGAGCAAAAAAAAATAAAACTATTTTCATTATTATGTGATCTCTTAAACCCAAAGAATAAGTAATTGTAATTAAAAAAAAAAAAAAATATATAATTCGTAGATTTATTGTTTTATTTTCCTGTCGTATTTTTTATGAATGTTTAGTAACAACGTCACTTGTAGGATAGTTTAGTAATCTAGGGTTAAATTATTCATCATTTATCAGTCCAACCGGATGCCGCTGAGCACAAGTACTTTACATGGGGCAACAGCCTATTTGACCTCCACAACCCTGTAACTGGATACTACAGTACCCCTTGGTAAGAATGGTCGTCAAACTTTCTGGCTTCTAACGACCCGTAATGACTGTCAAAGATATACAAATGACAGCCGAGATCAATGGCTAAACGTGGTTTCCGAGACACGGAGGGGTTTGTTAAGACGGCCACCTATCTACGAAACCACCACTGCAAACATAGCTTAACTTGATCGATCGGCCCTTATTTCTATGGCGTCCATTGGTAGATGACTACATAGACTGCAATTGAGAAGTAGGAGTACATTTGATCCTGCCAGGGTCGCGAGATTAGTTCGAAAGAGGTACCGTGGCTTTGGCATATGGACAACTGAAGGAACACGGGTGGGTTTTAGTCAGTAAAAGTCTGACACGCCTTCCCGCTCCATCCAGAGCGGGAGACGTCGTATGATGATTTCCCATACACAAAAAACAGAAACGATCGGCCCTTGCAGCTGTTATTAATTAGCCACAAACACTGGCATTTTTTTAATACAGAACCCTAAAAAGATGCTCAGGATAAAAGCGGTTCTTGGTACATCATTAGCTGCCTCAGGTGTCAATAAAAGAAAATCTAATGTAGCTCGTCTGAACGTAAACATGTTTACCGGGTTTTCTCCCACTCTGTGCGAGTTTTTCTTTATCCATTGTTACTAGGAAAAGCCTAGATATTCATAAATTGCTCCAGCTCTCTTCGAAAAAATTGTTAGTTTAAGATAAGCCAGAAGAGTTGAGTAAAAAACAAAATGTAAAAAAGTAAGCCAGAAGTTAGTTCTAGAAAAACAAAATGTAATTGGTCTTTATATTTGTAACTTTAGTTGTAAATACATAGTTTTAAACCAAAATTCATGGTTTGAAACCCATTTGAAATTTGTTTAAAATGGTTTAAAACCACCTACGTAGGCCGTACATTAATTACGAATCACTATAAGAAATCAATTAAAAAAGCTAATTAAAACCATTCATCATTAAATTAAAATGATCACATATCATTCATTCACAAGTCATTGTCATAAACTAGTTTTTAGTATTAGACTGACAAAAATTAATCTTGAAATACATATCTATTATAATAAGTTTACATATTAGAAATATGTTGTAGCTGAGGTTCAATAGAAAAATAGTGTGATTTCGTTTTTATTTAGTCACTATCTTCTGCCCGCGACTTCGTCTGCGTTAATTTCTTGTTCCCCGGCCCTTCCCGTCGCGTCGAATCACCTACTCGTGCAATTTTCCCCGTTTTTGCAACATTTTTCATTACTGCTCCGCTCCTCTTTGTTGTAGCGTAATTTTATATAGCCTATAGCCTTTCTCGATAAATAGGCTATCCAACACAAAAATATTTTTTCTATTCGGACTGGTAGTTCCTGAGATTAGCGCGTTCAATCAAACAAACAAACAAACTCTTCAGCTTTATAATATTAGTATAGAAGTATAGATTGCATATTGTGTAGAATATTAATTTTAATTGCCCTTGATATATGCTAAATAAGACAGGTGTAGTCTAGATTTATCGGGCTAAGTCTCGTGTAGTGTCGGACTTAGAATAGCACCATTCTATTTCTACCCGTGGGTGTAGCAAGAAGTGACTTAGGGGTTTACTAGAGAATGGGCAGCAGCTCTCTCTATGCACTTTACCACCATACTGTGATCGCCAATCCGCCTGCCTAGCGTGTCGATTATTATAACCCCCCCCCCCCCCCCTTCCCAAAATGCTTGGGCGAGGCCTATGTGCAGCATTGGATGTCTTTCGGCTGGACTCTAAATCAATTTTTGTGAAGCCTTAGTGCATTTTGCTAAAATAAACATTTTAAACCATTATTAGACCGCTAACTGATACGCCCTCCCACTCCGCCCAGAGCGGGAGACGTCATTAGATGTTTTCCCACCCACAAAAAAAATGGTGGTTTTAAATCATTTTAAACCGAAAAGACGGTTTAAAATCTGTTTTGCATTATACAGGGTCATATGAAACTTCTTAGCAATCCTTTACCAATTAAAACCAAGGTGATCGATTACAGGTATTACATTTCGGTTAAATTTTGTTTTTATTTTTGGTACATTCATTTATCTATATTATGTATTTGTATTTAGAAATATATATGTAAATTTGTCAGTTGTCTAGTTACCATAGTACAGGCTCTGCCTAGTTTGGGATTAGATAACAGTGTGTTGATTGTCCAAAGATATTATTATTATTATATAATAAAACTATTTTGACATTTACAATTCATTTAGCACAGTCATGCATTCTTCTCACAAAAATTCAAACATTCTGACAGTATCATCTTCCATTCATTTGCAAACATATCAATATCTGTGTTTGAGTTCAGGAGAGCGTTAGTAGCTGCTAATGTCCGAGGAATAGGTGACTTGGAGTGCGCAATAGTACGGCAAATTGGAACAGCCAGCAAGCGGTGTTTTCTGCCATGACAGTTATTATCTGGAACAAATAGTTTACAGATATCATTGTGCAGATCAGGAGCATCAATAATCCCCCTAAGAATTTTTAAATATTACAGTCATCTGATCGCGCAACCTTCTTACTTCTAGAGAATTAAAGCTTAAACAACCCAACAGAAATTTAGTGGGATAAAAGAAAGGATAAAACCCGTACAAGTGCTTTTAAAGGTATCTAAGGAATGTTTTTTAAGACGAGACCTAGAATCCTTAAGATGAGACCTAGGCGCTTGAAAGACTCTTTAGCAGTGGATGTGATGTGGTCGTGAAAAGTTAGCTTACTGTCGAATATGACTCCCAGGTCTTTCATGGAATCCATTCTTGTGATTGCCTCTCCATTCAGCTTGTATGTAAAGATTTGATTTATTAAATTACATTTGATTTTCTAGGCTCCGCTTAATATACTGAATCAATGTCTGATTGCAGAGCTTGGCAATCAAGCTCAGATTTTATTTCATAAAACAATTTTAAGTCATCAGCATATAAGAGGGATCTGGCATTCGCAACTACGTCAGGGAGGTCATTAATCACCAAGAGGAAAAGAGGGAGTGACTCATATAAACCTAGTCTAACAAATTGTTGTCGGTCCTGCAAGTAATCTGCAAGAAGCCGTAGGAGACCAAGAGCTACACCTATAGCACTGAGCTTTGACAGCAAGAGGTCATTGTTGACTCTGTCAAACGCCTTTTGAAAATCAAAGTAAAGAACGTCTACCTGGCGTCTGCGATCAAGACTAGTAGAGATATAATTAACTAGTGTAAGTAAGTTAGTATTGACGGATGTTTTTTCACGAAAGCCATGCTGTTCATTGCACAGGTACTGGTTCACTTACTTGTAAATTCTTCGATGTAGGACATTCTCGAAAACTTTCGCGGGAGAAGATAGTATCGTATATTATTATTATTCGTTTTACATGTCGATACTCAACGCATGGGTAAAGTATGATCAACTAACTAAATATGACGCTGTACAGTCGCAATATACCGTTATTTGAACAAGGCGACGGAAAAGTGCTTTATTTACGGTATATGACTTTTACAGTTACTATACTCCATTTGTTTAGGTAGTTAACTAAATGTAAACAATCTTAACATGTCTTTTATCTAAAAAACTGTCTAAAAATTGAATCTAAAAATGTTTACAATTAGGTATTTACTTAAACCGATGTTAGGTAAGTAACTTAATTTAAATAATATTTGTTGGTCTTTTATACGATTTATTTTATATAAAAAGACATATCAAGATTGTTTACCTTTAGTTAACTACCTAAACAAATGGAGTTTAGATAAGATAACCATCGTTGGAATTGTAGACAATTCTATTTGTTTTCAACTTTCAACTACCATAACACGAATCATGTCTACAGGCGTTACATTAAAATCGATACCCATTACTCGGACACTTTACGTCACATGTTCACCAATCCTACATGAACTATCACGTCAATCAACGACACAAAAAAGAGACTCTATTTTGATACTCTTAAGGTGTAGACGTTTAACTCTGTGCATTATCGGCAGTTCTTGGTGGGCTGGTCGATTGTCGCACGGTATTTCGTTATGCATTTCCCCAGGAAAGGTAAATTGCATTGTTTAGTAGTTCAGTAACTAGTTAACATTACATTGTTGGTTTATTTAACTTTTAAAAGGATTTTAAAATTTCGCTTGATGCTTGAGCGGCAGGGGCGCTGTTTGTACAGGTTGCAGTTTGGATGATTGCATTTGTTTAAAATTAGTTGCAAGAGCTTATATTGGGGTCATATTTGTACCTATGTTTAAAATTAAGAAGACTAGTAACCCTGCTTTGCACGGGTGCAATGTATGTGCTGACGTGGTGGAATGTCAGAACATCGAGATACCAGTGTTTTAACAAAGTTCAAATATTAATATTTGCTAAAATTATAAAGAGGTATAAGTTGATTGTTTGTAAGTTTGTATGGAGGGTGGTATCTCTGAAACTTCCTGTAGAAATTGAAAAAATCTTTTTGCATTAAATAGTCAAATTCTTCACTCAATGACACTAAGGAGTGGATAAAAAACAAAAACAGTCAGAAAATACGCTAATAGAAAACGATGTAATATCGCTTTGCAATGCGAAGGAGTTTTTTATGTGGACGAAGTGGCGGGCAGAAGCCAGTAATTAATGTAAGCATTTTTTTTTAGTTTTTCTTGTAAGTACTTTCGCAAAAGTGTTTTTTCGCGCCAGTAAATTCGTGCAAGTGTCTTTCACGCAAATATCTTTCACAAATTTTTCTTTTGCGGAAGTGTACCAGATCCCTTGCAGCCTTATAAAATATATTACGGTGTCTCTTGCAAACAAATAGGTGGCATCACTTATCGTTGTCTCAGAACATTACACACACTTTCAACAAAATAGCGGTAAAACACTAGAATTTTATATTAGGCTAATGTTGGATATTCTTGGTTTAGTTGCAACACCAAAATAATTACGTTTGATTTGAATGATTATGCTTCTTATTTCCTTTTTATTTAAATATTTATGTCAAAAAATGGAACCCAAGGCTCTACGTTCCGGAGGCTCTACACGGGGGTCGTGTGGTGCATGGCCCTTTACGGGGTCCTCTTTTTGAGGAGTGGATAGAGAGGCACCACGGCATCCTTACCTTACACCTTATGCAGGTCCTCACCGGACATGGCGGTTTCGGGAGGTTCCTGTTCCGAATAAGGCGGGCAACACCAGAGTTTTTCCATTGGAAGGATCGTCTGGAGGACACGGTGGAGCAAACGGTGGAGGTGTGCCCTGCCTGGGTGGAGCACCACCGCGTCCTCGTGGACGTGATCAGCGGTGGCGACCTCTCGCGTCCGGCCCTGGTGCAAGCTATGGTACGGAGCGAGAGGGCATGGGAATCCATCATCTCCTTGAGCGAAGTAGTAATGCTAGCGAAGGAGGAGGCGGGGTGCGTGAGGAATAGGCATGCTATGCGTTTTCATGCCCCTTGAAGCCGCAGGAGGAGACGCCTCGGGCGTCGGGAGTCAATTCCGGGCTTCAGGCCACCGTAGGCGCGGGCTTGCAGGTGGCGAGCAATGGGTAACACGCCGCCCGGTAAAGACCAGGCCCGTGTCGATGGCACGTAGTGTTCCAAGCGCCTCAATGAGATGTCAGCAAACTGAAGGGGTCTGCTAGGACTGATGCCTGCCAGAGTCACGGGGTTTGTTCGAAAGAGATACCGTGGGCCTGGCATATGGGCAGCTGAAGGAACACGGGTGGGTTTTAGTCAGTAGAAGTCTGGCACGCCCTTCCACTCCACCCAGAGCGGGAGACGTCACACTGAACATTAAATTAAATCATTTTTAGTGCTGGCCAGATTAGGACAAAACCCTCAGGGCACCCAGATTTCACACAGATTATTGAAATAGACCAGGATGTAATTTAATTCTGCCTGGACATGCCGGTTTCCTCACGATGTTTTCTTTCACCGTTTTGAGAGCAGTCGTGGTGAAATAAGTTACTCAAAATAAAGCGCCTGCCTGAGTTCGACCTCACGGCTCGTAAGTCGGGATCGCTAGCACTGGGCCACAATTGCTCTCATCAAATTCTGACTTGGTTGGAATAACAAACGACGGCTGCCATGGCCCACGCACAATGGTCTAACTGAAGGACTAAGTGCGGGGAACAAAACTCTCTAAAGATAAGAATGTGTAGTATGCCGAACGTACCAAAATCAACCTAAAGTAGGTTTAAAAGTTACTAAAACTTTGACTAAGCCAAAGTCAAACGAAAGTAAATCTAACACAGTAGCTGAAACTTAAATTAGAAATATCAAATTTCATACATGAATTCGATATTAGTTTCGAAAACTTTGTGTTTTCAATACATTGTAAATCAACCTTTGAATCTTGAAATACATTTACAAAGTTTTTAATATATAAAGTTGAAGAAAGTTTGGTCTTAAATAAAAATAAAATGATGTCAATACATTACATACAATACAATTCTTGGCACTATAAGCTCCTTATGAAACTTCACGAGATACTTAAAGTCAAACATCACAATAAAACTTAAGTAACGGTCCAATATTGTTATATTAATATCATTGAAGAAATAGGTATCTGATGTTACGTCTGGCTTATTATTATTTTCATTCATTCATTCATTCGTTTCAGCCGAAAGACGTCCACTGCTGAACATGTGAATATAAGTCTTCCCCAAGTACCGCCACTACAATTAAAATCAAAATAATAATTAATCAGAACAGTATTATGTAGTTATTCACCTAAAGACAAAGAGACTTTAAGGAGTCAGTTAAGTACTAACGACAATCTCAATCATCTAGACAAATAAATAAAATTGGAGTTTCTGTTTGTAATATTAAGATAACTACTTTTTACTAAGTGTATATGGATGTATACACGATACATATACCAAAACAACATTTTTTACAATTTTTGTCTGCCTGTCTGTTTGTTCCAGCTAATCTCTGAAATGGCTGGATCGATTTTAACGGGACTTTCACTGGCAGATAGCTGATGTAACAAAGAATAACTTAAGTTACTATTATTTTAGAAAAAAAAAGGATCTTACGAAAAAAAAAAACGAATGAAAAACTTTTTTTGTTAAATACCTCGCGGACTAAATCGCTGGTAACAGCTAATGAATTATAATCCTACTAACTACTAATTTTGTTTGTCAATCACGCAAAAATGGCTGAATGGATCTGGATCGAAAATGGCACGCAGAACCAGGATTAACACATTCTTACTGCGGTAGTACGTCCTCCTGGGTTAATTTCCGACATCCACGCGGGCGAAGCCGCGGGCAAAAGCTAGTGTACCACATAAACTTCTAGTGAGATTTGCACTGCACTGTGCTTTGCCAGATCTACACCAATCACCGTCAATCTATAGCCGGATGCAGCTGAATACCAGTACTTTTGATACAGCGACTGCATATGTATATGACCGTCACAATCCAGTGGTTGGGTGTCACGTTACCGCTTGGTAACATCGGTTGTATGACTATTTTGGCCCCAAACTTACCAGCAATATTATACTTACAACCCGATTACGTCCCGAAATTGAGAGTTACCAAACATCGCGTGCTTGGAGACACTAAAAATACTGTTATTAAAGGCAGCACAGGTTCGTTTAAACTTGCCCGCCAAATGGGTACGTATCAACTTCTGCTATGTAATTAATTTTCGTAATTTCATGTTTTCTTACAACAGTCACCTTTTGAATGAGTCATTATCGGGACAAAGAAAAAGTTCGGTGGGTATTATTAGTTCTAATTATGGAACAAAAATAAATTGTAGTAGGTTGACTTTATGTACATTAGTTTCGCCGAAGAATAACGTTGGTTAGTTTGGATACTTTCTCCATTGGATCTCATAATAAAGATGTTGAAATAATAAACTGTACATTCAAAACTGACTATGACTGTGTGTACCATGCAGGCTAGATACAAAATACGTGACTTAATAACTATTTGGCAATTTTGAGTATTTAATAGGTATATGGCCTACGCAAATGTCCTGCAGAACAGGCAGTGTCTTGTGACGGGTCGTGAAGCTCCCTTAAATAGAGTTGAGCTTCACGTTGACCGATGCATGCATGAAAGCCCTTCCAAACATGGCCATGGCCCTGGATTGTTAGACACATATCTATATAATTCTAAAATTATAGATAAGATAAGATAAGTCTTTATTTGCTTTAAACATGGTATAAAGTTGTTACAGTTTGGTTTTTATATAATGTCCACATGTTTAGCGATACAAAAATTGTATTAATTGTATGCAAAATAATTACACATTCACAATTTAAATATGAATTAAACAATGTCGCAGATTACCTAATACAATAATAGTTACAGATTACCTAATACAATATAATATGTAGACTTTAAAAGAGACCATGACCTCTGAGTTTAATTCAGCATTTGTTTTCAAGGATCACTCAGCAAGCAAAAGCCGGCGCCATCCAGCTAAAAAAAAATGTGCAACAAAATACTGACGTGTGAAAATGTCTTGAAAATCTACTTACATGATAAATATTTCATTTCATTTTAAGGTTTAAAGTAGGCAGGCATTGCCGCAAACATTGAACATACACAAACAATTCCGATGCACATGGCCGACACTATGTCTGCCATGTGCATCGGATGGAGAGAGGAACAGAGTCTCATTTCCATCATTTGAGAATTAATAACCTCATCAAACTTTCTATTACTCTCTCGGACTCAGCTTACCTCAAAAACGAGCAAGAAGGATTCACTGCACTTTTTTCGATTTACAGATTCAGATGGAAGGCGGTTAAAAAAAGTTTTTCTTATTTAAAGCGATGCGCACAGTTATTCATTAACTTCAAAAAAAAAATATGGAAGACCTTGGCAAATGTACTGGCAAAGAAAATAAACATATTCTTAATGAATTGTAAATGGCGGGGGATTGTAGTGGCCGTCACATTCTACGTAAGTAATTAAGCTGTACTTAGTGTTGTTAAAGGAAAATTCATATTATGGTACTAAGTAAATTATTTTGTTTTATACCTATTAGGAACGCTAATTAACTAGTTGCGTTGAAAATAAACATTGTTTACTTTTTCTGCTTTATTTTAATAACAACAAGCTTTTGCAACAAAAATCTACAGTAATCTTTTAAAGAAGATGGACAACGATCCTATACCTACAAGCTTGGCTCAGAAATTGACAAAAATAAATCAAAATGTACCTATAATGAAGCACTAATAGTGTTTCAAAACTCTGCATAGTTTTGTTCGTCGTACAACTTCGTAAAGGGCCATAAGACCCTTCCCAAATCTGATGACAATAAAGATGGCAAAAAATAAAAACCTGCTGATCGCGGAGTAATCCACTATCTTCCAAATTACTAAATTCCTTTTTTCTATAAAATTGCCGCGAAACTTGCCTGTGCGAGCGTCCATGAACATGGCGGACGTGCTGCAAAATGGCTTCATAGGTTTCATCCTGAATGCGTTATTGTATTGAACCCGCAAAGCATTAACGGCCCTTTGCGTACATACTGTCCACAGGCTGTTAGAGTAAAACGTCTAAAAAAGGGATTTAAATAACAAAATCTTTTAATAGGATAGAGTTTGTAAGTTTGGAAGTAGGAGGTAATCTCCGAAATTTCTAAACCGATTTCAAAAATTCTTTGTCTGACGAAAAGTCCACTACGATAACATATTTTTTATAGTTTAGTTAGCTTCAACGTGAACGGAGTCGTGGCCAGAAACAAGTAATAAAAACGGACACAAATATGGGACTACAAATGTTATAATTAGTCTAGTTCTTCTTGTGCCAATAGACGAACTTTATTTTATAAACTTTTATACGTAACGAGCGGTGTAGCATATGATACATATACGTCCTTTGACTCGTAAGTGCTTCAGTGGTACGCCACAGTGCAAACGGTACTTCACGGTACAGCGACTTCAGCCAACAATCTCATTTAATATAATATTCTCAGTAAAATTGGCACTAATAGTGAGTTAATAGATTAACAAACTAGATTCGCCCGCACTGAGGTCGAGAATTATCCCACAGGGCCGTACTACCGGGATATACAATGTATAGTGTTAATCTAGTTTATAAACTACCCGTGTGTCAATTTTCATCCAAACACTTTCAATACTTTTTGCATATAAGAGGACACAGACACTCAAAGATATAGACTATCACATTTTTAATATACATATTATGTAAAAATATTGTAATATCTCCTGCAGACGACTTTGTCCGCGTGTTTCAATTCTCAATTCTTTATTGCATACCATAATGTTAAAACATAGTTGGAACGGAAATCATTATTTAGTCACAATTATGGACCCTGTCGGGCACAGCAAGATCAAGTAGGAGAGAGGAGGAAGAACACTGGGTGCTTAACTGTAAATTATATTTTTAGTTACCTAGTTAATAATATACCTACTGTTTTTATAAGAATGTATAGAATTTAAGGATTTTTATTATTGTTTTATTAATTACAATATATACACTTGTTCAATCAGTAACTGTAGACCGACTTTTTTATGCACATAACATTCGCGTAAATTCTACTAATCGTATCACAATTGTTTATCGCAGTTGGATTAACAATACTGCATTGCAAAAAATTACGAGATTTTTATACATTAGAACATCCATAAATAAGTAGTATGAGGAAGGAAATAATAAATGTAAAAAGTATGAAAGTAATTTTTCATTTCACCTTTCACGTTTACCCACGAGCCCTATTTTAATAAAATACATTAGTCTACAAATGTCGTCCAAAAAATATCAGTCACACGATAAAAAGTCCCATAATTGAACATCAATCTATTTCAGATCAGACCCGCGAGATCCGAATCGAATGACGTTTGAAATCGATTTATGGCAGTATAACCAAATTATTCCAATCACGAGTACCATTCGATATGCAGCATTGGGATAAATCTGAAACACTGGTATTGCTTTGAATTTTTACAATGTTACAATTTACCTGTCATATTTAGATTTATAAGGCAGATGTGAGTGGAAACGCCTAGAGGGACGCCCTAAGAGGACACATAGCAACCTTATTGGTGATAATGTTCAGCAAGGTCAGGTGCGTAGTACTCACAACCAGCGTGCGTGTATGACCAGATGGGTTTACGTTAACGAAGAAAAAGGAGCATGTATGGCTGTGAATATGGTAAGGAGGCGCGAGTATTTAAATGTGTATGTTAAATATGGTAGCCTCACTGTGTCTTATCACAGTAAGGCACAGTCCCGGTTCGGCATCTGCAACTGCAGCTAAATGGCCTACAGCGCGTTAGTTGCGGTGGTTTCGACTGAACCACAAATTTTCTGCTCGTTTAGGGACCAATAGAAACTGTACAGACTTGCGGGGTGGGGTATTTCATTCCGATCCAGCTCATCCTTCGCTGCCCTCTTCCAGCGAGGTCCTAAGCTAAGATCCGTACTCCACAGGGGGTACCCTTAGCGTGAAGTCGTTTATTTTTAAGTTTTCAAGCCCTAGCTGGAGGCCTTAATTCATTAATGTATCCACTGGTAAGTCCGGTTAAGCAGTCGAGACACTCCTAGGTACCTGTGAGATGTCATTCCAAAAATAAAACGGGTTGGGTTCCACAATAAGGTCAATCCAATAGCAAAATAATTAAATAATGGAACATAAACTTTGATCTATTTTGGATCAAGCCAACGAGGATCAAATCGGATGACGTAACGGTCGACTCGATTCACGGAGGTGGGCAAAATGTTTCGATTAAGGAAAATGGAACGATACCGACGAATCTTATTGAATTCCTATTAAACACGCCATGGATAGACCTTGGAGCGATCAGTGAAATGAATTATTTTTATTTGGGGATGAATTTTTAATAGAAATATTATGTTTCTATGTTGCTTTTGATTAACTTTTGATTTACTTTTACCCATCCAATTTTGTAATTTACTAAATTCTGTTATAGTATGTGTTATCTATACTATATACTATACTATAATAATATTATAAAGCTGAAGAGTTTGTTTGTTCGATTGAACGCGCTAATCTCAGGAACTACTGATCCGAATTGAAAAATTCTTTTTGTGTTGAGTAGCCTATTGTTTGATTGATTGAACGCGATATTCTCAGGAACTACTGATCTGAATTAAAAAATTCTTTTTGTGTTGAGTAGCCTATTCACGCTAACACCACGCTATAACCAAGAGGAGCGGAGCAGTAATGAAAAATGTTGGAAAAACGGGGAAAATCGCACGGGTAGGCGATTCGACGCAACGGGAAGGGTCGGGGGAACAAGAAATTTAACGCGAACGAAGTCGCGGGCAGAAGCTAGTAAGTTAAAATTAGTATTGACCGAAAACTTGTATGTGTGGTGCAAACTGTTAGTGTAACATACATACACATACATACAATCACGCCTTTTTCCCATGGGGGTAGGCATAAACCACGGAACGCCACCTACTACGATCTCTACACACTTCTTTTGCCTCGTTTAGGTTCATACAATTGGTCATACACACACGCCGGTTGCGAGTACTACGCACCTGACCTTTCTGAAGAATATCACCAATAAGGTCCCTATATGTCCTCCTAGGGCGTCCCCTCCCGGTGTTTCCACTCACATCTGCCTTGTAAATACCTTTTGTGAGCCGTCTTTCAACATGACCAAACCATCTAAGCATGCTTTTCAATTTTTGTCACTACATCTTCTTCTTCTTCTTCTTCTGTTAGTGAAAGTTGGTTATTAATAATAAATAAATAGATTACATATATGTATGTCTGATAGATTAGTATTACCGTTACTGGGTAACTGGGTTATGAAGGTCAGATATTTATTAGTGGTTTTAAGTTAACTCAGAGAGCTTTATCTCTGTTTTGGAAATGTCGACATATGATTGCTATGTTGATAGCATATAATGTTAATGAGATTATAGCTAATATAACCATGAATAGTGTTAGTGATGAGTCTATGTTGCCTAGTTTAACTACTAAATCTATAATACCAACATCCTCGGAGGCCACTAGCAGTCAGATAGAGTTTTCTCTTCCTGCTGGAACTCAGACAGGCATTCTTGACTCTTCAGTTATAGTAGTGAAGGTCACTCCAGATTACTCGTTAAACTAGGTAATAAGACAACAGAAGGTACCCTTTCAAATAACCAATTATTGTAAGGGAATAATAAAAAGATATCTTCTGGCATTATTAATCATGAAAATAAAAAACCAAAGGGAGTGCAACACACTTTAAAATTGTATAATCAAAATATCCAAGGTTGCTCTTCCAAATTACTTGAAATAGAATTGTTTTTAGAAAACACCAAGTTTGATGTCATTTGCTTAACTGAACATTGGTTAAAAGATCATCAAGTAAAGTCAATAAATTATGAAAATTACTGTGTAGTTAGCTTTTTCAGCCGAAAACGCATGATACATGGCGGATCATTAATATTAGTTAAAAATTCTGTCAAATCGAAAGAACGAAAAGACATCATTGGGCTGTCAGTTGAACACACTGTTGAGCTGTCCTGTGTTGAGCTTGATAACCATGTTATAGTATGTGTATACAGACCTCCAAGTTATCAGAATCTATCTGTGTTTGATTCTGTAATGGAAGAGGTGCTAAAGAAACTTAGTACTAGTAGTAAGTCACTGGTCATATGTGGTGATTTTAATATTAATTTATTAGAAAGTAACTCAAATACTTTCAGATTATTAAGTCTTTTTAAGTAATTTAATCTGTCAAATGTTTTTATGGAACCAACCCGAGTGACAGCTTCTTCTGCCACTTGTATAGATAATATTTTTTGTAACTGTGATTACTTACACAAACAAATTGTAAATAAGTTGCCATCTGATCACAGTGGTCAAACAGTAACATTTTGCTCGTACATACCTCTACAAAAAATTCAAATAAGGTTTAGGCCAATGACATGTAAAAATCTAGAGAAATTTAATCATTCTTTGGCCAGTACATTATGTGTTCACAGTTTTAATAATGAATGTGACCCAAATGAGTTCTACGCCGAGTTCTTCTCATTATTAAACACGCAATTTAATGACAATTTCCCACTAAAGACTAAAAGTATTTGCACAAAGTTTTTATTTAGTGATTGGGCAACTCCAGGTATACGTAAAAGCAGAGAAAAACTTTTTGAACTTTATGGCCTAAAGCAACATATGACTAATAGAAGCTTTCATCAGTATGTTGCAAAATATTCAAAAAAAATTAAAAGTGTTTGCAACTTGGCTAAAGCGCTTTATATTAGCAATAAAATAAAATCAGCGGATGATAAAATAAAAACTACCTGGCAAATAATAAATGATGAAACAGGTAGGAAAAAAAAGCGTAATACTGAATTTAATTTAGAGACTGCACATGGCCCCATTAACTCAGATATAGAAATAGCTCAGGAATTTCAAAATTTTTTCGTTAATATTCCCGTTAAAACTACTGAAGCTTTAAATTCGTCACCCGCGCTTTCCGCTGCCTTACTCAAAAAGAATGTAGGGGCATGCCCTTTAGAGTTTAGGTTTCAGCATACTAACCCCCAGGCTATTATAAAAGCTTTTAAAGATCTTAAAATTAAATCAACAGAAGATCTTTGGGGAATGTCTGTCAAATTTTGTAGTTCTATTATTGAAACCATTGCACCCTATTTAGCTTTCATATTTAACACCAGTGTAGACCAAGGAGTCTTTCCGGATCTGATGAAACACAGCAAAGTAGTTCCTTTGTTTAAATCCGGTGATAGTAAAGAACCAAACAATTATAGGCCCGTGTCAGTTCTGCCAGTTCTCAGTAAGGTGTTTGAAAAGTTAATGCTCAATCAAATGTTACGTCACTTTAATAAAAACTCCATCTTTCATGAACACCAGTTCGGTTTCACCAAAGGGCGTTGTACCACCGACGCTGGTGTTACCCTAATAAAGAACATTTTTAACGGCTGGGAAGAAGCACAAGATGCCATTGGAATCTTTTGTGACCATTCCAAGGCGTTCGATTGCGTAAACCATGAGACACTTTTGCTGAAACTAGAGCACTATGGAATTAGAAATACAGCTCTTGACTTAATAAGATCATACCTGAAGGATAGAACGGTCAAAGTCCAAGTAAACGGCGTAAACTCATTGGGGTCTGAAATGGCAATGGGCGTTCCTCAAGGCTCGATATTGGGTCCATTCCTCTTTTTAGTATACATTAATGATCTACCCCATCTACTTCCAAACCAACCGAAGATGGTGTTATTTGCAGATGACACATCATTGATATTTAAAATCGACAGACGGTCTCAAAATCTTGACGACGTCAATAACTGCATCCTTCAGGTCCAAGAATGGTTTACGGTAAATAATTTGGTACTTAATTTAAAAAAAATCAAGTGCATTAGATTTCAATTGCCTAATGTCAGAGGTAGCGAATGTGACATCTTATTGAATGGGGAAAAACTGGAATTTATTGATCAAACGGTTTTCCTAGGAATCACGCTAGACAAGAAATTACAATGGGGACCTCATATAACATCTCTTGCGGGGCGGTTAAGCTCGGCCGCTTATGCTGTCAGAAAGATAAGACAGTTAACAGATGTAGAAACCGCGCGTTTGGTCTATTTTAGCTACTTCCACAGCATTATGTCGTATGGCATTTTACTGTGGGGTAGGGCTGCTGACATTGAATCCATTTTTATTTTGCAAAAGCGAGCTGTCAGAGCCATTTATAATCTATGTCGCGGCGAATCCCTCAGGGAACTATTTAAAAGGATTAATATTATGACGGTACCTTGCCAATTCATTTACGAAAATATTATGTATGTAAGAAAAAATCTACATCTTTTTAATAAAATAAGCGATAGACATAATTTTAATACTAGAAATAAAGACAAGATAGATCAACCATTTTTCAGATTAGCAAAAGTACATACATCTTTTATGGGGTACTGTGTTAAATGTTACAACAAAATACCTTCTGATATATTGCAATTAAATGAAAGGAGGTTTAAAAGTCATATTAAAAGTACACTTTGTAAACGAGCTTATTACAAATTAGAGGACTACATTCAAGATAAGAACGCTTGGAAACATGCTGGTCTCGCTCCATAGGACAGTCTTAGAGTTTATCAAACTAGTTGCTAACTTAATTGTGTAGATAATATTTATTTTTTCTTCTATGACACTGTTTTACATTCTGTAATTACTGTAACTCACACACTGACAGTTTATATGGGTAGTTCATATAATTGTTTTTTTATTTATTTTTTTATTTAACTGCTTTTGTTAATTTATTTTTATTTTCTTTTAATTTCATTTGTTGTGTCTATGTATCATTTGCATCTTTGTATATGTAAGCGGGCACGCCCTTTATGCCTGGAGGCTTTAGTAAGGTTTTAAGTTCTGTTTACGATTTTTGTTTCATTATTCATTTCAGCTTGAGTTTAGTTTTCAATGTTTTGTTGGTGTAATGGCGTGTGCTAGCTGACATATGGCGAATAATGTACAGTGACTCACAAAAGTCTTCGTACACCCAGCTAATTAAGCACATCAGTAATAAATATAAATATTTCTTAAATTACAATAATACAACAGGAAAATTTGGTCAATTTTCAGTATATTCAAAACAAACAAAGTTACAATTGTTGCATCAGCAAGACAAAAAAAATTAAAATTTAAAAGATTGCCTCACAAAAGTCTACGTACAGTTTATAAACTATGGAAAAAAAAAAAATATGATGAATTAATATTTTGTTGGTCCTCCTTTGGCATCTATTACAGCTTGTAATCGTCGGGGCATGGAAATGACAAGATTTTCTGTTATAGCTGAAGTTATTTCCATCCAGTTTTTTTTTAAAGCTTTTTTTAATGCATTTTCGTTGGTAATAGCAACACTAACTTCAGGTTTCCGTAGACTTCGGTCTAGTTCTTCCCACAGATGTTCAATAACATTCAAATCAGGTGACTGTGGGGGAAATGGAAGTACAGTTGGGACGTTTTTCTTTAGCCAATTCATCACTATTTTTGATGTATGTTTCGGATCATTATCTTGCAATAAAATCCAGTCTTTTGCCAGGTGTAAAGAACGGACACACCTGAGTAAATCATGGCGCAATATATTGAGGTACATCGAAGCATTCATATTTTTTTCAATAAACACCAATTCGCCAACTCCCGATGCTGCCATAGATCCCCAAACCATAACTCCACCTCCACCGTGCTTAACAGTTGTAATAATATTCTCCTTTTCTAACTCTTTATTTGCCTTGCGCCACACTTTGCATCTTCCATCACTTCGAAAAATGTTAAATTTACTTTCATCTACAAATAAAACCTTTTTCCAAAAATTAAAATCTTTGTCTTTGTAAGTTAATGCAAAATTTAAACGTTTTTGTTGATTAATAGAAGAAATCAACGGCTTTTTCCTTGGTGTTCGTGCATGGAAACCATGTTTTCTCAAAATTCTACGTACATTTTCTGGATGTACATTCTTTTTTAAGTCAAACGCGAGCTCAGCCGCCAATTCCGGTGCGCTTTTCATCGGATTTTTTTTCATATTTTTAATTAATGTACGAATATCACGATCATTTAATATTCTTGGTCTACCTGATCGACGCTTATTTAATACTGTACCGAATGATTTAAACTTTTTTATGATTGATTGCACTGTTGATCGCTTTTTTTTCACTATTTTAGCGATTTCACCATAAGACTTTTTCTCTTGCCTTAGTTTTATCATTAAATTTCTTATATCAACACTAATTTCTTTTCTTTTGTCACTCATATCGAATTCAAATTAATAATTAATACGCAACAAATGTTCTATAACTTAGCAGCAACAACAGACAACTGAATGATCCCAGTGTAATTTAATATCATGACCAAAAGCTTGAGAGAACTTGTCTCGACTTGTCTGTACGAAGACTTTTGTGATGTGGTTCTTGTTTATGAATTTTATTTATCTTACTGCTTTGATATAAATGTAACTTACTTTGTATCCGTTAAAGTGAATGTCAACTATGCTTTCATTTCGTATTATGTTTAATTATATATTGTTAATATTTATTGATGAAATGTACATTTAGCTGGGTGTACGAAGACTTTTGTGAGTCACTGTATGTTTTGTTTTATTATGTTAATAACTTATACAATATTGTATAGAATCAAGTTCTTCTAACTTAACAGACAGCAGTGCTGCTGGGGAGTTTGTTCCGCCACTTCTTCTTCCCAGCCAAAGCACTAGGAAGTGTCGAAGGGCGGGCGTTTTGGGGGGACTGTCTTATGTGACTTTGACGTTCAAAAAGTGCTGACTCTCAGCCTAGTTTGAATAAATGACTTTTGATTTTGATTTTGAGATAGGCAGTCACTTTTTGTAAAATACTGGTATTCAGGTGCAATCGGTAAGATCGGAAGGTGACCCCAACATAGTTGGGAAAAGGCTAGGCAGAAATGTCTGTTAGACCAAGTTTATGGCATAGAACAAAGATTACTAAGTGCAACGAGCATCGTTACAAAATCTATCGAAAAAATGAATTGCGTAACACACTGTAGCGTTTCCGAACAGACAGTTTGCGCGCTGTCTGATGTAGGAACCAATAAGAAGGCAGAATGAACTGTCAGATCAGCAGAGAGTGCAGGTTTTTTCGGTTGAGTTTTCACACTAGCTAGGGAGATCTTCTCAATAATAAAATACTACAGGAACGAAAAACAGACAAATAACTAGACCAAGAGATACACTTGCTACGCTACTTACTCCACGCTTGACTCTTTTATTTAATAGTGCTGTGATAAAATCCGGAACATGCTTCTAATGATAAAATAGTAATAAACTAACTTTCAAACTGGAAGGAACCGAGTTTATATGCTCCCTAACTACGGATCCCCAAAACACTATCAATCAAAATCTGAGTCATTTTGAAGAACGATCCATTGCTTAATTTTTTCGTAAATAACTAAGATATCGTAGATAACGATATTGCTGAACTGATAAGCCATTTCATCTGTTAGTGTCTAACGCAATTACTCCGCCGGCTGGACGGACAGACGCTCGAACAGTCATGACGAAATTATAAGAGCTGGATTTTTTCTACTTTTCTACGGAACCTTTAATTTTACCTCTTCATCATCATCATTTCAGCCGTAAGACGTCCACTGCTGGACTTAGGCCTCCCCCAATTTGGGGGGCTTTGCCATAATCGCCACGCTTGGCAGGTGGGTTGGCGATCGTAGTATGGTGGTAGAATGCATAGAGAACGCTGGTGCCCATTCTCTAGTAAGTCCCTTAGTCGCCTCTTATGACACCCACGGGAAGAAATTTTACCCTGCTCCATTAGAAATATTTTCCGAACATCTAACCAACAAGCTACCAACCTGCCCTAATGTCGACTTAAAAGTTTAATGAAAGAAAGTTCTTTTTCTCCAAAGTTTCAGACACAGTTAGCGTAGGTTGACGCACCCCGATCAACTTCAAGTCATAATAAATTTAAAGTTCTCCTGTACCGGTCAAGGGATTTTTAATAATATCCATGCTACGATGAATAAATTATTGGATATTGAATAAAATTTCCAAACTTTGACGTGGGTACTTCATTTGTTTGAAGGAGAAAAGTTTCAGATTATTCGGAGAGGTAAAATTATGAGGCATTGAGGTGAATTATGAAATTCAATATTTATTTGAAAAGTAAATTATTTGCTTGGAAATTTAATTTTACATACATCTATACTAATATTATAAAGCTGAAGAGTTTGTTTGTTTGATTGAACGCGCTAATGTCAGGAACCACTGGTTCGAATTGAAAAAATATTTTTGTGTTGGATAGCTTATTTATCGAGGAAGGTTATAGGTTATATAACATTACGCTACAACTAAGAGGAGTGGAGCAGTAATGAAAAATGTTGCGAAAACGGGAGTAATCGCACGGGTAGGCGATTCGACGCGACAGGACGGGCCCGGAACAAAAATATTTACGCGGACGAAGTCGCGGGCAGAAGCTAGTCCAGCTATATATCGTTACCTGCTACGATCCTTACATATTCGTTTGGTTTGTTTACGATCATACATCATTGGTTATACACGCACGCCTGTTGCAATTAATCAAAAAAAAAAAAAATGTTTTTTTAAAATGAACTATTAGTTTTTTTTTTGCCGTATCATACTAAAGAAACTCCAGGAAAGGTGGCTAAACAGGAGAGATGGCCATTCGATAAAAAATGCCTATCTATTTCGAGTTTTAGCGAACAGTTTACAGAGAAAAATGACTGTGAAAAGGTCTATGTAGTTCATGCGGCCTACTCAAATGTCCTTTCCTAAGTATTCTTCGCCACATTGTTGAGCTCCTTATGTTCTGTGTTGAGCTGTACGATTCATAATGACAGGTTCACTCAATCATTGCGGTTCTTTTCTCGAAATACCATTTCAGACATCAATCTACACGGTCTTCACACGATCTGACCAAGATATTTGGATTTTAAATAGTTGTGTTTGTTTCAGTTTTTCATCTCAGAGTAGACAGACAGGAAACTCTGACGTCATCCAGTATTAAAAATATGATTGAAGTGTAATAATGTTTGTACACACAGCTGTACATCAACCTATACATTTCCAGTTTTAGCTGACCTTGCATTGTATGGGCTTTTCGTACAGTGAGATGTCAGCTTGACCTGTGGCCGTGCGTACAGACGTAAAACCATTTATTATTTATTAATTTGTCTGAAATAAAGCGGTATTTTTTACCCATAATCCCTACAAAATGTGAAATGAATTACTACAAAAATATAATTTAAATGGAGGCATTGCAGAAAATATTACATCCAAGATAAGAACGCTTGGAAACATGCTGGTCTCGCTCCATAGGACAGTCTTAGAGTTTATCAAACTAGTTTCTAACTTAATTGTGTAGATAATATTTATTTTTTCTTCTATGACACTGTTTTACATTCTGTAATTACTGTAACTCACACACTGACAGTTTATATGGGTAGTTCATATAATTGTTTTTTTATTTAACTGCTTTTGTTAATTTATTTTTATTTTCTTTTAATTTCATTTGTTGTGTATATGTATCATTTGCATCGTTGTATATGTAAGCGGGCACGCCCTTTATGCCTGGAGGCTTTAGTAAGGTTTTAAGTTCTGTTTACGATTTTGTTTCATTATTCATTTCAGCTTGAGTTTAGTTTTCAATGTTTTGTTGGTATAATGGCGTGTGCTAGCTGACATATGGCGAATAATGTATGTTTTGTTTTATTATATTAATAACTTATACAATATTGTATAGAATCAAGTTCTTCTAACTTAACAGACAGCAGTGCTGCTGGGGAGTTTGTTCCGCCACTTCTTCTTCCCAGCCAAAGCACTAGGAAGTGTCGAAGGGCGGGCGTTTTGGGGGGACTGTCTTATGTGACTTTGACGTTCAAAAAGTGCTGACTCTCAGCCTAGTTTGAATAAATGACTTTTGATTTGATTTGATTACACCACTTACCATACACGTTCATACTCCATTTAAATGCAGGTGTGTTAAACATTTTGTTAATAAATTTAATTCTCAGTGTAAAATGTTGGTATTATAAAGCTTTGCCCTTAAACGTTGAGCTTAATAACATTAAGTAATTCAACCCTTGGTATAATTACGAAAGGATAATCTCATTACGGTTGTCGACTAAAACTTTTATGTAACTAAATAAGAGTTTACAATTACAGCAATTACATTACACGTTTTGCGAGACTGTTTCTGTTTAGGTTATGTTGACTAGTATAATAAAAAGATATGACTGTTTAATTAGTTTACTGTAAAAACAGTCGAGTGCAGTCATGGGTTACCCAAAGGCTAATTGAGTGACGAACTGTAATCGCAATCTGAGTCATTTTGATTTTGCTAACCCATTGATTCATAGGTTCGAAAGCTTTGTGTCTTGAACAACGTAAAAAACTTTTTACAAAAAAAAATAACGACCGACTTTAAAAAAAAAAACACTAAAATGTCAAAAAAACTTTTATTTCGGAATTCGGTGTCTTAGGATCTGTATTTAAGGTTTTTTTGCCACCGACTTCCGAAGTTAAAGTTATTTTTGACTTTGTAGTGTTTTTTTTAAGGAAGTTGGTTTTTATTTTTAACTTTTTAGTAATGGTAGATACCCCGCACTAATCTAATCGCGTTATTCGTTCATTTGTCGCGCAAATACTTAATGCAAATTTAAGACTTATATGGTTTTCACATGGAGCCCATTGTCCGAATGGAACCAAATTAAGCACCAGTGGGAAGCACCAGCTTTTAAATAAAAAAAGAATCATCAAAATCGGTACACCCAGTTAAAAGTTATGAGGTAACAAACATTTAAAAAAAAATACAGTCGAATTGATAACCTCCTCCTTTTTTTGGTTAAAAACGGAATGAATGTTGTTGAACTGTCAAAATGAAAGCCTTAGCTACTGCTAGTGTGGATGTTAGAGGGGATTCTGGAGTTATGTCTCTGCATAGGCAAAATGACATGCTTTGCTTTGCTTGATAGTATAAATGCAGACCTTTTTTTTTTGGGTGGATAATCTTCAAATGACTTCTTCCACTCTCGGCGGAGCGGGAGGGCATGTCAGACTCTTACTGACTCAAACACACCCGTGTTCCTTCAGTTGCCTGTGCCAGGGTCACGGTCTTTCTAACAAATCCGCGACCCTGGCAGGAGAAGTCATTTGATAATCATTTTTAGGGTTCCGCACCTCAAAAGGAAAAAGCGGAACCCTTATAGGATCACTTTGTTGTCCGTCCGTCCGTCCGTCCTTCCGTCCGTCCGTCCGTCTGTCAAGACCCTTTTTCTCAGGAACGCGTGGAGGTATCAAGCTGAAATTTATATCAAATATTTAAATCTACTGTCCCTTGGAGCTGTGAAAAAATCAAGCTTCTAACCTAACGCAATCAAAAGATATAGCCGTTTATGCCGCAAATTTCTACAAATTTTCGAAACTCGCAAGGGAATCAAAACCTAAAGGGTACTTCCAGTCGATCTAGAATTTTGAAATTTGGTACGAAGCAACGTCTTATAGCACAGATAAAGGAAAAATTGCGAAAACCGTAAATTTTTTGTTACATCATGTAATAAACAGAACAAAACACAGACAGAAATAAAACCAAGCCAAGAAACAGAACAGAACTACGACTCGATTGTCGTGATGGGTGAACTTTTACTTATATACCTACAGGTTTGTATGGAACCCTCGGTGCGCGAGTCCGACTCGCACTTGGCCGGTTTTTTTACTGACCAAAACCCCACTCGTGTTCCTTCTGTTGCCTGTGCCAGGGCCTGTGCGACTCTGGCAAGAAAGATGCAGTTGTAAGTGTCCTTCAGCGTCAGTACGGCGACAGAGTATTGAGAGAGAGTACTACAGTCGTATAGATTCTCAAAGCATATCAGGTGGATGCATCTTTTTGAGGTTGCCACTCCGTTCCTCGTCTGCAAAAACAAAGAAACATTGTAATTGAAAATAGCAAAATATTGTGGCTCATGGAAATAGGTAAGTATATAAAGGAGCAGCGTATTTTGAAATAGCAGTCTTGCAGTCGACCGCTGTCAAACGTAAATAGAGCGAACCGAGCTATTGGCGCTCGAACGTTTATTAATGTCAGATCTACAAAGCACAGGAGAAACCAAGGATACGACAAAGTGCTGAGAAAATTAGTTGTAGCGTTGAACTCGGTGCTGTTAATGAAAACTTGGTTGGAATCGCGAACGTCCTTATTGATTGACTTTTGTTTTACGCTGTAATTGAAATTTAGGTTGTTGCCGCTGATATAATTGAATATTTCATAGTTTGATTAGGCAAGTTGCGTGTTCTAATGATAGCTTGATAGTTGTCTGATGGTAGTCTAATAGCGACCTACGGCTAATTGTGACACAAACAATTTTTTTTAATTTTTTATTTAATGAAAAACAAACAGTGGCACTATAAAATAGTCATAGTATCTTAACTATTACATTTTACAACAGTTATGCTACCCAGTATGTTCTCCACAGATTATAACTTAAAGTATTTAAAACTAACTGGTACCGTGTGGTGCCGGACGTAAAGAATAACACCACCCCATTTCTTCCCGTGGGTGTCGTAAAAGGCGACTAAGGGACTTACTAGAGAATGGGCAGCAGCGTTCTCTATGCATTTTACCACCATACTGCGATCGCCAACCCGCCTGCCAAGCGTGGCGATTATGGCAAAGCCCCCCAAATTGGGGGAGGCCTAAGTCCAGCAGTGGACGTCTTACGGCTGAAATGATGATGATGATGATGATGAAAACTAGCTGGTGAAATGACAGATACAATAAAATAGATACGATAAATACCTATGTAATGGCCATCATCCTGAAACTAAGATCTGGATTTTTTAATTTATATCTATACTATAATATTATAAAGCTGAAGAGTTTGTTTGTTTGTTTGATTGAACGCGCTAATCTCAGGAACTACTGATCCGAATTGAAAATTTATTTTTGTGTTGAGTAGCCTATTTATCGAGGAAGACTATATAACATCACGATACGACTAAAAGGAGGGGACCAGTAATGAAATATATATAGTCCTCTTCACCGTGTCCGGCGACAGCGACCCTGACTACTTCTCTCTCCTCTCGTGAGCTCTTTGATGGCTGGCAAAACCGAATTTGGTCTTAAAAAATCCGGTCACACTGTATACAGATGAGCTGACCAGCATCGTCATATATATAAGTATATGAAGGCTTCGGGTGACTTTTCCGTATTTGGCGCTTCTTGTCTAGATCTTCAAGACGATTCCTTTCAAAGCATTCAGCTGCTTTGTGAATTGAGCTGCGCCACCTTTCACGGTTTAACGGTAACGATAATGAAAAATGTTGCAAAAACGGGGAAAATCGCACGGCTTTTTTTTTTTTTTTGGATGGGAAATCATCAAATGACTTCTCCCGCTCTGGGCGGAGCGGGAGGGCGTGTCAGACTTTTACTGACTAAAACCCACCCGTGTTCCTTCAGTTGCCCATGTGCCAGGGTCACGGTATCTCTTTCGAACAATCTCGCGACCCTGGCAGGCGTCGGTCCTAGCAGACCCCTTCATTGCTGCTGACATCTCTTTGAGGCGCGCGTGGAACACTACGCACCGCCGACCCGAGCCTGGTCCTTACCGGGCGGCGAGCTACCCATTGCTCGCCGCCCACAAGCTCGCGCCTACGGTGGCCGGGAGTCCGCTATAGACTCCCGACGCCCGGGGCGTCTCCTCCTGCAGCGGCTAGGGACGTGAGGGCGCAGAGACTGCCACTCCCTCACACGCCCCGCCTCCTCCTTCGCGAGCATTACTGCTTCGCAGAAGGAGGTGACGGCTTCCCATGCCCTCTCGCTCCGTACCATGGCTCGCACCAGGGTCGGACGCGAGAGGTCGCTGCCGCCGATCGCCTCCACGAGGACACGGCGGTGCTCCGCCCAGGCAGGGCACACCTCCACCGTATGCTCTACCGTGTCCTCCAGACGATCCTCGCAATGGAAACACCCGGGCGTTTCCTCCCGCTTTATCCTGAACAGGAACCCACCGAAGCACCCATGCCCGGTGAGAACCTGCGTCAGGCGGAAGGTGAGGGCGCCGTGGCGCCTCTCTATCCACTCCTCAAAGAGGGGACTTACCGCCGCAATTGTGGCGTACCCGGCGCTGGGTTGCGACAATCGTACTTGCCATGTCGCCATGAGATCCTGCCGGAGCTCGGTCCGCCGGGCCGCGATTTGTCGCGGCAGCGGAGTTTCGCCCCGGCGTTTCGCCTCCTCGCGCCACTGCCACATGTGGGCGAGGACCTTTGCCTCCAGATCCCATGGCGGCACTCCGGCAAAGAGGCTCGCCGCCTCGCACGAGACCGTGCGGTATCCCCGGAAAATCGCACGGCTAGGCGATTTAACGCGACGGGAAGGGTCGGGGGGACAAGAAATTTAACGCAGACGAAGTCGCGGGCAGAAGCTAGTATAAAATAAAAAGTTAAATTATGGGGATGTGACACAATTTGATCGTTTTAGGGATATTTTGAATTTTTGATAATTCAACAATATTTATTGCCAGGCAGACGAAATGATACAGATTGTGAATTTTAGTATGTTACGCAAGTCGTCGCGTTATTCTCCTATGTATGAAACTTAGTGCCGTTGTCCGCGACGCTACTCAAAATTAACCAACTTGTTACTTCTTAGTAGCGTTGTGAACGAACGTGTTTACACATCCTGATCTCTGTAATGTCAGTGTTTACTTCTTGTTTGCTATTATTTTCATCTTACACACGATTTATCTGGTCAAAGGCTTGATAAATTTTTAAAATGTTTTTGAAAAATCTACTAGTACCAAAATCTTAAAACTAAAACTAAAAATAATACTACTACTATTATTGTAAACTGAATTTTAGCTGTTGAGTGAAAACTTTAAATAATATAAGAATGGGCCAGTAAGTACAGCGCACACAATGTTGATCTTACCAATGCACATGAAAATACTTCAAGAAAAGCATTATTCATATTTTCAACACGTAGTTTAATTACGAACATTAAAATAATTAAGACCGTTCAATATTTTTCTAACTTGGATTTAATTCCAAATTATAATTTTATGTAATGTTATCCTACATTATTAGTTTAATGCGACATAAATCGGAGCATTATGTATAATAGTTATAAACGCTGGAAGGAGACACCTTAAGAGGACATAAATAGTGTCCTTATTGGTGATGTTCTTCAGAAAGGTCAGGTGCGTAGTACTCGCGTTGATGCATGAGCGAGTGCAAACGTAAACTATGCAAAAGGAGTATGTTGGGATCATGGGAGGTGGTATTCTGTAGTGTCTGTCTTCCGCTATGTAAGTAGGTATGTATATGTACAAATAGACTGAAAAGACTCGAATTCATGGTAACCAAAAATTGCATCGACATGATTTTGTGCTGCTGGCAGCACTTTTCATACAGTTTGAGTGTAAAACATGCTTCCCGTGATATAAAACATGTTCCAGACGCGTCAAAATGTAGAAGTTAGCATGTATTCAACCATTCACAGACTTTTTTGTGTCGATTTTTTTACACGCTTTATATTAGCTTCACTTGTATGTTAGTATGTTTGTTTGTAACCGACTCCTTATAGCGCAATTTTGACCCACTTTAAACGACCAGATTTCATTCAAACTCTGTAGACTTATCGAGGACCGATGCCATTACTATAATTTCATAAATTTGTGCCATTATCCTTGCCAGAGTTAAAAGGACAGCAAAACTGTCTTCGAAAACTACGCTGACATACGTCACAAACTACGCTGACATACGTCTCAAAATTCGAAACACCCTAAAAAATATAAAATAAATAATAGTTTAAAAAAAACTAAAAAAGCGTGGGGTGCCTGATATCAATAAAAAAATACCTTAAAAAGCACCCCCGCTTTTTTTTCCATTATTTTATACTTTTTAGTTTGGTTTTCAATGGAAGCGTGTTTTTTAGTTTTTTAAACTATTATTTTTTGTCTGTTCGGTAGATCGGCCGAAGTTGCGGGCGTTTCCCTATTACACTTACGGACATAATATGATTATGAGTTTGGACCACGAATTAATATTTACAATTGTGGTTTTACATAAAATATGCCTGCTAGATTTACATCTAGTAGACGTCAATCTGAAATATTTTTTTGTAGTACTGTATTTTTTTAAATTACTACATGATTTGATAGTTATCCTTACTCTCGATATGTATGTTTTCATACGCCCCAAAAAATTAATTAATCGGGAGTAAGTTTCACGGAAGTAACAAACTACTTACGGACGAGCCCGAATCTTCTTTGACGGACTTAGAGAGTAGACCTCCATAACAAGAACGTGAATCTTTTCAGTTTTCAGGTGTCCTGCTATTTACGACGATTCAACGCCGCGACATCATAAAAAATTGAGAATGCTCATGACTTTCCCAATTTACCTGTCATGCAAAAGCAAAAAGTAACTCTATTTCTAATCCACGTTGTGTTAATTTCCCTTTGGCATAGCTGGCACAAAGTCGGGCATTGGGAATTAAATATTTTTAAAGGCCGGTCAGTCACAGATGTGGCGTCGATTGCACTTCAGCCAGTACACTTTTTAGCGTTTGACACCTGGGATTTGAGACCTCGTTACCAATTGAATTTTTGGGTTTTGATTTATTCAAAGAGAAAAATAAACAATTATTTAGAATATATTAATATAAGTATTCAATTTTAGTTTTGGTTTTAAATACCCACTTCTCAGTGAGATAAATTAATTGCTTAGCAAAATAATTACTAACTGAAATGGTCCGTAATACAAAACATTACTGTCAGTCATTGACAGGTATTTGAAATTTTAAATTGACGCAGGGTATAACTTGTCATTTATTTCCTTGTCTGTATAAGAAAGTGTTTGACCTCATGAGTAATTTTCATTACTCTGTAATTAACCGTATCATAATCAACCTTTAATGTTCCCACTGCTGGGACAGAGGCCTCCCCTCTTCGAGAGGATGTGGGTTCAGTGCGGGTTGGTAGATAGCACATATCTTAAAAATGTTTGGTTCTATGTCATGCCGATTTTCTTACGATATTTTCCTTCGCCGTTTTGAGAGCGGTGGTGATGAAATTATTTGCTCAAAGTATACTAGTATTATATATTTTAAATATTTGGGTCTGTTGAGTCACTTCTCTCAACATCGCCGCGCGCCAGCGGGAGTGAACGAGAGGTGCGGGGACAACGGGTCATCGACCGGCCGCCGGCCGAGCGCGGGCCCCCCCGCCACACCAGTCAGCTGTTGCTCGCCTCTACGCACGGCTGCGCTTGCGCATTTTAATACCTCATACTTCTTTGTTCACATTTTAACCGACCGTTTCTTAATCCTTGTAAATTCGTATTTTATCTTATATTACATGTAATACAGTCCACTACAAGTTTTATTTACATCCACTACGAGCTATCGTCGCGATCAGGGTCACTGGGTCACCGATGATTTGAGTGCTAATGTAGACAATGAAATGGAACGCAGGTCGCTGGCTGTCCGTTGTAATATGCTGGCCCGCAGGTTTGCACGGTGTACGAATTCGCCATATTGCCAATCATTTTACAACTGCAGCCTGTGGGTCAGTTATTCGCAGCGGGCATACAGTGACCTTCGTGTCTAATATAATAATGCACTCGGGTACTGTTGGGGCTGCCATGGTGGTGCAGTGCGTCAGGGATGTTTGCTGAGGCGCGGGTTGATAGCTTTGTCGCTATCATAAGGAAAAGATGCGCCTCCCTACTCACTCGCGTTCGTGGCAGTACCAATACTATA
This sequence comes from Aporophyla nigra, assembly GCA_947507805.1. Taxonomy (NCBI): domain Eukaryota; kingdom Metazoa; phylum Arthropoda; class Insecta; order Lepidoptera; family Noctuidae; genus Aporophyla; species Aporophyla nigra. The sequence continues at coordinate 21,551,093 of OX382296.1, forward strand.
CTGGGTGTTTTTACTGATCAGTGAGAGTCCCCCATGCTGCAAAGGTGGATGCGACTTCATGTCGTCATTTAATTTTATTACTCAATACTAACATTAGGTTTTTAAGAATATTGTTACTAACACAGTATGGACTTTGTCTGAAAATAAATGTTTATAATATAATAATAATTAAAACGCCTGCGTGAGTTTGAACTCACGACATACAATTCGTAAACGCCACCACTACAGGCTCTACGAACCGTTTGGGAATAAAAAATACATAGATCGTATTTTTCTTTTACATCCTTACATTTATATTAAGGTACTGACTCTTTCTCAATGCTGCTACGCTGTTCCAGGCAGGCTTGAATACAAACTACAAGATTTTGGACGTGTTTTCATAATTCATCATAATTTCAGCGAAAAGACGTTCACTGTTGGACTTACTCACAAGCACCGCAACTTCGACTGGTTCTGTGCTTCTCGCATCTAGCCGATTCTCCACGTCATCCAGCACACGGTCACCACTTGTACCATCTACATCGGCATGCTGGCCCTCTGGCCTGTTAGTCTAGTGGTTAGTGACCCTGACTGCTAAGACTGAGGTCGTGGGTTCGATTCCCACCCAGGACAAACCTTTGTGTGATGAGCACGATTATTTGTTCTGTGTCTGGGTGTAATTTATCTATAATATGTATGTTTATCAGTTGTCTGGTTCCCATAGTACAGGCTCTGCCTAGTTTGGGATCAGGTAACGGTGTGCTGGTTGTCCTAAGATAAAAAAATAAAATAAAATAAATGTGCCCTGCCCACTGCCACTTAAGTTTAGCAATTCTTCGGGCTATGTCAGTTGTACCACGGATATCTTTATTCCTGATTCTATGACTTCTATCACTGTGACTACGAAGTCATTATAATTTTATATAAACATTTCATTATTACAAGACACTCGGTAGAAGTGTGACTTTCTACCAGCGTCAGATTTTTTGTTAGTTGGTACCTTCATCCTTGGTGTGGTGCCGGACGTAAAGAATAACACCACCCCATTTCTTCCCGTGGGTGTCGTAAAAGGCGACTAAAGGACTTACTAGAGAATGGGCAGCAGCGTTCTCTATGCATTTTACCACCATACTGCGATCGCCAACCCGCCTGCCAAGCGTGGCGATTATGACAAAGCCCCCCAAATTGGGGGAGGCCTAAGTCCAGCAGTGGACGTCTTGCGGCTGAAATGATGATGATCATGATGATGGTACCTTCAGAGATTACCTTAAATAAACACAAAATTAAACAAATTTCACCACTCTAAACTATTAGTTTAGACTACAACTAAAAATAAAACTTAAAGCAAAACCCACAAAGAAGTATTTTTATCCGCAAAACAATTTTTATAGAGAATGGATGCTTGGATTGGACAGGTGGTAGACAGGCTCCATCGTTCACGTCGACGCGGAGTAGCCTTGTTTCGACATGGATATATTGGGAGCACAGCATCCAGCTGTATGACTGACATGTCATCAAATCTATGCTACCTGTTGTAGGGCATAGGTGTATATTTCATTGAAGGTATTTTCTATTGATTTTAATTAAACATTTTCTAGCTTTTATTCGGAAGATTTTGCCTATCCAGAGATAGGACATTTCTCTCAACAAATTCAGCATTTAGGTATATAAACTGAAATAACAGACATCGTTCCCTACTTCCCAAATATACATAGTCTTTCAGACTGCATTTCAGCCATGACGGCCAATTTCAGAGGAGACTAGCCATCAACGTGGGAGATATTACACTGTACAAGTGTGTGCGCAGGCACAGGTGCACTCTCTCTTCCTTTACGCTTGGTGGGACGAAATCAAATCGACCGAAGACAGATCAGGCGCAGCACCCACAGCTTACCATACTTTCCGAGAGCATGGGGGTATGACACCGCCGATCTCCAAACTCTGGGCTGCTACTGAGAGATGTTAATCCCTATTTCCCTTGGTCACGCCATCACGCGTGAACGGCTGGACCAATTTCACTTTTTTTTTTTGTTGTTGTATTTGTAATTATCAGGAGAAGGTTCTTATGAAAGAAAAAGTTTAAAAACTTGCGTGGAAAATTAGAAAATTTAAGAACTCTTATTTATGAATACTTAACAACCATATAATAGGAGAATGTAAACTTTTTTAATGTAACATTATGACATTTGACATAGAATTGACAGAATGCGTGCTCAAATATCATCAAAGAGACTGGACAACGTCTGTCGGGTCAGCTAGTTACTTTATAAATCCTAGTTTTAAATTATGGGTAATATTATTGTGAAAGTTTGTATGTTTGGATTTTTGTTTATGAAACACGCCTCAACGTCATGTTTGCATAAAATTGGGATATACAGAGTCCGTGACTGGATATAGTACAAAGAATATTCTTACAATATATGGAAAAACCGAACTTCGCGCGAGTAAAACCGCTGACGAAACCTAGTTAAAATTAAAGTCCCCTATTTACAATATCTACCCTTCCTCTTCCTTACGGCTGCAGACACCTGTATAACCCAGATTGTCAGTAACGCCTTATCTAACTGTCTCAAAAGTCGTGATGTGAACCAACCTATATCACTTGTGACACATTCAGGTTGCCGGCAGGATTGCACCGAAAGTTAACCGGAGTTAAGGCAAAGTTGCCTTGTGTCTCGAAAAACTTCGATATTGTGTTAGAGATATCTACGCTTTGGAGTTTACGTGATTAATCTTTTAAGAGAGTTTGGGAGTGGGTGGCATTGTCGTAGTGAATTAATTAGGATTATTGACAGTTCACGAATTATCTGGGCAGAGCACCGCCGTGTCCTCGTGGAGGCGATCGGCGGCGGCGACCTCATGCGTCCGGCCCTGGTGCGAGCCATGGTACGGAACAAGAGGGCATGGGAAGCCGTCACCTCTTTCTGCGAAGCAGCAATGCTCGCGAAAGAGGAGGCGAGGCGCGTGAGGGAATGGCAGTCTCTGCGCCCTCACGTCGCTAGCCGCCGCAGGAGGAGACACCCCGGGCGTTGGGTGTCGATAGCGGACTGCCGGCCACCGTAGGCGCGGGCCTGCGGGCGGCGAGCAATAGGTAGCTCGCAGTCTAGTAAGGACCAGGCCCGTGTCGACGGCGTGTAGTGTTCCACGTGCGCCTCAAAGAGATGTCAGCAGTACTGAAGGGGTCTGCTAGGAACGATACCTGCCAGGGTCGCGAGATTTGTTCGAAAGAGACACTGTGGCCCTGGCACATGGGAAACGGAAGGAATACGGATGGATTTTAGTCAGTAAAAGTCTGACACGCCCTCCCGCTCCGCCCAAGAGTGGGAGACGTCATTTGATGATTTCCCACCCACAAAAAAAAAACGAAAAAAAAAGTTCAAGAATTATACATGTAGGTAGTGTGGTTTCGGTAGGTAAGAAAGCAAAATGATTAATAACTGACTCATAAAATACGTTCTGAGTTTTTGTTTTCATAGTCAACCTATAGTGTTCTCACTGCTGGGACACTGGCCTCACCTCTGTGATAGGGAGTATGCCACAATCCGCTACGCAGGCCTAGTACGGGTTTGTGGCTGTGTGACAGCACAACCCCGCACTGGGCACTGACTTCAAATATTTTAGTTTTAGGATGTCAGTGGAACAATTTGACATCGACTGCGTCTTTATATTGTAGCAATAAGGGTTAGTAGATTAAGTGTTATCAGTTATCATATATGTCTATAGAAGTCGATTCGCTAACTCTTTCTGAGCTAGTTTCAGCCGCAACGACAAACTTCAGATACCCATTTTAAAGAGTGTGAAAAATTAAATATCACTGTTTGAAGCTAATAAATATACTATCAAGATAATAAATAGAACCGTTTAAAATGCAACGTTATTTGCAAACAGCTCAAAACAATCCCATCTCTTTAATTAAGTTTAGCATAAATGTGTAACCCGTCCTAACAAAAATACTTTGTTACAAACCGTAACACTGAAATTAATGAAGTTTCACCCATTTCTAGAATTCTTTTCACGAAAATGTCACCTACATTTTCAATGCTAGGTTTAAAGTGTTAAAAGGTAAAAACAAAATGTTTTATGGAGCTTCTGTGCTGTTTCTTTTTAAAGAAATATATATTTCATGCTGGTCGAGCTGTTTTTCTTTCTAGTTAGGGGAGGACAAAAGTCTGAGTAGTTTTTGTAAAAGATAGTGCTGCTGACATCAATTTAGGGTTCTTAGAAATTGTAAGCGGTTGAAGAAACTCAGAAAGACTCTAAAGGCGACGTTCAATGCTACGTAGAATTTGGTCTGAGAAGTTCCCACTTACAGGCTCGTGCAGACTAGCGCGACGCGAGGATAGCACGCGATTCGGCGATTTCTATCCGTAGAACAATTTCTATGCAGTTTAGTTTCCTTGCTACACATGCATTCACGCATTCGCGCGACCCTGCTTACCTTTTCAATCACGTTTATGAACTTACGCTTAGTACATCTGCGTAGCTTAGCTATGGGATACTATGGAGCACCGCCTTAATACATTTTGGGGACCTGAATTATTAGAACCGACTTAATTCAAAATAAATAAACTAGCATGAGAAAATTTTGTGAAGTGGTCGCAAGCTCGAGTAATGAAGTAAGGGCTAATTGTTTACAATTACCTACCATATGTATGCCTCTATCGACCACCGAACATTTGTACATGCATAAATTGTGACATGAAGACAAATATGACATGCCATACACACCATGTGCCTAACTTTTTTTTCTCAGTTTAATCATGCTTTGGCAGTTTGAGTAATTTTTGCGGCCTACCCGAATATCCTTTTTTGTTATTAATCGTCGAATCGTTGACTCCTTAACTTTTGAGTTAAGTTGCACGATAACTGATAAGTGCATGCACTTACTGGACAGGCCCACTCAATCGGGGTGGTTCGTTCTTTAAAAGACCAGTTCAGACCTTAATCCACATTATCTTCACATGATATGACCAAGATTATGTATGGAGTTTAAAAGAGACTGTTCCTCTGTTTGTTTTAGCCAATTGGGAAGTGCTGACGTCATCAAGTTTTTTTAAATATGATTCACGCGTAAAAGTTTTTGTATAAACCTACTTGAGAGACATAGAATCATTTGTTATTATCGTTTATTATACAACCACGGATACCCCTTCTAGATTTTTAAAAACTTTTATTTAATTTCACTTGTATGTTCTGTTTTGCAATCAACATAGTAGAAGTAGCTTTGATTTTATTTTAGTTCATCTTAATTTTATCAAGCTGTACACTTACAGGGTTCATATTTTTGTACCTAGCTTTAAGCCCTTTGTAACATTTTTTTACAACATTTTATTTTTTTGCGTTTTGTCATGTTTTCTAACTCAAAGGTTTTGTAGACGAGCTGTGTTTTATTGTTGGTGTACATGAAGCGTATTCTATTCCTCTGTTTAAGTGACATTTTATTTTATGCAGTCGCAAAAAAATAATTATCGCTTTTGGCCGCGGCTACGTCGCGTGGTGGTTGACAATGATCCTACGGGAACGTACTACCACGATAAAAAGTGTATTATGTCCTAACCCAAGTCATGTTCTATTATATACATACTTGTGCCAATCTCATTCAAATTCGTTTACTTTTAAAGCGTGAGAGTTGCTGTTATTATTAAGACAGAGTTCGTACCCGTTTAAAATATGAATATGGCAATATGAATTGCTTATTATGACTGTGAACTTATAAATAATCGTTTGTCAGATGATTAATTTAGAGTTTGAATATTTGACTTTAATAACTAATATATTTAACCATTACTAGATATTCAAGATTACGTTGTCTACTTTAAGGCGTATTTCAAAAATTCATATAATTAATTAGCATGTCTAGATGCCCGAATGGCACAAAACTGGCACGACTGACACGTAAGATCTGATCACGAACGAGCTGGATAGGTTCAGTCAAAACTGCAAGAAGACGACAAAACTGGAGAACAGTTAATTGGTTCAATCGTTTTGGTTATCTTCGGTAACGCCCAAGTATGGCAAAAAAAAAAAACATATTAATATAAATAAATAAATATCTTAGGACAACCAACACATCGTTATCTGATCCCAAACTAGGCAGAGCCTGTACTATGGCAACCAGACAACTGATAAACATACTTATATATTTCTAAATACATACATTTTATAGATAAATTACACCCAGACACAGAACAAATGATCGTGCTCATCACACAAAGATTTGTCCTGGGTGGGAATCGAACCCACGACCTCAGTCTTAGCAGTCAGGGTCACTAACCACTAGACTAACAGGCCAGTCGAAACCAGTAAGAGACTGGTAAAATTAGTGCGTCAACCCCTAATCAGATTAAGGAGAAGGTTGTCTATGAGGTGGAAGAATAAGTAATTGGATACCTAATCGGTCGATCGATAGGCGCATTTAATTCAATCGATCGCTCTTGTTGATACGCGCTCTCCATTTCAGAACTCGTACGCATCACCAGCCATTAGATTTGCTAATCTTCGATCTACACTATGAGTGCAGGTTTGTGATTGTCCACAATTATTAAAAAGCACTAGTACCTTCTAGCCACATTAGTTTATTTTATCCTCGCAAATCGAAGTTTACACGAGTATACGAGCACGAGTTGGCTGTAATTTGTATAAGAATCTCTCTCTAACCTAGAAATAATACCTATATACAACATAATAACTTTCAGAAGTATAACATTTCTGACCGTTAACGGTTAATGTTTCATGGCAGTCTGTTTGTCTTGGCCAAAGTTCCAATGAAACAAACATAGTAACTGTTTAACTTCCAGCGATACTTTACCCGCAGTATCTGGTAAACAATTAATATTACGAACAAAACAAAACACTAAAACTAAGGGAGGATAAAAGTTTAACCACAGAGTCCGGACAGGACTCAAATACTGCTGCTAGAGATGATATTGTTACATTGGCCGCGTCTGTCTGTCTGAATGCGCTAGTATCTGGAATTAGCGCTAGTAATAGTAAAAAATATTTTTGCGTTTGATAACGCCAATCAAAATGAAAAAAAAGTCTGACAAATTGCTAAACAAAAATAAAGTAATAGTGCGGATGGGCGTTGCGCTACGAAGCGGTGGGTCGGATGGCAAAATTTAAAAAATCCGAAAAACCAAGCTTGTCACTGTAGACTCGCAAAGATCGGCCTCAATCTCGTGTATTCACTTATTTTAAAAGGTTTTAGCTGTGGCTGCAGGTCTTAATTAATTAAAGCATCTACAAAATAGCCCAATTAAGCAGCAGACAACTTCCTAGGCACCTGCGAGATACAATCGAATTTTTACTCACTATACGACACAAATGAGGAGTAACAGATCAAAGTGTATTAACTCCACCCACCGTAATAAGAATAGTACAAAAGTACAAACGGATTTTTTATCTATTTCAAACCTTGTTACTAATGTCAAATTATGACGCACCAAACTGTATTACTTTTTATTATCCTACCCTATTATAGAGAAAAGTTGTTTGTTTGTGTGCTGTCTTTAAAGTATTATGGATTATGTCTTTATCTCAAAAGTTACATTGACGGAGTTAATACACTTTGATCTGTTACTCCTCAAATGACGTAATGCATAGAAACGGACGACTTTAAATGGTGGTCTGTGACAGCTATCTTGTAAATCACAGACTTGACTATTGACAGAAGTTGTGCACGTAACGTACTTTTATCGCGACGAATTTTAGTAGTAAGTACTGCCCGTTTCTAATCAAATCAGATCAAAATATTTTTTCACATAAACCTACATGGGCTCTTATGAAAAGTCAGAAGCTAGGTGCATGGTTCTAATTTGTAGATTCCTATGGTGATGAGCCGGGAAGAAACTCCATGGTTAAGTAGTTTTAAAATGTATCTGACTTTTACAATGATTTCATATAACAGTGTTAATAGGTATCAGGTATTTTTTGAGTGTGGGATTAATCATTTTATCACGTACGTAAATGTGTCCGTGGCATCACAGTGGGCCCTATCTGAATACCAGCGCTGCGGTAGTTGTTTTTTTATAAATATCGCAGCATTATGCTGAGATAGGAGCCTTTTTTTGCTTCGCACAGGTCTTACTCTTTTAATTTTTATATCTTTTACCATTTTGTAATTTGTTTTATTCCTAAAATTTCTTTGTTCTTTTTAATGTTTTTTATGTCCTGTGCGTGTCACAAATAAAATATTTTTCTTTCTTTCTTTCTATCAGAGGACACTATTAGGCCTGTCAACAAGTATCAGGTACTGATTAAAATAGAAAATTGTCTGCAGTCTACCAGGTCTACAACGTTTTACATTCACAAAACACTAGACACCGCCGGTGCGGCGATTCCGTGTTGTGTGGGTTTAAAAATAAAAAAAATAAAAAACACGCTTCCATTGAAAACCAAACTAAAAAGTACAAAATAATGGAAAAAAAAGCGTGGGCTGCTTTTTAAGGTATTTTTTTATTGATATCAGGCACCCCACGCTTTTCTACCATTATTTTGTACTTTTTAGTTTGGTTTTCATTGGAAGCGTGTTTTTTAGTTTTTTTTAACTATTATTTATTTTCTATTTTTTAGGGTGTTTCGAATTTTGAGACGTATGTCAGCGTAGTTTGTGACGTATGTCAGCGTAGTTTGTGACCTATGTCAGCGTAGTTTGTGTCGTATATCAGCGTAGTTTGTGAAGTATGTCAGCGTAGTTTTCGAAGACAGTTTTTTTGCTGCCCTGGTAACCCTGGCAAGGATAATGGCACAAATTTATGAAATTATTGCATTGTCATCGGTCCTTGACAGGTGTGCAAAGTTCAAATGAAATCTGGTCATATAAAGTGGGTCAAAATCGCGTTATAAGGAGTCGGTTACAAACAAACATACAAACTTACAAACATACAAGTGGAGCTAATATAAAGCGTGTAAAAAAATGCGGTCAATTTATATTTCACAGTCAAGTTGTATGGAGAGCGGTGTAAGAGAAAATTTTAGCGTTTAGTTTTCAAATGGTTTGAGAAACTAGTAATCGTTTTAGCGTGAAACTAAAACAAACTTGTAAGCGAGATCAATCTCTATTTACAGGTTTCGCCGTTGCAGCAGTTTATATATTTATTCTACACATGGAAATATAATTTTAACTTACCGGGATAGGGATCTTCAAGGTAGCATTTGACTTTATAGGAGTCAATTCTTTTGTTTTGTTATCTATACTATATGCTATATTATTATAAACCTGAAGAGTTTGTTTGTTTGTTTTGTTGAACGCATTCATTTCAGGAACTACTGGTCCGAATTGAAAAAATATTTTTGTGTTGGGTAGCCTATTTACTGAGAAAGGCTATAGGCTATATAAAATTGCGCTACGATCAAAAGGAGCGGAGCAGCAACGAAAAATAAACGAAAACTGGCAGGCAATTCGATGCGACGGGAAGGGTCAGGGAAGAAAAATTTGACACGGACAAAGTCGCGGGCAGAAGCTAGTTACTTTATATTTCGCTGTTTGTTTTTGAACTTTTGATTTTTTACATCTTTGTTGCCGAGTTAGTTTGATATGGTCTTGCAGAATTTGACTGAAATAATTAAAATTTATTTATAACTAGTAGGTATATTTTCGTTCACATTCAAAATTAGTGATGATTTTGGTTCTTAAACAGCCCCAGAGGACCACAAAATTAACTTGCGCTCTTCATGAATTCTAAATTTAAAATCAGAATTTAATGAGCACCTGAAATGCCACGAAAGACTGAATCAAAGGTTAAGCTAACATTCCGCCCTCTAAATTCTGAAATAGCACAAGGGTTTGCAGCCCCTGAAGAACCCTTGAGCGTAGAGTTACATTATTCTGCGACAGATCTCAAATATCAATGGATCCGAGAATTGGGAACATTGAGTAGTAACAAAATCGTTTTCTTTGCGAAAGACGATGAAGTTGTAATGTTATTTGGAAAGGTTTTTTGTTGAACTTCACGTTAAATATTGTTAAGGGTGTGTACTACAAAAAAATATTGAAAAACCGAGTGCAAAAAGCCGCACTTAAAAGATGGAAATAGTAATATGTAGAAAATAAATTAATCATATTCTTAAATTACAACATTCAATTTTAGAAACCGTGTCATTGCTGGCGCGAGAGGGGGATTTAGACTGGTCTTTTATCCTTTTATCAGTAAGTGAAGGCAGGAATAGGTCACAGGTACCTATAGCTAAACAAACACCATTGCGTACCAGCGCAGCTTTTAAATCGATTCTTGGTTTCTTTCGATTTCAGTCTGGTGGCAGATAGTAGAAAATATCCACGAAACTTTAAAGAGGAAACCTTAAGGAAGACCGACACCTACCCTAGGAAACTGCTGTGACCCCCACGTAGTTAATGAGTAGACGCTACTGATTCTGCTAAACTGTCAATAATAGGCTGATTGATTAGATTGCCACCGACCTGCATAAAAGGTCACAGACATTTTCAAAGAGTTCTCTCATTTCTCCTGACATACTGTAATTTGTTTCATAATAATTCGAAACCTAATCGCAAACAGAAAACGCCAGATCATTAAAACAAACAACTCGAGAGTCATTAGATAATTTCGTCTTTAAATTATTAAGCACACAAGTGGATAATAAATTCAATGAATACAGTATAAATCGCTCGTAGAACGGTACCCCTAACTAATTATACAGAGTGGTAATTTTCGAATAAATAGCTACGTATCTCTTGATGCTTTTACAGAATTAATTCTAAAGTGTGGTGCAGACAATCGTTTGATGTGTTATTGTAATCAGCTGTGCGTGTTTTGGGCCAATTCCCTTTATTCTGTTCGTTACTTAATTTCCGTAAGACATTTGAGGTAGTCTACGAAAAAATCAGTACGTCAAAATGCTAAAGGCGCTGTCCAAATGTCAGACACCGTAAAACGCTCAGTTTTGTCGCACAGTTAGTTGTGCTGGTACATAATAAAGCCAGAAAAAAAATTAGTGTATTGACAAATTTGCAAAGAAAAGACTACTTCGAAAATACAAGTACAAAATAAAATAGTATCATCATAGAACAACCGTAAAACAGTGCTCGACAAAATATTATGAAATATATATGAAATACATATTTTTATGAAATTATAACACAGGGAATCAGCTTACTAAAGACAAACCTAAAAAGTATTCCACTGCCGCACAACACCGTTCATTTATTGTTATTACCTTTATTAAAACTGCAAAATTACTTTTTTTATATACCAAAATAAAAGCAATTTTGCAGTTTTAGTATCGCTGTTTTGAACCTTTTTTGTTGCCGCAATGTTCTATTGGCAAATACCAAAAAATTGCTTCTTACCGACTCCGGTACAACAGAGATTGATGCAATTGGAATCTGGCTCACCGCACGGAATACATCACATCTCCAATCATATCTCATTGTTTATAATTTTATTATTGGCTCAGGTGTTTAATACTTTGTCTTGTTATGTTGTCCGAACTTTAGAGTATGGTCAGAGATTGTCATTTATCATTTACCATTTATCAGTAACAATGGCTTTCTTTTTTATTGATGAACGCCATTCATTGCGTCATATAAGTTGTAGAGCAGAACAATTTTTCATACATGAAGTAAAAATTCTGAGTAATAGTGTATTACGCAATTAAAGTGCTGTTTGAACATAATCAAATACAAGACGTAACAAGAAAAGGACAACTACGCAAATTGCTTAATTTATACCTATCATAGGAAACTGCCTCGATATCATAATTTCAAAAGGGTTACTCGGGTTTACTCAGGCTAATGAAATGCCTTCGGCTCAAGGTAGTACACACAAGGACCTATGGCACGTCATGATAATATTATGGCATGATACATATTTATCGTTTAGAGGGGCTCGTGGCTAATTAATAATAGCCGCACGGGTCGATCGATCCGGAGGGCAAACCTCGCGTTTTCACTCGTAGCATTTGTCATTTTCGTTCGTCTATGTCGCTTATAAAATGATGACATGTCTGGAATCACCAAAAATTTGAAATTTGTATAGTTTGAAATGCTTTTAAAATTCTCCATGATGGTAGTACTCCTGAATTATTCCTCGTATGTTTTCCTTGTTGTAGCGATCGCAGCGTCAAATGTTTATGAACTCATGACATACTTTGCTAAAATATATTTAGGTATTATTTTCTTCTGCAATTGTCACAATCATGATCAACATAACAACTGCCTTGTTCGTACGCCGATCGACGTAACGTCATGGCGATGTCGACTGGTCCTGACTATTCTTTACATGTCGCGAGGCTTTCCTGCGAGAAATACTCAATTTTTAGGGTTCCAATGCCAAATGGCAAGAAACGGAACCCTTATAGATTCGTCATGTCTGTCTGTCTATCTGTCCGTGTATGTCACAGCCACTTTTTTCCGAAACTATAAGAGCTATGCTGTTGAAACTTGGTAAGTAGATGTATTCTGTGAACCACATTAAGATTTTCACACAAAAATAGAAAAAACACAATAATATTTGGGATTCCACCGAAAATTTGTTTGAATGAGATCTAGTAAGTAGTTTTTTTTTAATGAGTCATAAATCGTAAACCACAATTTACCTTTCATTCAGTCAACTCAAATATAAAATTAAAAAAAAAAAAGTTTAATTCATAAACATAAAGCTTATGCATAAACCGTGAAAACCTGCAGGTTTGTACGGAACCCTCAGTGTACGAGTCCGACTCGCACTTGGCCGGTTTTAGATTTTTACGAGATTACCTTGATCTTGTACGAGGCAAAAGTACGAATCGAGCGACAAAAACGACTGCAAGATTCGCGAGAATTGCTGCACTTGGTCAGTGGATGGGTCCATTTTTAACCGACGAAAAAAAACGGAGGAGGTTATCAATTCAACGCGTATATTTATTTTTTTTGTTTTTTTTTTTATGTATGACCACGCATAACTTTTTACATAGTAGTCCGATTGTGATAATTCTTTTTTTATTGGAAAGGGTATACTTCGAGGGTGGTCCCATATAAATTTGAAAAACAAAATCAAACCCTAAGGGTCAGAAAACAGAGGATGATTGATTGTTCACTCACTGATTGTTATGTTTAACCACGCACACGCATAACTTTATACAGAGTAGTCCGATTTTGATAATTCTTTATTCATTGTATTATAAAATAAAAACTTTTTAACAAAAAATTAAACCGCCAAAAAAACTGAAAAGCAAAAAATAATAAACCTTAAAATTATGAGTCGGCGCTGGAAAATCAATTAACAAAGATCACTCAAAGCGCCGACTCATAATTTTAAGGTTTATTATTTTTTGCTTTTCAGTTTTTTCGGTGGTTAAATTTTTTGGTAAAAAGTTTTTTTACATACCAAGACCTCCAGAGCTATTCGTTGTTTCTTTGACAGTCGTTACGGTTCGTCAGAAACCCGAAAGTCTGACAATCACTCTTAAGGAGGTCATACGCTACATGTGAAATATTGATATTCAGCTGCATCCAGTTTGACTATAAGCTGGCCCCCGAACATAGTTTGGAAAAGGTTATTTATTGAGTTGCATTAAATCTGATTGCAACAATCTTGCAATTATTCATCATTTCAGCTGTAAGACGCCCACTGCTGGACTTAGGCCTCCCCCAATTTGGGGGGCTTTGCCATAATCGCCACGCTTGACAGGCGGGTTGGCGATGCCAATATGGTGGTAAAATGCATAGAGAACGCTGCTGCACATTCTCTAGTAAGTCCCTTAGTCGCCTTTTACGACACCCACGGGAAGAAATGGGGTGGTGTTATTCTTTACATCCGGCACCACACGGTACCTTTACATCCAGCACCACACGGTACAATTGCAACTATCACGGTTGCAATTATTACTCCAAAACATTAAATAAGATGACCAAATTATTTCCATTACACACGATAATCTTACCATCAATCTATACAACATAAAAGCAGTGTAAATGCTTCAATTTTGATGAAAATATAGGCAAGACCATCAACTAATACTAATTAACTAACACTGATGACGTTCACTACGCCTACGTGGTTGGCAAACAAATGAACTACGTAGCTAACGTGATAAACGTCTATTGTTCCTTATCAACCTACGCGAAAACAGACCTATTCATCTTTAACCACGTGTTAGGTATACAAATCCAAAACAACTATGAAGCTCCGCCTCAAATTAACATAACTGGCAACATCAATATTATAAAGCCAATATAGTAGGTACAAAACAAACAAAGGTTAATCTGGGCACGTGAGAGACACATTATGCTAACGCGAACCGTACACCTGGAACCGTCTTCAACCGAAATGTGTTCTCTCGTCCGAAGTCGGCCAAACTCAGCTGATGGAACCAAATAGGTTTAAAAGAACATGAGTGGGTACACTTAATTATCGAACGTCATCGGACGAAGTCTGTTGAAATAATACACATATTCAATTTATTTTGTAGTCTGTATCAAAATTATCGGATGAACGGGTAAGCAGACCCTGTTTAGAGTAAATTATTACGCAATCACTCACTAAATGTGATAATTAACACATTCATTTGTATTGAGAAAGTTTTAACTTTATATCCGACGATTTTCTCCAGCAATTATTGTTTTAGAAATATTCGGTATTAAATTGTAAGTGAGAAATGTACGATGATAATGGACATTATAAGACTGATCTCAATTGTCAACTAAGTTGGTTTAAAATTAGAGTTTCGGTTTTAGGTATTCAAGTAATCAGATCAAAACACTCAATTTGTGACATTACAAATTGGCATCCACAGGTACGTATCCTGCTCTATTTTTAACCGACTTCAAAAAGGAGGAGGTTCTCAATTCGGATGTTTATATGTTTTTTTTTTTTTATGTATGTTCGGCCATAACTCCGTCATATATAGACGGATTTGCAAAATTCTTTTTTTGTTCGAAAGGGGTTTATTCCGAAATGGTCCCATATAATTTTAATATAGATCTCATGATGAGTTCGGGAGACAGACACCGGAACTCTTTAAAAAATGCCAGGAAATCAACCGCGATTTCTGCTATCGCTTAAATATGCATTGTTTGTTTGGAATTAGTACAGGGTGAATACCACAACTAAAAATTTAAAAATAAAAAGTTTTTTACAAAATAAAAAAACAACCGACTTCCTTAAAACACTACAAAGTGAAAAATAACTTTAATTTCGGAAGTCGGTGGCAAAAAAACCATAAATACAGATCCTAAGACACCGACTACCGAAATTAAAGTTATTTTTCACTTTGTAGTGTTTTAAGGAAGTCGGTTGTTTTTTTTTTTTGTAAAAAAGTTTTTTATCAGACACTTTTGGGACAGATTATGCATATTATTATTATTTGGTTCAATCGTCCGGGTTCAACCGACGACGTACGAACGTGGCCGATGACGGATTTGGTGTACGCAATAGCCGTAAGTGTAGAGTCAACAAGCGATAGAGTAATAAACTTCGTTAGTGCTGAATTATGTAGGCTGTTTCACCTTGTTTATAAGGATAGGGATTTGAATTCAGATGAAGACTTAGGAGCAACGGAATGTGGACAATACTATTAGCGTGTTAATTAGCATGGCAATATAAAGGTTATTAATATACCTGAATTGTTTGAAATTATGTATTCCTGTAAAAAATAATTGAAATAGTTTTATTTGTCGACCCCAGGTAAATTACAGATGACAATATTAATAATGAAAATGAACGCTATTTCCAGAACGGAAATAAAGTAATATTGTGTTATTCAACATTTTTACTAATAAAAAATAACAATCGAATTCCTTAAAAAAAAAAACACTACAAAGTCAAAAATAACTTTAATTTCGGAATTCGGTGTCTTAGGATCTGTATTTAAGGTTTTTTTGCCACCGACTTCCGAAATTAAAGTTATTTTTGACTTTGTAGTGTTTTTTTTTTTTTTTTTTTTTTAAGGAAGTCGTTTGTTATTTTTTTGTAAAAAGTTTTTATTTTTAACTTTTTAGTTATGCTAGATACCCCGCACTAATCTAATCTCATTATTCGTTCATTTGTCGCGCAAATACTTAATGTAAATTTAAGACTTATAAGGTTTTCACATGGACCCCATTATTCAAATGAAACCAAATTAAAATGGGACCATTTGGAAAGCACTACCTTTCAAATAAAAAAAGAATCATCAAAATCGGCTCATCCAGTCAAAAGTTATGAGGTAACAAACATAAAAAACAGTCGAATTGATAACCTCCTCCTTTTTTTAAAGTCGGTTAAAAAATGATACATAGTATATAACTCGGTCTGCTACGATGATATTGTGGTCGAAATGTTTTCATTTGAGAAACGGAGTTTATTTTATTCTGTTCGGGAAACTTACATTTAACTTATAATATGAAAATGAAAGCCATTTTGAAATTTTCACTGATAAAACACAAAAATAAGAAACCGACCTAAAAAGTTCAGACACAAAACTATTATTACATCTCTATCTTACTCTTTGAAGAGTACTGGTATTAACTATCCGAATGGATCGAGTAAACATAAAATATCTAAAATAATTTGCTTTTCTGTTACAGGTGCATCCAGCAGGCGTAAGTTCAGAAGACCACCGAAAGCGTTCAATAAAGTATCTTTGAAACGTCATCCTTGATTTTTAAAATTTTGAATCTGTTAGGCCCCAAAGCTGGGATGGTCACTTAGCAAATAATTAGGCAACAAACCGTCCTGGCATTTTTAAAACAGTCATGACGCCGCGTTCTGTTGCAAAACATTTATCATCTACCAATTCTATATTTTATTATGAAAGAATAAACACTGCATTATGCAATTTTTATTGTTAGTTAGGACTAAATTACATACGAGTAATCGAGTATATAAGCAGATCTATTATGAGACTTGGTACACTCATTAAATTATGTATCTGTTACGGCTAAAGGTGGGTGTGAACATAAACTTAAGATTAGCCGGCTAAACTTAGGTTTATCTTCGAGAAGCAGCTAAAGTTCGATATCATGTTAGTTTGCGTCGTGATATTCCATCTTTAGCCGGCTAATGTGCACATTAACCGAAATGAAACGGCTAAAAATTTCCGCAAAATCAGTTTACAGTTTGTGAACAAAAATTCGTAGAATTGGAAAAAGTGTCGTCAGTGAAAATGGAAACTGTAACGGTTTACCAACAGTCGATTGGTCCATGAACCGTTGGTCAACATTATTTTTAACCCACTAACTTTTCATCCAAAGGACTTTTCACCCACGAACGTTTCGCCAACATAACTCAACGTCAGTGAATGCTTTACCGTGCGGCACGCAGTCGTTTCTAGCACTCGCCGGCCGCTGCCGCGGCACCGCTCGCTTCGCTCGCTCGGCTCGTGCGTAGGAGGTCACAGTTTTAACCTAACCTAACCTAGTGTACTATGTGAGCTCAAGTATCACTGACGTTGAGTTATGTTGGCGAAACGTTCGTGGGTGAAAAGTCCTTTGGATGAAAAGTTAGTGGGTTAAAAATAATGTTGACCAACGGTTCATGGACCAATCGACTGTTGGTAAACCGTTACAATTTGGTGAAAATGACTGTTCGCTAGCTTGCTAATGAACAGTCAACATCAGGTGGACAAGGCTTTCAAAGATGTAATTGCAAGACAATATGTGGTACACGCAAATGCCGCTGCCGAATAAATAATGTCCTTTGTAATTCGATATGCCATTCTAGTTTATCATGTTCCAACAAATACCTCCATATTAAACATTATAAATAGTAAACATTATTACATTGTTTCCTTTTTCATTTCCTTCTACATTTTTAGCCAAGGGCCTCCAGTTACACTTAAGTTTAGCCGGCTAAAGATAGAAGAAACTAACATTAACACCTCCTCGAAGATAAACCTAAGTTTAGCCGGCTAATCTTAAGTTTATGTTCACACCCACCTTTAGCCGTAACATATCTATCTTAGCGCAGATTTTACCATAAAGCGGTAGCGGTATAAGTTGCGTTGATAACGCTTCAAGCGTTGGAAAGTTCTTGAGGTTAAGCGGAAGTTTGGATGATAAGCGCTTGAAGCGCGTTTTGTTAATGCTCCGTATACACGATCATAAATATCTAAAGCAAGTAATCCACAGCATTTTTCATTCATCGGCAGCGTAGAACCAATTGTTGATTTTAAGTAGAACTAATCAATATTTCTAAAAAGTATTTATTCACTGTCTTTTACCTATTGTCTGTCAATGACATTGTTGCCACCGTCTCATGACATCGTTGTTGACACCACGGGAAAATCCTGAATGACATTCATATTCATATCTTTATTTGCATTCCATAATGTTAAAAGTTCTTTCAAGTGGCTTAAAGCTAATGTACAATTATGGACCCTGTAGGGCACAGCAAAAAGTATTACAACTAATAATACAAAAAAATAAAATTAAAATCAAATAAAAAAATAAATTAATAACAATTACCAATTTTAAAATAATTATGTCATTAAAGATTAATTAGGTACATCATTTATTAAATTGAGATCTACTAATATTTAGCTGTGTGTGATGTCTGACTGTGTACAAATAATGTTTTTGTCATGTAAGTATTCGTTTATTGTGTAGTATGCTTTTTTGATTAATATTTGTTTGAGTTTATTTATAAATGTCGTATCTTTGGTTTCATCTTTTAATGCATCTGGTAGTTTATTATATATTTTTATGCACATTACGTAGGGGCTATTTGAATGTAGTTTCATGCGCGAAGAGGGAAACATTAACATACTTTTGTATCTGACAGATCGGTCAGTATGTTTATCGCCGCGGGTTGTGAAAAAGTGTATGTATTTCCTTACAAATTTGCATATTTCCAGGATATAGATCGATGGTAAAATAAATAAATACTCAACGTATTTTATGTTTTATAAAAAAGGGTTTACAGTTATCGGTTTGTTCTATGTTGACTATGATCCGAGTCAATTTCTTTTGGCTAATGAAAAGCGTAGGTGCGTCTGTGCTATTTCCCCACAATATAATACCATAGCTGAGCCATGCATGAGCGTAGGCGTAGTATGTAGTGAGGGCAGTTTGCAAGTCGGTCGGTCATTGGCACACTCCTGTGCCAACGTCATCCAGAATTTCCCCGCGGTGGGGATTAGCACTAGCAAAGAAACGCCTTGGCACAGCAGAAGAACATAGTCAGGCTATGGATAATGAATTCCCATCTTAGTCTGTAAAAAATTGTTACAGGAAAATATTATTTCTAAAATACTTTTGAAACTTTTGACAGATTTCAATCGACTTATACCGGGTGACATTTTTTAACGTCTTGAAAAAAAATGGGGGTAATAGGTGAACGGAGTAGAAGCCTTTGGCATAGAAATTTTTGGTATTTTTATTTTTGAATAACATGTTATGAAATTGATCTAGCAATAAATACTACACATTTAATGTAACATTTTCATACTAGAACAACAAAAACAGAAATTTGAAAAAAAAAACAAAAAAAAATTAAAAACCTATCAAAACTCAAATCACACGCACCCTACTCAATGCGCGTCATGTATCAATGATTTCGTAGCACGGTCCTACCCTTTGAAGCCGGCAGATAGGCGTCCTCATTGATCTTTCGCAGGCGCACGAGCCGCACATGCATCCCTTTCCGCCCGTGTCCCGCGCTCCTTTAGTCACCTGCGATGAATCTGAAGACCTTCCTGCCTTCTATTCTAGTTACACAACACACCATATGAAGGTCGAGACGGTAAAAAATGTCATCCGGTATAGGTAGCCAAGCCCGCCTGCTAAGCGTGGCGATTATGGCAACCCCCCAAAAAATTTACCGGTCTAATTGGTAGTGTTTGGGGGAGGCCTATGTCCAGCAGTGGACGTCTTTCAGCGGAAATGACGACAATGATAATGATATAGGTAGCTGACTGTTCAAAGGGTGAACATTATCTAAACGTTTGAGTACACAAAGTAAACAAACAAATCTCCAAGTTACTAACACATTCAAGTCACACCCAACAGCTCTTAATTGTAGAAGAACAAATAAATCAAGATTTTCTCAAACAAAACTATAATTTAAATGCATTACAAAGTCTGCGATTTGTCGTTTCGCCTTATCTCGCGTTCCGTCACCACCGAAACTTTGTGAAATAAATCTACATACTTGAGATAACGCTCGGGTTTACGTTTTGTTTTAAGGTTTTAAAACACGTTTGTGAAATCGTGGTTTTCTGGTTGGCAATTGCAAGTGAAGAAATGTGCTCAATTTGAATTGTATTTGATTCTGTGTCTAATAAAAAAAAAAAACTTACAAATTTCACAAGTGAGATAAATTCAGGAGATTATTGCGAAGATTGCTATATTCACATGAAGTTTTTTCAAATTTTCCTTAAGAATCATAATAAATTTTTAACTAATGAAAAAAAACATTTTCACAGAGTTGACCGATTTTGATAATTCTTTTTTTATTGGAAAGGGTATATCCCGAAGGTGGTCCCTTGTAAATTTGGAAAGAAAATTTCAACCCTAAGGGTAGGAAAACAGGGGATGATTGATTGTTCACTCATTGATTGTAATGCATAACTTCTTACAGAATAGTCCGATTTTGCAAGCATGCAGTAATTAGTAGATAATAGCCACACAAAATTATAAAATGAAAACATTTTAACAAAAAATTAAACCGCCGAAAAACTGAAAAGCAAAAATTAATGAACCTTTTCAGTCATTTTGAGTCGGCGCCAAACAATCAATGAACAAAGATCACTCAAAGCGCCGACTCAAAATGACTGAAAGGTTTATTATTTTTTGTTTTTCAGTTTTATTGGCGGTTTTAGTAAAATTGACTTATCATTGCAAAAATATTAAAAAAGGTTTAACACATTTAAAGGGTGATATGTGACAATATTTTACTTTTCCAAACACATATTTAAAAATGCTCTTTCAGGCCTGTTTGACAAAAAAAAAAAATGTAAATCTCTATGTTGACCTCTAGGTTACAAATTTATATAAAAAAATAAAGTAAAATGCAACTTCAAAATGGATTTTACACAAGTGTCCAATCACGATATTTATTTCGCCGTCAAAATCCCCACAACAATGATATGGAGTGAAGCAAAATGAAGTCATAAGCCAATAAGCCTGATCCCATACACTAATTACCGTACGAGGCGATGCACAGGGAATGCTCGCGGCATTACACTAAAAAAAAATACGGGCAAAAGGTGCATTCCTAAAAATACGCTAGAAAACCTTGACAAAAAAAAACTTTTAACTTATCGTCTCTTTTGCATGGGTATGCGGGCGACGAGATGTAAGTTAGTGAAAGTCACTAAATATTCTGAATAATTAAAAGTCTTTAATCACTTTAGGGAATGAACAATAATGTAGTATTTAAAGGACTTTTCAGTGAGTACGTTAAACATGAGCGAAAATCTATCAACTCTCTTCATTGCGATAGTATCTATGATCCTTGGTAACACATACATCATAAATCAATTCTGGATTCAATCTGTACAATACAAATAAATAAAATTGGAGTGTCTGTTTTTAATATTAAGATAACCACTTTTTACTAAGTGTATATGGATGTCTACACGGTACATATACCAAAACAACATTTTTTACAATTTTTGTCTGTCTGTCTATCTGTCTGTTTGTTCCGGCTAATCTCTGAAATGGCAGGACCGATTTTGACGAAACTTTCACTGGCAGATAGCTGATGTAACAAGGAGTAACTTAGGCTACTTTTATTTTAGAAAAAAATAAATAATAGTTAAAAGAACTAAAAACACGCTGTATTTTGAGACGTATGTCAGCGTAGCTTGTGACGTATGTCAGCGTAGTTTTCAAAGACAGTTTTTATGAAAAACTTTTTGTTAAATACCACCCGGACGAAGTCGCGGGTAACAGCTATTACTTATAATATAACCTGAATAAACACATCTTACCGCGGTAGTACGTCCTCCTGCGTTAATTCCCGACATCCACGCGGGCGAAGCCGCGGGCAAAAGCTAGTCTATAATATACGTGAACATATTTTGGGTGGGCTGCGTCTGACTCAGTACCCACGGTCACGTCAAGTTGACAGTTGTCAAATTCGCACTGTCATATTTGTTTCGTATGACCTGGATGTGATTTTTTGAACGCAGTATAGGAGGATTTCTCCAATGCATTGCATTTTGGCGCGGTCCGCTCATAAGTGTACGCTAACCTTTTGTGTTTTTTTCATTTATGACAGAATACAAGACGAGAACCACACAGTTAATGCACCGTAATTAGTATTAAGTTTTTTAAATTTATAAACAAGTAACGTGTATAACAGAAAGTGTTACAAGCTTATACCTATACTAATATTATAAAGCTGAACAGTTTGTTTGTTTGGTTGAACGCGGTAATCTCAGGAACTACTGGTTGGAATTGAAAAATTATTTTTGTGTTGGGTAGCCTATTTATTGAGGAAGGCTATAGGCAACAAACGGCAACATCATGCTGCAATCTAAGGGAGCAGCAACGAAAAATGGACGAAAATTGGCAGGCAATTCGATGCGACGCGAAAAGTCACGGGAGCATAAATTTGACGCGGATGAAGTCACGGGCAGAAGCTTGTATTTTATATTATTCAAGTGTTTGCTTTTTAGAAAAAAAAAGTGTCTTGGGTATGGCTCCTAACATTTATAATAAAGTTCCAAACGCCATTAAAGAATTAAATTTTATACAATTTAAGAAAAAAATGAAATTGTTCTTAATTGATAAATGTTATTATACTGTTGACGAATACTTAAATGACGAATTAATTTAGAATTATAACTATTGAGATTAAATTACTGTAACATTTTAATTATTTTGACATTTTAATTATTTGGACATTTCAATTATTTTGACATATGTTTTTATTTTGACATACGAATTTTAGACGTTTTAATAATTCCTCATTTAGGTCTGATATGATTAGAGTGTTCACTATTTGTTTTAATTTATTTTCCACTTTGATACCAATATAATGCATGATTTTCTAATATTTTTAGTTAGTAATAATTTGTAATTGGCATCTAGATTTGCACACTATATTTGTACGCCTCCTGGCATAACATAGTGCTCTCATTAACAACATAAGATCTGTATTTTTATAACTTATGTTAACAAATAAATAAACTGAACTGAGCTGAACTGAACTTAGATAGAATTAGCTTTAGTTACGCTAAACAGCAGGCCCAGTCAGCCAAAAAAAAAAAAAGTTTATAACATAGTACTGTAATACCTGTTCCCTGTTAACTTGATCTCTATAAATAATCGACTTCAGAATGAGTCTATCACCCCAAGATAATGTCACTTCTTTCACGACAAAATTTAGCTTAACCTTTGAGCTCTGGTGAAGTTTTAAGTTACTAAAAATTTTGTTAAAAATGGTAAAGCTATGACGATGCCGACCATGCAGATTCGAAGCTCACGTCCTTTTTAGGGTTCCGTTGCCAAATGGCAAAAAACGGAACCCTTGTAGATTCAACATGTCTGTCTGTCTGTCTGTCCGAGTATGTCACAGCCATTTTTTTCCGAAACTATTAAAGCTATGCTGTTGAAACTTGGTAAGTAGATGTATTCTGTAAACCGCATTAAGATTTTCACACAAAAATATAAAAAAAACAATAATATTTGGGGTTCCCCATACATAAACCTGAAACTCCAAAAATTTTTTTTTCGTCAAACCCATACGTGTGGGATATCTATAGATAGGTCTTCAAAAATGATATTGAGGTTTCTAATATCATTTTTTTCTAAACTGAATAGTTTGCGCGAGAGACACTTCCAAAGTGGTAAAATGTGTGTGTCCCCCCGTAACTTCTAAAATAAGGGAATGATAAAACTAAAAAAAAATATATGATGTACCATATAAACTTCCACCGAAAATTGGTTTGAACGAGATCTAGTGAGTAGTTTTTTTTTGAATACGTCATAAATCGTAAACCACAATTTACCTTTCATTCAGTCAACTCAAATATAAAAATTTAAAAAAAAAACATTTATTTTCATAAACATAAACCTTATGCATAAACCGTGAATACCTGCAGGTTTGTACGGAACCCTCGGTGCGCGAGTCCGACTCGCACTTGGCCAGTTTTAACTTATAAAATTGTTATATTTCGTACTTAAAAATCAGCAAACGAGTCAACATTGTAATGTGTTTTCAAGTTGAAATTAATAGTAGTTGATTTTGAAGAATAACTTTTTATAGTATCAAGCACGTCTGCTAGGTTTCAGGTGTAAAAAGCAATCAGTTATTTCACGTTATTAAAAATACATTTTGACAAGGACAACGACGCCAAAAGTATTAACATCAGTACATGATTTTGAACGTCACTGCGTTTAAATTTTATTTGATTGAATTTAGCATGCATTATGACCGCGTAGTTATAACACTTTTCTGTAAAACAGCTGGTTGTTTTTTAATAATTAATCTCTACGTTAGGGGGTCCAGATTCATGTGCTGAAAGCATGGTTACAATGGGGTACTGTAAATTTTAAACTGTTATTCTTGCAACTGCCGTTATAAATGTGATATTATGCTGTAATATTTTAACATGAAATTATATATGAGCTGGAAAATTCCAGCAATATTTAGCTCCGCTTGGGTACCAACCCCACGTCCCAAGATGCTACCACTTACTAATGAAGAGTATGCTAATTAGTTAGTCCAACTAATTTACAAATAAACGCCTTTATAACTCGGTCCTATGGTGGGAAGTTCCGTAGCAAGTTTTAAAACGAACACTACGAAGTAGTGTAGTATAAGTGTAGTATAAGTAGTAGTAGTAGTATAAGTTTTGTTGTAGGGAAGTTCGGCTGTTCAATTTCAAAACCTAGCGTCTGATATTTTTTTTAAATCGGTTTTTTTACATTTTTCGACCTTATAGACCACCCTCTACATACTAGGCTAGCAAAAACCCCCAGAAATTAGTCAAAGACGAAGTTACACAAAGTCGGAAATCTAGTATCTAGAACAAAAGTTAGTTCTACAGGAATCGTTTTTTGGCCCTCCTGTAAAGATTAGTTGTATGCAGATACTGGGTTTTGATATTTCACAGCCAATGCTAACTGCATTTGAACGTTGTTGTGAAATGCAAAAAATGTTTGCTCAATGTAAAGAAAGCACATTTGCTTAGCACACACCAAACACATATAGGCACATAATATAATGTACAGCAGAAAAAAATAACAATAACACTTAAATAAAATGTTTAAAGAAAGCAATCGTTCCTAGCAGCGACTACGCCGCGTAGTAAATGTCTACGCTACGTAGCAAAAGTCTACGACATCGTAGATAATTGCTACAATAGCTTGTGAATTCCAATTCAAACGTTTCACAATTATTATTTTTTGTAGTCGATTCATAATATTAGTTTAAAATTTGTACTAATGTCCACCAACATTCTCCTGCCCTTATAACAATTTATTTTGGGGTTACCGCAACGTGTCTTTTTACACGCTTTATATTAGCTTCACTTGTATGTTTGTATATTTGTATGTTTGTTTGTAACCGACTCCTTATAGCGCGATTTTGACCCACTTTAAATGACCAGATTTCATTCAAACTTTGCACACCTGTCAAGGACCGATGACAATGCAATAATTTCATAAATGTGTGCCATTATCCTTGCCAGGGTTACCAGGACAGCAAAAAAACTGTCACAAACTACGCTGACATACATCTCAAAATTCGAAATACCCTAAAAAATAGAAAATAAATAATAGTTTAAAAAAACTAAAAAACACGCTTCCATTGAAAACCAAACTAAAAAGTACAAAATAATGGAAAAAAAGCGTGGGGTGCCTGATATCATTTAAAAAATACCTTAAAAAGCACCCCTTTTTTTCCATTATTTTGTACTTTTTAGTTTGGTTTTCAATGGAAGCGTGTTTTTTAGTTTTTTTAAACTATTATTTTTTTCTTACATACTTCTCTATTAGTCGTCATCTGGTTAGTTTGTTTCCAATAACTAGAATTCAATATACCTAAATTATCCTTCAGTTATATTATGAACATTTTCAGTACATTTTTTTCTCTTATAAAAAACAGTTCCATATCAATTTACAATAACGGTTGTATTGAAGATAACAAACACCTTTTACGTAACATTTAATAAAACTTACTCAGCCTTCATTTACTTAATATGTCTCCAATAAAATCTAGCACAGCCTTGTTTCGGAATAGAAATAATTTCACACAATAGCGAGCCGGATTTCCTTACAAAATTAATTTTGGTAAACGGATATCTTCTTATTTATACGGTAACGTTAGCATACCGGTACACAGCTATGGATTGGAGAGATTCCCTTTGTTCTGGGTTAACCCACAAAATATTACGTATACAGAGTACATTGAGAACATTGAACGAACGTATTGAATTGGAAAACATATTCCTGTATGCCGAGGATGTGGAGTGATAGCGCTGCTGTGCCAACGGAGATAAATAAATACATATTTTTATAAGGAAGTTACTATGATAACAAAGTTTTATAATAATACAATTTTGTATTTTTGTCGTGTACAGTCTCCTTTTTGAAAACTGCCGTCAAAGAAAATAGAAAAAAATCTTGTACACGTTTGTAAGATATCTACGATTAAATAAAGTACCAACGTGTAAACTTACTAACAACAAGCTCTAAAGGAGATGTTTCATTTTTATATGGGGATCCGGCCATAACGTGTACCGTTTAGCGAAGCTGGTTAAATTACTCATGAATAGAATAAAGTAACATTTTTTTCATAATATCAAATGGTTTTTAAGTACAAAATTAAAATTAAAAATGTTTGACATTTGTCCTAAGAGTTAGCAAGTGGTTATTTTGAATTCGTTTAGAAACACACTTCAAGATTGGAGAATAAAGATTTTTGTAACGATGAAATGACTCACAATGACAATACTTAATTGTGTTTACTCAAAAATATTTACAAGAGAATAATAGTAATTTATTTTTAACACTACAAGAATACACACATTTTTTAAATATTTTCTACTTAACATTGATTTGATGAGACATGATTTCAGAACGAATGAAGTCTGCAAGCAAACGAGACGTCATGTTGAATAAAACATGGTAATAATTGAAAAACTATTATTTTTTGTACACAACAAATCAGGCGCAAATTAACCAGAGAATATTTTTCCCTAATTTGTAGTATTTTTTCTTCTTTTTTGATAAATGTACATCTGATGGCCGAAAATGAAACATCTCCTTTGTTAGTATCTGACGAAAATATATTTAAAAACTTTTGCTACGAAATAGCCTGTTTACTCAATTATTATTTTGCCTTTATTTCAGTCTTATTATTTCTTGACATGGTTTAAACCATTGAGGCAGTTGTAGTAATAGGAACGTGACTGTGATTGATATATACAGTTTTTAATCAATTACAATACAATCCAGTACTAATTAGTCAGTGTTGTATTAGGATGTTGTAATAGTAACCAAAATAACCAAAATTAAAAAATATCACAGTGACTTTAATCTGGGTTAGAAGATAAACTTTGTGATTATCACACGCTTATAAACGACTTCATCATCATCTACCTTTTTCCAGCTGTGTTGGAGTCAGCTCCCAGGCTAACCGATGCAGCTGAATACCAGTATGTAATACGGAGCAACTGCCTGTCTAAGCTCCAGAACCCAGTTACTATAATACGCTGTGGTAAGACTTTCGGGCTCTGGATTATAAAATAATGTACAAAAATAAATCCTATTTCTTGTTACACGTCGCAATGCCACCCTATACATAAGCTCACGCGAAGCTATCGCAAGCGACGTATTGGAAACGATATTGTTTGTTATTGCCTCAGAGACTTCCAGAATTTATCGACACAAATTGGACCTGTTTCGACCTGTTTTGTCCCGTTTCGTCTTTTTAATATTTGATTAACTTATCTTTATGTTCCTACAAAGGTGAGGCGTCAAATGAAATGGAAAGGTAGCTTGATGTGGCGTGAAAATTATTGATAAGAATGATAGGTAGTAGCTAGGTTTATAGAGTTAGTTGTGAAATAAGTCTAGTATGAAATATGTTGGAGGAGTTCAGCTGGCACTAAAGATATATTTTTGTGTTGGTCTTGCTTATCTCTTTGACTGGCCTGTTAGTCCACTGGTTAGTGACCCTGTCTGCTAAGACTGAGATCGTGGGTTCGATTCCCACTCAGAACAAATCTTTGTGTGATGAGCACGATTATTTGTTCTGTGTCTGGGTGTAATTTATCTATAATATGTATGTATTTAGAAATATATAAGTATATTTATCAGTTGTCTGGTTACCATAGTACAGGCTCTGCCTAGTTTGGGATCAGATAACGGTGTGTTGGTTGTCCTAAGATATACAGGATGTCCCAAAAATCAACGTCAAGCCGAAAACGGTTGATAGGCCAGGTGGTGACAGTTATCAGAAAAATAATTTAAAAAATCTAAGTTAAGCATTTTTTTTCGGTACTGTCAGTTAAAGTTGGGCGATGTAATAATTTTTAGGGTTCCATTGCCAAATGGCAAAAAACGGAACCCTTATAGATTCGTCATGTCTGTCTGTCCGAGTATGTCACAGCCATTTTTTTCCGAAACTATAAGAGCTATGCTGTTGAAACTTGGTAAGTAGATGTATTCTGTGAACCACATTAAGATTTTTACACAAAAATAGAAAAAAAACAATAATATTTGGGGTTCCCCATACATAGAACTGACACTCAAAAATTTTTTTTCATTAAACCCATACGTGTGAGGTATCTATGGATAGGTCTTCAAAAATGATATTGAGGTTCCTAATATCATTTTTTTCTAAACTGAATAGTGTGTCTCCCCCCCCGTAACTTCTAAAATAAGGGAATGATAAAACTAAAAAAATATATGATGTACATTACCATGTAAACTTCCACCGAAAATTGGTTTGAACGAGATCTAGTAAGTAGTTTTTTTTTAATACGTCATAAATCATAAACCACAATTTACCTTTCATTCAGTCAACTCAAATATAAAAATTTAAAAAAAAAACATTTAATTTCATAAACATAAACCTTATGCATAAACCGTGAATTCCTGCAAGTTTGTACGGAACCCTCGGTGCGCGAGTCCGACTCGCACTTGGCCAGTTTTTAGTACATGGTGGAGCAAAAAAGTGATGTTTTCTTTAAAACTGAGGTGGTTATGTTTTAATTTTTGACTGTAGTTTACAGAAGGGTTATTCAGGGTTACACCACTCACAAAAAAAATGTTTTTAATGTCAATAATTTGAAAAGTACTTAACTTAGATTTTTTTATTATTTTTCTGATAACTGTCACCACCTGATCTATCAACCGTTTTCGGCTTGACGTTGATTTTTGGGACACCCTGTATATTATGTTATATTATATTATATATATTATATCATTTGGCGAGGACAAAAACTGATTTAAACATGACATAGACTACGATACTCATCACGCCTGTCCTTATCCCAATTTATTTGGTCTCGTCGCAACATGTCTTTTTCTTCTCTACTTCTTTATAAATCACCATTTCAGTCATCATCATCATCTCAGCCGAAAGACGTTCACTGCTGGACATAGGACTCTTCCAATAGGATTTGACATAAGCGCCAAACTTGGCAGGTGGATTGGCGATCGCAGCATGGTGGATGCATAGAGAACGCTGCTCCCCAATCTCTGGTAAGTCCCTTAGTCGCCTTTTATGACACCCACGGAAAGAAATGGGATGGTGCTATTATTTACATCTGACGCAATCATTATTTGAATCAATAATCTAAACCATCTAGGTTGTAACGCCCTTTCTAACCATATACTGTCGTTACAGGTCGTCAGAAGCCCGAAACTCTGACAACCAGTCTTACCAAGGGGTATCGTATTTCCCAGCAACTGGGTAGTCAACCAGTGGTGGCCCAGTGGTAACGTGGGTTCGAACCCAGGCAAGCGCTTTACTTTGTGTAAATAATTTCATCGCCACTGCTCTCAAAACGGTGAAGGAAAACATCGTGAGGAAACCAGCATGATCTAGAACCAAAAATTCAAAGATATGTGATATCTACCAACCCGCACTGGGCAACCCGCGTGTTGGATTACGGCCCAATTCCTCTTACCGAGAGGAGGCCTGTGTCCCAACAGTGGGAACAATATAGGCTGATTATGATTGGTTGTGGAGGCAGTCCCACCATGTAAAGTGGGTACTGGTATTCACCTTTTTTTTCTTGATCACGAGGTGGAAATCCTCATGGATGTCCTCCACCCTGAGGTGGGCGGAGGGTTCTGTCAGACTCTTACTGACTAAAACCACCCCGGTGTTCCGTCCCACACCTACGTCGGGGACCACGGGAACCAATATGTCTTCCGCGATCCCCGACCAGTGCTGGCCCACCTTTGCGGGCCTCCTCGCGTTGGGGGGGAGTGAGGTGGTTAACTCCCCCCCAAACATCACAGAAAGGCGCGCGTGGAACACTACGCGCCACCATCTCGGGACCTAAGGAATAGGAGGCGACGGATGTCCCCAGATCCGTCGCCACTGGTATTCACCTGCCTCGACCCCAACATATTTGGGAAAAAGCTAGGCAGACGATGATGGTCAATTAAACTCCTATTATATCTCGTTTAGTATACTTCAACCGATTAATATACGAATTTTATTTATAACTCATCATCATCACCATTTCACTTTCTTTGGACTGGCCTGTTAGTCTAGTGGTTAGTGACCCTGACCGCTAAGACTGAGGTCGTGGGTTCGATTCCCACCCAGGACAAATCTTTGTGTGATGAGCACGATCATTTGTTCTGTGTCTGGGTGTAATTTATCTATAATATGTATGTATTTAGAAATATATAAGTATGTTTCTCAGTTGTCTGGTTGCCATAGTACAGGCTCTGCCTAGTTTGGGATCAGATAACGCTGTGTTGGTTGTCTTAAGATATAAGATATAAGATTTCAGCCGTAAGACGTCCACTGCTGGACTTAGGCCTCCCCCAATTTGGGGGGCTTTGCCATAATCGCCACGCTTGGCAGACGCGTTGGTGATCGTAGTATGGTGGTAAAATGTATAGAGAACGCTGCTGTCCATTCTCTAGTAAGTCCCTAAGTCGCCTTATACGACACCCACGGGAAGAAAAGGGAGGGTGTTATTCTTTACGTCCGGGTTCCGGGTTCTTTACGTTCTTTAATCCGGCACCACACGGTACCGTGTGGTGCCGGATTTATAACTCACACAATTACAAATATAAAACGTCAGTTCCAAAAAACCTTATCTGTATCGCGTGTGCCCACGAATCTTTTACGACTTACGTTTTGATTAAGCGATCTAAAATTCTTCAGGCAGTATTTTTGCTTTTTATCAAAACTAGCGAATAAGTTACATCTCATTTTGTGATTGGGATCTACAAGAGAACGGTGGGCGATCACGCAAGCCTTGCACTAGTTAAAGTGTACCGTTCCATTCGTTAATTTTGATAGCACATTAACTCTAATATAAGAATTTACTTTTTGATGAGAAAAAGGTTGTATTCACTATGGTGGAAAGTCAAGGGTAATAAGCGAATTCCACTCCATGACTTTTTCATAAAATAATCTTCACCATCATCATCATTTCAGCTGAAAGATGTCCACTACTGGACATAGATTTCCCCCAAACACCACCCCACTTCTATCGGTTCTATGCTTCTCGCATCCAGCGGATTCCTGCGGCCTTCACCAGGTCATCGATCCATCTTGTGAGAGGCCTTCCAACGCTATGTCTTCCAGTACGCAGTATAAATCCTTGAAATTAATTGAACTTAGAGGGTTGTTTTGATAATTTAAATGTATATCATTCTGTAAATACACGTGTTACGGTCGTGAATCATATTTTAATGAACTCACAAACTGTCATTGACCAACAAATTGCAAACTTAAGAAAATTTTAATTTTCGAGCCACCGTTGAGCTTCCACCTTGACTGGAAAATCTTTTCAAGCAATAATAGTTCTTGGCAGGATCTGTTTAAGACAGAAAACTTTAATGCAAGGTACTTTGATTTCAAATCCATTTCATCTTATTTTTGAACAACTTTGTTGGCAAATACGAACATGGAAGCGACTTTATGGATGTACTGATCGCGACTTACAAGTTTGTAGGTCGTAGATTCGAACACTGACAAGCCAACAAGCAACAAACTGGCTGACAAGCTGACTTAGTGTAAATTATTTAATCACCACTGGTCTCAAAACGGTAAGGAAAAAAATGTATAGGTATGTTACATCTACAAACCCGCACTGGGCTTCCGTGGTAGATTACAACCCGTTCCCTCCCACAAAAAGAACCCCTATGTCCTTGAAATGGGAATATTATAGGCTGGTAATGCCCTACAATAAACAAATGCCAGTAGTAATAAGTTATTATAATTTTACGATAAATAGGTAACATAAAATTCTAAGAAAAATTAAAAACATTTTAATTTCAGAATTATCTTGATTTAAATTAGCCAACGAATAAACATTACTTAGTATTAAGCCTTCGACTTCATTATATCCCAGAAAACTTCTAAAAATAGTAAAAATAAACAACAGTGTTACGTCAAAATATTTAAATACTTACTAGGTCTGAACACACTACGTACTTAAAAAAAAAAGAAAAAAAATATCTCCAAAGCAATCAATCCACTTTACACTTTCTCTTCAAGTTTTAGGGTTCACAATTATTTGGACACATTCGTCAAGATCTTATCAAATATGATCGATTGCCCGACGAAAGAAATACACTACAACGTAAAATATTAAAACCAGGAAATTTCTTTTCGTAATTTTTATACAAATGCAAGACTTTTTATTTCATGGTATTTTTTTACATTTTTCGATAACTTGTCGTCATTAGACGTAGCGTTGGAAGGCCTCCCCCAAGATGGGTCGATGACCTGGTGAAGGCCGCAGGAATTCTCTGGATACGGTCTGTCGAGAAGGTGGTGCTTGAGAGACAGCCATGCCCAGCAGTGGATGTTTTTCTGTTGGTATGATAATGTCGTCATTTCATAGGACTACCTATGAAATGACGACATTATCATTATCTTAAAATGTCTACAGAAATGTGATTATGGAACTATCCATAATCACATTTCTGTAGACATTTTAAGACTTCTGATCAAAAACCTGCCACAAGTAGTTTTGATAGTCCTCTCTTGATGTTAACCTAACACTACTTAAAGCATTCTGATCACTGCCAGGGTCGCGAGATTGTTCGAAAGACATACCGTGACTCTGGCACATGGGCAACTGAAGGAACACGGGTGGGTTTTAGTCAGTAAAAGTCTGACACGCCCTCCCGCTCCGCCCAGAGCGGGAGAAGTCATTTGATGATTTCCCATACACAAAAAAAAAAAACATTTTGAACAGACCAAAATAGGTAGAAATCTGAGGATGCAAGTTCGGACTTATACGGTGAATGCTTTGAAACTTCCCACCAAGCTTCTTAAATTTTTAGTGAGTGACCAAAGAAATGTGTGGCCTTGCGTTATCACAATAAAAGACCACACCCTGTCTGTTGATCAATTCCGGCTGATTTTCTCAATTTTTTTCTTGAGTCTCATCAGCTGTTGGCAGTAGTGATCCGAATCGATACCAATATTGATAATTTTGCCTGGCGGTAGAACCTCATACTGAACGATGTCCTTCCAATCCCACCATACACACAACACCACCTAATTGTAAGTTGGTCCGTATTTCACTATAGTCTGTGGAGCTTAATCACCCTTTGATCATGATCTTTTTCTCACTATCATCACCACCATATTTTTTTTTCAAGATCAGTTTTGTTTCATTACGTTTCTATAAAGATGCGCATTGAGTAAACGATTCAATAAATTTCTTTCAGTGAGCTCGTGTGGCGGGAAATTGTTTTTACTTTTTATTTATCTTTTTAAAACGCCATTTATTCAACCAGATACAAACAGCACAGCTAAAGAGATTTTACTACATATTTTAAGCTGAAAAATACGAAAAATCTTTTCCCCGAACTATAATGAATATTTCAAAAGGAATTTCAACCCTGATAGACGTAACAATAAGAATGAAAATCGAATCCGGATTTGCAAGTTCGTATTTTGAAAGCTACAATATTACGAAGGTTTTTCGGGAAAGATGCAAATATGAATCAATCGGCTTTTTTTATTTGTGATGTAAAGATAAATTCAGCACATTTTCCTTTTTATTCTTAATTTTAGGGTTCCGTAATGCAAGAGGAAAAAACGGACCCCTTAAATGATCACTTCCTTGTCCGTCCGTCCGACTGTCTATCTGTCTGTTAAAGCTCTTTTTCTCAGAAAAGCGTAGAGGTATCAAGCAGCAATTAATATCAAATACGTAAGGGTTATGGTATCTTGGAGCTGTTACAAAATTAAGCTTCAATGTAAAAATACGTCCAATACAGCGACATAACTTTGAAACTCGCAAATAAATCAAAATGTAGAGGATTCTTCCCGTTGCCGAGGCATGAAATTTGGCAAGAAGTAAGATCTCACAGCACAAGGAAATGGTGTAAATACAAAAGTTTGGATGTTTACTTGTATTTGATGTTAGTTAGTTAATCACGCAAAAACAGCTATATTATCCCGGTAGTACCTACGTCCATGTGGAATCGAAAATTGTACCACGCGGATGAAGCCGCTGACAAAGCTAGTGAATTCAAAAATTGTACAACGTTAACCAATTTGCTATATTGGTACATTGCTTATACAAAGCAGAAATAAATCCATAAGTTAATAAACAAAGAATATTGTAAAAAGCTCGTTAGCTATTTATGTATTACAATTAGAAGCACGCTGGTGTGGACACTAAAGAGGTACAAGTGAAAGCCTATATATAAAAACAATCTGAGTGTAACACCTTTCGCTAGTACCTTTTTTTAAGGAATAATAACCTACTATAATCATAACCACTTTCTCCTAGCCTATTGAATAACTGAATTCATTTAAAAACTAGTACTAGAAGGATTAGTTTTAATTATTCCTTCACAGGGGCTGTTATTAAGTCATTACACCTGACCTTTCTGAAGAACATCACCAATAAGGCTAATGCTAAGCGAAACGGCGGCGGCGGCAGCTATAGCTAATGTGCTTGTTAAAATATTCTTTGTTTATTAACTTGTGGATTTATTCCTCCTCCCTACAATACATGTACCAGTACGAGAAAGTGGCAAGTAGACGTTATACAAATTCATGAACGAATGATCTTGAAATCTCGCTTGGATTTCTGACGATCTTGGGAAAATTATTCAAATCGAGGTCAAATAAAAAGAACTGGGTAGGACGACGTAGTACTTTTGCACGTCGCGCGGGTCAATCGATCAAATTACGCTATGCTTGCCACGGTTGGTCCGCGGATGGGTGAGCATCTTTACATACCAGGACCCTACATGGTTCTGAAACCACATTAAGTCGTTGGTCCTGTCTGTCATTCGTAGATCTTTGCCAGCCGTTACAGGTCGTCAGAAGGCCGAAAGTCCGACAATAAGTCTTACCACGGGGTATCGTGATAACCAGTAACTGAATTGTAGAAATCAGATAGGCAGTCGCTCCAAGTAATTACTGATATTCAGCTACATCCAGTTAGACTGGAGACCGACCCACTATAGTTAGGAAAAGTCTACGTACCTCTATATATCATGTCTATTGCATTCAGTACATTGTGGCAGCTCTACAAGCAACAAACTAATAAAAAATGTAAACATAATTAAGTACCTACCTAGAGCTTGTTAAAATTCGAAAGTCTTTATCAGAAAATTACCTCCAAAATTGGAGTTTCATAAATTACCTACAAGGAAATAAGGTAACACAAATCACACGATAAAGAGGCTTCATAATTGGACGGTAATTGAAAATCGATAGACTGTGTAGGTATTTACTACTTTACTAAAAAGGCCGAGTTCTATTTCGGAACTATATTACTCAAAATAGAGACATATGGAAGGTCGGCTCCATGCAATGAGCGAACGCTGGCGCCATACGCATTGCGAGGCACGGAGGAATCTTGGTATGAAAAGTTGGTCACCCATCCTCGGATCAACCGCTGCAAGCGAATTTTTTTTTTGTGTTTTTGAAATCATCAAAAGACGTCTCCCGCTGTGGGTATTGCAGAAGGGCGTGTCAGAGTTTTACTGACTAAAACCCACCTGTGTTCCTTCAGTTGCCTATGCCAGGTCCACGGTCATTCTTTCGAATGCAAGCGTAGTCTAACCTGATTGGTCGACCAGTGCAGTTGTTATTATGTAAGTATAAACCCATTTGTATACTTACATTTTTACCAATCATAATATTACTAGTCTAAATCCTCTGAACATCTGGATCTCACCATAACTCGAACTCTAAATCAAAGAATTGATTTCAAATAAACCAATAACAGGCACATCTGTATTTTCAAGGGGGTTCATCATCATCATCATTTTAACCATAAGACGTCCAGCGCTGGACATAGGCCTCCCTCAATTTGGGGGGCTGTACCATAATCGCCACGCTTGTCAGGCGGATTGGCGATTGCAGTATGATGGTAAATTGCATAGAGAACGCTACTGCCCATTCTCTAGTAAGTCCGATAGTCGCCTTTTACGATACAAGAAGAAATGGGATTGTGCTATTCTTTACGTCTGGTACTACAATACATGGACTGGAGGTCAAGGGGTTTGGTAAATCACAAAGATTAAGTGATCATAGATATCGACAGGTTGCTTCAAATATAACAGCATCAGATCATCCGGGTTCGTATATACACCACACAAACTTATCCTAATTATTGTATAAACGTCTTTACTCAATACACCAAACTTCAGCGCGTCACTAGCAGAAAGTTTTCCAACTAACTTAGTACGCCATTTTGTTGTGAACACACAAGTTACTTGATGTTCAAGTTATTTTGGATCTTGTGTGTTTAGAGTTAAGTCTAGATGGGAAGATAGTGATGCGGGAAACACAGAACCTGTCGAAGTGGCGGAGCATGGAAGACCTATATCCAGCAGTGGGCGTATTCGGGCTCAATAAATAATGATGATAGATATATTTTTTTAAGGGATTTTGGGGTAGTTAGTCCCATTGTATCGTATTACCCAGTGAACGGGTTATGGAAATCAGATCAGACCACTTGATAGTACTGGTTGTCAGACTTTCAATCCACAAATAACAGCCGGGACCAACGCATTAACGTGCTTTCGAAGGCATTGAGGGGCCCTGGTATCTAAAGATCACTCATTCAGGGATCAATCGCGGTTAGTTTAGTTTTACCACTTTAATCTACCCGTGCGGATTTTATGCTTATCTACAAGTCAAGAATTGACTAATTGACATAAATAAATAACATTTATTGTTTGTGGTAAAACTAACTAACCGTTTTGTATGGACGCATATTTCCCTTCAACATGTTTTTTTCTGCTTATGTTCTATCTTTGCGGCATTTTTACTGAAAATAATGTGATTAAATATTATCTTAAATATTCTCGATTTTAGCCATGGTAAACTATTTCTCTATACCTTAGGCTTCGTTCGTGTACCTATAAGTAAGTAATGTTGGCACCAAAAACTACAAATAACCGCTATCAAGAACCTCAATTTCTCAGTAACCTACAATATTCAGCTAAATCTTCGAGGCACATCGACGTTCTCAAGTCCACATCACGCAACGATTGCGTGTCCAACACAAAATTGTTATTGATTTAAAATAATTACAGTGTTGGCAAGCAAACAGCGCTGTACCTCACTGTACCTACGTACTGCTCAACACGAACGTTCGATTTCTCTATCATTATTGTACAGTCGCGACGATTATCCTTTGTGTATTTTCTTGATGATAAAGTCTTGTGAAATTAGAGTATTTTAGGTCGAGCATAATCAGTTTGTATCGATTTTGTTAAAAGCATGTTTGGGTTCAAAGATCTTTAGAGATAGAAGGTAAACTAAGTGATTTTGCATGTTTTTGTGAGTAGTTGCTATGCGGTCACTTATTATTTTCATCATTAATATTAGTAAATTCATTTCATGAGTAACATTCTCAGTCTGTAGTTTCATAACGTGTAATCTACGTACATTTAGAACTTAGAAAAAAAAAAACAGATTTTAAATTTTTGTTTGGCTGTCTGTTTGTTTATGTTGGCTTATCCACGAAACGACTGGTCTGATTTTGACGAGACTTTCACTGGCAGATAGCTAATGTTATAAGGATACATACTACTTTTACTCCCGGTATCACGTTCCCGTGGGATCATTGCAGTTAACTCCTTAACAAAAATACGCCAATTTATGTATATAAAGGTGTATGGTCCTTCTAAGACACTACACAACATAAAAACCAACACAAAACTCACTTAAACTCACAACACAAACGAAGAACGAATATTAATCCCCAAGAAATCGGACACTGAAAAACTGGATTCAGAAAATTGTAGACACAGCCATTTGTTCGGGCAGTTAAACTGGTAACGGAGGATTTATGTGGAGACAGCCTTAAAACAAGCTGCCTGCTTCTCCAGCTATCTTGTAATATATTATTTAGAAAGGAAAAAAATATTTTCGTCCATTTCATCACGTTACGATGCGAATTCACGCGATTTTTTCGTGTTAAATTCTGTTGTCAGATTTATGATAAAGATCTTTTATGTTTTTAAGGTAGCCAAGAAACTAACTGTTGTTGCGTTTATGACTTTAAATTTGAAGGTTATTCTGACTTTCATTTTTAAATGTAGTGACTTCTGAAACCCTATGTCAAAATCCTGCATCGTGCAGAATTAACCGTGCAACTAGCATATACGTATATACAAGACCTCGTCATCAATCGTCAGGTATTTTCTTCTGCTCTAGCCCGTCCCTTGCTGCCCTCTTCCAGCGATGCCCTAAGCCGAGGTTCGAACCCCCAGGACTATCTTTAGCGTGTAGTCGAACAGTTAAGTTTTTAAGTCCTGGCTAGAGTCCCTGGTAGACACAGGCAATTTCGATTAAGCAGCCGACAACCTCATAGGGTGACCTGTGAGATTTCATTCCCAAAAAAAAACGTCAGACAGTTCACACTAGACTGACACCCGGCTGGTCGCAAGATACTCCCTTTTCTTTAGAGTATGAGTGAACTTTACACCCTCTTAGTGCCTCTTTATGTGTTATAATATGATTTTATACATGTATTTGTTTACTCACCAACAGTTTACAATATCAGGTGATGTGGTTTCTTTGAGCTTCTGATTGAACTTGGTCTAAAGATTTACAATAATATGGGAAAAGTATAACTTTCCATACTTTATTGGGCACAATTAGTAAAGAGTTGTTACCTAGTGATGGTCAGTAGCTGTAAAAAATCATTCGTTTCAAACCATACATACGTTCTGAAATACTTGTAACAGTTTTCATTTTACAAAATAAAGTTAAATTTCTGTATTCACCCCAGCAACATGACAACTTTCTACACGCCATATGTGGTGTTTTTTTTTTTTTTTGTAGGACATCTCGTAGTTAATCTGAAAAAGATTCTGACTACTTAAACGGATTTTTGCCCGGCGATTTCTAAAAAGTAAACTTTTTAGACCTCCAGCCGGGCCATCTGTGGTGTAACGAAAAAAAAAACAAGACATTAACATACATCTGGCAACACTGCGCTCTTAATTGCATTAACATTTTTAATTTAATTATAATTCCACCCGCATCAGACGCGCACACAATTTTTGAAATACATGAGCTACTTTTAAATGAAAATAAAAAGATGTCTGCAATGACATTATGTAGATTTAAATGTAATAATTTCACCACTTTTAAAATAAAGTGAAACCGAGTGTTTCTTTGATAAGAATTTGAATTTTAGAAATTGGATTATCTAAACGCAGTCCAGGACCGCTTTAACTAGTCCTTGTTAATTCAGTGATTTCATTAGAGTTCCATGCCGTGCTATAGACTTGAAATATGGAATAGTTTTAGATGACTTTTGCCCAACTATTTTGATAGAGAAATAAAAAAAATTGTTGCCACAGGGACTGAACCGGGGGTCTTAAAAAATCGAAGTGGGCTACTAGGGCATGTGTAGTATCATATAAAAGAGCCAATGATACCTATACACATTATCAAACATTTTTTTTTTTTTTTAGATCGAATGGTTTTCGATTTTTGGCGAAAAATGTAAAAATAATACCGTTCTGTGATCTGAATCTGAAATGATTGTATGTGATAGAAGTTTATTACAGGAAAAATAAAGGGATGCCTCTAAATAGTAGACTCTTTAGAAATCATCAACATAAATTACATTACTTTCACTATCGGTCAACAGATGACCTAAAACAGCAATACTATTATGCACTATAAAAAACCTTCGGTGCGCAAATCCGACTCGGACTTGACCGGTTTTTTTCAGTGTGAATACTAAAATATTAATGTGTTCTCTTGTTTGAAGCTATTGGAATGAATACTTTGACTAAATTGAGAAGAATGAGCATTATAGCCTTTTAAAATATTTAAGTAGTTCATAAAAATCCAAATATAAACCTAATACACACACATTCTTCTTTTTTTTTATGGGACGGAATATTTTTTTATACGATACCTACTCGAAAGGCACTTTATATTACTTTTTAGGGTTCCGCACCTCAAAAGGAAAAAGCGGAACCCTTATAGGATCACTTTGTTGTCCGTCCGTCTGTCAAGACTCTTTTTCTCAGGAACGCGTGGAGGTATCAAGCTGAAATTTATAACAAATACTCAAGCGTACTGTCCCTTGAAGCTGTGAAAAAATCAAACTTCTAAGCTAACGCAATCAAAAGATATAGCTGTTTATACCGCAAATTTCCTCAAATTTTCGAAACTCGCAAGGGAATCAAAACCTAAAGGGTACTTCTAATCGATCTAGAATTTTGAAATTTGGTACGAAGCAACGTCTTATAGCACAGATAAAGGAAAAATTGCGAAAACCGTAAAATTTTAGTTACATCATATAATAAACAGAACAAAACACAGACAGAAATAAAACCAAGCCAAAAAACAGAACAGAACTACGACTCGATGGTCGTGATGGGTGAACTTTTACCTATACACCTACAGGTTTGTACGGAACCCTCGGTGCGCGAGTCCGACTCGCACTTGGCCGGTTTTTTTATAGTTAGGCAGAATGTGCATCAATTTACTGTTTATTTAAATTAATTGATTTAAATTATTTCAGAATCTCCTAAAATAAGGCCAATATCACAAATTATCGCAGATTTTTTTTTTTTTACTGTTAGAAAGCTCTTAGGTAAAGCACTATGTTTTACTCGGAAGAAAGAGCGATTCTCAACTCGTGTGTATTAAGGTCCTAGGCTGAGCTTCAGGCCTAAAACTACCCCCTCATTAGTAATTTGGTGCAGGTCACTTTCTCCCATCGGTAAACAATGTACTAGTAGGATTTTCTTTTGCTGAATATTTGGTGTGTACTTTCTGTCTTTGCCAAATATCAATGAATTTTCTTTATCTCTGAAGCACACCACACTATCACAATTTAACACCATCCGATGACACATGGCGCTTGTAAAAGCATTGCAATTTACAATTTACAACACAGGAACATCGATCAGCCGTCTGACTAGCACAATACGTTGCGACTGCACCATTAGACATATGAAATATTATAGGTTCAACGCAGCGGTTGAACGTGGCCTTAATTTATAAGTTTCAAACACAGCTTCATGTTATTTATTGGTTTTGTTAAAGATCAATTTCGATACAGTAAAAGCAATTCTAAATGTTAAAATGGACTTGAAGGCCTGCGTGAAGTGATATTTTACTAGCGATAACGAGCATAAAAAAATCAAAAATATATTGAATTAACATCTCATCTGCCTAGATGATGAGATTATGTTTATCCAATATAT
Source organism: Aporophyla nigra (assembly GCA_947507805.1). NCBI lineage: Eukaryota > Metazoa > Arthropoda > Insecta > Lepidoptera > Noctuidae > Aporophyla > Aporophyla nigra. Next base: position 21,592,806 of record OX382296.1, read on the forward strand.
TTTTGACTTAACGTAATCTAAGCTTAGATAATAAATAAATTAAAGTGTCTATTTGCTACGTCAAAATAACAGCCTTAAACTATAATGAAAATCTATATGTGATACTTCTAACATGTGTTTTTTTTTATCTGTCAATTTGATTGTTCCGGCTAGTCTTTTTTTGTGTGTGTTTGGTCTTACTTTGCGTCATGTTTACCGCAAATAAACGTATTTTATTTTTATCTTTCTTCTTCTTTCCAAAATGGCTGGACTGTTTTTTATAGAACTTTCACTAGCATAAAAAGTGGATAGCTAATCTTATAAGGAGTAAAATAAGCAACTTTTTATCCCGATAGCACGATCCTTTGGAATAATTTCCGACATCAACGCGGGAGACGGCGTGGCATAAACATCAGCCTGTTTTGTTCCACTGCAGAACAAAAGCTTCTTTTTCGTTTTTCCACTTAACCCGATCCTTGACCAATATGGACCAATTCCTCGTATATCTAAGCGTCAAGTTCGTCCCTTCATCTACACCCGGGTCTTCGGCGATGCCGTTGGACGTTTCAGGGACCCATGCTGTGGTGTTTTAGCCAGCATTGCTTTCGACGTGCAACAAACTTGTCCGGCTATGTCCCATTTGAGCTTGGCTTCTTTTGGAATGGCGTTGGCGATTTATGACTTATCTTGAAAGCGAAAGCTTTTTCCCTAGACGCTCATTGGAAAAAATGGTACTACATTTTATGCAAAAACATTCGACACCGAGGTGTTGCAGCTAAATGGACTTAAGCATGAAGAAAAACAATAGGTTGTTTTTCTTTTTGATGGTACGGTTAAATTGATCGGTAACGAAAACTATGCTTCGCGCGCTCTCTTTTCCACCTGATGGTGTGCGAGAGAAAACGCACGAAGGTCTCGTTCGCTGTGTAACAGTGACAGCGTTCCTTGTAGGTCGCGATAATGCGACAATGTAGCCATAGCATGAAAAATGCAATGACGGTGCTAAACCATAAAATTTTACTCAATCTGAGTGTCGACTTATACCAATAATATGTCTTGTCAAATATTAATGAGGAAGAGTACGTCCAATACCCTGAGTAATAATACTTCCATATGCAGTGTTAAAATAATTCAGCTGGCAATACAATTTTTTTTTAATTTAATTTTTTCCTGTATAATAAAGAATACCCTCGTAAAAGTTTGTATTTATAAATTATCTCTGTGAAAATCTGGTAAAATAAACTGCAAACCCGAATCTAATCGTTAGAACTCGAAATAACTATTTCAAAATAGAGTACCTAACCTACAAAGTACCTATAAAAATAATAATATACTTTCAGTGACACGAAACGAGCGTGTAGGTACATATGAGCCGTCGAACGCTTTAGGGTTGTCACAAACGATTATCACGTTGAACACAATGCGTGGCAGGGCTTATCTCTTAATACCCGATGATAGAAAGGCGCCCGAGGCACCGGGGTAAATAATGTTTACGTGGAAACCCTTATTCAGTTTGTGGGAATGAAAATATGTTTTATTATTTCTGTTTTGGGGAGATTAGTTTGTGTTGCTAGGTGGGAAATCGAAATAAATTGGTACGTAATGTAAAGGTTTTCTAAACGTTGCAGTGATTATGCTAGGTACGATGTAGGGTAGATAGGCGCAGAATGATCTCCGTTTGTGTATTGCCGCTTTTAGGGTTCCATACAAAACTCGGTAAAAGATTTTAGCATATTGAGAACTTTCTCCTTTATTTATGTCTGGCATGTCTAGTGGGAAACTGCCCAACAATAAATGTCGGGACGTTGTATATAAATACATATGCTAGTTGCGCAGTGAACTCTGCTTGCGTGATTCAGGATTTTGCATGACGTCATTTGATGGTGGTGTAGATGTCACTACAAAGTCGCTTAATTAAGAAAGAAACTGTACGATGTGACTTCGTCAGCCAGTTTGACCAAACTGACAGAGGTATGACAGAAAAATAAAACAGTGTCAATATCTAGTTGGCACAGTTCTTAAAAAAATCAGTCAACATTCTTAGCAACAAACTTAGAGCTTTTATTACGCGTTAGTCCACATTCGCACGTTTGTACGTTCTTCAACGCACTGCTTGTCGAGATTTGTAAATCGAACATTATGTTTTTTCGGCGCGTTGGGATGCAAACTGTTGGATTTGATTTGAACTGTTGGACTTCACTTTGTGCGCTTTCTGTTGTACAGCGAGACAGCAATATGCGAGCGAGAGAGGTGGCACGAAGTGAAGTTCGCGTAAACGCGACAGTGTAGACGTAGCGCAAATCCAGTACGCAATAAAATCTTGCAGCCCTATTTTTGCGTTTCTGTGAATGTGGCCTTATCGACGTCAACGTAATACAATTTCCAGCCTTATGTTGAGCAACAATTCTTCCATTTTCAATGAAGAGGAGCTCGCAGTGCATGTCCAGTGATGGATTGCTGACGTACGTCTACCGTGCACGCTGTGAGCTGTTTCCTTTAATTAACTCCGCCGTCGCGTGAGCACGTAACTGCAGGAACACAATAGTTATAAGAACATAACTTACTTGTGCTGATTTGTGTTCTTCTAAATATAAATAAGTAGTAAACTTGCCAAAGATTTGCACTATTTTTTAATCGATATTTTTTTATTAAACATAACTTTGATATTATACACATAAACTTTCCCACACATTATATTTTTTACTATTCCCTCATTTTCATCAACCCACAGGTTTCATTTCCCCTTTTCTTACTGTTGTCTGTGATGTCCAATAGTGAAGAAAATGAAAATATAAAGTACTTAAAAGTAAGTTCATCAGTCATCGAATTTAGTGTTGAACGACACTATCACGGCAGGCTTAGACGAAGTTGACGGGACGAGGTTGACTTGCCAGCTCAAGCAAAAGACAGAATTGTATGGAAAATGGAGAGGGAGGTCTATGCCCTGCAGTATGAACAGGCTAGTTAGATAAGATTACATTAGAATGTTGAGCCGAAAAGCACGAAATAAAACGGCGTCAGATGCCTTAGTGCAAATGAATCAATGCTCTTCTAACACGCCTTAGCAAATGGCGGGACAGACGGATGTAAAAATTACGCGGTAGGAATTTTACGCCAATGTATTTCCAACGCACTGCTTAGCTTCGACGGCTAAAATTCGAACATCGTGTTTTTTCAACGAACTGGGATGCACCCTGTTGAATTTTTAACCCTTGGTCCATCACCAAGAGTCGAAAATCTGGTGCGCGATAAAATCTCGTTGCGTAAGTTTTACGACCGTGCAAGATTTCAAAATCTAGACTTGAACTCAATCAAGCGAGCTCCCAAACATTGTCTAACTACACACTACATATTGATTGACACACAAAAGGACGTGACTCGCGAAATATTCCAAGTTCTCAAAGCCATTAATATGTCACTTAATTTTGTTTAAACTTCATGATATTAGGCCCGTTAGGCACAAAAGGTTGCGATGTCGTGACTTGGTTATAATGCACAGAGATATTGGTAGGCATCGAAGGGAATTGTGAATAGAAGGCAAGGTCGGCACGCGACTTCGGTAGTGAGGATATGGTTTTAGGTACGTTTGAGACATTTTTTTTTTGTGTTACAGTCAGCGTCAAAAATATCGGGACCAACAGACTTTCACAATGATCTCAACAACTAAGAAAATTAAAATTTATCTCAAATTAGATATAGTTCATGTTAAAATGACACTTGCCGTGTACTGTCTTCATTCTGGAACATTCTTTGTGTCATTGAGTTATTATTTAATTTTCATAGTTGTTGAGATCATTTTTAACAGTCTGTTCGTCCCGATACTATTGACACTGACTGTATAAGTATTTAGATAAACCAAGTGGACAAAAAAGTCACGAGCAAAATAGATATTTCGATAACATTTGCTTGCGTGAAATCTTTGGACATTCTTGTCAGGCTTAACAAAGAACTATTACAAAAAAAAAATGGACCTCCACTGACATTGGCTACAAAATCGGAACTCACTAGAACACAATCGAAACACCACCATCTTATTTTATTAATATATTTCAGGAGATATTTCACAAAACGATTTCGCTAAAGTTTACTTATCAAATGCGCCCCTCTGTCCAGAAAAATTCTTGTAGTAGTGTAAATGGCTGACCCTAAAAACTACCATGCGGCAAAAAACAAAATAAACAAACACTAGCCAGCTACATATTGATCTAATGCTTACTTTTTTTCCAGCCGACCTACATCGCTCAAAACTTTTTCTTGCCTTTTTACTTTAAACGCAAACACATGAAGTGGAACGTTCAGACACGCAACGATAACTAAAAGCTATTGTACACTGTAATCACAAATCTTAGTCGTTTAGAAGTTACAGGCATCGCATGACCGGGACACACAGGCACCTTGATGCAATTATGTAATTAAAACAGCGATTGTTTAAAATTATTAAAGTTTATAACGTATGATTTGGTTACAAAAGGCGGAGGAAGGTTTCATTAAAAATTCGTATAGTGTAAATGAATTTCAGTCAGAATCTCAGAGTGAGAAGTTGTTAGGAATCATCGATCTCGTCTAATAAAAAAAAAATGTATTTTAAAGCGTAAATATTTTTATACAATCGGTTGTATGAATTATTTTGTAATATTTATAGAAATCATATATTATTATATCATGGCATATTGTTGTTATTAAAGTCCACAGACAGAAGATTTTATTTTCTCTTCCTTCTACCTTTCTCCATGTTAACAACGAGTTTGAATTATTAGACAGAAAGTCATCACCATCCATCATTTCATCCGAAAGACGTCCACTGCTGGACATAGGCCTTAGCCAATTTGGGGGGGGGGGGGGCGTTTCCATAATCGTCGCGCTTGGCAGGCGGGTTGAAGACCGCAGTATGGTAGTAAAATGCATAGAAAACGCTGCTGCCCATTCTCTAACTTCCGTAGTCGACTCTTACGACACACGGAAAGAGATGGGATGGAGCTATTATTTTCGCCCGGACGGCACACATACACACATAATAATGAATTGTTAGAATATATTGTTTATATGGTATCAAAAAAATACCGGTCAAAATCATGACCCGTCGGTTTGCTTTGCCGTAGTTTAATATTATCTGCCCATGTTTCACACGTCATATGTTTTATATTTGCGTGACCAATAGTTAGCGGCTTGTTCGAATCATTACTATTTGTATTTTATATCATAGTATTTGTATTTTATATGAATACCACCCACTGTTTGCACAATAAACTGGATAATGGGATATGGTTTCATTATAAATTATGTTATTGCGCTCGACGATTTTACAACCGCTTGTAATAATGAATTTTATCGAGCACATAAATGTTTTATTCAATATTTGTGGTCGTTGTTTGATGTTTGTTCGATGAATTGTCCTCAAACTAAGCGTTTGAGTGTGATATAACCTAACATAATCAGAAATCACAAAGGCTATCAGTATACAGTAGAAGTATGATGATATTTATCTCTTTATCTTCTGAAAAATCAATTGCTTTTAATAGTATTAGTCTCATTTAAACGTGTCCGTCCAACTTACAGCCTCACACTGACCTGGAAATTGCAAAAGTCGTAAGAAAATTCTAATTTCGGTGGCTGGAGCTTCCATTTTAATACAACGTTACTTTTTTATTCTTATCTTTGAGAAAAATTGAAAATTTTAGTCGCATAATAGCCATAATTTTGCTTTATAGCCGATAACATAGTGCAGATTCTTAAAAACTAAAAATAAATATCAGGAAATGTCCTAAGAAATCCAAATTCACGGATATCCCATTCTCCCCTCGCTACATAGCTTGATTGATTGAGATGATTCAGCGCAAACGAATTTCCCGAGTGAAATAACAATTATGTACGTAGTACCTACGCATTAATAATTATGTAATCTACAATGACAATGCTACGCTATGTTAGAAGATCGTATCTTTGAGTTCCAAATTGACAGTCAAAACGTGCCAGAAACGAATGAAAGTATGTAGGTAATTTATTTGTTTAAGGATAAATAACAATAAAATTTGTAAAGTAAAATTCATTATCTTGTAATGAATACTCAAGTACGAGTAACCACAATTTGCATAATATTATCGAGTACGCGACAACTCAAGGTATAAGTTGACAAGTCAAGTAAAGGACAAGTCACGGTGAGTTGGTTACAGAATAGCAATGGACAAGTCACGGTAAGTTGGTTACAGAGTAGCAATGCAAGTGGAATGACATCTTTTTTTTTTTGTGGGTGGGAAATCATCAAATGACGTCTCCCGCTCTGGACGGAGCAGGAGGGCGTGTCAGACTATTACTGACTAAAACCCACCCGTGTTTCTTCAGTTGCCTATATGCTAGGGCAGCGGTAACTCTTTCGAACAAATCTCGCGACCCTGGCAGGAAGTGGAATAACAGCTGACTACAAGTTTAGTTCACCTAAATTTGCATATTATTTTACAGAGTGCAGCTGTATTTCTTCTGGCATGGCGATTTTCTCCACCGTTAATTAATGGTCCTACCTGGCTTTTTTTTGGATGTGAAATCATGAAATGACTTCTCCCGCTCTGGGCGGAGCGGGAGGGCGTGTCAGACTTTTACTGACTAAAACCCACCCGTGTTCCTTCAGTTGCCCATGTGCCACGGTCACGGTATCTCTTTCGAACAATCACGCGACCCCGGCAGGCATCGGTCCTAGCAGACCCCTTCAGTGCTACTGACATCTCTTTGAGGCGCGCGTGGAACACTACGCGCCGTCGACCTGAGCTTGGTCCTTACCGGGAGGCGAGCTACCCATTGCTCGCCACCCGCAACCTCGCGCCTACGGTGGCCGGGAGTCCGCAATCGACTCCCGAAGCCCGGGGCGTCTCCTCCTACGGCGGCTAGGGACGTGAGGGCGCAGAGACTGGCACTCCCTCACGCACCCCGCCTCCTCCTTCGCGAGCAATACTGCTTCGCAGAAGGAGGTGACGGCTTCCCATGCCCTCTCGCTCCGTACCGTGCTCGCAACAGGGCCGGACGCGAGAGGTCGCCGCCGCCGATCGCCTCCACGAGGACGCGGTGGTGCTCCGCCCAAGTAGGGCACACTTCCACCGTAGACTCCATCGTGTCCTCGAGACGATCCTCACAATGGAAACACCTGGGCGTTTCCTCCCGCTTTATCCCGAACAGGAACCCACCGAAGCACCCACGCCCGGCGAGAACCCGCGTCACGCGGAAGGCGAGGACGCCGCGGCGCCCCTCCATCCACTCCTCAAAGAGGGGACCCACCGCCGCAACTGTGGCGTGCCCTGCGCTGGGTTGCGACAATCGTACCCGCCATGTCGCCATGAGGTCCTTCCTGGCTTAGAAGTAAACTATTTACACAACGCTAAGGTTTTCTCCTACACGCTTCTTAAACGAATACAGACTGATGAGGTCATAATCTACCTAGTCTTTTCCTAACTTTGTTGGCAATGGGTCTATCTGAATGAAGCTGAAAACCAATATTTTACAAGGGACGACTGCCTTTCTGGCCTCCACAATTCAGTTACTGGGTAATATAATACCCCTTGGTAAAACTGATTGTTAGAATTTCGGGTTTCTGACGACTGTTAAAGATTTGACTGGCCTGTTAGTCTAGTGGTTAGTGATCCTGACTGCTAAGACTGAGGTCGTGGATTCGATTCCCACCCAGGACAAATCTCTGTGTGATGAGCACGATCATTTGTTCTGTGTCTGGGTGTAATTTATCTATAATATGTATGTATTTAGAAATATATAAGTATGTTTATCAGTTGTCTGGTTGCCATAGTACAGGCTCTGCCTAGTTTGGGATCAGATAACGTTGTGTTGGTTGTCCTAAGATATTTATTTATTTATTATTTATTTATTGTTATTTACGATTGACCGCCGGGACCGACGGCTTGACATGCTTTCCGAGGCATGGAGGGATTTTGGTATGTTGAGATGGTCACCCATCTTCGGACCAACCATCGATCGACCCGTGCGGGTGTTTTTTTTTTTTGTGCTTAAAAAATTAAGCTAAATTTCATATAGTAATTATAAACTATTACACAAAACATACAACTAATAATCACAATGTAGAGAACTTATCATCGTTCATGAAGTATAATACTAAAATACAGCGCAGATAACAAAAGATGTTAAAGAAGCTATCAAAAATAATAAACTGCAGCTTTATACAGAGTTCATTTTCTCGGTGAAAAACCTCGAGTTTATTAAGTCATATATGTAGGAATAGTCGACCTCGTATTTAATTTATCAACTTAAGTCTGAATGTCACTTGCACGTCATAAAAATACAAAATAATTGTCTATGTGACAGTTAGACCCGTTGAATACGGCACGGGTTCTTTACGATACGGCGCCCAGTTTACAGTAAAATCAGTTTTTGTAAACGCGAATAAGACGACAATGTCGTATTGTAGTGCCGGCGTATCTGTTAACAAACTTCCTTAATTATCCGTATAACACTGATAACCGTGCTTACCATAGATAGAAGAAAGAAGTCTAAGGTGCCTAAGCACCCGGGGTCGCGTGATTGTTCGAAAGAGATACCGTGACCCTGGCACATGGGCAACTGAAGGAACACGGGTGGGTTTTAGTCAGTAAAAGTCTGACACGCCCTCCCGCCCCGCCCAGAGCGGGAGAAGTTATTTGATGATTTCCCATCAAAAAAAAAAAAGGTGCCTAAGCACGGCGAATTCACCGTGGTTACACTGCAAAACAGTTGTTTTCACGGCAAGAAAACAAAACGTGTTACAGGTGGTAAAGGTGTACCAGGGCCCTTGGGTTGTTTAAACCTTATCGAAGTTACAATATATTGGGAATTGTTGTCAAAAGTGGTAAGCAAGTTACGAGGTCGACTATCTTCATTTACTTTAATCCTTCTTTTACGGTGCAAACAAAGGTTTTATTACTCTAGTTACTCAAATGGTTAATTTAATAATGAACATCATTATTAAAATAAGTGAAGAAAAATATTAAGAATGAGCAAATCAAAATGTTCTAGAACATAAGTTTTACGATATCAACCGATAAAAGGCCCCATATGTAGATAGGCGTGGCGTGACGGTGCGACGCAATTCTTTTAATTGGTAAACCATATGCATGAATTGTTCATAGAAATTGACGGCCCGCTACCTCTCACAGAAAGTGTTACCAAGGGGTATCGTACTACCCAGTAACTGGGTTATGTAGGTCACATAGGCAGTCGCTCCATGTAAAATACTGGTATTCAGCTGCATCTGGTTAGACCGGAAGCCGACCCCAACATAGTTGGGAAAAGGCTAGACAGCTGATGATGATACCTCTCACAGAGATGCTCGAGTCCCAACCCGTACCCCGTACCCGGTGGGAGCACCATCAGTATACCTACATATGTCTCAATATCATCCAACCAGCAGTAGGATCACGTTTCATCATCATCATCAGCCTATAGCAGTCCACTGCTGGACATAGGCCTCTCCAATTAATAAATAAATAATAAATATCTTAGGACACCCAACACACCGTTATCTGATCCCAAACTAAGCAGAGCCTGTACTATGGTAACCAGACAACTGATAGACATACTTATAAATTTCTAAATACATACATATTATAGATAAATTACACCCAGACACAGAACAAATGATTGTGCTCATCACACAAAGATTTGTCCTGGGTGGGAATCGAACCCACGACCTCAGTCTTTGCAGTCAGGGTCACTAACCACTAGACTAACAGGCAAGTCGCACGCCATTCAGCTCGATTCTCAGCAACTCTCATCCAGCTGCTACCAGCCACCCTGCGAAGATCATCGCTCCACCTAGGTTCAGGGCGTCCTACCTTACGTTTGACGATTCACGGTCTCCACTCAAGAACACGTCTACTCCAACGGTCATCGGTTCGACGGCTAATGTGGCCAGCCCATTGCCACTTCAGTTTGCTAATCCTATGAGCTATGTCAACAACTTTGGTTCTCTGCCGGAACCAAATTTTCTAAGTAACACGTAAAGCAAACGTACGTTTGCTTAGTACCTATGTCTCATTGATAAATCTCGTCAGTCAAATTTTTAAAACTAGATGCGGTAGGCGTTTCCTAAAAGTACTCTGAGAAGAAAGGCCGAAACAAACTGAGAGGTCACGGTCTCTTTTAAAGCCTAGACATAATCTTGGTCAAATCAAGTGAACACCATGTGGAATGATGTCTGGAATGATCTTTTAAGGTTAGAACCATACAGATTGAGTGGACCTGTCCAGTCAGTGCACGCACTAATCAGTATACATGCAGCTCAACTTAGAATTTAAGGAGCTCATGGATTTCACGAGCAATACCAAACGGACAGTTGTGTGGGTCGCATAAATTATTATCATTCAACAAGGAATGTGAGCACGTTTGATAAGTATACTTATTTCTCATTATCATCATTATCCATCATCTGCTTATTATATTTTAAGAACTAGGGTTTTCTCTTACTGTCTAACATGCATGTTAGTGAAATAATTGGCATTCAAAAACGAGAAAATTCGGACCATTAGAACCTAATTACTGGTTCACAACCTAAATCTGAAATACCGAAATAAATAACATCTATGGAACCTTGGTCTCTATTTAGAACTGTTGAGAAAATGCGGTCTTTATTGCCTGAATCTATGAAAAATGATCACCCATCCCTGATCTGACCGTAGCAAACGCCGCTTAACCTCACTCTTACATTAACAAGGACCCATAATTTAAAATCTTAATACTAAACATAAATTCTCTCCCATATAACCATGACATTGCAATAATTTTGGCCGCACGCAATATTTTTCTGGCAATAATTTCTATCCAGCGTTTATAACCAGCCCTTATTTTTGTATTGCGCTTTATTGTTTGGGCAATAAAGGCGAGAATTGATCGGCAAGCTGTCAATGGGGCTTAATCGCTGTTTAATCGGTCAGTTTTCACGTAACGTTTGATAGCCGTGCGTGATATTGAATACACATTGTTGTTGGGATCGGATAGCATGATGTCTTACTTGGCTTTGTTTGGTAAAATTTTAACTGCGTTGACATTTTGGTAATATTTTATCGCATTTAAAAGTATGCAATGGATATACACTAAAAAAATAGCTTTACTTATGAAAATCCTTATGATTAAACCTGAAAAAATGGCCGATGGGGCTGAACGGTTCAGGAGTAGCGATCGCGTACTGGAAGACGTTGCGTTTGAAGGCCTCCCAAACCCACAAGATCGAGCGAGGATCTGGTGAAGGCTGCAGGAATCTGCTGAATGCAAGAAGCATCGAGCTGGTTGAAATGACTGTGCTTGAGGGTGGCCTATGTCCAGCAGTGGACATTTTTTATATGAATTTCTGAAATGATGATGATGAAGAATCCAAAGAAGTCGAAGAATTTATGACTCTCACTGAAAACCTGGAGAAGAACCATACTTAGCACAAAAAGAAGGTTTCGAAGCTTCCAGTGTAAAGCACCTGTGCCATGCCTGTTATTGCCATATCTCGAGGGAAACAAAGTCGTTTCCCCCAACACTCTTGCAGTGCACGACAGCGTGCACGTGACTACTACGTGCTTCCGACCTCCCAAGGGTTTTCAATAAATAAAGTGAATCCCAAACTATAAGACTTTGCTTGATTTTTATGCAGCGGTATTTGGTTTTCTTAAATCAACGCTGTATTAAGTACTTAATTTCCTTTTCGGAATAATAAATTCTAATAAAAAATCTAGTAGTTACTATTTGGAATGTGCTTTTATTCAGAAATTTATAGTGATTCTGTTTGAAGGCCAGAGATTTTTGCTAGGCTCATCCTTGCAACAACAGGCAATTGTTAGAAATAAGATGCACATACCTATAAACTTAATAAGAGTCTTCAAGTTTTTCTTGAAAGCGAATACTAACTGGGACCTGTTTAATAGAATCTACTCGCGATAGGCGACAGACGACAATCCGACAGTTTGACAATCATTATAATTATGTTTTATTAAACGGCACTAATCGAGGGAATTCTAACATATTCTGAAAAAAGGTCTCATTTTCAGTTAAATTAATACGGGTCCCGGTGACATAGCTGTTAAACAATCTGCCAAGCCTTTTTCTATGTTGGGGTTTTATAAAATGTAACCCTGGTGACAAAGTGCTGAAACTTCAATTAATCTGCATTTTCCCATCTATGTTGGGGTTGACTTCCACTCTAACAGGATGCAGCTAAAAACCGGTATTTTACATGGAGCTACTGCCTATCTGATCTCCACATCCCATTAACTAGGTAATACAGACTTTCGGGCTTCTGACTAACCCGTAACGACTGTCGAAGATGTACAAATAACACCTGGCTTAGTGTGCATTCTGCGCACAGAGAAGAGGGCAACTGAAGGAACATGGTTTTAGTCAGTACAAGTCTGACACGACCCTCCGCTCCAACCAGAGCGGGAGACGTCATTTGATGATTTCACACCCACAAAAAAAAGGCACAGAGGAGTCTCGATACGTTATGAATGGTCATCCATCCATGAACCGCCCTGCTATTATTTAGCCAAAGGCTCCTCTTAAAGTTGTCTAACTTGAGCATGTTAAGCAACAAAATCACATTATCTACCTACTCGTGATCGATCTGAAATGCACCCGTGTGTCACGGGACTTATTGCAATAACCTCAGCGTAATGTGCTTTGATATTAAAGCTTCCACCGTTTTAATAGCTCTGACAGATGCTGGTTCTTTTTTGATTAAATCCTTTACTAGACACGGATGTTATAAATCAGAGTTATCGTCATTGGTTTGTGAGTTTTGGTTTAATATTTGAATGTAGAAATGAATGGGTAATGCACTGTTTCTGTTAAGTGGTGCTTGAGTTTTGTATCAAGTATTTTGATGGTGCTCTAGCTATAGATATATACATTTTTATAGCCTCAATTATACTCCCGTGGACAGGCGCGACGCTTTAAGTAAAACAATGTCCATGAATACTTTATGGAAGATTTCCTGCCAGAACTGCGCATTTAGTCTAATTGTCTCGTTGATCTCGTGGTCGTAAGCGTAGAGTCCTTGCTCGGAATACTAAGTGAGACAAAGTGATATTGAGTTTTTCTATCAGAAATTTTTCAGTAGCAGCCCAGAGTCTAGATTTGTTATCAATAGGCCCACCGGCTATTACATGGGACTTAAATATAACTGGCAATATATGGATGTGCTTTAGGGACACCTCCATCAATACTTTTGGGGGCATGCTTTATTTTGTTATGGTATTGAACTTTATTGGTCTTTTAGAGGGCATTAAGTTTACTTAGAGTAGTTTAGACCGCAAGTAATGATTAGGTTCTGTGTGAAATTATCAAAAGTGGGATACTCTCTATAATTTCCGTAACACTGATGATTGCAAATATCAGAAATGGCTAAATTAATTAATTAGGTTGATGGCTGTTAAATCAATAAATGCAAACTGTATTAGTGGACTCTGGACTGAACAAACTGAATTACGTAGGTGTACAAAATAGCTTTTGCAATTCAATAGATTAGCGAAATGTTAGACTCGTTCGTTAACGAATCAGCGCGAGCGGCGCATTGATCTAAATAGCACTCGATTTGATGTACCAAATAAAAATTTATATAATTCTAAATGGCGTCGACTGTTAAGTAGCGACGATAGTGCCTATATAAGTTAATTTTATTTTGTGATAAACAAAAGACGCAAATGGTCCTCCTGCACTTTTTTCATCAGTGGACGTACGCAACGCCTACATATCATCTTCAACTCCAAAAGCTTCACAAAAGTTAGCCCTCTTAGGGGCAAAAAGGAATTTTTCACTTGTAGTTATGAGACGGTCAGCTATACTATTCAAATAGAAACACAACTCTCGGTGTTAAGCATTGCATTGAGAATTCAACAAAGCGCAATGAAAAATAAACTGTGTATTTGACTGTTCGATTTTTAAGTCTGGGCGCTGAGCATAGCGTTGAAATTGAAGTACGCGAAATTATCCTGCCGCGACGTTATTATGTCCGTGTGTATACAGACTTACATATTCCAAAAAATATACAGTACCAATACGAATATTAAGCATAGCACACACGTAACTCTGTATAATTAAGTGGCACAATATAGTCGTAACTCGCACACTCATTTATCAGCGCCCCGGGGTTAACGCCGACTGACGGCGACATCTCACACTCGACTCGCTAGCTTATATTACATTCGTTTATTAACTTTTATTCAACTTTTCTGTGAGTAACGCGCTTTATTTTATAGCGTGGGATATAACTCTCGGGAGAAAATGACTTTGATGGCTCATTTACATTAGAAAATGTCATAGACATAAAAGTTTTACTCATATTGGATGTTTTTCATAATCATATTTTTTACGTGTTAAAACAGGCATAAACGCTGAAGGCTATACAATAAACCTAGCTCTTAAAAGGGTACTATTGGGTCTGCAGCATCATCATCGTCATTATTTCAGATGAAAGACGTCGACTGCTGGAGGCCTCCCCTAATTTGGGGGTTTTGCCATAATCGCCATTCTTGGCAGGCGGATTGGCGATCGCAGTATGGTGGTAAAATGCATAGAGAGTACTGCTGCCTATTCTGTAGTAAGTCCATTAGTCGCCTTTTACGACACTCGCGGAAAGAAATCGTACCGAAAATACCCACGGGAAGAAATGAGATGGCGCTATTCTTTACGCCCAGCAACACACGGATCTACATAGCTATTCGCATCCATTCAATAGGATATCGTATCGGAAATTACATATTTCGATAACCTGGTCTGCTTTGCCACCAACAAGAAGCAACCGTCGGAAGAATAATGGGTCATCTATTTAATTTAATCTGACAACATTTTTGTGTTTTGGATTTATGAATAGCTTTTTTGGGACTCCTTCGATAAGATTAATTGATGTTCGATTGGTTACGGAAATGAATGTGATGGTTGTGAATTACTATACTGGTGAGCCAAACATCTGGACCGTTGAGACACAAATTTCAGTCTTTGCTTGAAGTCAGAAATCGACTGTCTATTGCATCAGCGCTAAGCCAGTACGTTTACTTGGTAGTGTAAATTTTATAAATTTTCTAAAAAGCGTAGTGCAAGGCTAAAAAGTTAATTGATATTTCTACGATATTCCTGGGTAGGAAGAACCGTTGATGGTCACCTATATTTATAGTTATACCAATACACTCATTCACAAACAGCTATTTTGAATATTGGATTTTATTACTTCACTTACATATGCGTACAGTGACTGGATAGCTCTACTCAATCTTTGTGATTCCTCCCTCAAAAGACCATTTCAGACACCAAACTACACCAATCTTCACATGATGACCCCAAGATTATGTCTGGCCTTTAAATTAGACTGTGACCTTTGAGATTGTTTCGGCCTTTCTTCTCAGAGTAGTCAGATAGGAAACGCCGATCTCATCTAGTTTTAAAATATCTATGACTTATGTGGTTTTTACAAACCTACTATAGTAATAAAATAATAAATGATTTCATAAATAAAAGATTTTCATATAAAATAAACTTTAACAAAACGCTTTTATTCCTCAAAATTTAAGCAGGGTATGTAAAAGAATTTAAGTAATTGTTAAAGATTTTTGACGAACCAACTTTCATAGTCCTTTGCCTAAAAATAGATACGTAAACGCTATATTTAGTAACTCACACATAAACACGAAAAGGAAATGATAACGCAGGCAGCGACTCAAGAATCCAAGATGGCGGACCATTAATCACGTGTCCTAGCGAGGGGATGACGCGGCAGTCTCGCAGATTGACTGACAAGCACTGCTGTAGTTAATTTGATGATACAATAGAGGCTTAAGGCACTTATGGTAAGAGATTATTATAGTAATACGTTAGTCTGAATCAAAATAGAACAGTATTGCCCCAGAGATAAATGCCGCAACTTACAGGCGCCTTTATTTTGTGTAAATTATTTTGTCATCACTGCTCTCAAAGCGGTGAAGGGAAACATCGTGAAGAAACCAGCATGTTTGAAGACATGCGACATCTACCAACCCGTCTATCAACGAGGGGGGCTTTGTCTTAGCAGTAGGTATTTAGCCTGATTATGCAAGATACTATTCTGAACCTACATGCAAATATTATGATTTTTGAAATACTCAAAGCCATTGATGTTACTACTGCAGAGCAAAGCCATCTCTCAGAAAAAGAGAAAGCAATGACGATCTCTTTTGTGAAAGTATCTATCTTTCTTTCGGGCGGAGCGGTATGACAAGGAATATGATCACCATGCTGTGTTATTGAAATTTGACTTATAACTTCTATATTCCGGTTTCCTCATAATTTCATCGTTATTGTAATGAAAAGTCATGGTATTCAGTTGACCTTAAACCTTCCAGCTCCACACAATAGACTAAGTTTTGACTTTTCATAGAAACTATATCAAGTCCAATTTAGTATTATCAGTAGATGCCACTCGTAGAAACTATTACTGAATTAAACCAGTTCTTTCTGGAAGGTTGCATCTTTAATTAAACTTTAAGCCGACAGATCCCAAAGGAATCTATTGGAGGCGGATACACAGAGGTTGATGTAATGGATGTGGCTTGACATTATTCATTTTTTCAATGATCTCATCCTTGTCAGTTCGGTTAAACTTCTCACTTGCGAGTCGGTTGGCTGTTTGTCGCAAGTGAAAAGTTCTAGGCACCCCTTTGTTTCCTTACATTTTATGAAATATTATCATATTTATATTGTTTAATCATTAGTGTAACTATTACACCTATCTTGGGTTATCTAGCAATGATTCTTACCCGCTGTCTTCATGTAAGCGATAGTCGCGAGAATACGCAACCGCCACGTTCATTTTTCGGCGAATCATAAAGGTGCCCTGTATCGGCGCGACTAGGGGTTTGTCAGACAATAAATTAGATAATTTACAGAACAACACCTTAAACGCTAAAATCTGCATGTATGGAATTCATGCTTAGAAAAGCATGAATTCCATACATTCGGATGAAGTTACGGGCATTTGCTACTACTTATCACCTACGGTTATAACTGTGGGCCCCGAACTAAGACTTAATGATTTGACAGTTCAGCCCATCAGAAATAGTTCATTAATCGAGAGTAGAGTTCACTTTAAAGTATCGAATTACTTACAGACGCGCCCGCATCGTTGACGTACTAAGAGAATAGGCCCTCTGCTATCAGCAACAATTATGTTCAACAAAGTGAGAATTTACGTAACTTTTACCCTTTTACAAAATCCATGGCACATCCATTCTTCCGACATAGGTGTACCTTTGAATAGTAGCCCAGAGCTACCAGATAAAGTCAGCCTTCTAGACTCATTTAACTTGATGCAGTCGGTGGCAGCCATTCATTCCGTTTGACTTTTCATTTTTATTACAAAGCCTCATCATAAGCCTTGGATTGATTTTTAATAAATAGCTATGTGGTTTATTTACTTTGAATTTTATTTCAGATGCGAGAAGCACTGCATATTATAACGACGCTTGGGGGAGGTCCGTTCGGTAAAGATTTTTTTAGCACTTACAAAGATAAGTAAATTATTTCTAATAAAAAAACAATAATCTAAAGTAATTTATTCTAATCAGCCTAAGGATCAGCACTTTATGAACTTCAAAATTACATAATACAGTCCTCCAAAACACCCGTCCTGTACCACTTCCTATTGCTTTAGCTAGGACGAAAAAGCGGCGCAACAAACTCCCCAGCAGCATAGCTGTCTGTTTAGTTAGATTAACTTAATTCTATACAATAGTAGGTAGGCAAAGTAATTAACATTGCCTGACACATATCATTAAATTAAGTTGTTTGCCGTATGTCAGTTGCACGTCGTGAAGAACAGCTCCCAAGAAGGCTTCCTGCATGACGCCACGTCACTGTGATTACTTCACAAGGTGTTGTTGGTAAATGTTAAGTGGAGGGACGGATCGATCTGAGAACTGTGCTCGCCCCGTCCAGTCTCTACTAGATGGGTGACCATTCTTCAAAAACACGTTAAAGTTGCCATAGAAATCCACGGAAGGCATTTTGGGCATGTTATAGATAACCTATTTCACAAACCAATATCCAGCTAGTCCAATCAACTCAGCCTATCGCAGCCCACTGCTGGACATAGGGCACTCACATGTTGCGCCACAACACCCTGTCCTCCGCCTTCTGCATCCAGTCTGACCCAAACGCTTTCTTTAGGTCGTCGGTCCATCTAGCTGAGGGGCCGGGCGTCTAGCTAATCCGATAGTACTGAAAAAAAAACCAAGGCATTTTTTCTTTACGGGGTAAAAAAGTATGCCCATATTTTTAGTACATTTGTTCCCCTGAAATAATTTCTGTCATTATTCCCCTTTATATAATGCGAATCCAATCTTCTCTAAATAGTAGTACCTACCCTACTTCGCGAAGATTATTAGTAATGCATCACGCAGCGTTGCGGTTAACCTCCCGGCAACCGGCAACCAAGTTAACTTATACTAATTAATATATCCGTCGGTTTGTTTACGAATGAATCGAAGAGTACTTATGTAATGCTCGTATGTTTTTGTAAGTTCACAGTGCAGTGTTGATTTAATAACATGGAAAATGCAGAAAAGCAAAAAATACAAACACATTTCTTTTATTCATTTTGATTTTTCTATTCATTTCGATCTTCTACTATCTGAACAGTTCAACACATTTAGCTGCATGTGAAGAAGAACATTGTGAGAAACTGATATATGCTAGAACCAAAAATTCGTAGACCTTATGTCATCCACCGCAATGGGCCCGCTGTTGAATTAAGAGCTACTCCCGCTTACTGAGAAGAGACCTGTGACCCAGCTAGTGCTTAGTGTGTGTTGTTTTGACGACGTCAATATGACCATACCTAAATGTTAACAATATCTAAATTAGTTGTTAAATCTTGCGGCTTTGAGCACTTTATTTAAAAAAAATACCCACAAATATAAGGAAAAAACCGGGAGAAATCCTTAATTTCTACTGTCAACTCTTAAAACGGTGAGAATAAATAGTATTTTGCTTATCTGCGGCTGTTGTAATTAAATAAAACAAGGTGCTGAGCGATTTATAGGCCCCTGGGGGCTTGTACTCGTAGTCTGCGTCTCGACGTGCTAGGAAACCGAATGCTTTACTTTTTTCCCCTACTATTTTGTACATTACTTATCTACTTGGGTAAGTTTATTTTTGATGGTCGTAATTGAATGAAGTGTTTTGAAGTTGTGTAAGTATGTGAAGAGTCTACTTTATGTTGCCAAAATGTTAATATTGAGATTGTGCTAAGTCATCATCTGCATACTTTATTTTTCATGTACATATATTAGGGTTCGATTTAAGTCAAACCGGATGCAGGTGAATATTAGTATTTAACATATAGCGATTGTTTTGATTAGTATACGGTGATACTAATAATTTTCAGTTTCATTTTGTGCTATGTTCTTTTGAGCCTTGCCAACCGCTTAGAAGTACTTGGATTTCTGTTTGGATCTCCGCGATGTTGCTTACCAGCAAAGGGGCTGTTCACAAGTTGTTTGAAAGCGTTTCGTATTTCTACAATAACTTTCAATGGAATTGACATAAGTTTTTCGGTAGCTTTCCGGAAATATTTCACGTTTCTACATTCTATTATTGATATAGCAGTGGTAACTCAGACAGGCGCTTTACTCTTTGTAAGTAAATTCATCACCCCTGCTCACAAAACGATGATAGAAAACATCGTGAGGAAACTCGCAAGTTCTAGAACGGAAAATGCGAAGACATGTGGTATCTACTAACCCGCACTAGGCCCGCGTGGTAGATTACAACCCTCTTTCTCTCCAAGAAAGGGCCCTGTGTCCTAGATATGAAAAAAAAATTGGCTGATTACGCTATCGCAGATAGGACATCACCCTACCGAGGCTCTCCGGTTTTCAAGAAGTCTTAGTACAGCTTTAAAAAATTAGCATCCTAAATAACTTTACTAGTAGTATTATAGTTTTCCAAGTCGCTTTAAAACTTCTACCTCAGTTCATCGCTTATTTTTACCTCATCATGGCCGTGAAGGTCATATCGAAGTATAAAATCTTAACGACTAAATAAAAGCCAGCCAATAAATTAAACCTTATTTAATAATCTCATAATGAACGCAGAATGCGAAAAAAAAAGCGCTGTAAAACGTTCACAATAAAGAAATGATTTATAGGAACGATGAAACTTAACAATGTAACCATCAGTGAAAGTATTTCACTTGGTAAGTTTTTACGACAGAACTTGCGTTTTTATTAGTGTTTGTATAAATCCGATAAACGGCGATGATAGTTACTGGGTTTTGTTTTATGAGATTACTTTGTTTAATGAATTGGCGTTTATAGAAGCAATCTGCTCGAAGTTATTGTGACAATTTTTTGCAAAAAGTTTTTCGCAAGTACTTTAAAAATCAAGTATAGGTTATGTAAGAGTGAAACCTTTTTACACGCTTTATATTAGCTTCACTTGTATGTTTGTTTGTAACCGACTCCTTATAGCGCGATTTAGACCCACTTTAAACGACCAGATTTCATTCAAACTTTGCACACCTGTCAAGGACCGATGACAATGCAATAATTTCATAAATTTGTGCAAAAAAACTGTCTTCGAAAACTACGCTGACGTACGTCTCAAAATTCGAAACACCCTAAAAAATAGAAAATAAATTATAGTTTAAAAAAACTAAAAAACACGCTTCCATAGAAAATAAAACTAAAAAGTAGAAAATAATGGAAAAAAAGCGTGGGGTGCGTGATATCAACAAAAAAAAAATACCTTAAAAAACACCCCACGCATTTTTTCCATTATTTTTTACTTTTAGTTTGGTTTTCTATGGTTCCGATAGCAAATTGTACACTTCTTTGACCTTTAAAGTAAACACCAGTTTTGATAGAGGTGTTTTCAATTCCACTCCAAACACACGTTGCAGAACTAATGGTGCCAATACATTTATTTACAACTTGATCTGTTCCATGACATTAGGCAGTGTCGACCACTTTTCACCAGTCTGACATTCTGATACTTATACAGCTTGTTTTCAAAATTAACCAATAAAAAAACGAACTGGAGCAACAACTACTTTTCCTCCAAATCCCAGATGGAATACTCAACTCTCCCACTATCGTCTTCTACAGTCAAAAAGAACGAGCGAAACCGTCACGAGTACAAATTTACCTTTTAAAAGTGCAATACAAACTTCTATAATATATTTGCAACACAAAAGTTAAATAGAAACATTTCGTCCGACAGCAAAGAAAGTCGACTTTAACTTTGTTCTTAACAAATCGTCTTTAATATCTGTAACTACAGTGCAACCTTTGCATTTTTGCCACCCCATTTTGCCTATAATTCATTTTATCTAGTAATAATGTTTGCTTGTACTAGAGATTTATTTTTGTATAAAATTTACAGTAGTTTCAAATTGTATGTGATATGCAATTTAGTTATTATTAAATGTAAACCAAACTGCAGCAATAGATTGCTATTTATGTTTAGGTAAGACGAAATTTCGATTTATTAAGTCGTGTGAAATACATTATCTCATGATAGATAACTTTGTTAAGTCAGTTCTTCTAACTGATTACCAAAAATCATCGCACAATCAAACAATTATTCGGCAACAATTATAAAGCTTAGTCAATTCTAACTTCGATTCAGTCAGACATTACTTGAGTTTGTATATAAGCTTTAGATAAGAATTCACTAATCAGGAAATCTGATTAACTCATCAATGTTCAGATTTAAAGCTTGCTTTGAGACACCCTGAAAATACAACCAACTTTTAAACTACTCCTCTAAAGGGGAATTTAAACACCGTCAGATAGCATTTATTTAAGGAATAAAATAATAAATTTTGGTCTGAATTTATGTCAAAATTACAGATGTTTTATTCCATATCGATGCCTTAGTTCACAATTGCACTAACTACAAAATTTTCAATTTTCATTTATTAATGCCAAACACACTTTTTATAGGTACATTAAAATATTGAGATATTATGATGGAGTTAAAGTACTAGTCTTATGAATAGATGCATATTTATTTTGTAATTTTACTTCTTGTCTAAACTTTAAAAACTTTAAAGCTCTCTGCTCAAAATTGTCAATTTTGTAGTTAGTGCAATTGTGAACTAAGGCATCGATATAAAATGTTAAAAATCAACCCTAATAGCAGTCTTTTAAATCTTCTGATGATTTTTACCTAAGAAACCAATGTGACCACTTGACGTCTTTCATTAGGAAATTATGTAAAACTGCCATATTTATTATATTAAATCAAATCAAATCATTTCTTTATTTGTATAGAATGCAGGTGTTACAATAGAGGTGTTACTTTCGGATATGTTTCCAGTACATTCTGCCTGTTGGCATACAAAAATATAGTGCTTAACTTACAGATAATTTATAAACTAAGTACTTATATTGATAAATGTGTATTCACAAATATTCAACCCTTTAATAAATTATTTCTTTCTTTCTTAATAGAAATAATTCATATTAATGCCTCGATTAAAAACACCGTCAAAAGCAACCAAACCCCGGGTCTACCACTAGTAATTCCCCAAGCTTCGGTGGAAGTTTCCGTCGGCAGCCAGGTGCTGTTCGCAGACGGTCCCGTTAACTTGTTACACAACTTCCACTGGAAATTGTTCCCTTTTTTTGTTTCTTTGTTCATACTTTGAGCGGAAAGCAAATTTTCAGAACGGATTCTTGTAGTTTTTTTTTTATTGTGGTGTTTGTCGTGTTTAATTTTTTGGTACTCTGATGCAAGGATCTTTCGGCGCTCGAGTGTGGTGGTAACCATTTGTACAAATGTTTTGTGAAAGGTCTAGAAAAAGAAGATGGCGTCTTTAATTCTAATTTTAGCCACGCGCCGCAGTAACTTTGGGCCGCTAGTCGTCGGCGACTGTTGCTGTAAACTAAATAACGAAAACTTGACTTTGCATCTCTTTTTATAACCCACCTTAAAGTTTTAGTCTTGATCAATTACCCGCCTAAGCAACTGGAATGGAGTTTCTAGTAGATACCTGAATTCTGATAACCAGTCTTTCCTAGGAGTATCGTGTTACCCAGTAATTGGGTTGTGGAGGTCAGATAGGCAGTGCGCTATGTTAAATACTGATATTCAGCTGCATCCAGTTATATTGAAAGCCGACCCCAAACGTTGTTGAGAATGACCTAGGTAGATGATGATGACTTAATAAGTCGATAATTGCATTATTATTATTTTTGACTGGCCTGTTAGTCTAGTGGTTAGTGACCCTGACTGCTAAGACTGAGGTCATGGGTTCGATTCCCACCCAGGACAAATGTTTGTGTGATGAGCTCAATCATTTTTTTCTGTGTCTGGATGTAATTTATCTATAACTAGCTGACCCGACAGACGTTGTCCCGTCTCTTTGATGATATTTGAGCACGCATTCTGTCAATTCTATGTCAAATGTCATAATGTTACCATAAAAAAGTTTACATTGGTGCCGATTCCCTTATTCACAAACTAAACTAAATGTAAGTTCAGTGCATCTTTTTCTTTCTATTTCATTAAGGAAAGGACAGAAGATAAATTTTAGTTTAGTCCTGTCAAATTAATCGGCGCTTAACGTAAATTGACGTAATTTTAGTAGGCAAGTTTTTAATCACGTCTAAACTTGTATGGAGTAGTGACAGGCACTGATTAATTTGACAGGACTAAACTAAAATTTATCTTTTGTCCTCTTCTTAATGAAATACAAAGAAAAAGATGCACTGAACTTTAGTTTAGTTTGTGAGCAAGGGAATCGGTACCATTGTCCTATTATATGGTTGTTAAGTATTCTTAAATAAGTGTTCTTAAATTTTCTCATTTTCCGCACAATTTTTTTAATTTTTTTCTTTCGTAAGAACCTTCTGCTGACAATTACAAACACAACAACAACAAAAAAAAGTGAAATCGGTCCAGCCGTTCACGCGTGATGGCGTGACCAAGGGAAATAGGGATTCATTTTTATATATATAGATATGTATGTATTTAGAAATATATAAGTATATTTATCAGTTGTCTGGTTACCATAGTACAGGCTCTGCCTAGTTTGGGATCAGTGTCAGTGTGTTGGTTGTCCTAAGATATTATTATTATTATATGCTAACTGAAACTATTTTGTAGGAACATGAAAGATGTAACTTAACTACAAAATAGTTTTAATAATAAGCAATCCAATCATCATTTTTTCAGCCGAAAGACATCCACTGCTGGACATAAACCTCCTCCAATTTGGTGGGGTTTGTCATAATCGCCACGTTTAGCGGATTGGCGATCGTAGTATGGTTGCAAAATTCTATAGTAGGTCCCTTGGTCGCCCAGGCAGAAATTGGATGGTGTTACTCTTTACATCCAGCACCACACGGTCTAGTAGTAACGAAATAATTATGCCTAAGAGAGAATTATTCTTCTATTAGGTACTTCTGTAAGAAACACCCAGACATGTTGCACCAACCCCAAGTAAATTGATTTATGGCCAGGGAACGATGCTAATGATGACATGCCAGTGGCTAATTTATACACTATCTAAAACACAAATACCTCCATAATAACTTCATTATACCCTAAGCAAGAGACGTTCGCTACAGTATGCAAACACTTATAAACTGCACGGATCTTGCTTACTTAATACTGCGACTGCTTAACTTGCATATGCGATGGCAAAAGTTTTGGGCAAACGAAGCTGAAACACTCGGGCATTATAGCGAAGGTAACACTGGGCAAACTTTAGATAAACACACAGATGTTACATAGAATATTGCAGTATTATGAACTGGCTGTGCCTGCAAAAGTTATCAAGTATTTATATGAAAAGAGAAATTGAACAAATACAAGATATTATCAGCTTTCTGTCTGGAGCTAAAACCGCGCTATGATGCGTTGGAAACCACGCTTGAGGAAGTCTTCAAAACTTTGGCACAAAGCTGGGTAGACAAGGGATTAGTTATCAGGTACCACCTGCTATGATCTCTACACACTCCTTTTGCCTCGTTTAGGTTCATACAATTGGTCATACACGCTCGCCGGTTGCGAGTACTCGCACCTGACCTTTCTGAAGAAACTCACCAATAAGGTCACTATATGCATACGTCCAAGACTATATCTCTCTGGGTCAAATAGTGTCCTTTCAGGCGCGGCAAGAGAAAGAAGTCGCCCGATGCACTGAGAGGGCTTGGAGGAGCTATTGGTCCATAAAAAATCTTCTAAAATGAGATCTATCACTATATCACAACCGGAGAATTATGGACATGTGTGTTAGCGGGCACGCCCTTTTTGCCTGGAGGCTCTTATTTAGGTTTTAAGTTCTATTTACGATTTTATTATTTCAGCTTGAGTTTAGTTTTCAATGTTTTGTTGGTATATTGTCGTGTGCTAGCTGAAATATGGCGAATAATATAATATGTTTTGTTTTATAATATTAATTACTTACATAATACTGTATAGAATCAAGTTCTTCTAACTGAACAGACAGCTGTGCTGCTGGGGAGTTTGTTGCGCCACTTCTTCTTCCTAGCTAAAGCACTAGGAAGTGATGAAGGGCGGGCGTTTTGGGGGGACTGTCTAATGTAACTTTGACGTTCAAAAAGTGCTGACTATCAGCGTAGTTTGAATAAATGACTTTTGATTTTGATTGATTTTTTATTTTGATTTTATTCTCCCCATTCTCACATATGGTACACAAACCTGATCTTTGACACTTCAACAGAGGTCCAAGCTCAAAGTTTGCCAGCGAACCATGGAACGCAGTATCTTGGGTGTTTGACTTTTAGACCGTATAAGGAACACAAGACTGCGCGCCAAAACCAAGGACACAGATGTTACCCTGAAAGCTGCTCAGCTCAAGTGGGACTGGGCTGGACATGTCTGCCGGATGCCTGATGACAAATGGGCTAATAGAACCACCAATTGGATCCCACTAAACGTTCGACGATATCGCGGCAGGCCGAGACGTAGATGGCGGGATGAACTTGACGCCTACCGAAAGGACTGGCCAACACTAGCGAAAGACAGAATTCTGTGGATAAGGGAGAAGGAGGGCTTTGCCCTGCAATGGGACAATACAGGCTAGTTAGATTAGATTAGACTTTTATTTACTGATTTAGAAATATCCATTCTAGTTCTATAATAGCGTTGAGGAATTTAAAACTGACAAATTGTGAAACGATCGACCTTGTAATTATATGCTAAACGTAAATGTGAAATGGTAAATGACTATCCTATATTACTTTCATGACTAAAATGTATGACCGGATGTTATTGATTGACTAATGTTTAGTATTGTGTAATAAATTTTAATAATTGGAATCAATTTTTATATTATGAAATCTAATAATTTAATTGAATTCAATAATGTAATCATTTAATTGAATTCAATAATATAATCATTTAATTTAACTCAATAATTTAATCATTTAATTTAACTCAATAATGTAATCATTTAATTTTATTCAATAATTTACACTTTGATAAGTGAAATTTGCAATGCCCTTACAGGGTGCATGTCTTAATACTGTCATGAAATATTAATGCATGCCTACTAATGAGTGTTTAACATGTTAGCAAATAATTAAATAAACCTTACAAATTCATAACATCATCATTTTTGGAACAAAGTTCCTAATCGCGCGTTGTGAAAGGGGGCTAGACTGAAAAAAATCTTACGAAAAGTTGTCACGACATTCTTTAACCGACTTCAAAAAAAGGACGAGGTTTCTCAATTCGACCGTATATATTTTGTATGTTGTTGTTTTTTTTGTTGTGAGTAGAGAGGGAGAGAGGGAGAGAGGGGTAGAGGGGTAGAGCGAGAGAGGGGTAGAGGGAGAGAGGGGGAGAGGGGGAGATGGAGGAGGGGGAGAGGGGGAGAGGGGAGGGGGAGGGTGGAGTGGAGAGGGGAGAGCGGGGGAGAGGGAGAGAGAGGGAGAGAGCGCGAGAGAGAGTGAGAGAGAGCGAGGTAGAGAGAGAGAGGGAGAGAGAGAGAGAATATTTTTGTTGAGTGTATACAGGTTTTTTGTACATAATAAATAATTAAAAAATTGTAACTATTATGAATCCTGGAAAGGAACTTCGTTCCATCCGGTGTCCCTTGACACCTCTAAAGTTTACCTCTGTATAGTATCAGACGTAAATAATAGCTCCATCATGTTTCTGCCTGTGAGTGTCCTAAGAGGCCACTAAAAGACTTGCAGAAAATGGGCAGCAGCATTCCCTATGCATTTTACCATCATACTGCGATCGCTAACCCGCCTACTAAAGGTGGTGATTATGATAAAACCCGCCCAAATTAAGGGAGGCATAGTCCAGCAGCCTTACAGAATTATGATTCTTACAAATCGATTTTGGAACAACTTAACAAAATAAACTAGAAGATACAAAACAAACAATTTACTTTTTAAATCAAACCGCTTTACAATTCGCACTTGATAGCATTTGCCGAATTTCAAAATATTTTCAACAACGCCCGAGGGCCGGACTTTATCAACTTTTTTATTAAACTGTTAACAAAAACGGAACAAAATTTTTATTATATTTCACGTCAATGAAATAAATTCAGATGGGTGTTTTGACTTCGGATATTTTCAGTCATGGCTCTGTTATAGGTAACTAGCTTCTGCCCGCGAGTTCGTCCGCGTCAAATTTTTGCTCCCTGACCCTTCCCCTCGCATCGAATTGTCTGCCAGTTTTCGTCCATTTTTCGTTGCCGCTCCATTTTTTTTGATCACGTGATCGCGTGATGTTGTATAGCCCAAAAAATACGCTACCCAACACAAAAAGAATTTTTCAATACGGATCAGTAGTTCCTGAGATTACCGCGTTCAACTAAACAAACAAACTCTTCAGCTTTATAATATTGATATAAATGATGTATTAATTCAGTTGTACATTTTGAACCACCAATGATTCAAACTGATTAAAGACTTCTTTTTCATTGCTGGTACTAACCATTATAAAAATATTCTAGCATATCTTATCATCTCTGCCTAGCCTTTTCCAACTATGTAGGGGTCGGCTTCCAGTCTGACCGGATGTAGCTGAATACTAATGTTTTACGTGAAGTGACTGCCTATCTGACTTCCACAACCCAGTTACTGGGTAATTCGATACCCCTTGTAAAACCTGGTTGTCAAACTTTCGGGCTTCTGACGACCCGTAACGACTGTCAAAGATCTACAAATGACAGCCGGGACCAACGGCTTAACGTGCTTTCCGAGGCACGGATAGGTCTTGGTATGTTAAGATGGTCACCCATCCACGAACCAACCACCGCAAGCGTAGCCTAACCTGATCGATTTATCGGTGCGTCTGTTATTACTTTTATCTAGCATATCTATGAATAAAATGTCTGCGCCTCGCCTCTTGAATCCACCAAATGCTTGTGCTGATACAATTTTCATTGACGAACATTCTGCCTCCGTAATCGCTCCCAAAAAATATTCTCAACTGCAAAGAAAAAATGTCCAAACACAGTTTAAAAACTCGCTGCCAAGATAACTCCAATTTGTATTTACCTCTCACAACCCTTAACAGTTGTACCGCCCCGATCAGCTATCTAAATTAGTTTTTTGCAAGGAAGCGTAAAACAACTCAAACACTTCTTTCACTTTATCATGACAGAGTCTTAATTAAAAAGTTGAAAGCAATCAAAACGATATTTCAAGAAGATGGGTTCCGTTCGCGCCGTCATCAAGTCGTATCGAGTTATTAAAGTCACCCCGGGATAAGGCGATAGATAATAAAATTTTGATAAAATTCAGAGGATACTTAGGAACGTCTGTTATGGTTTAAATCCACATTAATTTTGTTAAATCTAAGAGGGATTAAGTGGTTGATTCGGAATGAGACTTTATCCGAGATTGTGGATCCCGGATGAGTTTGGATTAACATTGCGCTTCAGTGCGAAGTGTTTTCAAATTTAATTAATTTCTAGATGCTATCGAGTTTTTTTCCCGGTATCTGATGGACGTCTTTAGGAATTAACTTGAGTACATGTCTCTTTTGGATTAAGTGCTGCTGGGAATTAAGTTTCTCTTGAATTCGGAGAGGGTCGCCATTTAAGTGGTTTTTCACTGAAGTGTCCGGAGGCATTTATCTGTTTGCCTAGTAATTTTACATACGTACTTACTTATAATTTTGCGGAAAAAACGTAATTTAATCAAATAAGTGCCTCAAAAGTTGGCTAATATTACTTTATTTTAATCGGTCGGAGAGCACTGAACAAGGCGTAATAGAAGTTGTTTTGTTATAACATCCATTAGCGTCCTGGTAACTAACCAATAAACAGCATACAAATATTATTTCGTTAGATGAACTAAGGTTCCAAACACCATTTTTTACGCCGTTTGGCACAGTCACAAGGTTGAGGGCGAGTGTTCGAATGCACTTATTGCAACCGTAAAGCAGGTTTTAACGTTGCAAGTTCAGCACTAAGTTTCTTCAGACAGACTTATTGGAGTGTACGGGTGTGAAACCGACTTTATTTAGCCCGTGGTTTATAAGCTGTTTGGTATTTTTACATACTTTTATTTTAAAAATAGTGTTGCTGCTACGGCGTAGCTGTTGCGCCTACGACAGTTACGCCGTAACTGATGTTTTCACGTCTGCTACAGCGTAGCATATATTTATGGAATTCATTAAAAAAAAAAAAACAAAAACATTACACTCTGGTAAAACCCCAATGAAATCAAATAAAACATCAAACAAAGTAAAATCACAAAAAAAAATCTACATAATACAATAACATGATGCAACAGTGGTGGCCCAGTGTTAACGACGGCGACTTTCTTATTGTTGGTTCAAACCCAAACAGGCACTTTATGTAAAATCTTTCATCACCACTGCACTTAAAACGTTGAACGAAAACACCGTGAGAAAAATGACATGCCTTTTTTTTTGTGGGTTGTAAGTAATCAAATGACGTCTCCCTGAGTAGAGCGAAAGAGCATGTCAGACTTTAATGACTAAACCCCACCCGTGTTCCTTCAGTTGCCTATATGCCAGGGCCACGGTAACTCTTTCGAACAAATCTCGCGACCCTGGCTGGCATCGGTCCTAGTGGACCCCTTCAGTTTTGCTAACATCTCTTTGAGGCGCGCGTGGAACACTACGCACCGTCAACACGGGCCTGGTCCTTACCGGGCAGCGAACTACTCATTCCTCGCCACCCGAAACTGGCTTGCCTTAAGAACAAAAAAAAAAAAAAAACGAAAACATGTGACATCTACCAACCCGCACTGGACCTGTGTGGTGGATGATGGCTCACTCCCTCTCACATAGAATAGAGGCCTGTGTCCCAGCAGTGGGAACATTATAGGCTGCTGATGACAATAAAATCAGTCAATCGACAACACTTTGTCATCTGTCATAATTGTTATTATCTTTGAAAGAATATTATAATAGTGATAGACAAAGATACATTTTTTTTCGTCCCATCACGAAATAAAAATAACAACTTTATAATTACTTTTTTTAATTTATAGTTTTGATAATACAAGCCGCATAGTTTTTGAGTTCAATAAACCTAAGTCACGTATTATTAAGATACCAAATCGTCGAGTCTGCCTCCCGCGAACTCGTCAATCACAATTTCAGTGAAGTGTCGTTGACGCATTTTTCTTTATTCTCTGTAAAACTTTGTCTACCCTACCATTTGAGTGAGTGATTTTTCATGTAGTCTAGCGATAGCTTTGATAAGTTCACTGCCTCACGTGCGACTAAGGGATGCGACACACTTGTTCGGTTCGGCATGGGTTGTCACAGCCAGGCGGCAATATCTTTACTTAATTATTTCAAAATTGGTAATGGGTTTTAATGGCGTGTGCTATGTAGCTCATACAGTGTTCTTAAATAATATGAAACTGAAGGTCATTTACAAGATTTCTGGGATAAACACTAAAAATAAAATAGTTTAAAAAAAACTAAAAAACACGCTTCCATTGAAAACCAAACTAAAAAGTACGAAATAATGGAAATAAAGCGTGGGGTGCCTGATATCAATAAAAAAAATACCTTAAAAAGCACCCCACGCTTTTTTTCCATTATTTCGTAATTTTTTGGAATGGAAGCGTGTTTTTTAGTTTTTTTAAACTATTATTTATTTTCTATTTTTAGGGTGTTTCGAATTTTGAGACGTATGTCAGCGTAGTTTTCGAAGACAGTTTTTTTTTGCTGTCCTGGTAACCCTGGCAAGGATAATGGCACAAATTTATGAAATTATTGCATTGTCATCGGTCCTTGACAGGTGTGCAAAGTTTGAATGAAATCTGGTCGTTTAAAGTGGGTCAAAATCGCGCTATAAGGAGTCGGTTACAAACAAACATACAAGTGAAGTAAATATAAAGCGTGTAAAATAAAGTGTTTGTAAGTAAGCTTGTCCGACTCGCAAATAACATCGTTAAAAAATGTAAATCACAATCGGTCGAGCCGTTTTCGAGATTTTTCGAGTTTTACTTTCGAGTTTAACGCAGGGCAATTGTTTTTTTTTTTTAGGGAATTCACCTTACGTGTTAGTCTGTATGTTGTTCTTCAAAACATTGTATGTTGTTCGACGCAACAGATTTTTGAATTTCATGTAGAGAATTTGTTCCGGTTTCATGTGTATTAAATAGGTATTTAATTGTTGAACTTACTTTTAATAAAGAAATCAATGTTTGGCGAGTTCTTAAACCATGCAAAGGAGGCTACTTGGATACAAGTAAATATAATATATGTTCGCAGAAAAACTATTTGATTTAGCCGATTCAGAGAGGGCAGATGCCGAACGAACTTTGCCGATGAAGACATGTCGAATGATAGTCAAATATGTGTAGTAATCTTCGAGTCAGCTTTGTCAAGCAACTAATATTGCCAGTCGTGTGGTGACGGACGTAAACAAAAGCACCTTACCATTTTTCTCCGTGGATGTCGTAGGAGGGTAATAAGGGACTTACTAGATAACGGGCAGCAGCGTTCTCTATGCATTTTACTACAATGTTGCGATCACCAACCCGCCTGCCAAGCGTGGCGATTATGGCAAACTCCCCCAAATTGAGGGAGGCCTCCAGTAGTAGAAGTTCTCGGCTGAAACGATGATGATGAAATATTGTCAATTTGAATTTCCAAACAAATATGTAGCACCCCTTTTTTTTTGGATGGGAAATCATCAAATGACTTCTCCCGCTCTGGGCGGAGCGGGAGGGCATGTCAGACTTTTACTGACTAAAACCCACTCGTGTTCCTTCAGTTGCCCATGTGCCTGGGTCACGGTATCTCGTTCGAACAATCTCGCGACCCCGGCAGGGTAGCACCCCTATAGGACTTATTGTTTCGTTATTAAAACTATAATTTTTGTTTTAGTAGATAGAACCCCAGTGGATTTGATTGCAGACTGATATGAATATCTTTGTCTGTTTGAAGTTGTTGTAGGAATGTAGTTATTGTGTAAAGTGAATATTTGTGTTTATGTCAATGTAAATTCCATAATAATGGAGAATTTGAAAAAAATGAAATACTTTGTATGACTTTTTAGACGCCAAAAGATAAACGCATTTTTTTAATGTATTTTGGGGATGGTATCAAATTATGAGCCATATTCAATTTGAAGCGTTTTCACAATTTGACGTATTTATCAAGCAGGTAGAACTCTAGGAGTGATTAAAAGATTTGCATATATTTTCTTATTTTTTATTCAGTTTTTCAACAGTTTATTAGTAAATGAATCCATGCTGATATGTACCTAATTATTTACATACATAAATCACATTTTGTTCAAAAACATAGTTATTCCAAGTTAACAAAAGACGAATTTGATATTTAAAAGAGGAAAGTCTTGTTCTATAAAGACAAAGAAATTAATTAATTTTCAAATTGTACTAGATGCCTACGAAGCATGCACATCTATCTGGACACACCTTTAATTAAATTACAGATCAACTGCACAGGTAGGTATTAAAAATCTAGTAAAATGTACATAATCATAAATAAAACGGACCCGATTAAACTTACCTTACATCAATATTATTATTTGATTAATAAAAATAAATCAGTCGCACATGGTAAGAGTTGAATTTCATTGTGCACTCAAAATACAGTTGAAGTGTATTAGTTTAATAAATATAATATATTTGATCAGATAACGTGCGCTTACTATTTAACTTAAAAATCTACAATTTTTAACTTTTTTAGCTTCCACCACAAATCATTAAGAGAATTTATGTCTAGCATAATTTTAGCATCATTCTGTTTCTTTCATCTTCAAACGATTAACAGGAATAGAACTATGTTTTAAATTCGTATTTCATGATTTGCGGTAGATCTTAAAGCACGCGCCCCACAAAAAGCAGAGCAAAGTTTGCTACCGTTTTAAAATGTCATGTTTAAAAAAAAAATATCACAGCGGAGCTGATACGGATTCATAAATATTTTTTTATTCCATAAAAATAAAATCGGTTTTGGTTCCAGTTTTCATAACCACTTTCTGTGTGGAACAATAATTGTGCTAGTCATCAACACTTAGATCTTCGTTTTACATGCAGATTTGTAAAATATAAATACAATGTATAGGCAGTAAAAAAAAATTAACGCTTGCCCAAAAAATCACTCAGTGAAAAGTTGCGCAAAGCGTCGCCACCAAACGGTTGTCAGAAACTGAACAGTATTTAGAGGTAAATGCGCAGCTGAGCTTATATCAACTGTTAAACTTCAGAAATATCTTGAATTGCAGTTTGACAACATACGTCGTAAAACAAAGCTTCATTTTGCAAAACAAAAAAAAGTGCGTTTACCTTTAATACGTTTTGTGGCGCGAACGGGTCTAAAAATCCTAGTTTCCTTGCACTTAAACCTACATTTTTGCTGTCATACATAATTTAGTGCTCAGAGAATCAATACTCATTATAAAACTTCTTCCTTAATAGTTCATTGAAGGAAATTTACTCCAGATATTACATTCAATTTAACCAACCAGTAAATTAATAAGGAGGTTACAGTTCTTCATGCAATGAAGGCTATATTAATCACTATTTGTAGCAGCATAGTCGAGTACAATGCAACTATTTTGTTCTAAATACACAGAAGTGTATCAATTACACCGCTTAAGCTAAACATTAGGACTAACAAATGAATTAGTCTTATTTTATAAACATTCTTAAATAAATATGGACTGTGTAAATCACAGTTTTGCTTGTAGTTATGAACAATATGTACCTATATGCTTTTATCTTTAACGTTGATGATTAATTTACGGGAGAGGGGGGGAGGGGAGAGGGGGAGGAGGCAGAGGGGGAGAGTGGGAGAGGGGGAGAGCGAGAGAGGGGGAGAGGGGAAGAGGGGGATGGTGGGAGGGGGAGAGGGGGAGAGGGGTAGAGGGGGAGAGGGAGAGAGAAGGAGATAGGGAGAGAGAGAGAATATTTTTGTTGTGTGTATACAGGTTTTTGTACATAATAAATAATTAAAAAATTATAACTATTATGAATCCTGGAAAGGAACTTCGTTCCATCCGGGTGTCCCTTGACACCTCTAAAGTTTTTTTCTTTCTAAAATAAACTGTAATTTTACTAAAAACAAAATCTAGCTATAACTTATATTTTCTGCGTCGCTTTCGCGGTGTGTTTCGAACTTAATGATAGCGTTTTGATTTTAGTTGCTTACAACCAAAATTTCTTGACTAGATACTCGTAATAGTGTTTAGTTATTACGATGATGATCACATTATGTAGCCCATGTTATCGTAGGGACCCTGGTGTGCTGTTTCGTCAGTGGTTACTATTGAGTCTGACCTCGGGGCTATTAACGATCTGTTTGCTGGTTTCCAAGCTTCTGTCGGTGTGAATAGTTCTTTTCCACGCTGTAAAATAAATGTTTGAATAAATTAATCGAATTATCAAATAGCTTATGTGAATTCGCTAAAATAATTGGCTAAGCTCATTTTTTTTTTATTGGTCTTGACTTTCATGAAAAAGTCATTCAATGGGATATGAATTTATGAGGTTTTTTGATAATTATAATTCAGTAAAACTATTTCAGTCAATTTAAAACCTGGCACTGACCTACAAATTATAAAAACGTAAAAAAAAAAAATTTCGCGAGCTACCTTACCGCATTTTCCAATGTAAATCTAATGTGATTAATTTTCATATAAACAGTAAATACAGATAAAAAAAACATTTAATGAATAGGTACTCACATAACCATGATATAATGCCCATGCTACTCCTACTGGGAAGAAGACCAGTGTTGAAATGCCCACAGCCCAACCTAGTAGGTCAGCAAATAGGGGGAATACGTAGTCCTGATAGCTCGGAGTTTCCCATTCCAGCATAATGAAGATCAAAATACCCTGAAAAAAGGAATTATCAATTTATCATTCGACAGGCTATTGTATAAAAAATGACTTGCCTGTTAATATGCATTAACATCTGATTTGCCTTGCCCCTGACAGCAAACATAAGGGTAATTGCGTAACACACTATCAGTAGTAATCGCTTTCATTTTGACAGTTCAACAACATTCATTGCGTTATATACGTGGTTGACCAGACATATTTTTCGAACACATGAAGCAATGCAGCCATCATCGATTTTCATTTTGACCCCAGAATGTACTTTAGCACCCTCGACAACTATGAAAATGACACCCGTGATGGAAATCCGTAAATTTTCTCAGCTGCCATATTTGATCATATAAAGCATTGGATAAGAACTAATCTTACAATTGATTCTGATTCTGATTTTGATAGTGCGATACGCAATTAGGGAGCAGCTGTTGGAAGAATAGCGGTCGGTCATTTTCGGGTTTTAAATTTGTGAACAGCGTTTATAGAACCATAACTTTAATTGATGTCGATGCGGTACAGAAACGTATCGAATAGTGGTAAATAACTATGCTGTTCGTATCGAATGCTGAATTTAATTGCAGCATATTTACTTCTTTCGTACATCTCTCTTAGCTGTCATCTCTAAACTCAGCCATTTTATAGCTATGTCATCTTTCACATAATTCTGGTAGCCAGCATTTGAATTAAAATAAACAATATGACAAATAATAATGTTTCAATACATAAGCAAGCATCGATATTACACAAGATAAATTCAATTACGTACTTGGGTTAGTTCAAGATAATTCTCACGCACGCAACCTATTAATCAATTACATCAATTAGAGATAATTGTTGCCATGATGTTATCAATCGATTAACTTGTACCACTACTTGGCAAATGGATTCCTCATTACCGAGTTGATTTAATGACTTAGTTGAGTACTTCATGCCTAGTTAGAAAATTAAATCACATCTACCCGGTAAAGTGCTACAAGTTACTTTTGTCCTTTTGTTATTTTGTTATTGTATTTCTCTACAATGCTTATGAATCGAAGCCAGTGGGGTAGGTCAACCAGCGCCAGATAAGAACAAGCGTGACGCTCGATTCCCGTTGTTACATCGATTTGTTAAAACGCTCAAAACGAAAAAAAGGGACAACAGTCACTTGTAGCAATTTACCGGCTACCAACCTACACGGGGCTCATTTCTCACACAGAGAGATTGCTTGTATTCCTGTGGAAACGCGGTGATTAATATGGCATATCATATGGAGTTTTAAGGAAGAACACTTTTCCGGAGCGTCGGCTCTTTTACTCATTCTTTTGTAAATTTAATCAATGCAATATTAATATTATGTAAAACTTGAGGTAGATATATAAAGTATTAGGTCTAACTAGGTATTTAAATATAGGGATCATAATTGATAAAAATATCACAGTAAGACTAGACATTTATTTCAGTTGGGTTTGTCAGCAATTAAGGCTTGCGGCTAAGTAATAACAGCTGCACGGGTTGATCGTTCAGGTAAAGCTACGCTTGCCGCCGTTGGTCCGTGGATGGGTGACCATCTTTACATACCAAGACCCTTTCATGCCTCGGAAAGCACGTTAAGCCGTTGGTCCCGGCTGTCTTTCGTAGATCTTAGATAGTCGTTACGAGTCGTCAGAAGCTTGAAAGTTTGACAACCAGTCTTACCAAGGGGTATCGTATTACCCAGTAACTGGGTTGTAGAGGTCAGATAGGCAGTCGTTCCATGTAAAATACTGGTACTCAGCTGTATCCAGTTTGACTTGAAGCTGGCCCCAACATAGTTGGGAGAAGGCTAGGCAGATGATGAATTGATAAAAATATCATGTGCTTAGTCTTTTCATAGATGGGGTCTGCTTACAGTCTCACCAAATGTATCTGAATACCAGTATTTTACATGAAACTAGCCTATCTCACCTCTACAGCCCTGTTATTAAATAACACGTACCCCTTTGGCTAGATAATGAAATTTATAGAAACAAACGCACAATAAAACTATTTATCGGTAGTAATGAATTATACTTACAATGCTACCGATGGGTACGATAACAGTCCAAACTGACATCCAGTAGTATCGCAACACTATGTTGTGCTTCATGCCCATAGACGCGAGATCACCAATAGCACGCTTGATGCCGTAGCTCCAAGAAACAGCGGCACACTGGTGAATAAAAAATTTAAATAGAGCATAGAAAACATGTATTTATAGTTCTATAAAGATCTTTTGAACCGTGTGGTGCATGACGTAAAGAATAACACCACCCCACTTTTTCCTGTGGGTGTTGTAAAAGGCGACTAAGGGACTTACTAGAGAATGGGCAGCAGCGTTTTCTATGCATTTTACCACCATACTGCGATCGTCAACCCGCCTGCCAAGCGTGGCGATTATGGAAAAGCCCCTCAAATTGGGGGTGGCGATTATGGAAAAGCCCCTCAAATTGGGGGAGGCATAAGTCCAGCAGTGGACGTCTTACGGCTGAAATGATGATGATGATGAAGGATCTTTTGGCACGTGACCGAAATTGGTACTAACTCAGTCATTTTGTTTAGTCAATACAAATTGACGAAACAATTTCTTAAATATTTACTAACTACACATCCCTGTCAAAGTCATGTAATCGCAAAAAAGTCCACTTTAACAGTAACAATGATAAAAGAAAGAAAGTAAATAACAAAGCAAATCACCGCAAAGACAAACAAAAAAGACAGAAAATAATAATATTGTTGTAGTCGAGAATATTGAGTCGCTTTTGCTTGACGATAATGCATAGCAATGCTAAGTGCAGAATTAGGAAGAAATATTGAAAATCTTAACGGCATTTTAAAGTAAATTTCAATGGTATACCGATTTCTTAGGGACATGCATCTTTATAGTACTGCAGTAAGAATCTACGTAACTAACTCTAATTATAATTTTTATTTAATTTACAAGATTAATCATAAATTATTTATCAACATTTTGTATATTTATTTTCTCGAAACCTCCCCAAATTCAAAAATGGACTCACTTGCGGAAAAATTCAATCTTACCTCAGCCACACCAATCAGCAGAATAGCCCAAGAGGCCGTGTTCCATTCTAGAAGTTGAAACAAGTATACTCCACCGCTGAAACACATCGGGATCCCGAGAATGAAACAAGTGAAACATGTGCCTGCAGTAACCTGTAACAAAAGAAACCTGGTTTATATAAAGAGTTCGCCAAACGAACCCGGGAGTCCTGTCCAAACGTTCGAACGAAAATCCCATAAAAAAATAAGGACGTCTAGTTATTTGCGAATATAAACACTTTCCGTGAAAATTTCCAGATTTGCCTAAACCTAATTTAGACTATTATGAAAATTTTCAAACAGTAAGTAAGAAAAAAAAACTGGCCAAGTGCGAGTCGGACTCACGCACCGAGGGTTCCGTACAAACCTGCAGGAACTCACGGTTTATGCATAAGGTTTATGGTTATGAAATTAAATGTTTTTTTTTGATATTTTTATATTTGAGTTGACTGAATGAAAGGTAAATTGTGGTTTACGATTTATGACGTATTAAAAAAAAACTACTTACTAGATCTCGTCCAAACCAATTTTCGGTGGAAGTTTACATAGTAATGTACATCATATATTTTTTTTAGTTTTATCATACCCTTATTTTAGAAGTTACGGGGGGGGGGGACACATTTTACCACTTTGGAAGTGTCTCCCGCGCAAACTATTCAGTTTAGAAAAAAATGATATTAGAAACCTCTATATCATTTTTGAAGACCTATCCATAGATATCCCACACGTATGGGTTTGATGAAAAAAAAATTTTGAGTTTCAGTTCTATGTATGGGGAACCCCAAATATTATTGTTTTAAAAAAAAATGATATTAGAAACCTCAATATCATTTTTGAAGACCTATCCATAGATACCCCAGACGTATGGGTTTGATGAAAAAAAAAATTTTGAGTTTCAGTTCTATGTATGGGGAACCCCAAATATTATTGTTTTTTTTCTATTTTTGTGTGAAAATCTTAATGCGGTTTACAGAATACATCTACTTACCAAGTTTCAACAGCATAGCTCTTATAGTTTCGGAAAAAAATGGCTGTGACATACTCGGACAGACAGACAGACAGACAGACAGACAGACAGACATGACGAATCTATAAAGGTTCCGTTTTTTGCCATTTGGCAACGGAACCCTAAAAAGTAAAAGTAACTTTAAAACAAAAAGCAATTTGCAAAATGTATAATAGAGACATTTAGCAAAAACAAAAATACTTTTGTAGGATTGAAACAATCTTGAAATGATGAAGAAACATTTCACTCACCCTCCAATAGTTCTTCCTAAGATGTGGCCACCTGTCAACGATGGCGGTGTTTATGGCTTCAATGCCAGCGAACTGACTGCCCAACCCCAAGATGAAAAGCATTATGAAGAACAGTATAGACCACAACCTTGGGATTGGCATTTGCAGTAGCGCTTCAGGGTACGCCACAAACGCCAAACCTGGACCAGACTCCGCTACATCTGTAATAGAAATCGTTTATGAAAATCTGTTGAAGACCTGTTGAATGTCGCGGGAATCCGAGAAGGTGCGAGAAGCACACTATGTCCAGCAGTGTGAGTTTTGTAATTACGATAAAAACTTTTTAACAAAAAATTAAACCGCCGAAAAAACAGAAAAGCAAAAAATAATAAGCCTTAAAATTATGAGTCGGCGCTTGGAGTGATCTTTGTTCATTGATTTTTCAGCACCGACTCAAAATTTTAAGGTTTATTATTTTTTACTTTTCTGTTTTTTCGGCGGTTTAATTTTTTGTTAAAAAGTTTTTATTTTGTAATTTTTTTGTAGCTTTAATAATACTTGGCAAGGTATACCCTATCCAATGAAAAAAGAATTATCAAAATCGGACTACTCTGTACAAAGTTATGCGTGGTTATACATTACAATCAATGAGTGAACAATCAATCATTCCCTGTTTTCCGACCCTTAGGGTTCGATTTTGTTTTCCAAATTTATATGGGACCACCCTCGGAGTATACCCGTTCCATTAAGAAAAGAATTATTACAATCGGACTACTATGTAAAAAGGTATGCGTGGTCATACATAAAAAAAATATATATATACGCGTCGAATTGATAACCTCCTCCGTTTTTTTTTCGTCGGTTAAAAACCCTCATCGAACTGAACTAAAATTTCACGGAACTATTTATATAGCTAGGTATGTCTTTCAAAAGGATCAGGTGCATAGTACTCGTAACTGGCGCACGTGCATTACCGATACATGAACGTGCAAGAAGCAAAATAAAAGAATTGTAGCTACAAACGAACGGCCTTCCGCCAGGGCAAAAGGGGTTATGTATTTTGTAATTCTCTAAAACTGTGTTAAACGGACGTCCGCGTGGTTCCATACAAAAGTGGCTAGTCACAGGGACTCGCGCGAGCGTCAAAAGTCAAAGAATATATTATTTGAAATGACCACTTATAAGGTACATTTAAATATTAAAATTTTCATTAAAATAGAAATTATTCTAGTTGCTCCTTTCAAAAGATAGATTCGTATAGAAAAGAATGGGCAAGAAACTCCATCGTCACTCTTTTAAAATATTGTATCATATTTTGTATACATTTATTATTTAGTATTCTTCCTACATAAAACTCTTTTATAGATAGAATAATAAGCAACTTTCAGTAGTCGCTTCGTAACCTTACGAGGTTTTGTTAGGACTAATGTTAACCGCGGAACCGTTTCAGAAAATCTTTAGAGTCTATATAGTTCATGTGCTTTATTACGGTCAAATAATTGCTAACTTGATAATGACAATATTTGATGCTTTTTTACCACACGAGGAAATAAATGGTTTTAACAGAATGCTTTTAAAACATACACGTTAAAATTTTAATACCTATAGTCTTTACACGTAAAATGTGTACTATTTGAATTCAGTGCGGCGCCAAAGAAAAAAAAATGTTTCAGATAATGGATAATAAATTATTTTATGTAATGACCATAACATTTTTGGGAGAGACATGCTTGAAGTGTAGATATAGTTTTAATCACCCAGGCATGTTAATTAAATGATGATAACATACTTGGTGCGATGATGAACATTTCAGCAAACATTTAATGATTCTAAATTGGGCATTGATATCTGTGATAATATTAGGTTGGGGAAAAAGTCTTTTCGCATTATAGTATGTATGAACTTGTAATAAAATCTCTTTGGCTATACTATTTGTATCTGGCTGGTTTTGGTATCATTGAAAGTTTAAATTTTAAAGAACATAATTCCAAATTCAAATTAGGAAAATGTGAGATTTTCATTTGTTTTTCGTACCGTCAAGATGAGTGAATCTAATGAAGAAATTCGATACATTTTAAAATTTTACTACAAAAAAGTTAAAAATGCAACGCAAGCCGCGAAAAAAATTTGCGATGTTTATGGACCTAGTGTAGTGTCTGTGAGAGTAGCACAAATTTGGTTTAAGCGTTTTCAATCCGGAAATTTTGATGTCAAAGATGCAAGTCGGTCTGTTCGCCCTATTACGGATAAAATGGATGCCATTTTTGAAAAAGTTGAGCAAGATCGGCATACCAGTAGTTACGACGTAGCTGAAGAACTGGAAATTGACCACAAAACAGTTTTGGCGCATTTGAAAAAAACTGGGTACACAAAAAAGCTCGACATTTGGGTACCTCACGAGCTCACTGAAAGAAACCTAGTGAACCGTGTACTCATTTGTGATTCTTTATTACGACGTAATGAAACTGAACCATTTTTGAAGAAGCTGATAACTGGTGATGAAAAGTGGATCACGTATGACAAGAACGTGTGAAAAAGGTCGTGGTCACAGGCCGGTCAGGCTTCACAGACTGTGGCGAAACCCGGGTTAACTCGCAACAAGGTGATGCTGTGTGTGTGGTGGGATTGGAAAGGCATTATTTATTATGAGCTGTTACCACCAGGCAGGACCATCGATTCTGAACTCTACTGCGAACAACTGATGAGATTAAAGCAAGAAGTTGAGAGAAAGCGGCCGGAATTAATCAACAGAAGGGGTGTGGTTTTTCATCATGATAACGCTAGACCTCACACATCTTTAGCCACCCAACAAAAATTAAGAGAGTTTGGCTGGGAGGTGTTAATGCATCCGCCGTATAGTCCTGACCTTGCACCTTCAGATTTCCACCTGTTTCAGTCTCTTCAGAATTCTTTAGGCAGTGTCAGGTTAACATCACGAGAGGACTGCCAAAACCACTTGTCGCGGTATTTTGACCAGAAGTCCCAAAATTTCTATAGCAATGGGATCATGTCCCTAACTACAAGATGGCAAAAAGTTATCGAACAAAATGGTACCTACATACTTTAGTTAAATGTAAATAAACTTTATTAAAAAATGTTTTGAATTTTCTTAAAAAATGCGAATAAACTTTTTCCCCAACCTATTATAAGCCGCGGTACAAAAAGAAAAAAAAAATGCGTTCCTTATTTTGGTTTGAACGCGCTAATCTTTGGAGTATCAGTTCAACCGCCCAATTTTTGAAGAAGGTGAGGTTAGGTATATCATCATGCTACGACCATTACGAACCAGGTATGAAAAAAAAAAAAAAAATGCCATGCAAATACGAAGTAGCATTATCACTTTGTATTTGTTCTGCATTATTTGTGTTTTTTTTTTTACCTGAGGAGGCGATGCGATGCGACACTGTAGGTTGGGGAATAAAAA
This sequence comes from Aporophyla nigra, assembly GCA_947507805.1. NCBI lineage: Eukaryota > Metazoa > Arthropoda > Insecta > Lepidoptera > Noctuidae > Aporophyla > Aporophyla nigra. The sequence continues at coordinate 21,635,792 of OX382296.1, forward strand.
TATATCACGGTCGGATGAAGTTGCGAGCAGAAGCTAGTTACAGATAAATGTCTATTAAACTTCATCCAACATGTGCAAAACACGTGAAAGTCCAAAAGTAAATAACAAGACACGACCATGAAACAGCGCTTAATATAACACTAAAGAGCATTGTCAATATTATAATAAAGTGTTATCGTGAGATAAGAACCAGGTACATCTATGTAATGGTGTCATGTAATGTAATACCTTTATCCATAGGTAAAAAGTAATTAATAGATACAAGAGTGATTTGCAACAACAACATTTCACGTTTGCACAAGGACGAACATCAATTTTATTTATAGCATAAACCTGGTGTTTGGAATTATTTGGCTAGTTTTTCCGACTGGTCAAACAAAGGTTTTAAACATGGAATGAAGTCATAAGTTAAAATCAAAAACTGAAATAAAACTACATACGAGTCAAGAAGAGTATTATTGTTGTACACACAGCATTTCTGATTATATAGATCAGAGATTCTTAACCATATTCCTTACCCTTTGATCTTTACCCTGCCTTACATTGAGTATATTGTTTTCTAGAGCCCCCCATTTTTTTTTTACTGTAAAAAGTTAAAATTACTACACGTTTTAATATAACAGTGGCTACTGCCGCGATTATATTAAATCGTGTAATATTATATTATCGTAAATTTCTGAGTTTTTAAGAAAAAAGTCTCAAATGCCCACGAGGGGCGCCGTCGCCCACGATGAGAACCTACGATATAGGTAATTGTGAGTTTTTGTTTTAACTAACTCTATTTTCTACTTCATAAATAGCCAAATTAAACATTTCCATATGTATAATTTCTCTATATCCTGAACATTACAATTACGGATGCCATAGATTATCTCAATTAGTCTAACATCTATATATCCTTATAGATATAATAAATCTGTAGACGAGGCTTTCCTGTACATTCAAATATTTTAGTAAAAAGGAGCCAAGGAAAAGGGCGGTTAATGGATGACCAACATATGCCATTTCTATAATTTTTGGCATTTTGTCTGTTTGATTGTTTCATTAGAACAGATATCACATTAAAAAACTGGCCAAGCAGGACTCGCGCACCGAGGGTTCCGTACAAACCTGCAGGTATTCACGGTTTATGCATAAGGTTTCATCATCATCATCATCAGCTTATAGCAGTCCACTGCTGGACATAGGCCTCCCCAATTGCACGCCATTTAGCTCGATTTTCGGCAACTCTCATCCAGCTGCTACCAGCCACCCTGCGAAGATCGTCGCTCCACCTAGTCTGAGGGCGTCCTACCTTACGTTTGCCGATTCGCGGTCTCCACTCAAGAACACGTCTACCCCAACGGTCATCGGTTCGACGGGTAATGTGGCCGGCCCATTGCCACTTCAGCTTGCTAATCCTATGAGCTATGTCGACAACTTTGGTTCTCTGCCGGATCACCTCATTCCGGATTCTGTCCCTCAGATATACTCCAAGCATAGCTCGTTCCATAGCTCGCTGAGCGACTTTAAATTTGTGGACCAGCCGTACCGTGAGTGTCCACGTTTCGGCTCCGTAGGTCATAACAGGTAGGACGCACTGGTTGAAGACTTTCGTCTTTAGGCTCTGTGGAATACGCGACGAGAAGACTCGACGAAGCTTCCCAAATACTGCCCAGCCCAGCTGAATTCTCCTGTTAGCCTCCTTCTCAAGGTTGTTTTTACCAAACTGCAGAGTTTGTCCGAGGTAAACGTATTCTCGAACAACCTTGAGGGCACCGCCATTGACCGCAATCGGTCCCGGAGTTGCGTGATCGTTGAACATAACCTGTGTTTTGTCCAAGTTCATCCGGAGACCAATGCGTACAAAAGAATCAACTAGGCCGTCCAGCATCTGCTGCAAGTCCTGCAGCGATTCCGCCAGTATGACAATGTCGTCTGCAAATCTCAAGTGTGAGATGTACTCGCCGTTGATGTTGATTCCGCATCCTCTCCAGTTTAGCGTCTTGAACACATCCTCCAGTGCGTTAGTGAACAATTTTGGGGAGATTACGTCCCCTTGTCTCACTCCTCGACGCAGGGCGATGTGTTCAGTTTGCCGGTCCTGAGTTTGGACGGTCATTGAGGCGTTTTCATAAAGACATCTCAGCACTTGGATGTATCGCCAGTCGACTTGGCATCGCTGCAAAGACTCCAAAACAGACCAGGTCTCGATAGAATCAAAAGCCTTCTCATAGTCCACAAACGCAAGACACAGCGGCCGACTATACTCCTCGGACTTCTGTATAATCTGCCGCATTGTGTGGATGTGGTCTAAAATCAAAATCAAAAGTCATTTATTCAAACTAGGCTGAGAGTCAGCACTTTTTGAACGTCAAAGTTACATGAGACAGTCCCCCCAAAACGCCCACCCTTCGACACTTCCTAGTGCTTTAGCTGGGAAGAAGAAGTGGCGGAACAAATGGCGTCTATGGTGCTGTATCCTCCACGAAACCCAGCCTGCTCTGGTGGCTGAAACTCGTTGAGTCTCCGTGCTAGACGATTTGAGACGACTCTAGAAAACAGCTTATATACGTGGCTTAGGAGCGAAATGGGTCTGTAGTTCTTTAAAAGGGTTTTATCTCCCTTTTTAAAGAAAAGTACGACCACACTCCTTCGCCACGCTTCTGGAGTTCTCCCAGATAACAGGACAGAGTTGAAGAGCTCCCGAAGCTCTTTCAGTACAGGACTTCCTCCCGCTTTCAGGAGCTCAGTCGTAATCCCGACCTCACCAGGGGCTTTTCCATTTTTAAGCTGTTTGAGAGCCGCCTCGATTTCGTCTTGGCTGACTTCTGGCAGGTCTTCTGTGAAGTGGCGGGTTAAGGTGGCTCTAGAATCCTCATTTTCGGGATCAAGTCGAGATGCATGCGATGCGTACAAACGGCCGTAGAAGTTTTCGACTTCCGAAAGGATCTCCGGCTTCGAAACGACGATATCCCTACTAGATGTAGTCAACTTCGTCAGGTGGCTCCTCCCAAGTGGTTGGACGAACACCTTCGACCCCCGATTTTGCTCAATCGCTTTCTCTATGAAGCGTGTATTAGAGCGTCGGAGGTCGCGTCGTACCAATGATCTTATCTTATTGTTGAGTGCCCGATGTTCTGATGAAGTGACAGGTGGGTTTTCACGTCGTTCCGTCATAAGCTCCAGAGTCTCCTTCGAAAGTTTGGACTTCCCGCCCGTACGCCGCATTTTGCAAAACCTCACACCTTCATCCCTGAGGATTCCCACCATTTGGTCGAGGGCCTGGTCGACGTCATTTGTGGTTTGACGGCATAAGGTTTATGTTTATGAAATTAAATGTATTTTTTTTTCAATTTTTATATTTGAGTTGACTGATTGAAAGGTAAATTGTGGTTTACGATTTATGACGTATTAAAAAAAAACTACTTACTAGATCTCGTTCAAACCAATTTACGGTGGAAGTTTACATGGTAATGTACATCATATATTTTTTTTAGTTTTATCATTCCCTTATTTTAGAAGTTACGGGGGGGGGGGACACATTTTACCACTTTGGAAGTGTCTCTCGGCAAACTATTCAGTTTAGAAAAAAATGTTATTACAAACCTCAATATCACTTTTGAAGACCTATCCATAGACACCCCACACGTATGAGTTTGATGAAAAAATATTTTTTGAGTTTCAGTTCTATGTATTTTTGTGTGAAAATATTAATGCGGTTCACAGAATACATGTACTTACCAAGTTTCAACAGCATAGCTTCGGAAAAAAGTGGCTGTGACATACGGACGGACAGACAGAGAGACAGACATGACGAATCTATAAGGGTTCCGTTTTTTTGCCATTTGGAAACGGAACCCTAAAAACGAAACCAACATGGTTAACTTTTATATATAAATATTGTGTGTAACTCGAACTTACATTGAATTTACAATGAATTCCAAAACTAAAGCTATTTTGTACTTTTTGGTGTCTAGAAGTCGGTTATATTTTCTTTATGTCATCAGTTTTTTTTTTTTTTTTTGAAACTATGCACACAAGTTTTGTTTGGTTTCTAAAACAGGGGTGTATTTTTTATGGATCTCAGCAGTAAAAAGAGACATCCACACTTTGCATCATTTTCTTAGCTTTTGTGAGCGGCCGGAGTTGAAAATTCAGAAATCAATGTTCAAAATGGCGGCCATAACCATAGAAAATTTGTTGTTTTTCACAAGGGCAACATATGTAGAAGCTCTTTCGATGTTCCAAGCAACCTCTCTTACATCTTTTACAGAAAAGTACTTTGGAGGACAGTCAGTTGTAGTTTAAAAAAACTATGGTACATAATTATTATTGTTTTCCGACACCCACGCGGGCACAACTAGTTAATAATAAACCGGTTCATCCCCATGGACATTGCTTCTAACCGGTAACCCATAACAGTTCTGCAAATTATTTGAAGGCCTCTTCTATCCGAAGGTACAAACAACCATTTGTTTACAAAGCATACCATTCGAGCCGCGTAAAGAACGAATACATAGGTAACCAGAAACGTTAGTACACCACAGTCCGGTGGAATGAAATATTTATAGTTTAATCAATCCATTATCTTGAACCAGAATTCAAACAACGCTTGCATTCGTAACGGCGAAATCAACATGGGATCGAGGGTTCACGGTTGATTGAAAAGACTTGATACAATACACCATCGAGGCATGCTGTGCTAGAGTTGGATTAAAACATGTTTTTTTCGTATTCAGAGACATTTTGTAGTTTCAATAGAAAAGCGAAAGTTTTTAGTAAAATTTGAAAGTGTATGTTTTATTATTATAATGTTATGGATAACGGAATAGCACCTTAATTGAGTTACACATTATTGCGTTGTGGTTTTGTTTTGTTTCGTTGTTGTATTATGTTGTTCAGCAGACTTTTTAGAATTTTTCAAACATATAAAGCAGTATGTGGACGAATCCTTTAAAAAATTTCAGCTTCGATTAATTTTGAAGGTTAGTAAATAAATAAATATCTTAGGCCAACGAACACACCGTTATCTGATCCCAAACTAAGCAGAGCATTTACTATGGCAACCCGACAACTGATAAACATACTTATATATTTCTAAATGCATACATATTATAGATAAATTACACCCAGACACAGAACAAATAATTGTGTTCATCACACAAAGATTTGTCCTGGGCGGGAATCGAACCCACGATCTCCGTCTTCGCAGTCAGGATCACTAACCACTAGACTAATAGGCCAGTCAAATGTTTAATGTGTGTTTAATGTTCATCAATTGCTTCATATGCTCGAAATATTTGTTTGCTGAACAACCTAATGAATGTAGTGAAACTGTCTAGATGAAAGCCAAATTACTGTTTGCGTGTCACGAAAATAACTCACTGGACATGCTGTTATTCTATACTCCATTTGTTTAGGTAGTTAACTAAAGGTAAATAATCTTGATATGTCTTTTTATATAAAATAAATCGTATAAAAGACCAACAAATATTATTTAAATTAAGTTACTTACCTAACATCGGTTTAAGTAAATACCTAATTGTAAACATTTTTAGATTCAATTTTTAGACAGTTTTTTAGATAAAAGACATGTTAAGATTGTTTACATTTAGTTAACTACCTAAACAAATGGAGTATAGTAAGGATCGAAAACATTTTACATTTATCAAATATTTATTCTAATGACAAATCAAGAAAGAAACTGCCTTCAATTTCTACCGTGTCGTTTCCAGTATTTCCTTGAAGAAAACTTTCATTATTCCTTTCACAGAAATACATAAAAGAAAGTAGCCAAGGCTCGGAATTCACGGCTAACGCAGGTAAAGTCCCTAGACGAACACTCTCAGGAAATCAATTTATCAATATTACGTGTAACTGTAAACCAATTCGCTTCCTTAGTTCTTTACGGCTACTCGTATTAATATTTACAGCCATTTCATAAATGAAAACCGTCTATCGTATTCCTTTTATTTATTATTTCCAATAAATGTGTCGTAAACACATTGTGTACCGTGTGGTGCCGGACGTAAAGAATAACAACACCCCATTTCTTCCCGTGGGTGTCGTAAAAGGCGACTAAGGGACTTACTAGAGAATGGGCAGCCTTCTCTATGCATTTTACCATCATACTGCGATCGCCAACCCGCCTGCCAAACGTGGCGATTAAGGCAAAGCCCCCCAAATTGGGGTAGGCCTAAGTCCAGCAGTGGACGTCTTATGGCTGAAATGATGAAACACATTGTTGACAATAATTGTTGAATCATACGTGAATACTGCAGTGTCATTACCAATGTAAGGAAATGATTTAATAATTATGTTCTTTTCTTTATCTTTATTTTGGTTCTGCTTCTCTGCTATTTTTTTAACTGGATTAATGTTATATAAAACAATAATATGATATCAATGCAGATTTCGATAAATTTTGTGTAACACAATGAAAAACGTAACTAGTGTACGGTATTTGCGGATACAAAGCAGACTTTTTGTTATTGTGACTTTTATCAAATAAATTCAGTACCTTTGTTCTAGAATTCAGTTAGCATTGAAATTTTAAATATTTATGTTCATTGAATTATAAATTTAATAGCGAATCTTTCATATTGAAAATAAACACGAAATCCATTATTTTTTTTTATTTTTTTTATTTCATCAAATCGGGATAGTTACATATTATTTTACAAAGCCTAGGAGGCATTGTAAAATAATGTTTTGGCTTCAACTTTACATATTTCAATATTTGACAAACAAAACAACAATACAGTAAATTAATCTAATAGCATTGCACAGTACAATTGAATATTTAAGTGGGCCTCAGTATACCAAGCATTGTTTGCGCTCAGCCCGTGTATGTTTGCCACCCCGCGGCATTGCAGCGCCGGGATTAATCAAGTTGAGGTAATCGCAGAGGAAACCTTATTTTCCGCTTTTTTTACGCACGTTTGATTAGTAGACCAGAGATTTGGCTTTTAGTTACTTTTAGACTGTTTTGTTGAAATAAGTGAGTTAGCTACGGCTACTTAAACACAATATCATTTTAGTCTAGAAAAATAAAAGTTAGGCCGAAAGAAGAAGAGGCTAATCCTATCAACTGACGATTTTCCATTTATCTTCATATCGGTATGAGCTGCTCGTAATGGTTAAGTGATTAGCCAGAAAGTCAGTTTGATTCTGATTACTGAGCTTACCACCCAAGGTACGCATCTTGATACGTGTAAGTAAATGACTAAAACAGCTTGCAATTATTTTATGTTATTATGATCGACGGTTTTCTATAAGGAATATACAGTGGAAACCAACAATCATTGATATTATAAGTTAAAAGATGTAGATAGCGTATAAGCACTCCGTAAATGCCACGTTAAAATTTGGCTATATAGCAAACCTAAACTGCAACAATTATTCAATAGGTAACTATCTTTCCTATCTACCTCTTTTAACTTATAATATCATTGCACAACATACAGATAGTAAAAGAAAGTACTTACCATCAATATCAACACCCATTTTTTGAGCCTGGAATCCCAGCACGGAGAATATGGCAAAACCAGCGTATATAGAAGTGAGGAAGTTGGTGAAACTAACGAAGACGGCGTCGAAGTGACAGTTGTTATTGAACTTGTTGTAAGAAGCCAAGGTTACGAGCGACCCGCAAGCCACACCGAAAGAGTAGAAGATCTAGTGGAAGAAATAAATAAATTTGAGCAAGATAATACTGTTGTGGCTAATTTATACACAGTATTCAACAAAGACGATTATTGTATCTGTCTGTAAGACCAGTTAGTTTTTCTTAACTGCACAAATTATTTTAATGCAGTTTCACCATCATTTGCCTGGTAGTGGGATAACATAGGGTAAACATAAATAGTTTAGCGTGTTGGTGAAAAAGTGTTATAATTTTGTTAACTGCTATATACAACACAATAGAAAAAGGAGTTTTGTCTGCCAACAAACTGCTTTACAGTTTGGCAGAGTTAATATATTTTGTAAAAAAGGTATCTCTCTGAATAAATAATTCTTCACTTTTTTTTCGTTTTGAGAATTTGTATCAGAACAGAAAGATCTTGACTACATATACAGATTCAAAGAAGTTGCGACTTATGAAAAGTATTCTTTCTGAATAAAACTTGTGTAAAGATATCGACAATAGTACAAAGGTATGCTTGTGCATCGTATTTCAAGAAAACACAATTTATTTCTTGTGTTTTGCAACAATGTTTTATTTTTATTTTTTCTCTACCTATTTTATCTCTATTCAAATACGAGAAGTGTTTCATAATTATTAATAAAACAAACAACCATTTAAGCTAACAGCAATATAAAACAATGGCCACAATATTTTCAAACAAAATATCAAAACAAACGCAGGTGATTTCTTTTTGTTTGTCAACTTTTGTGTTTCCCGAGAGTGCTGAATTGAATTTACGTTTTTTAATTTCAACACTAGGTATTGTGTCCGTTTTTATAATACTTTTTGCTTTTCCTGCAAACCTGCGTTAGGGACCTACTTTATTTTGGAAGCACTGGTTGCTTTTATAATTTCTAACGTGACGATGTTATAGTCGATAAAATGTACGGAAATACGTGCACGATATAACGTTATCGTAAACGAAAATTTTAAAGCGTTTTCATAATGTATTTCCAAAAATTTTTTACTATCTTCAAAAAGGAGGATTTTCTCAATTCGTCTATTTGTTTTCTTTCTGCGATAGCTCCGGCAATTGTAAATATATTTCAAAATTATTTTTTTGTGATCAAGGGTGGTGCCATGACCACAAAAAAATTGAAATTCGTTCGATAGAGATACCGTGGCCCTGGCACATGGGAACTGAAGAAACACGGATGGGTTTTAGTCAGTAAAAGTCTGACACACTCCCCCGCTCCGCCCAAGAGCGGGAGTCGTTGTTTGAAGACTTACCACCCACAAAAAAAAAAAGAGTGGTGCCATATAAATTTTATTAACTTTGCTTGGGTATTTTTGTAGTTTGTCTCGTTAATACGTTTTTAATCCACTTTGTATATATAGATAACATTGAGCTATTTCCTGTCACTGTTGCTTACATAGCAAGTAGTGGTATACGAATTGTTGTGAGGGTAAGTACAATAACTAGAAATAAAAACGTATACCAAATTAAAAAGCGACTGACTTCCAAAAAACACTACAAAGTGATAAATAACTTTAATTTCGGGAACCGATGACAAAAATCAAATATATGTATATCTAAAGACTACGTACGACTTTTAGTGAAAATTATTTTTCAATTTGTTGTGTTTTTTTCGGGAGTTATTTGTTTTTTGTTTTCTGTAACAGGTTTTTAAAGAAAGAAAAAGTATTTATTGAGACACGCACAGAAACTATATAAAAAACAATACTTAATAAAATAAAAATAAAACAATTATAAATAAAAAGAAACAAATAAAAAACAAAAGGAGATGGGTAAAGTTCAGACCATTTTTCGCCTATCATAGTCATGAAAATTCAAAGTATTTATTGACGTCATGTTATTATGTTTATGTGAAGTTTAGGTATCGACCATTACATCTATTCTAAAATAGTAAGACAAAAAATAGCAAATCATATTTAAAAAATTCGTCAAACTTGGCAAATTCGTTGAAGTTTTGTTATTTTAAGCACTTTTTTAACTTTCATTACAAAATAAACTGTTAAGCGCTATATGGACCAAAATAATTTTTAGTCTCTCAAATATTAAAGTAAATAGGCTTTTTAACTAGCATTAATTTGTTTTGGTGCATAAAGCGCTTAACAGTTTATTTTGTAATAAAAGTTAAAAAAAAGTGCTTAAAATAACAAAACTTCAACGAATTTGCCAAGTTTGATGATTTTTTTAAATATGATTTGGTATTTTTTTTCTTACTATTTTAGAATAGATGTAAAGGTAGATACCTAAACTTCACATAAACACAATAACATGACGTCAATAAATACTTTGAATTTTCATGACTATGATAGGCGAAAAATGTTCTAAACTTTATCCAACTCTTTTAAAAGAAAAAAAAAAAAACAGAAAGTACTGTTCGAAGCCAAAGGGACGCATGATGCTGCGACATTTAAAAAATTTTATTTTCAAGTTTTTGCTTCAATGTGTGATTCCAGTATGGTGGTAAAATGCATAGAGAATGCTGCTGCCCATTCTTTAGTAAATACATAAGTCGCTTTCTACGACACCCAAGGGAAGAAATGGGATGGTGTTATTCTTTACGTCCGATACCACACGGAACAGCATATAGAAATGCTGTTTATGACAATTATTGGAGCTACACCGATAGTTTCTACCAGTAGGTATCATATAGATTTATTCTACACCATTCAAGGCATAAGATGATAACTTTTATGAATTACAATTTCACTTTTTTTTGCCTTCCATAAGTTTTGAAACTACCAAACTTCCATAAAGCGGTACGATTTATAAAAATAATTATAAGCACACCAACAAATTTCGGAACGGTCTAAAAGTTTTTAATTAAGAAATTCGAAAGTCTGTGGCATGGAAAAAAAAACCGGCCAAGTGCGAGTCGGACTCGCGCACCGAGGGTTCCGTACAAACCTGCAGGTCATCATCATCATCATTCGTCATCATCGTTTATGAAATGAAATGTTTTTTTTTTTTAATTTTTATATTTGTGTTGACCGAATGAAAGGTAAATTGTGGTTTACGATTTATGACGTATTAAAAAAAAAACTACTAACTAGATCTCGTTCAAACCAATTTTCGTTGGTAGTTTTCATGGTAATGTACATCATATATTTTTTTTAGTTTTATCATTCCCTTATTTTAGAAGTTACGGGGGGGGACACACATTTTACCACTTTGGAAGTGTCTCTCGCGCAAACTATTCAGTTTAGAAAAAAATGATATTAGAAACCTCAATTTTATTTTTGAAGACCTATCCATAGATACCCCACACGTAAGGGTTTGATGAAATTTTTTTTTTTGTGTTTCAGTTCTATGTATGGGGAACCCCAAATATTATTGTTTTAAAAAAAAATGATATTAGAAACCTCAATATCATTTTTGAAGACCTATCCATAGATACCCCACACGTAAGGGTTTGATGAAAAAAAAAAATTTGAGTTTCAGTTCTATGTATGGGGAACCCCAAATATTATTGTTTTTTTTCTATTTTTGTGTGAAAATCTTAATGCGGTTCACTGAATACATCTACTTACCAAGTTTCAATAGCACAGCTCTTATAGTTTCGGAGAAAAGTGGCTGCGACATACTCGGACAGACAGACAGACAGACAGACAGACAGACATGGCGAATCTATAAGGGTTCCGTTTTTTGCCATTTGGCAACGGAACCCTAAAAATATAAATTGCCGTTCCCCCAACTTTTCCAGATAATTAGGCGCCGCATTTATTTATTCAAGAAATAATGGTCACAATTACTGACAAAAATGTTTCCGATAGAGCAATTTCTTCGATGGATTGATGTTTGTTCCCGAAGGCGAAGTCTTGAATATTTAATAGTAGCCCAAATAGCTTTTATTTAGCAACCTCTTTGAAGAATGTGTATACAGTTAAAATTGGTAAGTTTTTCAGTTAACTTTTTTGCCAAAAATACTTGCGGTAAGTCAATTATGAGCGGCCTTTTTTATGTTGAACTATTTTGATTAGCTGAAAGGTTTTTAAACGGTACATTAAGGCTTTTCTTTTTAAATATTATTATAGTATTAAGTGACAGCTGTTTTATAATAATACTTTGAACAGTAGATGCATATTTTATTATTCTCTTACAATAGCTCTCCAATTCTTGTGCAAATACAAAAATGCGGGATATTTAAAAAATCTAATCAAATTATGTAAGCGCATTTGATGGCTTCACTAAAATAATCGAAGAAGAAACGGCATTCATGAATAAATAGACAATATATTGCATAGAAGTCGTCATGTACAGATGTTTCGGATTAAATATCACTCATAATGATAAATCATTTTATTGCTTCAAGTAGGTTTATACAAACTCTTTTTCACGTCAATCATATTTTTTAAACTAGATGATGTCGGCGTTTCCTATCTGACTACTCTGAGAAGAAAAGCCGAAACAAACTCAGAGGTCACAGTCTCTTTTAAAGTCCAGACATAATCTTAGTTAGATCATGTGATGACCATACGGGTTGGTGTCTGAAATGGTCTTTTGAGGAAAGAACCACACGGATTGCGTGGACCTGTCCCACCGGTGCACGCATTTATCAATAATCGTGAAACTCAACTAATAGTTATATGGACAATTATTGTCGAATAGTAAGGCGCAATTGCACTACATAGCACAGGATGATTTCAACGTTTAGGCTCACTTGCGTGTTCAATCCTACTAACTGAGGGTTAGTCAAATGCATTTTCTGCCACCAGTAAACCTAGGGTTATGCTTTTAGATAGGGTTAAAATGTTACTTGACTTCGATTTTATACACTCTACATGAATTGATTTAACCCATTCATTTGTTCATTTTTTTTAACATGCATTAAAACATGTATTTAAAACATCATCCAGTCTTTGTCAACTTCAAACAATGAACATAAATTGAACGATGTTCTAAATTCGTTTAGCGCAAAATAAATAAACTGATTTGTGATGCAAGTGAGCCTTAGTTCAAGAAATCCCATCCATTAAAAACAAATAATCCGAGGTAAGTACCTGTGAAGCTGCGTCACCCCAAACACTTGCGTTAGCCAAATTTGCCCAGTCTGGTGACAAGTAGAACATAACTCCTTGACCAGCTCCTTCTAAGGTCACTCCTCGGATGAGCAGGGCCGTCAACATGACGTAAGGGAATAAAGCAGTGAAGTAGACCACTTTGCCGGCTGATTGCACACCCTGTAAAAAAAAATTAGTTATATAATAAAGATCACTATTATATTTAAATTAAATAAAACCGCTGATGTAATTATACCAGTACAAATAGTTATTTATATTAAAAAAGAACAATAAAAAACATCGTGAAAAGTTTAGAAGCCATAGTAAAGTGAGGAATTGAAAATAAAAGCAGAAAATAACTTCAACAAAACATGACATGATTTTGGAAAAAAATACACTTCATGTAGGTACTCGCGCTTACCTTGATAACACAGAAGAAGGCAATGAGCCACGCAAGCGCCAAACACCCTACTAAATGCCACTGAATTTCGCCCCAGTTCTCCCATGTAGCATCACCCCTGCCCAAAACACGTTCACTGAAAGAAAAATGAATAGGCTAGAGAATCTGTTACGTAAAAACATTAAAATGTATGTTGTGCCCTCTACGGATCAGTTTTTGTTACTTGTAAGGGGAAAACAATACTATATAGACCCATATAAATTCTGAGCCTCGTATACAAGCTACGCTCGAGAGTTGTCACGAATCCTGTCGCTAGGAAACTTGACGAGATCCAACCACCAGAACAAGCGGGTTTTTGAAAAGGCTTCAGTACATCAGACCACATCCATACTGTTCGGAAAACTTTATTGTTTCGTCCCGTGACCACAGACAACCGATCGTACGACAGTTTTTTGTTTACTCTGTGCGCCTGCGCATCTTGACGTGTAACGGCGTGATAACTGTCAGTTGTCAGTTTGATTTTGACACTTGTTTGGTCTTGAAAAAAGGGTTGGATGGTTGGAAAATTGTCTTGAGAATATTAATTGTTGATCTTGTTGAATCTATAGTTTTGCGAACAATTTGTTGTGATCCGATTGTTTTGTGTGTAAGCAACCCCTTTTGACGATATTGAACGGCTTTTATTTTGGAATTTGATTGAAATAGTTTGACAGTGATTCTTTGGAGAACCGCGTGCTTGAAATCTTTAGCGTATTGAAGCGGCCTGAATCCCGGAATACTTACTTCACTACACAATACAATATACACTCATTTACATACATAAATCCGAGTAGGCTCGGAATCGAGACCCCAGATTTCCTCAATCAGGTGAGTGATTGAATATTTGTATTAATCAGCTCCGCGCACGGCGGACAGTTCGACCCACGCTTGCCCGAGGCTCGCCATGCACGCTTCCACGTAATTTGTTTAAATCCTATGGCCTAGACCCCTAGACTGGCGTCGAACATTTATAGAAGACCAAAGAGTACAACCAGCCGCTGTATTTGGCATTTGCATAATACGAGAAAACCTTCGACACCATCGAATTATGGACAGTTCTGCAACGATGTCGAATTGACTGGTGCTACATCAAAGTTATTGTGATGCATGTATGACGCTGCAACGATGACTGCAGGATCAGAATAAAAGCCTTTTTTGTGTGTTATAATAACAATGTTGATTTCTATAAGCATACGAAAACGATCAACCGATTTGATTTTAATGACACCGTGCGCTTTTCCTTTGCGTAGTAAGTCAGGGAAACTAATCAACACGACTACCCGTAGAATTAATGTCAGTTATGATGAATTCGATAAACAGTTAATGTTCCTGATCATACTCATATTACTTTTAAGATCTGATCGGATCGCATTATGTGCAGCTAGAAATATAATATCGGTCATATTGATAATATAATATAGTCAGTAATATCACATCTACACAATCTACACTAGTTAGCTATTACTAATAGTTTCCTAACACAGCCTTAAGTGTCAGATAGCTCACGAAAATTTCGCCGGATTTTACAATCAGCTGAATACGGCATTATGGTGGGAGACGTATACAAAAATTGTTCGTATTATTATTCAAACAACCAACGACTATGAAACCAACATTGGAATCGCAAAAGAAAATCCACTGCTCCATACAAACATGTATGTTCGCGTAGCTCAAAGATGTAGGGAACCATAGACATTTTATTCAATCACAAATGACAGTCACTGTACAGATAGTTCAATCTACGATGACGCGCCCCACTGCGCCCCTTTCCTTTGTTTTTAACCGCTCTCATTGCAATTGTCAAAGAGTGGGGCGCGTCTTCACGGATTGAACTATCTATAAGTCACTACTGATAAAAGCAATCAGCTAGTTCGTATCAAGCTTTAAATATGTTAAGATACAAACGTTTAGAAAAAATATTTAAAACATCCGATGCTTCATACATACATTTACTCACGCCTTTTTCCCATGGAGGTAGGCAGAAACTACAGAACGCCACCAGACCTGTTACGATCCTTACATACTCCTTTTGCCTCGTTTAAGTTCATACATCTCGCCAAACACGCCGGTTAACAGTACTACGCACCTGACCCTTCTGAAGAACATGAACAATAAGGTCATATTTTCATGTTATTAACATATGTTGTCGTAGGAAGCCGGAATGGGACCCCCTTTCGGCGTAACCAGTAACTTCTGCCTTGCGATACAATGCTAATTATAAATTAAAAACGCATAAAGGAAATGCTCGATACCGGCCTAGACCATTATTAACAACTTTAAAATCAATTTTATCTTCATCAGTTAATTAAATGATATCTTATTCATAAAACTAGAACGTGGTCAAAACTTCATTAACAAAATAAACTACCAGCTGTCGATTTCCACGCCCACCTACTTTTGTCATTATCGACGTCAATTTCCAAGTCTAAAAATATTGTGCTTTATGAGTGTTTACTTTATCAAGTAGTCGGCTTAACATAAACTGTGGTGGTGATATCGAATACATTACTCCGATAAATATTTTTAGGATATGTATATTTAAAACAGTAACATTATGCGATAATATATTAGGAACTTTTCACAGAGCATTCGTTGACAATTGGCAATCAGGGGAAGTATTGATATAGGGTTTTCGGTGACAAAATAATGTTAAAACAATAAGTTTTTTTTTTTCTTAACTATCCGTAAAAGAACCGGAGTTAACGACATAGCTTGCAGAGCAAGCAAGCTGAAATGACAGTGGCCCGGCCATGTCTGTCTAAAGACAGATAGCCGATAAACCAAATGCAAGCGTAGCGTGGGACTCTTCTAGCTAGATGGACGGAAGACCATAAGATCGTGGCTGGGTCAGACTGGAGGCGGAGGACAGTGTGCTGTGGCGCAACATGGGATAGGCCTATATCCAGCAGTAGACTGCGATAGGCTGAGTTGATTGATTGGCTGAATCAGTTGTTGTCTTCCGTTATCGCTGATAGAATTTCATTTTGTCTAGGTACTCGGGACTAAAATAATCATTATAGTATTTTATATCACGAAGAGACGCGCGCTTTATTTGTGTTTACCAACTATATAAACATGCTGTGAATGTGTGGTGTGTACGAGAAAATGGCGAATCTGGAAATGCTGACGTTACTTGCCTTCACGCATACATTCACAGCGTGTTTGTACACTCGGTTACCACGTACAAAGCGCGTGTCGCTTCGTGAGATGAAAATGATGCATGAATTGATTATGTTTACAACAAGTGACGTTGCGCACAAATAGTTTTACAGAGCTCTACAACGACAGTGGTGCCGATTCTGTTGTACAAAATTCTCTAAACTAAAAATCACTAAAATTTGGTTTATTCCTGTCAAACGACGATTTCCTATTCTGAAATAGACTAAAGTGACACAACTTAACTATATTTTAGTTTGACAGCACTAAGATTGCACTGAGTTATTAGTTTAGTGAAAATGACAATTTTGTTATTCTGAGTAAGCCGATTTTCACCAAATATTTTGGCTACAATAATTTATTTTGACTAAATGTATTTTTAATCGCAATTAAAAAGGTGTGGAATAAAACTAGTGGTCATGAACAAAGATTCACACCAACGCCTCGCCTTCACGTGCAAAAACAGTGCTGTATTTTTTATTTTTTCTTTTGCTTTTATCTCGAAAATGGCGTGTCCTATCGCAAAAATAATGAAATTTTCGACCTCCTATATCAAACCCCGGAACATTTAAATCTCAACGCGTGGGTAATATTTTTTTTTTTTTTTTCAAACAAAAAGTGAAAAATTCCATGTAAAACACACGTCCAGGCTGCCCCCTTGCGCGCGTCTTCGTCTCTAAAAAATTAATTGCGTAGCGCACACAAGTAACACGTTACGAAACCAAAAGCAAAAAAAAACACGTTGATTGTAATTCGTTTTTAGTCGCGTCTAAATAATTTTTAAATTTAGAGATTTTTTCTTGCAGAATAGCGTTAAAATTCTCATAGCCAAAAGTAAGGAATTTTAGATATATTTTAGTTAGTTTAGTTCGGCGTACAACAGAATCGGCACCATTATTTTCTTCGTTTTGCGCATAGCATAATATTTATTTTAATCTAACCTAAAATTCTTACAAAAATAACTTTATACAAAAAACTGAGGCGAAATACCTATTAGTAGTAAACCTCAAAAATATTCGAAGGTAGAAATATTCATTGAACATTAGACCTCGTTCACACCTTTTTTTTTTTGTTTTTGGGTGTGAAATTATCAAATGACGTCTCCCGCTCTAGGCGGAGCAGGAAGACGTGTCAGACTTTTACTGACTAAAACCCGTGTTCCTTCAGTTGCCTTTGTGCCAGGGCTACGGTAACTCTTTCCAACAAATCTCGCGACACCTCGTTCACACCTAACGTACTTATATTCTAAGTTTCAAAATCTCATCCATCATCGTTCTGTGGCCCATATGCCAATTGATTTTTGAGTTATCACAACATGTCTCCTTTTTCTATAGTTTTTTGTTAGTCGCCATCTCAGTAGTCACACCCTTTCTAGCTACATCATCTTTCACAAATTTCACCCCGCAGTTCTTTGGTGTTCTCGTTATCTGGTCTGTTTTAAATTGTCGAAATTTAAGTAGGTTGAATGGGCTTTTAGCTACTTTGTATGTGTGTTCTGTATGTCTTAAAAAAAATGCGTTTTGATTGTGCTGAACAATTTTTCGAACAAATTTTTCTGAACAATCTGTTCGAAAACGTATTAAAACACAACGTCAGCCGACTGTTTGAGTCGACGGCTAACGTTGTAACGCTGTATTTGTTGTGAACACGACCTTACTGACTATTGACTGACTCATTCATTTTAGTCTTTCATCAGTTGTCTACGCAACACGTGTATTTATCTCTGGTATTTTAATATCGGCGAATAAAAAGATAAACGTAGGTTAAGCGTAATCCATTAGATAGCAGTCAGAATTCACAATCTTGAAAATGCAGCGAATTTGTCCAATGTTGGTAATTTTAGTATTTTATATTCAAAATTGTCCGTGTGGTGCCAGATGTTAAGAATAGCATCACCCCATTTCTTCCCGTGGGTGTCGTAAAAGGTGACAAAATGACTTGAGAATAAGCAGCAGCTTTCTCTATGCATTTTACAACCATACTGCGATCGCCAACCCGCCAGTCAAGCGTCGCAATATTGGCAAAGCCTCCCCAAATTGAGGGAGGCCTATGTCCAGCGGTGGACATCTTTCGACTGAAATATTGAAGATGATTTAAAAAGTGAAAAAAAATACACTGGGTAAAACGGATGAAGAGTTCAACGACTTAACTGTGCGCATACTGTGCGCATAGGCAGAAGAGGTACCCAAGAACTACGGTAGCTAATATTAAAACGTAATTTATCGATAAAAGTTCAAACAAATTGTGATCCAACACAATAAATCGTCTAATAAGTCGATTCTCACGAATTTACTCACCTGGAACGACCGAATCAACATTTTTAAATAATACCTATATTATTTTATGTTGGCGATTCGCACAAAGATAATTTATTTTTGGGTGAATCCTAAAACTTCGCAAATGCCTATTAGACAAATGCCACGTTCTCAATGTTGTGTTATAAAATAATATCCTTCGTTCGATTTCCTCCTATTATCTAGTTGGAGAAATCTATATGTATTTACTCCAAAATAGATACACAGTAAATTTGTTCCGGAATTTTTATGTTTATAATGATTATCACTATTATTTCAGCTGAAAGATGTCCACTGCTGTACATAATGAGCCTCCCCAAGCATTACCACTTTGAACGGCCTTGTGCTTCTTGCATCAAATGGATTCCTGCGGCGTTTACTAGGTCATCAGTTCACCTCTTGTGAGGACTTCCAACGCTACATGTATAGTTTATAAAAAAATACGATGGGTAGAATATCCAAAAACAAAATTGCATCTATATCGCAATTAGTTCATTCACACAGATAATGTTAAAACAAGTAAGTATATCAGAAATCTTGTTTCGTCACATTACCACGCGCTATTTATCGTTTTAATCTGATAAAATATTATTATAATTGAAAGTGAACAGTGGCTGTTGGCTGATTATGAAAAGGTCAGAATACTTGATAAGTCAATAATGATTAAATGAACACTTAAAAATCAAGTATCGTGGATAAGTTTTGAGTGTTAAAAATGAGTAATGACATCTAGGTAAAGTCTTTAATTTACCTAGAAAAATTGTAATGACTGTTTCTGTCTAAACTCATTGCATTTTTTTAAATCAACAAATAGTATGGATATGGCTTCCAAAGTACAGGGTTATTGCAATTGTTAATATTCATCATTGTAATAAAATATAACAGAAAATAAGACCTTCTTGGAATACGCCTTCTATTTCCAGTTTGTCACATACAATTAAAAAGCTAAATAGTTATACTAGTGTAAAAATGTAAATTGTAACCAAAAATCAATTACAATCATTCCACATTTTTATCAAAAGTTTTAAATAAAGCGTGAAAACTATTGTAAACTCAAGTAATTTCTTTTGATAACGTTTTGTTATCATTGCAAATCAAATTCCAAAGTAAGTACACTCGTACTTCAAAATAAAAGTCTATCAGGTTCTGCAATTATTTTCAAATAATTTACTCGAATATTATAAAGAGGTATAATTGCTCATTAGTTAATTCGCCCGAATTTGCTCATTCGAGACGAGCGAATCGACAGTTTCACATTGTGTTTTTTTTTTGCAGGTGATTCGTACGAAGTTATTTTATTCATGGGCGAATGGACAACTCCAGAAATACTTAGTAGGCAATTGGTAAGTTTTGAATTTAGCACATGGTTTTTAGACCACAAGGCATGGATTTTTTTGAAACAGCATGTATGGAATACCCGACTAAAAATTTCAACAAAAGGAGTTCAGAATCAAGTATTGAATCCATGGTTACAGGCTGCCCATTGATCCCTCTGCCTCTCTTTTTCTGCTTGGAAAATCATTACATGACGTCTCTGGGCGGAGCGGGAGGACGTGGCAGACTTTTACTGACTAAAACCCACCCGTGCTCCTTCAGTTGCCTGTGCCACGGTAACTGCCACCCTGTACTCCCTTTATTTAGTTTTTCTATCTTCCTTCCTTTCTATCTTTATTATTTCTTTCTTCTTTTGTTCTTACTTAAATTCTTAGTAAAAATATAATTTGCAAAAACTCACTTATAATATTCTTCAGCTGCTAAAACCCTTCTAATATTTCTGTACCAGGGAATTATTTCATCTCCATCCTTGCAGTGAGTCCCATTGTATGGCTCGAAGCCAACACTAGTGCAGATCTCCCCGATACTCATACATGTCCGTAGATAATACGTCTGATCTGTTGATTCTCCAGTATTACCAATCCTACACTCCGCGTCATATTCTCCACTGTAACAAGCTGATAGAAAAATGGTTTTAGTTAAAGGATTTACTTATAATTTTGTGATTTAAAATGTGATTTGTCTGTTGCATGAAAAAAAAAGAATTGTAACAATAATAATGTAGAATTCGCATTCCACTTAGAAAATATTAACGATATGTTATAGTCATGATTCTTCATTATAATGCCAAACTACGTCAATTTGCCATATTAAAGCCATTTCATACAACTGTCAAAGAATAACAGTTTGACAATAGAAATTGTTTTTAAACTTGCAAATATATTTTCTCGACTTAACATACAATGACATAAAATGCAATTGTATGTAGCTATATTTTTTTAAATATATTTGTGTTGTGTTTAGTTTGTCTTTGCGTCATATTTACCGCAAATAAACGTATTTTCTTTCTTTCATGTATTCTTCAAAAAGGTCAGATGTGTGCGTGATCTGACCATTGTACTGGTTTACGAAAGCAGACGAAGCCAAGTATATGGTAATATGAGGATTGTAGTTCTGTTGTTTTTGTCTACCTCCATGGGAAGAAAGTGGATATTTATATGTAATGTTATTAGGTACTTACCATCAGTATTGTAGGAATTATCGCAATCTCCCCAGTCCATATTTCCGGCGAGGGATGCAAAGGTGTAGAACAGAGTCCAAGCGACGATAATCATGTAGTATATTGATATAATAGAAATAACAACAAGGGTGCAGTACCCTACTCCAGTGAAGAAGGGAGATATCGCACTAAATGCTTGTAAAGGACCGACGCCTGTATACTGGCCTATGTAGAGCTCGAGGTAGAAGATTGGAAGTCCAATGAAGATTAACATAATGAAAAATGGTATAAGGAATGCACCTGAAACAAAAAAGATTAGAGTTCAATTATCGAGAAACTGTAATATATACGTAATTTGTGAACATTTGAACTGTCTATATTTGAAACACTATAGACAGTTATTTTCTTCTTTTTTTTAATGGACTACTTTATGAACTTTTGCGTAAAACAAAAACGCAATGTAATGAACTTTTACGCAAATGGACTTTCGTGCGAATGGAATTTGTGCAAATTTACTTTTGCGAATAAGGACTATTCACTAGAATTGTCATAGCCACTATTTCGGATTTTCATTTTGACTTCACTACCAAGTTTAGCACCTTCGGAAACCATGAAAACATGTTTGATGGAAAAGTTTGAAAATTTTCCTGTGTACATAAATAAGAAAAATTTTTTTACAAAAAAAAAAAAAAAAACAACCGACCTCCTTAAAAACACTTCAAAGTGAAAAATAATTTTAATTTCGCAAGTCGGTGTCTTAGGATTTGTATTTAAGGTTTTTGCCATGGTTTTAGTTATGGTATCTACCCTGCAGTAATTCCAAACAAACAATGCATATTTATGCGATAGCAGAGATCGCGGTTGATTTGCTGTCATTTTTTAAAGTTTTCCGGTGTCTGTCTCCGGAACTCATCATCAGATCTATATGAAATTTATATGGGACCATTTCAGAATAAACCCCTTTCTAACAAAAAAAGAATTTTGCAAATCCGTCTATTTATGACGGGGTTATGGCCGAACATAAATAAAAAATAAAAAAACATCCGAATTGAGAACCTCCTCCTTTTTGAAGTTGGTTAAAAATAAATAGATGTCATAATGGTGCAATACAATAACTATGATGATCACTGCTGACTCCTAATATGACTGTTTACTTACAGTATGTCTGTAACTTGAACATTACTGGCAAATTGAGGGTGTAACTGCCTAACCCATTCAAGTAATAAACGTTGAAACTCTATTTTTTTTATAACTTCTTATTTTGTTTATTTTTTAGGGTTCCGCACCTCAAAAGGAAAAAGCGGAACCCTTATAGGATCACTTTGTTGTCCGTCCGTCCGTCCGTCCGCGTCTGTCAAGACCCTTTTTCTCAGGAACGCGTGGAGGTATCAAGCAATTTATATCAAATACTCAAGTCTACTGTCCCTTGGAGCTGTGAAAAAACAAACTTCTAAGCTAACGCAATCAAAAGATACAGCCGTTTATGCCGCAAATTTCCGCAAATTTTCGAAACTCGCAAGGGAATCAAAACCTAAAGGGTACTTCCAGTCGATCTAGAATTTTGAAATTTGGTACGAAGCAACGTCTTATAGCATAGATAAAGGAAAAATTGCGAAAACCGTAAATTTTTAGTTACATCATATAATAAACAGAACAAAACACAGACAGAAATAAAACCAAGCCAAAAAACAGAACAGAACTACGACTCGATTGTCGTGATGGGTGAACTTTTACTTATATACCTACAAGTTTGTACGGAACCCTCGGTGCGCGAGTCCGACTCGCACTTGGCCGGTTTTTTTTTTAATTGCATGCCTGTTTAGTTTAAGTTTAATTTTATCAGTAACACTTAATGTATTTTTTTTTTGTACCTGTAAACTGTAAGCGCACGTCGCTGTAATTTTATAACTTGTTTTTATAATATGTGGAAAATGTTGTGGGTTACACATTTACTCACTCTTTTGATCATATTTATTATAATATTGTAGTGTGTAACTGTTTGTTTTCCCAAATAAATAAAATAAAAATAAAAAAAGTAATACAGGTTGGACAGAAATCTCATTTTCACAACTTTTTCGTGGAACTGCCTTTTTGTGCAAGTGTACCTTCGCGAAAAAGTCTGTAGGCGCAAGTATCCCTTTGCGAGAAAACTCTTTTTGCGCAAAAGTCCATTCTCGAAAATGTCTTCCGCGCAAGTGTCCAGCTACTCACCACAGCACACAATTCTGATACATGCTTTATATAGTCGACACTCAACTATTTTTTTAATTTAAATTACCCACACTCTAGCTCGAACTAAAAATACAAGGATACATGTTCCATAAATAAAATATTGACCAAATAAAAACAATATTTTCGTTCAAAATCCCGGGCAGTCTCGTTTGCCTGACGGGAGCTCCTTATTGACCGATAGGGATTCCATAAATAATTCATACTGATTCACAGCGATATGGTTTTTGTTTGGCTCTTCGTTTTTATCATTCTTTCTCCCTTTTTTGACACGATGTCGTGATATGGGAATTTATTGTTTATTTATTGTTTGGTAATTTATAAGCAGAGGTCGGAATTAGGTAGAGTTATTTATGTACTTGCATCGAAATGTTGATATTAATATGGATTTTCCCAGGATTTCTAATAGAAAATCCCGTGTGACCAACAATATTACAAATAAATAATAATAAAAACCTCAGAGATAGATAAGACAAATCAACATGAACATCATCAACATTTTTATTAGTATTAAATTCACAATACAAATTATTAATAGTCTTAAGCAAATTCTCATACTTATACTTCGCCTTTTTTATAAATAGATCACGGGATTTTTCTGCTCTTCAAAATGAATCCCGGAATTTGGGGCATATCCACTTTATTCTTTCGTTATATGTAATCAGTGTAAGTACATAAATAACTCTACCTAATTCCGACCTCTGTTTATGTTATCGTTAAGTCAACTTAATTATAAATAAACACTAATTTCGAGGCGGGATTTTTTCGCAAACTAAATTTTTAACGCACTGCTTAGCCCCGAGAGTCTAAAATCGAACAGTGAGTATTTTTGACGTAATAAGATGAACTCTGTTGGATTCTCAATGCTCGGTTCAACACCGAGAGTTGAAAATCGAGTGCGCGATAAAATCCCGTTGCGATAGTTTTACATCCGTGTGAATGTCGTTGTGGACTAATCGGTCACATCGTAAAATTGACTTTATGTTCCTAAAGATTTATATTATATTTGGTTGTATCTCTACCTTTCAAATCAAATCAATATATTTTATTTCACACAAACCTACATGGGTGCTTATGAAACGTCAGAAGCTAGGTGATTTTCTTGTAATATTTCTTGTGACTCACTAAATAGTAAATGTTAGAGAATTTACACGAGCTGCCATAAACTTAACTAACAAAGTCGGGTTTGGTGCCAATCTTAAATAAGATTACATAATAATTTACTTGAAATGTTAATCGCTTCAAATGATTGACAAACTGTATAGTTTAAATCTTTATAGTTTTGGCTTGACCATAATAAATAAATAAATTTAACAATTACTGTAACTTTAACCTGCATTGCATTTCCACTTACCACCGCCATTCCTGTAGCAGAGATACGGGAACCTCCATACATTTCCCAGACCAACGGCGTATCCGAGGCAGGCTAAAATGAACTCTAAGGGTCGTCCCCAAGACGCTCGCTCTGGAGGACCATCACTTTTTGCTTTATTTGCTGGCGTCCCATTTGGCTCTGACTGTAACAAAACCATTCATCGTTAATTAATGTGTTTTTTCTTCCAAAGATAGTACCTATATTAGTCAGTTACAAAACCAGTATAACACCACGTTTGCAAATACGTAAAAAACCATGGCGGCGTCTTTTCGCGCACTGAATCTTCAACGTACCACTGTTGAGCAGAGAGATGAAAATCGAACAATATGTTTTTTCGACGTTCTGGGTATACTCTGTTGGATTCTCAGTTCTTGCTTTAACACCAAGAGTCATAAAATAGAAAATCCAGTGCGC
Organism: Aporophyla nigra; assembly: GCA_947507805.1. Classification (NCBI taxonomy): domain Eukaryota; kingdom Metazoa; phylum Arthropoda; class Insecta; order Lepidoptera; family Noctuidae; genus Aporophyla; species Aporophyla nigra. The sequence continues at coordinate 21,660,833 of OX382296.1, forward strand.
GATAAAATCCCACCATGATATGTTTGTGTTCTTTTGAATGTTTTTTTTTTTGTCTTGTTTTTTTGAATGTTTTATTTTATTTTATAAAGCATTAAATATCTGGGACACTGTCATCTCCACATGGAGGTGGGCGTTAATAGCTGCGATACCGTTTTTTAACTAATGTGGCTATTATCGTACACAATTTAATTGAAAATATACCGTTTCTGGTTCCAATTAGATTCACTCACAATTCGAGTTCCAGATTATTATTTTCTAAGCTAGCCTCTTTTTCTATAGAAACTTCGTTTTACGGTCAGTTCAAGATCAAAGTTTTATCACTGACATGCGGTCGAATGTACATACAGGTATGTTGACTTTATTAGAACAACTTATATAAAAACAGCATGGAAATTGATCTACGGAAGCCTTATACTGAAACAGCCCTGTGAAAGAACCTACTTTTCTCAAAATGTATCAAAAAGCATCGTACCTGTATTTTTTTTACAAGATATAATTCAGAAGCCATCCTTGAAAGTGGAGTCCTCTAAATGTACTATTTCTTATTTCTGCAGAACGCACGCTTTCCTATCTTTTTATACTTCGTTTCCTCTGACAAATAATTTATTCATTATCACAATAGCCGACTTCAAAAGTTAAAAGTTACCGTAGCCAAATATTAATGAACAAGAAACAGCTTTAGAACAAATTCGATTAGACGTCAATAGGTTCCCATTTATCCGGCAAGCAAGTTTCAACCTGTTCTATCGGTAATCCAATAATGCCTGCTGAACAGATTTTCTTGTAAACTCCCGGTTAATGTATTCCGAAACTGGTGTCTTAGTTTTGTAATCACCAATAAAGTAATTAGACAAACTTTGTGCGGACGCGAAAATCGGGAAGTGTTCCTAATCTTAATCCCTTCAAACAAGGGAATAATCGTTCTCATTAAAATGTAAATTCGTTGAATTGTGACGAGAGCTTGAATGGAGTCGCCGGAGTTTTCGTTCGATACGCCTTTCCGCTATTCAAATAATATTATGCAGGAGTTCGTATTATTCCCGGAACTAACGGCTAACTTCTTACCCACATACTTTATGTTTATTACATAGAACAGAGAATGCTTGGAGTCGTTTCTTGTTATGGTAGGATCATCATTTTGTAACAGAGATTCTGAATTCTCAAGTATCAGATTTTTGAAATGGCTTGGTTTTTTATACGTATCCGATTCCATTGCCCCATTGTGCTTACCTACCATGAGATGGCACACAAATCCTTAAAGTAACATCTATGCTGTGTTCCAACGTTGTTGCACAATAATGAAACTCAATTATTGTTTTCGTATTTCAATTATGTTACACGTAAACGAAACACAAGAAGAATGTAACGATCGTAGCAGTTGGCATTCTGTAATACATATGGAAAAGGCGTGAATATTTTTTATAACACTCCATAAAACAACTTCAATCAGTTTTATATTATCATATTAGTAGAATTTATTGTAGTTTTATTACCCACAGCAGAATGACTTTGAGATACAGTAAATTTTTCCTCACGAAGCAACGCGGACACACTTGAACGTGGGTGTGTAAGCACAGGAGCTCACGGTATCGTCGGCAAAGTAGGAACTGTGTATTGCGCATGTGATATGTGCTGACGCTATTTGTCTTCAGGCACACATTCTCAGCGTGTTAGAAAATTAGGTTCGCGTCGCTTCGTGAGATAAAAATACTGTAACACGAGTATACCCCAGTCATCATCATCATCATCATCATTTCAGCCAAAAAACCACTGTCGTAAGTCCACTGCTGGACATAGGCCTCCCCCAATTTGGAGAGGGTAAGTCATAATCGCTACGCTATAAATCCTAGTATTTTCACTTAAATACAATTTAATGTAAAAAGTCGACTCTACAGCAAAAACCGTTCCACTATCAACGATCTTAAGCATTGACACCGATAGGACGAAGTTCAGAAAACTCCACCCCTTGAACACACAAGGAAAAGGCTATGCACCTGCCGTATTATTGTTAGAATTAAATTGCTTTCCATTCTCTATACAATCTGAACAGAGTTCAGGAACTAGGTAAGTAATAAAATGATTTCGAATCGATAAAAAGTTTACAAATGGCCCGAATTCGGTCAATTGTAACTTTTTTGGGTTATGATAACTTTTCTGAAAAACCCTTGCCAAGCACAAAAGTTTTGTATTACATCTGTGGTGCTTAGAACAACGTTATTTTATTTGAATGGTTATTAAAAGCATTTTTTTTTAATGCTTATTTTTTTTCTGAATAATTGATGAGGTTATTTCCTTTTTGATTTCACTTGTTCGACGCCAGACCAAGGCCTCACCATAGGATTTAAATTAAGTGGAAGCGCGATGGAGGGCCTTGGGCAAAAGTGGTGCGAACTGTCCGCTGTACGCGGAGCTGATTAACAAATATTCAAACACTCACCTGGATGAGGAATTCAGGGGTCTCGATTCCGAGCCTACCCGGATTTATGTATGTGTGTGAGTGTATATTGTATTGTGTAGTGAATCTGTAAGTATTCCAGGATTCAGGCCGCATCAAGACGCTAAAGATTTTCACCAGCACGCGGTTCCAATAGGTCACTCACACCTCAAACTATTTCAATCAAATTCCAAAATAAAACCCGTTCAAACGTCAAATGGGGTTGCTTATACACAAAACAAATTGGATCTCAACAAATTGTCCGCAAAACTATAGATTCAACAAGATTAATCATTAATATCTCCAAACAAAACCAAACCAACCTCCTACCATTATTCAAGATCAAAATTCAAGTCTTAAAATCAAACTGACAAGTGACAGATTTCACCCTGTTACACGTAATGATGCGCAGGCGCACAGACTAAACAAAAAACTGTCGTACTGTCGGCTGTCTGTGGTCACGGGACGGAACATCACTGGTGCGTTAAATCACACACATCCCACTATCAGCCTATTCTATTTGTTTATCAACACACCAACAACATATTTACAATGATAGTAATAATAGGTAATCACTAATCTCCAACTTTTTTATAAAAGGTAAACAGTTGATAAATTAATAAAAGATTTTTGACGTGACAACGTCTTATAATTCGATGGAGCCGGCAGCACGCACGAAAAAACATGACTCATGCGGCGTTACCTCGCCCTGAGGCGTTCCATTTTAGGTTTGAAGTGCAAGCGAGAGCGCGCTTCAGTATTTTCTTATGACGTTGTCACGTTCAACTATCGTCAGTAAACCGACTTTACAGACAACCGATTTTTTATGTTTTATACACAACGGCACAAGGCAGGCTTAAATGCTATTAGAGATTTTGATGTGATAACGTCTTATAATTCGATGGAGCCGGCTGCACGCACGAAAAAACATGACTCATGCGGCGTTACCTCGCTCTGAGGCGTTCCATTTAAGGCTTGAAGTGCAAGCTAGAGCGCGCATCAGTATTTTCTTATGAAGTTGTCCCGTTCAACTATCGTCAGTGAACCGACTTTACAGACAACCGATTTTTTAATTCCTCAATCATTAGGTTTAAAAAATAGCTTACTTTATACAATTAACGGAGTTGTCAACATTTTCGATGTTAAAAAAATTACGACCTTCATATAATCAACGGGGTTGTCAAAATTTTCGATGTTTAAAAAATTACTAACATCATACAATCAACGGAGCTGTCATCATTTTCGATTGCATGTCTAGGGATGGCAACGTTAGTTAGTGGAACTAGGGACTGAATGTTGTAGTATCATTGCTTAGTTTGGGCACCAGAACTTTGGTAGTTATGAATTTGATGCCGCGCAGTTTGTACAGCCATTGTTCTAAGTGTCACGAAATGTTCAATGTGTACCTGGAGAGTTTCGGTTTGAAATTGTGCTTGTTGGATTGTTGTATGTGGGTAGTTGTTAAAAATTGTTAATGTTATGGTTAGGATTGTTCAAATGTATAAAAATAATTATTGGAACCCACACAGAATCTCAGATGATATCCATACAATAAAAATGTCCCTAGGGGTACGTATTTGAATATCGAAGATTAAAATACCTACTGTTAAAATATCGATGTTCATAACATCGAAAATGGAAAAATCGAACGACCATAAAACCGAAAATTAAAATAACGAAAGTTTATAGTATCGAATGGTTAAATATCCTACGTCCAATATATCTAAAATCTAAATATCTACAAAAGTTACATCGAAAGATCCAAATATCGAAATACAGATTATCGAATGTCCTAAATATCGAAGTACAAACTATCGAACGTCCTAAATATCGATGGGTACATAGAACATCGAAAATGAATATACCTACGTGTAAAAATGGGTTAATTTTCAACATTTAATACATTCATTAATACACCCTAAAAATACGTACCTACAAGTTAAAATATCGAAAAAAAATTGATGTAAGTAGTATGAGTGGAAAAAGGTTGCTTCTGCAACGTCTCCGGCGCTACGGGAAGTGCAACCCCTTCGCCCTTGCGTAACAAAGAATAGGCACCCATGTTCACCTCCGCAGCTTCGGCTTGCTGGTCGCCTCCGGCGACCAGCCTCAGCCGCTACGGCTCCCACGGGTGCCTATGCTTTGTTACAGCGGGCGGGGGTTGTCCTCCCTTCGCGCCTCCGGATTTTTATATACACTCTAGGGGTAACAGCCAAAAGACTACGTAATTTCGGGGTGCCCCAATTCGGTTTTGGAACAATTTTGACCTATTTTATCCATGAAAATCAGTGTCTAGTGTACAAGCATAGGTCAATCGTGAAGGTATTATTTAGGTCTTTAAATTAAAATATTTTCTTGAAAGTCAATATGTTGTGCTACCAAAGTTAGTGACAGAAACATATCGCTGCAAAACCGACTCCACGTAGTCTTGTCTGCCCTACCCCTAGAGTGTAATTTAGAATCGCGTAGGCGCGGAGGGGCGAGGCAGCCCGCGAGCTGAGGAGCAGGTGGTTTTAACACCCGCCGCCGCAGCTGAGGTTGGCCGGCGAAGCCGGCCAACAAGCCGAAGCTGCGGTGGTGAGCGTTTAGACCATCTGCGACGTTAAGCTCGCGTGGGACTGCCGGAGCCCTGCAGCGCCGAAGCCGTGACAGAAACCATGCTTGCTTGCATACTGCCTATATAATTTTTTTTCGGTATTTCAACTAGTAGGTATTTTTAACGTAGATATTATGAATTTAGATGTATGAAATGTTGATATTTTGAACTTAGGCATAATGTCATTCGATATTTTGAATCATTCGAAATTTTAATCACTCGGCATTTCAATCTTCGACGTTTTAAGCTTAGGTATAACAATTTTCGACATTTTGATATAATCGATATTTAAATTTTCGATGTTTTGAACATTGGTATTTTAAGCGTAGGTATTTTAATCTTCGATATTCAAATACGTACTCGTCCCTAGCCATATCCAGAAAACACGATCATTATAGGATTTTACGGTCATTTCAATCGGATAACAGGTACCAGCTGGCAGCAATGTAGTAGCTATACAGACAAACTACATTAATTATAAATCGATGACCCATTTTATCAAAGAATCAACTGATGGTAGACCCTAATAAAAGACTTAACAGAATTTTCGATTCCATTTAATATTTCACCAAAGGTTACAAAAGTGTTGTTGCAAAATGTACCACAAACTGTTGCAAAATTCACCAAATCCCATGTTTGCGACAATCAGTTTGTTAAGTAGGTGGTATACTGACACGACCTTCCGCTCCACCCAGGGCGGGAAATGTCATTTGAGGATTTACCACCCACAAAACAAAAAAAAAATGAGGTGTTATAGGATGTTAACGACATTACCTATTATAATTTTTTCTCTCATAACAACAACTCATAACAAAATCGTTTAATTCTGCGGGACGATTACAGCCTACTGTGATAGGCTTCTGTCAGTCACACATTTCTATCACAGTTTGGGAGTAAACACCGTGATAAAAAGCGTGACTCAAGGCTCGCCCCGCCTGGTAGGTGTTTATATTTCACCACATCCCGTAAGTTTAAGCGGGAAGAAAATACAGTTTTTACTCAAAACAAACAACCATGTAGGCTCTTATAATTGACCCTCACAGGCCAATATGACATTTTCTCAAAAATATTTTAAATTTGATATTCCAACTTCTAGAAACCTGCCTGCCTAGCCATTTCTCAACTAAATTGGGGTCAACTTCCAGTCTAACCATGCAGCTGAATACCAGAACTGTGCATGAAGCAATTGCCTATCTGGATTCAATAATACTTCTTGGTAAGGGCGTCTGACTTTCAGACTTCTGACTACCTGTAACTACTGTCAAATATCTTCAAATTACATTACTACTTATCTATCGAATAACTGTGTTATAATCGTACAAAATTATGTATCTGTAAGTAAGTGAATGGAAACGTGATTTTATATAAATATGATTATTTTTCAATCGATCATCATTATTGTGTTTTATAACGATACCATAAGATTATTACGACACATGACAGTTGAGCGTCGCCATGTTTCTTTTATTTTTTGTCAAAGTGCGTGGGAGTAGATTATTACTTTTATGACATTTATATTGGAAAATAGTAAACGGCTATTTCCTACATTTAATATGAGTGCAGGTTGATTTATTGTTCGGTACACTTAGTATTAGAATATAAAACTTGTTTTTAAAGCTGGAATGATGTGAGGACGGTTTGCAACCTGGCAGGTATCAGTGTAAATTTACAATAACAATTTTATACAGTCGCAAAATGGTTGAGGGCCTATTTTTAACCCCCGACGCTAAAAGTGTTATAAGTTTGACCGCTATGTGTGTATGACTGTGACACCGTAACTCATAAATAGGTAAACCAATTTGTGTGCGATTTTTTTATTTAAAAGTATGCTTTCTAGCGGGGGTATTAATAACAGTTAAAAAAATCGGTTCAGCTGATTCGACACGACGATCTTTTGATTAAAATGTTACCTACTATTTCTTATTAATTTAAAGGGCCAATACATACGTATATTTTATTATTAGACATTTTTATTTTGGTCGAGGGTTTTTAAATTTATTACAATATAAATACATCATACACTCACGCCTTCATCCCATGGCAGTATGCAGAAACTATAGAACGCCAACTTCTACGATCCAAACTTACTCTTTTTGCTTCGTTTACTTTCATACATATCCGCGGAATAATTGCGTAACACACTACTTTTCTGAAGAACATTACCAAATACTACTAAATATTATTAAAAGGTTTATCTTGTTAAGTTGTACTGGTTGTTTAAGTTGCAATTTTTCCGTTGATACCGATTTTAATCAAATAAACATACTGCTAAATTATAAAATTTAATTACACTTCGATACAATGAAATGTGCTCAGTACCCACGTGGGTCATGAAATTATATTAATTCAAGACTGATTTAAACCGCGGCCCGATCGTAGGACACCGTTAAACGCTCATCACGTATTTGTTGTTCGGTTAGGTGTATTGTTACAAATAAAAAGCCAAAAACATAACCGTCTATTGTCAAATATTCAAAGCAAAAGACTAATTCAAAAATATTTCATAAAAATAATATATCATCGTGATAGAACAATCGTAGAACAGATATTTAAAATATATTTGTTTTTAGAAAATTCAAGCAACTATAAAAACTGTAATAAATAGTCGGGAATTTACTTTTTATTTTAATTAAAACTGCAAAATAAATTTTACTTTGGTGGTCATTCGTTTCTACTAAAATAAAACGTTTCGCTGTTTTAAACCTTATTTGTTATCGCGATGCACTAATGGCAAGGCTTTAAAAACCGCGCCTTAATACAATTTGTAGTTATAGTAGAAAAACAATAGTGGTTTTATGAACTCATAAAACGTAATCGCTTGACGTAAGAGTTTACGTAAGTCATTTCTGTGATTTCAAGATTATTATTACCTACCATAGAAACGATGTAATATATTAAAGGCTGTGCAATTCAAAACGTAGCAACTGACATTTCTCAAAATAAATGTGCTTATGCATTATTTGACTTGCTAGATGTTTTTCGATATATTGTGCTTGTCAACACATTTTTTTTGAGAAATGTGAATTGCTAGGTTTTGAAATGTGTATGGTATTTGTGTATGTGTGTGTGGGTGAAATGAGTTTAAGGATTATAATATTATTACATTTCATTTTAATTTCTATGCAGTCCGCAGTTAGAAAGTTCTGTCCAACGGAGTCTGACCAACGGTTCCTTAATTCCTAGACTATTTGTCTGAAATCCCCAACACATAATAAGCAAGTGTGTACAAATAAGATTCAAAATAGCATACGTTTGATGTTAGTTGAATCAAATGACCACCAAAATAAAAGTAATTTTGCAATTATAGTTAAATTAAAAACAATTGCTCGACTCAGTGGAATAGGTTTAAGGTACTTTAGTTGATTGAATTCCTTTTATAATTATTATCTAAACTAATATTATAAAGATGAAAGATTTGTGTTTTTTTTTTAAGTATGTGGGTAATAGATAAACTCGAAAACTACTGAACCGATTTTATAAAATTTTTCACCTATTTTACCTAACTATATTATTTAACATAGGCTATATTTTATCCCGTAAACATACACAGTTACTGTGGGTCACGCGGATGAAGTCACGAGCCAAGTGCTAGTATAGAATATAATAGTTTACGCTCAAAATGTTGAGAATTATGTGACGAAAATTATTTTATTGAGCTGTTTTACGCTTGTTTTTATCATAATACTATAATATTTTATGTTTATGAAATATGTTTTAATTAAGTTTTTTTTTAAACATTTATAAAAAAAAAAACTGCATTGCAATATGTAACTAGGCGACAAAAAACTTAGCGTTTTTCGGTGTCCTACATTTAGGCAGCGCCTTACCGATAGATACATAAAATTGGAACAAATAATAATATTTTTCATTTTTAACCGACTTCAAAAAAAGGAGGTGGTTATCAATTTGACTGTATTTTTTATTTATTTTTATGTTTGTTACCTCATAACTTTTGACTGGGTGAACTGATTTTGATGATTCTTTTTGTATTTGAAAGCTGATGCTCTCCAAATGGTTCCATTTTAATTTGGTTCCATTCAAACAATGGGATCCATGTGAAAACCATATAAGTCTTAAATTTACATTAAGTATTTGCGCGACAAATGAACGAATAACGCGATTAGATTAGTACGGGGTATCTACCATAACTAAAAAGTTAAAAATAAAAATCAGAAAACAGTGGCAGAGAGTCCTTACTCCCCTGTTCTGAGGCATTTTGTGGAGAGGATGGTCAACTAGGTAGCTGTTCTCTTGCTTGATCATTCTCTGCACAACCTGCCTCTGAAACTTAATTCATTATGTGTTGCCAATATTGTTCGTGTGTTGTATTACTAACATTAGTTATAAGTTATTTTTTCACTAACAAGATGGATTTTATTGTTGTCCGAAACTGAATAAATAAATTAAATTAAATTAAAAACTTTTTACAAAAAAAAAAACAACCGACTTCCTTAAAAAAGAACACTACAAATTCAAAAATAACTTCAATTTCGGAAGTCGGTGGCAAAAACCTTAAATACAGATCTTAAGACACCGAATTCCGAAATTAAAGTTATTTTTGACTTTGTAGTGTTTTTTTAAGGAAGTCGGTTGTGTTTTATAAAGGTTTTCATATCTTTATTTGCATTCCATAAAGTTAAAAGTTTGCTGTCATTTGTGGATCTTTGACAATCGTTACGGGTCGTCAGAAGCCTGAAAGTTAGACAACCAGCCTTATTAAGGGATATTGTATTACCCAGTAACTAGCTTGTGGTGGTCAGACAGGCAGCCCCTCCATATAAAATACTAGTATTCTGGCATCCTTATAAACTGGTAGTCAAACCCCACTTTTCTTTTTTAACCGACGAAAAAAAACGGAGGAGGTTATCAATTCGACGCGTATATTTTTTTTTTTGTTTGTTTTTTTTTTTTATGTATGACCACGCATAACTTTTTACATAGTGGTCCGATTGTGATAGTTCTTTTTTTATTGGAAAGGGTATAACTCCGAGGATGGTCCCATATAAATTTGGAAAACAAAATCAAACCCTAAGGGTCAGAAAACAGGGGATGATTGATTGTTCACTCAGTGATTGTAATGTATTACCACGCTTAACTTTATACAGAGTAGTCCGATTTTGATAATTCTTTTTTCATTGGATAGGGTATACCTTGCCAAGTATTATTAGTACATAAAAACCACAAAAAATTGTGAAATAAAAACTTTTTAACAAAAAATTCAACCGCCGAAAAAACTGAAAAGCAAAAAATAATTAACCTTAAAATTTTGAGTCGGCGCTGATAAATCAATGAACAAAGATCACTCAAAGCGCCGACTCATAATTTTAAGGTTAATTATTTTTTGCTTTTCAGTTTTTTCGGCGGTTGAATTTTTTGTTAAAAAGTTTTTTCAAATGTCAAGAATATGACGTTTTTTTTTTTAGGATCATTCAAGAATATTATTACCGTTATCGAACACATTTGCAACCGAATAACTGATAATATTCGTTAGAAATGTAACGCACATTTGTAAATCACTTTACTAAGATAAATGATAAAACATCGATTATCCTATAAAGTCAATATAGGCTATCGTACGATCTTTTCAACTACACAAGTATGTTTATCTAATCTATTATTTTGTAAGATACTCAAAACTCTTTTGGATGCCTATAGTATCACGTTTCATAATGTGTCAGCGTTCACATCTTTATATCGAAACAGACGATTCTTTTTTAGGGTTCTGCTACCCAAAGGGTGCTAACGAAACCCTATTTTTATGCCTCTGCTGTTCGTCCGTCTGTCTATCACCGGGCCGTATCTCATGACTAGTAATAGGTAGACAGTTGTTTTCAACAATTTTCACAGTGTGTATTTCCATTTTTTTATTACTAAACTGGCTGACCCGACAGACGTTGTCCTGTCTCTTTGATGATATTTGAGCACGCATTCTGTCAATTCTATGTCAAATGCCATAATGTTACATTCAAAAAGTTTACATTGTCCTATTATATGGTTGTTAAGTATTCTTAATTAAGTGTTCTTAAATTTTCCAATTTTACGCGCAACTTTTATTTTTTTTTCTTTCATAAGAACCTTCTCCTGACAATTACAAACACAACAAAAAAAGAAAAAGTGAAATCGGTCCAGCCGTTCACGCGCGATGGCGTGACCAAGGGAAATAGGGATTCATTTTTATATATATATATATAGATAGATGAGCCTACTCTTACCTATTACCGCTATAGCAAAAATAAAATAGGGTAAACAGTTAAACTTAAAGGGGGTTACAAAAACGTGTTTTTTTTTTCGTAAAATATAATCTTAAATATAGTACAGTGGTATGGAAAGCGTGCGAGTCCGACTTTCACTTGGCTGGTTTTTCATTTTCATCTTATTCTTTCCTAACTAAAGGCGAATTTCATCAATGAAATTGAACGGGATCACAAGAACTGTGCGTGTCGTCATTATTGTAGAATATTTGATATTTGACACTATGGCCCGCTTTAAAGAACCGCACTCAAGACTCAAGCATGACTAAAACTAATTCTGAGCCATTTGATTGGTTGAAAATAGTTTCAAGTAACACTTGAGTGTTGAGTGATACGGTACTTGGTTCTGTAATACGGGACTTGTGAGTCGAGATTGATTATTATTGGTAAGAGATTTGTCAGGTTAGCAAAAACAAAAGCGATATGAAAAACAAATTATTTCATCATGCTTTTTTTTGGGAAACATTATTTTAATTGAAATATCAGGTGAAAAAAAAACGACTAACAAATATTCTGTGTTTGCGTTTGTGCAGAACAGGGGACAGGTCATTGGCCCTTTGCCGGAATACCGCAGTGACCACCCATCGGTGTCAGATGGCATTTACAATTTAGCCGAAACGACGAACAGCTGATGCGTGGTATTTTGGTTAGTTCTGCCGTGTGTATTGTTGATTTGGGTACCTATTATTAATTTTGGATGGTAATTTCAGGTCAAGTGTTGGTACAATTGGAATAATAATTTTAATGTTTGTGTAAAATGGTCGGCTAGTATTCAAATAAACGTATTCGTTTAATTAGCCGAATCCTGTGGGATTGATTTTATAAATTGTTAAAAAACAGGACATGTGTCAGTACACAAAATGTATTATTGTAAATCAAACAAACTAAACTACAACAAAAGTTAATTTTTATTTTTTCAGCCGATCTTTGTCTCAATTATTACAATAAAAAAGTGTTTTCACTATGCCATCTATTAAAAAAAGGAAATAAAATTTCCATAATAAAAATAAATATATTAAGCTTGACATTTATTTGCAACATTAACTACTAAAAATCCGTATAAAACAATTACCAAAAAAGTTAAAAAATGAACACCACCCTGTTATAAAACTTGCCTTATTAATAGAGTAGTCACTACCAGCCATTTTGAATTGAACTCATTAAATTCTTCTTACAAAACCACAGGCACAGCACTCCCGTACTTCACACCACACTACGGGAGTTATTAAACGATTATGTCGCCACGTATCACAAACACTGACTGAAATGTGTACAAAATCCGAGTTTTATCACAAGATTGATATCGGACTAAATGGCGATAAAGTCTGTAATAAAAGAATTGTGTAGAGAAATCAGTATGGCCTGATAGTGTTCGGTTATTTAATAATATTAATTGAATCTTATTGTGTTAACTCCGTTTTATGGTTGCGTGAGGAAATGTGGAAATGTATGACTTGTAATGAGACTTCAGTTCTTTTTATTGTAAGTTTTATGAGAAAACATGGATTTTGAACGCAATTTAATTCTAGAACATGTATTTTATTTTATAATCCCTTATTGCATGTAGTGTCGGTCGTAAATAATAGCAGCAATCAATTTCTTCCCGTGTGCGTCGTAAAAGGTGACTAAGGGACTTACTAGAGAATAAGCAGCAGCGTTCTCTATGCGTTTTACCACCATACCGCGATCACCAACTCGCCTGTCAAGCGTGGTGATTATGGCAGCGATTATAGACGTGTTTCGATTGAAATAATGATGACAAAGTCACCTTTCTTAAATTGGAAATATATTTTTTTTCAGAGAATTTCTGTTTATGCCATAAATTAATATTATTTATGTGATTACACCTTCTCACAGAATCTTACGGAAATCTTAAAAAAATATATAGGTACTATATGTAACTCAGAGAAAGGTGTATTCGTTGAAGCAATACAATAATCTAATCTAACTATCGAATAAATAGCACAGTTTCTGTTCTAGCTCACAAAAATATTCTACAAATATTAAACCTTTAAATACTAACGATTGCGTCACAGACGATCGCGTTGACAATGTCTCGGTAAAGGTGTAAGCTAGCTGGGCGTGACCCCTAAACGTGGAGCGGGTTACCCTGAGTTGGCACGAACGTGCAACCCTCTGCAACTCCAGAGTTTCAAATTAACCAAAATACCAACTCCCTCATGCGAGGATTCGTATTGTAGGGTTAATTCTAGAATTTGCTTTTAGAGATAAGTAACTACACAAGAATATGCTGCTGCTCGTATCTTCATAAGATTCATAAGATCCCATGTATGAACACTAACACCAAATAAATACAGGCCTAGTTTGGGAGTTAAGATAAATTTTGTACGTAATACAATACATACATACGTAATATAAAACTACAATAAATTACAATTTTAAGATTGTTTCTTGGAGTGAGTCAAATGTTTAATGTATTTTTTTTTTTTGGTAACAATTTATCATATATAAACTTTTTTTTTTATTTGAATTTTTTTACAGTAGGTACGTCAAGGAAAGTGTTATGTCAGTGCCGTTTTTTAATAATGAGATAAATTGAAAACAATGCATTAGATTTTACTGCCACGTAATTGCAGTATTATGTTTTTATTTTATTTACAACTAGCTGTTGCCCGACGCTTCACTTGCGTGGATGTCAGTTATTATCCTACGAGAATGTGCTACCGAAACAAAATATTACTCCTATTTCTATGTTACTCCACATATCACCAGCTATCTGACAGTAAAAGTCCCGTCATAATCAGTCCAGCCATTTCGGAGATTAGCCAAAACAAACAGACAGAAAGTAACAAAAAAATACATTTTTTCTTGTTCTTTTATAGATAAATTATGCATCTAGTCAAAAGCCGCTATTTATAAAGACTTTACAAACAAACACAACTATTTTATTGAATTAAAGAGATACACAATCTGTATGTGTCTTTTGTTTCCAACATTCCATTTATATTGTTACTTAGAGAATTCCAAGAAAAGAAAAAATTGAATAATAGATAAAATAAAACAAAACGAAAAGAAATTACCCTTCTGTTTATTACTTTTTACATGATGTTTTGTCCAATATCGGATAAAAGATAAATTATTGCTGATAAAAAATACATTCAATGAATCGATATTACAATATTATCTTATCTTTAGACTCGCAAATCCCGGGCAGACACATAGTTCTCAGTTCTTGAGGAATTAACTCCAAAAATAAATATGTTGTTATTTAGTTGTCATTCGCCGACATAAATCGTCTTTGGTAAATTATTTATAATTAGCTTCTGCCCGCGACTTCGTCCGCGTTTAATTTCTTGTTCCCCTGACCCTTCCCGTCGCGTCGAATCGTCTACCCGTGCGATTTTCCCCGTTTTTGCAACATTTTTCGTTACTGCTCCGCTCCTCTTGGTTGTAGCGTGATATTATATAGCCTATAGCGTTTCTCAATAAATAGTCTACTCAACACAAAAAGAATTTATCAATTCGGACCAGTACTTTCTGAGATTAGCGCGTTCAACCAAACAAACAAACAAACCAACAAACACACAAACTCTTCAGCTTTATAATATTATTATAGTATAGATTTAGAGATGGAGATGTTGTTTTTTTATAACAGCAGTCTTAAATTATGCTCAAGAATCATTTGGATACAGACAGTAAGTCGCCATCGTTGCCCACATGATTGCTGAACATCAAGTCAGACTATGGTCCAACGCAAGTCTAATCTTGTGATGAACTTTGAAAATTGGTCGCATTTTACAATCTGAGAACTTCATCCTTGAGCACAGAAACTTTTTGCAAAAAAAAGTGACTTCCAAAAAGTACACTACAAAGTGAAAAATAACTTTAATTTCGGTGGCCTGTGTCTTATAACTAAAATATACATCTATTTTAGATTTTGTCACGAAGTTTTTAATTTTTCACTTTCAGTTAGGTGACCTTATTGGTTATGTTCTTCAGAAGGGTCAGGTGCATAGTACTATCGATATTTTTTATGGCATCTCGCATGTCAACCTTTTAGGTTGTCGGCTGCTTAACCGAACTCGTCTGTGGCTACGTTTATAAAGCACCCCCTGTGGGGTACGGACCTCGGCTTAGGTCATCAAACATACAAACGAATTGAAAACCTCCTCCTTATTGAAGTCGGTTAGTTATCGTACCGCTTTCATACATCAAACGACCAGAAACAAAATGACAAAGAATGGCTCCTTCAACAATATACCTATTATAGTTTCAAGTTTCTATTGATTTTTAAAGTGAAAATAAATTAAAGAATCACGTGAGCGAAGACACAAAAACAGCTTGGTTGTACATAATCTTTCAATGTTTCAACAAATCCAAAGAAATAACAATACCAGCACTTAAGACATCAAACCCCATTACAAAAACAAAAGCAATCGTCACGTCAATAACTGGAAATAAAATTGTACACGAGAAATATGATAGAACCCTTTTAGATAAAATTGGCGGTGGAACAATAATTGACACTGTCGTTATGTTACACTGTGGCTTGTATTTTTCTCGCACCCCTTATAATTTGAAGGGAGATATGATTGACGTTATCTGTAATATGGTGTCGTTTGCTAATACGACTGGCACTCAAAAGCAATTTTAAAGGAATTATTATTACAATACGTTTTGAATATTAATTGCAATAGTAGTAGAGAAGACTTTTTTGTTGATTATGAAAAAACCGGCCAAGTGCGAGTCGGACTCGCGCACTGAGGGTTCCGTACAAACCTGCAGGTATTCACGGTTTACGCATAAGGTTTATGTTTATGAAATTATATTTTTATATTTGAGTTGCCAGTTGCCAATGAAAGGTAAATTGTGGTTTACGATTTATGACGTATTAAAAAAAAACTACTTACTAGATCTCGTTCAAACCAATTTTCGGTGGAAGTTTACATGATAATGTACATCATATTTTTTTTTTTTTAGTTTTATCATTCCCTTATTTTAGAAGTTACGGGGGGGGACACACACATTTTACCACTTTGGAAGTGTCTCTCGTGCAAACTATTCAGTTTAGAAAAAAATGATATTAGAAACCTCAATATCATTTTTGAAGACCATAGATGAAGATTCATAGATACCCCATACGTATGGGTTTGATGTTTTTTTTTTTTGAATTTTCAGTTTTAAGTATGGAACCCCAAATTTTTTTTTTCTATTTTTGTGTAAAAAACTTGATGCGGTTCACAGAATACATCTACTTACCAAGTTTCAATAGCATAGCTCTTATAGTTTCGGAAAAAAGTGGCTGTGACATACTCGGACAGACAGACAGACATGACGAATCTATAAGGGTTCCGTTTTTTGCCATTTGGCAACGGAACCCTAATAAAAATCAGCTGCTTCATAGAAAAGTGCAATTTCCATACGGTTAAAATCAATCAATCAAATCAATCAAAAGTCATTTATTCAAACTAGGCTGAGAGTCAGCACTTTTTGAACGTCAAAGTTACATAAGACAGTCCCCCCAAAACGCCCGCCCTTCGACACTTCCTAGTGCTTTGGCTGGGAAGAAAAAGTGGCGGAACAAACTCCCCAGCAGCACTGCTGTCTGTTAAGTTAGAAGAACTTGATTCTATACAATATTGTATAAGTTATTAATATAATAAAACAAAACATACATTATTCGCCATATGTCAGCTAGCACACGCCATTATACCAACAAAACATTGAAAACTAAACTCAAGCTGAAATGAATTATGAAACAAAATCGTAAACAGAACTTAAAACCTTACTAAAGCCTCCAGGCATAAAGGGCGTGCCCGCTTACATATACAACGATGCAAATGATACATATACACAACAAATGAAATTAAAAGAAAATAAAAATAAATTAACAAAAGCAGTTAAATAAAAAAAATAAAAAAACAATTATATGAACTACCCATATAAACTGTCAGTGTGTGAGTTACAGTAATTACAGAATGTAAAACAGTGTCATAGAAGAAAAAATAAATATTATCTACACAATTAAGTTAGCAACTAGTAAGACTGTCCTATGGAGCGAGACCAGCATGTTTCCAAGCGTTCTTATCTTGGATGTAGTCCTCTAATTTGTAATAAGCTCGTTAAAATATATTGAACAGCTTATATTTTTAGTAATCGGAGAAAAATTTCACGTTAGCGGAGGTCTAGTAACATTTTCTGTATTCTTGGGTTTAGTTTATGCGGTGTGGTCCCATCTGCCGTGTATATAAGTTTAGGCAAAAATATATCGTGCCCAAAGTGAGACCCAAAAATTCCGCATAATTAAAAGAACTACATTTTCAGACTTCAGGCAACCCAGGCCTGTTTCTAGGCCTGTTTCAGTATAAGTGGAACTGGCAGTTGAGGGGGAAGAGCACATCAGTGCTCTACAAGGTGCTAGAGATCTAGACATGTAAAACATGTTCTCATACTAATGAATCCTCAGAATCATGTGCTGGATTCATGGTTTCAGTTTGCCACAACTTTTAACCATAAGCAATATTATAAATGCAAAATAAGTCTGTTTTTTACCTTTACACCCCATACCGGCTGAATGGATCTCGATGAAAGACAGACCAAGGTCTGGGTTAGGACAACGAATACTTATTATTTCGATAGTCTCCGACCTATACGCAGACAATAACTAATCGTTCATATTTCCAAGAATTACCACAAACTTTCTATCTAATTAAGTAGGCTTTCAATAATCTTTACCAATCAGTTTGTTGATATACCCTAACTTTGTAACCCGTTCTCCCAAGAACCACTAAAATTGTTAAGATGAACCAAAGATTTGTTGACTTAGCCCAAATCTGTAAGCTATTTTACGAGAGCTAAAATTCTTAAGATAAATCAATATTTTGTTTAAACCCAAACTTTAGGCTAGACTTTACGAAAACAAAAGCAAAACAATAAAGCCGTTAGTTTAATAATATGTACTGAATAACAAAATGATTGAATAACAAAAGTTAACTGACTTGACCAAACTAAGGCTACGTCTATAGTTAGTTTGTACTTAATGACAGTGTACTTTAATTCAACCTTACAACAAGATGAACTGAATGATGATAGTTGTATGAAGTTACTGTTACTGATAGGATACTCATAGATTGAAAAATTTAAAACGAGAAAAAAATTATTGCCAGTTAAGTGAAGCAACACACGAAGTGATCCAAATCTTACTTCCTTCCTGATTTAGTACATAAAATTGATATTTTATTCATTATCAAGAGTAATAATAAAACTATTATGTGCATCCTAAAAATACGCATATCAAAATTGTTTTCATTCTATTATTCCTAAAAAGTATTATACGTGTGTTATACGACTTCACATATTATGAATATTAATTAAAATGGTGCATGTTTTCAATCAGGAATCTGCTGGATGCGGGAAGCACAAAACCGGTCGAAGTGGCGGAGCTTGGGGGAGGCCTATATCCAGCAGTGGACGTCTTTCGGCTGAAATGATGATGAATTTCAATTATTTCTTTTAACTTAATTTATATAGTAATAAGTAATCAACATACGGCTTACTGATCATGGTTTGAAACGGTTTATTTACAACTATATAGTCCCGGCCGCTTAGCAAGCTGTTTAATGTCATCCACTAAGTCCCAAAACCTCGCATGCCTTAAATTTGGCCGTTCGTTGCAAATGAAAAAGTCAAGACGATGCATTCATAAAACCCGTACCACCAGCTGCGAACAGCAATAAAAGAAAATTATAAGTAAAGCTTACAAGCATTCCGCCTTATCATCTCGTCTCGTCGTTTTTGTTTTAAACTTACAAAATTGCCTGCCATTTCTCAGGCGACCTTAGAAACAACGGACGACCGTAATGCGAAAATATATCCAGCCATTAGTATGGAAAAAACAGCAGTAGTGGAAGATCTCTAGACAAATTGGAAAATATCCTGTTTGCAAATTACAAATAACTCTCTACAAATGGGCTATGGATAAAAGATGTTTTAATTTACATAACGAGGGGCACTTTTGCTTTCTTCATTTTTTTCAATGACTTCTTCGTTTGAGGGTTGACGTTGTTCCTCCTTGTCCTCAATGGGCTCCTCTTGTCTGAGATAATCGTAAAAATTGCTAGCTTCTCGCTCTTGTCTTTCATAAAATGTTCTTGTTTTGTTATTTAGTTCCACAGTGATTAAGATGTTTCAATAGATTTATCTTCGTCGAGGGCTTTTAATTTCGCCTTTAGATTTTTACTCGACACAACGGCAACGTTTGTTTTTTCCGACGAAAAAAAACGGAGGAGGTTCTCAAGTCAACGTGTTTATATATATATATATAGTTTTAAATGTAAGACCACGCATAACTTCTCACAAAGCAGTCCGATTTTGATAATTTTTTAACGGACCCCGAAGTTAGTCCCATATAAATTTGGAAAAAAATCCGACCCTAAGGGTAGGAAAATAGAGGATGATTGATTGTTCACTCACTGATTTTAATTTATGACGCATAACTTTTTACAGAATAGTCCGATTTTGCAAGCATGTAGTAATTTGTAGATTATAGCTACTAGAAAAATATAAAATCAATGAACAAAGATCACTAAATTACCTTGAATTTATAGAAATAATCAAATCAAATTAATTTGCTTGTTTGGCGCTTAAGGGTAAATAAAATGCTTTCTTATCTTATGCTTTTCAGATTTTTCGGTGGTTAAATATTTTTGTTAAAATGTTTTTATACGTATAACGTTTTATTTATGAACGTCAAATACAAATAGGCCTGCCAATTCCACCGACACTGGATACTAGCGTTAACCTTTGACGAGGGATTAAGTTTGTAGTTTACAGTAATATTATAAAAAAGAGAAAATATTTGATAATGTTTTAAATTGTTTTTAATGGGTAAACTCAAAAACAGTTAATCCGATTTTAAAAACTATTTCACCTGTGGAATGTAGTTTACATTATACCGAAGTAAAATGAACTATAAATTTCACGCGGACGAAGTCGCGGGCAAAGTGCTAGTTATTTTGAATGGGTTTCAACTATTTCCGACCACCTCGCGAGCGAAGCTGCGGACAAACCCTTTATAAATTAATCCTACTAATATTATAAATGTGAAAGTTTGTGAGGGTGAATGTTACTCCTTCACGCACAAACGACTGAACGAATTTGGCTGAAATTTGGCACTCAGATAGTTAATAACCTAGATTAACACACAGGATATTTTTATACCGGTAGTACGTTCCAGTTAGATAATTTCCAAAGTCTACGCGGGTAAAGCCACAGGCAAAAGCTGGAATGTATTAGAAATAAATTGCCGCGAGACTCTTAAAAACCGGCCAAGTGCGAGTTGGACTCGCGCACCGAGGGTTCCGTACAAACCTGTAGGTATATAAGTAAAAGTTCACCCATCACGACAATCGAGTCGTAGTTCTGTTCTGTTTCTTGGCTTGGTTTTATTTCTGTCTGTGTTTTGGTCTGTTTATTATATGATGTAACTAAAAATTTAAGGTTTTCGCAATTTTTCCTTTATCTGTGCTATAAGACCTTGCTTCGTACCAAATTTCAAAATTCTAGATCGACTGGAAGTACCCTTTAGGTTTTGATTCCCTTGCGAGTTTCGAAAATTTGCGGAAATTTGCGGCATAAACGGCTATATCTTTTGATTGCGTTAGCTTAGAAGGTTGATTTTTTCACAGCTCCAAGGGACAGTAGTTTTGAGTATTTGATATAAATTTCAGCTTGATACCTTTACGCGTTCCTGAGAAAAAGGGTCTTGACAGACGGACGGACGGACGGACGGACGGACAACAAAGTGATCCTATAAGGGTTCCGCTTTTTCCTTTTGAGGTGCGGAACCCTAAAAATCATAAAAAGCTGTTCAGTTATCCCCACGATGTCATCGACTCATCGCTATACGATCACGCACACGTGCTCTCTGGGTTCAACCATTGTTTTGATTGGGATTTATTGTCACGCCCACCACCACGTGGATTAATATTAGGCCTCACGTGGCCTCCGTTCGGATCAAACAAGGGTCACACGGTAATCCTCCCTAAAAATCGTCGCTTCTAGTTGGCTAGTTTGTGAAAGCGCTTAGCTATAAAGCTTTTAAAAAAAAAATGTTTTATCATGAATGTACAAATTTTTATCCTCCATGTAATCGTTTTAGGGAATGAACTATCAAAATTCCTCCATTATTTGGTAGACGAGTGTCGGAACCTGGCCAATACAGCCCACTAAGTGCTTTCCGCAGAACCCATGTGCGAAAAGCATCTGGGTCATCCGTTCCGGAAATAAAAGCGCCATGCCGACTCTCCTACCACACCTTCACAACGGGTTTATCCGATATTGCGGCTTGCCCTAACCCATTCTTGCCTAAAGATTTACAAAGTACTTGTGTAATACACACTTTCATTGACAATCCGATGGTTTTGCCATAATCGACTGCTTCATAGATTTCATAAATGTGTAAGCATCGTAAGTAATGCACTGAACGTGGTTGAACTGTCAAAGAGAAAGGCATTGTGATCTATGGGCATAATATGTTTATTACGCTGCTTTAATTCATCTTGGTCACCTGTTGAATTAGTTTGACATATCGACGTCATCAAAGTAAAAAGTGTCAACTGCACTTTTTACGAAATTCACTCTCTTTCATACGTATTTTCATAGTTCGACGCTATTCGAATTCTTTGTTTTGTCATAGGTTTTTTGTGTTTGATTCTCAATTGTCACTGATGTTAAGACACGTATATAAAGAAAACTACAAAATGATGTAAAATAGAAGAAGATAGCTTTGTTCTTTTATTACTTACTAGCTTCTGCCCGCGACTTCGTCCGCGTCAAATTTTTGCTCCCGTGACCCTTCCCTTCGCATCGAATTGCCTGCCAGTTTTCGTCCATGTTTCGTTGCTGCTCCGCTCCTTTTGATTTTAGCGTGATTTTATATAGCCTATAACCTTTCTCAATAAATAGGCTACTCAACACAAAAATATTTTTTCAATTCGAACCAGTAGTTCTTGAGATTAGCGCGTTCAACCAAACAAACTCTTCAGCTTTATAATATTAGTATAGATCACAGTTTTGCGTTCAAAACGCTCTCCTGTATAGTCATGATTTTGTAGATAACCGTAAATACTTTGTGGCCGTCGATATATACAAGCCAGTAATGCTCATACAGCAAAAGTAAGTACGTTTACGCTTACCTAATTTATAGTCACTCAATTCAGTCGTCACTTAAAGTCCGTCTCGCGCTAAAGTCATCATCATCATCATTTCAGCCGTAAGACGTCCACTGCTGGACTTAGGCCTCCCCCAATTTGGGGGGCTTTGCCATAATCGCCACGCTTGGCAGGCGGGTTGGCGATCGCTGTATGGTCGCGCTAAAGTGCGATTGAAATAACTAAACAAACATAACTATAAACTGTTTCCATAAATAAACTATTGAACTTAACAGTGCTTTGGTGTAACTTAACTAACTACCAACAACAACTACCGGGATATCCGTCAAAGACGAGATAATACCAAAGACATAAATACCTACTATTATTATTGTGCAACCCTAACTGATAAAATAATAATCACCAGTAATGATATCCGCCCAGACATATGTCGTCATCTTCCAAAGAAACCACGACGCAATTATTTTTTAGGATTATGAGACTATCAGCCCGGAACAACTTCAACTGTTTTAAACGAGCTTGTATATTTTCAGCCGATACAGATAGCGCAAGTCGAATAAGGCACCGTTGTATAAGGCGACTAATGGAGTTACTAGGGCATGGGCAGCGGCGTTCTCTATGAATTTGACCACCAAACTGCGATCGCCAACCGACCTGCTGAGCGTGGCGATTATGGCAAAGCCTGCCAAATTGGGGGAGGGGTTATGTACAGCAGTAGACGTCTTACAGCTGAAATGAAGATGATGATGAGACACCACAAGGAATGGTTTTCATAACATCGAAATGACGTTAAACCCACGTCATTATGTAACGTATTCAAAAAAATAAAATGTACCAGGACCACGGTATCAAAATACATATAAGGTATATGTATTTTTGTATTCCAAAAATATAACGAAGTAAAAGGTTGAAAAAAAAGAGAAACCACGCAGCGAGAACTGGAGACTGCTTGTTCGGTGTTTGATTTTTTATTTAGGAACTGCATTTAGCGTTTCTACAGCGAAAGTAACTCAGAATTAAATATAGACGTTTCAACAGAATTAAATTTCAACAATAAGTCCTTATGGTAGAATAGTCGCAATCCTGGAACTCACGAAGTAATGTGTATTATTTAGTTGTGTGTCAACCTGAGACTGCAAACAGTCACCGTCAAATGTTTACTTTCTGAGGGAAGCAGCGCGTAGTGTGTAGTACGAAGGTTTTAATTAATGAAACCAACTCTGTGTTCCTAGTGGTATAAGTTAATAGCAGGTGGCGCGGCGAAAATATGTATTTTTTTTTTCTACTTTTAATTTAATATATATTTAGATATTTCAACAATTAATTGAAACTACTTTGTACTATTAACAATATAATAACTTCATTTGTAAAATAAAGACACAGAATGACAAGGAAAATATTCAACACATGAAACGACTGATTCTGCAGCGCAAGCACCTCGTCTGCTGTGAAACACCATGCCGCTCCGCTGATGTCACTGTTAGCTTTGTAAAGAGAGCGCGGCAATCGCCAACACTTCGAAAAGATGATTTAACTTTGTTTAAATAATTTATTTTAAGTTGGCCATTAAAAGCCAATTTTGAATGTCAACATTTACAAGAAAACCGAAATGATTTTAATTGTTGTCCGTTCTAAAAAGTACACTTTTTCTCTTTCAAATGTTTTACAACATTTTTTTATTACATGAAGACAATGTACTTGAAATAAAATCTCTCTTCGCTTGCATACCTTACTCACCATGCTTTGGTCCCCATAAGGACTGAATCCTCAAGGCATACACGGCGTGCCTGCTTACATGTGCAATGCTGGATTATGTCCATATGTATGGCTGTAACTCGAAGTCACAAATTATAAAGTAGGACCGTCATCATCTGTCCAGTATTTTCGGTCTTGGTATGTTAAGATCGTCAGGCATCCACGGACCAAACGCGGCGAACGTAATCCTGATCTATCGACCTGTGCGGCTGTTATTATTTAGCTGCAAGCCCATAAGCTATAAACTAGGAAAATGGTAGAAAAATCAATAAACAGATATAACTAGTACGTAATTACTAATAACAAAACCATGAGCTAATAGGGTTGAGCTACACAAAGACTGATACATACATGTTGTCTGTTGGGACAGGTCAGCTTAAAGCTACAATGGCTGTTTCTTGAAAAAGCCCTTCCAAACATGAATTTGGATTGTTAGACTTACATAAAATTCTAATAAAATAATGTCTGGACTTTAAAAGAGACCATGACTCTCTCTCTGAGTTTGCTTCGGCATTTCTTCTTAGGGGACAGTCAGCTGGGAAATGCCGCCGCCATCTAGTTGTAAAATATTATCCAAAAAAACATTGACGAGTAAAAGTGTTTTATAAGATCTATTTACATAAATAAACGTATTATTTTCAGTTCAGCAAGCTCAGAAACAATTTGATGTTTTTAATTATTTTTTTTAAACACATTTATGAGACATGAGAGTTGTGGGTAAAACATGACACTCGAAAAGAACGCTACAAGTTCATAACTTACCCCCAACGTCCCCCACGCTGGGAGGGAACACAACGCATAAATCTTGGCCGCAGCTCTTTCGTAGCTTCCGGCGAGCCATGTTCGCGCCCTAGCACCTCCCACGTCGGTGAAATTAACAATACTTTAACATTTAATTAAAATATTATTAACTTTCTCTGATCTTTGTATAATAAAGACTTCGGAAGTTCCAGGTCTTAATTTAATAAACAACTTCCTTTTACAAGAGCATCGAGTACATGCACATTTTGCGCTCTCTAGGCAGTGTCAGTTGTAGCCCAGTGGCCCCAACTTATGACTTAGACTTTACTTCGTATATAATTTCATCACCACCGCTCTCAGAACTGTGAAAAAAAATAACGTGTGGCAGTGAGCCAAATAATTCGACAATAATTGTGACATCTACTATCTCACTGACCCCATATGGTGAATTACCATTCTCTCTCACAGAAAAGAAGCCTGTGTCCCCACAGTGGGAACAGTAGTCTTAAATATTTTGAGCTCTTAAATATCTAAATTAATTTGTATCTATTGGATATATTAAATTTCAAAGTCCTGAGTGAGTGACTGACTGACTGATATATCAACGCACAGCCTAAACCGCTGGTCCTACATAAAATTTGGAGGGTGTGTTCTTTGCAAAGAGTAGGTATCCACTAAGAAAGGGTTTTTTGAAATTCCACCTCTAAGAGGGTGAAATGGGGGTTGAATTTTGTGTGAAACTTTTTATTCTCTGAGTCGATTGCCACGCGGACGAAGTCGCGGACAGAAGCTAGTATTTGATAAAAAGAAACTAGTCCAGAAATGGTCTTCTGTGACTGTTATTACTGTGACTTGTGAGTAAAGCCGGGTTCACATTAGAACGGACTGAAACAATTTTCGTCTCGACAAAAATTTCGGATGGAAATTGGCGTATGCACTTATTTCAGTATTGCACTGTACACATTACATTAGTCGTATCAGATAAAGCCCAGACACTTTTATTGAAAGTCTGTTATGGCCGTCTGTCGGCTAGTGTAAACAGCAAGAGCCGACAGGTAGTTTGACCAGGAACCGACCCTAAAATGGACAATACTTACTGCTCATCCCTCTACTATTAGTCCAGTATTATTCTACGAGAATATTCTGCAATCTTAATGCTCAAAGCCCTATACTATTTCCATAATGACCTAACTTTACTTAACCTAAATAAATAAAGAAAAGATTAAATCTAAAAAAAAAACAGAACAACACGTATTTAAGGTTATTTTTATCGAGGATCTGAGTATTTTCAAACTAAAAATAGCTTACAAAATAACTCTATTTCCTCTAACACGAGATAAACTCGCTCGCGGGCAATTTTGTAGCTTAAACTCATTAGAAGAGGTTTTAAACTAAGTTTATCAGCAAAGCTAATATATTATATTGATTAGCAAGTTACGTAACTAAGTTGAAGTCTCGGTTAGATTATACTAAGGGAGGATTTAAATTTTCACAATGTTTTCGCAAAGTTTGTACTGCGGAAGTTTGGCGAGGAAACACAAAGAGACTTGGATAGAATAAAGGAGTGAAAATATTGGGTCAAGGTTAAAAACTGATACAGTGAAGCTCCGATCCGATCCGATTAGATTGGAAGCCGGCCTCAACTTCGTTGAGTAGAGTCTAAGCAGATACTGATGTGCAGGAAAGAAGATAGAAAATGACATTTACGGATAATGCAAAGCGATAAAGGAACCCTTAAACATAAATTACACACACACACACCCACAGCACACAAGACCCCCCCCCCCATACACTTCATCACACCACCCACACACCCACCCCACCACACAACACATCGCATCACACACTACTCTACACACCACACCATACACTCCACGCGTCAACCAGAAACGAGTGTTATTTTCTATGTTAATAAATGCAAATGCTTATAATTTTTTTTCTTAAAGGGTTATTTAGATTTTAAATAAACAGTATACCAGTATTCATAATTTATCTTCAGCAATGCACAGTATACTGTATACTAGTTAGTATACTGTTAGTATACTGTTTATTATATTTTATAATATTAACTCACAAAGTCAAAGCATTTATTTCAAATAGGCACAAAAAAGCCACTTTTTAACGTCAACAGTTACATTAAAATAGAATTGATTCTAGTCGCCCAGTATAAGTTAACGGGAAACATATAAGAAGAGCGTCTCTTAATACAGGCATTGTTTGCTTAAAAGAACACGGCTCCAAATACGTCTTTATATAATGTTTATGCTAAATTGTGATAAATAAATTATTTTCTATTTTTAATTAATCAATTACAGCATAAAATAAATTCATGAAATGACCACCCCGCCACCTTCCTGTTGCCATACCAACGATTTCCTAGTTCTTTGCCTGCAATGACATTTAGTATGCCATCGCAGGCAAAGAACTTGAAATCTGTTCATCGTTCGGTACTCCAACAAAAAGGGATTTTATTTCTGCATGATTTCATACAGTAAATTTTTAATTTTTTAACATGGAATCAACATTGACTTTTCAGCAGCCATTGGTTCCCCAGTTCCAGTAAGCTTAGCACGAACGCGCAGAGACAACTTAACGTAAACGCAAATATAACATTCAAATATTGCAGATAACATTTATTTAGTTTTAAGACTTTATTAATATGTAGGTATGGGTGACACTAATTTTGTTTGCTGCAAAAAATGTAACCAAAATGCTAAAGAACGTTACGTTTTCGTTGCACGTTCATGTTATGGCCCCTGCAATTGATTCTGTAATCCCCTGCCACTCGACTCTCCAGTGAAGTGCCCTCAGGTTTG
This sequence comes from Aporophyla nigra, assembly GCA_947507805.1. NCBI lineage: Eukaryota > Metazoa > Arthropoda > Insecta > Lepidoptera > Noctuidae > Aporophyla > Aporophyla nigra. The sequence continues at coordinate 21,688,558 of OX382296.1, forward strand.
ATTACATACATTTGCTTAACTGATCGACTGGCTCGGTCCTCTTGACAACCGAAACTACATATAGGTAATGACCGACGGAATGGTTAGTAATAACAGTCCATGGTTTTGCGTGGATGATTTATTTTATTATTCATTTACACACATTAAATAAATCATCATTTCAGCCGCAAGACGTCCACTGCTGGACTTAGGCCTCCCCCAATTTGGGGGGGCTTTGCCATAATCGCCACGCTTGGCAGGCGGGTTGGCGATCGCAGTATGGTGGTAAAATGCATAGGGAACGCTGTTGCCCATTCTCTAATAAGTCCCTTAGTCGCCTTTTACGACGGAAGAAATGGAGTGGTGTTATTCTTTACGTCCGGCATCACACGGTACGGTTAAATAAATACATAGGGATAAAACATAATTATAATTTGAGAAAAAGTACTGCTTATTTCTAAAGAAATTTCTTCTATCAGGCCTGCGAACGGAGAAGTGCAAAAATGTGTAAGATAGTGTGTGAGAAGAAGAAGAGAAAAATATGAATAAAGTAAACCATAATGCAAGACAATAACAGATACTTAAATAAGTACATAATGCTACAATATTATGACGTTATCAATCTGTCTTTAGAAAAGACTTCGTATTGATTATTAAACCTAAAGTTAAATATCATTTGGACGCCATTTAATATCAAGGTCTATTTAATTGCAATTTTAGGACCTATGTGTGTGGTTAGATAGTTTCAACTTGAATGAAGTTTCAACTCACCGGGAGTTTTTGTCAAAAATGGAACAGCAATTATGAGGTCGACTTTAACAAGCCAAACTGATTAATGATGAATAATATACCTACTAGTATTTTTTTTTTCTTAAACTTAGCCTGTTGTAGGTACATTTATATTCTAGCCAGACAACGGTCATTGCTGTTATGTGACAGAATTAGTAAAAGCAGTAGTGAAGTCCTTTCCCGGAAGAGGCAATTAACAATGAATACTATTAAAGTGAGAATCAACCAAAATTATCTACTAGCTATGTATGAGCCCTATTGTGTGCCCCATAAGTTCCTAAATACACAGCTTTTTTTAAATAATCTAGGGGAAAAAAATATTACCTGTTCTTGTGAAGAAGCGGAACCTCTCGATACTACATAAACAAACTGTTCATAAACATATAATCGCTAAATAGTTCAGCGAATCAATTGTCTACTAAAGTACCTACTTCAAAGTCTTTAAAACATTTGTCTCGTTCTAACGCAATAGAACAATCATTGCTATCGCCATTATTTTCTCTTATCATTGTCTGCGAGTATCGACTAGCGAACTTCGATGTCCGTTTCATTGTTAGTGATGTTACGCTGTCGATTGTTGAAATTGTTGTTATCGATATTTAACAATAGTCTTCATCTTTTTCTTTTCATGTTGATTGTACTCTTTTTCTTACTATAATTATACTTAAAATGAATAAATTCCGTCCTAATATTCTCTAAAGCACATGTTGGTGTTATAAAACAGGTATGTAATAAAAATGTAGATTAAAGATGACGTGACATCTGCGACATTGATAATTGTATGGAAAGAATTTAATTTCCATTAATTTTTAAGTTACTATTATTAACAAAAAAAAAACATGCTCTCCATAAATAATAATTCTATCGATCATATGATCCAAAATACCTAAATAGCATCTATGCAAACATTAAACTAAAGAAATGCTTAACAATCCAACAGCAGTCACCAACTACATATTTTTAAACGAATTAAAAAAATGAGAGGATTTTTATGCATACGACAAGTTTCTTTTTCGTTTTTCATATTTTATGTACACTAATTTGTCTGGTCTTCCTTTGTCGATTCACGTGATTCTTTTTTTTTCATTCGGTAGAGACAAACCATGCGGTGGGCCCATATAAATTCAGTAGTATCTACTATGACTAAAAAGTGAATATTTAAAAATTCCGAAAGTAAAATTATTTTTCACTTCGAAAGTTAATTTTATTTTGAAGAACGTTGTTTTACCGAAAAAAGTTTTCTATCGATAGTTTCGGTTCCCAAGCCTAAAGATTGGTACAGTTGAAATAATTCAAGTGCACAACAATGGAGATCGAAACTATGTCGCATTCGAAGATAAGTACCGGAATCAGGCTTGTTATTTCCCCTGTCACTGTATTGTTCGATCCCGACTATGATCCCGGATGATAGCGAGGCTAAATTATTTAGTCCCGTGATCCTTTAAGGGGTAAGCAGAAGTATATTATGGACAGAATTCCACAAATAAGTGGGTTTACATACTCTTCTAGGAATAACCAATTGTATGAAACCATCAACATTTCTGAAGGTATTTGCGTCATGGCTTACTATAATCAACCTATAAATATTTCCACTGCTAGGACTAGCCTTTAAGAGACCATGACCTTTGAGTTTGTTTCGGCATTTCTTCTCAGGGAACAGTCAACTAGGAAATGCTGATGCTATCTTGTTTTTTTTAAAATAATGACGTGTAACAGTGTATTATAATATCTACATCATATTTACATAAATAAACATTTCATTCCATTTCCTTCTGTGAGTGCACCTACCTTGCTCCGGGCGTGCTTGGTGGTTACCAAGCATGCCTGTTGCTGGTTTGTGGGTGCCACTTGCCTTCGAAATTTTTGGTCTAGGAAATGCCGGTTTCCTTAATCGTTTTGAGAGCAGTGGTCATGAAATAATTTACACAACAAGTAAAGTGCGTGTCTTGGTTGGAACCTACTCGGTAATCCGACCGTTTTCAATACATTGTCACTCCTCTGAAGATAAGAAGCGGAATCAGTCTTGTCGGGAAATCCCCTGTCACTGTATTGGTCAATCAAATCTCTTATTTTTAAAGTAGACAGGAACAGACCAGATTTTGACGACGTGAACAGTGCACTCTCAATGGTTACCGATTGGTTTACGGCAAATAACCTAGTTCTCAATGCCAAGAAAACCAAATGTGTAAAGTTCGCCTTACCGAATGTTAGAAATCTAGGTCCCAACATCGTCTTAGATAAAGAGGTGCTTAAAACTGTAGACTCGGCAGTTTTTCTGGGCATAACAGTGGATGGCAAACTTCAGTGGGGCCCTCATATTTCAAGCCTAGCGGGAAGGCTCAGTTCAGCTGCCTACGCCGTCAGAAAAGTAAGACAATATACTGACGTTGATACAGCTCGGTTAGTCTATTTTAGTTATTTCCACAGCGTTATGTCTTACGGTATTCTACTGTGGGGTACAGCAGCTGATATTCAAAATATTTTTGTCCTTCAGAAACGAGCTGTTAGAGCAATTTACCAGCTAGGTGCCAGAGTTTCCCTAAGGGACTTTTTTAAAGATATTGGTATTCTTACGGTGTCATCACAATTCATTTTCGCCAACATCTTATATATATTAGGCAAAATATACACTTATACGCTAAAAACAGTGATATTCACACTGTTAACACTAGAAGTAAGGACAAACTACGTGTTCCCTTTCACCGGCTTCATAAGGTGCATAACTCATTTGTTGGGCTTGGTATAACATTTTACAACAAGCTACCACCTTCTTTACTAGAATTACCTTTTAATGCGTTTAAAGCTCAAGTAAAATCCAACCTTTGTCAAAAGGCGTACTATTCCATCAACGATTATTTAAATGATAAGAATAGTTGGTCGCTGTGATTAACTCAACACAATGTTTATGTTCTTTCTCTAGTATTAGCGTACCTAGTGATAGGTTCAATATAATTGTTTCCATATTTTTTTCCTGTTTATGCCAATTTTATTTTATTAGTATTGCATAATGTGGTTTGCTAGCGACCTCGACAAGTAATCATTCAATTCTTGCTTGAGCAACCGGCAGCAAGTTCGTCATGCTCCCTTAGATGTCAATGCTTGCGGTAGCGTCGGGGGTCGGGTTACCCCTTCCCTCAAATATGGCGAGGGGGGCAATGGCTGATCTTTGCGTTATGCTCGTGAACGGGTGCTGCTTGTGGTGACTGGTCGTCTTGCTGACTTTGATGTTGATATTATTATTAATATTACTAACCTGTTAATATATATATATATATATATATAAACTCCGCCGTAGACGGTCCCAAGCCCGGTTGAGAAAGGAGGAGGGTTGGCTGAGAGGAGACCCAACCAGCCGCAAAAGGTCAACGTCGAGTATTGGGCGACGGTCAATTAACCCGATCCCAATGGCCTAACAAGCCAGTCATAGTGAAGGTAGGAAATGACCTATCACAACCCGCAACTCTGAAGATAGGTACCACAGAACCGGGGGCCTTGGCTTAACTGCCCGGGCCATGAGGTAGTAGCCCTCTATAAAAAGCCTCCAATCCTACGGTGGGACACGCGCCAAAAGGATGAATGGCTTGCGGATAGCAAGTCACTAGCGCCAACCTCGACGGACCTGGCAAACGTCGTTGTATGATGCCTTCCTGGGGGAATAGGCGTCACCCTTCAGGCGACTTTATTTATCGACCTTACTCGTGGGACCAAAATGATAAATGAAATACAAACAAAAACAAAACCTAACCCAAACAACATGATACAACAAACCTTACATAAAACCATGTTCTCAAAACAAAGAACTATGTCAACACCATCACTCCACTCGCTAATGTGTGACGAAACTAGTATCACCAGTAAGACAAATGAAACAGATAACACAACTGCTACAGATAATACGACTACAATCGAGCACAAAAACAATGAGAAAGACACCTGGCAAAAAGACAGAACTCCCTTTAAGAGAAGCAAAAGGAAAGAAACAAGCCCAATACACAACGACACAAGCAAAAGGCAAAAAAATAGAACAGAAATAGCAATACCAACTCACAATAGCTTTGAACTGCTTGAAGAAGAGCAACTGCAAGACGTTAAAAAAACGAAAAACGAGTACGTACCTAAACCAGAACCTATCTTTGTGACAGGAGTATTAAACATAACATGCCTGAAGGATGCCTTGAATAAGTTCGTTGAATCTTCATTATACACTATGACCACTCTCAGATCAGGTCATGTAATCAAAATAATGCCCAAGGATATACAAACCTACAAGTGCATTAGAGAAAATTTCATTTCCAGTAATATAGCACACTACACGTATCAGCTAAAAAGTGAAAGAGCCTACAGAGTCATATTACGTGGCCTCCACTTCTCAGAAGACACTAAACAAATTGCAAGAGAACTTACTGAAATAGGACACGAGGTCAGACAAGTTGTCAATGTACTACACCGAACTACAAAAGACCCTCTACCAATGTTTTATGTGGACTTAGAGCCAAAACATACTAACAAGGAAATCTTTAGTGTGAAACATATAAATAACTTGAAGGTAACATTTGAAGCTCCATACAAAAAGAAGAGTAAAGAAATTGTGCAATGTAAAAGATGCCAGAGATTTGGTCATACTAAAAATCAATGCTATAGACCCTTTAGGTGTGTCAAGTGTGGGGACGAACATCCTACCACGACCTGTAAAAAAAGACCAGATACAGATGCTACATGTGCTAACTGCTTGGAGAAACACCCTGCCAGCTACAAAGGTTGTAAGACGTACAAACAATACAAAGAAAAAATATTAAAAATTACATCCAAGGCCAAAGAAAATGAACAGGTGACTGAATCAACTGTCAAAGCCAACAAAGTATTCGCACACAATACTCCAAGAGACATCAACATAAATAAGACATATGCAACAGCAACGAAGACACAAAATAAAGAAATAAAACAGGCAGAAATAGCCACGGACATCTACAACATCACTCAGCTACTGGAAACTATGCTTGAAAAGGTCCAGCAGACAATGATGGCTGTAATGGAAAAGATGATGGACAAAATGCTAAGTAGCATTGTCCAGCTAGTCAGCAGTCTCTCCAAAAAATGACTGGATGCAACCTCCGAGTTATAACTTGGAACGCCAACGGCTTGACGGAAAGACGTCAAGAATTAGAAGCTTTCCTCCAAACTGAGCTGATTGACATAGCCCTTATAGCTGAAACAAGGTTCACAGCTAAATCACATGTTGCATTTCAAAATTATGCCGTACACACAACAAATCATCCATCTGGAAACAGCCATGGAGGAACAGCAATAATCATAAAGAATAATATCAAACACTATCCTCTCGAGGAATTTCGCACAGACAAAATACAGGCAACCTCTATAAAGCTCACAAATAACAATACCGAAATGGTAATATCTGCAGTTTACTGCCCTCCTAGACACACAATATCGAAAGAAGAGTTTGAAAACTTTTTTATTAAAATGGGACCAAGGTTTATTTGTGGTGGCGACTGGAACTCCAAGCATACTTACTGGGGCTCACGACTTATTAATCCAAGAGGTAGGCAACTCCTGCTTGCTACTGAGAAAATGAAACTTGAATGGCTCTCCAACAGTGAACCGACTTACTGGCCAACTGACAGAAATAAGATTCCTGATTTACTGGACTTTTTTATTACGAAAAATGTTGACAGGAACTTCACAAAAATGGAATCATGTGTTGACTTAAGCTCGGACCACACCCCAGTTATCCTCAACATCAGCACAACAGTGACATTAACTGACCGCCCAGCGAGAATATATCATACAAAAAACACCAACTGGGATATATACCAAAGCGTCATCGCTACTGAAGTAAAATTAAATAAAAACATTTTAACGGTCGAAGACCTAGAAAACGCTGTCGAGAAACTAAACATTATCATTCATAGAGCCGCCAACAAAGCAACACCTGAAAGCAAAGGCACCCCCCTGAAACACAACATATACCCCAAGAACATCAAAGACAAAATGAAAGAAAAAAGAAGACTTAGAAAAACTTGGCATACTACTAGGTACCCGAGAGATAAAACTTTATTTAATAAATGCTCAGAAGAATTAAAAAACCTCATAGAAATGTTAACTAACAACAACCTTCAGAACTACCTGTCAACTCTGTCACCCACAGTAGATACGAATTACTCGCTGTGGAAAGCAACCAAAACCTTAAAGAAACCAAAAACTCAAATAACACCTATTAGAGATAATAAAGGAGGATGGGCAAGATCAGATAAGGAGAAAGTCGATACCTTCGCCGACCATCTAAGTGAAGTCTTTCAACCTTTCTCAGAGTCTGATCAGGAACACACAACAGAAATAAAAGAATACCTTAACACACCTCTGCAAATGTCCCTACCGTTGAAAAGTGTAAGCCCTAAGGAGATTTTGAGAGAAATAAGAAATCTCAAGGAAAGAAAAGCACCAGGTTACGATCTTGTCGACGCAACCCTCTTGAAACATCTACCACACAAAGGAATCATGAACCTAGTTAAAATTTTTAATGCCTGCATTAGGCTCGAACACTTCCCAGGGCAATGGAAGATCGCTCAAGTCGTAATGGTGCCTAAACCAAGCAAACCACCTCAGGAAAGGACCTCATATAGACCTATAAGCCTCCTACCAATAATCGGTAAACTAATGGAGAAAATCCTTCTAAACAGAATGAAACAATACCTAAACAGCATAATCCCCCTCCATCAATTTGGATTCCGAGAAGAACATGGTACAATAGAACAAGTACACCGCACTGTAGACGTCATCAGTAGATGCCTAGAAAATCGATTATACTGCTCTGCTGCCTTTTTGGATATAAGCCAAGCTTTCGACAAGGTCTGGCACGATGGACTGGCATACAAGCTTAAAAAGACACTCCCGCACTCGTTCTACCACATTCTAATATCCTACCTTAACCAAAGAAGCTTTCAAGTTAAATATAACAGCGAGTATTCTGCCCTACACGAGATACGCTCAGGTGTCCCTCAGGGTAGCATACTGGGACCGGTTCTTTACCTGATATACACTGCGGACCTTCCAACTAATAGGGACATAACAACTGCGACCTACGCTGATGACACTGCAGTTTTGTCAGTACATTCCAACTCAGGAACTGCTTCTTTCCAACTACAAAACCATCTAAATGAAATAGAGAAGTGGTTAAAACAGTGGAGAATAAAAGCAAACCAAAGCAAGTCCACTCACGTGACCTTCACACTCCGAAAAGAAACCTGCCCGCCAGTAAAATTGTACAACAAAGACATCCCACAAGCAGAACATGCTAAATACTTGGGTCTACACTTAGATCGGAGATTAACTTGGCAGAAGCACATCTGGACCAAACGTAAGCAACTCGATAGCAAACTGCGCAGTATATACTGGCTAACAGGTCGCCACTCCCACCTAAGCAACGAGAGCAAAATGATGGTTTACAAAGCTATCATTAAGCCGATCTGGACATATGGCATCCAACTTTGGGGCACAGCAAGCAAGAGCAACATCGACATCCTAGAGAGATTTCAGAGCAAAGCGCTAAGAAACATGTTTAATATACCCCAAAGTATAAGCAACAAATACATGTACCTAGACCTCAATATTCGAACGGTAAAGCAAGAAATAAGTCAGCATAGCCTGAGATACCAGAAAAGACTTTCACAGCATACAAACGAGCTAGCACTAGCACTGACTGGATTGGGAGGACAGCAGCACACGAGGCTTAAGAGATGTGACATCCCCAGCCTTAGCGACAGATTCGCATAGAGAGATGAGTGCTTCGCCACATCATTAGAAGCTCTCTCATTTTAAATAAAGACATAACCAAACTCACTCAGAAGTTGGACAACACAGTGGCTTATTGTTCTAGGACAGATTGCCATGGTACTGAAAAGAACAAAAAAAAAAAAAAAAAAATTACTAACCTGTTAAATTTATTTTACGTCGATGGTCCTAGTTTATCATTTGTGGCATCGAGTTGTAACTCAGGTCGTAACAGCTATGTGAACATTCAGCATTGCATATGTAAGCTGTCACGCCCTTTATGCCAGTTTTTTATTTTTGCAGCCATGTTTCTATATACATATATATTTTTTTTGCTTATGCTTGAGTATAGTTTTCATTTTATTTGTTGGTATATTGGGTTGGCTAGCTGGCATATAGCAAATCATTTAATTTAATTTGTGTCTCTTAATGTTTTACTATATACCATTGTATAGAATCAAGTTCTTCTAACTGGACAGACAGCTGTGCTGCTGGGGAGTTTGTTGGCCACTTCTTCTTCCCAGCTAAAGCACTAGGAAGTGCGCGACGGGTGGGCGTTTTGGGGGGACTGTCTTTTGTAATTTTGACGTTCGAAAAGTGCTGATCCTCAGCCTAATTTGAATAAATGACTTTTGATTGTTGATTTTTGATTACTACTTCGACTATGATTCCGGATGATAGCGAGACAGACTAAATTACTGTTAGTCCTGCGAGCAGCAGTCGGTAACCAAGAATGTAGACAAGGCCCACATGGTGGCAAAATAAATGAACGGCGGGCTGCACTTGTGATATTAACCCTAGAAAAAACGTATCCCATAAAAAATACAAAAATGCTATTAAAATTGTTAAAAAATAGGCATTGATTCGTACACGTAATAGTTACTCATGTTTCGGCTTTAAACGTAGAAAAAAATCACCGCCATAAAGCATTTTATTTAGATATTAATTTTGACGTTTTCACAAAACGATCACGGGCGGCGAGTAAAACGGCCGCGGGGGTAAACAGAAACATATTTTAGAGGTTTGGAGAATTTATTGAATATGTTAAGTCACCATTCTTACTAATTTAGAGTAATATTATAAATGCTCTCTGTCGGTAATCTTTGTACGCTATTGCAGCTGTACCGATTTCAATTAAAGACATACAGACTGTAGCAAAATGACCTACGCGGTCAAAAAGTCAAGACTCAAAGTGTTCCTATTGGAGAAATGTCTTTATTCAATAGATGATGACTTATCCACGTTTAAATTTTTTATATTAGTTAATGTGAGACTGGGTAATATTAGCAACTGTAATGATATTGAACTTTTTTATTGTATTGTTTTTTTTTTTTTATTTATCATATTAGAGATTTTGTTGTATTATGAATGTTTTAGTTTATAATTTTAATGAGTTTGTTTTTTTTATTTATTATGTATTTCATATAGTTCATAGTTTTCAAACACAATGTGAATTGTTCGTGAAATAAAAATTGAATTGAATTGAATTGAAAATATATAGAGCTATTTCTTTTTAATAACCAATGAACAATTTTAACGCAAGTCTGACAACCAGTCTTACCAACGGGTATCGTATTAGACAGTAACTAGGTGGTGGTGGTCAGATAGGTAGTCGCTCCATGTACAATACTGCCTCAGCCACGTCTGGTAAGACTGGAAACCGACCCCAACATAGTTGCAAAAAGGCTAGGCAGATAATGATGAACAATTTTAACGTAGAGGTTTAGAATCGTTGACTGAATCCTTGGTAATAGATTGCGCGTCCATCTCCCAGTCAGCCTATATATTGTATTTTGTCAAAAAAGCAGTCGTAGTAAACGATCAATACGCTTGGTATTTGAATTTTGCTAACGTGCTTTTTATTGAATTGTGAATTTTAGAGATTGTCAGACTAGTTTGAATCAAAACGAAGGTTAAAGTCATGAGCTAGATTGGGACACGAAACGACAGTTTTAAATCATTATCAGACTTTATGAAATACTATGAAATGACATTGTTTATTCTGTAAATGGGATATGAAAGAAAGAAAGAAAAGAAAGAAAGTAAAGAAAAATAGATTTATTGGTCACAGAAACATGTGCAACGGAAAATTAAAATCAAATCAGAACGCATAAAATATATGTAAAAACATAGTTATGCTTACGAACATACAACATATGCAGCACAGACTAGTCGCACCTAGATCCAGTGCCACATTTATACAGTTTATATTTTATTGAAAAAATAATCTTATTGTAGTTCACCTTATTTACATACTTAAGTAGAGAGTGCTAAATTCAAAACCAAAGATTTCACTTCAATGTAACTCAACAAAGTTAGGTTTTATGATTGTTGCAGGACTCGAAGGGTCTTATGCAAAATAACTTTTTTACAAAAAAAAAAACCACCTACTTCCTTAAAAACACTACAAAGTGAAAAATAACTTTAATTTCGGAAGTCGGTGTCTTAGGATCTGTATTTATGGTTTTTTTGCCACCGACTTCCGAAATAAAAGTTATTTTTCACTTTGTAGTGTTTTTAAGGAAGTCGGTTGTTTTTTTTTTTTTTTTTGTAAAAAAGTTTTCATTTTTAAAGTTTTAGTTGTGGTATCCACCTCGCACTAATTCCAAACAAACAATGCATATTTATGCGATAGCAGAAATCGCGGTTGATTTGCTGTCATTTTTTAAAGAGTTCCGGTGTCTATCTCTGGAACTTATCATCAGATCTATATGTAATTTATATGGGACCATTTCGGAATAAACTCCTTTTAAACAAAAAAAGAATTTTTCAAATCCGTTTATATATGACGGAGTTATGGCCGAACATACATAAAAAAAAATATAAACATCCGAATTGAGAACCTCCTCCTTTTTGAAGTCGGTTAAAAACGTTAATTAAAGTTAAAAGCTGTTTAAACATTTCAACTTAACTTTAAGCAACATTGATAAATCAAAGGCTTAAGCATTTGTTTCAAATAAACCAATCACAGGCACTTTTAAATTCTCAAGGGGCGGTAAACTAGAAAGATGAAGCTAGTTGCCTATTCCACAGCGTAGTAGTACATATGGAGAAGAACGGGCAAGAAACTCCACAGACAGTCTTTTTCAATAATACAATTTGTTACAAAAAGTTCGTTACATCATCTATACAAATAAATAAAATTGGAGTGTCTGTTTTTAATATTAAAATAACTACTTTTTACTAAGTGTATATGGATGTATACACGGTACATATACCAAAACAACATTTTTTACAATTTTTGTCTGTCTATCTGTCTGTTCGTTCCGGCTAATCTCTGAAATGGCTGGACCGATTTTGACGGAACTTTCACTGGCAGATGGCTGATGTAACAAGGAGTAACTTAGGCTACTTTTATTTTAGAAAAAATAAATAATAGTTAAAAAAAAAACAAAAAACACGCTGAATTTTGAGACGTATGTCAGCGTAGTTTTCAAAGACAGTTTTTAAGAAAAACTTTTTGTTAAATACCACGCGAACGAAGTCGCGGGTAACAGCTATTACCTATAATATAACCTGAATTAACACATCTTACCGCGGTAGTACGTCTTCCTGCGTTAATTTCCGACATCCACGCGGGCGAAGCCGCGGGCAAAAGCTAGTTCATAAATAATAAATATCTTAGGACAACCAACACACCGTTATCTGATCCCAAACTAGGCAGAGCCTGTGTTATGGTAACCAGACAACTGATAAATATGCTTATATATTTCTAAATACATACATATTAGAGGTAAATTACACCCAGACACAATAAATGATTGTGCTCATCACACAAAGATTTGTCCTGGGTGGGAATCGAACCCACAACCTCCGTCTTTTCAGTCAGGGTCACTAACCACTAGACTATCAGGCCAATGGCCAACAGGTTCATATTTAAATGATCAATGTGAAAACGATGTCAAAATACGTGCACATTAAAAGCGTCCGTAATTTAAACTAAAATAAAATTTAAATTCAGAAATTAAAATAACCCGTGTGAGTTGAGAGATGACCAAGCCCTACAGACGGTGTCCGATCATGAACTTGACATATGGATGGACAACACCATTTAACTCAACCTTTTTGAAGGAAACTTAATGATCCAACACGAAATAAAGGGATAATAGACCAAAATAGACTAATTTTTGCTAGAAACTACGTGAAACAGCCAGATCCAAATGACACCACTACTACCACAATCACAGTACCTACTTATAAGTACACACCGCTTTATTAGAAGGTCACAGACCCAATGTTTTCCTTCTAATGTTATTTTAGGCCGTGAATACATAGCCGGGGTCGTCATTTGATTTCCTCTAATTACTAGCTTTGTCCAACCGCAATCCTGTACCAGCCCTTGTGAGTGTTCTCCCGTAATTGAGTCCTGTATAGTTAAACATATAGACAAAGGTTTTTTCCTTTCGATTTTTCCTTAAGTGAGTAATCTGGAAGTATTTTTGGTGTTGAGATTTTGATAACGTCTCCTGAAAGGAGGCGACAGAAATAATAAAGAAGATTAATAGCATGAGCATAATCACCTACTGTATACTGTACGCACTGCTAAAGAAAGAAACAAAGAAAATACATTTATTTAGCACAGACTAAAAGGCACACAACAGCAGTATACAGCAGGAAAGAGTAAGATAAAATTAAAATAAAAAGTGTAAGAAGTGATGTCAGAAACTAGCATTATAGTGTGCCTGACGGCTGCGCCAAAAGGCTCAGTTCAGCTAAAATGCCAGACTACTAGTGCCTGACGCTAGTGAGAGGTGACGGATGTAAATCAGTTTTATATCAATACCGCAACTTGATCTGTGTATGCAATTATAAATTAAATAAATTTCTATCATGTGCTAGTATGTGATAGTGCTAGGAAAACTGCCTCCTCTATGATAGAATAACCCAGCACGCGTGCCTAGTGCGGGTTGGTAGGTCTCACACGTCTTCGAATTTTTGGTTCTAGGACATGCCGGTCGAACGACGAAAATATTTTTTTTTTTGTGTTGTTGTTTTTATTCCATTAGTTTTCCATATCGATACCCGACACGTGGGTAAAATATTGCCCATTAATTTAATTTGATCCTGTATACACTCTTGATCATTCCTGACCCATTGTTCCACCAACATCATTTCACCAGCTACCAACGCTCCACGGTTTCCAAGAAACGTATCAACAGAGCAAAATTATTAACAACAATAATCCCTCGAGATTGGCACGGGTGTACATTTAAATAATTAATGTGCCAAATAGCCCGGGTCGGTAGCCGCGGTCAACGGCTAATAGCCATTCAGAGACCAAGGACTTAGTTTATTGAGCCAATTTCAGTACATTTGTTACGGAGACGGCTACAAATCGAGACGGCTACGCGACATGTGGTGATTTCTTCTTGTTTAGTTTGAAAAACGATGTTTTATTAAAAACATTTGTGGTTTTGTTTGGCTTTTGTTTGCGTGACTTGTCTTTAGGTAGGTAGAATTTCTTAAATGGAACTGAAATGTCTTTTTTCTCTTTTTTGGTACGCACTATATTTATTTTAATTCTGTATCGTACAGTCCATGTTTGATGACAAACCTTTGCCAATAATATTAAGCACAAAAGGGATCAATAAATTATGATAATTTAAGAAAGTAAAGAAAGAACAGCGATTATTTGGACACAGTTCGTGAAACACAAATACCAAAGTAAAAAAAAACCGGCCAAGTGCGAATCGGACTCGCGCACCGAGGGTTCCGTACAAACCTGTAGGTATATAAGTAAAAGTTCACCCATCACGACAATCGAGTTGTAGTTCTGTTCTGTTTTTTGGCTTGGTTTTATTTCTGTCTGTGTTTTGTTCTGTTTATTATATGATGTAACTAAAAATTTACGGTTTTCGCAATTTTTCCTTTTATCTGTGCTACATATAAGACGTTGCTTCGTACCAAATTTCAAAATTCTAGATCGACTGGAAGTACCCTTTAGGTTTTGATTCCTTTGCGAGTTTCGAAAATTAGTGGAAATTTGCGGTATAAACGGCTATATCTTTTGATTGCGTTAGCTTAGAAGTTTGATTTTTTCACAGCTCCAAGGGACAGTAGATTTGAGTATTTAATATAAATTTCAGCTTGATACCTCTACGCGTTCCTGAGAAAAAGGGTCAGGGGACAGACGGACGGACGGACGGACGGACAACAAAGTTATCCTATAAGGGTTCCGCTTTTTCCTTTTGAGGTGCGGAACCCTAAAAAGTGAAAATCCCACCAAAAACATTTTCATGTAAAATGTTGGCAAGACGAGACCAGTTATTAGATCTCATGTATAGCCAAGCTCTACCTTCACAAACTCTACACCTTGGTCAACATATGAGGTTTGGCCGTTTCGTTACTACAAGAATAATTGTATAACAGAAAAATAATGAACAGTGTATACATTTTTTACCTTAGGCCCATGTGACGACAGCGAAACGACCAAGCCACATATTTTGACTAAGGTTTAGAGTTTGTGAAGAATTTTGTTTATCTGGTATAATCCAAACCAAGTCAAAAAAACATGACGAAGCGCTTTGGCAAAAGGTAGGTAGTGCCCTTGCGCTACCGTGGCTCTTCTTAGCGGGGTGTCTACCTCCAGGTATTATGTGAGTGTAGAAGATACTATCAAAATAGAGAAACAATACAGGTAGGAAAAAAGGAAACGAATTATATAGTGTGTGACTCGCCTTTCGTAGCGTTCATTAAGTTCGCGCAATGATTCGACCAACTTCAACATTATTTCTCTCTAGTTTTTACATAAAAATATAACGATTTCTCATTTATTACAATCAAATCCAAAAAAGGGGTAATCTCGGAACATACACGTGAGTAAAAACAATCATAAACACGGCTTAAATATAATAATAAAATACTGACATTAGTGCGTAGAAAACTGATGCATTTCTTGAAGAATTTAATAATCTTTATTTTCGATAATACCAATAAATAGATTATTTTCAGAAAGATTTATTACCCACTGAAATTCGAGCAGGGATGACTAACATGAGACAATAAGCGAATATAATTAGGTAGGCAGGTATAGTCAACCTGAGGCAGTCTCTGCCCCCTCACACCTCTAGCCGCCGCAGGAGGAGACGTCCCGGGCGTCGGGAGTCAATTGCGGACTCCCGGCCACCGCAGGCGCGGGCTTGCGGTACGGACCAGGCCCGTGTCGACGGCGCGTTGTGTTCCACGAGCGCCTTAAAGAGATGTCAGCAATACTGAAGGGGTCTGTTAGGACCAATGCCTGCCGGGGTCGCGAGATTTGTTCGAAAGAATTACCGTGGCCCTGGCATATAGGCAACCGAAGGAACACGGACAGATTTTTGTCAGTAAAAGTCTAACACGCCCTTCCGCTCCACCCAGAGTGGGAGACGTCATTTGATGATTTACTATCCAAAAAAAAAAAGGCGGCCGGGGTCTAACCCTCGACTTAGGTACATATCGTAAATTGTCGTCGTCGTCATCACTGGGCCACCACTGCTCACTAGGCCACAACTGCTAAAGCAACATAAGCTGCAATACCAATTCCGAGATACCGCGGCTACCCAAAAACAATACTTTTACTTACAGTCCAGCCACTAGAGAATACGTTCCTGACGACATTTCAGTGCGATATTTGTTGTAACTAATAAAGATCAAATTCGCAACAGCGAGAGAGATCGTATTTGCCTATATGAAACTGACGGGTATTAAAAACACATGTTCTCGCCGCGCGACGGCCGTACTGTAAGAAAAAATACTTCCTGTGTTTTCTGTTCTTAGGATACTTGCGTGAGTTTATGTATTTATAATTATTTGAATGTAAATAGCTGTTTACCAGCTAAAGATAAATTAAATGTTTGACCAGAGTTGAAACAGAATTGACCAGATTCGTACATTTTCTAGATTCGAAACACAATTTGACTCACCGATAGGTTTATAACCTGGATTAACACATTGGATACTTTTATCCTAGTAGTACGTTCCCATGGGATCATTTTCAGAAGCCGCTGGTAAAAGCTAGTAAATGATTAAATATTTGCAAAGAATGGATAGCAATGCCCTCTTGTATGCCGATAACCCACAATGCGATCACCAATCTCTCTTCTCTGGAAGTTGTTAATGAGTTCCGTTCGTCCTTTGTAGTTTTTGCATCGAATAGCATTACCATTGTCTATCAGTAAATGACCCACGGCATAATGGAAATACGCAGGTACTGTTATGGATTATGGGAGTTGTGGAATCATACAGCATTCCAATTATTATGTCGAGGATTAGACCCCGGCCGCCTTTACTTTGCATAAATAATTTCAGCACCATTGCTCTCAAAACGGTGAAGGAAAACATCGAAAGGGCACCGACACAACTAAGAAACATCCTAGATCCAAAAAATCATTCGAAGACATGTGAAATCTACCAACTTGCCTTTCGAAAAGAGGAGGCCCATATCCCAGCAGTGGGAACCTGTACTTACTGTAAAGTGTAGTCTAGTTTGCAATTATATTCTTTTATTATTATTACTAGCTTTTGCCCGCGGCTTCGCCCGCGTGGATATCGGAAATTATCGCAAGAGGACGAACTGCCGCAGTTAATGTATTAAGAATGCATTAATCCAGGTTATATAGGTAATTACCCGCGACTTCGTCCGCGTGGTATTTTTAACAAAAAAGATTTTCGTTCGTTTTTTTTTCGTGATATTCTATTTTTTTTTTCTAAAATAAAAGTATCCTAAGTTACTCCTTGTTACATCAGCTATCTACCAGTGAAAGTCCCGTCAAAATCGGTCCAGCCATTTCAGAGATTAGCCGGAACAAACAGACAGACAGACAAAAATTTTAAAAATGTTTTTCTGTTATATAAACCGTGTATACATCCATATACACTTAGTAAAAAGCGGTTATTTTAATATTACAAACAGACACTCCAATTCTATTTATTTGTCTAGATAAATCCGTTCTCAAAATGAGAGACAACAAATCATCTGCGAGAAAACATCATTATTGATCTCACTGTCTCAGTAATAAACTGCATCTGGTAAAATTAAAATACAAAAAATGGCGACGATTAATAATCGTAAAACAAATAATTAATTTCTTTAATAAATTAGCCCCTGTCTTGGCAACACCTGTTCTTAATAGTATTATAAAGCGGTATTATTATCTTCGAAGATTATGCTGTGTAGTAACCGGCGGGTAATAAACTACCTCGTCCTGTAATTAAATAGGATTTTATAGGTAATTAAATCATTACACGTCCCGATTGGAAAAACACTCTGATCGCTTATTGTTTGTAGTTCCGCAGAATGAATTTGATAACCATCTCCTATTTGATCCTTAATTGGTACAGTATTTTTATCACACGAGGTGACACGCGGTTTACTTGAGGTAATCTAGTTAACAAACACGCTATGAATGTGTGTGTGTGGGCGCAGGAGCTCTCGGTGCCATCCAAGCCAATAGCAAAGTCGGAAGGGTGTGTGTATGTGTGTGCTACGCTACTCGTCTTCACGCTCACATTAATGGTGTGTTTGTACACTTAATTACCACTTGTAAAAAGAGCGTCGCTTCGTAAGATAAAAATGCTGTACTAGCCGAGTCAAACTGGTTGCCACTACATGAAACCAAAGCAATCTGTTTTCCCAACAGCGTAATTTTCAGTGCTTAGATATCGATGACATATATGCTTACTTTCGTCTCATCTTATATCAGTAGTGTTTAATTAATATTTTCCGAAGTACACACTATGAAACATCAAGTTAACCAACTGACTGTTTATTAGCGGCCTACCCGCAACTTATAATTATTACACAGAAACCACAATATCATCGGTCTTACTTTATGATCGGTCTTTAGCAGTCCACAGCTGGACAAGAACTCCGCAATCACTCATTTAACTATATTTTCAAGTACTCTTCTGCAGCTGGTACCAGCAACCATACGAAAATTGTCGCTCAACCTAGCCTGAAGGCGTTCTACCTTACGTTTAATTTTTCGCAGACCCCATTTAAGGACAATTCCGACAAATCATCCCTGGTAGAAAACGATTTTTCTGGTTATTTTGTTCTCACCAGTGTCCAAGTGCACCAAAAACCCTGCGCATACGGCTATTTATCTATGCTGGCATCTGTATCTACACAAATAATTAACATTGAAGTATCTGTTAGTAATGTCAAAATAACAGTTTTTTTACTAAATGCTTATGAAAGTATTTAAGGCAATTAGAACATTTCAATATTTTTTTACGGCGGGACTGTGTTGGACGGACTTTCACTGGCAGATGTTATAAGGAGTATCATGGGCTTTTTGTCCCGGTAGCACCTTCGCGTGGGATCATTTGTGATATCAGCTCGTCTTATCATACTAATTTTGCGGAAATGTTTCTATCATTAAACACAAAGATTATCTGATTATTAATCCACTAGCTTCTGCCCGCGACTTCGTCTGCGTTAAACTTCTTGTTCCCCCGACCTTTCCCGTCGCGTCGAATCGCCTACCCGTGCGATTTTTCCCGTTTTGTAACATTTTTCATTACTGCTTCGCTCCTCTTAATTGTAGCGTGGTGTTATATAGCCTATAGCCGTTCTCGATAAATAGACTACCCAATACAAAAAGATTTTTTCAATTCGGACCAGTAGATCTTGAGATTAGCGCGTTCAATCAAACAACCATACAAACAAACAAACTCTTGAGCTTTATAATATTAGTATAGATTGCTACGCCTATTTATACTCTAATAATAATAATGTAATAACTCGGGGAATCACTGGGCGGATTACGATACACGCTTATTAACCCATCATTGATGAGTATTATTTTCTCTGGAAAGATTGTAGAATGTATTTATTTTGACAAATTTGGTCGAAGCACAGCTTCTGTATATAATTTATGTTTAGTACTATGTATAACAATAGCCTCGGACGATCGCAGTTGCTAACTACAAGTTAACCAGTGTCCTTTTCTTTTTTATTCTATTTCTTTCTATTATTTAATCTTATTTATTAAAATTATTGAAAAACTAACGGTCTTAAAATAAAAATATGTATAATAATAAAGTTATACTCCAGAATTTAGTTATTATGTTAAAAAAAAAATCGTAAGGTCAAGAATAGAGGAAAATAACATTACGAAACAATACTACATTTACCCCACTTGTTTGAAATTCAGACAAAAATGATATAAATTGAAATAAAAATGTAATCGATGTGGAAAATACCTGGTTAGTATTTAGAAGAACTGCACCCCTAGCCAAGTTGATAATCTGCAATCGTTAACGCTAGTCGAAAACAAATCAAATGTATGGGAATGAAATCATCTCAACGTTAAGTCATGTGGTTAGAACAAACGAATAGAAAATTCGTAGCCAAGTTCACATCGTTCAAAATGATAGAATGAATTGTTATCGTGTCTACAATATTAAACGTTACATCCTTTTTTATAAGTAGAACGATCGACCGACTCAGGCGCGTCAAAATGGCTACCAACTTATCGTTTTCTATAATTGCTGACACCGAGGCGTTACCGATTGGAGAACGGAATTCACCGGCTTTTTTTGTTGGGAAATCATCAAATGACGTCTCCCGCTCAGGGTGGAGCGGAAGGGCGTGTCAGACGTTAACTGACTTTAGTCAGTAAACGTTCACTGACTTTAGTCGTCGTAGTAGTGGGTTTTAACCCACCCGTGTTCCTTCAGTTGCCCTTATGCCTCGGTATCTCTTTCGAACAAGTTTCGCGACCCTGACAGGAGTTTTACCGGCTTACTAGTTGATTACATGGCTGAATCGGACAAAACATCACTTTTAAATAGTATAATATTTTCTACAGGAGACTCGCATTCTAAATTTATTTGTAAGCAAATCGATAACTCCAGAAATGCGTTGGTGGGGCGTGTAAATAGCCTGCACCTTTTCCTAGGTTGTTTTTAGGAACTAACCTACATTTGAATTTAGAATATAAGTAATAGCAGGCCTCACATTTTCACATTGATAAATCCTCGTGAAACCAATATGAAAGAATTAAAAGCAGCAACTTGCCCACGTACCTTAACAATCCAGGGATCCAGTCAGACCCAGGCAGATGACTCGTTCATGGGCGCGTAATGGCGTGTGGGTATGTGATGCCGGCCGGCGAGCTAAATCTTGTTAAATCCACCGGTAGAATGGTTCAAACTCCAAAAATCAACACTGCACTATAAGTTCTCAATGAACCACAGATGCAGGTCCATTTATTTTACGAATCTCTTCAAGGTTTCATCAAAACGGAATTTTTAAAAGGCGGAGCGGCGCGCACACGCAATCGGAGCGTGGAGGCGAACCGAGCACTCATCTTTTCCTAGCGCTAATGCCATCTATCGGCAATGTTGCGAGAATACTCAAGAAAGTTTCGATACATGGGCGTTGGAGCAAATATCGGTGCGGGGATTCATCAATTGAGAAACTAAAATATTTAATTTGAAATAATAAACTATTATTTTCTATGGGAGAATCCTAAAATATTGTTATTTACTTTTTTTATATTGGTAAAAGCATTGACGCTTCACCAGCGTATTAATTGGCATGAATCAACTAATAAGCCATTTGTCGCTGAGATGGCAACACATTCGTAATGTCTTTGGTATTACCGATGACACAACTTACCATCAGTCTCAGACTTGTTAACATGCTGTTGAATAACATTAAAAGAAAATAAAATGGGGCATACCTAGTCAAAAAAAAAATAACATACTAATTTACCTTCTCCAATTCTTCACTCAAAAACTTCCAAACTCTTTTAAAGACCACTGTCCTCGTTAGAAACGACAAAAACCTCTTCATCCCACATACATTGCACGTCTCTATTGCTTAACCATGCGAATTTATGAAACAATCCGCGTAATGTATATAAAATATTAGAGATCACTACCACGTACTCACTTTATTAGGCCTATAACATACTGAGCGAATTTTATTGTACATGTAAAATAGGCCGAAGCGTAATGCCCCCAATGCTTTTTCAACTGATTCTGTTCCGAGCTCAAAGGGATGTAGGTATTATTTAGAAATAATATTGAGGGTTGTGTAGTTAAGTGGATTATGTTTTTGTGGTATTTTAAATGTGTGGTTCTCGGGAAACAAATTGAGTATTATATACGAAAACGCCTTACTACTGAAATTAGGTTAAGGACCGACTAAATTCAAGTTTTTATGAATATTAATTTTCTTACTATCCGCATGTTTGGCAGAAAGGTTGATGATTAAATTGTTGTTAATAGCAGAGGATATAACCCTCCCAACTTGGGGGAGGCTTATGTCCAGCAGTGGACGTCTTTCGGCTGAAATGATGATGATGATGAATAGCAGAAGATATATGGATTTTGTACCTGACTGCAAGTTTAATTCAATATATTTTTTTACAAATCTCTTTAGTGTGTTAATGATTTTATATTTTCGTTTTTATGCGCATATGTTTATATAAACTGTGTCTTAACGAATTTTAATTGGTTTTAAAACATTTAAAATTAAAGTAAACAAAATCACGAACAAATTGATAAATTGATATAGTTTCGGTTTCCTATGTTCGCGGTTTCGACAATTTAATTCGACCGTCATATAAATCTGTAATTTTCAGCAGAGTGTATATGACATTAAGGTGTCAAAGTACCTGTCAGGATAGCGAGATTGTTTAAACGAGATACAGTGGCCCTGGCATATGGGTAACCGAAGGAACACGGGTGGGTTTTAGTCAGTAAAATCTGACACGGAGAGTGGGAGAAGTCCATTCATCAATTTTTCGTTGCTGCTCCGCTCCTATGAATTGTAGCATGATGTTATATACCCTATAGCCTTCCTCAATAAATAAGCTACCCAACACAAAAAAAAACGGACCGGTAGTTACTGAGATTACCGTGTTCAACCAAACAAACAAACTCTTCACCTTAATAATATTATTATACCGGATGACATTTTTTACCGTCTCGTCTTTCATATGGTGTGTTGTGTAACTAGAATAGAAGGCAGGAAGGCCTTCAGATTCATCGCAGGTGACTAAAGGAGCGCGGGACGCGGGCGGACGGGGGATGCGTGTGCGGCTCGTGCGCCTGCGAAAGATCAATGAGGCCGCCTATCGGCCGGCTTCAAAGGGTAGGACCGCGCTACGAAATCATTGATACATGCCGCGCATTGAGTAGGGTGTTTTAAGTTTTGATAGATTTTAATTGTTTTTTTTTTTTGTTTTTTTTTTTCCAAATTTCTGTTCTTGTTGTTCTAGTATGAAAATGTTACTTTAAATGTGTAGTATTTATTGCTAGATCAATTTCATTACATGTTATTCAAAAATAAAAATAATAAAAATTTCTATGCCAAAGGCTTCTACTCCATTCACCTATTACACCCATTTTTTTCAAGACGTTAAAAAATGTCACCCACTATACATAGTATATTTAGTATAGATTAATGTATTTAAAATATTGTAAAACATTTTTAAAAGTAGACCAGTGGAGTTTCTTGCCCATTCTTCTCCATACGAAAGTACCTTTTGGAATGGGCGACTAGAATCAATTCTATTTTAATATTGACGTTCAAAATTGCCTTTTATGTGCCTATTTGAAATAAATGCTTTGACTTTGACATTGGTATTACTTAGCCACAAGGCCTTCAAAGCGTTAGACATTGCCCAAATATGTCGTAAAAGTCAATTGTTTGTCTAGGTTCAGGCAATAACATATTAACATTCTCTAAAAACATGCAAAGTACAGTTACATAGACAAAACGGTGTTATCATGCAGAGATACTGTATTTTTTATTTGTACTGTGTTTTTAAATGGCAAAAAATGGAACCCTTATAGATTCGTCATGTCTGTCTGTCTGTCTGTCCGAGCATGTCACAGCCACTTTTTCCGAAACTATAAGAGCTATGCTGTTGAAACTTGGTAAGTAGATGTATTCTGTGAACCGCATTAAGATTTTCACACAAAAATAGGAAAAAAACAATAATATTTGGGGTTCCCCATACATAGAACTGAAACTCAAAATTTTTTTTTTCATCAAATCCATATGTGTGGGTTTTTTATGGAAAGGTCTTTAAAAATTATATTGAAGTTTCTAATATCATTTTTTTCTAAACTGAATAGTTTGCGCGAGAGACACTTCCAAAGTGGTAAAATGTGTCCCCCCCGCCCCGTAACTTCTAAAATAAGGGAATGATAAAACTAAAAAAAATATATGATGTACATTACCATGTAAACTTCCACCGAAAATTGGTTTGAACGAAATCTAGTAAGTAGTTTTTTTTTTAATACGTCATAAACCGTAAGCCTCAATTTACCTTTCATTCAATCGACTCAAAAAAAAAAAAATAAAAAAAAAACATTTAATTTCATAAACATAAACCTTATGCATAAACCGTGAATACCTGCAGGTTTGTACGGAACCCTCGGTGCACGAGTCCGACTCGCACTTGGCCGGTTTTTTAATTAAAGTCTTAATTAAGTAGAACTGTTTCCACAAGTCATACAGACAGAGAAACAAACAAGTAGAAACGTGTTTCTTACCTTTAATTAAATTCAAAACGGTATTTGTATACCTGGCTTTGTACTTAGCTATATATACTTCTGTTTGGATGGTATGTAAGTCTTGTACACCTTTTTCTGCCAACGAATTCCTTTGTTTATAAATTCGAGATAAATAATTTTACGTTCGCACGCGCGGCTGGATTCTTACGCGCACTATTCTATAAATTAATTGTACAAAATTAATTCATAATTATTCAGCATTCACTCTTTTCAGATACCACTATTTCCTTTTTTCGCTCTTCCTCTTTTTAAAAGTAGCCACATCTTTTAGAGCAAAAACATTTTATTATTTGAAATAAATCCATTTTAAATGTGGCATTGGACGACCATGCGTGGCCATACTTGCCATTCGTTTTAATGGGTTCGAAGTCCTCAAAATTTTTAGCGCTGCTTACCGTTCCTATCCTCAGTTTACAGCAGTGGCAAGTGAATGTTATGTTGTTTCTGGAGTGGCGAATTTGACCTATGTGGTGTACGCCTGTAAAGTGGCTTACTTGGATACGATTCAGCCTGAAAACCCGTCTTACCAGAGACAGTGGAATAAAATGCTCTGCAAGTTGGTAAGGAATAACCTCATTAATACGTCCACCAAATACTGCTGACCATGCCCGCCTGCTTCTTGTGGGACAAAGGCTGTTGGGCCTCTGGCTCGAGATGCTATCATGGCGCGAGCGAGCCAGAAAGTGGTGTCACCTAGCATCTTTAATTATGCCGAATGTCAGCTGTTGGCTGTAAGGCAATTATGTATTTGAAAAACAATACTTCAGAGGCATTTGCTACTACCACTGGATAAACAAAACCAATAAAAACGCTCTGGTGCAGTTGTATGCCCTGGTCTGCCTCGCAAATCAGCTTTCACTAGTGGGCAATTTAACGCAATCACGCAATAAGTTCAAGACTTTATAATGCAGTCAACGAAACCATCAACATTTACAGGTTAACCAAACGAGAGGTTAAACATAGATTAATACATTCATTACGCGAATACTGAGCGGCTAATGAAGGAAGCTGATAGAAGGGTGACATATTAACAAATTTGGACTGCTTTAGGCATCGGTATGAGAAAAAATACACTTAGAAGAATTCGTTTTATGAACCCTGAAGATAGGTACCGTGGCTGAAAAACGCGTAGAAGAGATCCCTAATGAAGAGTGGGTACACTGCTTCAGTGAATGGTTCCATAGCAAGTAACGTGCTTAGAAAGGGACGGAGACTACTTCGAAAAGCAATCAAAATATTAACAAGTTTTCACATCATTCCGATTTTATATTTTCAAAAATTTCAGTGTGACCCACGTTCATTCGAAAAGTAGGCTCTTGACATAAATAGAATCAACACAAACAGTTATAATCGGTAAATAATTAAATTTAGAAAAAAATAAAACAATCGTTTCTTAACTCTCAAGTTTGTCTGTGAAAGATCGCTTTTAGAAATAATACCAACCCATTGTGTAAATCTACAATTATAATTTATGTTGTACATAAAGATGATTTCTTATTTATTTATTTTATATTTTGTTATACTTAATCTCCTGAGAATGGTGAAAACATTCAACTACATTGCAGACTCTATAATATGACGTGCAACATAATATAATAATTATAATTTACTACCATAAATAAATCATGCTGTATATTTAATTTCGTAGGATGATTTATAACAGTTTCTAAGTCAAATGTGTAATATTTTTACTAGTGAAGACTTATTGCGTCTAGGCAAAATGAAGGTGTTGTAAAACTATTTTGTGCAAATTATAAGAGCTTTCGCACCTGGGTATAATTTAGCTAACGCAATTATGCTAGCAAAATATAATTATTAAGCTTAGGAGGATCGGCATTATAAAACTAACTAACCTCACAAATTGTTGTCAAATATTTGGCTTTTTTTTATTTGTTTACGTTGCATAAAGAAACTATGATATATCGTTCTGCAGCTAAAATATTGACTAAGAATGATGGCCAACTTTTAGAATGCGACCTCTTTTACTTGGCAACATTGGCACAATTGGCATCTTACATTATTTTATATACACGCAGAGGCTTGCCACTATCAAAATAATTGTTCAAAATTATATATTCTCAACAAAAAATACGGTAACTTCTAATCAAAATTCACTTAACATAGATTCGTAAAAATGTCGTCCTCTGTATGTTCGTTCACCCAAAACTAAGTAACAAGCATCAAATATTTTACTGCGGAAATCAGAACCCAGAAATAAAACTCTTAACCGAAGAAAAACAAAGAAAATAAAATAAAACGTTCATAAAAACAAGTTTTTATTCACTATTCCCTTCAAAACAAAAACATATTACATAAATACAGCCCAATTTCGGGTGCAAAACAAACGTTGTATACAATTGACACAACGCACTCTTACGTACTAAACCAATCGTAAAATGTTTATTTCTGTCGCTTGTTAGGAGTCCCATGTGTGAGAATTTCTCACGGTTTTTTCCTGTCTACATGGTAACAGGCGTTTTAATACG
The DNA here is from genome assembly GCA_947507805.1 of Aporophyla nigra. Classification (NCBI taxonomy): domain Eukaryota; kingdom Metazoa; phylum Arthropoda; class Insecta; order Lepidoptera; family Noctuidae; genus Aporophyla; species Aporophyla nigra. Next base: position 21,715,113 of record OX382296.1, read on the forward strand.
GAATACGGAGTCGCCCTGCGCTTTGATGTTGATGTCATAAAATACGACATAAAAATTCAACTATGTATGCTGCGTTTAATTTGGCGTTTTATTCCAAGAGTTTTCCTGATAGATGACGATAGCGCTATCTAGTTTACATTTTTTATTTTATTTATTGAGGGATAATAAACAACTACAACATAATATTAGGTTGGGGAAAAAGTCTTTTCGCATTATAGTATGTATGAACTTGTAATAAAATCTCTTTGACTATACTATTTGTATCTGGCTGGTTTTGGTATCATTGAAAGTTTAAATTTTAAAGAACATAATTCCAAATTCAAATTAGGAAAATGTGTGATTTTCATTTGTTTTTCGTACCGTCAAGATTAGTGAATCTAATGAAGAAATTCGATACATTTTAAAATTTTACTACAAAAAAGGTAAAAATGCAACGCAAGCCGCGAAAAAAATTTGCGATGTTTATGGACCTAGTGTAGTGTCTGTGAGAGTAGCACAAATTTGGTTTAAGCGTTTTCAATCCGGAAAGTTTGATGTCAAAGATGCACGTCGCTCTGGTCGCCCTATTACGGATAAAATGGATGCCATTTTTGAAAAAGTGGAGCAAGATCGGCATACCAGTAGTTACGACGTAGCTGAAGAACTGGAAATTGACCACAAAACAGTTTTGGCGCATTTGAAAAAAACTGGGTACACAAAAATGCTCGACATTTGGGTACCTCACGAGCTCACTGAAAGAAACCTAATGAACCGTGTACTCATTTGTGATTCTTTATTACGACGTAATGAAACCGAACCATTTTTGAAGAAGCTGATAACTGGTGATGAAAAGTGGATCACGTATGACAAGAACGTGCGAAAAAGGTCGTGGTCAAAGGCCGGTCAGGCTTCACAGACTGTGGCGAAACCCGGGTTAACTCGCAACAAGGTGATGCTGTGTGTGTGGTGGGATTGGAAGGGCATTATTCATTATGAGCTGTTACCACCAGGCAGGACCATCGATTCTGAACTCTACTGCGAACAACTGATGAGATTAAAGCAAGAAGTTGAGAGAAAGCGGCCGGAATTAATCAACAGAAGGGGTGTGGTTTTTCATCATGATAACGCTAGACCTCACACATCTTTAGCCACCCAACAAAAATTAAGAGAGTTTGGCTGGGAGGTGTTAATGCATCCGCCGTATAGTCCTGACCTTGCACCTTCAGATTTCCACCTGTTTCGGTCTCTTCAGAATTCTTTAGGCAGTGTCAGGTTAACATCACGAGAGGACTGCCAAAACCACTTGTCGCGGTATTTTGACCAAAAGTCCCAAAATTTCTATAGCAATGGGATCATGTCCCTACCTACAAGAGGGCAAAAAGTTATCGAACAAAATGGTACCTACATACTTTAGTTAAATGTAAATAAACTTTATTAAAAAATGTTTTGAATTTTCTTAAAAAATGCGAAGAAACTTTTTCCCCAACCTATTATATAATACATTAGGTTAACAAAATTTTTAAGAGGTAATGTTGCAGTCAACTGCATTATCCGCAGATAGACATATTTAAAGATCTGTGGTTGCCACTAGACGAGCATAACCAAGATTAACAAATATTTTAAAATAAATAAATAAGTTCATATAATTATACTCGTGAAAGTAATAATACTTAATAGTTTCTTTATTGGAACTTCAAGACATTAACATCTGTGCAGCTCTGCCACGAGCCAAATATCTAAGTTGTTATGAAATAAATTGGGAGGATTAAGGATGTTCGTAGGTACGAGGTGGTTTGTTACTATTCTGACTTTTGTGCTAAGAGTTCCTGTTTATCAAGAGCCAAATATCTTTAGAGTTATCATGAAATAAATTGGGAGCATTAAGCATCCGTAATCCCCCTACCTCGTACTTACTACCATCGTAGTATGTAGGTACGAGGAAATCACCTCATTTGCTTAAGGAGACATCTTTTTTTTTTTCGAAACCGTTGTGCGCTACTGCATTCCATCCCGAATTCTGGTGCCTCTAATTATGTGCTTAGAAAGACCACCGTATAGTCGGTATCTGCTCTCTGCACATTACAGTTGCAATTTCAACGGTCATTTTAACATACATAAACTCACGCCTTTCCATGGGGGTAAGCAGTAACTACACAATGCCTACATTTTTCTGGTCACACACGCACGCCGGTTGCGAGTACGTACGCACCTGACTTTTCTGAAGAACATCACCGATAAGATCATTAAGTCCTACAAGGCCATCCCCTCCCGTTATCTCCACTCACATCTGCCTTATAAATACCTACGGAAAAATTAAGTTGGTAATCAATTCATTGCCCTGTCTTTAAAATCTACCTACAGATGTTATCTGGGTACCTACTTGTCACCAGACCCAATGATATTAAATCTCAGCAGCTCATTTATGACGTTGGCATAAAATAAACATTCCTTGTTATCTAGGGAGTTGAATCTCAGCGAAACAAATGACAGTGTCAACATGGCGACTCCTGTTCATTTTGTGTTGTGCACCTTTTATTTTTCATTGCAGCCCGCCACCGAGCCACGGAGGGTAGCGGGAGGCTGAGGCCACGAAATAAGGGTTTTGAAAGTGCCAATAAAAATGATTGACATGTCAAAATCTAAATGGCTCTTTTAGTTCTAAATTTATGCTGGGTATGGTATGTTAAAGAGAAGGGCGACTGTCGCTCAAAACGCTAATGCTCTTAGTATAGGGTCGTAGCTTCATGATAGTCGATGGCTGTTCTGTGTGCATGTGAGGCATATTTTCTCCCAACTTGTTCTTTTCTGTGTTTGTGTTCTTTCTCTGCGTCATGTTTACCGCAATTAAACATCTTTTCTTTTTTTCTAAATATGAAATATAATTGATTTAATGCAAGTACTCAGTACTGAATTACCAAACTTAAGTGGCAGTAGGCAAGGCACATTGTTCGCAGAACAGATGGCCGATGGGGTTGGAAAGTTCTGGAGTGGCGAACGCGTACTGGAAGACGTAGCGTTGGAAGGCCTCCCACAAGATGGACCGATGACCTGGTGAAGGCCGCAGGAATCCGCTGGATGCGAGATGCACAGAACCGGTCAAAGTGGCGATGCTTGGGGGAGGCCTATGTCCAGCAGTGGACGTCTTTCGGCTGAAATGATGATGATGATGACTCAGTACCGGTGCTAATTAAGGGCGCAACGAGCTTTTGGTGGTATTTCAAGCGAGGCGATAACCGTGTTTCTAAAGTCTATGATTTATGAAGTGAATCCTTAATTATCTTACGTAGTAATTGCATCACTAAAGGTTAAGTAAAAATATTGCAGCAAGGGCTCAATCGATCGCAATTATTTCTAAAATTTAATTAGCTTTAAAATTAAATTTGATTTTCTATCCTATTTTACTCAATCTAAATCTTAATTGAATTTAAACCAACAATTGTAATACCACTGTATGTAGTCAAAGTCAAATGACCTTTGTCCCTCATATACCATATCTGAAACAAAATAAAACCTCTAAATAATATCTAAATGTAACGAAACTACTTAATAGGTCTCTATTTCGTTTTATTTATATTCTTGTTTGGGACTGTAAGGACCATAATTTATCCAAATATATGACAACTATTTCCATATCTCACAAATATATAACAGGAAGCGATCTACTAAATAATTTAGACTAGGTACTCTTTGGTCTATGCGAAATATAAAGGAATGGAAATTGGGTCTTAGCCAATAAATATTTTAATATCGTCTGGTACAGAATACTTTTGTAGCCCTGAATAAAGAAAATACAATCTGATGTAGAAGGTAAACTAATGGTTATTTAGAAAACACGACAACATAGTCTGAGATTTTACAAAAAATATATGAAATACCCGATGAATTCCCAATCATTCACAGTCAAAACAAAAGCATTTATATCATCAAGCAACTTCACACTTAAAGGTAACCTTGGATGTTCCTACTTCAATACCAAATCAAAAGCGGAGAGCCCAATAATTCTGACAATAACAAAGGCATAAATTCCGTCTCTCTCGTAGCCCCATCCAAAGAAATGGCCGTCGCGTTGACGATACTCGTTCCCGGGGCAATGATAAGCGAAATAAATGAGATATCTCCGTGCCGGGACAACGTCGATACCGGCCAGAATGAATTCCTTCTCGCGAGTAATTGTATGCTGACATTGTAAGGGGACAACAGTAACTTCACTCGGGTTGAAACTCAAAAACGAAGTTCGAAATGGCCGATATACAGAGTCGCTTTAATTCAATGGATGAAGACACGTCTATATTTAGACGCCGCGCGCCGCGAGGATAAAGTTCAGGATGGACTTCTTTCAGGTAACATATTGATAATTCTTTAACACTGTATATATACCCATGTAAAGCAAAATTTTAGCGATATTTGCTTATGATTTGTAACCTTAGGTACAGCTAGAAAGGACTGCCACCCAAAATCTGTTATGATTTACCATTACAAATTTTCTACCCAGTAACACGTTTATATCTGGCATATAAGTTTGTATCGTCATTCTTTATCACAGCTAGACCGGACTGAAATATCAAATTATAATAATATTTACTGCTGAAATATTATCTTCATATCACACACGTGATTGGCCCAAAAATGTGTGGGCGGTTAACACGCATGAAAGCTTCGACAACATTAAAACAAAATTACAACCGACTTCCTTAAAAAAACACTTAGTAGTGTTTTTTTGAACTTAAATTTCGGAAGTCGGTGTCTTAGGATCTGTATTTAATGTTTTTTTTATGCCACCGACTTCTATTCTAGTTATGGTACACCCCGCACTAATCTAATCGCGTTATTCGTCCTTTGTCGCGAACATACTTAATGCAAATTTAAGACTTATATGGTTTTCACATGGATCCCATTGTCAGAATGGAACCAAAACAGACCACACGGGAAGCACCATCTATCAATTTTTTTTATAAAAATCGGTTCACCCAGTCAAAAGTTCTGAGGTAACAAATAAAAACAAAACAGTCGAATTGACAAACTCTTCCTTTTTTTGAAGTCGGTTAAAATCAGCCAAATCCAAAAAAGATTATGCAGCAGTATTTGCCTATTACCAAGTATGGTCAATTTTGCTGTCAACTTTTTTAATTCTAAATGTACAAGGCGGTATTTATTAGGTTAGAAGAAAGTTTGGCGATGTAGACAAGATAAAGATGAATAGAGAGACAATTTTGCTAGATATTTCTGCTAGGGTGCTCAGTATCCAAGGTATCTGGGAATGGATGATTTAAAAAGGTTGACGGTGCAGTATGTGGCATCGTCTAGTTTTATTACAAAATTAACAAGAAACCTCCAAAGAGGTCGCATAAGAGTGACCACGGCTGATTACTGTCACTGTAGCGGAGGGTCGCATCGATGGTTGCGCTGACTACTTCTGGTAAAGGCTAACTAACCTGCGCCGTTAAGCTTATCAAGTATTTCGTCCGGTTCAATGTTAGGTAGCCTTGCAGTCTTGTTGACTAGCTGAAAATGAGAAATTGTGAATGGAGCACATTATCTAAATAATAAAAGAAAGAACATCAAATACTCAATCAACAATTTATTAATTTCATTCGAGTTTATGACATGATCAAATGTTTTTATTTTTAAATTGTTTATTATAAAGCTCTCTATATCTACCCCGTCTAGACCTATTATCCGGATAAAGATTTTTAATACCAGTAATATCATAATATTATTAATAAACGCTATCAGCTTTGAATTATCAAGAATTATAGAAAATTATGTAACGCCAATAATATTAGGTAGCAGGATACTTGCGCGAAGCCACTTGCGCAGAAAGACATTTCCGTGACAGTCACCTGCTCGAATCCACTTACGCGGAAGAACAGTTTTGCCTTTTTTTTTTTGTGGGACATCTCGTTGTTAATCCTGAAAAGATTCTTACAACTTAAACGGATTTTCGCCCGGCGATTTCTAAAAAGTTAAAACTTTTTAGACCTCCAGCCGGGCCATAGTAAAAATTAAAACTAAAGTGAAAGTCCTAAGGGTAACCCCGAGGGGGGTTCGCACCTCGGCTTAGGCGATCACTGGGGGAGGGCAGCAAGGGACATGCTGGATCTGGGTTAAATTATTTAGGGGCTAATTTAAAGCTACAGGCGCAGCATCGCGGGCTGGCTCATGCAAGGGTCGGGAGGGACTATTAAGTCGGGGTCGCGACGACGGACCTCGGCGGCGAGGTCGGTACGGTTTGTGTCTGTGTTCTCACTGTACTTGTCTCTTTTCGACTCTCCTGGAGGAGAGTAGTGGGATTATCGGGTTCTGAACAGTCACACACAGTTTTGCCTATCATACACTCGTGCTTTATACTTTACAATACTACACTATTATTTTTGACTTTACATTTATTTTTCAATCTTCAGAATAAGAGTATTTAAAAATACAAGTCTGATTTTTTTCTTCGCAAGTGCGTCTCGTTTTCAAACGTCGGGAGTCGTATGAAACGCGTACGCTTTGTTTATTACACACTTGACTTATAATATAATCTATATATATAAAAATGAATCCCTATTTCCCTTGGTCACGCCATCACGCGTGAACGGCTGGACCGATTTCAGTTTTTTTTTTTTTTTGTTGTGTTTGTAATTCTCAGGAGAAGGTTCTTATGAAAGAAAAAAAATTAAAAAATTGCGCGGATAATTCGAAAATTTAAGAACTCTTATTTAAGAATACTTAACAACCATATAATAGGACAATGTAAACTTTTTTAATGTAACATTATGACATTTGACATAGAATTGACAGAATGCGTGCTCAAATATCATCAAAGAGACAGGACAACGTCTGTCGGGTCAGCTAGTGTACTATAATATAACCAGAATATTTTTATGCACGTGTTACACGTAGGCAGCGAGTGGGTCCCACTCGCTTTTCCTTAATTTACTAACAGAAAGAGTATATTTTATTTGATACAATTACGTGATGTCAAGATAAAATCGCTAGTGCCACGTGCGTGTCTATTAGACAGGTGACACGTCCGTATAATATTCTTAAGAAAATAACATAATACTGGGCTGATATTTACGTACGCAGGTGCTTAAGATAAAAGAAGAATTCTTCAATGGAATAAATAAATAGCTAGCTTTTTTTGCACTCCTGACTACTTTGAAACATGTTTAGGCCTCAATCGAAAAGGTTTTTTTTGGACAAACAGCTGGCGAAAGACTGCTACACTATGAATGAATAGAGGCAATGACCGCCTGCGGGCGTAGCATGACCAATGCTATCTCTATTCTACCAAGAATAGACAAAGTTCTTTCTATCCAACTCGACACCTCTTCTGCCCGAGCACGGCACGACCCGTAGACTGGCGTTTCTATGAAGACGAAGACGTATTGGATTAATGATTATAATCAATATAATTATGTAATACTGACTACTCACAAGTATCAAAAGTAGAGAAACATTGGTTTTCATGCTTGACATTGTAGAATTTTGTCGACTGAAGAATAGAAACATTTCCTCTCTTCAGTTTTAAATATTTCTAAAATGTGTCATTTTGTCTATTCTTCCGTCGATAAAACCTGTTTCTATGGTGGTCATGCTACGCGTGTAGTAATTGTTAAAGTTCCAAGCTTCAACTGCTTCTAACGACTATTTGTAATTATATTCACAGAACATATAAGACCGCTGGTGTGTTAGCTTGCTCAGTAAGCATGAAGTGGCAGTGTGCTAACCATGTTTGTCGAAGGACCGATGGGCCATGTAGAGAAATAGTGACCGCGTATCATCAGCATGCTTGATGCGTAGATGGACCGATGACCTTAAGAAAGGGGCTGGGATAGACTGAATGTGGAAGGCGAAGAGGAGGACAAAGTATTGTGGTACAGCCTGGGTAAAGCCTCTGTCCAGCAGTGAAAAATGAGAGGCTAATTCTTTGAAGTTAGACCGGCTGTTTGCAAAAAAACCCTAGATTCGTTCTAAAACGGGATACTGTAAATTTTATATCTATACTAATATTATAAAGGTGAAGAGTTTGTTTGTTTGATTGATTGATTGGTCCGAATTGAAAAATTATTTTTGTTTTGGATAGCCTATTTATCGAAGAAGGCTATAGGTTATTTAACATCAAGCTACAACTAAGAGGAGTGGAGCAGTAATGAAAATTGTTGCAAAAACGGAGAAAATCGCACGGCTAGGTGATTTGACGCGACGGGAAGAGTCGGGGGAACAAGAAAAACGCGGACGAAGTCGCGGGCAGAAGCTAGTGTGAAAATATAACCCTTCCTTGGCAGTTGTGTAAAAAACATGTTTACCGTTGCTTTACTAGACACTTGAAGAATAATTTTATACATAGAATGATTACTTTTGAAATACTAGAAACATTAAAAGCGACATTATAATAATATAAGACAGTCGACTCTAAATTATGAAGCTACTTTTAGTTTTCTGAGCATTGTCTGTCGTTGTACCGAGTTTTGTTTAAAACACAGATTTACGACTACATTGTTTTGAAGACCGTCTGCATTACTTTATTCATGAAACGATGAGACAAACTGATAGCTGTTTTTATTATCATTGTATGTAGAACAATGCAGGTTTTATAGTGTCAATGATTTGCACGTACAATCGACAAACTCCAGATGGTTGTTAATACGAATAGATGGATGAGAATAGGCGAGGATCGGGCTCCGTGGCGTTCAATAAAGAATATGCATGAAATTTGTATTTTTTTTAATTAAAAGACAGAAATATAAACTCAAGAAAATTATTGGAAGTATTATTATAAGTATTACTCTTAAAAAAAAAATACCACAGTCAAAATTACCGTTACTGTGACGGCCATGATGTGACGTCATTCTTTAAGATACTGCTTTATTTACATCTCCATCTTAACCGAATCTCCGCACAAGTCAATCGATCAGTTAATGCTACGCTTGCCGCGGTCCGTCCATAGATGGGTGACCATCTTTACACACCGAGACCGTTGGTCCCGGCTGTCATCCGTAGATCTTTGTTAGTCGTTACGACACATCAGAAACCTGAATGTCAGACAACCAGTACTTAGTTACTGGGTTATACAGGATGTAAGGGTAAACACCGTTGTCACACAGTTTGACTTAAATATAAAATAACAGAGTGAGTTAAAAAAAAAAAAACCTAAAAAGGTTTAGAATGAATTTACGCGCGAGAAATGAGCGACGCTACGACGCGGCGTTACGTGCGCTCGCTAGCGAGACTTGAGCTGACAGACTGGGGTCGCGACCCGTGCGTCGGCGTCGGGCAACGCGGCGTATTGAGACGCAAGTTTGTTGCCCTCGCGCAAAGGGTGCAATGTTCTTGTGGAAAAATACAGATTTTCTTTTAAAAAAGGGTTGTTTTTTTCATTGATTTAAGTTCTATTAACGAAACCAAATCACTGGTTTCAAGGATAACGGTGTTTATTTACCCTTTCATCCTGTAGAAGTCAGATAGGTCGCTAGTCGCTTTACGTTAAATACTGATATTCAGCTGCATCCGGTCAGACTAGACGCTGACGCCATAAATAGTTGGGAAAAGGCTAGGTTGATTGCTTATAAGAAGAAAAAAAACACTATTTTCAAACCCAGTGCAACTAAATCCAGTGTTGCATATGTCCGTGTTTTTCAGCGATAAATTTTGCTTGTAGGTACTTAGTATTTTGACGATTCATTTAGTCTCTACACAAGAATTAATCATAATAATTTATGTAATATCAAAGCTCAAGGCTACTTTCCAATCAGATTGACCTTAGTTGCCAGACCTATCAGCTAAGCAACATGAGAGGGAAAACCAAAATATGTTTCAAACAAAGAGATAATGTTACGCAAATATTTTTTAAATTCTAGATTAATCATCAGTATCTATGCCTACATAATAACACTGATTTGATGATAGGATAGGAGAACGTTTAAGGATGATTAGCAAAATGGTTTGCAATAATATTATTTGCTTATTTTACTAAATTATGATGATACTTATAAAAGATTTTATAAAGGCGGCAGGTTATGCGAACATTAATTGCGACTGCAATTCGGTTTCTTCTTTAACAGTTCCATTTCAATTGAGGATACGGAAATGACACAGCCTTTTATATTATAAAATGTTTACCGCACTCTAAATTTCATCTTAAGTTTATTAAACCGCACAACATTTTCCATGGGACCATCATTTTAATAGAATTTTTTGACTAGATTTTTTAAGGCTCTTTCCTTTTGATGCATACTTTCTTCGATAGGGTTTTTTTTCCATTTCTGAGCATATTTACGGATGATATGAAACGCAATTTGGAACCATTTAGTCCAATATTTTTGATTTTTTTTTAGGTCCTGGTAGTGCTTTGTTAAGTCTTGACAGTAACCCCAGAATTACTGTTCTAACTAGACACGTTCTTGCGCTATACGAAAATAGAGCTTCGCACTTGGCCGGTTATTTTTATAAATACAAGCTATCTTTAATGCTCAAATACGTGTCATTCTAAACCCTCGTAGTTATTAGCGGTTAAAATGTGATATGTTTTCGTCGAAGAAAAATTAAACTTAACTGAACGAAAAAAAACCGTCTCAAACAATTAGGATCGAAGAGGTTTTCAAATTATGTATGGGACTGTTGATAATTTTATTTTGTATCGATTACGATGTTGGTCCCTTGAAGAAAGTTATTAAGTTTGATAGTTTGTACCACCCTTATGTATGTCAACACCTTTTAGTGGGATGAGTACGGTTTCTGTTATATGCTTAACTCACGTATTTTATCATGGTTTTCGCTAACAAACTGTGACAAAAATGTGTGACTCAAACCTCTCACAGTAGGCCGTACTCGGTCCGCTGATAGATGCTGTATAATTATATCGTACTTCTGGATATACATATTCTGTTTTGTGAGTGTCTTAGAATTTCACACTTTAGTGCAAAGCAGGGGCGGGTCGCTATTTATTAAATAAAATTAAGTCTTTAGTTACAATGTAGAGTTTAACATTTGGTTCAGATCAGGAGAATTTCGTGTACCTACGTTTCTAAATTAAAAATGTATACATATATGTAATTAAAAATCAATGTTATCTAAATAACTATTATGGAATTTGAATAATCCAACATCATTGTTTATCGTATGGACAGAATGATAATAATAATATTATAAAAGATTTTGCGATAACAACAGTTGACAACTAAAACGCTGATGAGTATAATGATTAATTCGACGACGTAATTCAATTACGCAAGTAGATAATATTTTACTCATCAACAGCCTATAACGTTGGGAACGTTATAGTCTTCTCGGTGAGAGGGAGTGGGCCATAATCCACCACGCGGGCCCAGTGCCGGTTGGTAGATGTCACATGTCTTCGAATTTTGAGTTCTAAGACATGCCGGTTTCCTCACGATGTTTTCCTTCACCGTTATGAGAACAGTGGTGATGAAATAATTAACACAAAGTAAAGCGCCTGCTTGGGTTCAAACTCACGACCTACTACTCGTAAGTCGCGGCAGTTACCACTGGGCCACCACTGCTCTCAATATATCTCATATTTTACTCACCTATATTATTTACTAGCTTTTGCCAGCGGCTTCACCCGCGTGGAGGTCGGAAATTATCCCGTGGGAACATACTACCGAGATAAAAAGTACCTTATGTATTATTCCAGGTTATAAACTATCTATGTGCCAAATTTCATCTAAATCGGGTCGGTAGTTTTTGCCTGAAAGAGGAACAAACATTCACACATCCATACATCCAGACATCCATACATACAAACTTTCGCGTTTATAATATTAGTAGGATAGTAGGATTAGTCATAGAAGAGCTACTGTATCATCCCTGCTAGTGCAGGTCAGTTACAAAAAACTCAAAGAAAAAGTTAGTACATATGTGTAATTTAGAAAAGAAATAATTATACAGGATTAAAATATAGTCAACTCCTACAAAAAACTGGCGCGAGTTCTCGATAACAAGCGAGTTTTATTTCTAGCCCGCCTAAAGAAACCACTATCCTGGTAGTTCCCAATTCGTAGATGACCGGTGGCAGCCAGGTAAATGGATAGGTCTTAAAGAGGCAGATAGAGCAGCTCGTAGGTTGTCCAGCAACAACCCTTGCAGTACCGGAAATTAATGTTCCCTTCGTTACGGAAGATCCCTGGAAACTCAACTCAACATAATCAACTGGTAAAGGCGCTGACTTCCGAGTTGTCGGTCAAGGGCTCGAACTCGCGGGGTTGCGACAATCGTCGAAAGAATCCGGCAATTGGGACTCGAGGTGGCCCTGCACAAGTCCGAGGCCTTGGGTTTTCATGGTCCTCAGAACGCGCCACCTTCGGGTTCCCAACTCACGGTGAGAGGGGTTCACATCGCCGTCGAGTCGACGATGAAGTACCTGGAACTTGTCCTCGACAGCCGGTGGAACTTCGTCGAGCACTTCCGACGTTTGGCTCCCAGACTAGAGCGGGTGGGGGCTGCCTTAAAGCGGCTCCTGCCCAATCTGGGGGGTCCAAACGCCTCCTGCAGGACGCTCTACACGGAGTTCATGCGGTCCATGGCCCTATACGGGGCATGGGTGCTTCATTGTGAGGATCGTCTGGAGGACACGGTAGAGCATACGGTGGAGGTGTGCCCTGCCTGGGCGGAGCACCGCCGTGTCTTCGTGGAGGCGATCGGCGGCGGCGACCTTTCGCGTCCAGCCCTGGTGCGAGCCATGGTACGGAGCGAGAGGGCATGGGAAGCCGTCACCTCCTTCTGCGAAGCAGTAATGCTCGCGAAGGAGGAGGCGGGGCGCAAGAGGGAGTGGCAGTCTCTGCGCCCTCACGTCCCTAGCCGCCGCAGGAGGAGACGCCCCGGGCGTCGGGAGTCGATTGCAGACTCCAGGCCACCGTAGGCGCGAGCTTGCGGGTGGCGAGCAATGGGTAGCTAGCCGCCCGGTAAGGACCAAGCTCGGGTCGACGGCGCGTAGTGTTCCACGCGCGCCTCAAAGAGATGTCAGCAGAACTGAAGGGGTCTGCTAGGACCGATGCCTGCCGGGGTCGCGTGATTGTTCGAAAGAGATACCGTGGCCCCGGCACATAGCAACTGAAGGAACACGGGTGGGTTTTAGTCAGTAAAAGTCTGACACGCCCTCCCGCTCCGCCCAGAGCGGGAGAAGTCTTTTGATGATTTCCCATCCCAAAAAAAAAGGGCTCGAGGGCAGGCGCTTTACTTTGTGTAAATAATTTCATCACCACTGCTCTCAACACAGTAAAGGAAAAATCATGAGAAACCGAGCATGTCTTAGAACTGAAATCTCGAAGATATGTTTCACTATCTCACACTGGGCCCGCGTAGTAGATTACAGCCCTTTTCTTCTAGAAGAGAGGGTTCTATGTCTATTCTAATATTGATACTGCAAGCTCAAAAACCTTACCTTAGATTTCACGGTGAGTTTTTTTTTTTTTTTTGTTTTACAAAATAGACGCCGGATGATTTTATGTGAAGAGTGTGTATAGTGGTTAATATCCGTGGAAGTAATCAACAGACAGACAACTGACGGTTAAACGCTGACGGTCAATAGTTTTATCTTTCCTCCTCATTTGCTAGACAAAATTCCATAGTACGAACGAGCACTTGTAAAGACCTAGCTACTTACTGCTCTTTTCTGCCTAAGCAGGTTATAACTACATGAACACTCCTGGGAGATGAATTAGTTATCTCAATGGGATATAAACCTTTCTATCATGGTGATTTAGACTTTTCCTTGCATCAGAACTAAGTTCTAAATAAGTAAATTATACCAATAAGAGCCAGTTCCCTTTTTTTTTTTTTTTTTTGGATGAGTTCCCTTGAGACAAATGCAAAGCATCGATATCGCGTGGTTCATTATGAAGAATTTGACATATAGCCAATATTCTCATATTGTTCATCGATTCCCAAAAACTAAAATTAATTTCAAAGAGTCAATTAATTCATTTACTTTTGAATGCCAAGGAGTTAGTTAGGCTCATTTCGAAGAGTACCAGGTTTCTATGGAGAACAATACGGCTACGGTAAGATGCTTACTATTTCTAATAAAAAATATTGTTACAAAAAACCTTTCTCTGTCTCCGGAATAATTAAAACAGTTTATTGACAACTTGACGTAAGTATTTTTTGACTGTGTGGTAGACAGACAGCGAATAACATAGATAATTGTGTATAGATAATAGTTATCTACAGTGATTTGCTGATTACGATACAGAAAAAACTGTAATCAATGTTTTGCAGCTGTCTGTTGTCCCGTTGACTATAACGGAGGTCCGGTTATAATAATACAATAATATTATATAGAAAATTTTATAAATACTAACTGATTAAAAGCTATTTGACTAGCCTGTTAGTCTAGTGGTTAGTGACCCTGACTGCAAAGACTGAGGTCGTGGGTTCGATTCCCACCCAGGACAAATCTTTGTGTGATGAGCACAATCATGTGTTCTGTGTCTGGGTATAATTTATCTATAATATGTATGTATTTAGAAATATATAAGTATGTTTATCAGTTGTCTGATTACCATAGTACAGGCTCTGCCTAGTTTGGGATCAGATAACGGTGTGTTGGTTGTCTTAAGATATTTATTTATTTATTCATTTATTATCAGAGACTTTGCTAATATATAATTATAACGTACAACTTCACTGGTTTCAATTGAGGTTACGTTAGTGCGCATTTAACCCTCTCTTTGTAAAATATTAGGTTGGGGAAAAAGTCTTTTTGCATTATAGTATGTATGAACTTGTAATAAAATCTCTTTGGCTATACTATTTGTATCTGACTGGTTTTGGTATCATTGAAAGTTTAAATTTTAAAGACCATAATTCCAAATTCAAATTAGGAAAATGTGTGATTTTCATTTGTTTTTCGTACCGTCAAGATGAGTGAATCTAATGAAGAAATTCGATACATTTTTAAATTTTACTACAAAAAAGGTAAAAATGAAACGCAAGCCGCGAAAAAAATTTGCGATGTTTATGGACCTCTTGTAGTGTCTGTGAGAGTAGCACAAATTTGGTTTAAGCGTTTTTAATCCGGAAATTTTGATGTCAAAGATGCACGTCGCTCTGGTCGCCCTATTACGGATAAAATGGATGCCATTTTTGAAAAAGTGGAGCAAGATCGGCATACCAGTAGTTACGACGTAGCTGAAGAACTGGAAATTGACCACAAAACAGTTTTGGCGCATTTGAAAAAAACTGGGTACACAAAAAAGCTCGACATTTGGTTACCTCACGAGCTCACTGAAAGAAACCTAATGAACCGTGTACTCATTTGTGATTCTTTATTACGACGTAATGAAACCGAACCATTTTTGAAGAAGCTGATAACTGGTGATGAAAAGTGGATCACGTATGACAAGAACGTGCGAAAAAGGTCGTGGTCAAAGGCCGGTCAGGCTTCACAGACTGTGGCGAAACCCGGGTTAACTCGCAACAAGGTGATGCTATGTGTGTGGTGGGATTGGAAGGGCATTATTCATTATGAGCTGTTACCACCAGGCAGGACCATCGATTCTGAACTCTACTGCGAACAACTGATGAGATTAAAGCAAGAAGTTGAGAGAAAGCGGCCGGAATTAATCAACAGAAGGTGTGTGGTTTTTCATCATGATAACGCTAGACCTCACACATCTTTAGCCACCCAACAAAAATTAAGAGAGTTTGGCTGGGAGGTGTTAATGCATCCGCCGTATAGTCCTGACCTTGCACCTTCAGATTTCCACCTGTTTCGGTCTCTTCAGAATTCTTTAGGCAGTGTCAGGTTAACATCACGAGAGCACTGCCAAAACCACTTGTCGCGGTATTTTGACCAGAAGTCCCAAAATTTCTATAGCAATGGGATCATGTCCCTACCTACAAGATGGCAAAAAGTTATCGAACAAAATGGTACCTACATACTTTAGTTAAATGTAAATAAACTTTATTAAAAAATGTTTTGAATTTTCTTAAAAAATGCGAAGAAACTTTTTCCCCAACCTATTATTTAAATCTTCCTAAAAAAAGAATTTCAGCATAACATCGAGTTAAAAACATCTTGTGACAAACTGGTGAGCCATCATATAAAAAAGTACTAACTGCTCCATTTGCAAGCTCCGTGAGAAGGCCTGCAGCTACCTGTCGACCAAGAAAACAAATTAATTAAGTTCATGTTGTCTAACTACTAATTACAGCAACTTCCTGTGACTTTAGTAAGACTCGTAACAAAATAACAACAAGCGCATAAATCGTTTGCCGCGGTAACCACCCATTGTCATATCGAGACCACTCCATGCCTCGGAAAGCGCGTTATGCTATTGGTCCCAGATGTCATTCAGAAATATTTTGTCAGTCGTTACGGGTACCCGTAAGCCCAAAAATTCTGACAATCAGTCTTACATGGAGTGTCGTGTTACCAATAACTGGTTTGTGAAGGTCACATAAGGTCATCATCATCATCATCAGCAGCCTATAATGTTCCCACTGCTGGGACACAGGCCTCCTCTCGGTGAGAGGGAGTGGGCCATAATCCACCACGCGGGCCCAGTGCGGGTTGGTAGATGTCACATGTTGTCGAATTTTTGGTTCTATGACATGCCGGTTTCCTCACGATGTTTTCCTTCACCGTTTTGTTTTCACATAAGGTCGCTTAGTGTAAAATATGCAATTGGACTACCTAACAACAGAACATCTTTTATCTCCACAAATATAATAAATATATTAATTAAAGACACACACACACACACTTACACTACAGGCACACGCCCACATACACGCACAAACACCGCACATACAGACATACTTTTATTCACTACTTGCATTTTCTTTTTAATAAAAATAAATATATATACATTTATTAATAATTTAAAACACACAATGTTTTATAGGTTACAAAATAACGAAATTATCAGCTGAACGCTATCTTCTGAGATACAGGCCTTGCCTAGTTCAGAAGATAGAGTCTGTTTATCAAACCTCTTTTTACCACCACAAATGCTGCTGGATTATTGATGTTTATTGTATACGACCAAACCCGCACTGGGCCCGTGTGGTGGATTACGGCCCACTCCCTCTCACCGAGAGTAGGCCTGTGTCTCAGCAGTGGGAACATTATATAGGCTGCTGATAATGATGATTGTATACGACATTAGTATTAAGTTTGTTTAATATGTAATCGTGGTTGCTATGATGGTGAGAAATAAACTCTTTTTATTTTTATTATTTATAATATTATGATTATTATTTATTCATGTAAGTAAACACGGCCGTATGTAAGATGACCCTGCGCAAAAGGATCAACACAATGAGTGCCTGAAGATGAACGACGCCGCCACGGTTGGCCCAGAAAGCGCTGGCGAGACGACCTAGATGCGTACCGCGACGGCAGGTTCGAGGTGGCGTGGGACAATAGTTCCTGGAAGAACTTGGGGGAGGCCTTTGCCCAGCAGTGGGACAACATAGGCTAAACAAAAAAAATTTTAGATCTTTCCAAACACTGACAAGACAATATTTTAAAACTAGTTGACACCGTCATTTCCAAGCTTACTGGTCCTCGAGGAGGAATGTTGAAACAAACTGGTCACGGTCTTCTAACAATGAAGGGCCATGAGTGAAAGGGACTTTTGAAGATAGAGCCGTCGCAGTTTTGATGAAATTTCAGTCATTAAGCTCAACTCTATTTTAAAGACCTCAACAACTCGTCCTAAGACCCATCAGATCTATAGGACTTGACTTGAAGCTTATCCTTACTAAGTTGGTGTATGGTGCGTGTACCGAATTGTTATCTGCCCGTCGTCATGGACGAAAACTTTTGGCCAAAGGACGTGGTGTTCCGTCACTTCCGCGGACAAGTGCCATAGGACAAGCTAGCGAAGTAAAGTGCTACTAACATAGTTTAAGGTACTATTATTAACACAAGTTTTTGTATAATATGTATGTTAGTTTGTAAAGTATATATTTATGGGTCATTGTAAGCTGTTTTTTTTAAATTATTATTAAAAGGCTAAGCAGGTTGACTTGCCTACTATAATCACCACGATAACATTTGTATATTACTGTTAAAGGTAAAAATGCTGCACTCTTTCCCTGGATAAACTCCATAACAAAGGACCACATTTGAACGTAAACATGACTACTCAGTTCCTTTCACGACACATTTATTAAATTGTAACATATTTTTGCACAATTCGTGTAATTGTCATACAGAACGATCTGCATCATAAATGGTATAAAGATAAATGTATAGTTAAAGAAATTTCCTAAACAATGTTTAATTGTATGACTGATTTGGTTTAGGACCTAATAGACATTTGCACGTAGCCTTGATTGGTACTTCTTATCAGTAATTGATAAATAATGTATGCTGATTAAATTAAAACAATCAAAACCTATAGATACTTAGGTATTAATCGCCACAAAGGAATTTCCGGGGCGTATTGGTAAGAAAACTGAATTTAAATCTTCGACCTTCGCATTTTTCGGTGGGCAGATACATACATGAATTCTTTGTTATCAATTATAATCAAATGAGATCTTACTCAATCCATATTAATATTTATATTGCGAAAGTAATTATGTTCATCCATCTGATACACTTCACGCCTTAATGGCTGAATGGATATTTGATGAATATTGAAACACGGGTAGACCAAGACCTGGGTTAGGACATAGGATACAATTTTCTCGGTACGTTCCTGCAGGATAGTTTCTGACCTCTATGCGAGCGAAGCAACGACGAAAAGCTATTATTCTATAAAAAATACTTTTGGGTTCTTTGACTGTATTTCGTATGAACAAAAGAGTTTGAACAAATGCATATACTAACTTTTGCCTGAGGCTTCACCTGCGTACAGGTCGGAAATTATCCCACCGGCCGGGAACGTACCACCGAGATAAAAAGTATGTGCTATGTGTTCATCATCATTCATCATTTCAGCCGCGAGGCGTCCACTGCTGGACTTAGGCCTCCCTCAATTTGGGGGGCTTTGCCATAATCACCACGCTTGGCAGGCGGGTTGGCGATCGCAATATGGTGGTAAAATGCATAGAGAACGCTGCTGCCCATTCTCTAGTAAGCCCCTTAGTCGCCTTTTACGACACCCACGGGAAGAAATGGGGTGGTGTTATTCTTTACGTCCGGCACCACACGGTACACCGGCACGACACGGTACTCCGGCACCACACGGTACAGGTGTGCTATGTGTTAATCCAGGTTATAAACTATCTGTGTGCTAAATTTCATCTAAATCCGATCAGTCGTTTTTCCGTTAAAGAGTAACAAACAATAATATATCCATACTCACAAACTTTCACATCTATACTTATTATTATATATTTTATAAATATAATAATATTATAAAAGCGAAGAGTTTGTTTGTTTGAACGCTGTAATCTCAGGAACTACTGGTCCGAATTGAAAAATTCTTTTTGTGTTGGGTAGCCTATTTATCGAGGAAGGCTATATAACATCACGCTATAACTAAGAGGAGCGGAGCAGTAATGAAAAATGTTGCAAAAACAGGGAAAATCGCACGGATGGGCGATTCATTCAACGCGTCGGGAAGGGCCGGGGAACAAAAAATTTTACGCGGACGAAGTCGCGTACAGAAGCTAGTTTATAATACAATATTAAGTAGGATTAATGAAAAAAGATTTTATTTAAGTAGGTTGGTACAAACACAACACGCCACATCACGCGTGCTTTTTACACGTGAATCATAATTTAAAAACTAGATGAGGTCAGCGTTTTCCATCTACTTACTCTGAAAAAGGGTTGACATAAGCTCAGAGGTCACTGTCTCTTTTAAAGTCCAGACATAATCTTGGTTAGACCATGTGAAAGCCATGTAGATTGGTGTCTGAAATGATAATTTTAGGTGAAACCTCCAGATATCCATATTTCGCCGGGTTAGTGCAAATACCAACTAACCCAGGGAATTGTAGTTTTGAGTTAATGCGTTTTGAAAGTTAGTGTTTCCTAATTATGTATTTAACAGAAGATTTGTTCTAGTCATTAAACATGTGTTGATTACCTGTTTAATTAGGTTTATAATAATGTATATTTCAGGCATAAAAACCAATTATAATTTACAAAAATGGCAAGTTTTTCTTACAGACCCCCTCATTTAGTTGGTTTTAGCTGTGTATTGACAGAATTACCATAACTCATGAAATAAAGAATAACAGTAGGTACGGGTGAGCTCAAAATTATTTATTTAATTGTGAATTGGTGTCATTCAGTCATTGGTATTTATAGGCCTTTCTGTTTTTGAGAAAAAAGGGAAAAACCATAAAACTAGTTGCTTTTACCTCTCAAGTGATATGAAAAATAATACAAAAGTAACATTTAGTAGTTTAAAATCAATTAAAAACACATAATTACAGCTATTTTAGAGGAAAATAACGGTTAGATAGGTTACGATCAATGTTACGATAATGAAACAACAATTACGGTAGGAGAGCATGCCATTAATATTTTTATTAGACAGTGTACACATTTAAAAAAAAAACTATGAAAAAAGCAATAAAGTCTCTAAATATTTCATCCTAATCTTCATCCGAAGAGTCAGAAATTGAAGGCTCTGGTATGCGATCGATTTGTGAACTATCTGTCTTTAAACCAACAAACCAGCCATGATATTCTTCAGGGATGATTTTTTTTTCACAAGAGTTTAAGAAGATCTTTTTTTTTTAGCCACCGTGATTGGCAATGTTGTTTTGTATAATTGCGTCAATTTACCAGGCAGACTTGGACCAGGAATACATGTTGGAGGTGGTGGTGGCTGCATTGATGTACCATCAATTTTTTTTCGTCTGGTTTCATAGCGATGTTCCGCTGATGGCAAGCTACTTACCACCTGCACGTGAACAGGTTCTTCAGTGAGATCTATGACGAAAAAATTAGACGTCATGTCGTAATTATAAAAAAAAATCTTTTCCCCTTTTATATATTTCATCCTTTTTACTTTTAGCCAAGAAACCACGTTCCCTTGAGTATTTTTTCTTTTGTTTATTTTTAAGTTTGCTGCTAGCTCTTTTAAATCGTAAAAATCGTAAAATTATATATTTTTTATTTTATTTTGATTTTTTGGGTTTTATTAATTTCCAGGTCCTAGTAAAAATTTCATCAACTAGTTTTTTGACAATTTTGTTTGACTGATTTTCGAAAACACGGCCAGAAATATCCATGAGTAAGTAGTATTGTAGCTGTAGTCGACGCCTCGTTTAAATCCTGATCCAAGTCCGGAATTGGCGGTATATTTTCATTGTTAGTAAAATCAGCTATGGGTCCGATCAAATGATCCAGAGTTATTAAATCTTCTAAATAATTTACTCTCAAACTCGAATTTTTAATTATGTCTGAAGAAATTTCATGATTTCCCTCTGCAAGAACTTCATCCGCAACTCCGTCATTTTCTGAAAATAGAAAACAAGCCTTTGAGATTAAAATATAATTTATCAACTAGGTACAAGTAACAAAAAGTATAAAATAAAGCGAAATGAGGCGTCGACCACAGATACAATACTAATTATGGAAATGACCACCACCACCTCCAACATCTATTCCTGGTCCAAGTCTGCCTGGTAAATTGAAGGAAAACTTTGTATTTTATTTTAAAACCTATAAAACCATGGTACAGGGTACAAAGCATGCGAAAAATACCTATCAACACATTACCCTACTTTTAGGTATTCGGGTAAATCGTTAAAATAATGTATCATGCATAACCAGAAATAATTATACAATATGATAGGTACTAACCTTTTCCTTGCAAATTCTGACTAATATTATGTTCTGTCTTATTATCATCAATTTCATTTGTTGACTTATCTGTAAACAAAAAAAACACATTGTAATCTCTCTACACAATTTATGTACTGAAATAATATCCCAGTAGTTGTCATGTATAATACCTTTCTACATATTTTATTAAACATGCTCATATCTATTTGTT
Organism: Aporophyla nigra; assembly: GCA_947507805.1. NCBI lineage: Eukaryota > Metazoa > Arthropoda > Insecta > Lepidoptera > Noctuidae > Aporophyla > Aporophyla nigra. The sequence continues at coordinate 21,737,012 of OX382296.1, forward strand.
CCAAGGCAGTTGCACAACTTTCATTCTCGAAAATATCGTAAGCTTGAGACAAATATTCATCATCACTTTCATCAAAACCTTGTTCCTGACCTGAAAAAATTACAAGAATATGTAATATAAATTTAGTACAAACAGGCTGAAAATATGATGATGATTAGTATACTTAACTACTTTTGTGGTAAAATAATTAACTATAGGTAAGTACTCAAGTACAAAATAAATGTAATGTTCAGAATGGATGAGCATAATTCATTTGCCAAGTTAAGAGAGGAATGTTGAATGTTGAGTAGGTAGTAAGCATAAGTACTGTCAGTAAGTAAATTAGGTACCCAGTTGTTTCAATTTTCTTAGTTATAATCGAAAGCACGAAAATGAATAAAAAATAATGACATAGAAAACACAAGATTACAGAAAAAGTACCTACGTTACTAGCTATTGCCTTCTAAGACTTCGTTCGCGTGGAATTCAAATTAAATCTATAAGTACCGAATTTCATCAAAATTAAATAATATCGTCTTTGCATTTTCTATACTAGATTTCACCCTTAACATAAAGAGGATCTATATCCATTTCCAGCATTTACGCTATATATTTCTGTGCCCACGAAAATCGGTTCTATTAAAAAAAAATAGTACCTACAAACAAACAGTTAGGTACTTTTGCGTTTTTACTAATAGTGAATGGACTTCTTACTTTAAAATAAAACCTAAAGCAACTTTAACCTAGCTTTTGCCTAGTTTTTAGACCAAGCAATTGGAATGTAGGTACAAAAATGTTCTTAACACCAACTTAACCTATAAAAAAGCAACGAAATCAGTCATATACTTACTTGTAGGGTTTATAGCATTGTTGTTTGATACGGGAGGTGGTTCTTTAGTAGAAAAAAAAAAAAATTGCACTCCGGGAGTGCCGGCAGAAGTGAAAACTTGATTATTAACGTTGAGCATGTTTGATATTTTGGAATGGTTAGGGAATAATTTGTTGTTCAATTTCCATATTTTAAGCACTTTATATTCACGAATTTTACGAATACACAACAATGTGATCACTACACAGACGGTCGAGCCATCAGCTGTCACCATCCATGGATGCGCGTGGCACGCTGTAACATAGACGAACATTCGCGCAAGCGCCCTGCGCCGCCTAAACGAAACAGTAGGCCCAGGCATACATTTTCGCCGCGCCGTAGAGAGGGGATAGCTGTCTACTCTCCATCCGTCCTACGCTTTTTCGATCAGGTCACGTGTCCTGACGCGAGTTTAAGATTTTATACCCATTACAGAAAAAGTGCTCAACGCCGCTAAAGAAGTTTTCACTTCAAAAATTGAATGATTAGTTTGAGCGCCATCTATAATCGAGTTGCTGTCTTAGAAAAAGTTATTTCTTACAATTATTTAATTCATAAGTAATATTTATTTTATGGCTTATGCTATATTACGATTTTATTTTTTTAGAATTAGACACACTTTTAATGACATATATTTTACTGTAAACTCTTCGTGTTTAGTAGTTTATATTAGCGTCATCTATGATTCCATAACCATACTAACCAAGGCTAGCCAAGTGATTCGTATTCGTTTTAATAGATGGCGCTTTTCCAAATTAAAACCATCCGTCCTACGCTTTTTCGATCAGGGTCACGTGTCCTGACGCGAGTTTAAGATTTTATACCCATTACAGAAAAAGTGCTCAACGCCGCTAAAGAAGTTTTCACTTCAAAAAATCATTTCAATGAAGAAATAATCACTGGACGCACAAATAATTTAAAAGAAACCCGAGAAATCAAAACCACGTGCTGCTAAAAGCGCGAGCGCAATGCAACTAACACGCATGCGAGACTTGAAAACCCCTTACCACTAGCAACTATGCCCGGATAGTTGCTTTTACCTCTAGATTTTTTACTTGTCAAATGACTAAATTATAAATGGTAAAAGCTATTAAAATTATATATTCGTTATTACTATACATTAAAATAAAAAGTAATGTGCAGTAATCGATAGGTAAAACAAGTTATCTTCGTAAACTTTTTTCTAGCAGTAGATAAATAATTTTATTTTTGGATTTTTCTAGTTCAATTTTCCATTTTGTAAGGTAAGTTTATTTTAATCGTCAAATTTTTGTATAGTGCAAGCGAGTCATGTCTCTGATAAAATGTATTACACCCAGATATTATATTTTGGTCCTCAAATTATGTATTTTTTGGGTACTAACTTATAATAGTCGTCTTTTTGCCTAAAAGTTGAAGAAAAGTGTTTAAGTTAGATGGTTTTACATCTCACTTACTTCGAAACTAGCAGGCATATCGTTTAGTTTGTTTTACCAGTAGAAAGAGAATTATTTTTCGAGTATAATAGCATTTTTATCGTATTTTACCAAAAACCATGGGTTAGTTGGTATTTGCACTAACCCGGCGATTTATTCTTTACTAGCTGACCCGACAGACGTTGTCCTGTCTCTTTGATGATATTTAAGCACGCATTCTGTCAATTCTATGTCAAATGTCATAATGTTACATTAAAAAAGTTTACATTGTCCTATTATATGGTTGTTAAGTATTTTTAAATAAGTGTTCTTAAATTTTCTAATTTCCCGCGCACTTTTTTAATTTGTTTCTTTCATAAGAACCTTCTCCTGACAATTACAAAAACAACAACAAAAAAAAAAGTGAAATCGGTCCAGCCGTTCACGCGTGATGTCGTGACCAAGGGAAATAGGGATTCATTTTTAGGGTTCCGTTGCCAAATGGCAAAAAACGGAACCCTTATAGATTCGCCATGTCTGTCTGTCTGTCTGTCTGTCTGTCTGTCCGAGTATGTCGCAGCCACTTTTCTCCGAAACTATAAGAGCTGTGCTATTGAAACTTGGTAAGTAGATGTATTCAGTGAACCGCATTAAGATTTTCACACAAAAATAGAAAAAAAACAATAATATTTGGGGTTCCCCATACATAGAACTGAAACTCAAAATTTTTTTTTTCATCAAACCCTTACGTGTGGGGTATCTATGGATAGGTCTTTAAAAATGATATTGAGGTTTCTAATATCATTTTTTTTTAAAACAATAATATTTGGGGTTCCCCATACATAGAACTGAAACACAAAAAAAAAATTTCATCAAACCCTTACGTGTGGGGTATCTATGGATAGGTCTTCAAAAATGAAATTGAGGTTTCTAATATCATTTTTTTCTAAACTGAATAGTTTGCGCGAGAGACACTTCCAAAGTGGTAAAATGTGTGTGTCCCCCCCCGTAACTTCTAAAATAAGGGAATGATAAAACTAAAAAAAATATATGATGTACATTACCATGAAAACTACCAACGAAAATTGGTTTGAACGAGATCTAGTTAGTAGTTTTTTTTTAATACGTCATAAACCGTAAACCACAATTTACCTTTCATTCAGTCAACACAAATATAAAAATTAAAAAAAAAAAAAACATTTCATTTCATAAACGATGATGACGAATGATGATGATGATGACCTGCAGGTTTGTACGGAACCCTCGGTGCGCGAGTCCGACTCGCACTTGGCCGGTTTTTATATATATAGATTTGAATCAAACTTAGTTGGTCGTCAATTATATTTTACTAGCTTTTGCCAGCGGTTTCGCCCGTGTGGAGGTCGGAAATTATCCCGCGGGGACATACTACCGGGATAAAAAGTAAGCTTAATTAATTAGTTAATCACTTACATAGTTATAACGTATATGTCATTGAATAGTTTATAACCTTTACAACGATACTCTATTGCTATCTGTGGAGGCTTGTAAATGGCTTATCGTGGATTACATCCCTACTAATTCTGTATTGTTAGCTGTAAGCCACCCTAACATCATAAAATAAATAAATATTATTTCAGGTTATAAACTATCTGTGTGCCAAATTTCATCCAAATCCGTCTAGTAGTTTTTTCGTGAAAGGGTAACAAACATACACATACACATACATCCATCCTCACAAACTTTCGCATTAATAATATTAGTAGGATTGTTTCTTCTAAAGAAAGCTTTATCAACGCTGGTTTGTATTTTCTATATCAATGTTGAGTAAAATTCCAATCCCAGACGGAAACTGCTAACTAGACATCCTCTAGCTTTGCCAATTTATTTTGCAGTAGATGAACCAGAAATACATTTTGTGAAAACGACTTTGCTTTGAGTCAGGATGAATACTGTAACTAGTAACTACCTCAGACTGAATGGATAGCTATACAATTCCACTTTTGCAAAAATGGCTGATGCCACTTTTCATAATTATCATATCAGCCGAAAAACGTCCACTGCTGGACATAAACCTCTCCAAAGGAGGTAAAAGTCTGACACGCCCTCCTACTCTGCCCAGCGCGGGAGGAATCATTCGATGATTTCCCATCTAAAAAAAAGGGGTTTTGCCATTATCACCACGCTTGGCAGGCGGGTTGTCGATCGCATTATTTATTATTGTTTTTGATAATGATGTTTCTATTGAATATTTTGGACCTATATTGACATAATTATGTTTTATTTTTGAATTGGAATATTGAAAAAAAAAATATTTAACTCCTTACTATTCTAATTAATTATGTAATCAATCAGTTTAATTTAATTTATTTACTTATGTCAGTATTGTCCATTTTCATTAAAGTTGCTATTATTTTTTAATTCTTAATTTGTAATCATTTAATTTGCTTAATTAATATTTGCACAACATGACAATATGGTAAACATGTTGCACAACTCTATGTACGTTTAACACCATGCATGCATTTTCTTTTAGTAATTTTATGTAAACACGTGTTTGAGCAAATAAAGTTATCTGAATCTGAACCTATTCTCTGGTAAGTCCGTTAGTAACCTACTGCAACATCCACGGGAAGAAATGGGATGATGCTATTCTTTACCTTCGGCAACACACAGAACCACTGACACATTGATGCCACTTTAATACCCTCTTAAACCACCTTATCTTACAACTCGGCCTAACCTCTTATCAAAGTTCGGAACTATTCCTCTCTAGAACCATCACAAAAAAGGTACCAGGCTTAAACTCAAGCGATAAGGTCAGTACGTTTGTTGAACAACTTGAAAAGTTTCCCGAACTTAATTTCCCTTCGGCTAACTTCGGGGAATCTCGGCTGTAAATCTCATCAATTTGTTGGGTATGACTGTCGGTCGATCGGGCCCGAAGGGAGTGTGGCCAGGCTTCCTTTATTGAATTACGTTCAAATTCGGAACCCTTCGGTTGGCGGGAGATTTTTTTGCTTGTACGTGACCCCTCCCCAATGGAGGTAAAGTATTTATGACCCTTTATTTACGTAGCCGAGAGCCCTAGTTTTTTGGTAAGGTTGTCTGTTTATTTTGTGAAATGAACTTAGAAATACTTAACATGTCATGGGAAGAAAAGGCACAGGCACTGTTGCAGTTTTTAAAAGAAGAGTGAAATAACATTATCTGTCCATGTCGCCATAGTTGTGTATTTATTTAATCTGTTAATTACATTACAATTTTATATATTTTAGAAGTCTGTATGTATCTATGTTTTTTTGTATGTATGTAAGTATATTCACGTATTATTAGTTTTATTTTATTAAGGTCATAGGTTTTCTGGAAGAACGAAGTTCTGATATGAAGAGCATACCTACTTATATGCCTTATTCATTACAACAATATTATTTGTAGAAAAATAACATTTGAATGCATTTTTTATCTAAAAAGGGCGGCAAAAACATTGACGTGCAAACTCTCATAGTTTATATCCATGCATTCAGCACATGCTTCTAGATCCTATAGAGTTCATGGGTTATAAAAAAGGCTTATGTTTAACTTACCACCAGATATAGTAACATATAACAGACAAAAATAGTAAATGATCACCAAAATTAAAACCCGCATTTTAATGTAAAATTATAACCAAAGTTTTAACATCTCGCTATCCTATTTAAGCAAAATGACTCCAAATAAATCATTGTTAATCCAAAAGTAGTAAATGATCACCAAAATTAAACCAGCGTTTCAATGTAAAATTATAACCAAAGTTTTTACATCTTGCTATCCTATTTAAGTAAATTGACTCCAAAAAATCATTGTTAACCCAAAAATTGTTAATGAACATCAAATTATTAATAGTGAGCTCGACAAATGGATGTGCGAATAACACTTGGGCGACAAAACTGTATTGCGACTGACATAGTTCGAATGCACGCTTGTGCGGCACACTGAATCAAGTCGTTTCTAGCACTCGCCGGCCGCTGCTGCGGCACCGCTCGCTTCGCTCGCTCGGCTCGTGCGTAGGAGGTCACAGTTTTAACCTAACCTAACCTAGTGTACTATGTGAGCTCGAGTGTGTCGCACAAGCGTGCATTCGTACATTCATTTGTCGAGCTCACGTAGTACACTGATCATTTACTAAATTTGGTGGTCGAATACAATTTAAAGTGGAGTCGTGACTAAAATAGCTGGTACTATTGTATTTTTAGACTTTATTTTTCTGGTGTTAAGTAGATATTTTTGGTTACAAAACTAAGGGTATCAAAGCATTTTATGGTGGTCATTATATTTATCCCCTATAAAAAAATCTGCTGTTTCATAGAATAGTGCAATACCGACGCGGGCAAAAGGTATGAATAAGGTAATAATAATAATACATTTTTTTTTAAATAACGAATAAAATATTCTACGGTAACAAATTTCGCATCAATATACCTGCCCCCCTGAATGTAGTTGAAGCGTTAATGTGATGTCGAACAAGTATAATAATACAACGAACCCTCCTAACAAGTAAAACAAACAACATATCGATAATAATTTCAGCATTTCTACAGAATGTAATAGAGAAGACCTGTAAAACAATTATCCCTGTGAGCAGAACGATCCACCTCACAGTTATTATAGACAAGCAAGCGTCTGTCCCTCAGGACCGACAGTTCCTAACCAATTTAACGAATTCCACGAAATATCTTTAATTCCATTGGTTCATCTGAAATTCCAATGACTTTGAACTCTGAAATATTGCAAGAAATTAACTAAGTAAATATCGCTCATAATGAAAACGCCCTTTTGTTTGCACAGATAATTGGCAACGATAATACGACATGAAAAGCTAAAATTGAAATAAATTAACGAAATTCCTTCTAATATTCGAAGAGGTCTGTCGTAAAGCATTTGTATCAAGTTTACATTGTGGACTCAACTTTAAGGTATTTAAATTACGATGAAAGGGTAACTTTTGAATTTGGTACGCAAGTCTAATAAGAAACGTCGAGACGCCACATCTAAACGTTTGTTCACGTTGTTTTTGATTAATTAACTGCCATATTATATACATTGGTGGCGTGAATCCGAGCGGTTAATATCGTTTTTAATTTAATATGTTTTAGTATTGTACATACGTGGAAATTCATATTTGTTTTTAACCGACGAAAAAAACCGGAGGAGGTTATCAATTCGACGCGTATATTTTTTTTTGTTCGTTTTTTTTATGTATGACCACGCATAACTTTTTACATAGTAGTCCGATTGTGATAATTCTTTTTTTATTGGAAAGGGTATACTCCGAGGGTGGTCCCATATAAATTTGGAAAACAAAATCAAACCCTAAGGGTCAGAAAACAGGGGATGATTGATTGTTCACTCAGTGATTGTAATGTATTACCACGCATAACTTTATACAGAGCAGTCCGATTATGATCATTCTTTTTTCAATGGATAGGGTATACCTTGCAAAGTATTATTAGTACATTAAAACCACAAAAAATTATAAAATAAAAACTTTTTAACAAAAAATTAAACCGCCGAAAACTAAACTTTTCAGTTTTTTCGGCGGTTTAATTTTTTGTTAAAAAGTTTTTTGCCCTTGTTGTTTTATAGGATTTGTGCAGAATATGAGAGTGCTATTTACGTATTACTTAAGTAGATACTGGATTAGTTCTAGTAAGCTGGTTTAAGTTTGAAAACTGTATTCAAATATAAATTTATTAATTCATTTAAAACATTTTTAAGATCAAGATAGCCATATGAATTGTTAACCTTCCAGCGCGAGTGATGACACCTATACTCGCCCATGGTCTCACAGACCGAAAGTACTAACAAAAATTTTAGAATGTTTAATTTATGAAAAAAGGTATCTATTATTTTTTCCGAAACCAGGGAATATCGTGAGCAATTTATTCATCATAAACCATAAATTTTCTGAGTAACAGACTATTTTATTTCAGTCTCAGAAATAGTAGGACTTTCGTAAGAGTCTACAAATTATCTGAGGGGTAACTCCCTCTCAAAAATTTTAAGAAGATTCACAATCTGATCTCAGTCTCAATCTGTCAAAAAAAAACTCTAATTTCCATACTTTTTTGACAGGTTTTTGACATTTGATTGTCGCCGAGATGAGACTGCGAAAAGATTTGGAACAGTTTTAAGTGACGAGCTTTGGCCTACTAATACAAAGATCGCAGCATCGATGAAAAAGAAAATAATACACAATTTTTAATAATAATAATATTCCACAACTATCACACAACGCCATCTAGTCCCAAGCTAAGCAGAGCTTGTGTTATGGGTACTAGACAACTGATAAACATACTTATATATTTCTAAATACATACATATTATAGATAAATTACACCCAGACACAGAACAAATGATCGTGCTCATCACACAAACATTTGTCCTGGGTGGGAATCGAACCCACGACCTCCAGCATAGCAGTCAGGGTCGTTAACCACTAGACCAACAGGCCTGTCAAACAATTTCGCCAGTCTTACAGACCAATGCATAAAGGAACGGATGTAACAGCGGAACTTTTCTGCAAAAATAATGATTATTATTATTAAGTATTGTTAGGATACGTACATTTTGTTTCTATTGTCCCTTACTTTTTTCCACGACATTTTATCGATTATATCCTAACTTATCAACGCGTGCCTGTGGATCAGGTGTAGGTATTCACAAACATAACATCGTACTTATTGCACTTTAGTGATATCATCATCATCCGACTATAGCAGTCCACTGCTAGCCATAGGCCTTTCCAATTGCACGCCATTCAGCCCGATTCTCGGCAACTCTCATCCAGCTGCTACCAGCCACCCTGCGAAGATCGTCGCTCCACCTAGCCTAAGGGCGTCTTACCGTATGTTTGCCAATTCGCGGTCTCCACTCAAGAACACGTCTACCCCAACGGTCATCGGTTCTACGGCTAATGTGAACGGCCCATTGCCACTTCAGCTTGTTAATTCTGTGAGCTATGTCCATAACTTTGGTTCTCAGCTGGATCACCTTATTCTGGATTCTGTCCCTCAGAGATACTCTAAGCGTAGCTCGTTCCATAGCTCGCTAAAAGACTTAGAATTTATGGACCAGCCGTACCGTGAGTGTCCGCGTTTCGGTTCCGTAAGTCATAACTGGCAGGACGCACTGATTGAAGACTTTCGTCTTTAAGTTCTGCGGAATACGCATCATCGTCATCTGCCTATCCTTTTCCCAGCTATGTTAGCGTCGATTTCTAGTCTGACCGCAGCTGAATACCAGTAATTTACCTGGAGCAACTGCCTAACTGACAACCACAACGCAGTTACTTGGTAAAACTGGATTGTCAAACTTTCGGGCTTTTCAAGACCCGTAACGACTGTCAAAGATTCACGAATGACAGCCGGGACCAGCGGCTAAACGTGCTTTCCGAGGCACGGAGGGGTCTTTGTTAGGGTTCCGCACCTCAAAAGGAAAAAGCGGAACCCTTATAGGATCACTTTGTTGTCCGTCCGTCCGTCCGTCCGTCCGTCCGTCTGTCAAGACCCTTTTTCTCAGGAACATAAGGAGGTATCAAGCTGAAATTTATATCAAATACTCAAATCTACTGTCCCTTGGAGTTGTGAAAAAATCAAACTTCTAAGCTAACGCAATCAAAAGATATAGCCGTTTATACCGCAAATTTCCACAAATTTTCGAAACTCGCAAGGGAATCAAAACCTAGAATTTTGAAATTTGGTACGAAGCAACGTCTTATAGCACAGATAAAGGAAAAATTGCGAAAACCGTAAATTTTTAGTTACATCATATAATAAACAGAACAAAACACAGACAGAAATAAAACCAAGCCAAGAAACAGAATAGAACTACGACTCGATTGTCGTGATGGGTGAACTTCTACTTATATACCTACAGGTTTGTACGGAACCCTCGGTGCGCGAGTCCGACTCGCACTTGGCTGGTTTTTTTTTTTTTTTTTTGATCGTATCATCAAATGACTTGTCCTGCTCTGGGAGGAGCGGGAGGGCGTGTCAGACTTTTACTGACTAAAACATACCCGTGTTCCTTCAGTTGCCCATCTGCCAGGGTCACGGTATCTCTTTCGAACAATCACGCGACCGGCAGGCATCGGTCCTAGCAGACCCCTTCAGGCACGGAGGGGTCTTGCATTGCATAGTGACACTATCAATAAAATATATGTCATGAAGGTCACAATAATTTTACATAATGTTTTCTTTTTTAACATAATTTTCGGTGAAATTATTTGTTTCACACATATCTGCTTTGCTTGATTAAACTTAATCCGTCAAAATTAATCAAAATTATAGTAGTTACTAGCTTCTGTCCGCGACTTCCTCCGCGTCAAATTTTTGCTCAATTCGTTTGGAGCTACCAGATAATTTTGATTGTCAAATAATAAACCAATAATTTACAATAAATAATATTGCGACTATAAATTGAGATACAAGCTATCCTATCTTTCAAGATGAATCAAACTGCACACGATGTGCAAATTTTATTAAAATCGGTTAAGTAGTTTAGGAGTCCATCCCGGACAAACAACGTGACGCGTAATTTATATATGTTAAGATTTATTTAAAAAGTTCAATCAAAAATACAACAGTTGAATCAAACAACATAATAATTATGTCGGCAGTTTAAATGGAAAAAAATATTTGCTAACTTCGGCTCATAATCAGTCTATAACGTTTCCACGGTTTCTCTGTGAGAGGGAGTGGGTTCTAATCCACTACGCCGCCCCAGAACGGGTTGGTGGTAGATGTCACTTGTCATCGGTTCTTCACGTTTTCAGAGCAATGGTGATGAAATAAATTACACAAAATAGCGCCTGTCTGTGTCCCACGATCTACAACTCATAAGACAGGGACCGCCACAGCCCTTAAACCTTATACCATATTTGTGGAAGTCTCTACCTAAATGTGCCATAATAAAGCCTGGCTACTGCACCTGTATTATAAAATTAAATTCGATAAACAAAGCCAACAAAAAAAAAATCCGACAAACTTTTTACCTTAAAAATATACCCATCTGTGGTCTCACAAAAATCTTGACAAGCTCACGTACCTTTTTTATTTTGCGACAGCAGAGAAATGATCTGAAGGTATTCCTTCCAGTTGATAACTCAATTTGTCGTTTCTTGCTCGCGGCGGTAAACTTCGGAGGGATTTATCTTTGGCCCAAGTTTAGACTAAGACCACTAAGACAGATCCCAGGTGCAATCTCTGTAACTATTGTAAGGAATAGAAATTTATAGTCAGTCTTGTTACTACGGATGACTGTCACACCGTGATGCTGTTGGAGAATATTTAATGTGAATATTTTGTTTGAAAAATTGTTTTTGGTTGTTCCTAAATCTGTTAGCATCAGATATTCTCAAACTCACCATTTCAATGAAACCATTCACAGGCACGGTTACATTGTCAAGGAGTCAGACAGAAATATGTAGCTAATTATAGTATTTGATAAAGGTCTTTTTCTTCGTTATGTCGATAATTTAGTTAAGTAATTGTTCTCTACTACCATTGCTCTCTTTATGTGTAGTCTTGTCTCCAGGATTTCTACTATAACAATGACTACTCATTCATCATCATCATCACCATTTCAGCCGAAATAAGTCCACTGCTGAACATGAGCCTCCTCCATGCACCGCCAATTTGACCGGTACATTTTTTGGTGCGATTTGCCATAATCGCCACGTTTGGCAGGCGGCTTGGCGATCGCAGTTTGGTGGTAAAATGCATAGAGAACGCTGCTGCCCATTCCCTAGTAAGTCCTTTAGTCGCCTCTTACGACACCCACGGGAAGAAATGGGGTGGTGTTATTCTTTACGTCCGACACCACACGGTACAACAACGGTAACAATGACTACTGATTAACTATTAATTGATAATTCGATTGATTAAGTTGCAGTTTCTCTTTTCTCTCTATCTGATACTTACCAAATAGTCTTCCTACTTTTCGAACGTAAACATTTTTTAAGAAACTCTCATAACAAATTACAAAAAATAAAATAAAAAAAGACTTCATTCAACACATTTTTCTACACTTCCAAAATAATTTACGTTAATAAACTCCGCTCCTTACCTACGCCATTACGATTCCTCACAACATCAGGTCCCGATCAAACAACTGGAAACATTAATCCGATTACAGTTCGGTGTGACTCGGCGGTCGAGGCGCCGTACTCAGTCAATTGGTGAATTTGGAATGCAAATTCGAGACTTGACGTCGTGTCGGGTCCATTCCTTGGCTGTACAGCACACTCGGTTGAGACTTACAGACGGACTTACGGCCGATACAGAATAGATTGCTCACTTCACTTCCCGTCTGCTGTTTGGAATTGTGTAGATCGCGGAATTGTTGGCTGATGACGGTTCATTAGAACATGGATGTACTTATGCATATATGCATCTGTGTTTTGTATTTATGTATGTAGTTGTTATTGGATACTGACTAGCTATTAATGGTATCATTTAAGTTAAAAGTTAAATTTCAATCAAAACAAAAACCTGTAAAAAGTAAATTAAAATTACGTATTGGCCCATTAAGTTTAATAAGAAGTTGTAGATAATATTTTGATTAAAGGATCGTCGTCGCGTCGTATTGAAATGGCTGAAATGATTTTGATATAACATGTGTAAGAAGCAACGCTAGAAAAGCAACTTTTAAATTTAAAAAAAAACTGCATTCAAATCGGTTCACCCGTTTAAGAGCTACAGTACCACAGAAACACACACAAAGCGATTAAACTTATAACACCCATCTTTTAAGTCGGGGGTTAAAAAGAGAGCAGTGGTGGCCCACTAGTAACGAATGTCATTTACGAGTTGTAAGTTTGTACCCATTACTTTGTGTAAATTATTTCATCATCACAGCTCTCAAAACGGTGAAGGACAACGTAGTGAGAAAAACGGGAATATCCTAGAACCTAAAGTCCGAAGATATGTGACATCTACCAACCTACAAGGGACCCGCGAGGTGGACTTTGCCTACACTCTCTTACAGAGAACAGAGCTGTGTCCCAACATTAGGAACATTATAAGCTGTACATGCATAAAATAAAATGCTAATAAAAGCACATCACATAAATAACTATTTCATAAATAAAGCATGGGCGTCGAAGCATGCAGCCCACATTGTTGTCATCTGGAAACGTCCTCAGAATACTGACAGCATTGCCACGTTGAATGGCAATGCTAATTCGTTCGCCAAGAACAAGCTTGCCCTGTGGTCACGTGCAATGTCAGCAAGCACGCGTAGCATGACCGCCATAGAAACGGAATTTTTGACGGAAGCGAAGACAAAATGATAGATTGTGTGATCGTAGAAAAATTGTGTAAAAGTGAAAAAAAAGATGTTCTATTCTTCAGTCGACAGGAGTACGATGTCAATTACGATGACTATTTCTCTTTACTATTGATGAGATAAAAACATTTTTACAGAATTAAAATACACAAGGAACTTTTTTTGTTCTTGGTAGAATAGATATAGAATTGGTCATGCTACGCCGGCAGTCGACACGAAGTTGTTTAATTTTGTAGGTACCCAGTGTAAATAGTTAGTTGTTTTATTATATTAATTTGGTGAATAATATAAATGATACAATTTTTGTGTAAGCTTAATCTACTCGTACGTTAATAATTTGGCACTTATTGGTCTCATGTAAAAGATTTGTGGCTACGATAACTATCATATTGTAATATGTAGTTAAATACTCGTATTCGAAAACAGTAAAAATAAAAATCAATTGCTGCTTAATGAAATATCATTACTTAAGAACGGCTCGACTTGGCAACTTGGCTGATTTTCTTTTGTTGTGTTCGTAATCATTTTGACTGGCCTGTTAGTCTAGTGATTAGTGACCCTGATTACTAAAACTGAGGTTGTGGGTTCGATTCCCACCCAGGTCAAATCTTTGTGTTATGAGTACAATCATTTGTTCTGTGTCTGGGTGTTATTTATCTATAATATTTATGTATTTAGAAATATATAAGTATATTTATCAATTGTCTGGTTGCCATAATAAAGGATCTGCCTAGTTTGGGATCAGATAACGGTGTATTGGTTGTCCTAAGATATATTATTATTAAATAAATAAAATATCTTAGGACAACCAACACACCGTTAAAAAACAATGAAGAAGAAAAATACAAAGAAGATTAGTTTTTTTTTTTTTTCAAAAATCTACCGGGAACGCTGCGAGTCACTAACAGCCTATACCAGTAGAGATTCTGACATAAACTTCAGCCAAGCAACGCGGGCCCCGAATAGCTAATATACAGGGTCGAATTAAATTAGCTAGCAATACTTTGTCCACGTGTTGGGATTCGTTATCAAAAAATAAAGAGTATAAAGATTTTTTTGTCATTCCGGACTACTTTATTTAAACGACCCTGGCATGTACCTACATTAAGGAAACCAAACTACTGTTTTGTTATGGTTTTGGGGAATTAGTAAAAAATATCTAGGCTGGTTCCACAAAAAAAATAAAAAACAACAACTGATCGATTGCGATTAACTTCGCCCATCGAATGTTTTTTTTTCTACCATTAGATTTTGATTTCCAAACTTAACACATGGGTAGTAGTACTAGCTTAGCGTAAGTATTACTAGCTTATTTTAATTTGACCCTGTATAATAATATTGTTACATTTTCAGGAACCGAGGAGCTTTTTTTACTTTTTGCGATGTATTTCAATCTGTTCAATATCTTCATAGAATCAATAATCGTGTTGATTTTTTAGGGTTCAGCACCGCGCAAAAGCGGAACCCTTATAGGATCACTTTGTTGTCCGTCCGTCCGTCCGTCCGTCCGTCCATCCGTCTGTCAAGACCCTTTTTCTCAAGAACGCGTTGAGGTATCAAGCTGAAATTTATATCAAATACTCAAGTCTACTGTCCCTTGGAGCTGTGAAAAAATCAAACTTCTAAGCTAACGCAATCAAAAGATATAGCCGTTTATACCGCAAATTTCCACAAATTTTCGAAACTCGCAAGGGAATCAAAACCTAAAGGGTACTTCCAGTCGATCTAGAATTTTGAAATTTGGTACGAAGCAACGTCTTATAGCACAGATAAAGGAAAAATTGCGAAAACCGTAAATTTTTAGTTACATCATATAATAAACAGAACAAAACACAGACAGAAATAAAACCAAGCCAAGAAACAGAACAGAACTACGACTCGATTGTCGTGTTAGGTGAACTTTTACTTATATACCTACAGGTTTGTACGGAACCCTCGGTGCGCGAGTCCGACTCGCACTTGGCTGGTTTTTTTTACATGCGACTGATTTCAATTTTATTCATATTCTGAAACGTGCCTTTGCAATAACAAATAAAGCAGGGTAGCCAAACCAGCTACCCATAAGCCATCTAAAATAAAAAAGTCACATCGTGTAGTGGTGAACGCTAAACACGAGCTTGTATCTGGTTTAGCAATGTTTATGCAGTTCGCCGCCGTATATATCTATTGCATTAGTTGAACACAAATTGAGCTGAGTACTGGTGAAGCGAGAAGTGATTAGAACAATTTGTGTAAGAAATTAGTGCAGCAGATGGTGGTTTGGAATTTTAAAAGGCATTTAGTTAACTACAGGACAAATGCATGGAATTGCATCCGAGAAACCTTTCGTAACTGTCGAAGGGGAACATATACTTCTGAACTGGGTTGCTCAAACGTAATATCGTAACCATCCCGTTTTTTTGGGTGGGAAATTATTAAATGACGTTTGAGCGGGAGGGTGTGTCAGACTTTTACTGATTAAAACCCACCAGTGTCCCTTCAGTTACCTGTACCAGGGCCACGGTAACTTTTTCGAACTAAACCGCAACCCTGGCAGGACCGTTATCATCCCCTTAGTTTAAATTAGTAAGTTACTATCTAGAAATATCTCATGCACAACAAAATCGACTAATATTCAATCTGAGGAGCAATTCCCGTATGATTAAAAACGTTGTACATTTCAATTCACTCTCAAGCTATCAAGAAAATAATTTTGGTAATAGTTTTAAACATTTAATGTAGCCCAGATGACAACTCCAAACTTAACAAACTTACATCTAAATTAGGGCTGATTATTTAATCGACGGATTTTTGAAAATAGAATATATAATTCTATTTTGAAAGGAAATATAAAATGATATCTTGAAATATTTTTATTACGTATTACCAGAAAATGCCCTAAGTGGATAGACTTATTTTTATGAACAACAAGCTTTGTGAACGATTGTACTGTACCGTGTAGTTGTTCAGTTTAGTAGATTGGTAGCTGAGCGTTTGTTGGCTATTATGCATCGCTCGCAAATACACGATATTTGTTCACTGCATAATATAGTGTATGTACATAACCAGTAATAGTCATGTAGTTACTACCTATTTACATCCCAAAAGGGTAAGACTAATTTAATCATGATGTTATTAGGAATAAGACCTCTATAGAACAACTTATTTTGATGTTGTTCCACTGCTGGTTCCAGTTTTCTTTGAGCTGTGCCTTCTCCGTCCAATATGTTGGGAACGAATATAAATCTTCATGCCAACATTTCTTAGTCCTGCGCCTGCCTCGATGACGGCGCCCGTCTTCAGGCACCAACTATAAATGACAATTCTGGCCATAATCTGGATGCATCCTAAAGATATGACCTGCTCAGTCCCACTTCAGCCTCGCAGACTAAACTTTTAATGTTTGTAACTATAATTCTGCGTGGCCTGTCGTATGCATATTACAGAAGCTGATGGATGGATGGTTTGCAGAAGCTGTGTTGGCAACAAACCAGTGATTAAATTCTGGGCTGAGTCCATTTAAATTGCCATTAACACGCTGAGAAATAGGACAAAAGCTGTGTGTTAATGTTGAACAACAAATTATGTCCACAAATAACCAATTTCGCTATAGGTTGGCACAATTTTATTTGTTGCTATCACAAAGGTTTACAACTTTGTGAAAAATTTAGCTTAGAGTCAATGGCCTGATCAAGTATTACACTGCGCGATGGTTGCAAGCGGTGCCGCTGAGATTGAGGTCCTGAGTTCAATAGGTCGGGCAAGGGGTTGTACTTGGTCATCTACATTATCAGCAGTAGCCCGGAATTTAGATTTGTGCCCGGTTGATGACAAAAGACTTGCCCCCTATTACATGCAACGTTGGAAAGTATATGTATACCATACATAGATAGGTACTATTTATTTATTCGTAAAGTACCGTGTGGTGCCGGACGTAAAGAATAACACCACCCCATTTCTTCCCGTGGGTGTCGTAAAAGGCGACTAAGTGACTTACTAGAGAATGGGCAGTAGCATTCTCTATGCATTTTACCAAAATACTGCGATCGCCAACCCGCCTGCCAAGCGTGGCGATTATGGCAAAGCCCCCCCAAATTGGGGGAGGCCTAAGTCCAACAGTGGACGTCTTACGGCTGAAATGATGATGATGATGATTTATTTATTCATCAACAAGTAAAACTAGACACATACATAGTTAGGCAAATAATTACAATAATAATACACAGACAATTAAAGGGAGAATTAATTAAATAAATTAAATTACATCACTGACTATCAAAAATAAATAGAACTATGGTCATATATTCCAGTGTAGCGACGTCTGCCTCTCTCAACCCTATGGCATGGTATGGCTTTTCTCACAAGAAAAGACATGCCAATTTTTACCCAAAATAGAGAGATTGTAAAATTTCAATACAAACATCTAGTGTACAAGTTTCACAAACAATATTTATTTGAAACTTGAAAACTATCAGAACGAAACAAATGTGTCCCAGTGCCCGTATGAATGCGATACAGCAATCACGCCTCAAAGCACGGAGCAAACAAAACACAAACTTTACATACACGGACACTGCCGATTGGAACTTGTCCAAAAGTAGCCTTATTTTTACTATATCTCATTGCTATTAGCGGTTTTATAGGTTTTGTAACGCAATATACCTACACTTATACGAATAGCGTAAAATGACGCCTGTATTTCTCGTAGTCTGGGCAGCAGCCCTAGCTAAGTTGATAATCTGCAATCGTTAACGCTAGTCGAAAACTAATCAAATGTATGGGAATGAAATCATCTCAATGTTAAGTCACGTGGTTAGAACAAACGAATAGAAAATTAAGAGCCAAGTTCACATCGTTCAAAATGATAGAATGAATTGTTATCGTTTCTACAATGTTCAACGCTACATCCTTTGTTATAATGTCGTTTTTCTAAAGACATTGTAAATCGAGCGACCGACTCAGGCGCGTCAACATGGCTATCAACTTATCGTTTTCTACAATTGCTGACACCGAGCGTTACCGATTGGATAACGGAATTCGACACGAAACGGTTGTGACTTGGCTAGAGGGGCAGGTGTGTGATATTAAACCCACATCGAACCAAGGACTACTAGACACTAGCGACTACTAGGCCATTGATACGAAATTTACCATCTTTCAATGTTATAAGCTTTTTATGGATTTTGTAATGAACTGTGAGAGCAATGGTGGTCCAATGGCATCGACCCCGGCTTACGAGTTGTAAGTCTTGAGTTCGATCCTAGGCATGCACTTAACTTTGTACATTTCATTTCATCACCACTGCTCCAAAAACGACGAAGGAAAACACCGCGAGGAAATCGGCATACTAGGATATACCGATTTCCTTTCCTTATCCAAAAATAATAATAATATCTTAGGACAACCATCACAACGTTATCTGATCCCAAACTAGGCAGAGCCTGTACTATGGCAACCAGACAACTGATAAACATACTTATATATTTCTAAAGACATACATATTATAGATAAATATCACCCAGACACAGAACAAATGATTGTGCTCATCACACAAAGATTTGTCCTGGGTGGGAATCGAACCCACGACCTCAGTCTTAGCAGTCAGACATTTTTTTTTTTTTCTGGATGGGAAATCATCAAATGACTTCTCCCGCTCTGGGCGGAGCGGGAGGGCGTGTCAGACTTTTACTGACTAAAACCCACCCGTGTTCCTTCAGTTGTCCATGTGCCAGGGTCACGGTATCTCTTTCGAACAATCTCGCGACCCTGGCAGGCGTCGGTCCTAGCAGACTCCTTCAGTGCTGCTGACATCTCTTTGAGGCGCGCGTGGAACACTACGCGCCGTCGACCCGAGCCTGGTCCTTACCGGGCGGCGAGCTACCCATTGCTCGCCGCCCGCAAGCTCGCGTCTACGGTGGCCGGGAGTCCGCTATAGACTCCCGACGCCAGGGCGTCTCCTCCTGCGGCGGCTAGGGACGTGAGGGCGCAGAGACTGCCACTCCCTCACGCGCCCCGCCTCCTCCTTCGCGAGCATTACTATGTATATATTAGTCAGTAAAAGTCTGACACGCCCTCCCGCTCCGCCCAGAGCGGGAGAAGTCATTTGATGGTTTCCCATCCAAAAAAAAAGGGTTAGGCAGAGGTATACTTACTAGTACACCCTCAATTCGCCAGTTATGTTTAAGTCCTAAGTAATAGGGGTGAGCCTATTGCCATCATCATCAACATCAGCAGCCCGAGAACAGGTTTCTTTTCCATGTGCCAATCCCCACGCTCCTATACGGTAATAATATCATCTGCCCATCTCACCGCTGACCAACCGACACTTGGACCACTAGTCCTCGGACACAACTCAGTCACTGATTTACTCTACCTGTCAAATAAGCGCATGATCTATTTTTCAAAAAAATAAATCCAGACTTCGAACTGCAATTGAAAAAATCTTGATGGAAAAATCCAATATCACTTTTCCCAACCTAGGAATTCAACACAGAACCTCAAACTTAGCAGTACCGCTTGCTCACAAGACCAACGAGCCAGTACTTTCAATCGTCATACGAAGCTGCTATGTTTATCATACTAAGAATGTATTAACACCTGATAGATTGAGATTCTAAAGAGCTTTAATAGTAATCTCATATAGACATACTACCTTTGACAGCACGTTCACGTTTGAGTGATTCCGATGCATTATTGCACCTTCACTAGGTGTTGCCAGGTTTGTATTTGGCATGAGAATCAGTGGTTTTTTTTAATGATAATTAATACATCCTGCAAATGATAGCTTTGCAAAATTTAAATATTTTATTAAAATGTGCGTTTTGTTTAATTAATTCAGGCAAAATAGAAAAGAAGAAAAAAGTAAGGGTTTGTAGTTTGAAATTCTTTGTCTATCATAAATAATTAAATTTTGAATGCATCAAATGACAAATATTATAAAGAAAATGAGTTTTGTTTGCGCCTATTGTAACCGATTTGATGTAAGATTATGATAAAAAGGGTACAATTAGATACGTTTCTACTATGTCAAAACCTTGAAAAAAATAATCTACCAATTCTAACTTCCTTTACTTACCAAACTATGTACAAAGAAACCCAAAAGGAAGCCGGAACCACACGTAATCTATACGATTTATGCCTTAATTACATGACTTAGCAATGACGTGTGGCTCCGTCTTTATAAAAGAAACCGAAAAAAATCGATATCAATGTTTTTGTCGTATTTGTGTTTAAGTTACGGTTAAGCTCTTACCTATCCCGAGTTAATTTGAATTTTTTACAATGAACTAGGAAGAACTTTACTTAAAATACCTATCAACTCCAACAACTAAAATATTTTTAATAATATCCAGCAGTATTTCAAAAACTCAATCGGCAACACTGTTTACACAAAGCTTTGAAACGCGACGACAACGAGAACAATATTCATTGACATGACATCAAAGTGAAACACAGCTTAGTTGATTGTGTATTAGGAACATATCAATTAATTTGATGTATTGAAGGGGAAGATAACAACTGGAGCAGCAAATCGCACTTACGTGTCGATAATATCTAGTAGTCTTAGTCTAGTACTTACTATGATTAGTACCTTCAACCCGGAGTCTGGATTTGTAAATTTGTTGATGACAATAGGCTCGCCCGCTATAATATGGGACTAAACAAAAGTGGCGAAATTTGCTGGCACTATAAGGTGCACCTCTGCCCAACCCTACGTGGAAAAAAGGCGTGGTGTTATGATGTAACTTTAACTATTTAATCAATAACACAGCCCGACGTGACCTCCTTCTGCGAAGCAGTAATGCTCGCGAAGGAGGAGGCGGGGTGCGTGAGGGAGTGGCAGTCTCTGCGCCCTCACGTCCCTAGCCGCCGCAGGAGGAGACGCCCCGGGCGTCGAAGTAGGTAGAGGACTCCCGGCCATCGTAGGCGCGAGCTTGCGGGTGGCGAGCAATGGGTAGCTCGCCGCCCGGTAAGGACCAGGCTCGGGCCAACGGCGCGTAGTGTTCCACGCGCGTCTCAAAGAGATGTCAGCAGCACTGAAGGGGTCTGCTAGGACCGATACCTGTCAGGGTCGCGAGATTGTTCAAAAGAGATACCGTGACCCTGGCACATGGGCAACTGAAGGAACACGGGTGGGTTTTAGTCAGTAAAAGTCTGACACGCCCTCCCGCTCCGCCCAGAGCGGTAGAAGTTATTTGATGATTTCCCATCCAAAAAAGAGAGGCCGAATTTGAATTCAGTGACCCAAAATTTACAGGGAATGACTACTCTCATTCAAGGAGCAAGACTCACGTCGGGCTGTGTTATTAGAGCTGCAGGATAATTAGTATTAAAGGTAAGTTTAAATATATCAGCCATCGGCACTTGTTTCGTTCACCACAGTAAAAGTATTGCTATCTCTTACTGACAAACCGCGAAAGAGAAAGACAAGTACCACTTTAGAACTGTCAAACTAAATCACGTCTCGATTGCCTAGAATGTGGTGTGATTTCAAGCACGAAAAATTTTGTTCGACGTAGTTGCGTCAAAGAAAATCTTTGTTCAACTAAATTTGGCAGTTCTAATTTATTTCCGTCTCATTCTTGTCCCATTAGAAGGAAAAAGATGACAATATCCTAAATTAAGTTTATTTGATGTAACAGCATAATTATTACGAATTTCAAAAGCTAATGCTAGGTTGGACAATGAGGATCCTTACGAAGTTGTGGAGATCAGTTCCGCATCCATCGAAACGCTATGTTGATAATTAATGGCATCTTTTTAACAGACTTCCAAAACATCGAGCGTGTTCTCGATTTGGTGGTATTGTTTTATTTTTTATGTTTGTTACCTCAGAACTCCGTTATTTGTAAACCGATTTGCAAGGGAATACTAATAGAATGGTTCTATATAATTTCTTTAAGTTCTGATTAGTGTAATACATGAATTTGCACCACAATTGGTGCAAAAATAAAATTTTGTTTAAAAATAAGCAACCGAGTCTCACAAAAAAAAACGGTTAAAGTTAAAATTTACTTGAAATTCGAAAGTAGTGTCTTTTCTGTATTTTTGTTCTTTTTCCACCGACTTCCGAAATTAGAGATATTTTTCAGTCTTTTTTTTTTGAGATTGGTTGTTTTTAATTTTGCCGTTCATAGGAAATGTCTTTAGGTTATTTCTAAAGCGCATACACCAAGAACCAGATTGTATCAAACCCTAAGACGAACTATTAGTCTAGGTTGATGCTCGCTGGTAAATAAATTGTAAACTAGCTACAGTACAGGTAACATCATATTAAGCTACTCATGTTGTATCCACTTGAAATTAACCTGTAAACATGTTTACTGCATTACCTGGACAATAAATAGCCAGTTTTCTGTTTCTAAAAAAAAAAACATGCCAAAAATTCTTACAACAGAACAATATTTTGCATTTGACCAAACTTATAGCCGAAATATCTGAAAGGTGGTCAAAAACAAATAAACTACGCCAGCAGAACAATAACATCATTATTGAGAAACAGATTCACGAGTTTAACTCACTGTTGATTTTCTACGAAATGCTATGCCCGTATCTGCAGTACGTGGAAATTTAACAATTTGTACAGGAGCAGCTGTAATTATTAAAGTTCCGCGAAAATCCTGCTTTTCTGTTAACAGTTTGATTCATGTTTTTATTTTTCTCTATGTTTATATTCATGATGTCAGTTCAGCTATGTAATGGTTATGTTGTTTCTCCGTGGGGTGCCGAACGTAAAGAAATGCACCATCCCATTTCTTACCATGGGTGTCATAAAAGGCGACTAATGGACTTACTAGAGAATAGGTAGCAGCATTCTCTATGCATTTTACCACCATAATGCGCTCGCCAACCCTTCTGCCAACTGCCAAGCTTGGCGATTATGGCAAACCCCCCAAAATTAGGGGAGGTCTATGTCTAGCAATGGACGTTCTTCCGCTGAAATTATGAAGATTGTATTGTGGTATTATATTTATGAAATAAATTTATGTTTTTAATTGTTTTTGATTTGACATTAAGTCGTCTCCACCAAGTGCTGAATTCACCAATGTAACTCAAGGTGATCAGCACATCTAAACTCCGTTCAAGTGCTATCAGTGTAAATTTTTCCTCAATAACGATGACCCTGACAGCTCTAATAACGTTCAGTGTCATTTGAGAAATCCGGCCTTAGTTGATAAAAAGCAGGTGTTGCCAAGAGAATAGAAGAAAACTGCGTATCAGGGCATACCCATTGTAAAATGTAATTTCTAAGATTCATTTGGCAAACACGTTGATTTTGGGAAAAACTTGCGCACAGTAGTACAGTGTTATCAGTGTGTGTGTCAGTGTCATTTCAGCCGAAAGACGTCCATTGCAGACATAGGCCTACTGCGCCACTTTGACCTGTTCTGTGCTTTCCGCATACAGTGGATTCCTGCGGCCTTCACAAGGTCATTGGTCCACCTTGTTGGAGGCCTTCCAACCCTACATTTTCCGGTACGCGGTCGCACTCCAGAACCACTACAGTTCTGCAAGCAATGTGCCCTGCCCACTGCTACGTAAGATTGGCAATTCTTCAGGCAATGTCGGTTGTCTTGGTCCTCTTGCGGATATCTTCCTTCCTGATTCGATCACGTAGGAAAAGTACAGTGTAAAGTCAGTGAAATTACTTATTATACACGCAAAAACGACAGATCGGATTTAGATGAAATTTGGCACACATATAATTTATAACCTGGATTAACACAAATGGTACTTTTTATCCCGGTAGTACGTTCCCGAGGGATAAGTTCCGACCTACAAGCGAGCAAAGCCCCTGGCAAAAGCTAGTATCTTATATATATATAATTCTCATGTCACGATGTATGTTAAGATTAAACTGACAGAGCTCCGGTGAGATCTCATGGTGACATGACGGGTACGATTGTCGCAACCCAGTGCAGGGCATGCAACTATTGGGGTGGTAACTCCCCTCTTTGAGAAGTGGCTAGAGAGGCGCCACGGTGTCCTCACCTTCCACCTTACGCAGGTCCTCACCGGGAATGGCTGCTTCGGGAGGTGGTTATGGTGGTGCGGTGGTGTCCAGAATAAGGCGGGAGGAAACGCCCGGGTGTTTCCATTGCGAGGATTGTCTGGAGGACACAGTGGAGCACGGTGGGGGTGTTCCTTGCCTGGGCGGAGCACCACCGTGTCCTCATGAAGGCGATCGGCGGCGGCCACCTCTCGCGTCCGACCCTGGTGCAAGCCATGGTACGGAGCGAAAGGGCATGGGACGCCGTCACCTCCTTCTGCGTGAGAAAGAGGCAGGCTCTGCACCTTCGCACCTCTAGGCGCCACAGGAGGAGACGCCCCGAGCGTTGTGAGTCAATCGCGGACTCCCGACCACCGTAGGCGCGGGCTTGCGGGCGGCGAGCAATACGTAGCTCGCCGCCCGGTAAAGACCAGGCTCATGTCAATGGCGCATTGTATTCCACGCGCGCCACAAAGAGATGTCAGCATAACTAAAGGGGTCCCCCAGGACCGATGCCTGTCAGGGTCGCGAGATTTGTTCGAAAGAGTTAGCGTAACCCTGGCATATATGCAACTGAAGGAACATGGGTGGGTTTTAGTCAGTAAAAGTCTGACACGCGGTCCCGTTCCGCCCAGAGCGGGAGATGTCATTTTATGTCTTCCCACCGATGAAAAAAAAGTGTAAACTCTGTAACTACTGAATAGATTTTGAAAAATTTCGTTATCGTATTGTCCAACTTGAAAGATAAGATAGTTATATGTCAATTAATGACCTCGATATTTAAAAATTAAATATTTTTAAATGACAATGTGTGTATTAATTGGTTAGTTCTATGAATTCCTAATAGGTGGCGGTGTAAGTTAATATATCGTATTGTTTGATATGGGTTTCGATTTCTAGATAATCTTCTTTATATAATATAAATCAAATTCGGTTCTCATGTGTGTACGCTTAGATCTTTTAAATTACTCAACGAATTTTACTGCAGTTTCCATAAATAGACAGAGTGATTCAAGAGGTAGCTTGCGCGGGCAAAACCGCTGGAAAAAGCTAGTGGTTCATATATGTATTCTAATCACAGCTCAGTCTATGCTCAGTCATTCAGAGTTAAAACAGACAGAGAAGTTTTTTTTTTTTTGTAAAACCACTTTGTAGTTCATTATCTGAACAGTTAGATACTTATTGACCTTGAATTGACCTAACGTCCTTGACTGAGCCAAGTAAAAGAACTTTCAGTCAATTTATTAGAGAAAATGGTCTCTAATATAATTAAATATTAACGATGCTTTTGTTGTTATAACGAACAAAGGCAATTTCTTAAAGATAGTGTCTAGTTGGAACAAAGCTAATACTATTAAGGAGAGACTGGTGACATACTGTACGTGAATGTCTTTTTTGACCGAATTCAAAAATGGAGGTGGTTCTTAATTCGGTTGTATGTTTTTTTTTTTTTTTACTTCAGCAGTCTGTCTTTTCAGTTAAAAAATCTTCTTTCATTTGTAAGAGTAAACTAATATAGTGGTCTCATATAAATTTGGTCAAGTTTTGATTGAATTTTGTTTTTTTTTTCTTATTATTGACGCTCTGTTATTGACAATCTGAACTCACTGTTCAGAGTTAGCGTCGGTATACAAATTTTTGGGGTTCGTACCACAGCTAAAAACTGAATAATTAAATATTTAAACGGGATTTTGACGGCACGTTCACTGGCATACAGCTGATATTATAAAGACTAACATAGGCTATTTGCTTTTTGTCCTGGTAGCATTTTCCAGTGGGATAATTTCTATCATCCACGCGGAGAAAGCCGCAAGCAAAGGCAATATTTTTAGATACCTGATCTACTATTTCCAGCATACACATCCGTCAAAACCTCTACGAGTAAAAGTAGCTCGTCATATATTACCATCATTGGTACTTCTACTCAACTTCTGAAATGTTCAGAGTGAGTTCAAATCTAAGTCGTAGCCTTCTAAGACTTGGCAGGAAAATCTAATCTAACGAACAATATCAGGCAAGTGCTCATTAAGTATGGAACCGTTCTTTATTTCTGTTTATCACATTAAACACTGTTGTTGGAATTTATCCAACTGTCGACGCGATATCGCCAATATAGCAGCCGAGTGCATGCAACGATTTAGCATTAATAATTGTTCCGGCAGTGTTCCAAATGTGACGTTCCAACTCCAGGATATTCTTCTCTTGCTAGTTTTGTTCTAGGTCTTGGCTCATTTCTTATTCTCATCATATGCTGGTTTACGTGTCGGTGATTTTTGGACACCTTTTTTAAGAGTTAGTGTATTGGAGATGTTCCAAACATTGTTGTAAGAGATTCGCAGTGAACTTACGTTGATGTCGTCGTCGTGCTTTTAAATGGTGGATTAGTTTGTGCGTTGGCACTTGGTGCAATGTTTTCATATTTTAACTCAGTTTTGAGCCTTTGATATTTGTGTTTTATAACGATCAAACAGGGAGTTTTTTTACTTTCTAATCTTAACGCGTTTTCAACTGTCTGCACACGTTCCTTCGAGTACATTTTTCTTAAATTATTTTTTTTTTCTGTCGTCTCATATAAATATTTATCTCTAACTAGCTTTTGCCAGCGGTTTGGCCCACGTGTTGTACTTATAAGCCTTCCTCTTGAATCACTCTTTGTACTACTGAAAACTGCATTAAAACCCGTTGCGTACTTTAAAAGATCTAAACGCACAAACGCGGGAATTGACTTTGTTTTATATTATGTAAAGAATATAAAACAAAGTCAAATATAAAGAAATTTTTATTTTGAGTGTTACCACTGTTTGTCTGTGCATCTGCATTCCAATCTGGTAGAAAATGCCTTTGGCTTTAAGTCTGCCTCTGTGCATTTACGTGCCTTAAGTATTAAATAAATAAAACATATTTTGTTTTTCGATGCTTCGTCTTTTCATTTACGTCATTTTATAAAGTTTCAATTTCTCGCCCTGAAATCCTCAACCCGAATCTGTAATAAAGAAAAACTTACCCCGCTCTCGGCACAAAATCCTGCAAAACTCCTGACATTGTAAACTTTTCAACTCCAACGGCCTGAACAAAAGTACCGGTGTAAAAAAGTGCTGAAATCCTAGTAGGGTGATAAACTACTGGAGAGTTATGACTGATTATAATAGTACCTTACAGTCCAGAACATTGTCAGCTTACAGTTATAAAAGTACTAGCAAAAGGTACGGTTGTTACTGTGACTTATATATTTAAAGTTTTTATACCTTTGTAATTTTGTCTAACATATTGGGTGGGTTTAGTTTAATAAGGTCCTGTATTTAACAGGCTTTATGTGTATTTATATGGGAGGACAGAAGTATTATTGTTTAATTTACGGAATTATAAAGGTGTGATCAATGAGTTTGTTCTGCTATACAAATTCTAGAACTCGCCGTTGCGTACTTACTACTTCAGGCGAATATTCCTAGGCATACAAAAATATATGATGATTGTAATGCAAACACAAAAAAAAACGGTAAAAACTTAATAAATGTTAAAATTGTTTAGCAATCCGATTCATTACGTTTTTGGGAACACTCTGACCGCTGTTGCAGTCCACGGAGTGATAGGAACTAAATATGTCGAAGTATGCATATCAAGAAGCATAAGCTTAAACAACTTGTAATGTTCCCACTACTGACAGACTGGCCTCCTCTCTGGAATATTGTGTGGCCCATGATCTCCTACGCGAGCACGGTGAGGGACAGGGAGACCATATGTCTTCGAGTTAGGTTCTAAGACATGCCGGTTTCATGACACAGTTTTCCTTCACCGTTTCAAGGACAGTTGTGATAAGTAATGGTGTGGTAATACCAAAACGAAAACTTACTATTTATGTTGAAATCTCTCCGGTTGTACATAAATTCCTCCTGTAAATTCGGCCCATCTAAACGTTGCCATCTGTCTCTGTACAAAACGACGACGCTAAAGACGAACCGATAAAAGATTTTTAGTGCTTTACAGTGTCGAGACACGAAACGTTCCGAATCCTGATTGAACTGTGCTGTCTCTATCAAAGTTTTATTTTACAGTTGTCTTTACTATATATATTCATTTTTAAGTCAGTATTCAGGATTTCCGAGGTTTTACCTATTTAAATTTATATCTAAAGGCAATATTTACTTTTGTTTGAATTTTTACATTTCTTGCTCATCTAGCTATGCTATTGAGGACTTTCTTGCGTCATTGCTTCTTGTCTGCTTAAACACTAGAAAATGGTGAAGTTCTGCCGTTTTGAGGCACTGTCTTATGTAATTTTTACATTCGAAAAGTGCTGATTCTGAGCCTTATTTTAATAAATTATTTTGAATATCGGCCATAGATTGAAAACATATTTATTCAATTCCATTTGTGCAAAAATGGCCGATGCCACTTTTATTTCTTCTTAAACCACATCGTTTTAAAACTTGTCCTTACCTCTTATCAAAGTTAGAAATTTATTTATGTCTAGAAATATCACAAAAAGATACAGGCTTAGATATATTAAGATATTATTAAACAGCATATCATGTTTCTACTGCTTGGATATAGACTTCTTCTCTATAAGAAGGAGCAACTCGTAATACAAACTCCGGGTTGGTGACTACTAAGCTGAATTTCTAATGAAACTTTATCCCAGTAAAACTATAATTATTCACATTTCCAAAACATGTTTCAAAATACGAACTTAAAAGCCTCTGCCGCTATGCCGTGACAAATAGGTAGAAATAAGCGAACTCTTAGCGAAGACTCAAAATACAAACAAAATTAACAACTCAAATAAGTTTACTTGAAGACAGTCTTGCTAATTGCGAACTGCATGAGGTTGCGTTAAGCAGTTCTAATTATGCATGTGCCGTATTGAAGCCGTATTGTGTCTCAGAACTTCTCAACGTAAGTGTGAGCAGATTGTGAACTTTAAACTTTTGAAGCAAAACTGTTTCTTGAGTGTGTGAAACAGGTATGTTGGGTAGGAATATTGTGTTAATTGTAGGGATTAAGCTATAGTTTATATTTAATTTAGGAAGAATGCTTGACATAGGGTCTTTACAATCGCCTTCAAAGAAAAATATAATTTAATTTCTAAAGTCGGTGGCAAAAAAACGAAACGAAAGATACTGTTTTTTTTTAAATAATTTTTTCATTTTTACATTTTAGTTCAGGTACGAACCCCACAAAAATGTGTATACCTTTACTTGCTAAGAAAATAACACTGACAGGAAATTATCATAATATCATCGACATGAAAAAAGTGAAAAAATACCTATTACTGAAGCTAACTCAAAAACTAATAATCAGAACTTGACCATATATAAATAGAACCATTCAGAATGTATAAACTTTCAATCTAAAGACGATATTTACAGTTCGATTTATAAATTCCGGATTACTGAGGTAACAAATGTTTAAAAAAAAAACAACTGAATTGAGGAATTCCTCCTTTTTATGAAATCGGTTGAAATATAGCTCGTATTGCCACAAACACATTTCCACAATGTAAAGTAATTTAAAGTTATATCCGTATAAAATATTATAGTTACAAAAAATAATATTATCCAGTCATGGGTTCATAGACTGGTGACTAAGCTAAGCCGAAGCCTGTATTTTCAGGTCACCAGGTCTCCGCCCCAAGTACATAATTATAGTTTCCCGTAAACTAAAAGTAGTCAATAATAAAATAACATTAGACATATAGGAAGGAGTGTTCTTGTGGAGTCTGTGGATGTGTGCGTGTGAGCGAGTGGGGGTGTGTGTGAGAATATAATCATGAGTCATAAACTCTTTACTGTAAATTTACAAATCAACAACTTCATAATCATGGAAATATATTACATGTTAGAACAATTACTGACGTGAACAGTTTATTAATTTCACAACCTTGTTCATCACTGTTGAAAGGAAAATTACAGAAGCGAACATTTAGCAAGATCCTCAAGTACATACAAAATTATCAACTTTAATAAGTTTATTTGAAGACAGTGTTGCTAATTGCGAACTGCATGAGGTTACGTTAAGTAGTTCTAATTATGCATGTGCTGTATTGTGCTTCAAAACTGTGTGAGCAGATTGTGAACTTAAACACTTTGAGAGCAAGTGAATTGCTTCAGGTGTATTATAAATAAGACGGATGTAATATTGTGTTAATTGTAGAAATTAAGCATTGGTGTAGGTTGAAGAAAAAAAAATGGTAATTTATTCATTAGTGTCATCGTCAGTCAGCACCATTTCAGCCGTAACACTGCTGTACGAAGGCCTCCCCCCATTTAAGGGGCTTAGCCAGAATCGCTTGGCAGGCGGGTTTGCGATCGTAGTTTGGTAGTAAAATACAAACAGAACTCTGCTGCTCATTCTCTAGTAAATTAAGACACCAACGGGAAGAAATGAGATGGTGGTATTCTTTACGTCTAGCACCACACGGAGCATTCATGTACGTCCAAACTAAATGTTTAGTAAAGGAAAAGGTATAAGAGCACAAATAACTGCCTCTTGCAGTATGTTAAGCATCATCATCTGCTAGAACGTAAAAAAAGGATAACCTTTTTAACCGACTTCAAAAAGGAGGAGGTTCTCAATTCGGACGTTTATATGTTTTTTTTTAATGTATGTTCGGCCTAACTCCGTCATATATAGACGGATTTGCAAAATTTTATTATTATGTTAGATACTTATTGATCTTGAATTGACCTAACGTCCTTGACTGAGCCAAGTAAAAGAACTTTCAGTCAATTTATTAGAGAAAATGGTCTCTAATATAATTAAATATTAACGATGCTTTTGTTGTTATAACGAACAAAGGCAATTTCTTAAAGATAGTGTCTAGTTGGAACAAAGCTAATACTATTAAGGAGAGACTGGTGACATACTGTACGTGAATGTCTTTTTTGACCGAATTCAATAAGGAGAAGGTTCTCAATTCGGTCGTACTATTATTTTTTGTTACCTCAGCTGTCTATATTTTCAGTCCAAAATTCTTATTTTGCTTGTAAGTATAAACTAATAGAGTGATCCCATATAAAGGAGAAGGGAATGAATCCATAGATTCCTGGGCCCAGGTGTTAACTGAATCAAACTGGCCTTATTTGTAAGACGATATAATAACAAGGCCTCACTGAAAATTTTGTTGAAATTTGGCTATCCAGGAACCAAATTATATGAATTATAGTAAAAGTGAGGTTTATACAGCAATCCATATCGTCAATATCCAATCGATAGGCGTAAACAGTTGTCCAAAATAGAGCCAGGTAATTTAGAGTAGCAAGATCCGTCAAATAGTCCGTTATAATATGCAAAACCGAGGTCGTGGAGTTAAACAATAAAACAAGGAAAGTACATACGCACTCAGAACGAAAGAAAACAACCGAGTGCATCTGTCAGTCAGTGACTGACGGATGTCAGGCACAAGTGTTGCCGGAAGAAAAAAAATCACTATGAATCGATTCAATCGATTCCACGAAAGCTTGATATGCACTTGTCACTCGATTTTCATACATATTCTCAGATTTTCGAATCGATTAATAGTAATTCAGGCATTATTTAATCGATTATTTAGTTTCATTAACTTAATTAAAGTTTTCTCGCTTTCTAGGTAGAAACATGGTACCATATTCTGTGATTTCCTTTAGAAAAATATAACGGTTTTTTTTTAATACACATTTCAACTAGTTAACTGCTGGGCCCAGAAGTCCCCTTCTCCTTTGGTCAAGTTCTGATGATTCAGAGTTAGCGTCAATAATACATTTTTTTTTTTACTTAGTTAATGTTAATGATGTTGTAATACCATCTTGTAACTGTTATTTACTTAGCAAGTCTAGGTATACGCATTTGTGTGGGGTAGGAACCAGGGATAAAAAGTAAATTATACTTTTTAACGTGGTTTTGACGAAACGATACAAGGAGTAACAAAGGCTACTTGCTTTTTGTCCCGATAGCATTATCCGAGTGGGATAATTTCCGACATCCATGCGAGTTAAGCCGCAAGCATAAACAGTATTTTATAAAGCGGATCCGTTATTTCCAGCATACACATCCATCAAAGGCTATACGAGTAAAAAGTAGCCCCTCGTATACTATCATCATTGGTACTTCTTCAAACTTTCAGAATCTTTGCAAGTTCAAATCTAAGTCGTACTAGACACGAGCGCACGTGTCTTTAAGCCTTCGAAGACTTGGTAGGAAAATCTAATCCAACGAACAATATCAGCCAAATGCTCATTAAGTATGAAACCGTTCTTTATTTCTGTTTATCGCATTAAACACTGTTGTTGGAATTTACCCAACAGTCGACGCGATATCGCCAATATAGCAGCCGAGTGCATGCGACGATTTAGCATTAATAATTGTTCCGGCAGTGTTCCAAATGTGACGTTCCAACTCCAGGATATTCTTCTCTAGCTAGTTTTGTTCTAGATCTTGGCTCATTTCTTATTCCCATCATATGCTGGTTTACGTGTCGGTGATTTTTGGACACTTTTTTAAGAGTTAGTGTATTGGAGATGTTCGAAACATTGTTGTAAGAGATTCGCAGTGTGAACTTACGTTGATGTCGTCGTCGTGCTTATAAATGGTGGATTAGTTTGTGCGTTGGCACTTGGTGCAATGTTTTCATATTTTAATTCAGTTTTTATGAATTTTGACAAGATACTCGTGTTTTATAATGATCAAACGGGAGCTTTTTACTTTCTACTTGTTGATTTTTGGTTAATGATAAAAATCTTAACGCATCTTCAACTGACTGTAGACGGTCCTTCGAGTACATTTTTTTAAAATTATTAATTCTTTCTGTCGTCTTATATAAATATTTATCTCTAATTAGCTTTGCCAGCGGTTTCACCCACGTGTTGTACTTATAAACCTTCCTCTTGAATCAATCTATGTATTACTGAAAACTGCATTAAAATCCGTTGCGTAGTTTGAAAGATCTAAGCGCACAAACGTGCGAATTGACTTTGTTTTATAATATGTAAAGAATATAAAACAAAGTCAAATAATAGGTTGGGGAAAAAGTTTCTTCGCATTTTTTAAGAAAATTCAAAACATTTTTTTAAAAAGTTTATTTACATTTAACTAAAGTATGTAGGTACCATTTTGTTCGATAACTTTTTGCCATCTTGTAGGTAGGGAAATGATCTCATTGCTATAGAAATTTTGGGACTTCTGGTCAAAATACCGCGACAAGTGGTTTTGGCAGTCCTCTCGTGATGTTAACCTGACACTGCCTAAAGAATTCTGAAGAGACCGAAACAGGTGGAAATCTGAAGGTGCAAGGTCAGGACTATACGGCGGATGCATTAACACCTCCCAGCCAAACTCTCTTAATTTTTGTTGGGTGGCTAAAGATGTGTGAGGTCTAGCGTTATCATGATGAAAAACCACACCCCTTCTGTTGATTAATTCCGGCCGCTTTCTCTCAACTTCTTGCTTTAATCTCATCAGTTGTTCGCAGTAGAGTTCAGAATCGATGGTTCTGCCTGGTGGTAACAGCTCATAATGAATAATGCCCTTCCAATCCCACCACACACACAGCATCACCTTGTTGCGAGCTAACCCGGGTTTCGCCACAGTCTGTGAAGCCTGACCGGCCTTTGACCACGACTTTTTTCGCACGTTCTTGTCATACGTGATCCACGTTTCATCACCAGTTATCAGCTTCTTCAAAAATGGTTCGGTTTCATTACGTCGTAATAAAGAATCACAAATGAGTACACGGTTCATTAGGTTTCTTTCAGTGAGCTCGTAAGGTATCCAAATGTCGAGCTTTTTTGTGTACCCAGTTTTATTCAAATGCGGCAAAACTGTTTTGTGGTCAATTTCCAGTTCTTCAGCTACGTAGTAACTACTGGTAGGCCGATCTTGCTCCACTTTTTCAAAAATGGCATCCATTTTATCCGTAATAGGGCGACCAGAGCGACGTGCATCTTTGACATCAAAATTTCCGGATTGAAAACGCTTAAACCAAATTTGTGCTACTCTCACAGACACTACACTAGGTCCATAAACATCGCAAATTTTTTTCGCGGCTTGCGTTGCATTTTTACCTTTTTACACGCTTTATATTAGCTTCACTTGTATGTTTGTATGTTTGTATATTTGTATGTTTGTATATTTGTATGTTTGTTTGTAACCGACTCCTTATAGTGCGATTTTGACCCACTTAAAACGACCAGATTTCATTCAAACTTTGCCCACCTGTCAAGGACTGATGACAATGCAATAATTTCATAAATTTGTGCTATTATCCTTGCCAGGGTTACCAGGACAGCAAAAAAAATGTCACAAACTACGCTGACAGACGTCTCAAAATTCGAAATACCCTAAAAAATAGAAAATAAATAATAGTTTAAAAAAACTAAAAAACACGCTTCCATGGAAAACCAAACTAAAAAGTACAAAATAATGGAAAAAAAGCGTGGGGTGCCTGATATCAATAAAAAAATACCTTAAAAGCACCCCACGCTTTTTTCCATTATTTTGTACTTTTTAGTTTGGTTTTCCATGGAAGCGTGTTTTTTAGATTTTTTAAACTATTATTTATTTGTAGTAAACTTTTAAAATGTATCGAATTTCTTCATTAGATTCACTCATCTTGACGGTACGAAAAACAAATGAAAATCACACATTTTCCTAATTTGAATTTGGAATTATGTTCTTTAAAATTTAAACTTTCAATGATACCAAAACCAGCCAGATACAAACAGTATAGCCAAAGAGATTTTATTACAAGTTCATACATACTATAATGCGAAAAGACTTTTTCCCCAACCTAATTTAGAGAAATTTTTATTTTTAGTGTTACCACTATTTGTCTCTGCATCTGCATTCCAGTCTGGTAGAAAATGCCTTTGGCATTAAGTCTGCCTCTG
The DNA here is from genome assembly GCA_947507805.1 of Aporophyla nigra. Lineage (NCBI taxonomy): Eukaryota > Metazoa > Arthropoda > Insecta > Lepidoptera > Noctuidae > Aporophyla > Aporophyla nigra. Next base: position 21,772,388 of record OX382296.1, read on the forward strand.
TATATTTACGTGCCTTTTTTTGGGTGGGAAATCATCAAATGACTTTTCCCGCTCTAGGGTGGAGCGGAAGGGCGTGTCAGACTTTTACTGACTAAAACCCACGCGTGTTCCTTCAGTTGCCCATATGCCAGGGCCACGGTAACTCTTTCGAACGAATCTCGCAGTCCTAGCAGACCCCTTTAGTATTGCTGACATCTCTTTGAGGCGTGCGTGGAACACTACGCGCCATCGACCTTACCTTACCAGGCGGCGAGCTACCCAATGCTCGCCGCCCGCAAGCTTGCGCCTACGGTGGCCGGGAGTCCGCTATCGACTCCCGACGTCCAGGGCGTCCCTCCTGCGGCGGTTACGGACGTGAGGGCGCAGAGACTGCATCTCCCTCACGCGCCCCGCCTTCTCCTTCGCTAGTATTACTGCTTCGCAGAAGGAGGTGACGGCTTCCCATGCCCTCGCACCAGAGCAGGACGTCGCCGCCGCCGCATTTACGTGCCTTAGGTATTAAATAAATAAAACATATATTGTTTTTCGATGCTTCGTGTTTTCATTTACGTCATTTTATACAGTTTCGATTTCTCGCCCTCAAATCCTCAACCCGAATCTGTAATAAAGAAAAACTTACCCCGCTCTCGGCACAAAATCCTGCAAAACTCCTGACATTGTAAACTTTTCAACTCCAACGGCCTGAACAAAAGTACCGGTGTAAAAAAGCGCTGAAAACCTAGTAGGGTGATAAACTACTGGAGAGTTATGGCTGATTATGATAGTACTTTACAGTCCAGAACATTGTCAGCTTACAGTTGTAAAAGTACTAGCAAAAGGTACGGTTGTAACTGTGACTTATATATTTAAAGTTTTTATACCTTTGTAATTTTGTCTAACATATTGGGTGGGTTTAGTTTAATAAGGTCCTGTATTTAACAGGCTTTATGTGTATTTATATGGGAGGACAGAAGTATTATTGTTTAATTTACGGAATTATAAAGGTGTGATCAATGAGTTTGTTCTGCTATACAAATTCTAGAACTCGCCGTTGCGTACTTACTACTTCAGGCGAATATTCCTAGGCATACAAAAATATATGATGATTGTAATGCAAACACAAAAAAAAACGGTAAAAACTTAATAAATGTTAAAATTGTTTAGCAATCCGATTCATTACGTTTTTGGGAACACTCTGACCGCTGTTGCAGTCCACGGAGTGATAGGAACTAAATATGTCGAAGTATGCATATCAAGAAGCATAAGCTTAAACAACTTGTAATGTTCCCACTACTGACAGACTGGCCTCCTCTCTGGAATATTGTGTGGCCCATGATCTCCTACGCGAGCACGGTGAGGGACAGGGAGACCATATGTCTTCGAGTTAGGTTCTAAGACATGCCGGTTTCATGACACAGTTTTCCTTCACCGTTTCAAGGACAGTTGTGATAAGTAATGGTGTGGTAATACCAAAACGAAAACTTACTATTTATGTTGAAATCTCTCCGGTTGTACATAAATTCCTCCTGTAAATTCGGCCCATCTAAACGTTGCCATCTGTCTCTGTACAAAACGACGACGCTAAAGACGAACCGATAAAAGATTTTTAGTGCTTTACAGTGTCGAGACACGAAACGTTCCGAATCCTGATTGAACTGTGCTGTCTCTATCAAAGTTTTATTTTACAGTTGTCTTTACTATATATATTCATTTTTAAGTCAGTATTCAGGATTTCCGAGATTTTACCTATTTAAATTTATATCTAAAGGCAATATTTACTTTTGTTTGAATTTTTACATTTCTTACATTTATTTTTTGCTCATCTAGCTATGCTATTAGGGAGTTTGTTAAGGAGTTTCACTTCTGTTTGTCTGCTTAAACAATAGAAAATGGTTGGTCTGCCGTTTTGGGGCACCGTCTTATGTAATTTTTACATTCGAAGAGTGCTGATTCTGAGCCTAATTTTAATAATTTATTTTGAATATCGGCCATAGATTGAAAACATATGTATTCAATTCCATTTGTGCAAAAATGGCCGATGCCACTTTTATTTCTTCTTAAACATCATTGTTTAAAAACTTGTCCTCACCTCTTATCAAAGTTAGAACTTATTTATGTCTAGAAATATCACAAAAAGGATTAATATATTAAGATATTATTAATCAACATATCATGTTTCTACTGCTTGGATATAGACTTCTTCTCTATAAGAAGGAGCAACTCGTAACACTCCGGGTTGGTGACTACTAAGCTGAATTTCTAATGAAACTTTATGCCAGTAAAACTACAATTATTCACACTTCAAAAACATGTTTCAAAACACAAACTCAAAAGCCCCTGCCGCTATGCCGTGACAAATAGGAAGAAATAAGCGAACTCTTAGCGAAGACTCAAAATACAAACAAAATTAACAACTCAAATAAGTTTACTTGAAGACAGTCTTACTAATTGCGAACTGCATGAGGTTGCGTTAAGCAGTTCTAATTATGCATGTGCCGTATTGAAGCCGTATTGTGTCTCAGAACTTCTCAACGTAAGTGTGAGCAGATTGTGAACTTTAAACTTTTGAAGCAAAACTGTTTCTTGAGTGTGTGAAACAGGTATGTTGGGTAGGAATATTGTGTTAATTGTAGGGATTAAGCTATAGTTTATGTTTAATTAAGGAAGAATGCTTGACATAGGGTCTTTACAATCGCCTTCAAAAAAAATATAATTTAATTTCTAAAGTCGGTGGCAAAAAAACGAAACGAAAGAACCTGTTTTTTTTTAAATATTTTTTTCATTTTTACATTTTAGTTCAGGTAGGAACCCCACAAAAATGTGTATACCTTTACTTGCTAAGAAAATAACACTGACAGGAAATTATCATAATATCATCGACATGAAAAAAGTGAAAAAATACCTATTACTGAAGCTAACTCAAAAACTAATAATCAGAACTTGACCATATATAAATAGAACCATTCAGAATGTATAAACTTTCAATCTAAAGACGATATTTACAGTTCGATTTATAAATTCCGGATTACTGAGGTAACAAATGTTTAAAAAAAAAACAACTGAATTGAGGAATTCCTCCTTTTTATGAAATCGGTTGAAATATAGCTCGTATTGCCACCAACACATTTCCACAATGTAAAGTAATATAGTTATATCCGTATAAAATAGTTACAAAAAAGAATATTATCCAGTCATGGGTTCATAGACTGGTGACTAAGCTAAGCCGAAGCCTGTATTTCAGGTCACCAGGTCTCCGCCCCAAGTACATAATTATAGTTTCCCGTAAACTAAAAGTAGTCAATAATAAAATAACATTAGACATATAGGAAGGAGTGTTCTTGTGGAGTCTGTGGATGTGTGCGTGTGAGCGAGTGGGGGTGTGTGTGAGAATATAATCATGAGTCATAAACTCTTTACTGTAAATTTACAAATCAACAACTTCATAATCATGGAAATATATTACATGTTAGAACAATTACTGACGTGAACAGTTTATTAATTTCACAACCTTGTTCATCACTGTTGAAAGGAAAATTACGGAAGCGAACATTTAGCAAGATCCTCAAGTACATACAAAATTATCAACTTTAATAAGTTTATTTGAAGACATTGTTGCTAATTGCGAACTGCATGAGGTTACGTTAAGTAGTTCTAATTATGCATGTGCTGTATTGTGCTTCAAAACTGTGTGAGCAGATTGTGAACTTAACACTTTGAGAGCAAGTGAATTGCTTCAGGTGTATTATAAATAAGACGGGATGTAATATTGTGTTAATTGTAGAAATTAAGCATTGGTGTAGGTTGAAGAAAAAAATATGGTAATTTATTCATTAGTGTCATCGTCAGTCAGCACCATTTCAGCCGTAACACTGCTGTACGAAGGCCTCCCCCAATTTAAGGGGCTTAGCCAGAATCGCTTGGCAGGCGGGTTTGCGATCGTAGTTTGGTAGTAAAATACAAACAGAACTCTGCTGCCCATTCTCTAGTAAATTAAGACACCAACGGGAAGAAATGAGATGGTGGTATTCTTTACGTCTTGCACCACACGGAGCATTTATGTACGTCCACACTAAATGTTTAGTAAAGGTATAAGAGCACAAATAACTGCCTCTTGCAGTATGTTAAGCATCATCATGTGCTAGAACGTAAAAAAAGGCTAACCTTTTTAACCGACTTCAATAAGGAGGAGGTTCTCAATTCGGATGTTTATATGTTTTTTTTTTATGTATGGTCGGCCATAACTCCGTCATATATAGACGGATTTGCAAATATTTTTTTTTTTTTATTCGAAAGGGGTTTATTCCCAAATGGTCCCATATAAATTTCATACAGGTCTGATGATGAGTTCGGGAGACAGACACCGGAACTCTTTAAAAAATGACAGCAAATCAACCGCGATTTCTGCTATCGCATAAATATGCATTGTTTGTTTGGAATTAGTGCGGGGTGAATACCACAAATTTTTTTTTTTAAATATAAACTTTTTTACAAAAAAAAAAAAACCGACTTCCTTAAAAACACTACAAAGTGAAAAATAACTTTAATTTCGGAAATCGGTGGCAAAAAAACCATAAATACAGATCCTAAGACACCGACTTCCGAAATTAAAGTTATTTTTCACTTTGTAGTGTTTTTAAGGAAGTCGGTTGTTTTTTTTTTTTTTTTTAAAGTTTTTTCAACTATGTTGAGGTCGGCTTTCGGTCTAACCAGATGCAACTGAATATCAGTATTCTTCATGGAGCGACTGCCTGTCTGACTTCCACAGCCCTGTTACTGGGTAATTCGGTAAGACTGGTTGTCAGACTTTCGAGCTTCTGACGATCCGAAACGATTGTTTAAAGACCCACGAGTGACAGATAGGACCAACGGCTTTAAGTGAATTCCGAGGCCCGGAGAAATCTAGGTAAGTAAAGAGTGTCACCCATCTACGGACCAACCACGACAACCGTAACTTAACACTATAATAATATGATATTGCAAATTCGCCATTCATCGTTGAGCCTCAAGTCTGAATTGAGCTGCACGATTAGTGAGAAATGCGTGCACTGATTGGACAGTTCCACTCAATCTGAGTGGTTCTTTCCTCTAAAGACCATTTCAGACTGCTATCTACATGGTCTTCACATGATGTGACCAAGATTATGTCTGGACTTTAAAAGACACTGTGACCTCTGAGTTTGTTTCGGCCTTTCTTCTCAGAGTAGTCTGATAGGAAACGTTGACTTCATCTAGCTTAAAAAATATTATTGACTTGTAAAAGTGTTTGTACAAATCTACTTATAGAAATAAAATCATTTATCATTTTATCGTACCGTGTGGTGCCGGACATAAAGAATAACACCACCCCATTTCTTCCCGTGGGTGTCGTAAAAGGCGACTAAGGGACTTACTAGAGAATGGGCAGCAGCGTTCTCTATGCTTACCACCATACTGCGATCGCCAACCCGCCTGCCAAACGTGGCGATTATGGCAAAGCCCCCCAAATTGGGGGAGGCCTAAATCCAGCAGTGGACGTCTTGAGGCTGAAATGATGATGATGATGATCATTTTATCACTAAAAACAGTTGTAATATTATTTCTGAAATATGTATTCGAACAATAATGGGCGTCACAAGAATATTCTAATTTCACATCCAATTTAATCGGTATTTGCTATTTGCACGGAATAGATGATTTATCTATTCCGTGGGTATTTGCACGGAATAGATATATCTATTTGTATAAGTTTATGTTTGTCGTTATTTTAAATCGAGTTTGTTGGTAATATTTTGTTTGTCTCATATCAAATTGTTTTGGTGAATTGGTGTAATACGGTAAAAAATGCATGGGGTGCTTTTTAAGGTATTTATTTATTGATATCAGGCACCCCACGCTTTTTTTCCATTATTTTCTACTTTTTAGTTAGGTTTTCTATGGAAGCGTGTTTTTTAGTTTTTATAAACTATTATTTATTTTCTATTTTTTAGGGTGTTTCGAATTTTGAGACGTATGTCAGCATAGTTTGTGACGTATGTCAGAGTAGTTTTCGAAGACCTTTTTTTGCTGTCCTGGTAACCCTGGCAAGGATAATGGCACAAATTTTTGAAATTATAGTATTGTCATCGGTCCTCGATAAGTTTACAGAGTTTAAATGAAATCTGGTCGTTTGACACTTCAAACGACCAGACCCACTGGTCAAAATCGCGCTATAAGGAGTCAGTTACAAACAAACATACAAGTGAAGCTAATATAAAGCGTATAAAAAGAACACAAAACAACCACGCAAAACGGCTATCGCTCAGCATAATGGTACGACGTAGGTACCTGTCAGTATTGCCATTACGAAAAATGCCTTAAAATTTTTGCATAGTATTAAACAGACAGATTATAAATTAATCTCGACTCATCACCATCATTGACAGCCTTGTTTCGCCCAATACTTAGTATAAGCGTCCTCCTTTTTATGCCATGCTTCCCTGCACCCTAACTTCGAAACGCACAATTTATCAGAATCTGAATGGAATTGAAGATTATTTCTAAACCATTTCGTCATTTGTTCGAATAAATTGTCGGCTCAGCAACATAAATAACGCAATGAATGTTGTTTAACTATGAATATGAAACCTTTTCCTACCGATAACAAGTTACGCAATTACCCCTCTGTTCTCTAATCTGTGTGAGTCAGTTCTAAAATTAAGCTGTTACATAAAGTATTTAAGATAATACAGCAAAATTTCGAAATCTTATTTCAGAATGCATTTTTCATTTATGAATAAATCTAGGAACGTCAACAATCTACATATAAGATTGTTTGTATCGTCCAGGAAAACGACATGTTTTGCTTTTCCCAGATCATATAAGTTGCTTCTTCGTGACCATATGCTTGAAAATGTTCTAAACGTGAGGGAAATAAACCGACAATGTCTGAAGAGTTTTATTTTCAAGATGATGGAGCAGTTCGAGGTGTAAACATTGTAACTATTTTGATTTTCTGAGTACTGATCTTTATGATTTTTCATAAAATCTTTGTAGATCTTCACAGAACGGCTACCTTGAAGTATTGGTAGAAGTAAATAAACGAGCAACTCTTCTTTTTCTTCGTCGTGTCAATTTCATGACAGTTTTTTATATGTAACCGGCTCAAATCTTCGACATATCTTTCGATATGACATCGTCGGTGGCAACGCAGAGGTCACCATGACTGCATGTTTTAGGGCACAGAAATACAGGATAGGAGGTGGGATGTAGTCTGCGCGACAGCTTGCTGCGATCCATACCATCGAGGTGGCCCGACTATGGGCCACGAAAAATTGGATTAATTACTTAAATTTGGGTATGGTTTTGATATCTCCAAGTTGGCCACGAAAAGTTGGATCAATTGTTTGGGTTTGGCTGTGGCTTAGAGATTTCAAAGTGGGCCAGGAAAAATTAAATCAATTCATTGAGTCTGGTTGTGGTTATAGATATACAAGTTGGCCACGACAAGTTGGATCAATTCTTTAGGTTTGGTTTTGGTTTAGAGATTTCCAAGTGGGCCACGAAAAGTTGAATCAATTCTAGGTGACACGCCACATAAAACCAATTTAGCAAACGATGTTGTGAAGATTTCAGAAGTTTTTTTCAAGACAACCAGTCTCACCACGGGATTTCGTATTACCCAGTAACTGGGTTGTAGAGGTCAGATAGTTAGTCGCTCCATGTAAATTATTGATACTCAGTTGCATTCAGTTAGAGTGGAAACCGATCCCAACATAGTTGGGAACGGCTAGGCAGATGATGAGATTATGATAACAAAAGTTTTTATGTGTTATAAATAAAGTCTAAGTAATGACCTTTTGGAGACCTATACCAACTCAGCAGTGGGTGGTACAGCACTGCCAATCATGATGATAATGATGAATGGAGAATAGTGGTTGGTTTTGTATTAATAACACTAGTAGTCTTTACATTAGGTATGATATCTTAAGTAGGTCTATAAAGGGCCATTTTTAGGGTTCCGTTGCCAAATGGCAAAAAACTGAACCCTTATAGATTCGTCATGTCTGTCTGTCTGTCTGTCCGTGTATGTCACAGCCACTTTTTTCCGAAACTATAAGAGCTATGCTGTTGAAACTTGGTAAGTAGATGTATTCTGTGAACCGCATTAAGATTTTCACACAAAAATAGAAAAAAAAAACAATAACATTTGGGTTTCCCCATACATAGAACTGAAACTCAAAAAAAAAATTCATCAAACCCATACGTGTCCTATCTATAGATAGGTCTTCAAAAATGATATTGAGGCTTCTAATATTATCATTTTTTTCTAACTGAATAGTTTGCGCGAGAGACACTTCCAAAGTGGTAAAATGTGTGTGTCCCACCCCCCGTAACTTCTAAAATAAGGGAATGATAAAACTAAAAAAAACTTCATGTAAACTTCCACTGAAAATTGTTTTGAACGAGATCTAGTAAGTAGTTTCTTTTTTAATACGTCGTAAATCGTAAAGCACAATTTACCTTTCAGTCAGTCAAAACAAATATAAAAATAAAAATAATTTCATAAACTAAACCTTATGCATAAACCATGAATACCTACAGGTTTGTACGGAACCCTCGGTGCGCGAGTCCGACTCGCACTTGGCCGGTTTTGTTTTTCAATTGTCCAATAACTTTTATCTGAATAATCAAACTGTCGGTTTGGCATATTTTCTATACAAAAGCTATTCTCCTTTATTTATATGGGCATTGAAAAATCAACTCTAAATCTACAGTGGGAGGAGATAGGTAAATTGATTTTACCTGAAACTTACCTATCTGAAGCTTGCTGATACTGTGTAGCCATTTTGCCAAAATCCCGCCAATCTCTTAAGAAAAAATAATTGTAAAAAAAGAAGCGAATACATTGTGTGAGATAGAATCCCTCAGTCTCGGTACAATATAGCGGAGGTGCCACATATCGCGGTTGTTGACGTCAATGTTCAGTTATCTGATGTAGGTACGGTTAGCCTCAAAAATAATAAACCTGCCAAATGTGAGTCGGACTCCGAACCAAAACGCGAAAAGTATAAAATACGTTTCCTTGATGGAGAGTCGCTTAATTTTTTTTTACTTGTATAGCGGCAATACAAACTGTGGGAAATTCAACTGTTTACCTATTACGGTCCTTGAGTCACAGCCCGTTCAGAGACATGGAGGTACAGAAGGGCAACGGAGACTTAGTAATTTCCTCGACACTCTTTAGTTACGGAGCCATAAAAAAACGAGAAGATTGTTTATTCTGCATAAACAAGAGACATCAAAATCAACTAATTTGTACGCTTTTTATCATAGTAAAATTTTACAGACATAACTTGGTGTCATAAGTAGATAATTTTTGAAAATGATTCGTAAACATCTTCCTTTAACTTTTAACTGTTTGATGTCTCAAAAGATTAAGATTAATGGAAAGGCTTATTAAAGAATTAGGTACCTAATCGAAGAGCAATGTAGACCATTAAATTTGAAACTTTAGAGAAAAAATATATTTAGTTACGGATACTTACTGGGTGAATTCTTGCAAAAATATTTACCAACAGAATAGACAGGCTAACTGGAATAAAGTTGTGACTTAGAGATTTATTATTCACACCAATACAATAAATACAATAATAATTGAGTACCCAAAATGTTTTGTAGCTACCCGTTGATACAAAGATAGTATACAATTTTATCATTCTTGTCGATATTTACATGTTTTTAAGGCTGACTGTACCTCAAGTGGCACGTCTCTTTTCCCGAGGATGATCGCTATACTTGTATGTACAACTAATATTAGTTTTAGGAATTTTCTCAGAACTGGTAGAGATGTTGTGAAAACTGATCACTCACTACAAAAACAATGCATATTTATGCGATAGCAGAAATCGCGATTGATTTGCTGTCATTTTTTAAAGAGTTCCGGTGTCTGTATCTGGAACTGATCATCAGATCTGTATGAAATTTATATGGGACTATTTCAAAATAAACTTCTTTCGAATAAAAAAAGAATTTTGTAAATCCGTTTATATATCGATGGCCCCACCGAATAAACGTGTAAGAGTTCTTCCAAGAAAAAAATGTTTTTTTCATTTTTAGTTTCTTTTGCTTATCCTGCACCTACTTAATTTTTTTATGAATTTTGGACTCGAGCACTCCTATTATAATAGTGAATTTCTTTATTCTGAGGAAATAATTAATTTTAAAATTATAGGAATAATAGTTTATGCTATTATTACATGCTTTTTGAGTCGCCAAGTATACAATAATAAACATGTTAAAACCTATTACATAAATGAAAACTGATCTTATTAATTCTAATATAAATGTATATGATCTTTCCAATCATATAATAGCAAAACAATGTACTGTAAACAAGCGTGTAAATAGTTATAGCTGGGTTGAAAAATAAACTTGATTTATGCAGAATAATGTGTAATATTATTATTATTATTTATTTATTTAAATCGAATACAGGTATTCATATTGATGTTAGTAATACTTATAAAACTATGTTAGTAAAACAATTCTTATTAAACTAAAATAAATAAATAAATAAAACACCAAAAAAAAACGAATTCAAAAACTTATAAAACTAATTTAAATACTTATAAATATTTCCCCTTCCCGCTGCACTAGACCTGCAGCTATGCATACGGGTCCAGTGCCCCAGGAACAGGCAATCAGGCTTATGCACGATTACCCTCAAAATGCTGTTGGTGCTCCCCCGAATCCTTCACATCAGGGATGCTGTTCTTTTTCGCATAATAGCTTGAAAGCTATCAGTCTCTGCTTCAGCAAACATGCCCGATGCGCTACAGAACCGCGGGAGCCCCAACAGCACCGTGAAGGCGTTATTGTACTGTACTCGAAGAGCGTTGTAGGCCCTCTGCGTATGTCTAAACCACAGGCTGCACGTGTAAAACGACTGGCAAAACGCCTTGAACAAAGTGAGTTTCGGTTCTCTAGTACATCGTGCAAACCTACGGGCCAGCATATTGCATCGGACCGACAACGCTCTTCGCTCCCTTTCTATATCACTGCCATCATTCAAGTCCTCATTTACTATGTGTCCGAGGTACCTAAAATGCGACACTCTGATATTACAGTACGTTTTATTCGTTGTGTATTATTACACGAATAAACGTGTAATTATATATTAATGTGTCCTAGTCAATCAAATTTCACAAGATCAAAAACATTAAATAGCTTTTCATGAATTTCCTGAAACTTGTTGATGTTTTAAAAAAAGTAAATATATGTCTATAGTTTATTTTTAGGGTTCCGCACCTCAAAAGGAAAAAGCGGAACCCTTATAGGATCACTTCGTTGTCCGTCCGTCCGTCCGTCCGTCTGTCAAGACCCTCTTTCTCAGGGACGCGTGGAGGTATCAAGCTGAAATTTATATCAAATACTCAAATCTACTGTCCCTTGGAGCTGTAAAAAAATCAAACTTCTAAGCTAACGCAATCAAAAGATATAGCCGTTTATACCGCAAATTTCCACAAATTTTCGAAACTCGCAAGGGAATGAAAACCTAAAGGGTACTTCCAGTCGATCTAGAATTTTGAAATTTGGTACGAAGCAACGTCTTATAGCACAGATAAAAGAAAAATTGCGAAAACCGTAAATTGTTAGTTACATCATATAATAAACAGAACAAAACACAGACAGAAATAAAACCAAATCAAGAAATAGAACAGAACTACGACTCGATTGTCGTGATGGGTGAACTTTTACTTATATACCTACAGGTTTGTACGGAACCCTCGGTGCGCGAGTCCGACTCGCACTTGGCCGGTTTTTTTACCTATAATTCGATTACACATTGTTTATACCTATTTACAATTAAATGAGCGTTATTGAAGTTTGAACGTTTTTATTTTTTGCTGAAAAGTTTTTTCTTACACTATTATTCGGTGGGGCCATCGATATGACGGAGTTATGGCCTAACATACAAAAAAAATATATAAACATCCGAATTGAGCACCTCCTCCTTTTTGAAGTCGGTTAAAAAGACAAAGCGACGGTGTGGCCAATACCTGTCTCTTTTCTGCTAAACTCTAATAGAAAATTCAATTTAGTCAAAACGCTAAATTCAATAATATTGGGTTGGCAAAAAAATATTGTCATAAAAATATTATACTTATTTATTTACGTTTTTATTTATTACAAAACAGTTTTAATCTATGATGTATTCACCACAACTGTCTACAACTCGTGCCCACCGTATAGGTAAGGCGTTGATGCCTGCAGCCCAGAATTCTGGGGGCTGAGACTCAAAGAAACCGGTCACATCGATTAGAAGTTCATTTTGATTTACAAAAGATTTCTTTTTTAAATGAATTTTTAAATAACGAAATAAATGAAAATCACTTGGTGCGAGGTCTGGGGAATACGGTGGATGTGGAACCGTATCCCAACCAAGTTCCTTTAATTTTTGCTGGGCCGCTTTCGCAACATGTGTTCTGGCGTTGTCATGCAGGAGATGCACCGAAGCTTGTCTTGGACGTTTTCTTCGAATAACGTCTGCTAATTTTCCCAACTGGTCAGCGTATATGGGAGCAGTTACTGTTTTCCCTTGTGGTAGCAATTCAAAATAGAGCATACCTTTTGCGTCCCACCAGCAACTTAACAATATTTTTTGCGGATGGAAGTCACCTTTGGGCTGCTGTGGAGGCTCTTCACTGCGTGGAATCCAGACTGCGCGACGTGTGTTATACTGGTACATAATCCAACTCTCGTCTCCTGTCACTAAATCTTCTAAAAACTCCTTACGATGTGGACGAAGGAGTAGTGACTGACAGATGCTAACACGGCATATCTTGTTGTTTTCTGTTAGCCGGTGCGGAACCCAACGCGCCAACACTTTCTTGTAGCCAAGTTTATCAAGGTGATTCTCTATTGACGTGTGTGAGCAGCCGAGTGCTGTTGCTATTTCACGCGTATTTGCATCGGGGTTCGACTTGATATAGCTGAGCAAGCTGTTGTCATCAATCGTGAGTGGTCGACCAGCCCGTTCTTCATCTTCGAGACTTGTGTCGCCAGATTCAAAACGACGAAACCAGCGAATGACTGTCCTATAGGATACAGTGTGTTCTCCAAATGCACTATTTATATTTGCAGCCGCGGTACTCGCAGCTGTTCCACGACACCATTCATAAAAAAATATGGTTCGTAACTGGTGTTGAGATAATGAAGACATTTTAAACGAATGTATCGCGATTACGCTCTTCAAACAGATACAAATGGATAATGTAAGCAAGAACGAACAAGTTTATATTTATCACAGATATACGCTATTTTTCTACAACAAGTTACAACGTATATAATTTTTGGTGACAGAACTTTTTTGCCAACCCGATATATTCATAACTAGCCCGCGACTTCGTCCGCGTCAAAGGAGACGGGCATTTCTGGGCCAAAATGTAATAAGTGGAGAAATGGTTTAAAAAAAAAGCTTATATTTTTCTATTTGAAAATCTGAAAAATCAACTCAATTTACAATCTGGAAAATGAGAAATCCTAAAATTAAGTTAAGGTTCCCAAGTAAATGGAATATCGATTAAATTATAATCGATTAACGTTCATACTATTTAAGAAGATGCCTTCACCAGATGATTAATTCAATTAAAATAATTAAATCTATTAGAAATAACATACTGCACAGCTTAAACCAATTAAATATTTATATAATTAACATAAAATGATCCACGTTTGTTAATCGATTAATGTATGTTTAGTCTGTGCTAACTCTGACATGACATGCATGACATAACGCTGACACTCACTCGTTCCATATTGTTTATTGCATGTGCGTATCGTGTTTCCACCCATAGTTTTATTGATGTTTCCTCAACCCCTGCTTTCATTCTACGGACTTCGGAGCTACCTTCTTGTATGACCCTTGCCTTGCTACCATACCCGACACGGAGAACTCCGCTTAAACGTTGGACTTGGACTGGTCATTTTGGATTCTACGAACAGCCTACCGATTGGAAAGCGACACCATGGATCGTTGTGTAAATTGTTGCATAGCGACTAATCGCTGTAATACAACAGATCGTCGAGATTTGGATGACGAAATGATATTAGCAGTAATTCGTCAATGGCGTACACCACAATCTGTAAGTACTTACTCACTTCTTGTTTACCTCACCAACGTCTACCACGCTGGTTTGCAATCTTTACAATATTTTTTACTTCACCATTATACTAACAAAATAATAATAAAAAATAAAAGGTCAGTGGGTCGTTTTAGGGGCAACATTCTTATTTCTAGTAGCACAATAACAACCTTGGGTACAATGAGTTATATGTACGTATAAAAAATAAACAAATAAGATCTCATATCAAACGTAAATGGTTGTTTGGTAGTTAGAGAGTAATTCACACTGACCTCAGTACTACATAGTATAAACTGTATCACGGTAGGACAGTATTCCTCGCTCTCCAATAATCACACATATTATCAGTGAACAAACATATTTGAGATATTTAGCAGGTAGTTCGGTATTAATTAATATAATAAAGGATAGGTAAACATTTAAAAGGCCCATGTAGATACATTATATAGAACTAAGTAACTATCGGACCAAGATTTTTTTAAAGTACTTAACCCTTTAACGCGCAACTAAGTTTTGGTAAAAAAAATATGAATTTGATATTAAATGTAGGTTGTATATGACTTAAATATGCCCAAAAAAATAATTTAAAAAATATGTAATAATTAGTTTTTGAGAAAACATATGATAAGTATACTCAACATTACGATACACTCAGGAATCTATAGATAGAAATAATCGTTGATTATTTTCAACAACGTCCCTAAACTAAGAATGTACTTTTCTAATAAAACCAAACAAAAAAAATCAAATACCTTTAATTAGCAACATGAAAATTATAAAAACAATTCCTCTTACTTACTAGACACAGCCTCATTGAGCATTTGGTACAATTAACATTTGTGTATCCATTTTTACAATATTTGCACCTACCGTAAGGAACAAAAACAGGTAAATGACCGGTGTTATCATATCTTACTGCATCGGGGGGTCGGGGTGTTGCTGGTGTTTTTATTATTTCTTGTGGACTATTAACATTTTTTTATTTTTTCTTTACCAACTCTATTTTTTTTCAACAATTCCGTGTATAGAAGAATTCGGAATGTCTTCAATGGCACCCATTTATTTGATGATTCTTTTTGATCTCTCCTATATAATAACCATGCATTATTGACGCATATGTCTAAAGCTTGTGAGAAAATAGCCATGTACCACCTCTTAGTTTTAAACGTGCTGCGATAAATCGCAATTAACATGTCCGCCAAGTCAACACCACCCATATGCGTGTTATATTGCTTTATAATTTGGGGACAGTCAATTTCTAACCTGGACTTTAATTCTTTAGAGTATCTCTTTATCTTTTCTACAGGGTAGGAGTCCACAAAAGAACTGGCTAGAGTGACGCTTTTATTATCATGCCATTTGACAACAGCAATTTTGTTAGAATTGCAAACAACTTGTTTGCTTGCGCCACGACCTTTTTTTGACAATTGTTTGTCGGTAGGCAACTTGTCTGCACATCCTCTGAGCCTGTTACTTCTAATCGTGCCTAAACTGAATATTCATTTCGCAAAAAATGGATTAGTTCAAGCGAAGTAAAAAAGTTGTCGAAATACAAAATTGAGGGTCTTCTCTCGATTGTCTTCGCAAGAGCCAGGACAACTTTAGCTCCCAAACCAAGGCTGTTTTCATAGTCTGTAAACGATATTCCTCTAAACGTATCTTCTCCTCCGTAAGGTAGGAAATCATATACTAAGCCAGATACTCCAGCTCTCACAAAAATCTTAAATCCCCATTTCTTCGGTTTTTTTGGGAGATACTGTCGTCGGCTTCCAGCACGAGTTCCCTTATATGGAACCATCATTTCGTCAATGCTATATCGCCCTTCTTCTGCAACTAATAAGCAGTTACGTCTTATTTTCTCAATAATAGGGCGGATCTTAAAATAGCGGTCATCGTTGGCGTCACTATTGTCAGCAAAATGTAGGTATCTTCTAATTTGCTCGTACTTCTTCAGAGGCATAACATCTGCTATAGGAGCATATCTTAGAGTTCTACTCCAATAGTCTCGGTATGATGGCATTGGAACTAACCCCATCAGGATTGTAATAGCCAGAAAGTCACAGATGTCATCTTTTGTTGCGTTTATGCATTTTGATCGGCCACACTGAACGGAGTATAAATTCGTTTGTTCTACAACGTGGCGCTACAATGGTGACATTAATTTCACACACGGATAGGGCTAGTGGCCATTAATCATATTAATTATGACAGGTTTAAAAAAATCGTAAATAGAAAAAAAAAATCTTTCGAACTAACTAATTAATAAAAAACTAACCAAAATTGGGATCACTCTGTGCAAAAATTCATTCATGAAATTACTTACCTACCTGGATTACGTTAACTCGGAACGGCAACGCGTCGCTTTGCGCGCTGGCAACCGCGCAAACGCGCCTGGTACTCGAGAACGGTCCGATTTATTAGTAGTAGTCGTAGTCAATCACTTATCACCTTCTCTTATTACTACGAGGATTAGTTATTATCACCGTCATCACTAATCATTAAGTTTAAGCGTTTTAAATTTTCTTATTTTCAATGAGACCACCTTGTTGGCTGATACAAAGGGCTAAACGGCGCTTCATGTTCTCCCGCACTTTTGAAAATAAATTGTCACTTACAGCCATTTCCCTCAATTTCTCAAACGCGTTTGTTATTCGAAGACGTAATTGTTCCACCGAGTCTACGTTCTCCGCGTACACATCGTCTTTAATGCAACCCCACAAAAAAAAGTCGAGTGGCGTGAGGTCTGGCGATCTTGCTGGCCACCTACGAGGTCCGAATCTCCCAATCCATTGTGCACCAAACGTATCATTTAGCCACTGCCTGGCTGTTGCTACAGAATGTGCCGGCGCGCCATCTAATTGGTACCACATTCTTTGGTATCGGTGGACGTTAAGGTTGTTGGTGTATTCTGACATCGTATCATTTAATAGGTTAACAAACCTTTCTCCGGTCAAATTGCCATCAATGAATACGGGTCCGATGATGTCGTCACCGTGAATAGCTGCCCAAACATTCACCGAAAATCTGTACTGATGAGCTGACTCCCGCCAAACTCGGGGATTTTGGTTTTTGGGTGCCCAATGGTGCAGATTGTGTTGGTTCCACATGCCGTTTCTGGTGAACGTACTTTCGTCAGTCCAACAAATTTGAGAAAGAAAGTCACTGTCCTCTTCAATTTTATTTAGTAACCACTGACAGTAATTCAATCTTATTTGTTTATCACGCGTTAATAGTGTATGTACTTTTCTAAATTTGAATGGGTGCCACTTTTCCCGCTTAATTATCCTATGGATGGTTCTGTGATGGACTTGAAAATGCCTAGCGCTCTGGCGAAGGCTAGTTTTGGGTTGGTTTTCGAAATAATGTAGGACATTTTCAGTTAATTGGATTGGGTTTTGACGTGTAGGCGGTCGATCTGGGCGTTGAGACCTAGGGTCCACTGGCTGGACCGCTGCTTTCACGGATGCGCTGAAGAGCTCTTACAATAGTGCGAGGATTAGTAGGGCATTGTCTTGAATTGCCATATCTCTCGCGATATGTCCTTATCGCAAGCGCGGCATTTTGATGACATTCTCCGTAAATTAGGATCATATCCGCATATTCAGCTGCTGTGTAGTTCGGATGTGTATTTGCCATTACGATCACAGGTTTACACAATCACTAGTCATACAAATAAAAGCGTCCTTATCGCAAAAGATGAAGTACCTATCGTAATAAGAAACAAAACAAATAAAACAAAGCAAAGCGACTTTATCGCAGTAATCAAACACTACCCTAATTACGCAAAAATAAATAAAACAACAGGTAAGCGTCTTTTTCGCGTAAACATTTACAAAAATATTACACGACGTTATTATGCTCACGAGTAATCAAATCACATAAGTGTGTCAAGGACACGGGCCCGGCGAGCACTAAGAAAAGAAATAGGATTCGGGAATTCGGGGTCTGCGGGGGACGAGACGACGACGTGCGACGCCTGCGCTGCTCGCCGACAAAGGGATCTCTCTTTCCTTCAATTCGCCTACTCTTTCCATTTTTGTAATCTTATTAGTATTGCTTATTCGTTTTAATTTCATTGATGCGATGCTAGAATCCGTGACCCCGGTAAATGACCGCTGTGCTACAGTTCTTTAAATACAGGTTGCTCCAAGCTGCTATTTTCTAAAATATGAAATAAATCAATAAATAATAACGTTTTATGGAATTCAAATTTCTTTATGAAACGAAAATATGAAACCATATACGTATTTTAAATTAATGTCACCATTGTAGCGCCACGTTGTATAATAGGATCAAGAACATCATCAGAAAATAAAATAAAAAAGTAATCAATAGGAGATCTTGGGTATATTGGTGTGCTGAAATCAAATTCTTCTATAATAGCTGCATGTTGGAACTTGCCTAATAGTCCAGTCATTTCGTCCGAAAAAAAGGCAAATAAAAGAAAATGAATTTGCGCTTCCAATTTTTTAATATGTTGTAGGGGATACCTAGAAAAGCTTAACTTGAGATTGTCGACCAAGCTTTCCTAGGAGCTTTCGCCGCCATCTTGGAAAACGCTTAAAATTTGTTTTTCGGCAATAACTCGGCTATCCGATGAGATTCGAAAATTTTTGTAAGACACTTTTTGTAGCTTTCTTTGTGCTCTACAATAACGCCTGAATCATTTTTAGCGTATCATGCATCGTTATCGAGATATCGATCGATAAAGTCAAAAATTTAGGACACAATTTTTGTTTTTTCCTTTTTTTTTCTTTGGGTCTTAATAAATATGAAAAATTGTGGAATTCAAACTTGTAGAGCATATTCAGACCTACAATTTCCTTCTTGGATTTTTTTATGTTGGACAAAAATTACGATCTCCAGCGCGCCGCAAAGTCGGTGAATCCACGCTCAGCGTCGAGCGCGCTCAAGTTAGTATATCGTATCGTGTTGAGTTTTTGCTGTGCGTAGTGTAAATCGAGGGTTCCGATATTCTGGGCAAAAATTTCGATATCTAATTGGCGCGTCATTTCCAACGTTTCAACAGACACAACAACTCGAAGAGTTTACGGAGGACGAAGATCTTCAGCCTGGACCATCCAAGCGAAAAAAGGCATGAAAAAAGTCCATCGTTCGTGTCTCGAGTGCAGAAAAAAATATTTTTCTTTCCGTTTATTTTGTTTTGTTTATTTTGTATTGTAAAAAAATAATATTTTTTACTGCACAAACAAATTATTTGTTTAATATATTACTATTGTGTGATCCTTAATTTGTTGCTCTATGTACTTATTTTTTATCCCATCAATTTCCTGAACAATTTCCCATTCGATTCGACATCCAGACACAACCGAGCGAGCAGCTCGCTCGACGCTGAGTGTGGATTCACCGACTTTGCGGCGCGCTGGAGATCGTAATTTTTGTCCAACATAAAAAAATCCAAGAAGGAAATTGTAGGTCTGAATATGCTCTACAAGTTTGAATTCCACAATTTTTCATATTTATTAAGACCCAAAGAAAAAAAGCAAAAAACAAAAATTGTGTCCTAAATTTTTGACTTTATCGATCGATATCTCGATAACGATGCATGAAACGCTAAAAATGATTCAGGCGTTATTGTAGAGCACAAAGAAAGCTACAAAAAGTGTCCTACAAAAATTTTCGAAATCTCATCGGATAGCCGAGTTATTGCCGAGAAACAAATTTTACCCCTTTTTTCAACATGGCGGTGAAAGCTCCTAGGAAAGCTTGGTCGACAATCTCAAGTTAAGCTTTTCTAGGTATCCCCTACAACATATTAAAAAATTAGAAGCGCAAATTCATTTTCTTTTTTGAATGTACGTAATGACTGGACTATAACTTCCATTTAAAATCTAGTGGCTTTCTTACATATTTTTTCGTCCTTTTTGATGAGATAATAGGCTTATTGACAGTTTTTCTCTTGGACCGGGTATTTGGTTCTAACGGAGATATAAGTGGCGAATTTAATATAAGTAGATCTGTACTGCCACCTGATGGAAACATCTGGTTTATTAGGGGTGTCAACGGAACAGTGTCTTCCTCATAAGGGAGTATGGGTGAATCTGCTGAAGCAATTACGCTATCAATGTCGTCTAAAATATTCAATCTCTCAAAAGAGGAATCTACTGACCTCGGCTCTGAACTAACATCTGATTCTTCATTCGCCACACATATGTTCTGAGGCCCAGGAATCAGATCTTCATCTTCCGAAGTTCCACTACTGTCTGAAGGAGCACGCGCTGGTGGCACTAGCGCCATGATGCGTCTGGTCCGCTCCCATCGTGGCTTAATCTAAGAAACGCAAATAACAAAAGCTTGCAAAACGCATTCCAACACCAAAAGCAAAAATATAACATACATTCACAAAGTAAATGCAAAAAAAAAAAACTGAATTATGCAATTTATAGTTAATCAATATTGAGAATAAAAAAATAAGTAATTTGACAATTAAATAAAGAAATAACTTTACTGTCATAAAAAAACAGTATTGTAAAAACACAACTATGGTATTCTAAATGTAGTGCAGTGTTGAATATACTTAACATAGATCAATTCATCTACTTTGTTCATATTTGGTCTATGTTGAGAATACTCAACGTTAACAAAATAGTGGTTATAATTTGTTAGTCAAAGCAGTTCCATGTCCAGTAAATAGCATAACACAAAGAGTGGATATGTAGGAACACAACAACTACCAATTATTAGTGCATATCTATTGCAAAATATTTTAAATTATTTTTTCTTACCGCACGTCCGCGAGTCGCTCCTTTACCCGGCGCCATTTTGCAGATAAATGTCAAACTCAATTCATATACTGTCACTTATTAGTTTTTGACAGATGCGTTTCATTTTTGCCACGATTTAGTGTCGAAAAAACACATGTAAACGAAGTAGTTACGCGAAAAAAAAAATTTTTTTTTTGAACGTTGAGTATAATCATCGTTGCGAATTAAAGGGTTCATGTTATCTGTTATTAACCACTTTTTACATCTTTCAGGTAAAATGCAGTGACCATGTTTGCCAAGCTTGCGGGTAGTTGGATCAAAGACCACCTCTTGTTATGAAAATAATATGGTAACTTAGTTGGGCTAGGTACCAAGATAATATAGTACCACCTGCACAGTTTTTAGATCACAATTTAATCATAATTGAAGATAAATAAAAAATATTACTAAAGAACATTTTTATTTTCTCTCCCTCACTCTAGAAATACCGAAAGGCTAAGCAGATGATAATTTATAAATTATCATCTGCTTAGCCTTTCCCCAATTATATTGAGGTCGGCGTCCTGTCTAACCGGAAGCAGCTGGGTACCAGTATTTTACACGGAGTGACTGCCTATCTGAGTTCCGCAATCCAGTTACTGGGTAATATGATATCCCTTGGTAAGACTGGTTGTCAGACTGGGCTTCTGATGACCCGTAACGACTGTCTAAGATCTACGAAAGATAGCTGGGACCAACGGCTTAACATGCTTTCCGAGGCACGGAAGGGTCTTGGTATGTAAAGATGGTCACCCATCCACGGACCAACCGCGGCAAGCATAGCTTAACCTGATCGGTTAACCCGTGCGGCTGTTATTCCTTAGCCACCAGCCCTTCTACAAATACTTATATAATGATTAAGAATAGAGAGAATAGTAAAGAACAGCACCACCCTATTTCTTCCTGTGGATGTCGTAAGAGGCGACTAAGGGACTTAGAATTGGCAACAGCGTTCTCTATGCATTTTGCGACCACACTGCGATCGCCAACCCGCCTGCTAAGCGTTGCGATTATGGCAAACCCCCCCGAATCGGGGAAGACTTATGACCAGCAGTGAACGTCTCTCGGCTGAAATGATGATGATGGTGATGATGAATTATGATTATATTCTTTATATTCTTTATTTTATTGAGAATCGCACTTCAAAAATCAGCTGTTAAGTGTAGATTGTTACGTAACCTCACTTTTCCTAAATCTTATTTAACTCGGTTCTCAGATTGCCAAAACCTGCAAAATTTTCAGTAATTGTTTAATAATATAGTACCTATCAATAGACACTAATTTCGTCTTTTTACATCCAGGCCCAAGATTGTATGAAAGCGTATCCGTCTCCTTTTTGCTCGCCTGACCCTTCCCGTCGCATCGGATTGCCTGCCAGTTTTCGTAAACTTTTCGTTGCTGCTCCGCTCCTTTTGATAGTAGCATGGTGTTATATAGCCTATAACCTTCCTCAGTAAATAGGCTTCCCAACACAAAAAAAAAACAATTCGGACCAGTAGTTCCTGAGATTACCGCGTTCAACCAAACAAACAAACTCTTCAGCAACTTATTATTTAATATTATAAAATTAAATAATAAGTGTGGTGTGGCGGCAGTGTGGTTCCGGACGTAAAGAATAACACCACCCCATTTCTTCCCGTGGGGGTCGTAAAAGGTGACTAAGGGACTTACTAGAGAATGGGCAGCAGCGTTCCCTATGCATTTTGCCACCATACTGCAATCGCCAACCCGCTTGCCAAGCGTGGCGATCATGACAAGGCCCTCCAAATTGGGGGAGGCCTAAGTCCAGCAGTGGACGTCTTACGGCTGTAATGATGATGATGATGATGACAAGTCTTCAAATGTTTGTTATAGAACATGCAAATTTCTTCATATAATGAATGCTAATTTCTGTTTACAGTTTTGAAAGCATTGGTGATTAATTTTTTTACAAAAAGTAAAGAACCTGCGTAGGTACTATTTCTGCAATGCCCGAGTAATGTCCGTCAACTAATTATGTGCGTGCGCATGAGTGATATGCTTAATCACAAAGCTACTTTATATGTAGTTACTCGACTATTTACAGTTGTGAAGCCACAATATTATAACTCTGTCTACTAACAACATACAACACTAAACACATGCATAGTTAAGACCCGACTACGGCGAAACAAAAAGGAGGGTTATTATTTTAACTGCTATGCATATACAAGGTGGGTATGAATGTATGCATTTTCATCTATTTCCTCACCACTTCAAAACTTCTTATCATAATTTGCTAAATGATACCTCGTTGGAAGCATCTTAATTGTTCGTTAGATAACGGCAATATGGCATCACATTAAACTGAATATGGCTCCCTGTTAGGACATAGTCGTGAAAGAAAAAATGAACGAAATGATTTTTTTTTAGACGCTATGTTGTATTTCAAATGAAAGTGCTTAATTAGCACATTATTGTCCGTTAATCCCAACTTATTTTATTTAAATTTTGTATTTGTATTTTTGTATAAATATTACGATAAAATGGCATAAAACTGCGAGTTCCAAATTTCAAATAATTTCTTGTTTTTAGCCGACTCCAAAAAAGGGGGAGGTTATATGTTCACTGTATAAATATATGTATATATATTTTGTTATGTGTGATCTGTGAACCGATTTGATAAATTCTTTAATGGGTAGTGTTAAGGCCCACACCCCGCGGGGTGCGGGGGGCCTCGTCGGTGTCCCTACTCCACGTCGGCCGAGAGTATAAAAGACGCGCGCACAGGTGCGAGCGCAGTCGGACCTCTAACTAATAAGTTATTATTATATACCTTACCTACGTATTACATAAGAGTACCTATTGTAAAAGTTAACAGAAATTAAATGTATAGTCGGCAATCGCAGTTCCTATTTTCAGCTCCGCACACTTACCCAAGCATCACAAAAACCAAGGCCTGAGGCCTCAACATTTGGTGCCGTGACCAGGATTCGAAGGAAGAAAACTCAAATAAATTGCAAGGACAAGGGAATTATGCAATTATATGGAAATTGAAGGACATTGTAAAGAGAGTATAAAGCGCAGAAGAAATTGGTGAGCCCGTTCCTTTTTTCCTATCTACCCACATCTTGTTTCCTATGCTAATTATTTGGACTGTATATTAATTAATTTCTTCGAATTTCATTTGTTTAATATAGAACCTGGGTGTATACTTGTTTGCAATTATCACAACGTTAAAATTGTCGTATTATAACAATGTCTCAAACCACTAAGAAAGTTACTGATCCAATAAAAAAGAGAAGTTATATTAAGGGTAGATTAACAATTTTTAAAGGTTACTTAGACGATGTCAAATCTCTAGAAAGGTTAACAGATCAGCAAGTTGCTGAGTTAAGGTTAAGGTTAACCAAACTAGAAACATGTTTTTCCACTTTCGATGACTTACAATCCGAAATTGAACTTGAAGCAGAAGATCCCGACGAACAAACGAAGGTACGTTCGGAATTCGAAGGTCAATTTTATTCTTTAATCTCCCAAGGTCAATGTATTTTAGATAACTTAGAAGAACTTAATATTCGAAGGAAAAGTATAGCAAATCAAACCTCAAGGCATTTCGAGAGTTTCGATGGTGGAAACACATATAAAGGTTCATTAAAATTACCCACAATAAAATTACCCACATTCGATGGCAATTATAATCATTGGTTAGAATATAGTGATACATTTGAGGCATTAATCCATAATAATGAGTCCATTGAGACAATAAATAAGTTCCACTACTTGCGATCGTCATTAGAGGGTAGCTCTGCGTTGGTTATTGATTCAATATCATTTTGTTCCGATAACTATCGCTTGGCGTGGGATTTAATATGTCAGAGATACAATAATAAACGTCTCTTAATAAGTAATCATATGAAATCCTTGTTCAATATGGAAGGTATAACTAAGGAGTCCGACCAAGCATTACGTTTCATGATTGACAGTATAAAGAAAAATGTGAGAGGTTTAGAGACATTAGAACTGCCTGTAGTACATCAAAACTCGATCATGTAACAAGTAGAAGGTGGGAGGAACATAAGGGAGAAGTTCCTACCCTCGAAGATTTTTTTAAGTTTTTACGCGACCGAGCGGATGTATTAGAAATAACAAAGCATAATAAATCAAATATTATCAGTAAAAGGGAGAAAGTAGCAAGTTTGGTTGCATCCACTCAGGCGAGTAATAACGACCGATCTAATTGTATAATTTGTAAACAGGATCATCGTTTGTTTGAATGTACGAGATTTATTTCCATGAGTTTAGAAGAAAGAAATGAAGTTGTTTCCAAGAATAAATTATGTCTTAACTGTCTTAAACCAGGTCATCGAGCCTACAATTGTAAATCATTTGGTTGCAGAATTTGCAAACATAAACATAACTTATTACTTCATAGAAATAAATCTCACTCTTTCGATAATAATGCGAGTTCCCGCAGTGAAAACTCGACTGGTAGTTCACTTCAAACTTCAGTTGGAATGGTAAGTCAAGGCGGATTCGAACCTGCGTCGATACTCTCGCATCACCCGACCGCCGCGCCGCCGCAAGCACCGCTGTAGATGTGCGCGCGGCGCCTGCGTCGGAACCGGTTTCGTTATCTACGATCGCCACTCAATACGTGCTTTTGTCAACCGCGCTCGTTCACGTAGTTTGCGAAACAAATAAGGAATATTATGTCGCCCGTGCACTATTAGACTCGGGCAGTCAGATGTCCATAGTAACGGAAAGTTTTTGCAACAAATTAGGAATGTCCCGCAATCGTGCTAAGGACGACCTTAATGTATATGGTATAGGAAATACTCAGTTACAATTCGTAGAAAATTGTAGTTTTGTAATAAAATCAATTTGTAGTGATTTTTCTGTAGAAATCAACTGTATAGTCTTACCAAAAATCACGAATATGTTGCCAAATGTAAAGATCAATGTAAATGAATTAAGGATACCCGGTGACGTATTTGTTGATTTAGCAGATAGTAAATTTTACGAGCCCGCTGATGTAGATATATTAATTGGAGCGGATTTGTTTTGGGAACTGCTAACAGGTCAACAGATAAGACTAGGTAAAAGTCTTCCCACATTGCATAGTAGTAAATTAGGTTGGCTTGTTACGGGCCCCATAAATATTTGTAAATCGAATAATGAAGTAACCTGTAACTTAACTAGAAGTCTAAGTGAACAGTTAGAGAAATTTTGGAAGGTTGAGGAAATAATTAGTATCGATAATTTATCCTTTAGTAGTGAAGAGGAATTTTGTGAAAAACACTTTGTAAAAAATACGTATAGAACTGAAAATGGTAGATTTTGCGTTAAGATGCCTTTTCATACTTCACCTTCTGTACTTGGCGATTCGTTGGTTAAGGCACGATCTCGTTTAAATAATTTAGAAAAGAGATTGAAAAGGCAACCTAAGGTGAAAGAGTCCTATGTGGATTTTATAAATGAATATGAACACTTGAATCATTTGTCCGAAACATGTAAACCCGAGCTTGGATATTATTTACCACATCACCCAGTTATTCGAGAAAAAAGTGAGACTACGAAGCTTCGCGTTGTTTTTAACGCTTCGGAAAAAACTGATAGCGGTTACTCACTAAATGATATTCAAATGGTTGGTCCAGTGATTCAAGACGATATATTTAGTATTTTGCTTAGATTTAGACAACATAATTATGTTATGACGTCAGATATTGAAAAAATGTATAGGCAAATACTAATATCTGAAAGTCAAAGACATTTGCAAATGATAGTGTGGAGGGACAGTGAGAATAATCCCTTAAGGTATTTAAAATTGAACACGGTGACCTACGGAACCGCTTCCGCGCCGTATTTAAGTACTCGTTGTCTTCTTCAATTGGCTACGGAATGTAATGATCCGGAAGTCCGCGAGATAATGAAACATGATTTTTTTATGGATGATTTGATAACAGGCCATGAGACTGAGGAAGGGTTAAATCGTAATTGCAGATTAATTACTCAGATTTTGGATTCGGGTGGTTTTAAATTACGAAAATTTAGGTCTAATGCCAATCAGTTATTTGTTGAAAATAAATTACATGAAGAACAATCAATTACCGAATTTAAAACCACCACGAGCACGTTAGGGTTAACATGGTCTCCTCAGTCCGATAAGTTTCATTTCTCTGTTCGTGTAGATAAAACCGAAAGGATCACAAAACGAAATATTTTATCTTCGATCGCAAAGATTTTTGATCCTTTGGGACTTTTAAGTATATTTGTTATTAAGGCTAAGATAATCTTACAGAAATTATGGATAAGTAAATTAGACTGGGACGACCCAGTAAACGATGAAGTACAGACCACGTGGTTTAATTTTATAAAAAACATGAATTCTCTAACTCGAGTAGAAGTTCCAAGGCCTGTCATGTGTAAAAATGCAAAGCATATTGAAATTCATATTTTCTCTGATGCGTCTATGTGTGCTTATGGGACATGTGTTTTTGTTCGTTCAATAGATCCTGCTGGAGAAATTCATGTACAGTTACTTTGTGCTAAATCTAGGGTCGCCCCATTTAAAGGTCTAACAATCCCCAAACTCGAGCTATGCGGAGCGCAGCTGTCCGCGGAGTTGGGGGCAAAGGTGACTCACTCCCTGCGATGTACTGTGGCTCGCTGTGTATACTGGACAGACTCGATGGTTGTGCTCGGCTGGTTACGTGCCGCCGCTGCTCCAAAACAATTAAAAGTATTTGTATTAAATCGAGTGAGCAAAATTAATAAGTTAACAAAGGGTTCTGAGTGGAGATACGTACCAACAGATCAAAACCCAGCGGATCTCATTTCCAGAGGAGTAGATCGTATGGATAAAAAGGTTAACAGGTTATGGTGGAATGGGCCTCCATTTTTATCCCTAAACGAGTCCCAATGGCCTAAATTAGACAGTAATAAGTTAAATAGTGTAACCTTACCTGAAGTAAAAATAGTAGGTACATTTGTAAAAAGTACGATCAATAAAAAATTGATTGAATTTGAACGGTATTCTAGTTTAAATAAGGTTCAACGTGCAATGGCTTATGTTCTGAGATTTGTCAAAATAGTAAAATAAAAAATAAAGAAGGCAGACTTACCAGTAATTATTTAAGTGCCGATGAACTAAACGATAGTATGATGTACTTAGTAAAATTCTCTCAACATGAGTCATTTAGCGACGAGTATGTATGTTTATTAAATAATAAGGCATTAAGCAGTAAGTGTAAGATTTTATCGCTTAGCCCCTTTCTAGACATTGAATCTAAAGTTATACGCGTAGGAGGTCGTATTCAAAACTCAACGTTCCCGTACAATAAAAAACATCCTTTACTGTTAGATTCTAAACATCGATTATCAAGGCTAATTTTTGAGAGCGAACATCGCCGATTATTGCATGCTGGGCCACAGCTGTTGTTATCGGCGATTAGAGAAAAATATTGGATTATCAACGGTAGAAAGGTGGCTAGAAGCGTAGCAAATAATTGTATACTCTGTAAGCGTTTTAGATTTAAGCCTATAGTTCCTATTATGGGTAATCTACCCAAACAACGTTTAAGCCCAGGAACACCCTTTGAAACATCTGGTGTTGATCTGGCTGGTCCTTTTTTAATCACTGATAGGAAAGGCCGCGGTTGCAAAATAACTAAATGTTATATGTGTTTATTTATATGTTTTACAACCAAGGCTATTCATTTAGAAGTCGTAAGTGATTTAAGTACAGATGTATTTCTATTGGCATTAAGGAGATTTATAGCACGACGTTCTAAACCCAGTTTGTTATATTGTGATAATGCGACAAATTTCTTAGGAGCTAGTAATGAACTTAATAAATATTTGATAGTAAATAAGGATAAAATAAATAAGTTTTGTTCTGATGAAGGAATGAAGTTTGCCTTCATACCCCCATACGCCCCAAACTTTGGTGGCTTGTGGGAAGCCGGGGTGAAGTCTGCAAAGTATCATGTAAAAAGAATATTAGGAGACAGGCATTTAACCTACGAGGAACTTTCAACTTTATTTGTCCAAGTAGAAGCTATACTTAATTCCCGACCTTTGTTCCCTATGTCTTCCGATCCCAATGATTTCTTTTCCCTGACTCCCGGGCATTTCCTCGTCGGTAAGCCGCTGATAGCTCTTCCATCTCCAGTCCTGACCAATATTAACTGCAATCGACTTCACAGATATGAACAATTGGAACGTATGAGACAGCTTTTCTGGTTGAGATGGTAACATGAGTACATAACCGAACTTCAACATCGGACAAAATGGCGCAAACCTGCGACGGAGCTACGTGTTGGAGATATGGTCATTATAAAGGAAAATAATTTGCCCCCATTGAAATGGAGAATCGGACGCATAGAAGCCTTACAAAAGGGCAAGGACGATGTATCCAGAGTAGCAGATGTGAGGACGGCTAGTGGCACTATCCGACGAGCTGTAAATCGTCTGTGCCCTCTGTTCGGGCCTGAAGCAGAAGAGTTGAAGGATGCTCCTTCAACGGGGGGAGGATGTTAAGGCCCACACCCCGCGGGGTGCGGGGGGCCTCGTCGGTGTCCCTACTCCACGTCGGCCGAGAGTATAAAAGACGCGCGCACAGGTGCGAGCGCAGTCGGACCTCTAACTAATAAGTTATTATTATATACCTTACCTACGTATTACATAAGAGTACCTATTGTAAAAGTTAACAGAAATTAAATGTATAGTCGGCAATCGCAGTTCCTATTTTCAGCTCCGCACACTTATCCAAGCATCACAAAAACCAAGGCCTGAGGCCTCAACAGGTAGGATATACGTCAGGGGTGGTCCCATATAAATATTGATTTTGCTTTGGTAATTTTTGCGTTAGCTTCGAAAATCCATCCGTATTTAATCCACTTTGTTCATCATGATAATATGATTCTAATACCTCCTGTCCCTGCTATTCACCTGGTCAGTAGTGTTATACAAATTAGTACGGGGTAGATGCCATAACTACAATAAAAAAAAGAATAAAAACTTTTTCCCAAAAAAAGTTTTTATAATTTTTTGAGCACGGTTTTTCAGCAGTCGGATTTTATGTCTGGTGTATTCCAACAACGTTATCGGATTCGGGACAGCTGTACACAAATAGACACAGGTAAATTGCCCAGTAACAACACTGACCAACACTATGATGGAACAGTTAGCGACTATTGTCTATCACATCCGCTAAATTGAACTGTCCGGGCGGAGCGGGCTTGTGTCAATGTCAGTGAGTTAGATACTAAAGTAACACCACAGGGTCGCGAAATTTGTTTGAAAGAGATACCGTGGCCCTGGCACATGGGCAACTGAAGGAACACGGGTGGGTTTTAGTCAATGAAAGTCTGACACGCCCTTCTTTCTGCTCCACGCAGAGTGGGAGACGTCATTTGATGATTTCCCACCCACAAAAAACAAAACACCACGCCCGGTGCCCGAAGATGTTTCCAGAAAAGGAAGCAAATGCGCCAATTGTCAAGTAAAGGGTAATCAGCATTGGCTGATTGTCTGGCGTCTAGAATTGTGCACCTTAATGGCTTTTGTACCATTACACAACCAGCGTATAATGTGTCCAGGCCTTCTCAATGTTAGAGGGAGGGGCTATACTCCACCACGCGGGCCCAGTGCGGATTGGTTGATTTCAACAGGCATGTTCTGGAATCAATATTTCAAAAACATGTGTTTTTAAAATTTTGGCTCTAGGACATGCTGGTTTTTTCACAATGTTTTCCTTCGTCGTTTCAAAAGGCCTCCAGTGTTAAAAACTTAAAACTAGAGCCGCTACTTGTTATGGGGCTATGGTCCGTACCCCGTGTGGGGGACGGACCTCGGGTTAGGGCATCACTGGTAGAGGGCAGCAAGGGACGGGGAAGATCAGAGTGATTATTATTTGGGGACGAATTTGCGTAGTTATAGGTACTGTCTGCCTGCTAAAATCACTCAGAACTATGTTAGACGCACAATACAAATCTTATTAATTTTTCCAATAAAATCAACAACATCCATTGCGTTTGTCACGCTATCGAGCATTCAAACATAAGAAACAATGGATTTTGAATTTCCTTCAATATCTATCGTATTTTGATTGATAGTACATTATGCCAATGGGATGCAAAACGTCTGTTGTTTTCGTTTTTATTCTTTGTTCTTAAAAGGGGGTTTATATACACACGAATATGTCAAATCTATTGTGCTTTTCTAGCTATTTAACTCAAATTAAAATAACTACATACTAAACGTTATAACGTAAATAGAATCATTGACTAGGCAACTTCATCAGACCATACATTTTCTTTCCAATTGCCGATCTAGGGTTTGCTATTATGTTCTAAACTATCGTTCCAACGTTCGTTCAAACTTACGTTCTAATCAATGTTACTCTTTTATTCTTAATCTTAAAACAGTCCATCAAAAAAATAAATGATAGTTTAAAAAAAACTGCGTTTTAAGGTATTTGTTTATTGATATCAGGCACCCCACGCTTTTTTTCCATTATTTTCCACTTTTTAGTTTGGTTTTCTATGGAAGCGTGTTTTTTAGTTTTTTTAAACTATTATTTATTTTCTATTTTTAGGGTGTTTCGAATTTTGAGACGTATGTCAGCGTAGTTTGTGACGTATATCAGCGTAGTTTTCGAAGACGGTTTTTTTTTTGCTGTCCTGGTAACCCTGGCAAGGATAATGGCACAAAATTATGAAATTATGGTATTGTCATCGGTCTTCGATAAGTCTACAGAGTTTAAATGAAATCTGGTCGTTTAAAGTGGGTCAAAA
Source organism: Aporophyla nigra (assembly GCA_947507805.1). Classification (NCBI taxonomy): domain Eukaryota; kingdom Metazoa; phylum Arthropoda; class Insecta; order Lepidoptera; family Noctuidae; genus Aporophyla; species Aporophyla nigra. The sequence continues at coordinate 21,803,990 of OX382296.1, forward strand.
TCGCGCTATAAGGAGTAACGGTTACAAACAAACATACAAGTGAAGCTAATATAAAGCGTGTAAAAATGTACACATCTTCAGTTTTACCATTACCTTTCGAATTAAGAAAGCAAACTCATCGCGCAAGCGGAGTTGACCGCGCAACTGGTAAATCGATCAATTGGGCAGTTCCACACCAGCTACGACACGTATCTGGTCAGAGGATTCTCCCTTTTCTACGGAAGTTGAGTGAAGTTTCCAATTTTTTCCTCATACCTCCAAAGTCCAGAGTGAGAAAAATTTAGATAGGTATGCTTAATTTTTCTAAGAACAAAGTCCTGAACTCCTGACAGCAACGCGAGTTTCGCCAAATGGCTCCCGCGCCTCTAACGACCAATCAACGCTGCATGTGGAAGGTTACACCGATAACCTAGTCCGGTCCACTACAGGTTTACGTTAGGTTATCGAAGCTATACTACTCTATGTAAATGTTGGCAGAGAAACAAAAGCCGATAGAAAAAAGATGAAATGTTATTCTGTCATGGTGATTTTTATTTTATTGTTGAAAAAGAGAAGAATTTAATTATTCTGCGAATACTTTTACTGAATATTATCTGTGACAGATCGGTCCATTCATTCGACACATACAATTTTCACTGAGAGTGAGTTACACCGAGAGATACGTTTATAGTTTTCGTCAAAGCTAATTTTACCAGTAACAATAACTGTGTGAATTATTATATGGATAGAAAGGGGATGACTGCTGAGACGGCGACCGATAGAGAGGTGTGGAAGAAAAAGACATGTTGCCCCGACCCCAAATAAATTGGGATAAGGGTAGAAGACTGATGATCATTAACAATGACCAGAGAATCTAACTACTTGCTTCTGCACCGTCATTTAAAATGTAAATGTTAATTTTAAAAGGGTGACAAGTGACAAGACGTCTTATTTTTCCAAAATGTTCAAGGTTATTTTTTTGATACAGGCAACACTTGAATGTTGTTGACTTATTTTATAACCTTTCTTATATATTTCTTAATCACATCTTGTAAAACAACAACAGTTAACACATAAAATCGTAGAACTGAACTCTAAGAAATGTAGTACGGTACATTATTCGTTACACAATTCTCTTATTAACTTTGAAACCAACATAAGCTGTATGCCAAATTTCATTAAAATTCGTTCCACCGTTTTGCCGTGACTGGGCAACAAGCATTCAAACATGTCGGCGGTTGGTTATCGATGCCCATTATATCTGCGAAGATTCACTAGCTGATTCAATGTAATTTCGTATTATGACTGAAAAAGTCAGAACCAGATAGCTACATAATTCATACACTTAGCACAAAATTATACAACTAATAACGTATTCATTATTATTAGTACTTGTACCAACAGTTTGAATAATATGAACTGTAATTTATCATCAAGTGCAGCTGCTGTTGAATTAAATACAATTATACGAATACTGTGAAGAGCGGGGTTAAAGCTGCGAATGTAGGTCGCGGAGAATGGAGAATGTTATGGTCTTTGTCATCATGCTTTTTAATTATTCAGAGACTAGCTCATGCCAGCGGCTTCGCCCGCGTGGAGGTCGGAAATCATGCCGCGGGAACGTACAGACGCCAGCACACCAAGCTACCCGAAACTGACAAATTCTGCCAATCAACCTTGAACCTTTAGCGATAAGGTTGAAAATCGTTTAACGAAATTTGACAGATTGTAGTAGCTTGATGTGCTGGCGTCTGTACTACCGAAATATAAAGTACTATATGTATTAATCCAGGTTATAAACTATCTTGGCGCCTAATTTCATTTAAATCTGTTCAGAAGTTTTAGCGTGAAAGAGTAACAAACATCCATACGTCCTCACAAATGTACATATTATAATATAAGTAGGATAGTACTGTAAAAGTCAACTTTATGTAGTGCAAGCTTTTTTTTTTGTAGGTTGGTAATCATCAAATGACATCTCCCGCTTTGGGTGGAGCGGGAGGGCGTGTCAGACTTTTACTGACTATAACCCGTGTTCTTTCAGTTGCCTATGCCAAGTTATAATATAACACTGGTTACATTTGAAGAGCCAAATATGAGTCTGACAACTAGTCTCACCAAGGGGTATCGGGATATTACCCAGTAACTGGGTTGTAAACGTCAAAAAGGCATCTTATTTATTTATTTATTTAACCATTTATGTACACACATATATAAACAGACAAGAAGAAAAGAACAGAAAAATTAGTACAAAGGTGATGCTTATTTCTAAAGAAATCTCTTCCAGCACACCTGCGATAGGAGAGAAGATACAGAGATGTAGACAGCGTGTGTAAGAGTATGAGAAAATGAAAAATATATAATCAAAAACTATTAACTTAATAAAATTAAACTAATAATATAAAAATATACTTACATACATACAAACAAACATACATACATAGATACATACATACAGACTACTAAAATAATAACATTAAATTGTAATTAAAACAATAAATACAAACATATATGTCGATACGGAAAGATAGTGTTCTTTCACTCTTCTTTTAAAATTTGCAACTGTTTGGCAGTCCCTAATGTCAGGCGGAAGTGCATTCCATAAGCGCACCGCGTGCACAGTGAACGAGTAGGAGTAGAAGTCAGTGGAGTGGGGAGGGGTCTTCAGGAGGTTTCTTAGATGCGACCTACAAAGCGCATCTGGAGAACGGGCGTAGGAAAAACGGTCCCGCAGGTAAGATGGTGTTTTAAGATTGTGGAGAAGGTTGAATAGCAGACATAATATCCGAGAGCCAAACTCTCGAAACGTCGTTGTCGTCGTTCTCTCCAAACGCCGGTATACTGGAAGAGATTTCTTTAGAAATAAGCGTCACCTCTCCCAATGTTTCTGTTCTTTTTTCTTGTCGCTTCAGGTATAATACTGGTATTCAACTGCATTCGGTTTGATTAGAATCTGAGCCAAACATAGTTGGGAAAATGATAGGCTAAGGAGGCTTTTGCTTTGACAAGATATTCCAATGCCTGTAACCATTTTGCATTGCTGGCTGGACAAATTTTAATTATCCCATCATTCATTACAATAAACACATGTGCAATGAATAAAAAATAATATAAAAAGCCTTTATTGTTGAACTTGGTTTAAATTACAGGAGTCACTTATTTAACCTTATTATTAACTGTTGTACTATTAACTACTATATATCGTATTATACTATAAGCTGATATACATTTTTTTTAAACTTAACTAATACAATATAACGAAACTTTATTTTTAATTCGACAAACGGTAATATAATTGACAGAACAACTTGCAAATAAAATAAAAGTTTGTCAAAACGGATTTGAGAGAAGTACATTAGGAATTAAAAGAAAAGATCTGGAAAAATTAAAGGACATAAAAAGTAACACCAAATTCAAGAATGTATACATAACATACAAAAAAACTAAAGTGGAGGTGGGCAGGCCACATGACGAGATAGAAAAAAGAAAAATAGACAAAACAAATAACAGAGTGGTACCCACTTGACAGCAAAAGGTTTCTTTTGCTGTCAAGAGGGAGACAGATAAAGAGATGGGAGGATGACTTCAGGAAAATAGCGGGCCCAACATGGACTCGAACAGCAATGAACCGGACAGAATGGCGATCTTTAGAGGAGGCCTTTGTCGGAAGACAAGTTGAAACACATGTACATACACACAAACTCGCGCCTTTCCATGGTGGTGAGCAGAAACTTCAGAACGCCACCTGTTCTGATCTTCACATTCTCCTTTTGCTAGGGTAGGCGCAGGGTCGAGTTTGTTGCCTGAACAGAGAAAGTCCCGAGACGGCGGCGCACCATGTTCCGCGCGCGCCTATCTCTGGAGGAACTGCATCCATTTGTGGTCGTTAGGGTGACGGGATCCGCACGTACTCATGCGGGGCAACACCTAGCCAGGGGAGCGTGACGAAATGCGCAAGCACTCCAGCACCCCGGCTAAAGGTAGCTGCAGAACACCGTGTGGTTTTAGTCAGTAAGAGTCTGATAGACCTCTCCACTCACCCCGGGGTGGAGGACATCCATGAGGATTACCACACGATAAAAAGGGAAGGCACAGGGTTATGCAGAGCTGTACCTACCTTATAGTACACCCACATTTCTCCAGTTATGTTTAAGTTCCATGTAATAGAGGGCCATTGAGAGAAGACTATTGCCATCATCATCCTCATCATTTCAGCCGTAAGACGTCCACTGCTGGACTTAGGCCTCCCCCAATTCAGGGGGCTTTGCCATAATCGCCACGCTTGGCAGGCGGATTGGCGATCGCAGAATGGTGGTAAAATGCATAGAGAACACTGCTGTCCATTCTCTAGTAAGTCCCTTAGTCGCCTTTTACGACACCCACAGGAAGAAATGGGGTGGTGTTATTCTTTACGTCCGGAACCACACGGCCGCCACACCACACTTATTATTTAATTTTATAATATTAAATAATAAGTTGCTGAAGAGTTTGTTTGTTTGGTTGAACGCGGTAATCTCAGGAACTACTGGTCCGAATTGTTTTTTTTTTGTGTTGGGAAGCCTATTTACTGAGGAAGGTTATAGGCTATATAACATCATGCTACTATCAAAAGGAGCGGAGCAGCAACGAAAAGTTTACGAAAACTGGCAGGCAATCTGATGCGACGGGAAGGGTCAGGCGAGCAAAAATTTGACGCGGACGAAGTCGCGGGCTAGTTATGAATATATTATTGAATTTAGCGTTTTGACTAAATTCCACACCACCTATTGCCATCAACTGGTCACAAATCCAGATTTCGGGCTATTTCTACAAAGTTCCAGACGTAATACCCCAATAACATTATAGCCGACCGAGAAATCGAACTCACGACCTCACGACCAACAAGCAGAACCTCAAGACTAACGAGATAGTCAATAAAAGTCAAATGATAACAAGAGTAATTTATAAGCTTACAACCACAAATCAGTTTTATTTCTACTTCAATATAATTTAGAAGTAAATCCACCAAAGTTATTCATTTCCAGACTTGTTCACCATAATACTTAGGTATAAGCTAATGAGCAATAATACATAAAACATGTACCTGAAAGCAAATCCATACATTTGCTTGTAAATAACAAAATTTTGAAGTACGCAGTACCGACTCGAGTGGCACCTAAGTTCTTTTTGAATAGCAAATTACACATTATCTTAAATGTTCCACAGAATACCAACACAGATTTAAAGAAAAATAACTTTTCGAACTCAACGGAATTATGTATTCAAATATGGAATTTGAAATTCATAAGAAGTCCCTATATTTCGAGAGAAACATGGTTATTTATCGAAACATCTTTCACTGGCAACGCTCTAGAAAATGTATTCATTTTTCTCTATTTTGTCATTTCCCCTTTGAATATTCACGTTCACAATCGAGTAGTTCGACGCGAGTTTTAAAATGTTTAGCAGTTTTTCGTGCAGTTTTTCAAGCATAATAATGTCCGTCGAGATGTACTCGTAGTTATAGTCTGTCATTTTATTTTATTGCTGCCATTATAACGATGTGTTTTGAAACTGTCTGGAGTACGAGAGATCAATAACCTTCTTTCGGCACATCGTGAGTCCGTAAAAAATATTTAACGATGCTTAAGTGCGGAGTAGTAAAAAAATATGTGAACTTTGTTATTTCACGAGCTGAAATACATTGTATTGATAAACATTCTAAGTTAGTTCTTCTCCGCAGGAGGAGACGCCCCAGGCGTCGGGAGTTGATCGCGGACTCCCGGCCACCGTAGGCGCGGGCTTGCGGGCGGCGAGCAATGGGTAGCTCGCCACCCAGTAACTGCACTGAAGGGTCTAGGACCGATGGCTGCCAGGGTCGCAAGATTGTTCGAAAGAGACACCGTGGCTCTAGCACATGGGCAACTGAAGGAACACGGGTGGGTTTTAGTCAGTAAAAGTCCGACACGCCCTCCCGCTCCGCCCAAGAGCGGGCGACGTCAATTGATGATTTCCCATCCAAAAACAAAAAAGGTAGTTCTTCTCATCAAGCTCTTAATTTGTTATTTCTTCTACTTATGTGTTCAATTCAGGAATTGTTGGTACGTCTGCAACCTAATTTTTGAGCGAATAAAAAAGATGGGGCTAATTCCGTTAGTACATATAAATAACTAAAATTAGAGATTATTGATTACTCCTTCATCATTTCAGCCGTAAGACGTCCACTGCTGGACTTAGGCCTCCCCCAATTTGTGGGGCTTTGCCATATTCGCCACGCTTGGCAGGCGGGTTGGCGATCGCAGTATGGTGGTAAAATGCATAGAGAACGCTGCTGCCCATTCTCTAGTAAATCCCTTAGTCGCGTTTTACGACACCCATGGGAAGAAATGGGGATTGATGAATTACTCCTTAAACAAACACATTTCTAAATCTGGCTGACCATCACTGCTGAATAGAATTAGCAGTAAATATTAGGAGAATCGAGGTAACCAAGATATATAGTTGGCAAAAGTGCCTAACTTGAGTGGCAGTGGGCAGGACACATTACTCGCAGAACAGATATTTGATGAACCTGAAAGGTTCTGAAATGGCTATCACGTACTGGAAGACATAGCGTTGGAATGCCTCCCTCAAGGTGGACCGAAGACCTTGCGAAGTCAGCAGGAATCCGCTGGACGCGGTAAGCATAGAACCGGTGGAAGTGGCGGTGCTCAGGAGAGGCGTTCGCCCGCGTATTTTATGTACACTAGCTTCTGCCCACGACTTCGTCCGCGTTAAATGTCTTGTTCCCCCGACCCTTCCCGTCGCGTCGAATCGCCTACCCGTGCGATTTTCCCCGTTTTTGCAACATTTTTCATTACTGCTCCGCTCCTCTTGGTTGTAGCATGATGTTATATAGCCTTCCTCAATAAATAGGCTACCCAATACAAAAATAATTTTTCAATTCGGACCAGTAGTTCCTGAGATTAGCGCGTTCAATCAAACAAACTCTTCATCTTAATACAAGTAATATTAGTATAGATGTAAACCTTCCTCTTGAATTACTCTGTCTATTGGTAAAGATTGCACTAAAATCCGCTGCGTAGTTTAATAGATCTATGCTCATAGACGTCGGAAGCAACTTTGTTTTATACTATGTAAAGATTAGTTTTAGTCACTCGTGGATTAACAGTCGTGATGAGATAGATGTCAGACGCTCTAAATTAATAATAATAATATCTTAGGACAACCAACACAACGTTATCTGATCCCAAACTAGGCAGAGCCTGTACTATGGCAACCAGACAACTGATAAACATACTTATATATTTCTAAAGACATACATATTATAGATAAATATCACCCAGACACAGAAGAAATGATTGTGCTCATCACACAAAGATTTGTCCTGGGTGGGAATCGAACCCACGACCTCAATCTTAGCAGTCAGGGTCACTAACTACGAGACTAACAGGCCATACTGACATATCAGTCTTATCAAGGGGTATCGTATTACCCAGTAACGGGGTTGTGGAGGTCAGATAGGCACCTTGTAAAATACTGGTTTTCAGCTGCATCTGGTTAGATTGGAAGCTGACCCCATCGTTTCGAAAAGACTAGGCAAATTGATTGAACTAGTTTTGGTCTATAAGTAAATAACGACTCTAATATTATTAAACTTTATCATATTTAGTAAACCACCATGTAAGCCCAAATCACTCTGTAATTCAATGTATTTTTTCAATTTCACTTCTCAAACAGTGCGAGGTACATTTAGCAGTTATCGGTATGACGATATTAGTATCGATAAACTTCGACATGGAATGACATTGCATTGTTTACGAGCGTATCGATAAAATCTGACGCGTTTTCCAGCTGTCCGGTAACAGTAATTTTAGGAGCTATCTTTATTTGTTTGAATTTCAATTTCGAACGGAATCGTCGTAAAATATTTGTAGCGATGTGATTTATTTTTGGATTTTGTTGTTTTGATTCTGCTTGGGACCTAGGGGCAGTTCAGATGGAACGAAAAAATGCCCTAACAATTTACCGGCTTTGTTGAAAATAGGACTATATTACCATAGCTTAACGTGGAAAATGGTATAAATATCGACATAATTGACTCGGTTGCTAGCGGTTTGAATCGTGGCGAGAAAAGGCTGGAGCCAGCGCGAGGATTTTTCCGTTCTGTCTGAATTGACCATTTGATGTGATGACACTGACTGTCACAAGTTCAGTCTAGTAAATAGTCTGTCGTTAGACGATTAATTTGTCAAGCTGCACGGTAGGGGTATCACTTGACCATTGTGACGCAGCGAGTAAAACAGGCGACACAACTTCTAGGTAGGTTTGCTTTGCATTCATAGGGTTGAGCTACACGATACCTGATACAAACATGCCGTCTGTTGGGACAGGACAGCTCAAAGCTGTCAGCTATGAACTACTGGCGCCACGCCGTCTAGTTTTAAAAATATTGACAACAAAATATTAACGTGTCTTATAAGATCCACTTACAAACATTTGTTTAAAAAAAAAAAAAAAAACAATCTATTTCCAAAAAATTCACTGCATCGTGAAAAATAACTTGAAGTAACTTCGGGGAACTTTGGATCTATATTTTAGTTCTTTGCAACGGACTTCCAAAAGTAAATTTTGTTTTTTGAGAATAAGCTTTTTATTTTTCACAATTTATTTGCAGTAACCCGCTAAACCTACCTACCTTTATTTCCTTACGCTACGTCCTACGTAGGTGGTTCAAAGCGAACGCGATTATGAAGCGGTGACACGCGAATTCAACGCGATGCGGTGCGACGCGGCGGCTATGTCCTACGTGCACGCGAATCGTCTCGCACAGCCGCGACTGACGACGCCGTTCCGTGGGCACTGTGCATTTGTCGTGGACGGACGGAAACAAATATTATTGGAAAATTCATATCTTAAATATCAAATACTCAAGAAGTATGAACGGCGAAGAAGTGGGACTAATATTGTATACTTAGAAAGTCCCAGTTAATCCCAGTTAATTTGGCCCAATTCTCCCATTCGCGGTATGATAATAACCGGTTGTAATATTTTTTATTCCTTTTATCCTATAATATAGGACGTTCTTGGATAGCATTAGTTAAAATTTCTATAAATCCGAAATTATAACCAAAAAAAAACACGACGGCACCGCATCCAGTTCGCGCGAAAATATCAAGCCACGTTCGCTTTCGCTTCGTTTCGCGCCGCACCGCGCCGCTTCGCGTTCGCGTCTAGATCGCTCACGCAGGACGTCGCGTTAGTAAATATCAGTCACAGAAACTTATTATCCACAACTCTATAGTATGCCTCACTACAGACCCTCTTAACCAATAGAAGATTTTTTCGAATCGGTTTAGAAATGACGGAATACTGAGGTAACAAACATTACAAAAAAAATATAACCGAGTTGTGAACCTCATTCTTTTTTGAAGTCGTTTAGAAAATAGAATAGACACAACTGCCTTAATGACAAATGAGTTTCAAACAAACATTTACCCGCAATAACTCAGAGTATCGCAGTAAAAGGTCAAGGTATAAACTAACTTTTTACATATGTGAAATGAGCTGAATGTAACCGCCAAAAGTTGTCGACAAAATGCTGGAACACTGCTGACTTAGCGCCGTGTCTAAATTAAAGTTGCACACAAACACATCCCCACACCCTCATAAGCACAGGGTGTTACTTTGTGTACAGACACACACACACACTAATGTCGGCACAAACATATCTGTTGAAGTAAAAGTGTAACCGTGTGTGTTGCCATTTTATAATACAACTAGTTTCTGCCTGCGACTTCATAAGCGTGAACTTACTTTTCCCCAGATCTTCCTCATCGCATCGCATCGCCTGCACACACTACTACTCCGCTTTCGCTTAGCGATCTTTCTAGCTTTTTCCTTTTTGCTCGGCTGTTAGGAATTCTAGCGTGATGTTTAAGTTAGTTTAGCCTATAGCCTTCTTGTTCTTAAGAGTTGGGCTTTAAAATAATTTTAAAATCCGACAGGCAGTTCCAGAGAATAGCGCGACCAAGCAAATAAAAAAAAAAACAATCTCTTCAACTTTATTATAAAAAAACTAGCTTTTGCCTGCGGCTTCGCTCTCGTGGATGTCGGAAATTATCGCAAGAGGACGTACTACCGCGGTTAATGTATTAAGAATGCAGTAATCCAAGTTATATCTAAGGTAATTACCCGCGATTAACAAAAAAGTTTTTCGTTAATTTTTTTTTCGTGATATTCAATTTTTTCTAACCTAAGTTACTCCTTGTTACATCAGCTATCTGCCAGTGAAAGTCCCGTCAAAATCGGTCCAGCCATTTCAGAGATTAGCCGCAACAAACAGACAGACAGACACAAAAATTGTAAAAAATGTTGTTTTGGTATATTAACCGTGTATACATCCATATACCTCTGAGTTTGTTTCGGCCTTTCTTCTCAGAGTAGTCAGTTAGGAAACGCCGAAATCATCTAGTTTAAAAAAAAATATCATTGACATGTAAAAGTGTTTGTACAAACCTACTTACAGAAATAAAATCATTTATCATTATTTATCATTTATCATTTATACACTTAGTAAAAACCGGTTATTTTAATATTTAAATCAGAGACTACAATTTTATTTATTTGTCTAGATGTCTAAATAAAATATATAGATTTTATTCTAACCGTAACAGATAGGTATGCTTTAACAAGAAAAACTTCATTCTTGATATATGATCTTCTTTTTAGTGTGTGGATGGCAATCTATATGGACGCGGCTTAGAATTCGACTAAATGTTTGGCACCATTATTAGCGTTTGTCAGTTCTTGGAACGTGCAGCTTATAGTATATGCAGGACATGATACGGAGTATGATAATGAAGAAATGGATGAAGATGATAATTTAGCTACAATATGTCTCCTTTTGAAACCAATGTGACAACGACTTCTGAATCGTGCAGACAAAGAAAATGGCAGGTGCAACATTACTTAAAAAAAGAATGGATATTTGTTCATACATATACATATGAAGAGAATCGACTTTGTTAGAAGAAATAACGTTTTGTTGAGAAGAAAACGAATCCAGCAAATCAGCGCAGTGACGATTCTGTCAACTTCTTACGAATATTTTCACGTGCCATGACTTTGAAAGATAACCGACTAGTCTATCTTGATTTCAGAAAAACATGCTTAGATGTAGCTTGGTTGTGTAGACCAGACCATACAAATACACCCACACAGGCATAGCACAACAGCCTGTATAATCTACGTCAAAGTTTTGCAAGTGTGCAAACACAAATTAGGTTTTAATATTTCACGGAATTCTCTCTTAGTACAGAGGCATTGTAGCATTCTTGTAGATGTAATTTTCGCGCCTAATAATAGAATAACGGCCTGTTTCTGAGTTCTAATTTTGAAACGAAATATTTCGTTTAAGCTCTGTAATACTTGACTAAGACTTTGCCCATTGATCGAGTAGGTAGCCGACTGGAATAGGCTTTTTTGTGAATTTTGAGAGAAATTTTACTGTTTCGGTGTTACCATCAGTTTTTTTTTTTATATATTTTTTTTTACTCACTAGCTTTTGCCAGCGACTTCACCCGCGTGAAAGTAAATAATTATCCCATAGGAACATACTACCAGGATAAAAAATAATACTGTTAATCTAGGTTATAAACTACCTGTGTACCAATTTTATCCAAATACTTGTAGCCGTTTTTGCGTTGAGTAACACACATCTAAAGGTACAAACTTTAACACTCATAATACTATATTGTATGTACAATGGTAGGATTAATTTACTCAAATAACACGTGTAAATACATATTTAATACATCAGACAATAGTCATATTAGAATAACAAAACAATACAGATCAAAACAAAAACCACCAGAGTATCAAGACTTAAATTAGGCGACTGTAGACGACTGTAGGTGAACTGCAAGTCACTGCAATGAGCATAACCACGTTCGCAAGAATGAAAAAAATATCATGGCGGGATTTAATCATGCACTGAATTTTCAATTCTTGGTGTAGAACTGACCATTGAGAATCTAGCGCGTCTATAAACCATACTGTTCGATTTTCTACTCTCAGCGCTGAACAGTACGTTGAATATCCAGCGTGCAAGAAAAAACCGTCGCGGTATTCTTACGTCCGTGCAAACGTGAATTTTATTGGTTCTTTTTTCAGTCTGATTTCATTGAATTCCATACAGTTCTTCAGTTCCATTCAGTTCCAGTAAATGTAAAAAAAACGAATATCGTTTGTGAGCTTGTTAATACCAAACTTATTTGTTACCTACAGTTATTCAAACAAAAACAGGAAATACTAAAACTCATTAAACATAATTCCAGGCTATGAAGTTTCAAACATTTAATTGACAGACATGTTTGTACCGAATGTAAAACGACACGTAATTAAGCAAAACAGAAATGAGTTTAAACGAACGCCAAAATAATTTAAATATGGTTTGCGAATATTCAAGAATTAAATGTGCGCGACTGTATAAGTTTTTGCGTTCGAATGACGGACTTGAGTGCTGGAAAAAGTTTTTATTTTATACAATTTTGCACACATGCGTCAGTTAGTTAACTGAGGGAAGTAAGGTTGTGCAGCAATGTAGTTACTTTTTGACTGCCATAATATTTCCTAATAATCTGAGATGATCTTATTATCGATGGTGCAAAGGATCTTTGATAATGTTACACTTTCTGATATGAAATTCCTAATACGCATTGAGCAAACGTGGTTTCAGATTACGAATATTTTCTCTTAGAAAGACTTTGTTCTGCAGGGAGATAGTAAAGGTGGATACGCTAAATTAACCCGCGAAACTCAAAATAAAATAGTCATTCATTGGGATTAAATGAACTAAGAATGTTATATTGATGATTTTACTAATAATTCTATAAAGCCATATTTTTTACGGTCACGAATCATTTTCAAATTGTAAAAAAACCGGCCAAGTGCGAGTCGGACTCGCGCACCGAGGGTTCCGTACAACCTGTAGGTAAAGAGTTCAAAATTAAAAAAAATATTTTTATTATATGATGTAACAAAAAATTTACGGTTTTCGCAATTTTTCCTTTATCAGTGCTACATGACGTTGCTTTGTACCAAATTTCAAAATTCTAGATCGATTAGAAGTACCCTTTAGGTTTTGATTCCCTTGCGAGTTTCGAAAATTTGTGAAAATTTGCGGCATAAACGGCTATATCTTTTGATTGCGTTAGCTTAGAAGTTTTATTTTTTCACAGCTCCAAGAGACAGTAGATTTAAGTATTTGATATAAATTTCAGCTTGATAGCTCTACGCGTTCCTGAGAAAAAGGGTCTTGACAGACGGACGGACGGACGGACGGACAACAAAGTGATCCTATAAGGGTTCCGCTTTTTCCTTTTTAGGTGCGGAACCCTAAAAAGTAACAAAATTAGAATGTCGCGGTCTACCCTGGCACTTCCACATTAAGGATTGCCAGTGTAAATTCGTTGCTGAAAAGCACACAGTAAAAAAAGTTGTAACCACGGATTATAAACACACATTACCCATAACGCGTTAACAGTCGAAATAAAAAAGGTTACAAGGTATGAGGAAATTAAAAAAGCAGCCGTGATTAACTCCACAGCGCTTTAAAGCGGCAGTAAGCGTTAAATTCTCGCATCAGCATCATACGGGCTTTAAAAAAATATATTAATGTATTATGTAGCCTACAGGCATCCGGGAACATTCCCGAGATTTACTATAATAGGCTCTTGTTTAACGTAAACTGGAAATGAGTCCATCAAAAACTGAATAATTTGGTGCCAATGTGAATTTTATGGTGGTGTTAATTCTGTACAATGTTTTTGTTACCCTTTGTTAACTTTATTGCTAGTAACCTAGTTTTTATATCGCTATATACCTGTTTACGTGAACCCTTTAAATCCTTGAAATGATGGAAGAGAAAATTGACATTAGGTACTTGAGGTTTACTTAAACAGCCGCATCATTATTTTAGTGTTCAAGAAATATTTTTAGGACCGGGAATGGAAATTATTAGTAGTCCGAATGAATACCAATTCAAAATCATTTTCCAAATTTGTAATACATGGAATGACGTATTTTCATAATATATTATGTAGATAAGTTGAGGTCTGCCAACGCCCAAAATGAATAAATCTTCACAAAATTCTAGAGATCGTTAACTACAACATTAACACGAATATAAATCAAAAGCGACCATAAAAACCCCTTTCGCTCGCTTAACTAAATAAAAACCAGCCTTAAATCAGCGTAACAATACCCCAACTATCATAAAGTGTGGAAAAACAAACTAGATATAATGTTCAGGCCTATCAAAACAATTTACACGAATGAATGGACCATCGTTATGAGTTACGGCTTACCCCGACCATAATGTATTCTCCTCACAGTAGTCTTACAAAAATATGATGCCAATATCATACGTCTTCAGGCGTATTTATAATTTTGTATGGCACGACACGTGGGCGACACGACATATCACGACTGGTGTGAAATTAGAATGGAAATACACTAGCAATTTTTTCGATAAGATAGTAAGATGACTGTGGATCTTAGCACATTCACCTGAAGCTTACTATCTTATCGTCAACTTTCAGAATATATCCTTACTAAATTCAAATTTTCTGCAATTTAACACATTTATAAATTAATTATAGATGGTGGTGCTCACATATTCACAAATATTGTAAAAGTACATAATGTTAGTAATATTTTAACAAGCAATCAATTACATAAAACTTTTTAACAAAAAATTAAACCGCCGAAAAAACTGAAAAGCAAAAAATAATAAACCTTAAAATTATGAGTCGGCGCTTTGAGTGATCTTTGTTCATTGATTTTTCAGCGCCGACTCAAAATTTTAAGGTTTATTATTTTTTGCTTTTCAGTTTTTTCGGCGGTTTAATTTTTTGTTAAAAAGTTTTTATTTTATCATTTTTTGTAGCTTTTATGTACTAATAATACTTGGCAAGGTATACCCTATCCAATGAAAAAAGAATTATCAAAATCGGACTATTCTGTATAAAGTTATGCGTGGTTATACATTACAATCAGTGAGTGAACAATCAATCATCCCCTGTTTTCCGACCCTTAGGGTTCGATTTTGTTTTCCAAATTTATATGGAACCACCCTCGGAGTATACCCTTTTCAATAAAAAAAGAATTATCACAATCGGACTACTATGTAAAAAGTTATGCGTGGTCATACATAAAAAAATATATATATACGCGTCGAATTGATAACCTCCTCCGTTTTTTTTCGTCGGTTAAAAATATAAAATTAATGTATGTCAAATAAAAAATACAATAAAATAAATAATAGTTTAAAAAAAACTAAAAAACACGCTTCCATTGAAAACCAAACTAAAAAGTACAAAATAATGGAAAAAAAGCGTGGGGTGCTTTTTAAGGTATTTTTTATTGATATCAGGCACCCCACGCTTTTTTTCGAATTTTGAGACGTTTGTCAGCGTAGTTTGTGACAGTTTTTTTGCTGTCCTGGTAACCCTGGCAAGGATAATGGCACAAATTTATGAAATTATTGCATTGTCATCGGTCCTTGACAGGTGTGCAAAGTTTGAATGAAATCTGGTCGTTTAAAGTGGGTCAAAATCGCGCTATAAGGAGTCGGTTACAAACAAACATACAAATATACAAACATACAAACATACAAATATACAAACATACAAACATACAAGTGAAGCTAATATAAAGCGTGTAATGAGCAAGTTGTTTGATTTGTCTACGCTCTATATTGTCCTATGAAGCAGGAGCAGCATGTTTCCAAGCATACTTACGTAAGATATAATCCTATATTTGCAACTTCCAGAATGCACGGCCCAATCAGTAGGTAAAAAGGGTAAAGAAATTGACTTGTTGTAATAACAAAACTTTCACTCGAATTATCTAGAGCCCGACCATTCGAGTGAACGTTGTTATTAATTATATCGTGTAAATTTTCAAAATCCAAGCCACTTTTGGAAGATCAAAGATAAACAAACTTTCTTACATTTTCTAGAGAGTAGCAACAATACTAAATATTGACTATAAAGTTAAAACGTTTGTTTACAATCAATGTATGGTCGTACCGTAAATGACGCTGATCCTAAGTTGCTTTCTTATATTTTTTTTTTTTTTAAATAATTTGAGTTTGTTTTTCTACTCTGAAACGAAACAAACGCAGAATCCATGTTCTCAGAAATCGTGATGTGTGTTTATCGTATCATACCGTATAAAAGTCCTTTCTTAACAAATACGAGTAATAAAATAAAATAGAACAGAGTTAAGGAGTAAGCATCCATATATCCGGCCCTGAATAATATCATTGTAATTCCTTCTGCGATCAGTTTTGTCGTGTTATTTTTCTTCGGTTTTTATAAGGAAAATCCCCGCGGATCAAGTCTTCGTTTCTTTGGCAAAAAACCTAGACACTTCGCCGCCTTTGCATGGAAGATTTTGTCTAAATAATGTATCATTTTTTTACCTTTATTTACGGCTTTGTTTTACATATAGGTATATACATTCAATGTTATTTCCTAGTATTGTATGAAAGTTTACTTCCTTTCGATTTAGATTGTGAGAGGTTTATTTTTTCTTCTCTGTTGTTCCGAAACGTGTAAGCGAATTGAGTGTTTCGTGGAAAAACAGTGAAAAGTTTCACATAATTTTGTCATTGAAAAGACGTAGAGGAAGACAGGCGAAAAGTTAGGTGGATAGTCAGCGAAACGAAAAATAAAATGGAAAACATTTTAGTTTTATTTTTTAGAATTGATGATTATTTGCATGCCCATGTGACGCTAAAATATGGACGACTTGATTATGCAAAAAAAAAATACCAATTACCTACCCATGTTTGCAATGAAACAAATGATTTGCTTTGATTTAAAAGATTGATGAAGAACAGCTCTGTACAGGAATACGTGGAGGTAAATAGAGGAAGCCTATGACGCGAGACAGCCTGACCTGGATATTAGCTCATTTTCATTATTAACAAGGACAATTTTTTTTTAATTAAAATGTTATGAGTTTATAAAAACATTTTAATGTGAAAAGCATTAAAGGAAATAATGGGTATTTTTATTTCAATTTATGAATCAATTTAGCCTATTGTAGTCCACTGTTGGACAAGTGCATAACACCCCCTTCCGCATCGGTCTTTCCCAGCCGTGGCTAAGACTTATTAAATTGATAATTAAAATAAATAAATAATGTATATGTATCATTTGCATCGTATATGTAAGCGGGCACGCCCTTTATGCCTGGAGGCTTTATTAAGGTTTTAAGTTCTGTTTACGATTTTGTTTTATTATTTATTTCAGCTTGAGTTTAGTTTTCAATGTTTTGTTGGTATATTGGCGTGTGCTAGCTGACATATGGCGAATAATGTATGTTTTGTTTTATAATATTAATAACTTACACAATACTGTATAGAATCAAGTTCTTCTAACTTAACAGACAGCTGTGCTGCTGGGGAGTTTGTTCCGCCACTTCTTCTTCCCAGCGAAAGCACTAGGAAGTGTCGAAGGGCGGGCGTTTTGGTGGGACTGTCTCATGTAACTTTGATGTTCAAAAAGTGCTGACTCTCAGCCTAGTTTGAATAAATGACTTTTGATTTTGATTTTGAAACATCATCGTCATCTGCCTAACCTTTTCCCTACTATGTTGGGGTCGACTTCCAGTCTGACCGGATGCAGCTGAGTACCAGTACTTTACATGGAGCGACTGCCAAACTGACCTCCACAACACAGTTACGATACTCAGTGGTAATACTGGTTGTCCGACTTTCGGGCTTCTGTCGACCTGTACCGGCTGTCAAAGATCCACAAATGACAGCTGAGAGCAACGTTTTAATAATAATAAATAATAATAATAAATTGTTTATTAATAAAAAAGGGTCACATTTACAATAAATACGTTAAACAATTAAAATAGAGCAGATTTGCTAATTTGCCTGAACTAGGTAGAACCTGTGTTTCAGGCTACAAATGCACAAATTCTTATAATGTAATAAATTAACAATGTGTAGTAATAACTAAAATTAAAACTTAGGTAACAAAAGTAAAATAGCGAGTTAGCGGTTTTATTTGCAGACAACTAGTAAATCTTCTGTCTGTGCATAATCTATGGTTAGTAAATATTGAAGTATATTTTTTTTACAGCTATAGTAGTTTAATTTATAGATACTTAGTTTTCTATTTAATCTATTGTACAGAAATGGGCCTAAAATGTATAGAATCTTTCTACAAAGACATGTTTTGAGGTCTCATTTGTTATACATACTATATCATTCCGTCTCTTGTTAGTATTGTCAGCAGTGTAGGTAAGCATGGTGTGCTGTTTTAATACTAACTGCATAATGAAAAGCTGCCGAACAGTCAGCACGTTACAAGTTTTATAAAGTAGATCTGTGGGAAAAAAGAAGGGATGGAAGTTTGCTACCTTCAAAATTGCTCTTTGAGCTCTTTCAAGAGGAAGCAAATTCGTTTTTGGTGCACCGCCCCAAGAAGTGATACAGTATTGAATAATAGATTGACATAAGGCCAAATAAACTTGTGTGATTAATTTTTTGTCTGCTAATGTTCGTAATTTCTTAAAAACATATATAAGTTTACGCACTCTTTTACTAAGGGTTTCAATATGTATTTTAAAAGAGAGTGTTTCGTCCATTATAACCCCCAGGTATTTAATGTTGCTCGTTTTGATGATAGAAGGACAATTACACGTACTAACTGCACAGTTTTCGCATTTATGGGCATATAGATGAGGGTTAGTAATGTTAGGTTGAGGTTTGCGCATGGAGAAGTGAATATATTTTGTCTTGTCGGCATTTAATGTTAATAAATTGCTTTGAAGCCAGTTAGTCACAGAATTTAATCCTAATTGAGCGACTTCGAACAGTTCGCTTCTGCTTTTTGCGGTAAATATTAACGCCGTGATCATTAATGAGCTTTCCGTGGCACCCTCTCGTCTTGGTGTGTAAGGATGATCACCCATCTACGCACCAACCACGGCAAGAGTAGCTTAACCTGAATCGATCAATCCGTGCTGCTCTTATTACTTAGCCTTGAGCCTTGATAATTAAATATAAAAAAAAAAAACAAAAAAAAAACAAGAGTTGTCAAAATGTCTCTTTACCTTATAGTACCGAAACAAGGACTTAAAAAGCCTACAAAAGTTCACTAACCTCAAACGTTAACAACAGGAAGACCTGCCAACGAAACCTGATCAATAAAAGCATGAAACTACCCGCAATCCCCCAAGGGTAGTTTTAACTTTAATCTATGTGGCTGACGACCCAGCTCTGGCGATTGGAAAAGAATTGCTTGAATGTGAGCCACCGACCAAATCGCCGCAGGGAATACTTTATTTAATTACCTCGTATCATGGTCCATTTTTATTTCGAAACGATTTGTGGATTGGATGGAGTTTCGTTATTCGCTTGTTTTGTTGTGGGGTCAACATCACTTGAGTTTTGATAGCGGTTTATCGGTATAGGATTTATTATTTCTCTGTATTCTGTTTGTTTTTGTATTTTTATTGACACGCTTTTATTTAACCAAAATATACGCGAACTTTCTGCAAAATATGTGTGAATAAAAAAGTACGGGGTAAAATTGGTTTTCTATGAAACAGTAGTTTTTTTTTTTTTTGATACTCGACGTAAAATTTCTATGCCAGTTACAATCTGTTCCAGAAGCATTATAGAAAGATACCTTAACCGTTACAGCTATCCTGCCAGAGTCGCGAGATTCGTTCGAAAGAGTTACCGTGGCCCTGGCATATGGGCAACTGAAGGAACACGGGTGGGTTTTAGTCAGTAAAAGTCTGACACGCTCTTCCGCTCCACCCTAGAGCGGAAGACGTTATTTGATGATTTCCCACCCAAAAAAAAAATACCGTTACAATTATAGAAAAACGGTTTACAAGAAATGTTGATCTATCTTCATATTCATTATTTTTCAGCAAGAAAATTAGCAATGTTCACAAAATCATTTACGATCAAAAAATCTTACTGTGCCTTCTCAAAATCCACCGTATACTTACGTAAAAATGACTTTGCTTTTTCTAGAATTTGGCATTTACTTACATTCGGAAAAACCATTTTACAAATATTAATTTTAACACACGAAGAAAGATAGTAAAGTAAAAATCTGCTAATTTGTTTGTTTGTCTCCGTTTCCACGAAGTTAGCTGCACCAATATACCAGAACTTTCCAGCGCGACTGTTGCAAACGGGCTTAACTTGGGCACGATTGACCTTAGCGTAGACATTAAACAATGTATGCAACTCAGCTGTTAAAAAAAATCCTAAGTTCCTGGACTCTAGGGTAAGAAAGAGATGGTAAAAATGACGTCGCCTAGTAGGCAGTCTTTTATATTTTTTTCCAGCTACTAATTTGGACGATGATGATCGGTTATGAAAACCTCGTCACCATCCACTTTATTTAATGTTTCTTTGTTTCTTTTCAAAGATATCTTATATGATACCTACTAGTGTCGTATTTAAATATTGTAAGCCCTCCTTTTGAGTTTAAAGGCTATAATTTTTTTCGTGCTCGTGAAGTGAATGAATTTACCTAGATTACAAATAAAGGCATACGACTAGCATTCCTAGCTCTCCTCTTATCCCTGGTCGGTCCGTGGATATGACTTCAGTACTATGTATTCAAAACTAGCTCTTAAACGAACGTGTTACATCGAAGAAAAATACTGTAACAATATGTACTAAGTACCTACGTCTTTACCAATAAGTTTTATAGATTGTCTCATTCATACTCTTTGCTGGCCATACTTTATGCTCTACCGACTTACATAAATACGAGGTTTAGTTCAAAGTGGACGTGTCATGATTAGTTTCTTTGTTTTGTACAATTTCTATATTGGTTTTTCATGTCGGTTGCGTTATTGAGTTCGTCCGTTTGGGTAAAGAAGAGGTCATGTACCCTTGACTTTTTCACTCGTTATTATGATACTTTTCTTTTTGCTTAACAGTCTATTCATCATATTCATACAACCTTTAATGTCTTCACTACTGGGACGAAAGCCTCCTCTCGGTGAGATAAAGCGTACCGTAATCTACCACACGGGCCCAGTGCAGCTTCTTGGATGACATATGTTTTGGAATTGTTGGTTCTAGTTCATAACGGGTTTTCTCACGTTATCCTCCACCGTTTTAAGAGCGGTGGTGATGAAATGAAATACACACGTTCGAACTTACAACCTACAACTGGTATATCGGGGCGTATCTACTAGGTCACCGCTGCTATCAACTCTATACTATTATTATCCACGATGACTTTCTTATTGAGTACTACCTTCTGCCAGCGGCTTCACCCGCGTGGATGTCAAAAAATTCACCATTTAAACCCCCTATTTCACCCTCTTAGGAATGGAATTTCAAAAAACCCTTTCTTAGTGGATACCTACTCCTCACAAAGAACACACCCTCCAAATTTCATGTCTCTAGGACCAGTGGTTTAGGCTGTGCGTTGATATATCAGTCAGTCACTCAGTCAGTCAGTCAGTCACTCAGGACTTTGAATTTTATATATTTAGATAAACTAGCGGTTCTATACAAGAATTTTGACAAGTATAAAATTTGTTATCAGTCTAGATAAATTATTGTAATCATAATAGATCAAGATACACGGTGATATTCGTAAATTTTGCTAGGCTTAAAATAGAAGCAAAATTGAAAAGCGCATGCTCAAAAGTCTTTAAAAAAATATTTTTGTAGCAGGTGGCTTAGCACCTCTTACACTTAATACCCATCGAATTACGAAGAAACTTCATCAACGCTGATCCCTTCATAAAAACCCACACAGGTAATTACCTACAGGCCAGCACAGTATCTCGTGAGATAATCAAAAACAAACCATGCACAAAAACCAACGAGCCCCAAATATCCTCGCTACACGAACGAAAACCCGATAACTCCCGAAAGTAACGCCGGGTTCCCATTAACGGAATTAGCCGAGTCAGCGAACAGTCTTCATTTAAAAACTTACAGCTTATTTTCTTGGTAAATTGAAAATGTTGAAGAACTAGTTTGAAATCTTATGTAGGGTAAATGGGTTGGTCGGAAAGTGTAATTAGTGTAAGCAGTTATGGGGATGAACTGGTGAAGAATTGTGATACTGTTTGCTTTTGACTTGAAATATGAAAGAAAATGTACCTACCCTCTTCTGTCTTTTTCTATCTTGGCGTCTGCTTCCAGTATTACCGAATGCAGATGAATACCATTTTTTACAGGAATCCACTGCCTATTTTATGAATAACACCGAGTCACGGAGAGATCTCGGTACATATTCACGGTCAGATTTTGGCAAACGTTGCTTAACCTAGAAGTTCGACCCATGCTGTTTAGCCACAAGGTCTTCAAAACGAAAAGAGTAAGGATCACTTCTGATTATCAACAAGGCGTGATGATATGATGTAGATTGTATCTAATCAGATTTTCTCGTAAAACGTAAAGCAAGTAAGAAGGTGCGATGAACTTCTAAGCTATAAAATAAATCAGAATTACAACTTAACGAAGCATTCATAAATTCGACATTTTATACCTAGCTAATGATTTCTTAGAAATTTTACATGTGTGTATTAATCCTACTGATATTATAAACGTGGCAGTTTGTATTTCCACATGTTTGTTACTGAATTACGCAAAACCGTCTGAACGGATACGGGTAAACATTGACACAAAAGTTTTAATCCCGGTGTTTTCGACTACCACGAAGTCGCTGGCAAAAGCTAGTAACAAAATTCTTTGCGTTGCGACTGTCAAAAGGAAGGCTATTCCTACTTAACAGACCACTAACGTGGGTTACGCATTCAACCTTGTTTTGTTGGTACTGGAGCAACGTATAACATTTAATAAATTAATAGTACTATTCATAACGGTGAAGAAAAACATCGTGAGGAAACGGGCATTCTTAGAATCATCGCATCTTAGAACCAAAAATTCGAAGACATGTGACATCTACCAACCCGCACTGGGCCCGCGTAGTGGATTATGGCCCACTCCCTCTCACCGAGAGGAGGCCTGTGTCCCAGCAGTGGGAACATTATAGGCTGATTATGATGACTATTCATTTATTAAATGTTTGCAACACCCCTATTTTGCCAGTTTACGTTTATGTCTCATGAAATAGAGGGCGAGCCTATTGCCATTAACCGTGAATTAATTCTGACTCCGGGCTGCTTCTGAGAAATTCTTGATGAATAAACGCAATATAACGCCAGCCGCATGCACAATTACCGCTGGGCAATAGGCTTCACGCAATGGGTGCCCGAGGATGAACGGCGCCGTCGAGGCCGCGGCCCAAGAAGAAGTGGCGAGACTCGTACTGCAAGGGTTGGATGGAGGTGGCCCTGGAAAAGGATGTCTGGAAGAATTTGGGAGAGTCGTTTGCTCAGCAGTGGAAGAGGGTAAACTAATAAAAAATAAAAAAACTTTGCTGGACCTCAAGATCCCTTGCTCAGCCGCAGCGCTTACAAACACTATTGTTTGTTTGTTTTTTTTTTGTTGTTTGTTAGTGTTTGTTTGTTTATTCCAACGAGGCATCCGGAGTGGGAAGTGTCACGGTAGGTATCATTCCAATATGAAACTTTCCGGAGTCGATAGCGGACTCCCGGCCACCGTAGGCGCGAGCTTGCGGGCAGCGAACAATGGGTAGCTCGCCGCCCGGTAAGTACCAGGCTCGGGTCGACGGCGCATAGTGTTCCACGCGCGCCTCAAAGAGATGTCAGCAGAACTGAAAGGGTCTGCCAAGACCGATGCCTGCCAGGGTCACGAGATCGTTCGAAAGAGACACCGTGATCCTGGCACATGGGCAACTGAAGGAACACGGGTGGGTTTTAGTCAGTAAAAGTCTGACACGCCCTCCCGCTCCGCCCAAGAGCGGGAGACGTAATTTGATGATATCCCAATAAAAAAAAGGCATCCACATATTGCATTATGTATTTTATTAATTCAAACCTTGAATTCCTCAATACAAAATTCTAGTTATTACCTCGATCGGAGGTAAAGGATTTTTTTAGCAAGACCTCAGATCGTTTACCTAAAGCGCTCACGTAGTAACAGTACGTCTGAAATACATAATGTTAGGCAGGCACTTTCTATTACAGTAAGACCCGCTTTATCACGTGAATACTAGAGCATTTGTGTGAAAACCACACCTTTTTGGGAAGTAAGCAAAACTTTTGGCAATAACATGTTGGGTAAGTTAGTAGGTACGGTTTTTTGTTAATAGTCAATGTTATGAATAGATTGGTTTATCCGTGACAATATTTCTTTATGATTATGTGCATTTGAAATAATTTTATTTATACCAATACAAGTAAAAAATCTGTATGACTTATTAGTCGTATATTCATGCGAATTAAGTAAAAAGACACCTGTATGAGGCTGTTCCGTGTGCACCATTCCATACCTCGCCGTGGGTGTCGTAAAAAGCGACTAAGGGACTTATAGGGGAATGGGCAGCAGCGTTCTCTACGCTTGTTGCTACCGCTTCAAATCAGAATTCAGTGGGATGGTACCTAGCACCTACACCTACCAGTTCTCAGTAGTGTTGCCAAATATCTTAAATTACTCGTTTTTTGATCACATATTTCTTTTTCACATTATATTCTGTCTATGTATAAAGTATAGCTCAGAAAAAATAATAAACAGATACAGACTTTTAAAGAAAGATGTTACGGCAAACAGTTACCGTCGTTTAATTATTTAAAAAAAAACTCTAAACGTATACATAGTATCATTATACTCTGCTATAACAGAAATAGAACTTCAACCTAAACCCACACTTTTAATATACTTAAACAGTACTATAAAGTTGCTTCAATAACCCACGCATCAAAAAGACCGCGATTTCAAGCCAGTAATTTACATTCCGCCCTTATATTTAGAGCTCTCACAAAAACTATTCGGTATTGGCATCGAAAGGGTCCAAAGTTGCTAAACTATTAACTTTTGTTTAGTCCCGAATGGTAGGGAAACGCTTTATCATTTCGATGGGGCCTACAAATTCAGTTGGTCTGCAATAAATCTGCTGAGACGAGAGTCGCCAGGCTGTTGAAGTTTTTAGGATTAGGTATAGACAGAAAGAAGATTCGAAGACAAAAATTCTTAAATTTTGAGGTAAACAGAGCCGGGCCATCTTCTTCAAGGCCATCTTTTGCCGCAGATTTCATCACCATAATCATTATTTCAGCAAAAGGATGTGCACAGCTGGACATATGTCTCCCTAAATAACCCTTAATCCCTTTGTCATAATCGCCACGCTTGGCAGGCAGGTTGGCGATCGTAGTATGGTGGTAAAATGCACAGAGAACGCTGCTGCTCTTTCTCTAGTAGAACGCAATTATTTAATTTATTGTTAAAAGTGTCTCATAAATTGATAGTGTTGTGCTTTTGCATGTATGAGTTTTAAATATGAATCCGTCATCGCACTTTATTTGAGTTTCACATTTTTTTCCAATACCTTTGACGTTTTACAGATACTGCCACGGACTACTATCAATATCAATTTATTTGTCCAATGTTAACTCAATTTTCCAGCGCAACAGTAATTGCTTCAACAAAAAAGTTAAATTTAACAAACCCACGACCAAAATAAAAACCTCTAAAATTAAAAAAATATGCGTATTGGCCCTTTAAGTTTTATAAGTTGTAGGTTATATTTGATCAAAGAATCGTTAGGTCGAAACAGCCGAACCGATTTTGATAAAACATGTTAGGAAACCACCACTAGACAGCCTACTTTTAAATTTAGAAAATTGTACCCAAATAGGTTCACCTGTTTAAAAGCTACGGTGCCACAGACAAACACCCAGACAGACACACATAGCGGTAAAACTTATAAAAGCCCACTTTATGAGACATAAAAGGTTTTTTAATTCTAGGTTTTATTTTATATAATTCTAATTTAGGTTTAAATTATAGTCACCCTATTCGAACGGAACTCGGGATTTTTCTGCTCGACTGTGTTGAAACAGAGCGGCGAGGACGCACTTTCCTTTATCTGCTACGATTTTCCCGAGAATTTATTCTCATGGACACAACCAGAGACGAAAATAATTCATATTGTTGTTTTTACGCCTTGTGCGCGAGTCGGACGTTGCCGCGTCGGCGCTGTCCGGTCGGGCGCACAGCCGTCTTGACGCTCGGACGGCGAGATGGTCGGACGAATAAATACGTGAAGTATGTTACGTCATGTTGAATGGAATTGTGAGATTTGTATAGAACATTTTATGCTAAAAATGTTTAGAATTCTTTTGAACCTTCCTAGTAAGATTCTACGGTCTACGTCACGCATTAGTTGCAATAGGCGAATATTCCCACCCCTCCCAGTGGGCTCCAGCATTGTCGGGAGGGGCTCAGTAGCCGTGGCTTGGACACCCACGGTAAAGCTAAGAGGAACCCGAGGAGGGGCCGCTCGTCAGGGCTTTTGCGGCTAAAACCGACGACGTAGCGGCCAACACGTAGGTTGCGGTGTGGCTTAGGCGACATTGCAACTGAGGCGAGCAGCGATGTCATTGTATCTGAGGCATCGCGGCTGAGGGTTGAAGGCCCCCATAACTGCGCTATTTCCCCGTGGTAGCGCAGTATGCATGAGCATTTCTCCACGATAAAAAAGGCGACTATTCCCACCCCCACATGGATTGCCACCAGGTAATCATCAAAAATGATAAGGATTAAAAATTGTTGTCCTTATTAGACGTCCCTCAACAAGTAAAATTTTAAACGTTTTTCTTTTTGTGTCATTCGAATTTACCATAATTCAAAACCTTTTTATTGAACAAATAAACATAGGCCCTGTTTTATGGATACCTTATTATTTTACTACAGAAAGTACTGCAAAACTTTACAACTCATAAAATTCCATAAAGCACAAATCATATAAATAAACAACACATGTGCAATACAAATATAATTACAACAAACTTGTGAATTATTTATTTTTAATTAAATTTAACAAACACACGCGCGAGTTAAGGCCTTGTTTAAAATTTTATAAATTATACTCGTTAATGTTTTAATTTTTATCAACAGAATTACCTTCGCATTTCACATTTCAGGTGTGGTTTCAAGAAAAATGCATTTGTTTTTAATTTAACGTCGGTTTTTTAACATTTTCATGCACTTGTTAGTAGAAGCAATAAAGTATTATTGTTACCGCGAAGAACTTTTACGATCACGTGACTTGTCGCTGCAGGCATATAAGATAAGATATTGGTGCCGATTCCCTTATTCACAAACTAAACTAAATTTAAGTTCAGTGCATCTTTTTCTTTCTATTTCATTAAGGAAAGGACAGAAGATAAATTTTAGTTTAGTCCTGTCAAATTAACCAGCGCTTGACGTAAATTGACGTAATTTTAGTAGGCAAGTTTTTAATCACGTCTAAACTTGTATGGAGCGCTGATTAATTTGACAGGACTAAACTAAAATTTTCTTTTGTCCTCTTCTTAATGAAACACAAAGAAGAAGATGTACTGAACTTAAATTTAGTTTAGTTTGTGAACAAGGGAATCGGCACCAATGTCTACTTCTCACCTTAATAAATACATAATTAAAACCAATATTTATTCATTTTAATTACGTTATGGGAGACTGGTGCCTAAGCTAGACGAAAGGCCTGTATTTCAGGCCACCAGGTCTTCGTCCCTTCAGAAGCTGTTACGTTTAAGTGGACTCATATACACATCCTAAAGAATGTGTCTGGGACAGACTGGATGCGGAAGGCAGAGGACAGGGTGTTGTGCCGCAACATGGGAGAGGCCTATGTCCAGCAGTGGACTGCGATAGGCTAAGTTGAGTGATTGACTGATGCACTCGTACACAAATGTGGTTAGTTATATAAAACCAGGAAAAGAACAGATTACACTATAGATTGTTACTTATTCTAGGGTTAGTGCTTGTGTGTCCTGCTAGGGCCGCGAGATCTGTCCAAAGGGTTACCATGACCCTGGCATATGGGCAACTGAAGGAACACGGGTGGATTTTAGTCAGTAAAAGTCTGACACGCCCTTCCGCTCCACCCTAGAGCGGGAGACGACATTTTGATGATTTGCCACCCAAAAAAAAAGTGCTTGTGTGTATTCGATTGTGTGTGTATGTAAGGAAATATGATAGGAAAAGTTAAATGCTCAGAATCATCATCATCATCATCATTTCAGCCGAAAGACGTCCACTGCTGGACACAGGCCTCCCCCAAGCACCGCCACTTCGACCTGTTCTGTGCTTCTCGCATCCTACGTATTCCTGCGGCCTTCACCAGGTCATCGCCAGTGCCCAGAATGTTGATATTAATTTTAAGCAAGTTATACTGGTGTAGCTAGAAGACTTTACGTAGCTATATGACTTAATTCCTAGAGTCAGCTCCTAACCTTCATTTTAAACTTATTTGTGATAAGATCTTAAATTTAAAGCGCCTTATTTAATTTATTGTAGCGGACTTCATTATGTTTACTTGAATGTTGATAACCATTGCTAGCTACCATTTACGCGTAGCAATCAGAGACTGACGAAGTCGACTACATTTCCCATGTTATAAACAAAGTAAGTATCGTCTGTCGTAACTCGTGGATTTTGTGGACTTTTCGATTCGGCCTGTTAGTCGGTTTGCACGATTTTTTTTTGCTGAACTTAGGTGGATCTACCCTCGTAAGTTATATATTATTTTGCATAGGCGATTCACACGAAAATAGTTTATTTGTGGGTCAATTTACAAGTCTTTTTTTGCACCTTGTTTCTTGTACTTGCAGTGACATATTTAAAACTTTAAAACATGCCAGTTAGGTACCTAATACGTGTTTCTTTAGATATTGATTTGCCCACAAATACGGTTAAGGTTTTGCCTTAGAGAAGGTTTTGCCTTAGTTTCTGTTGTCTTCGTTTCGTTATGACGTGTTTGTGAGTAAATTTATATGATTAATGGCTAGTTTATTTATTTATTTATAAGTATTAAATAATATAATTATGTTGAAACTGTTTTGTACTCCTCGTCACTTGCCCCTATAGGTTCACTAGAAAACCAGCGTCAGGCAGCATCTGTCTGGCATTAATGATGAAATGAACCTTTTTGGCGCAGCCGTGAGGCACACATATGTTGTTTTATTTTTTAAATTATTTTTTCATGATATTTTATTTTGTGTTTTGCGAACTGTGTCAAATAAACGGTATTCTTTCTTTCTTTCTTTCACAAATAAATTAACTTCATTCGAGTCGCCTATAGAATATAATAATATTATTGAAAAATGTCGATTCGCCCGATTCAGGAGAGTCAATTCGTACGAATAGACTTATATGCGTTTGACTCACAATTAACATCGTAACCAATCATAACTATGACACTTCTGCACTTGCTCAACGAAAACTTCTCATAAAATACCAAAAAGCGTACAGTGTTCAGGTCCAGTGGAAGACTACATGCTGACAATGATGTTTATGATAGAGCAGATAATGAGCTGCTCTAACAAGTGTTATAATGATCTTCCATCCCGCTCTATCTAGTCCAATACAAACAGAGCTTCCGTATCAGAGCCAATGCATCATTATTCTCGTTTCAAAGCTAATCGAATGTCCGTCATAGTGGCTATGATTGGCGACCACTGTGTACACAAAGAACGACATGCGGCCTCATTCATTCACTCATTCATTTGGTTCGTCTTGTTAATGTGTTTCCATGTCATTGTTTTGTTATGCTTTCCTGTATAATTCATCGTTTGCATAGCCATTTTCTCTAATTATGTTAGGTCCGCCTTTTAACATAACCAAAGCGTTGATTACCTATTAATATTTTTGTGATATTTTGTGGTTAGATTAATTTATAGTTAATTCTTTGAGTCACCCGTGTTTCGTAAAGTTTTAGGCAAATATATGTATAGGCCCACTTTCAGTGGAACATGAATGAACCTACAGAAGCGATACGAGCATACAATTGTTACATCTATATGACGGCGCGTGATGATTTAGGCGATTTATTGTAACACGTTTTAAAATTTGTAATCGATTATTTTTACTCTATGGTTGAGAATTTGTTTCGTTAGTGGTAATTTTAATTTAGAGCGGGTAACACCGAATGGGGTTGTGAGTGTCATGGTGGCGGAAGTAGACATGGGCAATATGTATCACTAAAATGAAAAGATTGATATGTATCTTTTGATCACTGGGATATGTATCACTCATTTATATCTTTATATCTTTTTGAATCCGCGCACGACACGAAGCGACGATACACTGATGCGCTGCTCAGCGTGGATCGCTTCGTTCAATTCAATCTAACGACTCAGTAAGATTCACTGGGATATGTATCACTCATTCATATCTTTATATCCTTTTGAATCCGCGCACGACACGAAGCGACGATACACTGATGCGCTGCTCAGCGTGGATCGCTTCGTTCAATTCAATCCAACGAATCAGTAAGAGCATTGATGCATGTGCTGTGCCCATAGCTGCTTGCTCTTTACCTTACGTATGTTTCTGTTCTGATTTATTGCACTACTCGTTTCGTTCTTTTTAGGTATCTATTTTTATGATTGATCACTAGATACCCGAAATAAATGAACTTTAATTTTTAGTTTATTATAATTATATTACAATGAAATTAATGACTAACGAATACAACATTGGTAGATTAGGTAGGTATTGTTTTTATTTATTTGAAGTAATAAAGCGAACAGACTACAGATTTCCCTTCATACTTTTCCAGGCTTAGGACTGGCATTTTTTTCTATCTTGATCCTAATAGCAATATCTTTATAACCGAAATTAGTTTGCATTGTTTACTAAAACTTTAGGCACTTTTAGGCAAAGTGCTTTACAAAAGGAAACCAGTATAATACTTGCAATGTTCACGTACCGCTTTACGACTTTAAGTCCTACGCACCAGTAATAGAGTTATTTACTTATATTTTTGTACTGGCGTATATCAGTTTATAATGGTCAAACACTTATTCTCGGTATTGAGAAAGTGCGACAGAACATTCTAAGTAGGGAGGTGCGAAAGAGATGTCTTGACTTTCCGAAGAGACACCGTGTCGCCAGCCGCTCATGCTTGTTTGTGCGACAGCGACACAGATACAAAAGGACGACGATTGAACGAGATGTAAAAGATACAGTGATACATTCGGATTTGAACTGATATAAAGAGTGAGTGATCAGAACGGATTGATACATATCATTTTTATCTATCACTCCTGAGTTACCCATCTCTAGGCGGAAGCGATCACATTTTAATGCAATCGCCACGCGGTACACACGCATAAATCCATTGGCTCTGAACTTCAGTTGGACAATTAATGTTATTTTATTTAAATCAGTGTTTGTCGTTGCAATCGTTACTTTTTATCGTTAAGTTTTATTGTAATTATTTTAATTAAATTAAGTGAGTTATTTTGCGAATATTAGTTTTAAAAAAACACGCCCGCTATGGAGGACGAACGGGGGATGGATCAGCAGCGACACGTGGTGTCGCAGCCGCTCGAACATCCGTCATAATATATAATATAATTTTAAACAAGTGTATTTTTCTTTTAGAATTTCTTTTTCTTCTTCTTTCCGAGTTATAACTAGGTTAAAGTATAAAATAGGACTTGCCAAGTCAAAGAAACATTTTATTATTTTATTTTGGTAAGTTCCCGGTACTTTTTGACAGGCCTACATTGTCCTCCCATAGCTATTAACAGTTGTATTTGAAAATATTACAATAATAACTTATTCTTTATAAAAGGGTATCCGTGGACTTTCCTACCAGTTCATCTCCATTAAAACGACCAAATAAAACCGTGCACCTAGCTTCAGAGGGCCCATATAATGTAGGTTTATAATAAAAATTATATATAAAAAGTTTTGGATAATATCTTACTATTCTAATAATATTCTACTATACGGCTAGTATCCTACTAATATAATATGTGTAAGTTTGAATTTTAATATGTTTGGATGCTTAATAAGGCAAAATCGGCTGACAGCATTTGGATAAAGGCACAAATGTGTGTACATAGTTGTGTTGACACACCGGTTATACGTTACCGTGAGATGATTTTCAACCTCAACACGAGCGAAGCCGCAAAAGCTACTTTTAAATAAATTCAAACAGAAAAGCAGGCTGTGGGTTTGATGTCCCAACAAACGCTCGACGCACTAAAAAGCTCATGAACGCTCTTTCGCGTATTCCTTTAACTACCATCATTTTAACTGGCACAAATAAACGTTCCGTTTGAAGAAAGACAATATGGCCGCCAACAATTAAAACACGTTTAAAACATGAGTCGTTAAGTTCAAAACAAGTTCATAATTACGTTTTCGCGTTTCGCGAATGTTTTCATGAACTATTTCCTGTTATTGCTTTAGTTTCTTACTCATATTTTATATAGTTTAGTTTTGTTTGCATTCCTAATGTGTTGAAATGTTCTTAATTAATGTTTTAGTAAGTTTCTAGTAGCTGTGTAGCTTCCCACATGGTTTAAGCGTGTTATGTTTGTAATAACTGATGTTATCTCCCTGATAAGTTGTGATAAGGAGACACAAGTATCCGAAAAAACACGTGTTTTCCTAATAATGATCACAAATAAGGATTATCATTGAAAAATAACATAACGATGGACAGAGCTGTACCTATTATACCTACACCCATATTTCACGAATTATGTTTAAGTCCTATGTAATAAGAAAGTGAACAAATTGCCATCAAACGGGCACAAATTCAGACTACGGGTTGCTACTGAGTATTTTCAGATATATCAACCCAATACATTTTCCCGACCTAAAAATTGAACCCAGTACTTCATGCTCAGCAGTAGCGCTTACAACCGATAGAACAAACAGCTGTATACGATCTCAAACTGATTAAGCATACCTATGAATGTGAACCTTCTTTTAAAAACACAAAACAGGGCCAAATAAAAATAGTTGGAAATACGGGGGTTAGCCCCCGTATTGGGTATTCATATCGAAAACGAATTATATAAAAACCAACAAAAACAATTCATCATACAAACTTTGTTCAAAAATTTAAATGTCACTGACATGTACATTAAGGCAATCAAACGACTGTTACTTTATCGTTTTTGGAAATTCCAAAATAAAATGAAAACTATATTCCACGAAACATTACAACACCAGCTGATCGATTACGGGTATTGACGTTCGGCCATCAAATGAAGATTTTTGTTCCATTACTTTTCGATATCGATTGCCCAAATAATTTAAACAAGTGCGAGTCGGACTCGCGCACCGAGGGTTCCGTACAGACCTATAGGTATATAAGTAAAAGTTCACCCATCACGACAATCGAGTCGTAGTTCTAAGCTGTTCTGTTTCTTGGCTTGGTTTTATTTTTGTCTATGTTTTTTTTCTTTTTATTATATGATGTAACTAAAAATTTACGGTTTTCGCAATTTTTCCTTTATTTGTGCTATAAGACGTTGCTTTGTACCAAATTTCAAAATTCTAGATCGACTGGAAGTACCCTTTAGGTTTTGATTCCCTTGCGAGTTTCGAAAATTTGTGGAAATTTGCGGCATAAACGGCTATATCTTTTGGTTGCGTTAGCTTAGAAGTTTTATTTTTTCACAGCTCCAAGGGACAGTAGACTTGAGTATTTGATATCAATTTCAGCTTGATACCTCCACGTCTTCCTGAGAAAAAGGGTCTTGACACACGGACGGACGGACAACAAAGTGATCCTATAAGGGTTCCGCTTTTTTCTTTAGAGGTGCGGAACCCTAAAAAAGAAAAGGTATCCCTTCACACGCGTACCTTGTAATTACAATTCGTTTCATGGCTATGAACAATTAAGTCAGAGGATTGCTCACGTATAGGATTGCTACGTCACATCTAGTTCACTCTTAGTAAATAGTGATCAAGCATCGATCTCCAAAGGTTAGGACCTTTGACCTATCATTTGAGACTCGTTAATCGTCTCAACGTCTAATATCTTTAGTCTGGTCCATCAACTTTTAGAAATGGGCGATCTCGCCACTTTTGTGCCAGCTGGACCTTTTCACCGTAGATTAAATGCGGTCACTACTCAATGAATGATGTAGCCGATTATAAAGTTAACAAATTTGTGGTACCTTTGTAAAATACGTCTTAGGTTTGCTAATAGAAGATTGAATTTTAATTGCAGCACGCTTTTGTAGTTTGAAATATTGAAATACATAATGTGTTTTACTAATGAAGTGGTTAAAAACAAAATACGCTTAACATTTTGTGTTGTGTAGTACGTCATAAATGTATACCACATACATAACTAAATTTTTAAGATAATATTTACCAAAAAATAATAACAAGTACACCTCAAAAAGGGATAAGAAACCAGTTTTTTGGATATAGTTAAAGTTTAGTAAGAAACCGATGGATATTTTCTAATAAAATTTTATTTCAAACTAAATTTCATTATATCAAACTTCAACTATATGTGACAATACTGGTTACAACCACAACTTATCTCTTCTGGTGACTGTACTGTTACTACTACTGTTGTAACACAAGCTTCCTCTCAGTGGGAC
This sequence comes from Aporophyla nigra, assembly GCA_947507805.1. Lineage (NCBI taxonomy): Eukaryota > Metazoa > Arthropoda > Insecta > Lepidoptera > Noctuidae > Aporophyla > Aporophyla nigra. The sequence continues at coordinate 21,838,475 of OX382296.1, forward strand.
GGAATCCAGCACGCGGGCCCAGTGTAGATTGGTAGATGTCACGTGTCATGGAGTTTTTAGTATTTTCTTACGCCGTTTTGAGAGCAATGGTGAAATAATTTATAAAAAGGAAATCACCTACCTGGGTTCAACCCTACGACCTATACCTCTCAGCCATCACTGCTCAACGATAAACTTATAAAAAGCACAAATTAAATCTCAAAGGATCCCATTTCAACACTGAACAACTATCAACTCTATTTCCAGATCTCGAAACAAAATATACGACACACTTTCGCATAAATTTAATCTCTTAAACTCACTAACTAAAGATTTAAAGGGGAATATTTTAACTCGCTTAATGTTTCTAGAGAATAAATAAAGGCTTTATCGCCGACTGGAGTGGCATCGAGTACTCTTAGTTGTGCTAATAGAAGGCTGCTAATAAACTGTCCTGAATTCTTGTCTGCAAGCCGATCTCTTTGCTGTTTACTTTGTTGTTATTTATTGTGATAAGCGAGTGTTTTATTCAAAAGGCTGCACTGTATAGGTTTGATTGCTGAATAGGACTCTGTTACTTTTAAATACTATGTGTTATAAGTCTGACATAGCTGGCAGTTTTTTTCAAAATAATGGCATGCACTACCGGTGTTCATGACAATGCATTATTTCTTGGCCTACTTTATATGAATATCAAATCAGCCTATCGCAGTTCACTGCTGAACATAGGCCTCTCCCATGCTGCGACACAACACCCTATCCTCCGCCTTCCGCATCCAGTCTGTCCCAGCCACCTTTTTGAGGTCGTCGGTCGATCTAGCTGGGGGGAGCTAAAAGGAAACGTGCCCAAAAGCCTGGCAGCATTTCAACGGTGTCTAAAAACTAGGACGTGAAGAATCAGCCCAATAATTATATAAGTGAAATTTATATTGCCGTATTTTTTAATTATCACCACTTATATATTTTATTACAAGTGGGAACCCCATACAACAACGTAACAACATTTTTTAGACTGACTAATTTATACCTTACGTACATACCTTCTGAGATTGACGGGAAAATGTCCACAAATCAGGCCAAAAATGATCAAACCAACATTATAATATTTCCAGTCTACAATCTATCAAAATGAATCCATTTAGACACGCCGTTGTAAGCTCAAACTGCTTAATATAGGTCCTTTAGACTTGAACAATTCCAACGTCTTAGTTCTCGCACAAATTGAGAAGGAAGGACGCTTGAATGATTGCAGTGGTCTAACCGTTTCAAAAGGGTCAGAATGTTGAACAAGGTGTTTAGTTTCTTCAAGCACCAAGTACCAGTTGGTTTACACTGAGTTTCTTCAAGCACCATATACCAGTTGGTTTACACATTCACGTTACTTTTCTAGTTTTTGGTTTTAAATCTTAGAGTGAAACAGTCCTTTAAATGTATTCAACATAAAGTTTACTTTGCTTTGTAACTCATGAATTTATGATGTTTGTTTTACTGCCCTTTCAACTTCAGGACAGCCTGAAGTTGAAAGGGCAGTTACCATACAACTATTAGATAAGCAGTCGCCGTAACACGTTTCACATGATCCTTATTTATACCCAAATGATAGTGTATCATACTAGCAAACGTAGTAAATATCAGGATAGTACCAAATGGGCCAAAAGAGGCCCACGTTGGGCGGCAAAAAAAATGGTCCCACGTTGGGCGTTAAAACTGTTGGAAACTTTTTCGGAAACGTCACAGATTTTTATTTAAAGGATCACTTGTTACTTACAAGACTACTAAGTTAACAAAAGAGGAGTGAGTTTAATTGTGGTTAGTATAATGCCCACTATGTGATTATCATGTTCCTATTTACTTCGTTCGCTTTTCAAACGAGCCTCAATAATGACGACATAAATGTACAGATAAGAAATTAGCACTAAAGCTTTGTATGGAATCATCCACAAAAGCTTTGAAGTACTCGTAACTACCCAACATCTAATTTATACGACTTCATTATTACCAACAGCCCTTTGCTCAACGGAAAGGTAATAATAAGCTATTACGCGTCTCACTGTGTTGATTATCGCGGTTCATATAATTCAAACGGGCTATTAATTTGGCCTGCAGTGTATGGGCTACGATTACGCTCGGCCTGCTGTGTATTGTGCTTGTGATGTAATGGCAATTGACTTGATTTAAGTTTGTTTTCGAATGTACTTCTGTATTATACTAGTACATATTTAGTCGATGTGTTTTTGTTCACTACATTTTTCACTGACATGCACAAATGAGCAATCCATTTATTCAATACTAGCTTCTGCCCGCGACTTCGTCCGCGTTAAATTTCTTGTTTCCCCGAACTTTCCCGTCGCGTCGAATCGCCTACCCATGCGATTTTCACCGTTTTTGCAACATTTTTCATTACTGCTCCGCTACTCTTAGTTTTAGCGTAATGTTATATAGCCTATAGCCTTTCTCGATAAATAGGCTACCCAAGACAAAAATAATTTTTCAATTCGGACTAGTAGTTCCTGAGATTAGCGCGTTCAATCAAACAAACAAACTCTTCAGCTTTATAATATTAAAGTATAGATAAAATGATTTTTTTGAGTAAGTCGTTGTCCTTATTATTTAGTGCTTTATCAGATTTCACTCAGTTATTTTATTAAGATATAATTTATATTAGTTAACAGTCTTAAAATATTAAGTATATGAAATAATAAAAAAGAGGAAACAATCGCAGGTCATCAAAAAATTCGTTGGCATCGCTGTCAACAGGAAACGTGCCCAGAAGGCTGGCAGCATTGCAACGGTGTCCAAAAACTAGGACGTGAAGAAATAGCCCAACAATTTTTAAGAGAATAATTGCTTTTTTATGCTTATTGGGACATTTTAAGACACTAGGGAGACACATAGGGTGGAGGTAAAATCTGACAGTGCTCTTAAAAATAATAAAAAAAACTTAGGTTTTTTTGAGGTATTTTTAATTGATATCAGCACCTCACGTTTTTTCCATTATTTTCAACTTTTGGCTTTCTATGGAAACGTTTTTTTAGTTTTTTTTAACTATTATTTATTTTAAATTTTTTAGGGTGTTTCGAATTTAGTGACGTATATCAGAGTAGTTTTCAATTTTATGACGAATGTCAGCGTAGTTTTTGAAGACAGTATTTTGCTATCATGGTAACCCTGGCAAGGATAATGGCACAAATTTATGAAATTATTGTATTGTCATTGGTCCTCGATAAGTTTACAAAGTTGAAATTAAATCTGACCGTTTAAAATAGGTCAAAATCGAGTCCAAAGGAGTCGGTTACAAACAAACATACAAACATACAGGTGAAACTAATAAAAGCGTGTTAAAAATGAATTAATTTGCTGACCAACTTATAAATGACTTCAAATCCAACTTACCCCAAATACGAATCCAGCCAAGACAATAAACAAGTGTCCCCCGCACTACATCGTCAACGTTAATATCTCAGTGGAGGTGACAGATGACGCCTTTATGAACATTCCTTGGGGACAGTGGCCGACACTGATTTATAGCTTGATCACATCACAAATCTTCGCGGTATATAGAGTAGGTTATGGAGTGTGGTAAAATGTAGCTTCTGGGCAGTAGAGGGGTTAAACTGACCCCTCTTTTGATGTGTCACAAGGATTTATTAATATTCTCGTCTTTTAGTAAATAAGCGTAAGTTTCGCTTATTTTCAGTGGGGTGACATCATCATCATCATCACCATTACAGCCGTAAGACGTCCACTGCTGGACTTAGGCCTCCCCCAATTTGGGGGGGTTTGCCATAATCGCCACGTTTGGCAGGCGGGTTGGCGATCGCAGTATGGTGGTAAAATGCATAAAGAACGCTGCTGCCCATTCTCTAGTAAATCCCTTATTCGCCTTTTACGACAACCTCGGGAAGAAATGGGATGGTGTTGTTATTCTTTACGTCCGACACCACACGGTACCACGGACATAACAAATGTATAATTGATTTGCGTTTTTCAATATTGAGACTTGTTACGTGTCGAAAAGGAGTTGCTGTAACCATTTTTAGGTTAAGCAAAGGATGTGTCCATGGAGTTTCTTACCCGTTCTTTTCCATAGGTACCTACTACACTTTGGAATTGGCAACTAGCTTAATTTTTCTGACTCACCACCTCTTGCCAATTCGAAAGTGCCTGTAATTGGTTTACCACTACATAGTATAAAACAAAGTCGCTTCCCTCTATCTGTCCCTATGTAAGCTTAGATCTTTAAAGCTACGCAACGGATTTTGATGCGGTTTTTTTTTTAATAGATAGAGTAATTCAAGAGGAAAGTTTATACGTATAGTACGCGGGCAAAGCCGCTGGCAAAAGCTAGCTTGAAATAAATGCTTCGAGTTTGAGCTTGGTGAACAGAAAAATATAGATTCTTTTTTTTACCATAAGACTGATCATTATAATAATTGATGTTGGTTTCTGTAACACACATGCTAGATATAATTTAAGTCAATTGTGTATTGCTTTTGTAAATGTGATGCCCTTGAAAGGGGTCAGTGGCATTCTTTGGGGAGACTGTCTGACACAGATTTATAGTTTGATCGCATCACAAATCTTCGGGGTATATGGAGTACGTTATGGAGTGTGGTAAAATGTAGCTTCTCGGCTTTCAGAATGAGGTTGGGCTGACTTACAATTGATTTCGCTGCGCAATTTCTCTTGGAAAGATATTTAGTTTAATTAATCGTATTAAAACAGAAAACGAAGCCTTATTACCTATAACAATAAGGATTGTACATATGTTTTTTTTTTTTTTTAAATGACGTCTCCTATTAATTTATCGTTAGTGAAAAATCAGTGCTGTAGCTCCGGTACCAATTAAAAGTACACGCATTACGTATCGAACAAATTAAAAGTATTTTATCCAAATTAGATACCTCCAAATTTTACCCGAAATAAATTGGGATTGGGGCAGAAAAATAATGATGATGACACGTAGTCACTTACTATTAACCTTCTACATATTTACATATAAAAGTTTATACACTATGACATTTCAGTTGTCTTACATAGATTGTCCACTCAATGTATTCAACATAATATACCTCTAGGCGTGATAAAAAATTGTTACCATTAATTAAGATAATAAAATAAAATAAAAGGTTTATTTCAGAAACTTGTTCAACTTTTACAGTAAATCTTACATAGGGGCCTTCTTTTAAGTAAAAATATACCTGTGCTAGGAGGTCTCGCTCTCCAATGACAAAAATATAATGATAAAAGTGGTGTACAAAGTGAAACTATTATTTAAACAAAGTAAATTACAAATAAAATCTAAAACAAAACAAGGCAAGACTTGAACTATAACTAAATATAAGAAAACCAAAAAGTAAAATAAAAAATTAATAAAAAATACAAGCTTAGAGATATATCCTAGAAATGTGTGTGTGTGTGTGTGTGTGTGTGTGTATCTTTTCAACTCATATTGACGCTGCTTGCAGTAGTAATTCAATGTCCTCGTAGGTCTTAAGTTTTAGCCATTGAACTATTGCCTTTTTGCAGTCTTTAGTAGTCATGGGATAGATGTTAATTATTTTATTATATAGAGATAATAGGTATTAAGAAAAATAAGTAATGGATTAGAATTATGAAACATCCTGTTAATAATGTTTACGTATCCTACGGTAGAGAACATACCTACCCAGTGCAAGAGTCGGCTCACGGCTGACGAGATCATTCCATCTCCATTTTCAATGAGACAAAATTATCAAATTTAAACCACGTCATGCGCCATCATAATGAATAACATTTTTATTTTTTCGTTATTCAAATGTTATTTTCTTTCTTATGGATGTGTAGTAAGTAGTCATTGTTACATAAAGTGGGCTGCCGTTGTCAAAAAAAAAAAAGTCATGGTGTAAAAGAAAAAACCGCAACCGCAGTGTCTTAAGGGGAATGCTCCAAACCAGCCCGCGAAATTCAAAATTTGTTGCGTTTTTTGCAATTTGCAGGCCAGTGCTAGGTTGTATGTTGATTAAAATATTATTCGCGACTGTAAGACATATGTAGTTACAGAATTATAATCATCAAAATCATCAATACAACGCTCTATGTTCATAAAGCTGTAGGAATGACATTTTCTGTTTTTTTTTTTTTTTTTTTTTTTGTTCCTAGGCCTCAACATACAACCTAGCACTGGCCTGCAAATTGCAAAAAACGCAACAAATTTTGAATTTCGCGGGCTGGTTTGGAGCATTCCCCTTAAGACGAAAGTCTTTGACCAGTGTGTGTTGCCAGTGATGACATATGGATCCGAAACGTGGTCGCTCACAATGGGCCTTATTAGAAGGCTGAAAGTCACCCAAAGAGCGATGGAGAGGGCTATGTTTGGAGTTTCCCTACGCGATCGAATCAGAAATGAAGAGATCCGTAGGAGAAGCAGGGTAACCGACATAGCCCGAAGAATTGCTAAACTGAAGTGGCAGTGGGCAGAGCACATTGCTTGCAGAACAGATGGCCGATGTGGCCGAAAGGTTCTGGAGTGTCGACCGCGTACCGGAAGACGTAGATTTGGAAGGCCTCCAACAAGGTGGACCGATGACCTTGTGAAGGCCGCAGGAATTCGCTGGATGCGGGAGGCACAAAACCGGTCGAAGTGGCGGAGCTTGGGGGAGGCTTATGTCCAGCAGTGGACGTCTTTCGGCTGAAATGATGATGATGATGAAAAGAAAAAATAAATAAAACAAATCTCATAAGTGAAAGCTTTAAAGCACAATAAGAGAAACATTCGCCTCGTGTAATACGAAGAACAAGAAAATAAATAATTAAATTAATTAAGTCAACATGTACAGAACAAATATCATATCGTTTTCCTTGTCGAATTTTCCTCATGAATGGGCAGAAAATTGGACAATATAATAATGTAAGAAACTTTTACCTTGTAGTACAGTTCCTTATAACAACTGACCTTGAACAGTGAACATCTTTAAAGATGTCCAAGGTTATGTTGGACTGTTGCCGTGTTACTGCAAAATAAGTTCTAACCGGTTACTTTCAAGCCAGTTATTGTTTTTTTGAACTTTATTCCAATTGATAAAAAATTATAGCTTAGACTAGGATATCGGTCGCTTTTCGTAGTAAGAACTTTATTTTAGTTGGAATAGATAACAAAATACATAACAGGCTCAAAGATTCCGTGGCTTTGTAAAGAGACTGTAACACTCTAAGAACAAAATGGCTTTCTCAGCTTAGAAGTTTATATTATTCAACGTATGCTTCTGATGAACATGTGTTATAACGAGTAAGCTGAGCGCCTTAAGTTTTGAGTTGAGTTGTAAGATTACTGACAAATGCATGCACTGACTGCTCCACTTAATGGGGTTTTTTCCTCAAAATACCATTTCAAACATCAATTCACATAGTCTCCACATGATCTCACCAAGATTAAGTCCGGATTTTAAATGAAACTTTTACCTCTGACATTTGTTTCTACCTTTCTTCTCAGAGTAGTCAGATAGGAAATAACGACTACATCTAGTTTTAATAATACGAGTAACGTGTAAAAGTGATTGTATAAGCCTAGAAACAGACATACCTAAATATCTTTATCTACATTTATAGCAATGACGGTTTTAGCCATAACCGTCATTGCTTTTTATAACCAGGTTATCAGATGCCGTAAATGATATCTTTTACCGTGATTACGGCATAAATATTGAACCACTTCCCCCAAGGAACATGGAAATTCGATGGAGATTGCTTTCGTTTTTTAGTAAACATTTTTAATGAACCTAAGTGAGTAATAACTAAATTAACAATTGATGCTTTTTCTATATTGCGATTTTGTTATTAATTTAATAATAATAATAATATCTTAGGACAACCACAACACACTGTTATCTGATCCCAAACTAGGCAGAGCCTGTACTATGGTAACCAGACAACTGATAAATATACTTATATATTTCTAAATACATACATATTATAGATAAATTACACCCAGACACAGAACAAATGATTGAGCTCATCACACAAACATTTGTCCTGGGTGGGAATCGAACCCACGACCTCAGTCTTTGCAGTCAGGGTCACTAACCACTAGACTAACAGGCCAGTCAAATATAGTCATTCTTATCAATAACCTCGGAGTTAGACAGTCGCCAAATACCTACAAGTTAAGGCGAGGTTGCAGTACTTTTTAACCTTTTTAAACCTCTGTAAATCTAGCAAAATGGCTAGTTTCCGTAAAAAAAAAATATTTAGGAAAATTAAACATACCTACTATTAAGCGCTGTGTGAAGATAGAAACGTGAATTAAAACAATTGGCTCGATAAAAAAAAATCATACAGATGACACTAAATCGCCATGTAAAACGTGTACCTTTAAGAGATTCCATCATTAAACCATGTAAAACTCATACCAAAAAATAGGTTTTATTGTTGTTTAGGGCATGCTGAGAAAATATTTTATAATTTCCTTATCATTTTGTCTCCACGAAACAATTATACATAAAATCTAGCAGCTCAAGCGCTCGCAACGACCGGCCAGTGTTCGCCGAAACGTCTTCAACTACAAGAGGGCCTTAAGCAGTTTTTAGAAAAATAAGAAAAAATGATACCAATAACCATTGGTACTAGTGGTTCTAAAAAAAATACAAATTAATAAGACCTTTTGAAGGGGGTGAAAATCAGGTTTAAAAATTCCGTTACATACTTACATACCAAATTAATAAAGGCGTGTTAAAAAACTCGAGCAGTCATAAAATCTCATGGCAATTCAACGAATAAGACAGAAGTAGGATGCAGCGCAGTGCGACGTCGGTGGGTGACCGCCAGCCGCCGTCGATTTCCCATAGGACGGCCATTTAATTACGTTCCCAGACGTTCAGCCCGGCTTTTGTTTAAAGAATCATTTAATTTTTCTTACCGGCAACACGGGAATAGTATGGAGCCTTATTGTTTTGTTCTGATGGGCATTTGTTTTGACTTGATTTTAAAGAATGAATGGAATGTTTTTGAAAGAAGTCGTTAACAACAGTTTTATTTGGGTTTATTGTAGCCCTAAAATTATTAATGCGAAAGTTTATTTGTTTGGATGTTTGTGACTCAATCACGTAAAAATGGCTGAATGGATTCATTAACAAATAGAAAACTTTTAGAACGGGAGTAACTCAGTGGTAAAGTCCTCGACTATCGAGTTGTTGGTCGTGGGTACGAACTCAGGCAAGCGCTACTTTACGTAAATAATTTCGTCACCACTCCTCTCAAACCAGTAAAAGAAAAGATTGTGAGGAAACCGGCATATTCTACATTTGAAAAATTCGAAGACATTTGACATCTACCAGCCCGCACTGGGCCCTCGTGGTGCGTTACAGCCCTCTTTCTCTAACAGAGTGGATGCCTACGTCCCAGCCCTCTGCTACTGAACATTACAGGTTGAACATAATTACATTCCCGTGAGATTATATGCAGCTGATTATCACTATTTTACATAGATCAACTACCTTCCCTGACCACCACAATTCAGTTACTAGACAAAACGAGACCAGCGGCTTATCATGATTTCTGAGGCACTAAAGGGTCTCAATATACAATGGATGGTCACCCATCGACGAACCGACTGCGGAAAGCGTAGTTTAATCTTCAACTGGCTCGTGAAACTGTTATTATTTAGCCAAGAATCCCAAAATAACAGAATCCTACTAATATTATAAATGTGGAAGTTTGTGACTATAGATGTTTGTTAGTCTTTCACGTAAAAACGATTGATTGGATTTAGATAGAATTTGGCACACAGATAGTTCATACCTATAACAACAACAACATACTTTTTACCCCGGTAGTACGTTTCCGCGGGATAATTTCCGACCCCCGCGCGGGTGAAGTCACTGGCAAAAGCTAGTCTAATACTATTATTGAATAATAACATACGGAAATAAACATTTCTCTGTATAGAATATCGTCGGTTCACCACATAATAGGGGGACTAATGTGAAATTGGAAGGATTACCACAATACGTGGTCGGTCAGTATTACGTAAACGATCCCGTTCGTGTAATGAATTTTAATTAATGTATCAATCAGGACAACCGTTTGGTATTCCACATATAACATGGCTGTTCTAAAATTATTGCTTTAATGTCGAAAATGTTAAATGTTGTGATTGAAATTCTGTTGCGATTGTTAAGGTTAACTCGGGGACATTTTGTTTTTGTATCTTTTAATTTATTATTACAATTATACGTTCACTTGGTCTTTGAGATCTTGTGGTATGTACTTAATACCTACAGATAACTGTAATTGACTCTCTTTAGTTATATTACTGAGCAGAGAGAAATTCTTTACTTTACTTTCCTCTCTTCAATCAATAGAAAGTATATACTGTAGATATGTCTACATTCAGCTAGCTCATAATCATATTCTTCTCAGAATTGTCTTTTCAGATTTTGGAATATACAGCTGATAGGGACACTAACGCACAACCTATTACCAGGAATTCACTGTATGATTCTAGACCCCCCCGCATAGACATTTTCTTTTGCCGAGTAAAATTTTGAATGTGGGGATTAAATTTTCAGCGATTATAAAAAAAAAAATGTTTTGCCATATATTTTGACCACGTAGGCAAGTTTTTTTTTTTTTCAACTGACTAAAAATGTCTACGCTAGGCGGTCTAAAAGCATGTGAGTCAATTTCAAAAATGAATAATTCTAACATGTTTCCAAAGCTCTTAAATACATATAACTAATTATTCAATTTCATTCAAATAAAAATCCTCCTCATCGTCTCCTGGCACAGTTCTCACCAAAAGGTATATTTAAAAGCAAAAAAGGCAGAAGCAAAGTAAGCCCCCGACTTCGTTTACATTACCCCAGAACTCTCGCCAAATGTACTATTTTACATGAGCCCTAAGTGTGTTATATAATTGATACATTTGTAGCACGCACCTTTTTAGTCGAATGAATTTAAAGAGCGCCTTTCACTGTCTGACTGACGGCGGCGGAGTGACGATTGTTGAGCTTGAAGTGTATTAAAATCACTTCGTTTTCAAATTAGGAATTGCGATCTGGATAAAATTGAATTATTATTTTGTTAACTTTATGCACAAGTAAAAAAATACCGTACAAAGGTGGACTTCAGGCGTTGTCAACCTTAGGGTGACGCATAGAGAAAAACTCGTAGGTGCAACAAAAGAGATAGATAACTCGAAAAGCGATTAATAGATACATACATATAAACACAATAAACTTTGAAAGAGACATACGATAGGTATTTAGAAGATAAAACGAATCCGCCAATTTAGCTATGCTCTGTGAATCGTAGTAGGTACATATTACCTAAAAAGAAAAATTGGAGGTGGCCTCAAAACTTGCACGTTATGATGTATTTTCTGAAAATACAGGCTATCTAGGCAGCAACAAGGATATACGTAGGTCAGATGTAGACATCAAGCAGAAAAGCATTAAGATCATTACTACGAGTATCTCAATCTTGAGTGCCTTGCAATGTACATTGTATACATTACATGTATTAAATATATATTAAGTACTCACACTGACAATTATCATTTTATTTTTATTTACAGCTCAGTTGTAAATAGACTGTTAATATATATTTCGAAGTCACGTAGCGGACTCCATGGACTCCACGAGTCAAACTCGACCTAGTGTACACAAGTTAAAATATATTAATTGAGTTTTCCTTATAACATTAATTTTAGAAGTACTGTTACAAGGAAGGAATGTAGAAATGTCTGGTTTATTGATTTTATTATCATAATACTAGGTAATGCCAGCGAATTTCCTTGCGTGGAGGTCAGAAATAACCCTACGGAAACTTACTACAGGGATAAAAGTAACCTATGTGTTAGTCTAGGCTATAAACTGTCTGTGTTGCCAAATTTTATCCAAATCCGATTATCCGTTTTTGAGTGCTTATTATAATGTCCCACTGCTGGGTGAAGGCCTCTTTCCTCTCTTTTCACGAGCCAAGGACCAAACTTTATTAAAAGAGTCCAGCTCATCCCGCCATATTCGTCGTTTTGCATGATTCAGTAAAAAACATCCAAACATCCAAATTTCACATTTATAATATTAACTAGGATCACACTATCACTTCAGCCGTAAGACGTCCACTGCTGGACTTAGGCCTCCCCCTATTTGGGAGGCTTTGCCGTAATCGCCACGCTTGGCAGGCGGGTTGGTGATCGCAGTATGGTGGTAAAATGCATAGAGAACGCTGCTGCCCATTCTCTAGTAACCCTTAGTCGCCTTTTACGACACCCACGGGAAGAAATGGGAGTTCCCCATTTCTATATGATACCTATTAGTAATGTTAATTTATGTACCATAAGACTGCGTCAGTGAGCAGAGTTCCCACAGCTGAATTTTGGGCCAAAGACGCTTGAACTTTTGCCATCGATACACTAAGAAGAAAAAGTAATATTTAACTAAGATATAAAACTCAGATGTTTTAAAATTTTGAATTATGAATTTTCCTTAAGAAAATATTTTTTTTAAATCGGAGTTTTAGGTCTTAGCGGCCATGCACGTTCACATGTAACTGCATGTCCATTAAAATAACCAATTTTATTAAAATAAGGAACTTCACCTCTTAGATTCACTCCTTCCTTGTTTAAAAGCCGTCTTAACTCCTTCTGTTAAAACTCCCCATCGTTTCGACCCAACTGATTGCATTAGTAAGATCCAATGTTTATGTATTATTGCCCAATAAGGGATGGGGTAGTAATACATAAACATTGGGGTTAAGTTCTCCCATAGATGCCAATACTCTTTAAGATGTTTTAGCAATTTCTTTTATATCACTATTCTATTTCTGTTTTCATATTGCGTCTGAAATTTGACCTTGTTCTCTCTTTGCGAATATACTAATCCTGAAATTTCTAAGAACTATTAACTGAAAACCTTATGAACGCATTTACTCTTCCTGAGATTCGACACCAAGAAAACTATGTTTAATAATCGCGTTTATATCATCATTAAGTCTGTGGCATAGACAAGCGATTTCGGAGCGTCGGGTCTGGGTAGATTGTAAAATTAATTATAAGTAATACGGTTTTTATTTATATCTTAAGTATGTTTTATCATTTGTTTAATTTTTTATATGTAATATTTTTTTATTGTGGGATTAATTATTTTGTCACGTCCGTAAGTGTGTCCGTGGCATCACAGTTGGCCCTATCTGAATACCAGCGCTGCGGTAGTTGTTTTTTTTTTTACAAATATCGCAGCATTATGCTGAGATAGGAGCTTTTTTGGCCTCGCACAGGTCTTATTCTTTTGATTTTATAAATTTTACCTTTTTTATCTTAAAAGTTTTTATGTTCTTTTTATTGTCTTTATATCCTGTGCGTGTCTCAAATAAATTATATTTCATTCTTTCTTCTTTCTTTCTTAAGTCAATAATCTTATTTTTTTTAAACCATCCATAACATCACGCCTTGTCTCCCCGACGGGTTGGGCAGAGGTGTACCTATAGTACACCCACATTTCGCCTGATATGTTTAAGTCCCATGTAATAGGGGGCGAGACTATTGCCATCAATGGGGCACAATTCCAGACTCCGGGCAGCTTCTGTGAAATTCCAGATACACGTTGCCCGATCTGGGAATCGAACCCTATACCTCATACTCAGCAGTAGCTCTTGCTACCACTAGACCAACGAGTAATTATAAAAAAAAACCGGCCAAGTGCGAGTCGGACTCGCGCACCGAGGGTTCCGTACAAACCTGCAGGAATTCACGGTTTATGCATAAGGTTTATGTTTATGAAATTAAATGTTTTTTTTTTAATTTTTATATTTGAGTTTACTGAATGAAAGGTAAATTGTGGTTTACGATTTATGACGTATTAAAAAAAAACTACTTACTACATCTCGTTCAAACCAATTTTCGGTGGAAGTTTACATGGTAATGTACATCATATATTTTTTTTTTAATAAGGGGGGACACACATTTTACCACTTTGGAAGTGTCTCTCGTGCAAACTGTTCGGTTTAGAAAAAAATGATATTAGAAACCTCAATATCATTTTTGAAGACCTATCCATAGATACCCCACACGTATGGGTACGATGAATTTTTTTTAAGTTACATTTCTATGTATGGGGAAACCCAAATATTATTGTTTTTTTTCTATTTTTGTGTGAAAATCTTCATGCAGTTCACAGAATACATCTACTTACCAAGTTTCAACAGCATAGCTCTTATAGTTTCGGAAAAAAGTGGCTGTGACATACGCGGACAGACAGACAGACAGACAGACAGACATGACGAATCTATAAGGGTTCCGTTTTTTGCCATTTGGCAACGGAACCTTAAAAAGCGTGTTAAAATACCGTGCTTATTCCATTATTATAAGGTACCTATACCTAGACACTGAAACACCATTAGCAACAAACTCTGAATAGCGTTTAAAACCAACAATAATACTGAAAGGACTCCAATATGTTATTCAAAATGAAATTTTCAGTTATCCATACACATTACCATATCCTAAGAAAATATGAAGGCAATAACTTCACAGATCCATTTCTATGCGCCTCTTGGAGTATTAATAAGACAAGCTACTAACCGGCCTCGTAATATAGACCGAGTAATGAATATAGTTAATTGTTTTACTACCTTTAGCATGAATCTCATTTGCACTACATAAAACGACAAGGTGTATTACTTGTCTATGATAATGTTCAATGATTTCAACCTTAGTGAAGATTCAATTCACTGAAAATTAATGTCAAAAGGTAGTAAAGCAATTCAGAGGTCGTCTATGCATATTTGTTCACCTGCCAGCCAATGACCAACGTTTGGTTTTACGGGATTATAAAATACTAGCTTCTGCCCGCGACTTCGTTCACGTGAAACACACCCTTCGTGACGTATACCACAGCACATGCTATTACTTTGTTTACACTTAGCGTTCTTTCCGCCTTTTTTTAAATTTTCTCGGCTTCTTGGTGTCGCATGATGTTAAATAGCCTTTAACCTTCTTCAAGAATTGGGCTATCGAATGCTTGTTTTTTTTTCTTACAAACAAATCCACAAACTTACAAACTTTTCCTCTTTATACCTACTAGAGATGAAATACTGAAGCTAAACCAAATGTTATATTTTCATTTATATCCTTGCACGTGAGAATATCGCCAAATCCGTAGCAACGGGTCAGATAGATAAAAAAAAACAATAGAAAAGAAGAGACTGTGACGCTCTGCTATTTACTGATTTCTTTAGACATTTTGGGTGTAATTTATTTTATAATATGTATGTATTTAGAAATATATAAGTCTGTTTATCAGTTGTCTGGTCACCACAGTACTGGCTCTGCCTAGTTTGGGATCAGATAACGTCGTGTTGGTTGTCCTAAGATATTATTATTATTTTCATCAAAAAACTGCCTGCCATTGTACTCAGCACGTCACCAGTCTCTCAAAAGTTGCGTGAATCAGGGCTCTATAAATGTTTTATACTCAAAGTGATGTTCGACCAGTGTGAGGCTTAGCAGAAAAGCAAACAAGTCCGAACAGATATTTTATTTTAGTGTCCTTTATATGGGCCCTATTCCACCGTAAGAACAGCGTAAAGCAGAAATGTAAATAAGAATATGAATAGACGATAGGGCGCTAAGCTCTTCCAAGCCTAAAGAGTGAGCAGAGTCTCCACTATGTATGTTCA
Organism: Aporophyla nigra; assembly: GCA_947507805.1. Classification (NCBI taxonomy): domain Eukaryota; kingdom Metazoa; phylum Arthropoda; class Insecta; order Lepidoptera; family Noctuidae; genus Aporophyla; species Aporophyla nigra. The sequence goes on from OX382296.1 coordinate 21,854,108, forward strand.
GAAAAACGTAACATAAGAGGAATCAACCTGTAATGTATGTAAGACGGGCCTGTTAGTCTAGTGGTTAGTGACCCTGACTGCTAATACTGAGGTCTTGGGTTCGATTCCCACCCAGGACAAATCTTTGTGTGATGTAATATTAGGCATGTCTGTAATTCCAATGCTGGCCTTCGCGCTCCTCTGCGCCAACTTGTGGATTCTTACAACACTAGATTTGAAAACATTGATATTTTCAATTTAACAACACATCAATTTAGAAAATCTGTAGTCGATTCTATCTTAGCTTTATAATGATTAAGGATTGTATTCTTTTCTACTGTTTTTGTTTATATTACATAAATTTCATTAATATTATTACTATAGGAAGCTTTATTTGATAAATTAATCATTTCATCTTTTACTCCATTCACGCATGTATTCTTTTTTTTTTGTGTTTATCTCACGTAGCATTAATAATCAACAATTTAGTAATAAGTGGATAATGTTGCTAGTAGTATGATAAGTATTTTGTTTAATTAGTAAGATATTATGTATAACATATAATTGTACTCCTGTTTTTTATCCCGAAATAAAATAAAATAAAATGAGCACAATCATTTATTCTGTGACTGGGTGTAATTTATCCATAATATGTATGTATTTAGAAATACCGTGCCGTGCCGTACCGTGTGGTGCCGGACGTAAAGAATAACACCACCCCATTTCTTCCTGTGGGTGTCGTAAAAGGCGACTAAGGGACTTACTAGAGAATGGGCAGCAGCGGTCTCTATGCATTTTACCACCATACTGCGATCGCCAACCCGCCTGCCAAGCGTGGCGATTATGGCAAAGCCCCCCAAATTGGGGGAGGCCTAAGTCCAGCAGTGGACGTCTTATGGCTGAAATGATGATGATGATGATGATTTAGAAATATATAAGTATGTTTATCAGTTGTCTGGTTACCATAGTACAGGCTTTACCTAGTTTGGGATCAGATAACGTTGTGTTGGTCGTCCAAAGATATTTAAAAAAAAAATGTTCTCAATATTGGGAGGCAGACCTCCTCTCCTAGAGAGGGAGTTGACTATACATTTATCACGCAGGCCAGTGTGGGCTGGGGGATGATACATGTCTTTGGTTTGGTTCTAGAACACTTCGGTTTCCTTACGATGGTTTCCTTCACCTTTTTCAGAGCAGTGGTGATGAAATTGTTTACACAACGTAAAGCGCCTTCTTGGGTTTAAACTATCGACCTAGAACTCATAAGTAAAAAAAAAAAATTATTTGTACAACAGAAAAACTTATATAAGTACACAAGGATTAAGGATTTTTTTTACAATAGAGTCACATTAAAGGGCAAACTGATGCCTCCTAAACCAGGCTAAAAGCTTGTGCTTTTGGAGACAAAGATCCTCCAGTTATAATAGCATACAATTTGTATTAAGTGTCATGCAAGTAACAGTAGATAACAAAAAATAAATTAAATAAATAACGCCAAGTGAGTACAATGTATGTCAGAATACGCAAGAACTCCCAAAAAAGAAAAGAAAACCGATGAATAGTTTTATTTAAGTGTTTCTAGAAAGTTTTAATTCGCTAAGATGAAGTACAGTAAATCGTTTGAAATAAAAGCCAATGACCCCTACGTCAATTTGACTTGCTATAACTATTTAATCGACAAAAAAAGGACGAGGTTCTCATGCTGACACGTGTATCAATGACAGTTCATAACATACAGACAATTTATTTTGCTTGACAATTATTTTCCTGGCTTCACCTCTCATTGAAGTAATGAAGAAAAATTTTTTAAGGTGCCATAGTAACAAAAGGTACAAAGACGTCTGCCGACGTCCTTCTAATCCAAGGAAAACCAACGCAAATAATGGTTAGTTAACGAGAATAGTAATAATTACAATACATAAATTACTTCATAATACATTCCACGTTTTAGAAATGTAAAATAACACAAGTGTTTTTCGTAACATCCTGTGAGAAGATTAAATTAATTACATTCATTGTTACTGGCGGGGAGAGTGATACATTTCATGTTTTTCTTACCCGAATTGTGGAAGTAATTATGTTTTCAGAAATAATGACGCTACCAGTGTAGGCCACAAAACAATTTAAGTTACAGAAGACCCACTTTCATGTACAGTTAATATCATTTATGTGACATAGATTATATGTCATGTATGTTAGTCCAAGTGGTGCCAGATGTAAAGAAAAGCATCACCCCATTTCTTCCGGTGGGTGTCGTAAAAGGTGACTAAAGGACTTACTAGAGAATGGGCAGCAGCGTTCTCTATGCATTTTACCAACATACTGCGATCGCCAAACAGCCTACCAAGCGTGGCGATTATGGCAAAGCCCCCCAAATTGTGGGAGGTCCAGTAGTGGACATCTTACGGCTGAATGATGATGAGATAATATGTCGCATTTCTTGGCTTGAAAGATATCTTCATAATCCCAATCTTTAGTGGAAAACAACAGACTTTTTTATTTTGCACTTTTTAGCTATGGTACTTAAAACGACACCAATGTATGTATATAGCACTATTTGCTATGTAAACTACAACCTAGAACCTACACGTTTTTAAAGTCGGTTAAAAATACAATAAATGCTGATTGATTAAAGCTCGTCGACAGACAACACAATCTTTTTCACACAGCCCAATATTTTAATACTCTCTCCACAACCAAGTTACTAAGGAATATAATACGTCTTGGCATACCAAGGGGCATCGTTTACTTTTGTCTCAACTTAAATTATCTGACTGACAGTTCCAGTGATTAGCGTGTTCTAATAAAAAAACTCCTTAACTTTATGATTACTGCAACTACTCACCTGCCTAGCCTGTTCCCAACAATGTTGGCGTCAGTTTTTAGTCTAAATGAATGCAGCTGAGTACCAGTAATTTACATGGAGAGACTGTATGTATCTGACCTCAGCATCCCAGTTACTGGGTAATATTGATTTTCAGACTTTCGGGCTTCTGAAGACTCGATACGAACGTCAAAGGTACACGAATGATAGCAGGGACCAACGGCTAACGGAACCCTCTGTTAAGCATTGCAAGCTCTTGGTATGTAAAGGTGGCCATTCATCCACGGATCGGCCGCGGTAAGCAGAGTTTAAGCTGATCGATCGATGCGTGCGTCTGTTATGAATTAGTCACCTATAACTACTACTCATCATCAGCAGCCTATAATGTTCCCACTGCTGGGACACTGGCCTCCTCTCGGTGAGAGGAAGTGGGCCATAATCCACCACGCGGGCCCAGTGCAGGTTGGTAGATTCGAGTTTTTGCCGCTTTTTGCCGGCTTCCTCAAGATGATTTCCTTCACCGTTTTGAGAGCAGTGGTGATGAAATCATTTACACAAAGTAGGGTTGGGTTCGAACTCACGACCTACTACTCGTAAGTCGCGGCCATAACCACTGGGCCACCACTGCTCTACTATAGTATAAATATGTATAGAAAAATATATAGAAACATGCATGGTACAGACTGAATCTTCTGCACTCTTCTTTGTGGATTCACTCACAATAAAGTGGGTTGAGTAACAATCCATTATAACATGTTTGAAATATTACTTGAGTCTTTTTAGATTATTCTTTTATTTATACTTAACGTTAGAACAGTCGTCATGAAGTGTAAACAATTAACTCATAAAAATAATTAGTGTAAGAAACACGGAAACGGGTGTTTTTTAATTATGGCATAATCTTAAAAGCGACATAGCGTAAAGGGATGGTTGTAACTTAGTTATGATGAAAAGAGATAAAAGAAATTTGTTTATAAGTAACTTTCATAAAGGATAAAGACGAATTTACATTTTGTGTGTGTATTCTAATTTTACAAGGTGGCATTCATGATTCTAGAGCATAGAAATTTCACGTCAGTTATCAAATCAAAATCTAAACTTTATATAATATTATAAAGCTGAAGAGTTTGTTTGTTTATTTGGTTGAACGCGCTAATATCAGGAACCACTTGTTCGAATTGAAAAAATATTTTTGTGTTGTATAGCCTATTTATTAGGGAAGGCTATATTACATACGTTAACAAAAACTGGCAGGCAATTCGATGCGACGGGAAGAGTCAGGGGAGTAAAAATGTGACGCGGACGAAGTCGCGGGCAGAAGCTAGTGTACAATAACTCAGGGATGTTCAGTATCGTGTGTGTGAATCCATAGTTAAAAAGTGCACGTCAGTGTCCCTGCCACCTTGCATGTCAAAGTGTTTTCCTTTTTAAAAGACTTCGGTCCCTAGATAATGATAATACACAAATCCATATCAAAATACCTTAAAATTCTTGTTGTGGTTTGGTAATGGTGGTATGGTGCGTCGGCGTCGCGCGTCGTCTTCGCATATAATTATATAAATAACTAGCTGACCCGACAGACGTTGTTCTGTCTCTTTGATGATATTTGAGCACGCATTCTGTCAATTCTATGTCAAATGTCATAATGTTACATTAAAAAAGTTTACATTGTCCTATTATATGGTTGTTAAGTATTCTTAAATAAGTGTTCGTAAATTTTCTAATTTTACGCGCATTTTTTAAATTTTTTTTCTTTCATAAGAACTTTCTCCTGACAATTACAAACACAACAAAAAAAAAAGTGAAATCGGTCCAGCCGTTCACGCGTGATGGCGTGACCAAGGGAAATAGGGATTCATTTTTATATATATAGATAAATAATGTAAACTAATATTGAAAAATATTTTAAAAGAGTAACGGGGGAGATTCTTGCCCATTCTTCTCCAAATAAATCTACCTTTTGGAAGAGGTGACTAGAATCAAATTTATTTTAATGTAAATGTTGTCGTTCAAAAGTGCCGACAGACGTCCACTGCTGGACTTAGCTCCACCAATTTTGACAATTATGGCAATCGTCACGCTTGCCATAATCGCCACGTTAGCAGGTCGGTTGGCGACCATAGTTTGGAGGTTAAATTTATAGAGAACGCCGCTGCCCATTCTCTAGTAGTCCCTTAGTCGCCTCTTACGACACCCACGGGAAATAGGGTGATGTGCCCATATTAAATAAAGGGTTTGACTATGGCGTTGATTCATTTGTTTAGGATCTTGCTTAATTAGGGTTCCGTACCCAAAGGATAAAACGGGAACCTATTACTAAGACTTCGCTGTTCGTCCGTCCAACCGTCTGTCACCAGGCTGTATCTCATGAACCGTGATAGTTAGAGAGTTGAAATTTTCACAAATGATGTATTTCTGTTTCCGCTATAACAATAAATACTAAAAACTGGAATAAAATAAATATTTAAGGGGGCTCCCATACAACAAACATGATTTTTTTTGCTCGTTTTTACTCGATATTGATAACGGCAACATGTAGACGCTTGATATATTCACAGAATGTTTAATTATATATTCATTTTAAAAATAAATAGTTAAATAAAAATAAAAAATATATTTACGGGGGGCTCCCATACAACAAACGTATTTTATTTGCCGATAATGATACGGAACTCTTCGTGCGCGAGTCCGACTCGCACTTGGCGGGTTTTTTTAACTACTATAACTAATGCATCAATAATTCAATAAAAATTTTTTGTTTAAAATGCTCTTCAAAATAAGTTGATTTTAAATAAAATTAAGAACAAGCATTCTGAAAAGCAAGACTAAAGTACAAATATGTTAAAGTATTTATTTACCTTTGTTTTATAAACCCATGATTAGTACATTTACAATAACTAACTCAGGACGTGGTTAACATTTCAATACATTTTCTTTTTAAGTTTGACAATCCACTGTGAGCTAAAACATTTCGCGCTACGAAGAGCTATACTAGTCCAATTTAAGTGTATACAAAATGTATGACCACCGTCACTTTGGAGTGAAGGGAAAACGTGTGCCGTTTTATTGTAACTGCAGAGCAGAAAGAAGGACCATTCTTACTCACAGCTTGTTAGGGATAAAAGACTGTAAATCCCAATTTTTTTTTTTTTACGTCAATCTAGATACAAGCTTGGCTAGTGTAGAGCCAATATTATTTTTGCTATCTCCTGCAATTTATGTTTTTTTTTTTTTCTATTTTGAGAGTTCAGAACTTCAGAAAAAAGCGGAACCCTTATAGAATTACTTTGTTATCCGTCCTTTTTCTCTGGGATGTGTTGAGGTATCATGTTGAATTGAAAACCAAATACGTAAGTCTACTGTGTTTAAGAGCTCTAAAGAAATAAGCTTCTTAGTCCACACAAAAAGAAAATAAAATTATTAACTCAGAAATAAAGTCGTTTATTTTGCTCATTCGCAAGTTAATAAATACCATGGTACTTTTCCTTGACCTAGTATCATGAAATTTGGCAAGAAGTAATTAAGGTCTCACAGGACAGTAGAAAAGGAAAAAGACACAAAATCGTTTAATTTGTAGTTTTATTACAATTTTTTTATTCGAATACAAAGTTACATTTGTAGTTGGAGAATTGACTGTTACATCGATGTATGGGTGAACGTGTGTTTCAACGACAATATTAAAATTGTTCTTTGAATATGAACTTCAGTATGAACGTTGTTCTTCGGATAAATTCATTCCAACTAGGAACTCCATCATTGTGCGTGGCCCAATATGATTTCGGGCAGTTTAAAAAATATGTATATCTCATAAATTTAAGAATTTGCTTCTAAAATTAATGAGACATTTAATCGAATTTTGTGACCAAGTGACTACGATAAATTAAATCTCCCGTATCTCTTCGTATAGCTGAGCAATCAAATGACACCCACCCTTACATCCCAACACTGTTTAGACAAAACAATTTATATTCTGATGAACATGTCCAAATGAATAATGCAACATGTTAGAAATAAATTAATCAAAGAGAAAGCGAGTACGCAAACGAGCTTTTTATAATAAATCGATTTGGTTTAATAGAATGTCTTGTTTAGAGTACGTGCGAAATGATTACCAGCCATAATGCTTTGTGCTGGTGATTAAGTGAAATTGAACGTAAAGCTGGAAAAAAAAATTGGTTGTTTTGCATTTTGTAAAATGTTGAATTTTCATATAAAGTCTGCAAATTGCACGTAGGATTCGTAGGTATGGCGGGTCAAAAGAGATAATTTTGCAAGGTCTCCAACAAAAGCTAAACAGGCATGGTAAACAATGTATTTTATCAGTATATTCCTTCAATTACAGGAAACCTCAGCATGCAAAAGATAAACACTAAACAACTAACATAATCATCTATTATATAAAATTCAGTCCTGAGTGACTGACTGACTGACTGATATATCAACGCACAGCCTAAACTGCTGGTTGTAGAGACGTGAAATTCGGAGGGTGTGTTCTTTGTGAAGATTAAGTATCCGCTAAGAAAGGGTTTTTAGGGTTCCGTTGCCAAATGGCAAAAACGGAACCCTTATAGATTCGTCATGTCTGTCTGTCTGTCGGTCTGTCTGTCTGTCTGTCTGTCTGTCTGTCTGTCTGTCTGTCCGAGTATGTCACAGCCACTTTTTTCCGAAACTATAAGAGCTATGCTGTTGAAACTTGGTAAGTAGATGTATTCTGTAAACCGCATTAAGATTTTCACACAAAAATATAAAAAAAAAAAAACAATAATATTTGGGGTTCCCCATACATAGAACTGAAACTCAATTTTTTTTTTTTTTTCATCTAACTCATACGTGTGGGGTATCTATGGATAGGTCTTCAAAAATAATATTGAGGTTTCTAACATCATTTTTTTCTAAACTGAATAGTTTGCGCGTAGTAAAATGTGTCCCCCCCCCCGTAACTTCTAAAATAAGGGAATGATAAAACTAAAAAAAATATATGATGTACATTACCATATAAACTTCCATCGAAAATTGGTTTGAACGAGATCTAGTAAGTAGTTTTTTTTTTAATACGTCATAAATCGTAAACCACAATTTACCTTTCATTCAGTCAACTGAAATACAAAAATAAAAAATAAAAAACATATAATTTCATAAGCATAAACCGTGAATACCTAGAGGGTTTGTACGGAACCCTCGGTACGCGAGTCCGACTCGCACTTGGCCGGTTTTTTAAATATGAAATGGGGGTTGAATTTACTGTGAAACTTTTTATTCTCTGGGTCGATTGACACGCGGACGAAGTCACTAGCACTAGCTAGTACTAACTATACTTACTTAGTTTTACTTGATTTTAAGGGTTCCGTAACCAAAAAGGTGGCAATGAACGATTTTTCTGTCTGCCACCGGTCTGTACCTCATGAATCCTAATAGGTAAACAGTTGAAATTTTCACAGATTGTGTACTTTTCTTGCCGCTATATCAATAAATAATAAGGATCAAATAAAGTGAATAAAAATTAAAGAGGATCTCCATACACGAACCGTGTGATCCAACTCCCACTTGGCCGATTTCTATAAAGTTGTGTTCTCAACGACCGTGCGCAATATAAATAAATAAATATAAATATATGTTAGGACAACCAACACACCGTTAGCTGATCCCAAACTAGGCAGAGCCTGTACTATGGTAACCAGATAACTGATAAATATACTTATATATTTCTGAATACATACATATTATAGATAAATTACACCCAGACACAGAACAAATGATTGTGCTCATCACACAACATTTGTCCTGGGTGGGAATCGAACCCACGACCTCAGTCTTAGCAATCAAGGTCACTAACCACTAGACTAACAGGTCAGATATTCTTACACAATTTTCCTCGTTGTATTCTCAAAAGTACTTCATCTTCTTTCTCCTATCTCAATTCATCTTCTTCTTAGATACACATCTAATCTACTGTCACTTTCATAATCACACTTTTCTTGTCATCATTATATTCATGCACATAATCTAACCATTATTTGTTTGATCTTCTTCATTATTCAAAGCCATATTTTAATATTCTACAAGCCGGTATCCCCATGGACATTTCTCACAAATACTTTAACCCATGTTTTTTTTAAATGCCTTAATGCATTTGAACAAAATCTCTTGTGCAAAATTTGACGCTTCTAAACCCAGCCATAGTCAAGATAACCGACATAGCCCGAAGAATTGCCAAACTTAAGTGACAGTGGGCAGGGCACATTACAACAGATTATCGATGGGGCTGAAAGGTTCTGCAGCAGCGATCGCGTACTGGAAGGCCTTCCACAAGGTGGTCTGATGACCTGCACCCTAATTGCGAAACGCACTATTTATCAGAATCTGAATGGGATTAAAGATTATTTCTAAACCATTGCGTCATTTGTTCGAATAAATTGTCGGCTCATCAACGTAAATAACGCAATGAATGTTGTTTAACTATCAATATGAAACCAATTCCTACCGATAAAAAGTTACGCAATTACCCCTCTGGTGAAGACCGCAAGAATGTTATGGTGCTTAAGGGAGGCCTATGTCTAGCAATGGACGTTTTCTGACTGAAATGGTGATGAGGATCAGCCGTATAAGCTGCACCTTGTCTGTCAACGATTGAATGTATTCAATTGTTTTATTTAGTAGTAGTTTGCCTTTGTCTACTTCATCATCGTCATCCTACTTACCATTCTTAATGTCTGTACGCACATATCAAATATTGTCTCCTGAGTCATCATTAATTATCTGTTGTTACAATATCCCCGGGGAGCTAAAGTAACATCAGTAATTTCTGTTAATGTAGGTTGAATTGCTGCTCTATTGACCTCATATGAAATGGTAACTGTAACATGTTTTCAAATAATAAGTGGATCACAGAGAATGGAAAACAGAGATTAACTACATAGCACTTGCAACGCACCAGATTGACATCAGTCACATATTTACTATTACGTCTGGGGTAATAGATTATGCCTGGTACTCAGATGAAAATTGTTGTATAATTAAAATGTTATGTCTTCAACCTTTTTAGGTATAACATTTTAAATATGAAACTACCATTCACGTTATAACAGTAGATATTTACTTTTGTTAAAGACACATTCTTATAGAGCTGCATGCACCTCACTTAAGCTCCTGCGAGGTACATATACGAGTAAGTATATTCACAGCTCAGATGCACTGATCCTAAAGATGCTCTCTATTTAATATTGTATCACAATTATTACTAGCCCATATTCTCCAATACACACAATACGAGCGCCACATTCAATTGACAGAGATGGAAACGAGCGACGTGCAGTGACGTCACACAAAGAGCGAATATTGTTAACCCATAACTGCATACACGACAGTCTGATTGATTCACACGATACCGTTCCAAGATAGTCTATTCAGTCTATCCCTCCTCGATAATGCGATGTCTAATTAGTTATTGAGTACATGTCAACGAAGGTATCCAGATTAGGCACCAATAATGTTGCAAGACTAGTCGACTATATTTCTCGTAACGTCATACATAAAAGGGGATAACGAATACTGTGTAACTTACAATGCCTTTCCTTTGAGACATTCATTGCGTCATTCACGTTCTCGAACAGGTGAATTTTTTAAACATATATTATGCAAAGGATTTACCATTTCCTTTACAATCATTCGAATTCTTATGAAAAGCGTTATACGCATTTAAGGTTTGATTGAGTCAAGAATGTCAAGCCATCGCTCTCAAAAAACAAGTTCCACTCAACTATGGACTAAGAAAAAGGTATGTTATGATTGTGATTGGTGTGTACAATATATTCGTATTTCCGTCATAACCTCTAAAGTGATTTTAATTGAATAAATGACGTCAAATGAAATTTTATATGGCTCCTTTTAGGACTATATAGTGACATTTTTTTATTGTGAGCTAACCCTAAAATAATTAAAATTATGTTCAAAAACTAAAACCCGACAGCTAAAAATTCATTCTCTAAAAAGTCTGAAACATTTTTTTTCCCATCTGAAAGCCGTGGTCATATGCCACCTACACAATACATTGATAAAGAAGTAAGCGATCACAAGCTAAGGAGCAAAATGGCAGGTGACCAAGTGATTCTTTAGTAGGCGGGTATTAGTTTTTTGGTTTATTTGATTTTTGCAAAAAGAAACTCACTTGCCGTCGAACAAAACAACAGAAAATACCAAATACTAAACTAATTAGTCATATAAACTTTGCGTCTGGTGTGCGCACTGTCTTACATAGTAAAGTCTCAAGTAATCAGTGCAACAACAATACTCATGCCATATTCAATTCGACACGTAGTGACGTGGCACAAACCGCCGATATAGTCAACCTATTAATGCACTTGTCACTCTGATTGATTCACACAATACTAACTATCAGACACAGGAATCTGTGTATTTCCTTAATAAGACGATGCCTATTTAATAACAGTATCTAGTTCGATTATCAAATTAGTGTCATCGTCTGTGGGTGTTGAGAGGTAAGATTTCCCGTCGAAAATTGATGTGGAATATCGAGTTTTAGTAAACATTCGTTTTTTGTATGCCGTTGTCTCTTCCACTCATACCAAGGGACATTTTTTTTAAAGCTACTTACAATCTATCAATCAAGTCTGTTAAACAATCACGGTGAAAACGTAGATAAAGTGATGGTAGGGATTGACATGATTGTCAGCTCAATTAAAGGTCACCTCACCTAAGTTATTCCAGTGAATTTCTTACAGAATATATCGTAGTATATCGTATAGGTATTAGTACCTACCTGCCGATATAATCTGTAAGATTATGTAGTTAGCTACACACGACTGATCGAATATTCTTAGCTTAATTTGAATTAATTACCAAGTACAAAAGTAATTTATTCAAATTAGGCTTCAAATCAGCACTTTTAGAACCTCAAAATGATATAAGACAATCCCCCAAAACGCTCACCTTTCACCACTTCCCAGTGCTTAAAAGTAATTTAAGTACATTGCGAAACACAGAACATTAAATGAAATCATTTCATCATTCAAGCGTAAGAGGCCGTACAGGAAATATTGTCGATTTCGCTGATTTAATTGATTTTACAGTTAAAATACTGCATTCCCACAAGTTTTAATGCATCATATGAAAGATCGTTTAAATGTTGATCTTAAAACTTACAACCAAAATAAAAGCCTCCAAGCATAAAGAACGTGATAGGTAACATATGCAATGCTGGATTATGTTCACATACCTGTAACGATCCTAGCTTGACGGTTCTAGTAGGTATTAGGACCATCGAACTCGGGTCAATATAATAAATAAACAGTTAGGTCATTATTTTTAACAATAACAAAACCACGGTCAGCAAGACGACCAGTTACCACAAGCAGATACCCGGGTATAAAGCAAGCTGCAAGAGCATTACATTACACAAAGATCATTATCCCCCTCGCCATATTTGTGGGAAGGAGGCAACCCGACCCTCGACGCTACCGCAAGCATTGACATTTTAGGGAGCATAAAGACCTTGCTGCCGGTTGCTCAGGCAAGAATAGTAGAATCAACTGCCGGGGTAGCTACCTAACAACATGTTATAATACAACTCACTATGAAAAACATTTGCATACTTGTTTGAAGGATCAACCACCGGAAGGCCCATATCTTCGTTAACGGACTAAAAGAGTAAACCCCTGATCCCTATCAGTGTGACAAGTTAAGTAACTAATAAAGATCAAATTCGCAATTTTTAACGGATTTCTAAAAAGGATAAAAAAGAAGTTAAATATATATCAGGAAAACGTAAAATCTCTTTTGGCGTACCACAGGGTAGCGTATTGGGTCCGCCGTTGTTTTTAGCTTACATAAATGATTTTCCAAAACATGTCGCTTTTCCAATGGTTCTTTTTGCTGATGATAGCACGATAATTGTAAGAAATAATAAAACTAGAAATTATGAACGTGACATCAAAGACGGATTGCAACAATCAATTAACTGGCTTGAAAATAATAATCTAAAATTAAATTTAAATAAAACTAAAATTATGCAGTTTTGACAAAGATTGGCCACTCCTGACCTAAATATAAAGTTTGAAAATAATAGAATTGAAGAAGTAGAGCATATAAAATTTCTAGGCTTGACAATTGATTCTAAACTGACTTGGAAACAACATGCATCAAGTCTTATAACAAAATTAAGTAGGTTCGCCTTTGCTCTTTATAAACTTAAGAAAATAGTTAATCAAGCAGCTGTTGTAGCCGCTTATTATGGCTATGTAGATTCCATATTACGATACGGAGTAATTTTTTGGGCAAATTCCTGCGAAAAAAATAACATTTTTAAAGCACAGAAGAGGTGCATTAGATCGATATGTAGTCTTAAACCAACAGAAAGTTGTAAACCGCATTTCAAATCTCTAAAATTACTAACGTTACCTTGCCTTTACATATACGAGACCGCATTGTTCGTCAAGAAAAACAATGAATTATTTAAAAAGGCTTCAGAGCAGCGCTATAGATCGACAAGACAAGAATATCGACACGAACTATGTCTAAGAGCCTCAAAGACCGCCCTTATGCACAAAAGCATCCTCTGCATGGCTCCTAAAATATTTAATAAAATACCAAATGACATTAAAGATCTAAACTTGACACAATTTAAACGGAAACTAAATATTTTTTTGATTGAAAAATGCTACTATACCATTGACGAATTCCTTCTTGACAAAATTTTGATAGTAAACTAAATGATAATTATGTATTTATGCATGAAAATTAAATAATTTGCCATTTTAATCATATTCTAAATATTTATTTTTCAAATTGGATGTATGCTTAGTAATTTAATATGTAATAGTAATCTCAGTTATTTTGCATGTAAAATCGATTTAAACTTTTTATATTGTTAAATAGTGTATGCCCTAACGGGTAGTTTTTTGAGCTCACCTTACCTAACTATAAGACCTACTGTATCACCAAAAATCACACTAATAAATACTTTGACTTTGCAAAACACGTATTGGTTTACATAAAACTGACGGGTATCAAGAAGCCATTATTTCAACGGAGTGACTGTAAAGCGATTTTTATGGCCAGAAGCAACCACTCATTTTACACAACCAAAAATTAAAAGATAAGATGAGGAGATGGGCGATGTATTATTGTCCAAAGATATATATATATATAAAGAAATCAAGTCCGTCCAAAAGCGCAATGGATAGATGATATCGTCAAAGTCGCGGGAAAAATCTGAATGAGGGATGCACAGAACCGAGAAGATGGCAAAAAAAAGGGTAGTGTTCCGGGCTGAGATGATGAACAATATTAAAATCTACTCAAGCTATTTCCACGAATTCCTGAACATTACATAACCGATTTATGTACTAATATGTGCTCAATGGAACGAAGCACCAAAGCTGCTAATTATAATTAGATTTGTATTCATAGGCGTTGTATCACAATATCAATTTAAACTGGGAATTAATGTTCTAAGCACCATATTGGATTTAGAGAGAATTTGTGCAAGCCTTGTGTTCTGTATTGGATACTTAGAATAAATAGTTATGTTGTTTATAAATAAATGGAAATGTTAATTTGATCTTTCGAAAAATTTACTGAACTTGTATTATGTAATGCGTAATTTTTGCGCTATGATGCACAGCTTTTTTTCAAGTTTCTGCCCTTTCGCTTATAGAAATGAATAGTCTTAGTCTTCGGTCCATTAACCACTAAACTCATTTATAAATTATGAATTCATTCAACCTCTTAAATATAAATGACGTCTCAAGACGACATAACTTGACGGTATATCGCACGTACGCTGATTGAATTTCTGGTATACGCGGTGACCGATAGCCGTCGACGTGCGGCGCGGTACCTACTGTTCGTCACCGTATTACTCTCAAAAACAAAAAAAAAACTCCTCTCTGGAAAATAACTATTTCGATGTATAAAAACCTGCTCTTTCGATCTAGACTATCAAAAAAAATATTAAAAATGCCGTTTATGAGATATAACATGTTTTGTATTTTTTTGACGTTAGGAACTCATTTTTTTTAAACGGATGGTTGAATCGGAATGCTGAGGAAAAAATACAGTGGAAACGTATTTTAAAATTTTTTTATGTGTTCATTTTACTGTTGTAATCGTGAGCTGAAAAGTAGACGTTTTGGCACTCGCGCGCCGAGCTAGGAGAGTTGACGTGAAACGCCTCATATTTATAATTCATAAATGTCAATGTATATATAATATTCGGGCATAATATTGGAGGACCATGCATTCCATGCAGACGCATTGATGTCTGAAATTGTATTATGAGGAAAGAATTTTAGGAAAGAACTGAGCAAAAACAGAACTAACATCACCACTCTATTTATTCAATTCACAACCATGTAAACCAAAAACCGGAAATACCTTTCTCTTGCCCGCAAAGTGTCAACCAAGGTTTTCATAATTACCATACTCACACATAATGGCTTATTTAGATAAGAGACAACGTCACACGGCGGTGAAACGAGCCAAGTTTCCCACCCTTGGGAACTCCGCTTTATGTGTGTATGAAACATTAATGATATGAAGCAAATTGACAGCTTGATACACAAGCGTCTCCTTCGTAGAGTTTGATCGCGATGTTTTAAGGATCGAGTGATAATATAATATGTTTACTCGTGTTTGATTGTTATAATTAACTATAGATCTATACATAGATAGTATAAAATATAGTGATTTCCTCTGTCTGTCCCTATGTATGCTTAGATCTTTAAAACTACGTAACGGATTTTGATGCGGTTTTTTTTATAGATAGAGTGATTCAAGAGGAAGGTGTATACGTATAATAAGCGGGCGGAGCCACTGGCAAAAGCTAGTACATAGTATAAAATACAGTCGCTTCTCGCGATTGTACGCTTAGATCTTTTAAACTGCTTAGATTTTTTTAATTTTCATCAATAGACAAAGTGATTCAAGTAGAAGGCTTATATGTATAAAACGCGGGAAAGCCGCTGGTACAAGCTAGTTAATGATAAAATTTTGGAAAACAAAGGGACAAATTTTGTGCCATTGTAGTCTCATGGGAACCTATTTTATAGCTGTGTGCAACATTAATTAGTTCCGCCAAGTTGGTTTGATACTCAGACGGTGTCTATGGCTCTGAAATATTTTGATAATTGATAAATGTTTTGATAATTTACTTAAAGGTTATGTGAAATTTTATAGGCTTATTGCTAGTACTTGATTAGTTAGCTAAAATGCATTAATTAGCTAAAAGTAATTGCTTTCCTAAAATGAATTGTTTTTTTTAAAAGATTTGCTTTTCTAAAATGAATTGCTTTTCTAAAAGCAATTGCTGTTCTAAAAAGAACTGCTTTTCTAAAAGCAATTGCTGTTCTAAAAAGAACTGCTTTTCTAAAAGTAATTGCTGTTCTAAAAAGAACTGCTTTTCTAAAAGCAATTGCTGTTCTAAAAAGAACTGCTTTTCTAAAAGGATTTGCTTTTAATACACAGTTTCATCCAAAGTTTCAGGCATAACATAATCAGACTATAATGTCGGCACTGCTGGGATACAGGCCTCCTCTCTGTGAGAGGCAGTTGGTGACAATCCACCATTCGGGCCCAATGCGGGTGGGGGGATGTCACATGTATTCGATTTTTTGGTTCTAAGACAGGCCAGATTCCTCACGATGTTATCTTCACTGTTTTGAGAGCCACTGCTGTGAATAAAATTGAATAAACAAAATGGGTCAACTCACGACCTACAATTAATATGGGGCCGATACCAGTGCTGCAGTGCACCACCAGCACTACTGCTCCCAGCAATTCAAACGCTTAACGTATTTAAAACATGTAACTGTTTCTAGCAATAGTTTGAAGATAATAGAGACAAAATGATGTTTTTAATATAAACGCATCAAATAAAAAAATAAATAAATTCGACTAATTACCTAAACACCCCGGCTAAATCGCAACGTGGCCGCCACATATAGTTATTTACCAGGCTGCCGACCGTCGTCGCAGACAAATTACAAGCGTCGGCCAATCCGTCCTTTGTCCGGCCCTGACTAATGTGCGAAACGGCTGTAATTCCGGCTGGCCAATAAGCGCACTGACCGACTACAGCCGTTACTCAGGAGTGAGGGAGTGTGATTTGTGATGCAGTTCTGGTGTTCGACGGTTTTTTGTTTCACTGAATATCTGTGGCATATTTCCCTTGAAAGTATAAACTCTGTTCACACTTATTCAACGTTTGATTTTGAAATACTGTCTAAATGAAAGTGATCTTGGTTCTCGTCACGGTAAGGTTCCTTTTAGGTTGATGCTCACTAACAAGTTTGTCAGTACTACAGTGATCTTTATTCTTGTTACAATAACCACCTTATTTTTATCCGACGAAAAAAAACGGAGAAGTTTCTTAATTCGACGCGTATATTTTTTTTGTGTTTTTTATTGTACATTACTTTTAGGTTTCTGAAAGAAAGAAAGAAAAGAAAGAGAAATAGTTTATTCTGCAGCCGGATTTATTGCCGGTTTTATTCGAAAATAATTGTGATCTGACTGCAGTTTTCTCCGTGTCTAATTCCGTGGGTGTCTTTATTGAACGGCTGGCTGAAGAGACCGGAAGACTCCAAATATTATGTACATATGAAAGATATCAGGATGGGTTGGAAAGGAAGGCTTTGGTGGTTAAAATTTTATGTTTTCATCATACAGTAACAACACAGCTTGCCCATTTCTGAGCCTCTTGGCAAGCTCTTGACAGGTAGCCACATTAGTGATAACTCACTACGGAGGTCTGTAAACTCGAAGGAGTTCGTATAACGCTGTAAGTTGTAATTACATATTTTGATCTGCAATACAATCTAGTTATTACACTTATTCCCGAAATTCAAGTCATCCTATAACAAAACGCGATCTAACTTTATTTAACTTCAAGCGTATTTCGAATAAGGTAAAACTCGTAATTAAAAAAAATGCCGCCAGTAAGTTTTCGGTTTTGTAAAAAGAAATACATTTCTATGTATATTGGATTCTTAACTCAAAAACTTGTTCGTGGTTTGACCTTGACGCCCAATTTTTGTAATTAAAAACGTTCGACATGTAGTCGCAGTCTCATCTCGGCGACAACTAAATGTCAAAAACTTGTCAAAAATGTATGGACCCTCAAGATATTTTTGACAGATTGAGACAGATCAAACTGTGAACGTTATTGAAATTACGATAAATAGAAACCTTGTTTCTAATAAGGGGAAAGGACGAATTTAGTACGAAGTATTTCTACTTGATACTAAACTGATCTCATTGTTTATAAACTTAACGTGGAACAAACCCAACTGTAAGTAAACATTTCAACCAATAGTTTACACAAACAATCCTTCCAAAATCGGGGAAAACTCCAAAAGCTTCCCTAACGACTAATTCCACTTAAAAAAACTCATTACACCCGTGAACGAGAAGACAAAGATATGCTATAATACATATGACGCTCATGGTGTTTCAGGATGTGACGCTGTAATCGCTTCCACAAAATTATGGTGTCCCCCACCACTGAATTATTAACTGCGGGAAGGAATAAGGAACAGAATTAACTCTTTTGTTAACATACATGTACCATACAGGAGATAAGTTGAGAAGGTTCATGAACACAGATAAATGTTACATGTTTATTGCACATTATGGTTAAGTGAGGAGCAGTGGTCATCATTATCATTTCAGCACTAAAACGTCCACTGGATATAAGCCTCCCATAATTTGGGGGGGCTTGCTATAAGCGCCACGTTTGGCAGGCGGGTTGGCGATCGCAATATAGTGGTAAATGCATAGAGAACGCTGCTGCCCATTCTCTAGTGAGTCCCTTAGTCGCCCTTTGCGACACCCACGAGAAGAAATGGGATGAAACTATTCTTTACGTCCGGTACCATATAGTAGTGGTAGCCCAACGATAATGGCCGCGACTTACGACTTGTAAACCGTAGGTTTGAACCCAGACAGGCGTTTTAATTTGTGTAAATTATTTCACCACCACTGAAAACAAAATTTTAATATCTCTCATTGTTATATCAGCTTTTTATACATTTTGTAATGCACTGTGAGAGCAGTGGTGGCCCAGTGGTATCGGCCTCGAATTACGAGTTGTAAGTGGGGAGTTCGAACCAAGACGCCTTTCACCATCAGCCTATAGGTAGCAGTCTACTGCTGGATACAGGCCTTTCCAATTGCACGCCATTCAGCTCCATTCTGGGCAACACTTATCCAGCTGCTACCAGCCACCCTGCGAAGATCGTCGCTCCACTTAGTCTGAGGGCGTCCTACCTTACGTTTACTTTGTACAATTTGCTCTCAAAAGAGTGAAGAAAAACATCGTGAAGAAACCGGTAAGTCCTAGAACCAAAAATTCAAATACATGTGAAATCTACCAACCCGTACTGGGTATGCGTGGTGGGTTACGGTCCATTTCTTTTCACAAAGAGAAGAGCTGAGCCTAAGCAGTGGAATTTTCTAGGTCAATTGTGCTATGCACATAATATTATAACTATAAATTTGTTGGTGAAAAGCTTAGTGTTTATAAGCGAAAACTTGTAGATAACCTTAATTTTACGGTTTCTACAAACATTGTTAATTTACAGGGTGGCAGGGACACTAAAGCGCAATGACACCTTGAAGTAGTCAAACATATCTGCTGTCTTATAGAAATGGTGCAATACCTACGAGATAAAAAAGCATGGAACAGATTTCAACTACAAAACAGACTTCACCTAACACAAGCATCTATATGCTTAAAAGGTGACCTCCGAATCATGAATGTTAAAGAATTCCATGTAATTGAAATAAACTTTTTTTTTAGGCCTAGCCAGTGAAAGATTTCAAGTCAAGAGTCATAAATCATGAGTCTAGACTCATAGTTACAGTTTGCGCGTTAATGTCCCTGTATTAGCTACCTGCCAGGGTCGCGAGATTTGCTCGAACGAAATACCGTGGCCCTGGCATATGGACAACTGCAGGAACACGGGTGGGTTTTAGTCAGTAAAAGCCTGACATCCCGCTCCGCCCATAGTGGGACATGTCATTTGATGATTTCCCACCCATAAAAAACCCTGTATTAGCTATGAGATTCCGGAATAGAATAAAATAAAATATTAAATGAATTCCGATTTTCTAAAGTAAGATATAAGTTCGTTTTCAATCAATCAATTGTTAATCTGGATTCTCAAAAGTTTGACAATTTGGTGGCTTTACGGTTTAACACCTCGCAGCCACAGTACACAGTACAGTAGAAGAATTTTCGAGTAATTATCAATCCATTATATTCTACTACATTTGGCGTGTGTGTACGACCAATTGTATGAACCTAAACGAGGCAAAAGGTGTGTGTAAAGATCGTAGCAGGTTCCGTGGTTTCTGCGTACCCCCATGGGAAAAAGGCGTGAATTTATGTATGTATTATACATCGAAAATTGCAGCAAATTCATCGAAAATTAAAGTGCTTTTGTCAAGCATTTCAGCATCATAATCATTTCAGGCAAAAGACGTTCACTACTGAACATAGGCCTTTCCCAATTTGGGGGGTTTTACCATAATCAGCATAATTGGCAGGCAGATTGGCGATCGCAGTCTGGAGGTAAAATTCATAGAGAACGCTGCTGTCTATTCTCTAAAAGTGAGGACTATTACCTCTCAGTAAAGTTATTAAAGATCAGACTACTTAGTACTACAATATAGAAATAAACAACAGATTATCTTCAGCTATAACTCATTCCTTTGCCATTATTACACCAACTAAGTACTAAAAAGTATTTCTTTACTCTCTAGTAAGTCCTTAGTTTACGACACCCACGGGAAGAAATGGGATAAGAATTTCATATGACAAAGAAAATAAAAATACTGTAAAACTCAGGATTGCAATTTCTGGCAAATGTATTGGATGGGTATAGTATACGAATGAATAAATGTTTCGGTTAGCTAAATAGTGAAAAATAATACGTTTATTAAAAAAAAAAAAGTGTTATTTCAGAAATTGGTGGCAAAACACTTCCAATATTTAAAAAAAAATGATGAAGACTCCAGCTTTCAGTATTAAAAAAAAAATCACTTTGGAAGTCGTTTTGTTTTCGAATTAAACTTCTGTCTCCCTTACCCTCGCTTGCATTTACAAAGCCTTATTTATTAAATAAACAGGCAACAGTATAAAGGGAATGTATTCTCATTATAACTTGGGGAGGAACTAATTAATTTTTTAAAAGGAAATTCAGCCACGTTCATTATTATTAATTCACGGAGAAGGAAGAGGATTGCTTCTTAATCAAATAATAATTAATTGAGAGTATGTTACCTTTTGAAACCGCGAGTAGAAATGAAGAAGTGATCAATACAGATCGATCATCAAGGTTAGGTTATGCAATGTCTGTTTAGGTCGGTCCGTGGATGGGTGACCATCCCTTAGGCGCTACGCCCGCGCCTCGCCTCCGCCCGACGCCTCTTATATTTGTCCCGCGCCTTAAAGAAGTGGCGCCGCGCCCGCGCTACGCCCGCGCCTCACCTCCGCCCGACGCCTCTTGTATTTGTCCCGCGCCTTAAAGAAGTGGCGCCGCGCCCGCGCTACGCCCGCGCCTCACCTCCGCCCGACGCCTCTTGTATTTGTCCCGCGCCTTACATACCGAGATCTCTCCGTGCATCGGAAAGAACGTTAAACCGTTTGTTTCGTGTCATTTGGAGATCTTTGACATTCGTCATAAGCCCATGTCAAAATCCATTTATTTAAACTAGGCTGTTACTCAGTACTTTTTAAACGTCAAAATTACATACGACAGTCCCCCAAAATAACCGCTCTTCACCACTTCCTAGCTGAACAAGAAGTGGTGCAACAAACTGTCCAGCAGCACACCTATGTTTTTTTTTTTGGATGGGTAATCATCAAATGACTTCTCCCGCTCTGGGCGGAGCGGGAGGGTGTGTCAGACTTTTACTGACTAAAACCCACCCGTGTTCCTTCAGTTGCCCATGTGCCAGGGTCACGGTAACTCTTAACGGACCCCGGCAGGCATCGGTCCTAGCAGACCCCTTCAGTGCTGCTGACATCTCTTTGAGGCGCGCGTGGAACACTACGCGCCGTTGACCCGAGCCTGGTCCTTACCGGGCGGTGAGCTACCCATTGCTCGCCGCCCGCAAGCTCGCGCCTACGGTGGCCGGGAGTCCGCTATTGACTCCCGACGCCCGGGGCGTGTCCTCCTGTCCCACCTATCTGTTAAGTTAGAAGAACTAGATTCTACGCAATAACTGGGTTATGAGAGTCAGATAGACAGTTGCTCCAGGGCATGAGGGTGATCCTAGTAATTAGCTGAATCCGCTTAGACTGGAAGCCGACCCTAACATAGTTGAGAAAAGGCTTAGCAGAGATATGTATGTATATAGAAGAATGCGGCTATTTCAAAAGCCGCAAAGGAATGTTTATTCAACATATCTTCCTTCCTTCTTTCCCGAATAATGTTCAAGTGTTTCTGAAATAATAAAATTATGAATTGCTGAGCTATTTTTGTTTTGAGGGCTGGCGGCACGTGTAGGAAGAAAAAATATTATTATAGTTAATACTTTTTTTTGGTATTGGCACGTGGAATAAAGCAGGCAGACAGGGCCAACTAATATGAAAACTTATTGAAGACTACCTTGTTGATATAGTAGTTGTAAGCATTCCTCCTGAGGTCCAGCTGGGTTCTATGCCCGGGTCAGGCAACGTATTATTGATTTTTTCCATCTGAAATTTCTCAGTAACTCTTAGTCTGGACCCGTACCCAGTTGATGGCAATAGACTCGTCTTCTATTTCATATCATAACATCACGCCTCGTTTCTCTGAAAGGTTGGGCAGAGGTGTACATATAGTACACCCACACTTCACCAGTTATGTATGAGTTCCATGTAATTGGAGACTGCCTGGTTAGTCTATTGGTCGCAACTGCTATCGAATACAATTGTGATGTTAGGTTATGTGATATTAAAAATGTTGCTAACTTCCTAAGTTTATTTGAAGTTTTTGGCTACAATATTGTAACACAAAGTTTTATCGCACAAGTGTGTCTACCACAGGGTCCCGCCTTCCTCCCTCACTCTCAAAGTCCCATGGGACGGCGATCCGACACGACCGACGACTGAGAGATCAAGCGCAGGACCAACGGCTTAAAGTGCTTTCCGAGGCACGGGGTATCACACCGCCAAACCAAACTCCGGGCTGTTACTAAGAAATTCTTAATGGAAAAACCCAATTACACTTTGCGCGAGCTGAGAATCGAACCCCATGTTTAGCAGTCGCGCTTGCGACCGCGAGACCAACGGGGCAGTTACTCTTTTATACCTACATCTGTATCTGACTGGCCTGTTAGTCTAGTGGTTAGTGACCCTGACTGCAAAGACTGAGGGCGTGGGTTCGATTCCCACCCAGGACAAATCTTTGTGTGATGAGCACAATCATTTGTCCTGTGTCTGGGTATTATTTATCTATAATATGTATGTATTTAGAAATATATAATTATGTTTATCAGTTGTCTGGTTGCCATAGTACAGGCTCTGCTTAGTTTGGGATCAGACAACGTTGTTGGTTGTCCTAAGATAGATAGTAGTATTATCTGTAGTATCTAATCCATTAAGTAACATTAATAAAATATTCAGCGAACTCCATTACCGCCACTGACCGAAACTAGCGAACGAACGGTCGAAACAATCGACCTCGCTAATCCGTCCAATCAGTTCAACAGAATCGTGTTAAATAACTTACTTAGCCCCCGAGCCAGCCACGAGCCACGAGCCCGGGACCCGACTGAATCCGGACATGGCAATGCCATTCTAAACTTGACTAATCCCGGCTTTGCTTCGAAGTCACCCCGTAGAACCGCTTGATAATAGCAGACAAGTACATTGTATTTTATAGCGATGTAGCGCTTTAGTATGGAAAATAATGGTTGATATCATTTTGGTAGAACTTATTGAAAAAACGTACTTTCCTCCTATATATAATATCCTATTATAATAACATTATAAAGGTGAAAGTATGTTTGGACGTTTGTTACTCAATCACGTAAAAACAGCTGATCGATTTGTATAAAATTTGGCACACAGGTTTTAACCTGGATTAACACTATTCCTGTGGGTTTTTTTTTTTTTTTTTTTTGGATGGGAAATCATCAAATGACTTCTCCCGCTCTGGGCGGAGCGGGAGGGCGTGTCAGACTTTTACTGACTAAAACCCACCCGTGTTCCTTCAGTTGCCCATGTGCCAGGGTCACGGTATCTCTTTAGAACAATCACGTGACCCCGGCAGGCATCGGTCCTAGCAGACCCCTTCAGTACTGCTGACATCTCTTTGAGGCGCGCGTGGAACACTACGCGCCGTCGACCCGAGCTTGGTCCTTACCGGGCGGCGAGCTACCCATTGCTCACCACCCGCAAGCTCGCGCCTACGGTGGCCGGGAGTCCGCAATCGACTCCCGGCGCCCGGGGCGTCTCCTCCTGCGGCGGCTAGGGACGTGAGGGCGCAGAGACTGCCACTCCCTCACGCGCCCCGCCTCCTCCTTCGCGAGCATTACTGCTTCGCAGAAGGAGGTGACGGCTTCCCATGCCCTCTCGCTCCGTACCATGGCTCGCACCAGGGCCGGACGCGAGAGGTCGCCGCCGCCGATCGCCTCCACGAGGACACGGCGGTGCTCCGCCCAGGCAGGTCCCTGTGGGTTACTTCTAGATTCCGCATAGGGGACGCGAGCGAAAGCTAATACTAAATAGATAAAACACCTCGATAGTTTACTCCAATAAATGCAGTTTTCAGAATCAAATATGCTTATTTCTACATCTCAATATTATGTGCAATAATAAATATATTAGTTTCCTTTTTAATTAAAAAGAATAGAATATACTGTATGAGAAACACTAGTACTATTACACGACTAATGTCACACTACTTTTTACTAATCACCATTAGTGAAACTAGCCCAGCATTAGGTGTGATGAGTTTAAAACTAGCCTGACACTAGCCAAAAACTAGTCTGACACCAGTTGTTTTAGTCAGAAACTATTGTTAAAGTAGTCGACACTAATCAAAAACTAGTCCGATTCTAGTTCGTCATAAACCCGACACTAGTTTTGACTTAACAAACTTGTCCGACACTAGTCATGCCAAAAGCAAGTCGACACTAGTCACTTGTCAAAAACCAGTGTGATACTAGTTAATATAATATATTAATATTTATTGGTTCACAAACGTTTTACAGTATTTAGATGTTGTAACCACTCTGACACTAGTTGATTAGTAGAAAGAAAGATAGACAAAAAAAGTACGAAAATGCATTTATTAATCACAGACTAAAAGGCACACAATAGGTACACAGCAGGAAAGAATAAAATAAAATGTCAGTTGTGATTAAGTATAGTTTCCAATTAGTAAAAAAAATAACATCTTGTACTATTGTCAAGTAAACATGCCATAGCATAAGTACAGGTCTCGTACCCTTACAATTATTCGAATGACTGATTTTACCTATGTTGTCCCTTTTGTTCGCCAAAGCCATCCATCGTTTCCGTCCATCATTTCGATGCCAAGTCAGCCATTACCATAATAATGATGACAAATAAATAACATTTTACCCCAAAGAGCAATTATAAATCCAAAAATACATTTACCACACGCATCATCAAACAGCTACTAAATTAAAGCTCAACAACACGAACTAAAGTAACATTGCTACTGTTAGGATTCTCGTATAGTATCGTTCCAATTATCTGTTGTATTAATTGTGCAAACAAAATCGTTCACCAATCATCAAAGAACAAAAGAGATAGAAAGAGAGTGAGAGGGAGAGGTGAGGAGATGTTTCTAGCACAAGCATGAAATCAAATCAAACTATTTTATTTCACACTAGCTTCTGCCTGCGACGTCGTCCGCGTCAAATTTTTGCTCCCCCGACCCTTACCATCGCCGCGTCGCATCGAACTGCCTGCCAGTTTTCGTTCATTTTTAAGTCATAAGTCATTTAATAATTTGTTTAACATAGGTACAATAATGAAGATGTTTAAAGAAAATAAAAAGTGCGCTATGCCAAGCCATTGGGCGTACAAATGTTTGTGATGAAGTATAAAGCCAGCCAAGTATCGATGATAAAATAAATATGTTAAGCCTGAACAATAAAACAATTATAAAGAATTACATTATACACAATACAAAATAATTAATAATAAATAGTAATTGAAATTAAAGTTTATACATTGCATGTCAACACACAGAATAAGTCCAAATACAATACTAATGTCAATATAAAATACTTATGTCAATATGAAATACTAATGTCAATATACAAGAAACTTATATCAAAGAAAACAGTACATTTATTTTGTTGAGATGTCGTTTTGATGTGTGTGTTTGTGTGTTATTTTGTTGTTCGCTCCTTTTAATTATAGCGTAATGTTATAGCCTATAGCCTTTCTCAATAAATAGGCTACCCAACACTAGAAGAATTTTTCATTTCGAACCAGTAATTCCTGAGATTACCGCGTTCAACCAAAAAAACTCCTCAGTTTTATAATATTAGTTAGTATAGATAAACCTACATGTGTACTTATGAAACGTCAGAAACTAGGTGCATGGTTCCAATTGATTCCTATGGAGAAGAGCAGCCATAAAACTCCATGGTTAATCTTTAAAGAGTAATTGTCTTTTACAATGGTTTCAAATTAGAGTGTCGACAAGTACCAGGTACTTAAGAAGAGAGAAAATGGTCTACAAATCTACAGTCTACAAGGCCTACAACGTTCTCACATTCACAAAATGTAAAAGATTCTACATAAATGAAAGACCTATTTAAACCAAATTACTTGATTGTCAATTATATCACTGAGCAGCTATCAATTTAGAGCAGAAAGCCAACAAAGAGCATAAATACAAACCAAAGCAACATTGCTGCAACTAGGATTCTCTGCTGATCAAAAGTTGCAGTGTTCAGAGATTCCTATTTATTAGTTTGAACTAGTTTTGTGAATCCACTACCAACACCACAATATTTAGCTTCATTAAGGTTAATTAGAAGAGTTGTTCCAACTGCTTAGTGGTCTGTTCTAGTTTGTTCTGAAGGTCCAGTTGCTAACTGGCCAGAAACACGTTGTCTAGTTTTTCAGATGCTCTAAAATTGTTGGCCGAATTTCCATAGGCTACTAAACATGACTTGGGGTCAGTAACAGTTACATTAATTTGGGTCAGTATCGGCAAAAACAATTTATTTCAATCTCAATTTTACTTCTAGAACTATAATTTCATGCCACTAAAATTATGAATGGATTAATTACGAAATTAGTCGTTCAAACTTAGTTATTTATTAATAGTTTCACGTGCTATATTTAAAGATGAACACATCAATAAATGATTATGTAAAGCATACCTTGACAAAACTCTTTTGCCGCCATAGCTGATCGCAGTCAATTGTCCTCGGCTACATACGATGTGCATGAAGATTTGCCGCCAGCCTCACATACGTGCCTAGCGTGGCTGTGAGGATGATCCTCTCTGTATATACAAATCGTAGCACGTGCGTATTTTATCCTTGGGCTACGGTGGAGTGATGCCTTAAGGCGGACTCTAATTTGCAATGTTTGTTTTCTAATAAAAGGAGTTTTAGAGAGAGATAACGCATTACAGTAGTCAGTGCAAAGAGCTGAGCCGCTTGATGCAAGCCACACGATGCGAGTATTGTAAACGTATGTTT